>BNCR01000011.1:13458372-14696705 GCA_014656515.1 Oryzias celebensis | reverse complement strand
TGCTGTAGCAATATGTGGATATCATGAAAATATAAAATGCGTTTAAAGTAGATCTAATAATGCAACAACTCTGTGGATAACCCATTTTCACTCCCAAGTCGTACCTCACATTTTGACGCATGGTTATGGATGCCCTTCACGTCAAAAATCGACATTTTGGGAGTCCTCAACTCGTTTTTTGATGTGCTGGCTGTTAAATTTGAGACTCCATAACCTCCAGGCCGCAAACTGCACTGGTACCCTAACCCCAACCATGACCCGGTACCGGACGCAGATCAGTACAGGACGCAGATCAGTACCGGACCAGTTTTTTGCAGAGACTTATAGGAAGTTTCCAGGCCACTGGGTTTCTGAATTGTACATTCTGACACCCCAACTCAATAGTGATGTCCTATATGGTGACCTTAGTGAATCTGTACACAATCTGAGTAAAGATTTAGGTGTTATAGTAGTCACATATATGTTTTAGAGAGAAATATATATATATATATATATATATATATGTAATGCATATAATGTTTGTTGAGCAGTATGTCCTTCATTATGCGTTGCAAACAAGGTTGGGAATTACAGGTATTCTAAGTGACACAGCTAACACTTATAACGTATAGTGTGTTACAAACATGTCTGTGTTACTGTGAATGCAGTAAAAGTTTGACTGACTGATTTCACTTATCTGAAAATAAACCATTCATTAACGGTGCGTCTTATAATCTGGTATGCCCTGCAGTGTGGAAGGTTTGTTCAAGACGAGCCATCAACTGCACTAGTGCAGCTTAACCTTCATCCTCAAGATTGACCATCCTGCTTGTTCTACACTACTCACTGATGAATTCCTGGATGTGGTGTATGCAGTCTATTAAATCCTAAAATGACCTAATCTAGTTTACCAGTCTAGTGGAAGTCCAGCAGAAATGGCCGGAAAAAGGCAGGGTGGTAGATGTCAAGTAATTATTTTCTTGCAGTACATTTGCTGAAGATTTGTGACTAAACGCATGCATACTGTGGATAAAGAGGCACATTTGGAGAACTCATCCTTTTTCACTCTTGGGCACATACACAGGGTTTGCGAGAAGTCTGATTGTTAGTGACAGATCCATCTCTCCATGTTTCATTTTTTCCCTTCTGATAAAGCCTGAGGAAACGCGCCAGCTCTGCAGCCATTCTGCTCACCCAGCCCTCACGCCCACAGTTCCTGGTAGGTGGTGTTTTCTTCACCCGCCTGCTGCTCGCCCTCCACCGTGCCAAGCGTGACATGTGACAGTAGCGGCACATGGCCTCCTAGCACCCCCCTCCACCCCACTCCTCTGCAGCCCTGTTTCTTCCAACTGTCTGAGAACACCCCTTAACAAGCTTGACATACATGTCATGTTCTTTCTTGCTCCCCACATAGCAACCCCCAAATGGCAACTTCGTAGGCACATGCATGCACACTACCACAGGTTTAGCATGCATAAGACAGCATTCCAGTTAGTCTAATACAGCCGCACATGGATGCATGCAGATAATAATATCTAACAGCTAACAAAAACACAAAAAAGTTCATATTTTTTCTAAATCGGGCCTCACATGGCAGGCAATGAGTAAAGATACCACTTTTTGTTCAGACAAGTAACAGTCAGCTGTTAGAGCTAAGCCAACATCCATGTCCTAAATCCTCTTTCCTTTTCAGGTTATGCCTCTCTTCTTCTTTGTACTATTTTGCTTTATTATTTTTTTGCATGTCTTCTATATGACAAATTAAAGTGATTTTTTTCTTGCAGTTTTCATGTATAATCAACAAAAACCTTCATATTTATTCTAAATCTGCGTTCAGATGAGCAGTTTTAATTTAAAGTCAATGTACAGGTCCTGCGGCGTGACTTGAGCATTAGGTGGAGCACATCAGTCCACTAGCAGAGATGTCAGTGCTGCATTGCGATCTTGCGGTAGTCCGTAGGCCAACTGAACTCTGGCAAAGAAGACGTGTCGCGTCAACCAATCAGGGACTCAGCTTTGACGTGTAAAAAGTAATCATACAAAAGATCAGGAGGTGGAGTCTAAAATCAACATAGAGGAGAATCTGATCGTTCTCATTTGGATCTTTACTGTTATTTTTCTCATACTGGACTGCAAGTCATCAAACTGGGTCACAGAGAAGGAAGTAGCGCTGAAATAATAATTTTGTTGTTATTGCCTTTTACTGTTTTTATGAGATCCCAGCTGAACTAATTTATAATACTTCAAAAAATCTCAATTTTAAAAACACTTGCAAAAAATATATATTTGAGTATTTTGACAGATTATATTGTTTTATAGTTGTACGATGTACAGTGTTTTGACATACAAGTAAATTGTGTAAAAAAAAAAAAAAAAACTAAAAGCTTTTTTGCATTTTTTATTTTATCCTTACAGCATCGTGTCTGTATTTCTGAGCTTTCCCATCCACTGATTGAATTTTAAAATGTTTTTTTTCATCTCTCAAAGCTTCATCTGTGTAACAACAGAGACAAGAAGACCCTTTTTTTCCTTCAGACACAGCTGACATTTGTATTTGCCCCCTATTAACGACTAAAAAAAGGTCATAACCCCACCACCACCTGTGCTGCTTTTTTCACGCATTATGCCCAAAGGAAAAAAAAAAGAGCTAACACTGGTTCTCACTTCATAGTACCATCTGTGACAGCCTGTGTGTGGAGAGAGCACAGATTTACTATAAATCAAAGAAGGTATGGTTTTATATTTAACTAGAATTAATAATTATTAATTTAATTAATACATATGGTGTAATTATTAATAATTAATACTTTATAATAATTTGATTAGTATTTAGTCATCTTTATCAAAGATTTAAATTGATTAAATCATCTTAAATAACGCAATATTATTTGAAATTAATTTATGAGAAATTTGACCACAAATTCATCTAGCATCTAAAGTAACTGGATTAAATCAGTCAAATTAACTAGAAAATTCCTTGACAGTAGCTGCTTTTTGTAACATATTCTTTTTACATCTCTTTTTTATATAAGTGTCTGGAATAGATGATGCAGACAAAGAAAGGTGGTGTCATTTCAAAAAGTGTGATTTCAGTAAATCAAAACAGTTGGCACAAAGGCTCTCTTGAAGTCAATAGAGGCTCCCCAGAGTGTGAGAGCAAGACAACAAAATGGAGAGCAGCACAAAGTCAGAGCGTTCAGATAATTTGTATGTAGAGAGGCTGCCACCAGAATTCTTTATCATTTCTCTAAAGACTACGCTCACATATTCCAAAATGCCACCATACGGCGACGTAAATGAACGTTTTTTCAGTCATTTTGGCGGGTGGCTGCGCGGTGGCATTTGTAATCGGGAGGTGGCAGTCACATTTTCACAAGCTGTGCCAACCAGACAGTTTTTCTCTAAAATTTGAAATAAGTCAGCCGTCAGAGCACATTTGAAGGTTGCACGGTGGAGGGGATGACGGCATTAAACGACAGGGCGACGAGGGCGACCACAGGGTGGTGGCAGCCGGCAGCAGATCTGACTAGACCGTGTGTAAATGTCTCCGGACAGCAGCCGTCCTAATCTAATGCCACTGGCCGCCTGGTAGCCCGGGGCTACAGTATATAAAGCTGACAGTGACCTGATAGCCACCTTCTACATTTATGACCATGACAAAGATTTTCCCAAAAAAATCCGTCGGCGACATGAAATCTTGAAGATTCTGCCGATGCCTCCCCATTATGCTGTGGCAGTTGTATTGTATGAAAACATCAAGCATGGTTTTTTTAAACCAGCTGCTCCAGGTCAGTGTAAGCCCTTAAACACTGACTGTATAAAGCCAAAACCGTATAAAATCACCGTAAGCTCTAAAACTGCTCCTTCCAGCCATCATTTCTGTTCCTATGGACCTACTCTGACATGATTTGCTTGTTGATGTTGCAACCATAGAAAAGCCTTGTAGTTGAAACATGTACAGAAGCTGTGAGCAGCATTTACAGCACACCCATTTCACTGTGCACTGATCCAAGACGATGTGCATTTGTGTGTGCTATGGGCTGTGGAATAGGGTTCATTTTTTCTAAATAGTCAGAATTGCTTGAAATAAAATGCTCAGATTAAATACAGTTCCACCGATTCAGTCCAAGACAAAACAATTTAATCTGCTCTGCCTCCCATTTGTCCAACCATCCATCCATTAAGGCCTAAACACACATAGAACTGATTCACAGCACACAGCTTGGTTGGAAATGATCTCTCATCATCACTACAGTATTGTTCTGTGTTTGAATGGTTGTGTTAGATTTGTACACAATTACTGCTGTACATACAAACTGTAGATTGAAGTGATATTCTTGACTCACAAAAGAGAGGAAAAAAAAACAGATGTACATCAAATTTGCCATGTGGACACAAGATAGCTGCAAATTCTATTACTTTTATTGTATTTCTGCAAATGAAGCCAAAGGGACACTGAGGAACACTAAGAACCGCACTCGCAACCACACATTTTCATGGCTACCAACAAAACGAGAATGTATCTAATTACACCAGGTGGAATACAAATAGAGATCTTGTTCCAGCTGGCATTTTTGTATTTAGCACAGGTCTGGCTTTATGCAGGACAGCGGTGTGAAAGGATTCAACAGGCCCTCCGGATGGAACTCACATTCATGGTGATTCATTTCTTGGTTCATAATCACTTGAATATATGGACGACTGTAGTATAAATCAAATACTTGTGTGCTGTACCTTTGTTTTTTTAGATGTGTAACCCCTTAACACCAGAAATGTCACCAGGAACACCTAAATAACGCACGCTCTTCCACTTACTGTCACGTAAATTCACCTGGACAATAAAGAGATACACAGTAAGAGACCACACCAACAAGCAAAGTTTCTTGTGCACAAAGGAGAAACAAGTACTATTCAAGTAATCAACGAGATTCAGCTGATTCTGATGAAGAGAAACATGGCTCTGCATATCAACATTAGTACAGCCTTGTGTTTCAAAGCAAAGTCTCTTTTCTTTCCTTCAGAATCTGCTGGATTTAAGTTAATTGCAAATTGAAAGTTACAGTAGTTCAAGGAATGTCAACACGATAGCTAAAGCTCTGGTATTAAAGGGTTAAAACTCTAGATTCCATTTTTTTTTTTTTTTAAGTATTTCGGGTGTTTATAAGTTCATGCTCTTTGACTGCGGTCCACCTAAAGGTGGAATAGGCTTAGTGCAAAATGTCAAAGCGTTTTGAATCTTGTGACTCTTACTCCAGGCTTTATATATGAAAGACTTGGGCTCATAGAATTCCAGCCAGGCACAAACCATCATCATTAATTTCTTCTCCATTATCAATTTCCAAAGATTTGGTACTTCCATAAATTAAAAGGGGACATCATCCATGCGTCACTACCAAATCCAAGTCCCTGATTGGCTAAAGTTTCAACACGTGTTGAATTGATGCATGTATTAGAGTCCCAAAATGATCTTTAAAATGTACATGTGTACATTGCGTGAAGGTGAAAGTTTTAAACGCGGAAGCCCAAAACTGGCCTTTACAGACTTTTTATTGATAGTGACCAGTTGAATGCGTATTGCTGAGAGTGGTGCAGCTTCAGAATTTAGGATATCAGAGTGGAGTTTTTGTGAGCATCCTATGGGCATTATATGGGCAGCTAATGCATCACACGCAGACCCTGTACGTGCAGCATTTTAGCGCGGTCAGTTAGAAAGCCAGTGCGGATACCTTACTAGTGACTCTACGACCCTCCAGACAACTCAAATAACTGCTGTACGAGTCAACTGCCATGCGGGTACATGACTAAGGTTTTATCTTTATTTAATGTTTCAGATTCACACACTGGTCAACAAAGCAAACAGAACCACTGAGATCCTGCATAATCCTAAGTTTACCCACACGCAGTGACTAAATGCAATCACCTGCCCAGGGTCGCTGTCTTTTTATAAACACGAGCAGGCGAGTGCACACGTGCCAATGTGCTTTCTTCCGAAGAAGCCGGCAATATTTGGTCCTTTTGTTTAGTAGCAAACAATTATATGTGATTTAATGTAATCACAAGAGCAGCAAGGTTATGCTCCCTCTCTGCTTATTGTTCTGTACTATGCCCTCCCCCATCACCCGCTCTGCAAGCAGGGACATGTAGAGCGCGTTTGTCCAATCCCTAATGACAACAGCACACCAATTCCACGATAATCCTTTCATTTCTGTCAACTCACCAGGGAGGAAGGAAGGCAGGCGGAGAGGTAAACGTAGCATGTGTGAACGTGTGCGTGTTTATGTACTTCTAATATAGAAGAAAGTTGTATTAGACAGTGAAACAACAAGATATAAAAGGCTAACAGAAATGATATGGTCAATAGTGTGGCAACAAACATGTCAGATAGAAGTATGTTAATACAATTTTACTGCACTAAAAAAAGTATTTTTTACGCTTGCCCTTCTATCTCTTAGGCTGTTTCACACATACACAGCACTTTAGGGACGGAAAATCTCCACACGTGCCACAGCAGGGCATCTCTCCTGGGGTTGGTAACCATAAGCACACAAATACAATTCTCTGGTTTGCTGAAAAGAAAGTTTGATACCTAGACAACAACACAATCGTTTTGTAAGCAGCAATCTAAGTCTGCATCAACTCAAACAGGTAAGGATTTGAAACGTTGGCTAATTTGAGGATTCTGATCTAGGATTTTTGGGGTGTTTTTGTCATGTTCTAGTTGATTTATTCAATATTTCTGTCATCAAGCCATTTTGGGTCCTACACTGCCAAATCCTGACTCAGGAGAATTTCTGCTGCAGTGGCAGGGCCACGCCACGCCATGTTAGATGTGTTTTCCTGCAGCCACACACAAGCCAAGCTATTCCACGTCCACCCTATCTGATCCTGAGGGGAATTGCGGGAGCTTGAAGTTTTCTGTTCACGAGGAGGGTCACAGGGCCAATCCTCTTCATGTTTCCTGTCTCTGAGGATGGTCGCCGATCATTCCCCTTGATTGCAGGGACCCTAACCGTTTTCTGGTTTAACTTTTGTTTCGTTCCTCCAGGTCTCCTCCTCTAAATTATTTGGGCATCTGGGATATCTCCTCTTGGTGAGAGGTACTGTAAGTATTCTAGTCTCTGATTTGTGTGATCTTTTAGTCATGTTCTAGTTGATTTATTAAATATTTAAGTTTCTGTCACAAAGCCTGGTCTCCTGGACTTTGGGTCTTACACAACCAGCTCCAGGCAGCTAATTTGGGAACAGATAAAAAGAAGCTCACATACCATTTCTTCTTTATTTTTACAGTCACATTAAGCCTTTTTGTTAAATGCATCCTATTCTTCAGTTTTATTCACCCACTGCTCTTCATATATCAACCCCAATAATCAATATATCAACACACACACAGCTACATGCTTGTGTGTTACTCCATCACCATAACCTCTTAAAACATTCTGCAAGAGCACTGCTTGATTATGACTTTAAGTGAAAGTAAGGAATTACCAGCTTGGTAATGAGCATGACCATAAAGGGACTATACCATAATACATTCACATATTAAACAGCAGTCTACCAACTGCTCCTTAAAAACATTTAACATACACACAAATATTCCAGTCACATAAATCAAGTAGGCTCAGATCCTGAAATGAATACCACAGTGTTTACACATATTTATTCATATTAGCTGCAAGACTTTTTCAGAATGAAATGTGGGTTATGTAGATTCATTTAGAACAGACATGTCCAAAGTCTGGCCTGCGATGGGAATCAAATTTCCACCAGGCTCCCATCATAAAATCAAAGCTATGCAGCCCTAGCACTTTCTAAGAACTGTTTACCATTTCTTGATCGTGATTGGCCAAATTCCATCATAAGCCATTGCAAGCCTGTGGCAACACTGTCGCTGAAACCTTCTGTGACACTGTCGCCACATCTCGCCAGGGGTCGCCACAGCGTATCAGCTTTCACTGATTCACGCAGGTAGTTTTGGCAGAGAGTTTTATGCCGAATGCCCTTCCTGACACAACGCTGGATTTTATCCGGGCTGGGGATCAACACAGGGAGACCGAATCTTAGGCAAACGCGTGACAGGTCTTGCCTAAAGACTCACATTGGATGAATTTAATTGCGCACTGGGGAAGGGAACCAATCTACACCCAAGTTAAGAGCAAGAGCTGCCAGGACAAGTGAAAATTGGAGTATTTTTGCATCCAAACACAAAATAAACATTTCTGTGGTTTGTACTTTTAAATATTGAAACCACTTATTTCCATTCATTTCCTATTACCATTAATGATTTCAATTTACTAGTTTGCAGTAAGCATTTAATTGAAAATGTAAAGCATTTCATGAGAACTCAGATTTAAAGTTGATTTAAAGTTTTTTCCCGTTTTTCTTTATTATATTTTTTATCTTTAAATGCGAAAATCCCAGTAATTTTGGAAAATGGGCGTTTCTTTTATGTGTGAAGGAACAAAAAGTATCCCATTGCAATAGAATTTTCTGTAAACACTACATTTAGGGCGATTGGTAGACCTTCACACATTTTTATCCAACCGGACACCCTAGATTTAGAATACATGTTCTCATACTAGATGCTGTTGAACACAAAACAAAAAACAGTGCTTTGTGGAATTGTTTCTTATTCTAAATACGTCTGGAAACTTTTCTTAAACATGCATTCCAGATTATAATCTAGAAATGTTCCTCTTTTATTTAAACAGACTGCATACAAACGTTGCTTGTAGCCATATTTTATGGATGGTTTTAACAAAAACTCTTGTTTGACTGCCTGATTTATAAAAATGTTGGTGTGAGATGATGAATCAGTCCATCTAGAATAATATTCACCAACTACCAAGGGAAGTGTTGCTGCCCACACATCCACAGGAGACTTTTCTTTTAGCTTTTTCTCCTCAAACAACAGCAATAAACATTTTGACTTTTCAACAAATACACAAACTTGCCACACAAGTGATTAGCTCTCAGGTTTTCAGTTCTTTTGGCCTCACGGTGTGAATGATTGTGTCATTAGCAGACTTGTGCAGTCATTGAGGCTTGCCTAATGCATGGTAAAAGTCGAAAGAGCATCGCATTTAAGATAATACATTAGCAACTAGGTGTTACCACATATTGTTGGGAGTCAGAAAGTGGCAGTGAAACTCTGAGGGAGCGTGAATGTTTTAAAACAAGTAAAAACAATTAAAATCTTAACATTTTCTCTGAAATACAGAGAATTTTATGTCTAAGTCTGATGATGATTGTAGTTCTGGTGTTCTTAACATGTTTTTGTGGCATTTCTCTGATGATTGAGAGCATATATTAAAAAAAAAAAAAAAACAAGCTTAAAATTGCATTTCTGAGTACTATGTTGTAATTCAATTCATTGCGAATCAGGAGCAGACGAAAAGCTGCTGTTAAATGATTGTATTTGTGATGCAGAAAACATGCTTTCTGCTCCGCTCCATTCGCGTGGATGCACTTGCAAACAAATAGATCCACGTGCGGCTTTGTTTTCTGGCTCAAAGCTCTACGGCTGAATATCTCCAAAAATTGCTCACCACTTTGTCTCCCCATTAATGTTAGCTTGGGGTGGTGAGGGACTGTAAGCTAGCACATGAGCGCATAAACCAAAGGATGACCGGGCGAGCTTCTCTGTGCTAACAGTCCCACCTACAGCTCAGAGGTAAGTTTCTAATGAGCTCTGCAGAAACTATGTCCTAGAAAATGAAACAGATTATGAAATGTGGGCTAAAAATGACATAATCATAATTAAAAGACCACTGGGAACAATTTTACAGAAGATCAAAAGAAGATTGGAGTGGGTAAAACAAGTCTCAACTTGAAAAGAATTTTTTAAATTAAAACAAACCTTTTTACCTTTGTGACAAAAAATCCATTGTCCGTATTGTATTTAGATGTCAGAAACTGTCAGAATAAACTGAGGTAGTGATTCATGCCTCGGGTTGCAGATTATTTTACTGTGTCCCATTTTTCAAATGTCAGAATATATTTATATATATATTTATATATATATATATAGTGTGTGTGAAATTTCCTGTCACTTTTTACAATTAAAACATCCCCTTTTTTTGTATAAATACAACTTCCCTAAATGCTTGCAAGATCCTGACCTTGGGTGGCCAGGGTTCCACTGTGAACATACCGGTATGAGGTTGTGAGTATTCCTCTCATGTATTTACGTGAACTAGTTGTAAAATGAGCTAGAGGGCACACAAAAGCCTTTTATTGTGAGGCGTCCTATGTGTGCAGTCACAACTGCCCTTACGACAAGCTGTAAATTGATAAACCTGTACAGAACACATGAAATATCAAAGTCGTAGACCGCTCAGTGAGACCCTAGAGTAAAAATCTTACTTCATGTTTTTTCCTGTGGGCATGCTGAGTGTGACAGGTCGTTGCGAACTCTTATTCACCACTCAAGGGTAAGTAAGGGCGAAGTAGGCAACACGCAGGCATGTCATACGGATTTTGCTTTTTTTTAACCCCCCCAAATCTAGCATAACTTGCAAGGAGCCCATTAGTTCTGTTGAAGTGATAAGTGTGTCTTCTTGCGTGCATCCTGACTGTTAGAAATGAGGAAATTAGAGAAGTAGAGTGCAGTTTTTGTAGGCATCCTACGACAGTTTTGACCTACACTCACACCCAACATATGTTGCGTGTTCACCTGTGGTGTTAGCCGGACAAACAGTTTGGGGCGTCTATATATAAAAGACGGTGCTATTAAATTTCGACTGGGCACAAACAGCAGCTATAAATTTCACTTTCGTGTTCATGTTTACAGTAGTTGCTTCTTCCATGTTTTGAAAAGGAGGCCATTCACACGTCACTTCCACATTGACTACCAACTTGAATGCGAGTTGCCGCGGCTGGTGTGAATGTAACTTGAAGTTCACTTACGTATCACCTGCACACCACGTGACATTTTCACACAGCCCGCAGGAGATAAAATACGAACTTTAAGAACGGCCAGAGTGTGCCACAAAGGAAACATAAGACAGCAACACCCATACGTTATAGGTGCGCGCAGCTTACGTTGACATCACAAATATTTTACAATACACTTACCACATGCACAACAATGGTACATTCCATATTAATGGCATCCTTTAGGGTGGGCGTACAAGCCTCAAGAGAGACACACCTGCTCTTCATTTAAGATGCAGCCGCTCCTCTCTACAACGATCCACGGATTAGGACAATCCAAAAACCTGCAGCACCTGCGCAGATCAACCCCCATCCAGATGCATGTGACTAAGGCTTTAAACCATGCATGCCTTTTGGAAGCCTGACTCAAGCAAAGGTCAGCAATTACTGCTTCAATGTAGTATTTATTGAAGTATGCTCCACATTACTCCGATTTTGTCTGGTACAGAGTGAGTAAGCACCGACATTAGTCCTAACACCATGAGGAACGTACAAAAGTTTCAGGAGCCTTTAATCAGATCTACTGAACATAAATCAATGCGTGCAGTAATTGCTTTCTTTTTTCTAACAGCCATTAAATAATTTAGCCTCGGAGAAACAATGCAAATGGCATCACATTACGAGCTAACAAGAATTAAGAGAGTGGCCATTTCCTCTTCCTGCACAGAAGATGACATAACCCTGTTTCGGGATGTTCATCTCATAGCTTCGCACAGCACTATTCGCTCTCGCCTTTCTCCCTCTGATTCCCCCTAGAGACCCGATTGCTCAATAAGAAGGGCTGCTGCTCATTGATCCTCGCTCTCTGCAGAGGGTCAGCGGATACAGTCGCACTCAGCCCTCCGGGTTCACCTACAGATGAGCCAAACTGTCTTGCTTGGTCCCAGTGGGTCAAGCTGTCCCATTGTGCGGCATTGAAGAAAAAGTATGGAACAATCTAGGACAATCTGTTAGTTTCTGTGCAACACCATTTATATATAAGATCACAGCAATCCTCTTCAGGATTTGAAGGAAGAACATGCTTTGAAATTAAACAACCTGAACAACAAATTCATCCATTTTTAACTCTTACAAATTGTTAAAATGTACACAATCGTTGCCATAAATTTCTAAAAACTAGAGTCCCAGCTTACTTAAACACAATGGACGTACAATAGAAAGTTTTGTATTTTTAGGCTTTTTTAGGGCGGCCACGGTGTAGAAATTGAGCAGTTGACCTCTCCGCAGAAAGTCACAGGTTTGGCTCCCTCCTTGCCTGCTCATTTCTCGAGGTGTCATTGGACAAAAACTGACGCTCACATTGCCCCTGAATGTGTGTGTACATGGGCGATTGGGACTGTGATGCTACATTCGCACTGAGCAGAATTCTGAGCAGAATTATGTCACTCCCTAATCCGAGTCCCGGATTGGTCAAAGTTCGACCTGGTTAACCTTTCAACACCTGTTCAATGGCGGCTCAGAAAGTCACAGAAACTTGCGTAGCTATCTTGAATGCAGAAGTTCGAAACGCGTGTTTATGAGTGTTTACATAGAAATGTCACTAGAAGTAGCTGCTTGAACGCACGTTGCAGAGTGGTGTGAACATAAATCACTTTTCAAATCAAGTTATTAAAGCATAACAAATTCTATATTTACCATTTATAGCCTTTAGCTAGCAGACAAAAATACAGAATATACCATTTACGAAAGCACACTTTAAAAAAAAAAAGCCTGCTTTAAGAAACAAAACAAAAAAAAGTCATACATTTACACTGGTCATATCAAAGCCAAACAGAAAAAATGTGGAACTAGACCAAAAAGGTCTTTGATTATTTTCCATATTTTCAATGATTATTTTTAAGGCTTTTAATAATAAACTTCTTTTTAAAAAGATTGGGGGAGAGTCACACTATAAAGAATTTGAGTGGACTTTTTTCCCGGGTGTTGTCTTGAGAATACGAGAAATTGGAACAAAGGATACATTTCAAAAAAATATTTTACTGATTTCTGTTGAGAATATTGTATAGAAGTTATGCCATGTTCTATTCCCAACCTCTGGCCTGCAGCAGACTGCAGCAGAAGATTCAAGTCAGCCAACACCCTGAACTTTATGACGTTCCTTCTAAGGAGGAAGGGTGACGACCCCCACGTTGACCCATGTTTGAATTGACCTCACAAACCTGTGTTGTTTCTCTTTTATGTGACACATCTGTTCTCTGTTGATAACATGCTGTGAGAGCTTCCTTTATCTTTATATGGAAGAAACAGTCTTCACCTATGACCTATTCTACCCCTCCCTAATCAGTTGAAACCTCGTGTAAACAGGGCGGTCCTATCTAATAAAGGCAGCGAGAATTCTGGGTTGTTCAGAATGTTTGTAGGAGCTTATGACTGAGCAGCCTATGAATATTCTCCCTGCAGGTGAAAACTTATTCGACTCTCTCTTGTGTTTATTTGCAGATTTACTAATGTTTGGGTTTTAAACCTAACAATTTCCTTTCTCCAATCCTAGTAATTTTGCCACATTCTGTGTGTGGATATAGAACTGATTTGTGACTTTCCTGATTTTGGGGATTTTTTTGTAAAAGTATCTGTGTTGCTAACCTGCCTAGGAAGTGATTTTAATAAACTATATCACATTCACCAACACCGGTTCAGATGTCTTTATGTTACTTTGCTCACCATCACCTTTCTGCCAGAAAGTCATCAACCTCTTGTCAACTCTTTAGCCCAGTTTTGCCCCTGTCTGCCTGCATCTGCCCCTGTCTGGTCTCTGCCGATTCTCATGCTCTTCTGGAATCCTAAAATTCCCTCTTTGCCAAACCTTAGGATACACTCTGCTGAACCAGACTCCTTTCCCTCTGAAGGACTCGCTGAAGAGTGAGCTGCTGACCAATATCCTCACTCCGTTCACCCTGCTCCTGCCCACTCTACCCACCCTCTCTAAGATCCACTCAGCGCAGCAGTGTGGAGGTTCCTGACCGGCTTCTTCCTGCCTGACTTCCTGTTCTATTACCACTACAATCTGAATAACCCTGTTCTTTCATCTTTTTTTTATTACACAAAGTCTTAAATAAAAATACATTCGCAAACCGAACTTCTTCTGACTAAATGTGTTGCTTTCACTGTGGGGAGGGTTTGTCATTCTGTGAATAAGTGGGTTGTGGAGTGGTTTAAAGCCTGCCAACATGAACAAAAGAATGCTTTACACTATACATGATGTGTATCTAGTGCTCTGAAGGGGCTCCATGAGGCAGCTTATCTCTCTTTAGAATCTCTGTACATACAGTAGAGGTTTTTCCTTCTCGTACTCCAAGGCCTACACTACTTTATGTCTGGACAGTTGTTGGTGAAAATTCCAATATTCAGCAAAGATTTCACAAATGTGACTCCAGTGTTTTATTACGAAAAGAAAATACATAAAAAAAAACATTTAGGAAGCAACACTAAATCTTTTTCAACTTGTGGAGAATAGTTAGCAGAGTTAGCAGAGGTTGAAGTCAAAACAGCAGCACTTTGATCAGTGAACAATTGACAGCTCTTTACACTTTTTGTTTTTTGGTTTCATGAAACTACCAAAAACGGCTGCATAGTGGAGTGGTCAGCTCTTTGGGGTGCTGGTTCAAATCCCAGTTGTGTCATTTATTTATTTTTTTAATATTATTATTTTTATTATTTATTATTGTTTCATGAATGTATGAACATTTAAATAATTTCCATGTAAACACCATTAATTATATCTTTAATCAGAACAGGAGACCAAAATAAACAAAACATAAAAACACAAACATTTTAAAAGAAAGAAATGATATTTGTCACTTTTTAACAATGCTGCACTCAAATGTTTTTCTGTCAACTTCCTGCTTAACTTTAGAAGTAAACAAACATCAGTGTCACTGGTGCGTTGCATCATTTTAGAACAAATCCTGAAAATGTTTTCCAGTTTTTCCACTCTCAAAGTGTTTCTGACCACAGTTTCAGTAGATTGGTGACATGAGTAAAGGCAATGAAAACACAGAAAGATTGAAATGAAAAAATAACACTCACAGTCCTTTCATCTAAATTGATAACTGTGTTTTCATCAGACATGTTTTACAAACTGACCTTCTTAAAACTCCCAAACTTCAGATGAACATGTTATTGACGCGTTCCAGTACGGATTGACCACAATATTTGGAGTCAGTTATATGACATGACATTTTTAATCACCTGATTTTTGTAATATTCTTAAATTCATTTTCATTTTTATATTTTTTCACAAACTGTCAACTACATTGAAAAATAAATTGCTCAGCACAAATTATTTCTGTAAAATGAACATAAGTCTCATTTTTTTGTTGACGAAAAACACTTGATAGCTTTATTTTAAAAAATAAGAACCTTCACTGACACTTTACTTTGAAGAGTTATTTACTTCCTGTGAGAGTAGTGCATTTGTTTACTTTATATACTTAACTCCAACACTATTCTCCAATTTTATAACAATAATTACATTGACTGAAGTGTATTTTTGCTACACTCTACTGTCTTTATGAAAGATTGCAAATCACCTATCTTGTACACTGTTGACATTCCTAGTTGGAATTTTCTGGAACAGATTGCAAATATACGAGTGTTTGGAGACTCGTTACAGCCCTACTCCAGCTGACTCCCACTGTCCAAAAAATTCTTAAAAGATTTTAAACTATTCTTTAGGCGACGGTCACAAATACAACAAAAATACAACAAAAATCCCTGGAGTGGTCATGGATATAGACGGCGGCAGTCCGACAGCCATCAAGGGGGTAGAATGGCACGCTGTCAGGTATGTAGAATGGCGGGATTATTTTTATAACCCTGGGCTACTGGGCAGCAGGTGGCACTTGATATAGATCCAGAGACATTCAAACATCGTGCAATCAGGGATGCTGCTGGCCGGCAAGTAGCCCTGTGGCCGCCCAGCTGTCACCTGATTTCGCCATGATGTCATCCACATTTGTGACTGGACCGCCACTGCGCAACCTCAAAATGTGCCCGGGCGGACACTGACCGATTCCTGCTTTTAGAGAAAAGTGTTCGGTCGATGTAAAATTTAACTTTTGTTTAAAATCACCTGCCGATTAGATATGCCATCACGCGGACACCTGCCGAATTTGCTGAAAAACCTGCATTTAGGTCGCTGAACGATGGCATTTTGGGATATGTGACTGTAGTCTTAGCTGGGACTATGTGTAGTTGTGCGGCAAACCAGCCGGGGTAAACCCAGCCTTTGCCCAACAGTAGCTGGGCAGGCTCCAGCAACCCTGTAAACAGGAATAAGTGGATAAAGCAAAAGGATGGATAGATGAAACTATTAAAATATGGTCATTGAGGTCTAGCGAAAATCAGAATTTTATAACACTGACTCTATATGAAAACTGTACCGAGTGAGTCTGACGTCACCCATAGAAATGGCTCACTTCTGACTCCAACAAAATGAAGTCAATTCAGTCGCTTTTTTTCCACAAAACAAAAACAGACGTGTTGGAGCCAGACAACGACAAAAAGCAGTACTTGGTATAAGTCAGTCTAAGTCATCGATTCCATACCAACCGCTCTCGCCAATCAGGAGTGAGCTTGTTGAAAGCAGGCGACATGAAATCTGTCAATCAAACATTTAAAAAAAGATTTTTACTTTTTTTTTTTTACTTTAATTTTACTAAGAGATCTAATTGGTCAGTTTGTAACTTGAATAACTAGCAATAAATATTATCGTGGAAAAAAAAGGACTAGCAAGAACTTATTTAAAAAGGTATCAGAACAAGAATGGTTATTATGTCAAAGAGAATGACTGAGTAAAAGCTGTGTATTTTTCTTTGGAATTCTATGGGATTTTGGCTTCTTAGAACCAATGGGTACTTCCTGTTTGAAAGGTGACCACGTTTGAATGTAAGAAAATATACACAAAATGATCGTGAAATGCATTTGAAAATGTACCGATTCCCCGTTTCTATGAAGTCAAGTCCTTAAGTTTTTCATACACACTTGTGAACTCCTCAATTCACAAAGTATCACTTCCTTCTCACTTGCTTCCTGTCTTTTCTGAAGCTTTGATCCTCAGAGTTGTGGTTCCAGTGTTTGGTTACACTAAAGCCTAAATTCTTGATATCTAAAGTTACAGCCAAAAGAAGATCTACTGCTTCACTGTTAAGCCTGCGGGTTGATACGAGGCTTCCGGCTTTTTAGGTTCAACCTCAAGTTTTCTAATCATGAAAGAAAAATGCACTGATGTCCAACCAAAGACTGAAAGGTTTCCAAAGCTCTGAGCATTTTTCTACAGACTATTGTTGTTCAGACCCTTTGCTGGGAAGCAACCTCCTCATCATCAGCTCCAACACCCAGGTCCACACCAACCGAGGGGGGAGACACTGGACTGCCTCTGCTCAGTCTACCAATGGCTCCACTGACAGGGGATAAAGGGATAAAGAGCCTCTGCTCAGGGACTGATTACTTACATCTGCCAGGATAAATCCCAGGGCTCGCATATAAACACACACGCATGCACAAACCTCACACAGGCACACACTTGGCCTGCTGCTAGCTGCAACAAACCCATTCATGCATGTTTTGTTTTCTGACATCAGCATGTGGTATGTTGAAAGCTGCGTGCATGAGTGTGTCCTGAGGACTTCTAAGCAAGTGTAAGGCAAAGATTAAGGAAGAATAACATATATACCAATGTTTTAAGGTAAGTTGCTTCAGTACCATTTACTTCACATTAGTACATGCATGAACAGTCTGGTCATTTTTAGCTACATAAGCCTGTTCTAAGTATACATTTTCCATATAAACTCAATAAATAGTATTTCAAACAATCCTATCAAATAGCAATAGTCCAAGAAATTTCGCTCATTGGTTGTATTAAAAACCCGGTACTATCATCCAAACTGTCCTCAGAAGCGGATGGCGGCTGGCCCACTGACCTCTTACTTCAAGCTCATCTTTCTCCCTCAGGGATAGGAATAGACAAATCATAACTCTCATAACAGCATATTAATCCCATGGTTTCAGAGCACGCCGCCGTGTCTGAGGGCTTTCCCCGGTCAAGCTCAGTATGCTCTTTTCACATAAAAAGCACCTGCACCATGTTTTTAAAAAATTTTTTAATCTAAAAATGTTGTCATTTTAGGGCGTGAAGTATTCTAAAGGTACGGTGGCCCAGAAGTGCAAATCGCACCAATGAATCACTCAACGCAAAACTACATTAGATTTTCATTAAAATAACATTTTGGAAAGTAAAAATAACTTCCAGAAATCAAAGTAAAACAGCAAAAAATGAAATAAAAGAAAAAAATGAAAAGGTAGGTACTATAGGACATCAGTGATTGGAGGATAATATTTTTTCATCATTTCAACCAAAAGTTATTTGGCATAAAGCAACACTGGATTTGCTCCATACTCATAAAACTGTTATCCTACGTTGACACCAGGCTCAGAAAAGTGTGTTTGAGCAACCACTATCAATGAAAAGTCTACATGAATGCGCATTTTGAGCTTGCGGGTTCAAAACTCTTGCGTATCACACGTTGCCGCGCAAGTTTTTAAGTCATTTTGCGGGATTGTCCTATAAAACTCACTACCATTGAGTTAAGCCAGTTGAATGGTGACCAATTAGGGACTCAGATTTGGTAGTAATATATGAGTATGATGGAGTGAGACGGAGGTACCAACCATTTGAAAATTGATCATGAAGGAGAAATTAATAATTGCAGTTTGTGCCTGGAAGGAATTCTATGACCTCAAGTCTTTCACACATCGGAATAGAGTTGTGACAGATAAAGTCTGGAGCAAGATTTGGACCATAGTGCAACATCCTATAGTACCTACCTTTTACAGTTTCTTATCGTGTTTTGTTTTTAACATTTCGATTTCATTCCAGGAAATTACTTTTGTTTTCATTTCATTTTTGGCTAATGTTATTCGCACGTATTTACATGCAACCAAGCACAAAAACTAATGGAAATTCCTGTTGGCCAAGATACACAAAGATGCATTGTCTGCTCATATATTAAGTGCACCCAAGACTAAAAGTTGCTGTTAACTTAACTGAAACCCTAACCATTCCTCCTGCACCAATTAAAAATGCACTGGCTTTTGGAATTGTGTTTAGGTTTATCTCATTTTATTTTGATTTCTAAAATCAAATGTTCTTTTGTGTTGCTTTCTTAATTGTTGTTGTGATTTTTATAAGGTTTGTGCATTAAATGATTTGTTGTGGGGACTTCAGGGCCACCGTTTGAAGGTGTCACCAGACCTGAATGAACTTGAACCTTTTTGCTGGAATGCAGTGGGTTGAGGCTTTAGGATTTAGGAACTATCCAATTACTGCCATCTTCAGGCGGGCAAGAAGAAGCCCTTCGATCCTTTGATAGAAGCACTGATTCGTGACTAAAAAACCGACAGGTTCAAGTGTTTGCAGAAAACATGCACACAGGGAACTTTTTTTATATATATTTGGGGACACTCCAACAGTGCGCCTCGGGTTATGCGGCGCATTACGCGTTAAATGTATGAATGCGCTTTGGTGGCGTTGCATCCTGCAGCAGCAGCAGCAGCAGGAAGATGGAGAGGAGAAAACAGGCACTAACGTTGTGTTGTCATTTTGGAGCCTATGGTTTGCCATATTTGGTCGAACGGAGGACTCTGAGGATGCGCAGAAAACAAACAGAAGCGGATGTTTCCCCTTGGACGGACACAGTGAAGCGCTGCGGGGTGGCGCGCGCGCGCACCCACACAGCATCTACACGCGCGCGTAAACACAATTTGCACGCGCGCGCATGCAGAAAAAAATAAAGACATATAATCCGTATTTACCTCAGTGTCGTAAATTTTTGTGATGAGGGAAAAAGAGTACTTCCTGGACTCCCGTATATGTTGGATGGCGAGCTGAACCGCGGGTTCGATTCCCTGACTGATGCTGCTCATGAGGGCTGACTCGTTCATAGGCATGAGTACCATGATGGGCAAGTTTTCCCCATCTCTGGTGAACCAGCTGTTGTCCTGTCCGTGTTTGGTGCGGTCGTTGCACACCTTGGCCAGAGCAGGGTGAAACAGCAGAACGGAGAGGAGCAGGCAGCCCACTGGGAGGTAAATCTCCCAGCCGTTGCAGTCCCTCCGGGATTGAGCCATGCTGCCGTGTGAGGTGACCAAATTAAATCCCACGGTGCCCTCAAAGCTCAGGCATCGCCGATTCAGACTCGATGCTCATTTGCCATTAAAATAAAAATCCAGATTTAAACCAGAACAAGCGTGGGATCCACAGCATCCCCTGCAGTGGGCAAACTGCTCTTGTGGATTTCGACACAATATTCTGTTTGAGGATCCCTTAGAATATTCCAAGATCTTGGAGGGAAGAGGTGGAGATCTTCTCCATCCAATCGATCTCCTGTCAAAATGCCAAAAGGACCCCCTATACGAACCCCTTTAATCTGGACCACTCATCACAACATCTTCTCAATACTCCAGCAGGTAAACCAGACCCCCCCTCCCCCCAGCAGGTGATGGTAGCGATCACTCTTGTTGACAGTTCCTTTAGTATTTTTTTTTTAATTCCAAGTAAATTCCAAGCCAACTGGATACAGCACGGACGAGCGCAGCGCAAAAAAAGAAGGGGAAAAAATCAGGAGGAAAATGCGGAAGACGGACTTTGGTTGAGTGGAAGTTAAAGGCTTGACCCGCAGAGGTCCGATGCGGTGATGTCGAAAGGTTGTGCCTTGACAGCCTGCGGGAGCGGGATGCTCATCTCCGATGGTGCGTCAGAGAGGCGCTGGAGCCGATGTGCGCGCAAAAGGGAGCTCTGACTGAGGAAGAGGAGGAGGAGAGGAGGAGAGGAAACGAGCGAGGGAGGTAGAGCATGGAGGAGGGGGGAGGCTGCATAGGCTTTATGCAGGGCAGACTCAACCGAGAGGGTGATTTACAGAATGGAGACGATGTTTCACATCACCGTGAAACTGGATTGTTAGAAATGCGCAGCTGTTGCTGCTGTGTTTCAGGGGTAAAACAAATGGTGGAGTAAAAAAATAAAATTGAGCTTTATTTTTAGGCACTCATTAAACATACTGATCCTTTGGATGAGATTGTTCCCACAGCTGGGATTTGATTCCCGCATCTGCCCAAGTACATTTGACCACTACAAGCACTTCAAAAACAGATCCTTTATAGAAATAAACCAAGCATTCTTACCCCAATGGACATTTGTTTTTTAAAAAACTGGCTTTCCGAGAAATGGAAAGGACTGGAGAATGGGAAACCAGGGTTCATTTTCCAGGCAATGAACTTCAGCCAACCTTTGGCTTCTACCTACTTATGTAACCACATGAGGGCCTTGGTCTGTCTGCCTGTGCCCGTCCCCAGCCCAGATAAAGGAATGGCGTCCGGCGTAAAACTCCTTGCCAAACCAAATTGTGTGGAACATTGTGTCAACACTTGAGGACAAGTGAACAACAACCAAGAAATTCTTATTTTAGGGAGAAGTTCTAGTCATGTTTTCGTAAACATTTTTTTGACGTTAAGGAATTATCATATTATTTCTCTTGCAAGACAGAAAAGGAGGATTTTTCTTAAAACAAGGGTCTTTTTACTTTCTGAAGATTCAGTTTTGCAGCGAATCTCTTCAGCTACGTTCACACCAACCTCTGGAAATCTCATTCAAGCTTCCACTTCCAAAGAAAAGTCCATGTGAACGCACGTTTTCAAAACTCTAATGCTACATTCACACCGGTGTAGCATGTGTGACGTGTTCAAGAATGGGCTTAGTGTGGGTTTTGTATGTGCTTTCAGCATACAGTGTTCACACAGGTCTGTTGAAACCCGATACTAGCGCACGCACTCACAGTTGGAAGAGGCTTGATGCGAAATGTCAAAGCAGTGCAAATCCTGCAACTCTTGCTCCAGGTCTTTTCTTTCACAGCTCTATTCCGATATATGAAAGACTTTTTGGTTTTTTCAAATTTAGGGTGTATTCAGAGTGGACAAGTCAGTTGGTCTGGCCGAGTCTGCTTAGTTAGAGTCATGACCCTTGCGTTATGTCTGTATTCCGACTGCTGAAATCTTTCATGTTCTGGACCAAAGCTTGTAAACAAAAGCTTGTATCTAAAGATCTCTTCAATCATTGGCCAGGAATTACAAGGCCGGGCAAAGCAACAACAGAGTAACGGAGGTCTTAAGCATTGCAATCCTTGTTGGAACAAGTTCACATAGTCAAACTTTATATTTTATATTGTTTCAAACTCTGGTTTACTTTAAGCAATTTTCAAGGGGTTGGCTGAAAAGGACGCCATTCATATGTCACTACCAAATCAGAGTCTCTGATAAGTCAAAGTTAAACTGGTTTAACTTTTGACGTGTGCACAGTCACTGTGTGCTTTGTACGCAAAGCCCAAAAAGGACTTACATTGTAGCATAACTAAATGCGAACACAGGAGTTTTGAACACGGAAGCCTGAAAGGCACAATGCTTGTTTACATAGACTCTTCATTGAAAGGAGTTGCTTTAACACGAGTTTCCAAGTCTGGTCTGAACGTTGCATCCAGTTCGCACATGGCTATGCAAGTTTCTACGACCATTTTCAGGTTCTACGTACAAAATATGTGGCTATTGAACTCGTGGTAAAGGTTAAACCAGGCCTAACTTTGACCAATCAGGGATTCTGATTTGGTAAAGAGACATGGTTAGGGTCCCATTTAATTCACAGAAGTGCCAACTGTTTGAAAATTGATTATGGAGGAAAAAATATAATAGTGGTTTGAGCTCAGGCGGAATTACTCTAATCCAAGTCTTTCATGTATTGGAATAGAGCTGTGAAAGAAAAGCCTGGAGCAAGATTCACCAGGTTTGCACTGCTTCAAAAATTCTCACCAAGCCCTTTCCAACAGTTAGTGGCGAGCATGAGCGAGTAAACAGTAGAAAAAGAAGGAGAAGCCCCTCCCTGCTTGTCCAGTGTGAACAACATGCGCTAAACAGAAAAAAGGACGCAACCTTATCTTTATTATGCATAAATTACAACAGTATGATGTTAAAATGTCTTGTTCTATGCTTAAATATTATTTTTAATTTAAATATTAATATCACTAATATTATGACAGCATCAGGATCAGCATTCATGTGTAAGACCTGTGTGGGGGCCATGGAAGGACCTGCCTTGTGCTTCTGCCTGCCCTGTAATCCAGCAGAACATGTTTCTCTGCTGGCATGAGCACACAGTTTATTACCTCTCTTTCCTCGGGGCCGGTTATACCCACACAGACTGCATATAAATTTGAATTCTCCTGCTTCATGTTCGCAGTTATTGCAAAACATTACAACCTTTTGCTAGTAACACATTGACACGCTGGGAGACAATGCCTTTGTTTCAGATAATCATCATCACAGATTAAAAAAAATCAAAGATGAGGCCAACCAACCAGAGCAATTCAATTGTGTAACAATTTATCAGGATCATTAAGGTTTTTAATAACAGTGCAACGATAAATAGATGTATTTGCCTGACACAAATTAAAGGTTGATGCTTGGAGTTGACAAATCATACGGTTTATGAAGCTCTTTATTTCCTATCATACAAAATACACATTGTACATTGTTTTCCTGTGGGTGTAGCTACCATGGGAACCCAGCATGTAAAAGTTTGGTGTTTTTCTGATGATGGACGACAAATATAATGAAAAATAAGCTCAAAACTGCATTTCTGAGTATTTATTCAAATTGTTGTGAAAAAAAATTGCAGTTTGAAAAATATCATATTTGTTGGATAGAAAACCCAAACATGCCTCAAGCTTTTCAGCACCGCTCCATTCTGATGCATCCACTTACAGGCAAATAGATCCATGTGTGTGTTTGTTTTTCTTGTCTGAGCTTGTAGCTGGCTGTGAGAAGCTATAAGACAGCAGCAGAACACATACATATATGGATGTGGGAAATGTGGGCGGGCTTGCTCCACGCCAACGATCCGGCCCACAACTCAGACGCAAACTTCGAATGAACTACTGGACCTTTGCAGAAACTACGTCCTAGAAAACAACAGATTTGATTAGATTTTAGTAATAAAAAAAAACAATCATAATGAAAAGACGACGATGAACATCATTACAATAGTTTAAAAGATGAGGAGAGGGATTTTAAATACAAGTTCCATCTGAAATAAGGAGGGGGCGTCGGTCTGAAGGGCAAATGGTTTTCAACCGTTATCGCAAAGTTAAAGACGATGTCCTTGTGTGCTTTGGATCACCAGGAAAACGTAAATATTTGTGCAACTTTCAATATTGGACAAAAACAAGAACCTTTCTGTCATAAAGAAAACAGTGTTTCATCTGCGGAACGCATCAACCAGTCCAGGACCAAGCCAACACCCCCACAACATTGAACTGAGGGAAACTCCCTTCTCTGCCTCCTTTTTTCCTGAATGCTTGTCATCATAATTCCTCAGCATTGCTTTTTTTATAATTTGCAATTTGTCATCCGAGTTGTAACATATCTGCAAAGAGTTCAAATATTGCACTGCCGTGAATGAACTGACCCTTTTAGAGTCTTAAATCACAGGTCATTTATTACAAGGCCGCAGTCTCCGCACACTCTACACACAAAAGAAATAGCTGCAGCGCTGGAGGCATTCTGAAATATCTGGGACTCTCCGTTTTCCACGCACTGTATACAAAAGAATATTTAAAATATGCTGAACGTAAAACCAGCATTCTTGGTATTTTTTATTACTTAATCTTTAATCTTTGGATGTAGATATTTTATATGTTGTAAAAGTCCGTTTTGATTAGATCTGAACACAGAAACTATTACAGTCCCACTCCAATCATCTTTTCATCTATTGTAAAAGCGTTCCTAGTGGTCTTTTGGTCATGATGAGGCCGTTTTTAGCCAAATTAAAAAAAAAAAAAAAATCTGTGTGGTTTTCTAAGACGTAGTTTCTGCAGGGTGGCAGGAGTTCATCGGAAATTGTGGGCGGGACAGTTGTCGCGGAATAAGCCCCGCCCCCTGATTTACAATGATTTAAATAAAGAAATCCTCAAAAATGTAACCTTAATTTTCTTTACATAAGTCCTCCATTATCAGAAAAATGCCACAAGAACATGTAAAAAAAACACTGTTTTCATTAGAGGGGCCTTTAAACCAGCTGTGTAGTGTGTAAATATCTAAAATCCTAATGCAACTCTACATTCCTAAAGCTCTCCGTACTTCTCTTTTTCCACTAAGAGAAGTACAGATGAAGAAGACGTAGGTCAAGCTGACATCTCATCTGTCTGTTTTACAGAGTAAAGCATTCTCAAGAGCTGGAGAGAGCTCATTCTTCCACAAAAAGGCTTTATTTCTACCTCTAGAGCATGAGGGGAAATACATTACACAGTGGCAGTGTTGTGGCAGGATATATATATATATATAGATATATATATCTATATATATATATAGATATATATATAACCATTTTTGAAAAAAATTCAAGTAATATAGTAGAAATTAAACCTTATCTATACTGTGTAAATATGTTATTATTGTATATTATATATATTTATTTTCATGTTTGTTTATTACTGCTATCCAAAATAAACAAAAAGAAAAACAATTGTCAAATTAACTTTAATTAACTTTGGGTTCCCTAAATTTTAATAATTTCTAATATTCTGATTTAATAATGAAGCTTTCAATCGCAGACCTGTTATGTTAAGATGTCAAGCCAACACGCTAACAGGAACAATCTGAAGGATATGTGTTGAAGGAATCCAGCTGGAATATTCAGATTGAAATATTTCTGCCAAATTGTCAACAACTCGGTTAAACATAAAGCAAAAACAAACGGGCCGTGTGCATTTGTTTGACCATGAAACACATTTGGTTTTGAATTAGTGGCAACACAAGAGCGGGTGAAGTTGTGCGCTGTTTCTCACAAAAAAGAGGAGGGAAAAAAAGCCTTCTCTCTTGTAGCACAGTGACTCACAAATGGATTACTGAGAACACACATGCACACCCACACAGACAAACACCCACAGATGGCTGTTTCAATCCCTGCTCAACAGAGACGATTGTGAACGCCTGAAGGCATCCCTCTCCAAAACTCTGACAACAAGCCACAAAATGCTCGGTTAATTCTAAATGCCAAGTTTTTTTTTTTTGAACAGGATAAGTGAAAAACAATTTTTCATACTTCTCAGGTTGCAGGGTTTTTCCTATCAAAGCAAAATCTATGCATATATGGACTAAGCTGTTATTCAGAATAAGTTAATGCAAACTCTAACAGATGATTGTTTAATTTGATGTGAGACTTGTGGAAACACATTGAAGAATTTGGGTCAGTTTATCCATTTTTAATACCAAAATACAAAGAAGCGGCTCCAAAACACCAAGTCAGGTTGTGTTACGAGTTAGGATACGCTCACATCGCCCTCGGCGACCCCTTTCGTTGAAAAGCCTATGTAAATGCTGATATATGTGGGTTCTGCAGTCAAAACTCTCGCGCTCACACATAGCTACGCAACTTTTGATGACCATTTTTGGCCTTTATGTACAAAATGCACTGCAGGTGAAAAATTAAACTTTGACTAATCAGGAACTCGGATTTGGTAAGGGATGTATGGATGGTGTCCTTTGGTTTCACGGAAGTGCCAACTGTTTGGAAACTGATCTTTGAGTAAAAATGAATACTTGTGGATTATTGTTTGACACCGAGTTTTTCATGTATCGGATTAGAACTATGAAGGAAAACAGCCTGGAGGAAAATTGACGTGATTTGGAAAGCCTTTTCCAACTGTAGGTGACGGGCATGTGCTAGAATTGGGTAGCGACAGTCCAGTGTGACCACCAAATGCGTGTTTAGCATGTTCTAGAACTCGCATTCTCGTGAACGTAGCATTAGGGTTAGAATTAGGATGTGTAAGTTATTTTTTCAATAAAAACGCTTCATTGTGTGAAGTCTTCATCAAAGTGGATTAATTTGGCTTGAAGTCATACCATGCATGACTGTCACCATAGCAAACCTTTTTTCTACAAAGACACTGATCAGGAAAACAACCAAAAATTAAAAGACATTTTACTTTGAAAGTCTGACGCCTCTATCACTTGGTTCTGGTACACCCGCTCTGCCAATTCCAGTTCCAGATGCATCTCTTAGAGTTATGGGTTCCACAATCAGCAGTGAGATTCTTACAAATTCCATGCATAAAACCATTTGAAAGGCAAAGTTTACCTGTGTTTTCCCACTACTGGCCATGGTGCACAGGTAGAGCGGTCGACCTTTGATCGGAAGATCACAGTTTCGGTTCCTGCCTTGCCCGTCAAAGTGTCCTTGGACAAGACACTGAACCCCATATTGCTCCTGGTGGTTATAGGCTGGCACCAGTGTTCGGTAGCAGAGCCACCACCAGTGTGTGAATGTGTGTATGCATGGGTGAATGGGACTGTAAAGCGCTTTCACACCCAATGCAGATCGGGCTGCAAAATTGCATCGGCCACCTCTCTTTCACCACGTGGTGAATTCTGTGCTTGCCGACTGGCCAAAAATGTGTTCCTGAAGCTCGCCGCTTCGGCTGCATGTGGGAGGAGCTACCAGCTAATTTTTTCAGCCTGATTGCTACATGGAGCGGTGTTTGTGTTGATCTCATTTACAGTCCATGGAAGACACGGATAATGTTTAGAGATCAGGAAAAATTGTTTTTAAGAGCTCTACAAAAACATTGGTGATCACGTCTCCATGTTTGGGTTCAATTAGTAATTTAGAGCAAGGGTGCTCACGTGACAGTAAATCGTGGGCCATCAAAAATAAATAAACAATTATAAACCATCTACTCCCAAAAAAAGAGAGAAAGAAACATTTTGTCACCAAATAGCAAACACTCATAAGTTCTAATTGATCTCATGGTGACGGTGATTTGTTGAGTGCTTGCAAGTCATCTATTCTGGAAGTCACTGGGTTCAATTCCTGCAAAAGTTGTCCTATTATTATTATTTATTATTATTTTTATTATTTCATTGGGCAGAGAGAACACATGATTTTTTTAAAGTCTCACTAATATATTTTTTAACACAACAAATATTAAACCAAGGGTTTCATAGACTACATTTATTATATATATTCAAGTATGAAACAATATTTATTTGATCATCAATTTTTTAGACAGTGAAAAACCAAACTTTTTGAAATAAAAGGCAGACTTTTCCAGAAGGTCAAAAACAGATACTATACATCTTTGATACGTTCTGCCTGTTTTGTAATTTTGGGTTTGTTTTCGATGCCTGTTCTGTGCAGGTCTGTGTTCCTTTTCTCCTCCCTCTCACCTGTGTCTCCTGCTGGAGGTGTTCACAGCTGCATCCTGTTTAGTTGATTATTTGTTTGTCTATTTAAGCCTGTGTGTTTCAGTTCCCTGTATTGGAGTGTTTTGTGTGCTTTAGGTGGTCTTTTAATTAAAACAAGCTCCAAACTCACTCCTCTGTGTCCAAGCCTTCTCTGCATCTGGGTTTTTGAACTCCACCTGTAACAATATTTCTGAGATGATAGTTGCTTCCTGCTTTGCACTTAGAGAGAAAATAATGAATGTCATGCAGCATTTGCTCCTTTTTTTTAACTATCAAAATTAATCAAGAACTCGAAACAAAAAAAAAAGAGAGTAAAGTAGTTTAAAAGAGCTGTCGCTGTAATGTGGGAGGATGCTATTTTGATTGCTGCACAGTCCTGGTAATAGCAAGTGATTTACATATTCAGGTTTAGAATAAAAATTCTTCAGACGTCATCTACAGCATATCTGCCCCCCAGAGAGGCACATCCATTTAACAGCAATTTATCAGGCCTGTAGGTTAACAAGAAAAAAACTGTTCACATTACAAATGTATTTGTAAAAAAGTAGCTTCACAAGTTGTATTTTTATTGTTCATTTGTACTCTGGGAAAAACTACTCATCTTTGTTGAGGCGTCTGTAAACGGCAATTAGGAGACCACAGTAACTAATTTTTACCATTAAGGTTCTAGACATTGATCTCTTTCCATTACCCTGCTAGTGTTTTGTTTTTTGATGTTCTTGGGGTGTATTCAGACTGGACACATTTGGTTCACTGAAAGTGATTAAAAAAAAATGTCCTGAAATCAGAGCAATCTGGAGCAAAAGTTGGTTCAGCTTTTTGGAAATTTTGGAAAGCTTTGGTTCAGTTATTTGAGGGCATTTCTTTCTGCTGTACCTGGGCCTTTACTCAACTGTTTTTTGTCGGAAAGCCATCAGTTCTCTAATATGGTTCCTCATGGAAAACCTTTTTCCTGACGCTTGACTGTCCTGGACCAGGATTTCACCGCCGTTTTTGCTTGTGTCTTTGAACCATACAGCCACAAAGAAAAATGTTTCTGTTCGTATGTGGCACTAAACTTTGGAGCTGGTTAAAGTCTCACTCTGATCATCTTTAATCTATTTTAAAAGCAATGATTTAAGGCAAAAAAACTTGTATTGTTTAGTCTCTGCAGTATTCTGCGCCTGATTCTCGACAATCGAATGAAGAAATACTCAAAGTTAGACTTAATCTTAATTTTCTTTTCTTTATAGAAGTCCTCCATCATAAGAAAAATGTAACAAGAAGATGTTAAAAACGCTATAACACTATATTTCACTGAGTTTATTGCTCAAATGTACATAAATTCAAGAAAATGGAAAAAAAAAAACAAAAAAAAAAACTTTTGTTTCATAATATGTGAAGAGACGACCTAAACGTCACTGTGTGTTCAAACAAATTCCAAATACAAGAATTTGTGAACTTAATTAATGCTTTATTCATCTCCTTCTAGAGAAGTCCAGTAACTCAGATTTAGCTGATTAATGAATGTTTCTGATCATAATCAATGAGTCCTATATTTGTGTTAATTGGCCTGTGATGTGTATTAATGTTTACTGAAATGATGTAAAAGGGTTTTTCCTGATTGTAATCAATAAGCTATAGTTTCTCCTTCTCGATCTGAGTGTGTAGTAATGATTGTTGGATTGGCGTGACAATGTATTCTGATGATAATCAATAAGTGCTACATATCTATTACATGAGGTGTGATTCATAATAATGCCTGAAATGATGCAAGAATGCATTGAGGATAATCAAAAAGCACTCCCTTACAAGCAACAAATCAAACTCTATTTGATTTTAGGTGATAATCATGATATTTAATGAATCAAATTTGACGTGTGTACTGTGTGCATGGCTGCAAAAGCATCTATTTTTGATTTAAATACACTGATTTTTCATCTTTGTTATGTTTTCTAATCACTGTATTACTTTATATCTGAAATGGGTTTGATTCCATTCTTTTAATTCTTGAAATGAATCAATAAATGATTCTGTAGTGACATCATTTTGTTTTTTGCTTCCAAATCCATTTTTTACTAGGAAGAAAATGAGTTTTGCTGAAGGATTTTGAATTGTATATTTGGAAAGGAGTTTTTGTCTGTGTGTTGAAGTGTTCTTGGAGAAACTCTCTGCTCCACTGAGCTTCAGTGTCCCCAGTACTGGTCCTGGAGATCTACCACCTGATTATGTGGATCGGGTGGGTACCAGTAGATACTGTGTGGTTTACAAAACGCCGTTTTACTCTTTAAAACGCTCACCTTCCTGTCCACTTTACTACATCCTAATGTTTGGTTATTTCACAGTCTTTCTTTAATTCAGCTCAGAGTAAGTGAATGATTTCTAAATAATAAGGATATCTGTTGTACTTGATCTGCAATTACCATTTCTTTTACCAAACAGGGTCCCTTGTGACCCCCCTCCCACTGCAGCACGAATAATATTCATCATTTCCATTCAGATTTTTCCCATCAGTATTGGACATTCAGGATTTACTTCATGATGCAGGTTCAAGTACTGAATATGTCATTGTGTTGGATGTGTTTTTAGTGGTCGTATGTCAGCTTGATAATTAGAGCCCGAGGGGGCGAAAGGGCCACAAAAAAAGAGCTTGTGAGAAAGCTAGCATCAGGGTACTGCGCATTAGCCCTTCAAACTATTAATAAAGTGTGTTGCTCTAATTAGTGGGTATGAATGAATAGATTAAAAAAGCCAGCAATAGTTTAACATAGTATTAACATAGTAAAAGGATTCTCGGATGTTGCACTTTTGTTTTATGGCTTTTCTGCAACACAATATATTAAAATGAGCTGTCCCCTGTATATTCAGTAAATAAGGGGCTAGAATCATTGAAAAAATCAGAGGAGGGGGCTTTCTTATTTATCTGGGTCATCATCATGATGGACCTTGTGATACAAGAAACCATAGAAAGAAAAGGACATGATGCCAAAGTCTTTTTATTTTAATGATCTGAACTTCTTTCAAACTGCTAAGTTGAGAACTGTACTGTTGATATTTTAAGTTTCATTGAGGCTATATGTATGACAAGACTTCCCTCACTACTCCCATGACCTCTAAAAGACTATAAAGTGCAGGACTATTTAATGCCCTGGATCTTGTTTTTAAACACCAAAGATGACATCACCCATTTACCGAAGAAAACATAAAAATTACAAACATTTCAAGAATATCACAATATCAATCAACCATATTGTGATGATAACGTTAATAATCTATATAAAAAGGAATGTACCTACTTTATAAGGTACATCGTCAATGAATGGTCTTCGTTTTGTGTCCTATACAAAGAAGAAGAGATGAGTCCATCAGACCTTATCGACTGTGTTCACAGTAACACGGTAACGCCACACATTACCGTGGAAATGAAACCTGTAACCCGCAACCTTGTTCCAGCATGTAAAAAAGCAGACCGATACCGCTAAGACAACGCTCCCAACCTTGTTAGTAACAAGTTATACTAAAAAACAGTGTGGCACCGCTTCATATTAGACACGTTAGCATATTCATAAAAACACACAAATCAAACATTTTGATAGAGTGTACAACCTTAAAATCACTTTCACATCAGTAAGTACAATCAGAACTAATCCATACGGAATGTCAGGGGCTCCAGATTATAAAGCGGATTGTCCCTTTTGAAAAATATTCAAATTTTCAAGTAAGCCTTATATTCCAGAAAATAAAACTTTTTTTCTGATGACAAATAGTACAAATACAATGCATTGTGGTCTATGTTTGTCAGGTGTAGTGAGCATCAATACACACTGGTTTTTTGTAGAGGCTTCTGGGAAATTTTCAGGGCACTGGATTTTGGAATAGTTCACAACAGTAGACTTCATCTCATCATTTATGGAGGCAGACATTGACAGTTTTTTATGCTCAACCTATCTGGGTTAATAATGTATGATCCTCAGTTTTCAATAGGATGGCAAAGCCATCTATTTTATGTCCAAACACATACCCAAATGTAGTACATTAAAAATGAACTGTTTTCACCTATTCTTACATATGGTCATAGAAAACTTAAAATAAAAAAAGCAAAAACACAAAAAGTAATTTAATGAAAAAAAAATCAATCATATTTATTTTTAAAGATAGAGAAAAAGAACCATTTATCAAAAAATGTATGTAAAAGCTAAAAAAGAACCATAAAGAAAAAGTGTACAGCTTTCTAATAGACTGACTGCTGTTTGAGCGCATTATGCACAACAGTAGGGAACATCCAAAAATATTTTTGGAGGCAAATAGCTTAACAAATGATGGCCATGAAAGATAGATGAGAAAGTCAGTGCTTCATTTATATTTGATAGCTGGGCTTAAGATGCATTACCCAAGCAACACAAGTCCCATATTGTCATCTCAGAAATAATGAGCTTGAATGAGCATCAGTGATGGTGGAGATGTGCATCTGTGTACTTTATTTTTCTATTTTATTTTTTATTTTTTGGGTGGTGGTGGGGTATTTCTGATGTCAATTGATTACTTTTGTTCCCAAAATCATTTTAAATAATTATTATAGTATGCATGTGTGTAACAGTGTCCCCTGAATGCCACGAAGACATCAGTATATGTGAGTAAATAATACTGGATAGCTCCCAAGCAGTGCAGTCTCACAGTGTGACAGGTGGACAGCTGTTGTCTCTTCTGCCTCATTCTTTCTGGTGCTAAAAAGAGAAGGGTCAGAGAAAGGTTTAGCAGTGAAGACAACTGATTCATACATGAGAAGCAACACCCTAAACACCATCATGCAAATAAAGCTCTTTCTGGCACAAAATATTTCAAAGAAAAAGAAAATTGCAGCCGCATGTCTTGTTTATAAGTATTAAAGACTCACTAAGATCACCTTCTGATATATTTTAAGTGTTCTCCTTGGTCTTTTAATTGTGATTACGCCGCACTTCCCGCCATCTGTTTACACACTCTCCCACTTGCTTACAGCCCTTCACCAACCCAACCCAACATTACTGGAGCTATCCAGCCGTGAACATTTGAGCCAGATGCCAGCTCAGACGAGGAAAGCAGAGACATTAATTAGGGGTAAAACAAATTGTTTTACAAGTTATGCTTGTGGTTGCCGATCCGATTTATAGCCAAAATGGGTTTGTTTTGAACAATCTAATTCACTTTACCTGGGCACTGAACAGTGCAGGCAAAGTTTTTCAAATTCCTTCTATTTCTTGTAAGATAATAAAGTATAAATTAAATATGTGCAAAAGTAAACAAGATCCATTCAAAGTTTAGCTCACTGTTGTTTTTCCACATCAAAATAATACAAAGGGAACATTCTTAGAACATTCAACTGTATGGTCACGTCTTTGCAAAATTCAAAGTGTTTCCACACATTGGACTGTAATGATGGTTGATCATTTTTTGCTGCATCACACGTGTTGTCCTTTGTGAGGATCTTTTTAACGTTATACTAAAATAAGCCTAGTATGTCTCAATCCAAATGGTTTTTTCTGATTATCAGTTTCTCTCATTTTAAAATGTTTTTTTAATGGTATCGGTTGAGTCGATTCGACTTCAGACAGATCAACCTGGTTGGATTGATTTCATTGATTAATCGATTAACTGTTACACCCCTAACATTAATGGGTCAGTTTGTCTGGATGTGGATGTATCAGAATGGAGCAGAGCAGGCAATGTAAGGCCCGCCCGCTGTATTTTCCATGTCTCAAATATGATCTTTTAGACACTGAATCATTTCGTTTGCTACTGATTCACAATGATTTAAACAAATAAATATTCAGAAATGCAGTTTTTAGCTTGATTTTCTTTATATATGGAAAAAAAATTTTACAGCTAAAATATTTTTCACCCAAAACTTGGGCTTACTCTAAGTATATTTACAAATGTTTACAAATGCAATTATTGGGTTTATTTAGTTTTATTTTGTTGTTGTTGTTTATGTCTTGTGCCTTTTTTGTTATAGTTCACAGAAAATATAGACATTTGTATTGTGATTAAAAACACAATAAAATAAAAGACAAGTAAGTTTTTTTTTTATTTTACATATAAATCACAAGAATTTGTACCATAATAAACCTGAAAGCGTTGCTTTGTGCCACCACGAGGAGGCGAGGACCACTGCCAAGTGCATAAGCCAGAAAAGCTTTTTGTGACTTTTGTCAAGATGGTTGAAAAGTTGTAAGTCTGCAATCTCAGTGGTGTAGGTGAGTTGCACGACTGCTGGTTTAAAGAAACTGATGACATTTATGATGCTATGATTTGCTCCTTTGACCTGACATGTTCCTACCAGATTAAAAAAAATATATTCAAAAGGAGCACTTTCAAGTAGCTGTGAAGGTTTAGCCTGAATAATTTAAAGAGCTTGTTTTTACTATCATTTACCAAAATAAAAAGTGTATTTTTAATTATGTGGAATTTGAATGTTACAAAATCACATAATTTTAGCAATATCAGGAGCTCAAACAGTTTAAGTTAATCAGGTATAGTTGCAACAGAAGGCAGGATAAAAATAATCCTGCCTGTTGGTACCAGGCTACAGAGAGTATAAAACACGACCTACATTTTTTCCATTTTATTTATAAACTTGTAGCGCCTCACTGAGACGCAGAGACTTAATCTGTTTTCGAGTTCTTTTTTTTCGTTGTTACTGTAGGCCGTAACCAACGCCGTACGGCTTGCCCAACTTTGATCAGCAAACGAAAAACGCTCCCTCAAAGTCTTAACTCCCACTCTCTAGCACCAGCCCTTCCCAATTCAGCCAGTAGCTGAACCCAATTGGGTTCAATTTGAGTCTGAATTTGACACTGATGTTTATTGTTAAAATAACACATTTGATTTAGATGGAAATAGTTTCCAAAATTTTCTTATGTTCATCCAACAAATGATTTTTTGAATATATATATTCCAGTAAACCAGTTATTGTTTGTTTTATACCTGTTATTAGTTTAATTAAATTATTGGTTCAAATTTAAAATTCCAATGACATCAAAAAGGGGTGAAAATCACGACAACAAATTGATATTGACGTTTTGACGTCAATTTGATTTACACATTAAACTGATTATTAACATCAATTTGATGTTGATTTGACGTCCTTTCAACAGCAAATGCCCACTGGGTTTGCATCTGTATGTCCCCTCCATAAATGACCTTTTTTGTGTGTTGGACACAAACGAACATTAAGTGCTTTAGTCAAAGGTTGTCTTTTTTGTGTGTGTTTTTGACAAAAACACTCCAAAGATAAAAGCACTTGTCATTTTGAGATCTCAAAGACTGTTTTAGAGGTAGAGTGAGCCAGTCCACTCCACATCTCTTTTTTTAATGTGCATTACTGTTTCTGCACTACACTTCTGTAGCACATAATAGTCACATCATAAACCAAATGTAGATGATGAAAATATGTATTAAGCTGCAACATTATATTTTATTTTTTTACTAAACAAAGTTGATCGTATAAAAAACATATATCCAGCAGACATTGAACATATAATAAATAAACAACCAAATAAACAGGCAGCAAAAGCTTTTCTTTTCTCCTGACGACCAACAATACAGTAATGTCCTCTGTAGAGAACATTTCTAAAACTGAATGTCTTCCAATCACTGCCTGCTAGTGAAAGAGATCCTTTTGGTATCTACAGAGGACATGTAGCGCTATTCAATGATACTAAATGTAAAGGAGTGGATCTCTGGGAATTGTTGTTTTTGATGGATTTTAAAGAATTTGTCTGGACAAAAGGAACAAATTCCAAATCAAATTTGTCATTGCAGCCTTTTCCCCATGCAAGGAATTTTCTGCGTCATGTTCGTTAATATGAAATAGCACTGGTAGTTAGGTGATTGTACCTGTGTAATACTGGTATTTTTTTAAATACAGTATTTTCTGCACTAAAGGACACAGTTGAATAAGAGGCACAGGTCAAGGAACGGTCTATTTTCAAACTTATGTCAATAAAAAGGCGCACCAAACTATATGGCGCATTAAGTGAGAGTAAAGAGTCAGAGATTACATCAGAATTATTAGCTGCGTTCACAGGAACACCAGGCCTTGTTTGTAACACTCGACATGCAAGCCATGTTATCATATTAACAATGCCTGTAAACTTGTTTCCAACATGTAAAAAATCAGACTGATATTGCTAAAACAAACGTAACTGTGACTAAGCTAACTCCCAACCTTATTAGTAACACATAAAACACAGACTGACAACACGTTAGCCGCCTTAGCGTGTTAACAATACCTTTTAATCGCAAACCTTGTTTGTAACACATAAAAAAATACTGCCTGATACCGCTAAAACAAACGTTACTGTCACTGTTCACCGTGGGAGAGACGTAGCTCAAGAACTGTTGCGGAGTGAAAGCTGTGTCACCTGTTAAATGTCTCTCTGTCTCTAGTGTTGTTCTTGATATTACAAATATGCCCCACCTCCCATTCGAGTCTAGCCACTTTCTGATCAGGACAAGAAGAGCAAATTGTCTCAACCGGTAAATACTAAACCAAATTACTTATTCTAACATCTAGTACAGTATAAGAAGCACATTCTACAATAGCAACAAAAATACACAATATAGAAACACAACTCTACACCGCTATACGTTAGCTACATTAGCATATTCATAATACCTGTAACTCTCAACCAAGTTTGCAACACGTAAAAAAAACAGACTGGGAGTTAGCGTAGCCACAATAATGTTTGTTTTAGGGAGATCAATCTTGTTAGTAACACCAAAAAAAAAAAAAACAGACTTTAATTTGCATCTTATAGAGTGGAAAATATGTATTTTTTTATGGCAAACTGATTAACATTTGTTTCAGGATGATTTTTTTCCAAAAGAAAATTAAATAAAGGAACTTATTTAATGTTGTAGTTTTTGGTGGTTATTTGATTGACGTTTTACCCACAGTCACTTTAATTCTCAGGAACAAGGCCTGTCAGTCTGTTTCTTTTGCATTACTGCCCAGTGAAATTTACATCCAGGTCTGTAAAGTCTGTTACTGATCCCAATTCTTTCCAAGCATTTCCTCTCTCTGCCTTTCTGTGGCGCTCCTCCGTCTCACTTCCACACCTTCCAGGTTTTTTGGGGCTCTCTGCCAAAGCCTCCTTCAGCCATCTGTTAACCTGCTTCACCACTAGTAGCTGTACAGCAGGATGCACCCATGTGAGCCTCCACCCTTCCTCTGGCTCATTGCACTGCTGTGATTCTTAATCAGAGACTCGGGGCTAAACTTAGTTTCAGCATTTGTTTAATAATAAATATATTAACAATATGTTTGCCTGTAGTGGTGTTATTAGTTCAAATATATAGTCATTATATCCAATATTGTTTCATTAGCATCTCTAAGGTCGCCATACAGATTGATTTTTCATAATATAGAATTACAGCACATTGGTATTTCATTTACAGAATTCTTTTAATGAGTTTAGAAAAAAAAACACTTTAAAAATCTATAAAAACCAAGTTAAAAAAATCAATCTGACCTTATAACTGACTTTAGACAAAAGAGTTAAAGTTGCTTGATATTAATGCAAGTGAATAGCATCAGAGTTTTAACCTTAGAGAACCCATGAGGTCAAATTTGGCCACTATTTAAGTATTCATTTATGTTGATCATTGTGTTTATTTATTTGTTTATTGTGTTTATTTATTTATTTAATAATAGCAGTCTGCATTAGCATTAGCATTAGAAAGTACCAAAAATTGATCGAATACTTATTTATTTATTTTGTAAGTGGCCATGGTATAAGCGGGACAATGTCCTATGAAGTGTGCATTAACAGACATTAACGCACTTTGTGGAAGCAACTGGGTCAGGTTTCAACAGTGTGTGTTAATTTCTGATAATGCACACTTCAGCTGGTTTTATACCTTTTACTCATACATCCTATTTATTCATTTATTTTTGAGGGTTTTTTTGTGTGTGTTAATTTGTTTGTTTTATTTTTTCGTTTATTTATTTCTACTTTTTATTTTAAATTGTTTTTACTGCAGGTAATTGCTGCTACCTAAAAAGGAACAAAGAAGCCAAAATTGTAAAATTAACCTTGAAAGCCCAGAAGAAATTTGTTCTCTAGAGTAAAAAATGAATATAGTCTTGTTAATGTTAATGAGAAAGAAATAAAGTACTTTGTTTGCAGATGGTAACATTTGTGGCCTTGTTGGTAGCAGTTGCTATGTTACGTTTGAGGTAAAAATAACTAATTGAGGTGCAACTTCATGGATTAAAAACGGCTGGACTATAATATATTTACACCACTGTTTTTTGTGTGTGTAGCTCATAAACTACTTTATTCATGCATCATGCACACTGGCTATTTAAGAATCCGGAAATTATTATTTTTAAAAACAAAAAATACTCTTAAGTTTGAACTTCCATAGTAGTTGCACAAAAACTCCACATTTTGCCCCCAACTAGAGTTGCACACCTCAAAACAATGAGGAGTAGAGGGGGTGGATCATACTACAAAGATGCTACCAGCAAGACTTTCTGAGGTTAGCAACCATGAGCAATTAGCTTCTAATCTAACAGTGAGACTCATCTGCTTCCTCATTCTCTGCTGAGAGATTTGTGGAGCCCTGCGGTGCTGAGTCTTATCGATCTGCACACTGGAAAGGCCAGTTTGTTGAATCACTGTTGGAACATCTCTGCAGTTCTGCATTCCCTGGAACTTTGCCCTCTTATTGTCAAAGAGAGTGGTACTATGGCATTTATTGTAGAAAAGTTAAAGTTATAATGCACCCGCAAACTAGTTCTGTCAGGGGCGGAGCTACAGAGGGCCACGGGGAGGCAGCTATCTCCCCAGCAAATATCCTTGCCCCTCAGTTTTTTAGTCAATATTAGTATCATTATTGACAAAGATTAAAAACTCATCAATACAAGCTTCTGTAGGCGTTAATAAAATAACAAAAGCAATATTTTTAAATGAAAGCTTGAGCCCCTCAAATTATTGGCTACGACCCTGTATTGTGTATACCACCACCGAAAAAAAAGCCTAGATTAAGATTTACGGGATTTGCATCGCTTTGGGTTTTTGCATTGAGCTTATTCCCACTGCAGATGACAGACAAGTGCTAGTAAGCAGTAAAAAAAGCTAGTTAAAATAAAAAAAAACAAAAGAGGGAGAAACACACACACACACCCGCTTGTCCGGTGTGAATACCACAGACTGGATGCGTGTTCATAACACCACGTAGCACGTTCTTAAACTCACCACACACGACAGGTATATGTCTACCTTGACCATTTTAAAGCTCTACGCACAAAACGTGCGGCAACTGGATGTGCGTTAATAGATAATGAACGCGCCTTTTAATACCCGGTGTTAATGTAGTATTAGAGGTTTTTTCAGAATTTAAAACAGGAATCCATTTTTTATTTATTTCTTTTGTAAACACTCCAGATCCCAACGTGAAAATCAAGGGAAAAGCCATCATCTATTATTCAGAAGAACTGTTCTGAACAGAGCTGCAAAGTGTATGTCCCACAATTCTTCCATCCACTGTAGTCAGGGATTCACTGAATCAGCTGCTCAAAAGTGGCCTTCTGCTTAGTACCCATGCATCTTCCGGAAGATGAAATTAGTTCAAAACCTTAAAATCTTTTTGATTCAAAGTACTAAAGACACTGACATTACTTTTGACTGTCTATGATTAAATTGAATTTTGCTCTCCCTTGAGGGGTTATTTCACTTAGGAGGGTTAGTGATGCGGGTCAAATGAACAGATCCCTTGCTGTCTGGGTTTAGTGATGTGTGAATTAAACGCTTCATCACTTTACAAAAGCTGTGTCAGCTGTGAATGCTAATTGTGACGCTCTATCACATTTAGAATATACACATGGGCTTGCAAAAGTGTTGCATTTGTGTTCAAATATAAAACACGCCATTTACTAACTTTCCATGGCTCTTGAGTTTTAAAAATACATTCTACTGGGCTGAATTACAACACTTAAGAGTTTGGTTGCAGAGACAAAGGAAAAAACAGTGAAAAGATACAGGAAGCATCCACGTTTCATGCTCAACCATCTGGCTAATGTCAGTTTATGAAAGAACAACCTCAAACAGACTTGGGAGGAAAAAATGTTGTTAGATGAGTTGTTTCAATGGAACTTCATATGATGTACTTTATCAGACAGACAGCTACTCAAGCAATTTTGTTTTACCTCAGATTGGTGTTGTTGCTTTTTAGGGCTGACAAAACTGGGGCTTGTCCGAGATCTGAGTTCTAAAGGAGGATGGACACATGTAGAGAAAATTAAGCATAAAATTGCATTTCTGAGTATTTCTTTATTTAAATTGTTGTGAATCAGGAACAGATGAACAAATATTGTTTGAAAAAGATCGTATTAGTTACGTAGAAAATAGACTGGGCAGGCCACAATCTCCACTGGGAATGTTTTTAAAAAAGATCAAAAGAGGATCAGGGTTGAATTACTTCAGCCTGTAACAGTTTCTCAAATCAAGCTTTATGACCCAGTAATCACTGAGTCTTACAAAAGCCGATCTGGCACACCTACCTTCAGCATGCTGGCCCAAACCAGTGTCTCTCTTCACTTTCAAAATCCAGGTTTGTCACTTTGTCACAGGAAGGATTTCCGGGTCTGAATCCCTACCGTGGACCTGCTGTGAGGAACTCAGCATGAAAGGTTGACTGGTGACATTCAGCAATGTGAGTGAGATTGAGCATTCATGGCTTTCTGTTTCCTCTCTGGCCTGTGACTGAATCAAAATGTTATGTTGCAGGATTTTAAAAAAGTTGTTTTTTTTTAAGTCGCACTCCGATCATCTTTTGATCTATTGTAAAAGCGTTCCCAGTGCTCTTTTAATGATGATTGTGCCGTTTAACACCAAAATCTAAAAAAAAATGTCGTTTTTCTCAAGACATAGTTTCTGCAGAGCGGCAGAACTTCATTCGAAATTTGTCTGTAACTTGTGGGCGGGACCGTTAGCACAACGAACACACACTCACGCACCCACAGTTGATGAGAGCTCTCTGTTTACTCACTCTCCTGCAAGCTTACAGGCCTTCACACAAGTGGAAGCATTGGAATGGAGCAGAGCAGCGAGATTGTAGCCCCGCCCAGAGTATTTTCTATTTCACAAACCCAATTTTTGTCAAACTGCAATTTTTTGTCTGATCCTGATTCAAGGTTTTAATTAAGAGATACCCAGAAACACAATTTTATGCTTATGTTGATTCATCTATGTCCTCCGTCATCAGAAAAATGCCAAAACACTATTTTCATCAGAGTTGGTCTTTAAATAAAATACTTGCAATCGTTAGTATTGTAAATCCTCACACCTAACAAAATTGAGCATTTCAAAAATCTGTTTTTTTGCATTTAGCTCAGGACACATGGGTTAATAAATCTTTGGAGTCCCGTTTAAATAAACTATTTTGGTTTTACACAAATCTAGACCATCTGTTTCTTCTCACCATTCAGCACTAACTTCCCTAGCTCTGTGAGAATGATTTCTAACTGTCACAGTTTTATCTTTGCAACAGCAGAACAACAAAACCAAGACCATTATCAGAGAATTCGAAAACAAAAATCTGTTTACCGGCACGTTGTTTATGTGTTTCTCTGTTTCTCTATTTTTGGTCCTAAACAGTCCATGTGAACACAAGACCTACGTTAAAAAATAATGAATGGTGTCTCAAAACAACAGCATCTGAATAACAAAGGAAACCAACTAGGTTCTACAAATGACAACTCAACCCCATCTTACGCTGTCTGCAGAGTTTCATCCTTCATCCTCCATGGGTGGCGTTAAGCATTCAATCAACCAGGGGCAGAGCTACCGAGGAACAAAGGGGGAAGCTGCCCCCCATGTTTTGAGTCAATATTAATAAGATTATTGACAAAGATTAAGAAATGATCAAAACAAGCTCATTAAAGCATTGCAAATGCTTTAAAACTGAAATATCTATTTTTGATGCTTCAAATTGTAATGGCCTTCCACTCTGTTGTTATTTGCCACCCCTCCAAAGTCTTTTGCCCCCCTCCAAATAAGGTGTCCCAGCTCTGCCACAGCAATCAACTTTTCTGCATTAAATGAATTTGAGAAGGGCAGAGTGAAAATAATCTGTAAAGGAATTGTGTCTCGTCTGGGAAAACATTTAAGATGTGTTTTGAGGCAGTTTGTCATTGTCAGACAGCTCCAGGCGTGCCACAGAAAACCAAAAAAAAAAAACAAAAAACACCATCTGTCGGGTCTATGGGAGGGCTGGACCCAATAGCAGGCTGAAGACAGGAGTAGGTTTGTAGAAGTGATTTATTCTGTGCCAGTCCTGGTGGAAGGTTTGTGACAGTTTGGCTGCTGGGCTTGGGTTGGAGGGTGAGCCGCTGGCCAGAAGGAAGGTGGAGGTGACCGGCGTGAACAGGAGTCCGGGTTGGTTGCAGTGGATGACTGTGGAGGCGTAGAATTCCTTGAAGATGAAAGTACAGGATTAGTCAGTCTATGAACGTTCATCCAAAAACAAGACATGAACTGAAGCTTGAGACGAAGCATGGGTCAGAACACTCTACCGCATGAAGCAGACGGACTGACATCGGCTGAACGGCCTGGAGGTCCATAAGAGGGTTCCAGGTTGATGAGGTAATGGAAAGCAGGTGAGGAGATGGACACCAGGTGTGTGGGGGAGGCGACCAGGATCCTGACAGGACCCCCCCCTCAAGGGACGCCACCCGGCGGCCGAAACCGCTCAGGGTGCCGGCGACGAAAATCCCGCACCAGGGCAGGGTCCACAATGAAGGAGCGAGGCACCCAACAGCGCTCCTCAGGGCCGTAGCCCTCCCAGTCCACCAAGTACTGGAAACCACGACCCCGGCGGCGAACGTCCAGGAGGCGTCGAACAGTAAAGACCGGATGCCCATCAACCAGCCGGGCGGGAGGAGGGGGAACGGCCGGAGGGCACAACGGACTGGTGACCAGGGGCTTGAGATGAGACACGTGGAAGACAGGATGAACCCTCATAGAGCGAGGCAGGCGTAGCTTGGCGCAGGCGGGATTGATGATAGAGTCAATAACAAATGGACCGATGTAGCGGGGAGACAGTTTCCGGGATTCAGTGCGAAGAGGGAGGTTTTTAGTCGACAGCCAAACCTTCTGGCCAGGAAGGTACGCAGGGGCCGGGGAGCGGCGCCTGTCAGCAGTGGATGCAGTACGGTGAGAAGCACGGAGTAGGGCCCGTCTAGTGAGATCCCAGATCCTACGACAGCGGCGGATGTGGGCCGCAACTGAGGGAACTGCCAACTCAGACTCTTCAGAGGGGAACAGAGGAGGCTGGTAACCCAGAGACGCCTCAAAAGGGGATCGTCCAGTAGCTGAGGAAACAAGGGAATTGTGAGAGTATTCCACCCAACTGAGATGGTCAGACCACAAGGTGGGATTCTGGGAACAGACACAGCGAAGGGCTGACTCCAGGTCTTGGTTCGTGCGTTCCGTCTGACCGTTGGTTTGTGGATGGAAGCCAGAGGACAGGCTGGCAGTGGCCCCCAATGCCTGGCAGAAACACTTCCAGACCTGGGAGATGAACTGGGGGCCACGATCCGAAACAATGTCAGAGGGAATGCCATGGAGACGGAATATGTGATCAATTAAGACACTGGCAGTTTCAGCAGCAGTAGGCAGCTTGGGCAAAGCCACAAAGTGAACGGCTTTGGAAAAGCGGTCAACAATGGTCAAGATAACAGTCTTCCCCTTGGAAGCAGGTAGTCCAGTAACAAAATCCACTGCGATATGCGTCCAAGGACGGGAAGGGATGGGCAGTGGTCGGAGGAGACCAGCAGGAGCATGGTGGGTGGTTTTACTGGTGGCACAAACAGTACAGGCTGCAACGTACGCTCTCGTGTCGGAGACAATGGTGGGCCACCAAAAACGGCGTTGGATCTGGAGAAGGGTCCGACGGTAACCTGGATGGCAAGAAAAACGGGAAGCATGGATCCACGTCAACACCTGAGACCGGACCGAAGCCGGCACGTATTGACGGTTGTGAGGCCCGTTGCCGGGGTCAGGATCAGTGGCCAAGGCATGACGAATGGCAGCGTCGACGTCCCAGGTGAGACTGGCCATGACACAGGAAGGAGGAAGGACAGGAACAGGGGGTGGGTCTGGGTCGTCAATGGTATGCAAGCGGGAAAGGGCATCTGGCTTAAGGTTGCGTGACCCAGGACGGAAAGAAACTGTAAAGTTGAATCGACTGAAAAACAAGGCCCACCGGGCCTGACGAGGGTTGAGTCTCTTGGCTGAACTGATGTACTCGAGATTCTTATGATCCGTCCAAACTATGAAGGGATGTTCAGCCCCCTCCAACCAATGACGCCATTCTTCAAGGGCCAATTTAATGGCCAGCAGCTCCCTATTTCCCACATCATAGTTACGCTCTGGGGCAGACAGTTTCCGGGAGAAGAAGGCACATGGGTGGAGTTTCCCCATCCTCTGCGCGTTGAGAAAGGACGGCTCCCACCCCAGTATCTGATGCGTCCACCTCCACCACAAACTGACGTGTAGGGTCAGCTTGTGCCAATACTGGAGCAGAAGTGAACTTCTCTTTAAGATGGTTGAAAGCCTCCTCCGCCTCCGGGCTCCAAAGAAACGGGGTCTTGGGCGATGTCAGGCTGGTAAGAGGATGTACTATGCTGCTGTAATTGCGCATGAAACGACGGTAAAAATTGGCAAACCCAAGGAAACGCTGGAGGTCTTTGCGGGAGGTTGGTCGGGGCCATTCCTTAATGGCGGTGGTTTTCGCTGGATCCATGTTAATGCGGCCCTTTTCAATTACGAAACCCAAGAACATGACCTTGGGAACATGAAATTCGCACTTCTCAGCTTTGACAAACAATTTGTTCTCCAGGAGTCTCTGAAGGACCTGACGAACGTGGTCATAATGGGAATCCAGCGAAGGGGAGTAGATAAGAATGTCATCCAGATAGACAAACACAAAGCGGTTGAGGAAATCCCGTAACACATCATTGACCAATGCTTGAAAAACCGCTGGGGCGTTGGTTAAACCGAATGGCATGACCAGGTACTCGAAGTGACCTAAGGGGGTGTTGAATGCTGTCTTCCATTCATCACCTTCCCGTACACGCACCAGATGATAAGCGTTACGAAGGTCAAGTCTAGTAAATACGGCAGCATCTTGGAGGTATTCGAAAGCGGAATTCAATAAAGGCAAAGGGTATTTATTCTTTACTGTAATGTGGTTTAATTGGCGATAATCAATGCAGGGCCGGAGTGTCTTGTCCTTTTTCTCAACGAAGAAAAAACCAGCCGCCAGAGGAGAGGAGGATGGTCGGATGAGGCCTGCGGCAAGGGACTCCTTGATGTACTGTTCCATGGCTTTGAGTTTTGGTTTGGAGAGGCTGTAGAGACGGGATGCGGGTAAAGTGGCCCCTGGGAGCAATTCTATAGAGATGTCATACGGGCGATGTGGGGGTAGAGCTGAAGCCTTCTGTTTACAGAAAACCGCTGCAAGGTCATGGTAGATAGGAGGAACGCCGGAAAGGTCTGGGGTGTCAGGAGGCACGATAGCAGGTCGTTGATCGGGATGAGCCGAGCGAAGACAGGTAGAATGACAGTAGGAACTCCAGCTCATGATGCGATTAGACTGCCAATCGATGTGTGGGTTGTGTTGGCTCAGCCAAGGACGACCCAGAATCAGCCGACAGGCAGTGGCCTGAAAAACAAGGAACTGGAGAGTTTCATGATGATTGCCAGATACACACAGATGGATAGGAGCAGTTTGATGAGTAATCACAGTAAGAGGCTGTCCGTTAGCTGCGCTTACCCTAATAGGGGGGTTGAGAGGGATGAGTGTGAGCCCTGCTTCAACCACCAAGGATTCGTTCATAAAATTCCCCTCTGCTCCTGAATCAATAAGGGCGGGTACAGTATGAGACCAAGAGCCGGATGAAAGGGAAACCGAAAATTCAGTTTTGGATGGGGAGGCCGGTGTAGCGCCCTTCAGCGTCCCCATGATCACTGAAGGGCTCTCCCTTTTGGGCTTAACGGGGCAGGCGGCCACTATATGACCCTTTCCGCCACAATAAAAACATTCCCCGTTAGTCCAACGCTCCTGTCTTTCCTGGGGTGTTAAATGCGTCCTGCCCAGCTGCATCGGCTCCTCCGTGAGCGATGAGTGGGCAGCGAATTCGCCTGGTGGAAAGACAGGGGGCGTGGCCTGGCGTGGCGTTGATCGCGGGAGGGCTGACTGGGACTTGTAGTTACGGGCGGAGCATCGCTCACGCAGACGGTTATCAATGCGGATGGAGAGTGTGATTAATGAGTCCAGAGAAGCGGGTTTTTCATAATGAAGTAATTCATCTTTGATCGAGTCGGTTAGTCCATTATAGAAAACTTCCTGCAGCGCTTTCACGTCCCAGCCCGCTTCCGTAGCCAATATGCGGAAGTCAACAGAGTAATCCGCTACGGAGCGTCTGTCCTGACGTAAAGCGAGCAGCTTCCGGGACACGTCTTGGGATTTTTCTGGTGTTTCGAACACGAGTTTGAAGTGGTCCAGAAAAACTTGAAAAGACAACGGAGAAGTACTGTGGTTTGCCAAAAAGGACTCGGCCCATTCCAGAGCCCGACCCCGAAGGAGTCCTACAACGAAGGCTACTTTGGCGTCATCTGACGAGTACATGGCAGATTGTTGAGAGAAGACCAGGGTGCACTGCAGCAGAAAACCTCGGCAATGGTCCGCGGTTCCAGAATATGGATCTGGGTTGGGGATACGTGCCTCGTGACTGGCAGGAGGTCTCGTTGGCGGCGACTGAGGAGGAGGAGGTGCTGCTGAGGAGGTAGGTTGGCGCGATGCGTCGGCGACGGTCTGAAGCAAGGACTGGAGCAGGGCTAGTTGCTGCGTGATGGCTTGTTGATTGTTCGACAACGTGTGGAGCATCTGTTCGTGTCGATCCATGGTGTTGGCGTGAGCAGACAGAGCCTGATCGATGGGGTCTGAGCCCGCTGGGTCCATGATGGTCAGTCCGTTCTGTCGGGTCTATGGGAGGGCTGGACCCAATAGCAGGCTGAAGACAGGAGTAGGTTTGTAGAAGTGATTTATTCTGTGCCAGTCCTGGTGGAAGGTTTGTGACAGTTTGGCTGCTGGGCTTGGGTTGGAGGGTGAGCCGCTGGCCAGAAGGAAGGTGGAGGTGACCGGCGTGAACAGGAGTCCGGGTTGGTTGCAGTGGATGACTGTGGAGGCGTAGAATTCCTTGAAGATGAAAGTACAGGATTAGTCAGTCTATGAACGTTCATCCAAAAACAAGACATGAACTGAAGCTTGAGACGAAGCATGGGTCAGAACACTCTACCGCATGAAGCAGACGGACTGACATCGGCTGAACGGCCTGGAGGTCCATAAGAGGGTTCCAGGTTGATGAGGTAATGGAAAGCAGGTGAGGAGATGGACACCAGGTGTGTGGGGGAGGCGACCAGGATCCTGACACCATCTGATTGTGAGCGGATGTAATTCTGGTATATTTTACAAAACACAGCTCTGAACAACAGGAAAAGAGAACAGGAAATCACAGGGATAAAAGTCAGACTCATCTTTGCAACAAATGACACATTTTTATTCATTTTTGAAAAGAGTGGGAGACTCCAGTTTTCAGAGCAGAGAGTGTGACATGTGCCGTGGTTGTTCTCTCACCATGAAAATGCTTATTCTAATTAACTCCATCTGCGGTGTCACAGTAAGTATCACACGGGATCTGCATTTTGCTATGGTGTTTACAAGGACAGCTGCAATGAGCTTGAATGTAGAAATTGAGAAAAAAAAAGGTTTCCCTACATGTTCATGCTGATCAGGTTGAGATGCATTAAAAAATACTGTATTTTTAGTGCATTTAGAGAGATGTTTTTCTTTGGGTTCAAATAAACCCTTGTAATGATGTCATGATCCCTTGCAAAAAAATTAATGCATATTAACAATTAATGTTTTTTGAGTGGACGTCAAGAACTAAAGGCCCACTTTGAGGAAAATTGTGTCTTTGGTGTTTTTAACATGTTCTTGAGGTATTTTTCTGATGATGAAAGATTTTTATGAAGAGAATGAAGCTTAAAATTCAAATTGTTGTGAATCAGGAGGAGACAAAAAAGAACCGTTGGAAAAAGGTTGTATTTGTGACACAGAAAATACGCAAGATGGGCCACAAGCTCACAAGTGTCCACTTGGTGACAACTGGATTCATTTTCCTCATCTGAGCTGCATCTGGCACTAAACTGTAGGGCTGGATGGCTCCAAAATTGCTCACCATATTTGTTTGCACAACTAATGTGTGTGGGGCTGTAAGCTAGCGGCAGAATTCGCATTCAGATGGATGGCAGGAAGTGGAAGAACTGGTCTTTGGTTCAAGATGTAAGGCTCCTGAGCATGTACGTCTGTCTTTTAAAAAAGTTCGGTATTGTTTGTTTTCATGAGCGGACACGCTCAGCCAAGCCGCTGAGGTACGCTCTAGGTTGACGTCATGATTTGGGCATCACCCGCAAGTACTGAAAGGCGGAGCCTCTGAGATCAAGTCATTTACTTCTGGTTGTGAAAACAGTCCTCAAAAATAACTCATATTTCATAAATTATTTGTTTTTTGGTGTGCCAAAGGTTATATATGATCATATTCATGGATATTGTTTACTATAAAAGGCTTAAGCAAAACATGGTTTGATATTTATTTGAGTTTCTGTTGAATTCCACTTATTTGGGTTTTTTTAGCCCTTATCATTTCATCCGACTGCTTCACTTAGGTCAATTGTTCCCTTTAATCAGAGGCACAAGCCTGCACAAGACTTCTTTAAACTGATAAAAATGCAAATAAAAAAAGTTTAATAGAAGACATTGTATGGAAGTTCTAAACTAGTTGCCATGGAAACAAGGAAATGAACATATTGAATGTTATGATTGATAAAAGGAGTTTGAATTTTTTTTTCAATTTCTTCTAATGATCATGAAACTACAATACCTGTTGTCTTTTCCGTGTCTCCTCTATGGATTTCAGCTCTCTTGCCAGTTACCTTTAGCATTGTTGTGATAACATGTTCCTCAATTTTTGCCTTCTCGGGGAAAAGCTGGAAACATGAAAATAAACACAAGGCAAAGTGAATATGAAGTGTTTCCCAGGGATAATTACTGAACTGAAGAATATTGATTAGCCGACTGAGGAAAGAATGATTGCTCTAAATAATCCAGGCTAATCAGATACGAGATGGAGGCAGGGCACTGGGGCTGCTTTTCTATCTGTGTATCAAGGCCTCACATGTTTGCTGTGCAGACTGGATTTCCCCTCTGAAAGTGAAAGTGTGTCATCTAGTATACACAGCCAGCAGCCTGAGCAGTTCGGGGTGCTGGGGATTACATAAACCAAACTGACATGCAGTGTGGAACCCAACCAGTGTGTGTGTGTGTATAGTTACTATATTTTTGCTCCCTGACAACCAAAGGCTGAGCATCTCTTAAGGCTTGCACCATGGGGAGCCTTGTTTTGCATTACCATTAAAGACACATATGTGATGTGCAAAACTGTAGAGCAGCATCAGGAGTCTGGTTTCAAACCCACGCTCAAGTTGTCTGAAAGCAACAACCAACACTGTGTCTGTGGGTGCATTTGGTGAATTTTGAAACATTTTGGCTGACATGTTTTTCATATTTCTGTAAGTAAGTGTTTGAATAATGAGGATCAGACACGCAGGTTACAGAATCATGCAGTGGTTTGAATTTTCCTTTAGAAAGCTAAAAAAAACCTTGACATTTTTTGTTAAAATGTGAAGAATTTGGGGTGTCTTTGTCCTCTGATGCTATGTTCACACCAGACATGTGATGTATGTTGGATGTGCGATCTCATATGCGCTTTAGGCACACAGTGTTCCCACTGGAATGTCGCAGCTCAATACTAGCGCATGTAGCTACAGTTGGAAGAGGCTTGGCGCAAAATCTTACTCCAGCTTTTTTCTTTCACAGGTCAAAATTGGACCTGGTTTTGCTTTCAACGCCATGCGTTTTGTACATAGAGCCCGACAACTGACTTCAAAACAAGTTTCGAATGCAAAAGCTGTAAACGCACATTTACATGTGTTTCCAAAGCCAGTGTGAACATTAGCATGTCACATCAGCATGTAGCATGACACACGGTATCAGTGGAGGGACACAAAGGCGTTTGCTAGTTTTTACTCAGTGTGGTTTCTATAACAAAACATGATTTGCATTGTGTATTTTCTGAAGTAGTAATGAAAAAAAACTAGTACTGTTTTTCCTCTTTCTGTTTCAGACAGACCTCCCATGAAACTGAGCATCACTAGCCTCTGAGACACTGCAAGGCCGACTGTCAGCGCCAGAGGAAAATAGACTTGACTGTGTCACAGTATTTCACAGTTTCACACAGCAGCTGGAGATTAATCCAATCAGATATGGTTGAAAAACCCAACCTCCCTTCCTTCCCATGTTCCTCCTTTCTTTCTCTCATTATCTCCTGTGGGTCAGGTAAATGTGGGGACTCTTTTTGGATCTGTGCAGAAGTGTTTACCTCAAACAACATTTATTTTATGCATTTAATTAAATAATTTATTTGAGTAGGGTCCCATACAGATATGTATTATAACAATTCATATGAAATTTGATACATGCATTTCTGAGACCTCCATCTCATTAGCATGATCCAAACTTTCCTTCCTGACTGTATATAACCCAGACCCTTCAGGATTTCGCAGCAGATATTTGGGATAATAGCAGCCTAAATGCCTAATTTTTGTGAAAAGTTACAACAAAGTTGCAACAAAAGTTGTTTATTTTATTTTTTAAAGCACCTCCGAAAGTTAAATTATGAAATAAATTCACATTCTCGTCTATTTTTTATTGTGACATGTGCATTAGGAAAATACCACACCATCACCATATACAACATTGTTGTGCTTTTATTTAGCATCGGTACAACTGGGAACCCCAAAATGAACTTCCGGTCCTTCCTGCTCACAATAATCAAAATATTTGTTTATTGATTTGAACATACTTTAGAGAAAAATGATATTGTGCAGGGAAGAATTCCTCACGAACAGCATAGGGAGCAGACGAAGCCTCAGATCGCCATGTCCTCCACAGAATCTTCCTCTTTGTTCATGTCAAAAGCACCACTGGTGAGTTTCTGGTTGCGGTAGAGGAAGACTTTGAGGAGCTGATCAGGTTTCTTCTGTCAGTAATGATCTGCCCTGTTCTGGAGAAAGTTCTCTCAGGTGTCTCTGCAGGTTTGTTGGGGAGGCGGTTCTAGATGGAATGATTTTCCTGCAGACTCTACACTCTTCCTGTGTATCATCAATAAATGGTTCCACATTCCAGTCTCACTCACTTTTTTAACGTTTTTGTGTTGATGTAGTTTCTTGTTGTTGCACCTGGCGCTCTCACTGTCTTCCCCTCATACTCAGTTAGTTTTGTTGCTGCAGTATTGCTGAACTCAACATGATTATTTTCTAATTATGTGCGAATCTAATAATATTTTCAAAAGGAGTTTATTTTAAGAGATTTTCTCCTTACAAATCCCAAACCATGTTTGTGTATTGCTGAAACAGGACATGGTCCATATCAGAAAGCAACTATGTAAGAGTGTGAAAATGCAAGAGTAGAAAAGTAAAAATTCCATTCCAGATTCCATTTTATTTCCAATAAAAAAGTAGTTTTGTCCATTCAGCATTAAAAATGATTACTCTGATCCATACTTACATTTCTGAACATATGTTCACAATGGCAATGTCAGCATATCAACTCCTTCCTTTTAGTCATACACACAGATACCCAAAATTAACAGAATTGTAGTACATTCTTCACATTTGGCAAATGAATGAATTTAATGAAATTCCTCGCAATCTCATTTATGTGATTTGAAGTACACGATGAATCACTAGAAACCTTGATTTCAGAATGATCCTCCAAAAACATCAACTTCCTCTCAAGAAGGCAACAGTCTGGGAATGTTAATAGTGAAGTTAAGGTTGCTAACATTTTTTCATTTATCCATTCCATCAAGTCTCTGCTGCCAGTGCAATGTCAGTACATTGTGTTAAACGTATTCCGACGCACCTCTGACTTGTAGAGAAAAATGAGGCGCTAAAAAATTGGAAGGAGATCAAAAAACAAAAAAAAAATTAATCAGGAAGCCATCTGGCCTTTCTGAACGTCAGCACGTCAACACACAGGAGATGCCAACAACTGCCTTTGTTGACTCCCTCTATACAGCCTGAGGTGAGCAAGATTCCAGTTCAGAGGGATATAGAGCTGTCGGACAGTTACAGATGAAAAGTGAAAGTCTAATTGGTACAACCAGCAAGAACAGAACTTTGATCACAACCGCCCTTACGGGTGGATATGGTCTGTCTGCGGGCGACAAATGGACAAACCTGTTTGAGGGACGCATGTGGCCTACACAAAGCATCAAGGTCATAGATCGCTCAGTGAGCCCGCCTGTAGAGCAAAAATAATAAAGCTGGACAATAATATCAACCCCAATATGGGTGAAAGGCTTAAAGTACACACTCTCAAGGAAAAGGCCTCATGGCTGTTCATACACAAAACAGTTAGTGCATCATCCCCGATAACTAGTCGCTGTACCCTTCAACGACTTCTTCAATATTTTATACAATTAATTTCTCATTTCACACAGTTTCTTTGCTGCATTTGAACAATGAAAGGGAAGACAATCCGTGTTCAGGCTTAAAACTTTGTAAATCAAAGTTCAGAAACAAACTAATTAAGCTAATTAAAAAATTATGGCCATGAATAAAAGCGCAACGTTTTACACTGAAACAGGCGATGGCAAAAACGACAAATAAAAAAAATGGCTTTCTATGTTAGATGGGAGTTTCGTTAAAAGCAAAAAAAAAAAAAAAAATTAAAATGTTTGAATGACTTCAGCTGTAATCAGTAGTAATAAAGTTAAGAAGGCATTGGTTATAAAACCAAGATTTTTTTTTGTTTTATAAGCCAATGACGATTGAGTATCAAGGTTCCTACTACAAAATTCTGTATTTTGTAGATTTTTCCCACTTTTTTTCCTTCTCAAGATCTCACAGAAAGGAGTGCTGGCCCCCTCTACAGGGGGAACATGTAAACATCAGACAACGCCTCTTGGCGTACAAACCACCATTTATACTTGATGCCAGACTAATAAAGTCTTTTTTCCTCTGTGATGGCTGCACATGTTTGTGTTTTTCACAAAAGTAACACATCTAAAATGTTCTTTTTCTAAAAACAAACAAAAAAAAACATGAGCAGAGGAATTAATAAATAAGAAAGGAAGAATTCCTCAAATTATGAAGGATCTCCTTGAGCAGTAATAAATTCCATTTTTTGCAAACATACAAAAGTGCATTGAGACGCATGACTTGCCTGAAGATTTTTTTTCTCTATTTTCCATACTTAAAAACAAGGTGCTGAGGTTTAAGTTGAACGAGACTCTAAAGAAAATGGCCTCCCCTCTTAGGCTTTGTTTAGGGGGAACTAAAACCCCCACCCCCCCATAAATTATGTGTTAACATTTATCGGTTGACTTCATAAAAATGCTTTGCAATGAAAAAATCTTCAAGTGTGTCCAGTTACATTCTTTCCTCAAAGAACCACTGTTGATAAACGCTGTTGGAGCACGGCTGCAGGGCGGGGCCTGGCGTCCCGTTGTCCATGCGGTCCATGGCTTGAACACACTTTTGGCTCAAGACATGGTATAAACTTCCATCCTGTGGAGAAAAAAATAAAAATATAGTCAAATTCACTTTACTTTTCTATCGGCTTTCTGCTTTCCCTCTTGCCTTTTGTTAATAGTACTGTATTTGAATTTTAACTTTAAGATCTACGTCGATGAAAATTGTGTTTTTAATATAATCTTGTAGAATTTTCTCATGATGGAGGACATTTAGGAAGAAAGTGAAGCTTAATATGGCATTTCTGAGTATTTCTTCATTCAAATTGTGGTGAATCAGGAGCAGACGCATAAAACGCTGTTTGATAAAGGTTGTAGATGTGACGCAGAAGCTACAATGATGAGCCACCATCTCTCTGCGTCACTCCATTCTGATGCATCCACTTGCAGACAAATGGATCCGTTATGCTCCAGTCATACACTGGTGTCATATGAAGATCTCGAACTTCTTATTTGTGCTTTTGTATTCACGCGGCTAGACTACTAAATTAGTCTGTTTTCTTGCTTGAATAAGAAGGAACTGCAGTTAACTGAAAACTCTGCTGCGAGGATCTGGACCCGCGCTCACACCTCGCTCACATCTCCCCTATCTTCAAAGATCTTCATTACCTCCTAGTTGTTTATTCTCATCAATATAACATTTTAGTGCCAACTTTCAGACCCCTCATGGTCAAGCCCCCTTATATGCCTGTGATCTGATTGTCCCCTACAGACCATCGCGTGCGCTGAGGTCTGTGGATCAGAACCTGTTCTTACTCGTTTTCAGACCAGAGGAGGACAGATCTTTCCAGGCTGTCGCTCCGAAACTGTTTTAACTGTTTTTTATTTGGGCTTGTAATGTACTTGTTCTTGTCTTTTATGTCTCTTAGCTTGTGAGGTTTTATCTTTGATGTTTTTAACCTGTGAAGCTTCTGTCTTTTATGTTTTACCTTCTGTTTTATCCTTTTAACTTGTGAAGCACCTTGAGACTTTTGTCTGAGAAAGGTGCTATAAAAATAAAACTTACTTATTTACTAAATACAACTGCCTCCATGCGATGGGGAGCCATCAGCAGAATCTCCAAGATGTCATGCCGTCGCCTGAATTAAAAAAAAAATCTCTGCCGTGGTCATCAATGTAGATGGCGGCTATCAGGGGGCATGGAGAATGGTCCGCTTTTTGCACATCCCTGGGCTCCTGGGTGGCCATTGGGACTAGATATAGACGGATGTTGTCTGAAGACATTTACACGTAGTCCAGTCAGAGCTGCTGCCGGTCGGCAAGCCGGCTGTCATGGCTTTGTGGTCCCCCAGCTGTCACCTGATTTTGTAATGGTGTCATACCTGCCTGTCACTGGACTGCCACTGTGCGACCTCGAAATGTGCCCGAGCGGCCATTGACCGATGCCAACTTTTAGAGAAAAATCATCCAGGTCACCGCCAAATACACGCACAGTGTGTAAAAATGTGACTGCTGCCATTTTTGGGAATTTCTAATGAACTACTGCCGCTGCAGAAACTGTCCTAAAAAGCATAATCTATATTTTTAGCATAATAATTTTTAAAAGACTCCTGGGAACACTTTAACAACAAATCAAAAGAAGATCGGATAGGCTCTAACTCCCACCATTCCCTGCTAATGTCTTACTTTTCGGAAAACAAATTTCTGGTCCATGGGCACAGGCTGCCCCCGTTTCTTGCACAGCTGCATAGTCAGGTAGGTGTTGACGCTGTCCCCCACAATGCACCCAGCAGGCTCCCTTGTGTTATAACAGATCTCTCCATCCACTGAGTACTCAAAAAACTGTGGAAAGAAGCAATATTACTGGATTAGTGTTTGTTTCTAGCCCGCACATGCACTGAAATATTATTTCAAAGTATTCTTTATAGTAAACTGTTTGCCTTACATAAACAGATGCAAGCAGATAAGGGTGTTATTTTTGCTTTTATACGTTTACATCATAATGTCAGCCTAGTCACTGTTGGGGAATACTTATATCCATGTGAACAAACAAATGAATGCTTATGACTCAGAAAAGAAGAAGCACTGTATGAGTGGGTATGCACGTATGTGTGTGTGTGTGTGTGTGAGTACATAGCCAAGAACAGCTCTTTTTTTAGGTTCTGTATTGAGAATGTGTTTCTATAGCGGGATCCAGTCCAATGACAGACAAAATAACCACAGCAGAGCCTATTTTTTAAAGTAATGGCGTGAGCATCCATCCAAAAGATACACATGTACAGTGGTCACTCATTTACGTACGTTACATACTAAAAATAACACGAAAATCCGCAAAATATTTGATGTTTAAATTCTTCAAAGCTTTAAAACTCCTCACTATACACTTGATGCACTTTTCTCAGACAGACGTGAACATTTTCACACTTTTATCTTTTATCTACAAGACCAGTATTATAGAATGAAAACAATGATCAAAGATTTGTGCCGGTTTGGCAAACTGAATGTAATTGCTGAACACTGCAGATGCAGCACAAAGGAGGTTGACAGCCAATCAGGACACAGAACACGATACACTGTAAACAAAAACAAAAAAAAAATCATGCAAATTTGCCCTTAAAAATTTGCATGACCACCAAAGGTGAACCGTGATGTGGTCAGGGACAACTGTTTTTTAACCTTAAGGTGGCCAGCTGCAGTTGACCCTTTAAAAACGGAGATGTAGCTAAATAATACACGCTTCCTAATAAACAGTAGCTCTGTGATCAACTAGCTATTCTGACGTAGACAAAAGCGGCTTTTTATTTTAGCTTTCGCACTAAAAGCTGCTTTCCTCTGTGACAGCATCGGCTGATTTACATTGATGGCGTAAACACTTCACTAATGCAAAGTTTTGCATATCAGCACAAGGCTGCTTTTCTCCGCTTTAGAATCCGCTGAAATGGTTGCGTAAACAGCTGAAGAGTTAAAGCTCTGGTGCTAAAGAGTGAAGAAAAACTGATGAGGCGCATTCCTGCATACAAAAATATGTCAGTCAAATGTATTCACAACCTACAATCTAACCCAAAATTGCAACTATTACACAGCTAAATCGGAACCAATAGAACCCATCTGAAATCCAATTTGGCAAGGCCTTTGGAGTTTCAACGAGCTTTGGGGGGTGGGGGAGCATTGATGTGTGTTGTGATAATCACGTCTGTGTTTCAGAGCAAAAGATAAGAGAGAAAACAACCTCCCTGTGGCCCACGCCAATGCTGGGATGTTAAAGAAAGGAAGGAACAAACTAACAAACGCAAATCCAACTGACATCCCTGAGTATTTTACTAGTGAGACGATGATAATTCGATAAGACGATGATAATTCATCGTCTCACTAGTAGAGAAGAAAAGACATAAATCAAGAGTGGCCATTCATCTGACACCTTCATTAGTTTTACAGATCTTAACCCTTACCTGGTTCTGACCCATGCCGTGACATGGGTACAAGATGACCCTTTGACCTACAACTGTGTTTTCATCTGCAGGGTTGTAATCAAAGCAGTAGTCGACTTTTCCCCGATTCTTTAGCTGCCAAAATGTAAATAGAAATAAAATAATAATTCAACTTGTAAGTCCATTCTCAGAACTGATCCAGTTGACTAAAAAGTAAAATTTTTTTTTGTTACTTTTTAGTCAATTGTACTGCTGATTTGAGGTGTTCTCACCATTCCGAACATGCCTGGTCGATCATGTGGGACATGAATGTCAGGGTAAACATTATCCAGGTACCACTGGAAGTTCTTACACCCCAGCTTTTCTCTCAGCTTCAGTCTTTCCGAGACGTCTCCAAAGGCCTCCTTGGAGAAGGAACCAGAAAGGACATTCATTCATTTAAAAGCATGTGTAAGCTTTACAGTCCCTTCGGAACCTACTTATGATCAATGCCAGTCCCTGTTCTGACACGAAGCAACTTTTATATTATGTCAAACAAAATACAGTACAAGTTGTAGACTGTGAACACATCCAATAGATTTTTTTAAATAACTATATGGAATGTTTGAAATTTTTAAATACATTTTTTATGGCAAAACTGATCCTAAGAGTGCTATTGTTATGAGTAACATTTAATGTAAAACAACTTTTAAAAAAGAAGTCTGATAATTATTGAAAAAAATGAAAAAATTGGGAGAGTAAAAAAGAAATTACTGAAAAACATGGAAAAACAAAAGGAGTATTTTCATCCCGAGTCAAAACAAAAGTGAAAAGGCAGCCGTGCTCATCAGGAAGCAGTTGAGTTACATTTTGGCACGGCGTCCTCTCCTTAAGAAGAGGAATGCCACCTGATCTGTGCTCAGGTAGCTTCTCCTCTTAACTACACTATCACACACTGGCCACTGCATCCACACAAAAACAGGGCACCAGAGGGACAGAGGGATAGAGGGATAGATCACTCTGTCAAGGACAGGTGGGTGACACCTGCTGGCTCAGAGTGACACAGAAAGGTTGTAACCACACACCAGTGTTCTAGCACCTCTGTCACCTTGAGAGTCACTTAATCAGGGGAGCCTTTACACAACGGGAGATCGCTGTGCATGCACATGTAGAGAAAACATCTGAAATGTATGCTCATGTGCTGAACTGAGAGTGTTTTCAGGGGGGAAACCAAGACAGTAACCAGTCTGAAACATGCATGTTGTCGCCACTCTACTTTGCAAAGAAAACGTAAAAACAAAGCTTGTTCAAATAAACTTTCCGGCTGTGTTTTTATACCATTCAAGTACTCCCACGCCATCTGTGTGCACTCACCAGCCGAGCGTGGGGGTTGCGATGATAGTAGAGCTCCTTGAAGTCATCCATCCAAACCTCTGCTGCCCTCACGCTGTTTGCCAACGCCTTGATCCGGGAGTAAGGGGCCTTTTTCGGAAACACGTGACCCACGTGGGAGCACGGGTGGATTTCCAGGCTGCCCCCGCATTGCCAAATCTGAGATATTTCAATCACAACAGCCTTACAAAAGCGATTCAGTCAGCCAACACGAAGCAGTCTTGTGCATCAGCATGCAAACAAAACAGCAGTTTTTATGCAAGACAGCCATACTTGTAAGTACTTCAAAGAAACTGCTGTAATTTTTAAAGTCACGTGCAGTGGTACGGGGAATGAACAAGTTTTTGGATTGTCCAGGCCCGTGGAAGGTCGTGGATAAGCGCACAGGTGTGTCTTGCAGTTCCCTTGAGGGTCATCCCCTTAAAAGACGTCATGAAAATGGAACATACCATTGTGGTGCGTGTGGTAAATGTATCGTGAAGTATTTGTAGGGATATACGTTAGTCAGACACACTTATGAAGCACAGTAATGCTGTCGTACAATGCCTTTACGACACAACCTAGTCACTAATCTACTCTAATCTCTAATCTAATCTTTATAGATTTTGAAATATAAGCATAGAGAAAACCTCTTACCCTGAAAGAGAATTCAAGGTTTTCTCCTCCCCAAACCTCCATTCCTGTGTCATAGGAACCCAGATAATAGAAATAGCTTTTGCCCACAGAAAACAGACCGCCTGCCATTGTAGGAGACCTGAAGAGAAAAAAACAAACAAGCTCAAAACCATCGTGTAAATCTGTTTGCAGTGACAGCACTAATGGAAGCAAAGTCTTTGTCACTAAATACTGGTTTCATATTCTCTGTAACAATCTCTGCAGTCACACCTGATAACATCAGTAGGTGAGCGACGGCGCTTTTGCTCATAGTCCGGGACGGAGTGCCAGGTAAAAACCAGCCGCCAGTCAAACCCCCCAATTTGAGGTTCACCAGGGTTACCTAAATACTGGAAGGTGTCCCAGTCTATCACGTCAATGACAGGACACACCACAGCTGTTGGCTCCTCTTTTATCCTAGTGAAAAAAGGGGAGCAAAGATGTTGACTGGAGGGGAAAAAAACGTAAAAAGCAAAGGGATTTGTTCATCTCAAACTTTTTGTGTTGCTCTTAGCAGGAGGCAACAGCGTTGAATCACAGAGTCTTAGTCATCACACTATAACCAGTAGGTATTTTAGAGATTCAAGCCTTCAAAGTGCACTTGTAAAAAAAAAAAAAAAAAAAAAAAAAAACACTCAAAAGTCTTTTGATGTTGTCTCACCTGTGGAGTAGGGGCTCTAACCAACCCTCATGGCACTCACAGTGACAGTCCAGGAAGGTCAACACGTCACCTGTTGTTATAGAGGCGCCAAGCAATCGGGCCCTCACTAGTCCCTCCCTTTTTGTGGCCCGAATCAGACGCACCTTCCTCAACCCTGAGAGATATTTCTCCAATGGCTCCTTCAGGTGATCTTCAAGGAATGAAACAGATGCTCAAAGAAACCATAATTATTACAAAGCACACAACTGCAAAACAAAATTAGGCCATTTTTAATCTGCAACTGATCCTGATATGACACAAGAACGTACTTTTGTAATAGTGTTAAATTATCTTTTGAGTTATTGGTTTTGGCACACCCTGCATCTTTGGAGTTCTAAGCCTCTGGATCATTTTGCACATTTTTTTTAAATTGGCATGTTACACAACTTTACCACAATCACTGTAAACACATTGAGACAGTAACATGGGTTTTGGATATGAGTATGTGCAATCATATTTGACCATGGATTCAGACAGTAAACAACAGAGGTGCTCTTTCTTATAGTGTCTGAGCTCTTGTGGTCTGAGTGCTGTGAAGTAACATGCATCCGTTCAGGTCAACCCCCGCATAGGTGCTGCGAGCCTTTGCGTTGTCTGGGCCCACAGAGGGTCCTAGACTGTAGGGGCTGCATTTTAAGAGGAACGCAGGTGTGTCTTGCGGTTTCTTTGACCTCAAGGGACGTCATAACAAGGAAACGTACAATTGTCATGCGTGTGGTAAGTGTTTCGTGAAGTATTTGTAAGGAAAATGTAGGTTGCACACGCTTATGACGCACAGGTGATGCTTTCCTACAATGCCCTTATGCCACACTCTAGTTATTAGTAAGGTGCGCATACTGGCCCCTTTCATGACCCGAAAACTGTGGTTTGAAACTAATTGTGGGGAAAGTGAATTGTTGCATCCCTAATTATTACATACCAAATGACAGATGCTTTTCTTTGTCCATAACAAACATAATATTTTTTTCAAATAACGCTGTCAACACACGATCCATTTGACAAACAACCATCCAAGTCGCTCAGTTTTTCTGTCCTTCATAACTAAAACCTTTCTAGCTCGCTGGTCTCCTGCCTACTACCATCTAGTGCCAACATGTAGATTTTTGCCCCTCTCTTCACCTCTGTCACTGTAGTCATCCACCAGCACCACCTCTTTGAGGAGGATGTCGGGGGAAGTCTCTAGCACACTGTGGACTGTCCGCAGCAGAGTGGACCAGGCCTCGTTGTAGAAAGCAATCACCACAGAGGTTGTTGGCAGTGATTTGTAGTTGTACTCCAGGTTTCTACAACTGAGTGTCAGAAAAGAGAGTTAATAGCAAAGATCTGCTAACACAAAACTGACATCTTGGCAAGGGAAAACAGTCACAGTTGGCAACAGTCACATACCAGACCTGATCAATATTTGTGAACACGCTAACGTAGGTGTGTTAGTACATTTACATTAGTTACTCCACCCCAAAAGCAAATTACAAGGTTACACCAACTCTACAGGTTAAAGAGTCATTCCGATCGTCTTTTGAGTGTTTCTAGTGGTTTTCTTTTAGCCTGATTGCGCCATTTTCAGCAAAAAAAAAAAAAAAAAAACCAGTGTTGTGTTCTAGGACATAGTTTCTGCAGAGCAGCAGTAGTCCATTAGAAATTTGCTTTTGGAGCGGGGTAAGCCAGCCCCCTTCCCATTATCCATCTGTTTACGTGCTCTCCCAATAGCTTACAGCCCCTCACACCCCCAACCTGACATTAGTGGGGCAATAAAACGGCAACGTCGGAGCGAACCAGCCGTACAGCTTTGAGCCAGATGCCAGCTTGGACGAGGAAAACAAAGACGTACATGAATCTATTTGTCTACAAGCAGATGCATCAGAGTAGAGAAGAGATGGGAGCTTGCGGCTTGCCGTAGTAGTAGTTTCTACGTCACAGCTACAAGCTTTTTCGGGAATTATTCACCTGCTCCTGTTTCACAACGATTTGAATGAAGAAATACTCAGAAAGGCCGTTTTTAGCTTAATTTTCTTTAAATATGTCCTCCATGATCCTAAAAATGCTACACAAACATGTTAAAACACAATTTTCCTCGAAGTAGTTCTTTAACACGGCAATAATTCAAATTAAAACGTCTTTTATTTTTAACTTTTGACATCAAAGTTTACTTACAGCGGGTTCCATTTCTCTGGAAGCCTCCGGTGCAGTGACACTTTATCACTGACATATATGTTAATCTGATGCTTTTTCAGACTTTCTTCTTCCTTTCGTTTCTCCTCCTCATTCAGATTTAGTTTCACAGCTCTTCCAAGTTCTCCCGGGGCATTTAAATCCAGCGGGGGCTTCTCGTACACGGGCTTCTTAAGTTCTTCATTGTCTACTACTTCCTCCCTGGGGGATTCTCGTCTGTGTTTTACTTCTTTGGAGCTGTGCCTGAAAAATATTAAATACCCAACAAAAGAGGCGCCAAAGAAAATAAAAATTAACTTGGGTCTATTTCTTCTTCCGCACGCTGCCATTGTGACGTTTCCGTGCCTGTCTGAGCAAAGTTTGGTCGAAGTTTTATTCTCTGGAGGAAGGAAAAAAGAAAAACGAAACTCTTTAGAAACTATACTGTTCGAACAACTGCATTTTCGGTTTAACCTGTCTCGTAGGTTTCTCCATCTTTACTCCTCCTACTGAAATCAAATTCATTAGTAAATCTATCAGCCGTCAAAGTCCCGACATGCAGCAGTGTAGTAACTATCTCGGTACTTCTTTACACCGGAACATCCGAGCTTTCGTTTAAAAGGGCGTAAAAAAAAACACTCCTCCCTCTTAGACGAATTCCTCTTTCCGTGTTCAACAAGTAGACAGGTTTAACTGCGATTTAAAACCGATACTTTTGAAGACGTTGCCAAACTTTTTTCCCCCGTAAAAAAAAAAAAAAGTCCCATTTTGGAATTCCTGTCATCTTTTCTATTATAATAATTACTTTTACTGTGAAATATAATGAAAGTATCAATATACATGTTTAAAACTTGTGTTTTTAAAAGCAGCCTTTGTAAAACTACTACCCTAATCCACATACATCATTAAAAGTTTTCTCCCATTGACATGAGGTTAGGGGGAGTTCAAACTCCATCTGCTTCCTGTGCCTGTCAAAATAAAAGTTCGCAGCGGTTTTCTATTTAAGACAAGAAAACACTGGCTGCAAATATCTTACCCACTAAAAAATTATGTTTTTTATGTTCACATTGTAATTTTAAAAATAAAAAAAAACAATATTTGAGCTATTACGGGTAAGATTAATATTAAAACCTTATATATATATATATATATATATATATATATATATATATATATATATATATATATATATATATATATATATATATATATATATATATATAATATAATATAATATTATTAAAGATTACACATCGAAACAAATACACATTAATTTTTCTAAAGTACCCGCTGGCAAGAAGCCAAATTCCCATTACCTTCTATTGAAATATAAACAGCAATTATTTAGTCATTATATTTGTCAGAATAATCATTTTTGCTCTGCTACTTTTTTTTTTTATTTGCTTGTTAATCCTCATTTTTTCTGCCCCACAACATATTTTCTTATAGCAAGTTATCATGCTTCTACATACTTTACATTAAATGTAGGCACATCTACAAAACATAGAAATGACGTACAGTAAGGATCATAGAATAATAAACTGAAGTTCAAAGATAAATGATATAGTGGTTATAAAAGTAACGGTAACTTGAAGGGCACTTTCCATTTTCCGTTGTATTTTTTTGTTTTTAGGTTAATTTTTAATGGTTGCAAAATCTTGTAAACTGGACATTTTAAAAAAAAATCAGATTTTACATTTTTACTAGACTTTAAAAATATGATTTTCTTCTTGTTATTTGTTAGATGAAAGACATGTGAACTAACTAACTTGACAGATTTTATCTTGTTTTTTGAACATATTCTCAAATTTAAAATTTGTTAGATGACATTCAAATGATTACATTAAGTGTTTATAATTTGCAGGTTTAATATATTTTGAAGTATACCTTCCTTCAGCTGAGCTAAATGATAACCATCGCTGAAGCACCTTTAATGACCCTGGGAATATCCACCACCCTCTTATTGGAAATCATCCACTTGACTGGTTCTGTTTCATAAATGAAGCCATTTGTCACTCACATGAAACCGATATGAAAACTCTTGACACCAAACCCGAAATGTGACACAAAATGTATGTTTAAGCAAATTAAAGAATTAATAATTAAGACAACAGTTGAAGGGAAAGAGGTAATTTGAGGAGGATGTTCTTTGATCGCACACCCTCAACAAGTCAACAAGGCAGCAACTCAGCCACTGGAGTGTTGTAATAAGCCATGGAAGGCTGGTCTTGTTATGTCTCTCTGTGGCATATTATAAATGTGGATTAATGAGGGCATTATGATGTAGGATGGGATGATGGAATACATTTTCAACATAGTAAATATTTGTTACACCTGTATAAAAAAGTAGCAAACTTGACGTTGGATTTATTGAGTACACTTGTGTATAAGTTTAGCAAGTATAGACCATGTAGTGATGGAAATATCCTACTAAATAATAACATTTTGCTTTTACAATATATGGATATTGTATAAAAAAGTATAGTGCCTAACTTTTAGTATAGACTAAGTATAGGTTGTAACAGGTTGTAACTCGTCGCCATAGCCATAGGATAAAGGGTTGTTCTTTTTGTATTCATTTTAGGGCTTGTGTAGGCCTTTTACAGTAAAAAGTGTTTTCAACTTCAAATTAAAGTTCAAATTATTCATGTTGTATCAAATTGACCCGTTTTCAAGTGGGAAAATGGGCCAATTTTGACCCAAACACAATATAAGGGTTAATCCCATTCTGTAGCATGTGAACTGATATTCACACAAAAGTTCAGTAATTTAATGATATATGTTTTAAAGTAAATTGTTAGTAAATTATTTAGAGTAAATTATGTTACACATTTTCTGAAAAATCTTTATAAACAAAGGAACATCGAAGTTCACATATTTAGGGACACTTCAGGACAGCATGTCAAACAGACTTGGGATGATTAACGCGTTTGGAGGAAGCAGCCACTGCACTTCTAAGCCGTCATTTGGAGAGCAAAAGCTTAAAGGGCTTTGAATCATGTCAAAATGGAGTGATTGAGTCATCTTCATTGGTGGTCCTCTTTGGATCATGTGAGGTTTGAATACGAGCACTTGATAGAAACACAGAACTATTCAAATAAGTCTGGGCAACACTTTTACCTTTAAATGACCTAAATTGCATCAGATAAAATTAAATATAATCTAATAAAATTCACACAAAATGTTTTTCCTGCTGCCATGCAAACTTGCACACTCAACCATTTTTCTCATTTTTCTTCCACAATTTCTTTTATCTACTCAGAATGTTAACAATTTGCACATATTTTGGAATGATTATGAAAACGTTTGGGTACAACTTTAGATCAGAATGGTATAAAGATCAGGGGTTTACAACCATGTAAAGCCACCAGTGGCTCCTTTACCCCTCCATTATGGCTCACTGGTTTAAGAAAAATGACAGTTTTATTTGGAAAAAGTAGGAGGAAAGCAAAAAATGAGTAAAGGAAGCCTAGTTGTCACAAGTCGTACTAAAACGATTTGAAGATTTTGAGCGCTGTGCACCACAAAAATCAGTTGGAGGACACTGAACACAACCAGAATCAAAGCACTCCAAAGTTAAAGGAGCCTTCTTAATTTTTTATATAAACTTAATGATTTAGTTTTGCTTGTACAAAATTTCAGTTTCCAGCTGAGATGCACCACTAATCGCTACTGACATTACACAATACTACCACATTTGCTGCAATAAGATGATCCTATGCGACACAGGAAGTCTTTTATTTTGAAAAGATGTCATGTGAACCTCGGTCAGTGATACATTTTTTCAATATTTTGATTATGACTATGTTCTATTGTTGCCAAAAAACAATTGATTTATTTTTTTTATCATAATAGGAACATCAACATTAATACAAATCAGTGTTTTATTTTTCTAAAGGTTGAAATAAGACTCTGTGGATTCTTCTGAGTTTTGGTCAGTGAGAAATCAACCCTTTATGTGTTGAAGGTTGCAGATCCCAGACATGGAGGATTGAGCGTTAAAAATCTGATTTTATATCATCTTTTTTTCTTTTGTGTCTAAAAACAATTTTTTTTATCTTTGCAGCAATAGTAAATGTCTGCTAAATTGATTATTCATCTTTTTAATATTTGATAGAATGAGCTATATGGTCTCAAATGTCACCTGCAATGTCTTGCTCCATTTACCAAACTGTGCCATTTCATCTGCAGTGAGTGCAGTTTGTATGCTGTCAGTAGGTGGCAGTAAACAACCGCGAATCGCTGCAGTGCTTTTAAGATAGTAAATGCCAATGTTATGATTTAAAAAGTAACATTTCAAATCAAAATACAGTCGTCAAACATAAGTCCTATAGTTTTTGCATCTTATAAAGCCTTCTACATAATGTAAACACCTTGAAACAAGTGAGTTTGTTATTGTAACCAACAATCTGCTGCAGATTTGTGACAGAAACAAAAAAAAAAAAATACAATTCTTTGCAAATGTGGTTAGTTTATTTTATTATCTTCTCAATCATACCAGCAACTTTCATCATTTTTTTAAACATAGAAACAAAGCAATCCACCATTATACCGAGTGATTAACATTCCCTATTTGCATTATCAGTAGTTTTTAACGATGTCTTTACATCATTACAGCCCCTCTTTGGTCCTTCAAACCAAAAATTTGTAACAAAAGTAGTACAAAATAAGAGTTTTTGTACAAATTCACCAACAAGCATTTTATTTTCATGAATCAATCAACTATAGAGCCTCGACAGATGAGATATCTAACATGTATGCTGTCTGATTTTCTGGTCCCACGTAAAAATGATTAAGAAATCTAGAGAATAAAAAAAGAGTGTGTTTGAATACAGTTTGCAAACAGGGTTGAAAAACAAGGCACGCGGGTGTTCTCTTCAAGGCTTATTGTGGCTTTCCCAGTTTTCTCCCACACAGACTTAAATAAAGTGACACATTTTGCTTTTGGCACACAGATGTTTTAGAAAGAGTGGCAGTTAATAGTAAATTTACAATTTACATGTAAAGTCATCTCAGCACTTCAGGGTAAAACACACAATTCTTTTCAAGTCTTCTCCAGGTAGTTTTCCACAATAACACTGGCTTCACAGGTAAAAGACAGCGGAGTGTTATCACAATGCTGTCCCTCTTTGACATATTTCATAGGGGTGTAACGATTAATCAGTGAATTGATTTCTTTTCCTAGATTCCAATTATCGATCCGTCTGAGGCTAGTCATTAATCGAATTTACCTAAAGCATCATATAATCATTTCAAAATTAAAATATTGGAAAATACCATTTGGATTGAGATATGGTAGATTCAGTTTATTATAACGTTAAAAAGACCATCATAGTAGATAACACACGTGATGGCAGCAAAAAAAAAAAATTCTTTTAATCATTTAATTTATACTTGATTATCTTCCATGAAATACAAGGAATCTGGAAAACTTCACCTGCACTGTTCAGTACCAGGTCTTTACCTCTGAGTCACACTGGTTGAAGTTGTGGTTAGAGATGCCCTGGATCCATTTTAGATCAGTGAATCGGATCATTCAAAATGAACAAATATCGACTATGAATCGGATTGGCAACCACAAATTATGGAAAGAATCGAATCGTTACACCCCTAATGTTTTACAAACCAAGGGAGCAAAACACAGCTTGCACAGCTTCTTGTAGCAGCCAGCTTTTTAAAATGTACGACAGCTACACAAACAATCAAGAGAATTAAAAAAAATAATAATAAAAGAATTGCACATTAAAGAAACATTCTGTGGTGCAGCGTCGCTTTGTTGAGAGTTTTTAAAGAATCCTCTTCATGGGTATTTTTGTTATAGGCGAATTTAAATGACACTAAATGTGAGCAGTTTTGTAGTTTAAGAGGCACATGGATGAAAGAATAAGACAAGCCCCCTAGTCTCCAATCTGCACAGACTTTAAAAGGTACAAAAGCACTTTGTGGGGTAATTTCTTGGTCTAAAGTGACATTTTTAAAACCTACTTCGTTTGCTGTTGCAACTCAAGTTGAGCTGAGTACAGACTGCTTAAGAACAGCACCGTGGTCTCAAAAGATCACTTGAAATGTCCAGCTACAGGTTTCCATCTTTTTTCTACCACTCAAACTTCCACAACTGCTTCTGGTTGTCTGGGCTGCACCTGCTCATCTGGGCGTCGGTGCGACCCTCAGCTGTGCGGAAAGCCGTCACGCACATGTCTGAGTGAGGATGGTAGATGGTCCCGTCCTGGAGGGATGACAGCTTTAAAATTCTATTTGATAGATGCAGGAAGGAAGAAAGAAAGATGAGGTACAGCAATGGACTCCCACCTTTCTGATCTCCCAGATGATACTGGGAGGTTTAAGCTCCCAGTCACGAGGACAGTTCCTCATACTTATGCTGGTTTGCCCGTCCAGAACTTCAGCGCACAGCTCTGTCACAGAGTTGAATCGGATCTCCTTCTGAGAAGTGTATTCGAAGTACTGGAACACAGGACATACAAAGTTGTGTTGTTCTTATTTAGGTTAAATTTACAGTTAAAGTTGCTTTAAAAGGCAAACAAAATAAAATATATTCTAGACAGGGGTTTTGGGGCAGAACCCGTAGAGAGGAGAGGCATCTTAAGGTGGAGTGTGGCTGGGACTCACAGTTCCCTTGAGGCTCAAAGGCCATCTTAAGGGACGTCATAAAAATGGAATGTACCATTGTCGTGTGTGTTGGAAGTGTACTGTGAAGTATTCGGAAGATGCAGGAACTTCTTACGTACAGATGATGCTGTTGTTTGGTGTTCTTACTACACTCTGTCCGTTGTGCCTTATGCCGGATTTACACTGGTCCGTCTGTTGAGTTGGACGGGGAATCTGTCTCACGACCATCAGTTAGTTTTACATTGTCTCTGTTACGTATCCGGTCCGCCCTCACTCCCTCCTGGTTTGCGGTGGAGTGGCTTGCTGTGCCACCACCTTGGTAAATAAGTCATTGTAAAATGTTTTGTGTCATAAATCATGTTGTTTTTGTACGTCTAAGTTAAACTGCTGTCGTCCATGGCGAGAACGACCGACGGTGTTAGCGTGCGTTTTGTGTTGGCACACCACCTCAAATATAAAATAATTTTTTATAAATCTTTCTTTTGAAAATACACTGGAGGTTTTCATTTAGAAACCTGGACACGTTTCCCGTTTCTCTGGCTTTTGGTTGCAAAATTGACGCATCAATGATAGAATTTTTGCGTAAAGATGTGTTGTGTTGCAGAAGGGACGCGACATGACAGACGAGATGCAAACATTCCCATTTATGAATGAGCGCTTTATTGTTTGCATTAACCGAACGCAACAAAGACGCAACGTAGACAGACCAGTGTAAATCAGCTTTTAGTCACATGACCCATACAAATACATATACAGGTTCATGGATGGCGAGTGTTGCCTGTAGGAAAAAATGTGAACGAACATCTTCACTCTACAGGTTAGACGAGCGGTCTATGACTTTGATATTTTATGTGGACCATCGAAGTGCCCTGTACAGGTTTTTCCATTTTTTTACCCACAGACAGCGTAGTTATCTACCTTTAAGGGCAGTTATGACTAAGGCTTTAACAAGCCAAACAGCCATGAGTTTCATTTCATTTATTTGGCAGTGATAGGATGTTTTTCTTTATATCCTGGCTAAGCCAGTATCGTATAATGTGTCTGTTTATGTGTCAAGGGATCTCATCCGTGAAGACAAGGGCTTGGTCCTCTCAATCATGTGGACATGAACCTAACTCTTCTTCTAGAGTGCCATTTGAAGCAAATTAGCCTAGTGGGATAAAATATGCAACACTGAGCTGCTCATTAAACAGAGGGTAATCAATCGTCATCCGTCCTCGTGCTACTGTTCACATCTCATGTATCTTTCAGAAGCATCAAGCCCTGTAATGGACATTTCTAATAAAGCTCTCACTTAAGCCCAATGTCTCAGACTTCAGACGTATTTATTCAGACTGGGTTACCTTTGTTGGTTATTTGGGCCAGAGAAGAGAAGTAGGTTCAAGATGACCTCTTTTTCAAACACTAATTTAACCTTTTAAGATCGGAGATGTCGCCTACGACACCTAAAAGACACTCTTTGAAATACCAAAACTCTTCCATTTGGCGAACAACGTGAACCAATGGATTCTGATGCAGTTTTCTCCACTTCAGAACCAGCTGGAAGTACGTTGATTGTGTAAACAGCTGAAGAGTTACGGTCGCCGAAATAATGTGTCAACACAAGAACTAAAAGGTTTTTTTTGTTGCTAAAAACAGTGTTGCAATCAGACATCAATGAAATGGATGATTATCAAGATGATAATGCCTATAATATACATCATCGCAGATCAATACGTTACTGATTTCCCCTCAAACAACTTCATAGGCACTGGCATAAGAATATTTAAAAATATGTAAGATGTGATAGCACCCTTTAACACCTAAATAACACACGCTCGTTGACCTACAGTAACTCTTTGACTGTTTACACCATCAAAGTGAATCAGCTGATTCTGACAGGAAGAAAAGTGGCTTTTCATAGCAGCTTTGCACCAATGTGCAACACATTACTAGCAAAAAAGGTTGCATAACAACGCAAATATGCTTTTCTCCACTTTAGAATCCACTAGATTTAAGATAATTGCACAAACGCTTGAAGAGTTACTATATTTGAAAGAATGTAAACCTTGTAGCTTGATTTGGGATTTTTGGACTTGGCAAGAACTATTTATTTATTTTATCTGTTTTCAGAATTATAAAGCAAAAAGTTCACCATACCTGGTTTCCACCCTGACCATGGCAGCCAAAAAGAGAAAGATGGGCTCCTGTAGGGTTGTGATCTGGAGCGTTGTAATCCAGGCACTCTGACTGTATTCCTGAGCTGCGGATCTGGCAAAAACACAACAGTTATAATTAAGAAAGGTGGCATTCATTTCTGCATAATGTCTCTGTGCTTCATTTCAAGGCTTGTACACAAAATTTGCCACAATTTTTCACTCAAACCAATCACCCCCCAAACATCAGTGAAGGTATGTAATTGTTACCCATCAACAGCTTCAGTATTTCCATGACATACAACCAAAAGACACTTACTGCACCATGCCAGCCTTCCCTGTCTTCAGGAACATGAAGTTCTGGGTATATATTCTTCAGATACCAATCAAAACTGTTGCATTTCAGCTTCTCCCTCAGCTGCAGGCGCTCAGTGATGTCACCATAGTTCTCCTGTAAAGTACAAAAATCAGATACAATTTCAAAACCACCAAAAAAATGTTAAAGGAAATCATAGCAATTACATGTGCTAAGTAAACCCAAAATGCTAAATGTTTTGGTGAAAAATGGGTTATTCCATGTCTGAACAAAACCGTAGGCAAGAAAACTTGGTGAAAAGGTTTGGACACACAAAGTGTATATTTGTATAAACCCCTTTTGCATTTGAGGCTAAAACTTATTTTGATTGTATTTGTGTTCATACTATACCTTCATAGAAGACCAAAAGAACTTTATAGTCACAGTCTCATTCACCCATTTACACACTGAAGCCAAACACTGGCAACAACCTATCTATAACCACCAATGTGGGGTTCAGTGTCTTGTCCAAGGACACTTTCACACATGGTTGGGCAAGGCGTAACCGAGCCTGCGATCTTTCAGTCAGAGGTTGACCACTCTATCTCTGCACCACGGTCACCCACCATATTTGCATTGAAGCAAAAACATGTCCAGCATATCAATCCTGCACACATACAAATATCCAGTTTAGGAGAAGGTGAGCAGGCACTGGTGCTCAGTTGAGTGTCTGTGTTCTACAGTGGACAATGAAGTTATGGAATGTAGAGGGAATCCATCCCCCAGGGAATCCGACAGCAGCCACCCGGACCAGAGTTAGAGGGACCACAGCTGGAGCCCCCAGCTCCAATAAGTTGGGGCCACAGGAGCACCGAGAGCACACGCCCCATTTCAGCCAGAAACAACCCCCCCGCTGTACTCAAAGTTCAAGGCAAGGCCCTACCCACCAGAGAGTCAACCTAGCTCCAGACAAAGGGCCCACTCAGGAGTCCTAAGCTTCCCACACATCCCAAACCCAGACTAGAACCAACCCCCCCAGAGAAATATTATCATTTCGCACCAGGGAACCACCCGCCCACCCAGAGGAGAGTCCACCAAAAAAACAAAGCCAGAGTCCAGTCCCTTACAAGAGTGGTAAGCATGGACTGACCAGGAAGCCTTGATGTTGGAAAAGATAAGGAATCCCATCAGTTGGAGGTGAGGACCAGAATCAGCACCACAGGGATACGGACACCCCAGGATTAGATGTGATATCCCTAGCATAGCCAAAGATCTTAAGCTTTCCCCTGCCTGTGGGGAGAGTGGATCACCACGCCAGGAAGCAAATGTCCAACAGACACAACCACCACCGCTGGGTGGCTGGATTCCCCAGACAAGAGATGGGGTAGAGAACAAAAGATCAATGAACAATGATCAGAACTCTCCTTGTGCAACCTATACGTATGTGTGCATGTATTAGGGGTGTAATGGATCAAAGATAATCCGTGATTATCCATTTCTTCCTCCAAAAGTGCTCCTTCTGGGTTCTACTCAAAGAGAAACGAACCAGAATGGCTGACGACTGCAGAATCCAGCTCAAAGAGAACCAATACGAAGTCCGTGTCAGCCTTAAAGCACCATCAGTGCAAGGCAGAGACACTTGATTGGATAGAATCTGGACCAATCAGCATGAACCCTCTTGTCTGTGATTGGCTGCATTTGGTGTGGCACATTTATTAAGCTAAACTGAAACTTATGAATGCACAATCAAAGATAGGAAGATATCGAGATGAGAGACAACGCATCTGAAAACATTTGTGTTGCAAGCGCAAAAATATTTTTTGAAACAAAGAAAAAAGTTTTTGAAACAAAGAAAACAAATTTTGAAAGCAAATATTTAATGTTTTAATTAGCAAATTATCGAGTTTTATCCTTTAGGAACTTAGGAAATTTTGATCTCAAAACTCTGACTTTTGCTCCCAGTATGGTAGCACAAAAATCCCTTTATAATGTTCAGGCAACTTCCCACCAAAGGATCCTACATTTCTAATGTCCTATTAAAACCAAAGGGGAGGGGCCGTAGAGCCACGCAGCAACCAGAACGGGAGGAATCCCAGCCAAGAAGCCCAACCCTAAAGGTGCATTCCAAACTAACCCCTCTCTTCCAACATCCTAAGAAAGTGTCATAAGGAAGGAGGGAAGTCTGCTTCCAGACTGGCCTCCAACTTCATCTGAAACAGCTACCTCTCATTGAGCCTCAAGCCATTGCAAGGCACCCCCCCCCCCCCCCAATCCAATTCATTAGAAAGTAGCTTGAGGAATGTGTACAAGTACTGAACTCTGTCAGTGATGCTTGCAATAGGAGCAGTCTGTGCCTCAACAAGTCAAACCTGTCTTGTCAGCACAAAGTGTCATTTTGAGAAATAATCCAACCATACCGATGTTTTTTTTTCACTTGCACTGTGAAAAGTTAACAAACCCTTAATAATGACATCTTTTTGTCTTACAAGTAAAACCATTAATGAAGTGTGCGTGTCATCTGATGGCAAAACATTCATATCGTTAAAGCAGACTGGTATTATCTGTGCACCACCTCAGCAGCTACGGCCGCAACATAATGAGACGCTGAGGGAATGACTGGTAGACACAAATGGGTGCACATAAGAGCATGCTCATGCGCTTCGCTAATTACTATATGAGAATACAAAGCTGTTCCAGGAAGCAGCCTAACCGGTGTGTTTGACATTTCTGAACAAAATTGACTCAAAATGTTTCTGGGAAAAGTAGGTAACATTTAATTTAAATAACCTATTATACTCGGTTGCATTTTAATACAACAGCATGTGGAGTCAATGATTGTGTCTAGAATAGTATAAAACTTTTATTGATCCCACAAATCGATTAGCAATGACGTGTTCAATCTTCCTCTAACCAAGCGATCTACTGTTTGATCAAAGATCCCTGAGATTAATAATGTATTTTTTTCAGATAGGTGTAACTGAGATGCATGCATTTTTGATGATATTGAGCTCCGAGACCTGAGAGGCCCAACACATCAAAACACACAAACACAGACTTGACCTGGTGAGACAGACAGTCTGAGATCATGTGTTGACAGCCAGACAGGGGAATTATATCATTACCAAGCATGTAAATATGATGCAAGAATCTGTCTAAATAGCATGAAACTAGTGCTGACAGATGGACTTGTTCTTAGACAAGGAAAAAAGAAAGGAAATATGGTCAAGTGGTTCAGCATATAACTATTTATACAGCATGGCTTCTTGATTTGCAAATGTTCTACCTTTTTGGCTGGAGGGTTCCTGTTGTAGAAGTGATGTTTATAGGAGTCCATCCAAACCTCTGCAGCACGCACAGTGTTCTGGAGGAAGTTTGGCCGGGCATAAGGGGCTTTTTTAGGAAACACATGGCCCACATGAGAGCAGGGATGAATCTCCAGACTGCCCCCACACTGCCAAACCTGTGGAGGCCAGATACAAGAAAAAATAAATGAATAGCTTCAAATTACCAGCTTAAGTAATGGTTTATGCTTCTATAATACTGGAAGAGGGGAATCCGCTGTCAGCCACTCTAAAGTTTTTCCATCTCTTCAGAGTAGAATGAGGCAACATTTTGAATAGCCAATTACACCCTTGTCACATGCATCTGTATGGGGGTTGACCCATAAACGTGATGCAGGTTTCTGGGCTGTACGAGCCCTCGGAAGGTCCTAGATTGGAGTGGCTTAAAGGTAATGCAGGTGTGGGGTAACTTCAAGGAACAGCATGAAAATGGAACATACATTTGTCGTGAGTGTGGAAACTGTACTGTGAAGTATCTGTATGTGTACCATGTGGAAGATGCACACGCTCTTGACATATGGGTCTTGACATAACCTGTACTGAAGACATTTATAAGAGTAAACTGGCAACTAAAAAGGAGGATTACTTTTTTTGTTGAGTACTTTCAAACACTTTGGTCTCATATTTGCAAGTCTGACTGTTAACCTAAGGCTTTATCTTGAATATCTGATGGAAAACGGATCTCACCCTGAAAGAGAGCTCCAGGTTTTCTCCTCCCCACACCTCCATGCCCATGTCATATGTGCCAAGGTACTCGAAATACCCTTTGCTCACAGCAAATAATCCCCCTGCCATCGTGGGAGACCTGTGACAACGAAAGTTTTTTGGAAGTTTATTAGTCATTCAATTGATGTTTTGTAGGAGTCAGATTGATGCACAAGAAAATTGATGCCCAAGTTCCGATGACCCAATTTCCTCATGCGAAAAGCTCCCTCAAAGGATCATGTCGCTACTGTACCTGAAGGGGTCAGTGCGAGACTTTCGCCTCTTGCGCTCAGATTCAGGGACAGAGTGCCACTGAAAGGTGAGTCTCCAGTCGAACCCTCCTATCATTGGTTCATCAGTTTGCATGTAAAACTCAAAAGAGTTCCAGTCGATGGTATCAATCACAGGGCATACAATGGTACTGGCGTTCTCAGCAATTCTAAATGTAAAGAAAGAAACATCCAGAAGGTTCAGTGAAAGGGGAAAAACACAACTTTCAAGCATTTATTATTCTAGTGTGATTAACCTTTCAAGAAGAGGTTCAATCCAGCCAGGGACACACTCACAGTGGCAATCAAGAAATGTTAGAACATCACCAGTAGCGTAGGTGGCGCCAATGAGGCGTGCTCGGACCAGTCCCTCCCTTTTGTTGGTCCGAATGAGACGCACGCGTTGTAGATTACTGATGTAGTCTGCTAGCTGGGACTTTAGATATCCTGTTTAACAGAAACACAAACATGGAAAAAAAGATTTTTTTACCACAATCATTTAGCCATTATACACTATATTTTGATCACTTTTTATCTTTAACACATAAGATGGTTTCAAGGTCATAAAACATGCGGTCTAACAATGGAGGGGCAATCAGAGAAGGCAACAGAAGTCGTTGCCTCACCTTTCATCCTCCCATGGCAACATGAGATGTACATCAATAATAAAATACATATTTGTCCATTGAGCTGTGCTATAAATGCCATTTTTGTTAATAGTCTTAATCATATTTACACATGTGCTTTAGCTGCAAATGTTTGCCTAAATGCAAAAATAGAATAATCTTAAGACTCACTCCGATGAAAATTGTGTTTTTGGTGTTTTTAACATGTTCTTTGTGGCATTTTTCTCATTATGGAGGACAAATATAGAGATATTTTAAAATACAGATACAAAAAATACATAGATACATAAAAAATGTATTTCTGAGCATTTGTTTTTTCAAACACTTGTGAATCAGGAGCAGATAAAAAAACGAAAACTTAAAAAAGAGTGTATTTGGGTGTAGACTACAAGCTCCCCGCTCCGCTTCATCCATTTGTCGGTGACTAGATATATAAGTCTTGGTTTCCCTTGTCTGAGCTGCATCTGGCTCTAAACTGTACGGCTGGATAGCTCCAATATTGTTCACCATTTTTGTTGCACCAGTAATGTTAGCTTAGGGGCGGGAGGGCCAGTAAACTAGTGGGAAAGTGTGTGAACAGGGAACTCTCAGCAGGGGAGAAAAAAGGGGGTGGGGTTGCTCCACGTCAACACGCCCACAACTTTCCGATGGGCACATTTTTGATTAACTTTTGCCACACTGCAGAAACTATGTTCTAGAAAACGTTTTAACCTAGAATTGTATGATTATAATTAAAAGACTATTTGGAACGATTTGAAAGTACCTTCAAAGATGATCAGAGTGGGACTTTAAGTCAAAACATTTTCCGATATCTTGTCTAGTCTGAGTTAAGTTTAATAACAAGCACTCAAGGACAAAAAAATGCAAGACGTGAACTCCAGAAACAAGATGTTCAGCATATTAGTAATAATGGTTTAGGTGTAAGAAACTATGTTTCAACTCAGTGGTCTATGAAGTAATTTTTCTGGTGTAATGTCATATAAACAACTTTTAGATGCTCTTTCATCCAACTTCTGTAATTATGTCCTTCCCAGACTTCTGAAACCACTTACTAATACGACTATAATCTCTCGAAGGAGTATTTATAATAAGATATTCTACAGATCAGGTCATGTTTTTGCTGAGGGTTCCTCTGAGTCACAAATTTAAGCCACTAAATGAGACGGCCAAAGCTGTTGCCTTCAGAGGGTCAAAGCAGAAACATTAGTGTGAAGTAGTGTGTATAGATCAAATGCAAAACGAAAAGCGTTAACAAATAAGCTTGTATTTAATTAATCATTTGCCATTTTTAAAAATGTAGCTTGTAGTTTATTGATCTTTGTTTTTTCTTCCTGCCTTGCTATTAAAAAGAAAGCTGTACGTTTCATTTTATGCTGGCATAATTTCCATTTTAGATCAAAGTCCATACCTAAATCCAAGCTGTAATCAAGTTATTATCGTTTAATATGCAAGGCCATCATTTTTACCTCAATGTAACCCAGGCCAGCTATGGCCCAATGGCCCATTTTTGAGTAACCCTGAAGAGCTAAATGAGTTTGCCATTAAAGACCCATTCTGATCAAAGATGAAAAAACTGTTGTTTGAAAAAAATCGTTTTTGTGACGTAGAAAACATGCTGGGTGGGCCACAAGCTCTCAGCAACGGGAAGGGGAAGAGGGGGCGGGATTGCAAGCAGCAACCTCCCTTAAGTGGCAAATTTCTAATGAGCTACTGCCACTCTACAGAAATAATGTCCTAGTAAACGACGAAGGTTTTTTTATGGCTCAAAACCTGCATAATCATAATTTAAAGACGACTCTGAAGGCTTTTCCTCATTTCCTCATTCCATTTCTCACTCTCTTAAAGGAAATGTGCTCTGACTTGTTTCAAAAGACATTTTTTTCAAATGTATAAAGAAGTGTTCATTATTTAGCACTCTATAATTTACCTAATTATTATCTAATTATTTCAATAGGACTCAACAGGTCAACTGTCAAAACTGTCAAACCAAAATAACAATCTGACATTTTTTTCTGGCATACATGCTAAACAATAGACAGTTCATTAAAGAGAGTCAGACCTCGGTCACTGTAGTCATCAATTAGGATTATCTCTTTCAACAGGATGGCGGGCGTGGTCTCCAGCACACTGTGAATGGTCCTCAGCAAGGTGGACCAGGCCTCGTTGTAGAAGGCAATGATCACTGAAGTGGTAGGTAAATGTCGGTAGTCAAACTTCTTATTCCGGCATCTGAAGTACGTGCAAGTGTGTTTGTATGGGTAGAGGGAGATAGAGTTGGCATAAGCATTAGTATACACGCTCAGTGCATATATACAAAGAAAAAAAAACACCACTCAGAATCAACTCATGCAGGACATTTTTCAGATGGCCGGCCAAGCTACAGCTTCTAGAGAGACAGGACATGTCTGGACAAAGTCCAGATGGCAGTTATTAAAACAACAACAAGCAGCAGAAATATAGCTGGGAGTGGGAGGTTATAACACCAATGAGCAACTTACCACACAAGTGCTCGCACAGAAACCGCAGAACAGAAAACAGATGAAAGCAGAGAACGAGGGGAAAAGGATGAAACTAAAAGAAAATTGAAAAAGACGAATTTAGAAATCTACTGTACACTTTCTTTTCTTTTCTTTTAAATAGGATGCAATGTGAGCTCAAATAATAATAATAAAAAAAAGGCTGGAGAACCAGCTCACCAAACAGAGGTTAGTCATTGCATGATGTTGGTTCAACACATAAAACCAATGAAAGCCGGTCACAGCTAAACAGTACGCTTGACCTTGACACTGCAGCCCTTTCATTATTTATTTCACTGTCAAAGCTATCAGTTTTGGTGTAGCTGATCCTACATTCATCAACACTGTGGTTGTGTATACATTCCCACACTACTCACTGCTTAGTGCACTATTTAGGCGTTTGCCCTTTTGCTGAGGTGTCCAAATCTACAGCAATAACCAAATTCCCTCCTTACTCCCCAACTACTAAAAAAATATACGGTGCAGTGCTATACCGTCTAGATATCTCTTAGTTCCCTGCATTGTAAAAGCAATTTGGACACCATGCTCACTATTTTTTTATTTTTATTTATTTTAAAGCCAAATATGACAGATTTACCAAAGTAAAAACCTTAAAAAAATGAACATCTTACAAATGCTATTTATGGATCCACTGTGTTTATGAGGATGAAAACTTGAATGGTTTATAAAAAAAATATTACAATTATCTATTTTCACATGAAAATTGTCCAAACGCAATGCTTTGTGGTTTACATCCACCAATCTAGTAAGAATCAAAGCCCACTGGTTTTTCTCAGTGGTTTCTGGGAGATTTCTTGGGCACAATGCATTGCATCTGAATAATTTGTCACTTGAAGAACAATGTATGAAAGTTTAGCTTTTAATAAACCATCCAAGTTTTCATCATCAGAACACAGTGGATTCATAATCTAGTCTTTGTAAAATGTTCTTAGTTATTTGATTTTTACTCCAGAAAATGGGTGACATCGTATTTGCAGTTTAAAAAAAGCAGTGAGCATGTGCCATGGACTATCCATTTATAGCCTTTTAGGAGTTAGGGAGTAGTGAGGGAATTCAGATATAGCCTCACTGTCATCATTACACTTAATACCCTGTCAATTTAATAGGCTGGCTGATCTAAAGATTTGCACCTTTTTGTTGAGGTTCCATCACGCAGAAAGCTTAGTCGGGTATTTTTAGCCACTCATGACAATCAGTTAGTTATCCATTATCCACCCCCTAAAAAAAACCTTCAATCATGTAACATATAAAATAAAAAAAATAAGTATTGAGATTATACACAAAAAGAACTACCAATATGAAACTTGAAAGGTTTAAAAACCTCAAAAACTTTCTTCTAAATACACATAAAAATCTGCAAACCTTTTCATTTGATTTTTTTTGTCATTTGCCTTTTGTAAAAAAAAAAAACAACATAGACCTTTCTCAGAAAAAGTGTTTGACGTTATGTGTACATGTGGAAAATACGTGGTTGTTAATAACACGAGTAGATAGAAGTACTAAACCCGGCTAAGAAGCTAACCATACAGGTTTTCTGACTCCTTGCTCTGGAATGCTTTTGTCTCAAAAGTTTCAATGTTTACCAGTACTGATATCTGACTTTTCTAGTAGGTGCAGAGTACAAGGCGAACAATTTCACATTTTGAATGCACGTTGCAACAAAACCAACCAGTTTTTAGGTCAAAGTTGTTGAAAAAAACCGCAACACTACTATATGAAGAAAATTTTAATTGGGAATGTTTAAATAGTATCAAGGAAATCAAATCACAGTAAGCATATAAATTTGAAATAAATAAAAAAGACAGACTAATGGAGATGTCCTTAAGTTGCGCATGAAAAAAAAATGTCGCTATACTTTGCAATAGCATAATTAAATGCTGCTCCAGCCTCATTGACCAAAGCTTCTGTTTTACCTTTTTTTTTTTTTTATAAACATTTACAAATTAAGTTTGTAAAGCATTTTCCACCCAACATAGCATTGCCACATCTAAATCCAAACACAAAACAAAGCCGCATTGGAAGATTGTCAAAATGATTTCAAAGAAAGAGAAATTTACTGATTTACATTTGTGTCACATGAATTCACTTGATTTACAGTGATTTATGCGACATGTATCCAGTGGTTAAAAGAAAGAAATAAATTACCTGATGTGTAATCTCTCACACAACACAATACAAAACACAACGTTTTCTTGTTCAAAGCAGCAACAGAACCATCCACCCATACATAGATGCAAAGTTTTCCCTGGTAGTTTTTGTGTACTGTTAGATTTATTTTAGATATAATCCACAATTTACATAATCCACGGTTACGAGACAGAGAAGAAGCTCTACGTTGTGTTTTTGTCATATCCAAAATGCTTATTTCATTCAATTTATATTCCCAAGTTTCTAACTTGAATTGATAATGGCTGATATTGATTACCGGTATGCATTAGTCACATGCATCCGTACAGGGTTTGACCCATAAGGATGCTGCGTACCATTGTTCTTGTATCGTAAAGTATTCGTAAATGCAAGTATTTATGACGTATATGTGATGATGTTGTACGATGCCCTTGCTACGGGTGAAAAAGGGGCAAACCTGTAAAAGGCACGAAGAGGGTCTGCACAAAATATTAAGGTTGTAGAGCACTTGGTGAACCTATGGAGCAAAAAGTGTTCGAGGTCGTTTTTTTTCTACTAGATTATTGCTCAAATCCTACGTAATGCGCAAGGAGACAATTAGTGCTGTTCACGTGATAAGTACGAACTCCTTGGGTTCTCTTTGCAGGTCTCTTGGGGGTTCCTTGCACTCAGCCTGATTATTGAAAATTAGAAACAAGCAGAGCCCAGTTTCTGTGGTGATCTTTCAAGCAACCTATGAGCACTATGGGCGTATCACGTGCATGTAGCATTCACGAGGGGTCAGTAAGGGGCCACTACTCGCACATCACTAATGACTAGAGTGTGGCACCATATGATGTGCGTGCAACTTCCATGAGCCCTAAAAATACTCCACAATACATTTACCACATGTACAACATACCTTCTATTTCATGACGTCCCTTAAGGTGGTCATACGTCCACAGTGAAAACACCATTTGCTCCTCTTAAGATGTGGACACTCCTGTCTATGACCCTCCACAACTCAAAATCCTCCGACGTTTGTCAACCCCCCATATGGGTGCATGTAAGGCTTAGGTTGAGGATGGACGGGGAAAATACCAAAAAAAGACATTACATATTGTGTTTCAGCACTAAGTCTGAGCTGAGAATAGCTGTGAATTATAGAAATCTATTTGGGCAGACACCTGCTTTCCCTTATTTCAACCATTGCTCCAACACATCACTCGTCAATCTTCTTTCTTACTGTGAGTGGCAAACTGATGCCAATAAAAAAAATTACCCGATCGTCCAATTGGTGTTCTTGCTTTTGGCACAATCAGCCAACATTCAAGACAGATGTTTGTTAGAAAGTCAATAAAGAGAAAGCAACAAAGTTTTTTTTATCTACTCACTCTTCCATCCTGTGGTCCTGGATGTGCCGATGTAGGGAGATCTTGTCACTGACAAAGATGTTGATAGCATAGTTCTCCACACTTTCTTCCTCTAACTTCTTCTCTTCCGGACTGAGGTTGAGGCGGGTGGCTCGGCCCCACTCCCCGGGCGCGTTGCTGTCTGGTGGGGGTTTTATATAGAGTGCTCTGGCCAGTGGTCCATCTATCCCACTCTTCTCTTCAGGCAGCTGCTTCACCACAACATTGTGCTTATCATCTTCCTCCCGTGTTGATGAAGAAAATGGGAAAGTGGAACGTTCCAGGACTATGTAGCCAAGCCACAGCAGCCACAGAAAGAAACCCGCTTTGGCTAGCACGCCTAGTTTTCGAGAACAGCGCCCCCTCATGGTAGGGAGGTCTGTGACAGAAACGTGACACGTTGAACCTCAGGGTTCCCTACAGGATATGGGCATCTGAAAAAAAACAGACTACTGTGAGTTAAACAAGCCCTCTTTTAAGTACGTAAATTAAACTAAAACATTTAGAAATTCCTTAAATCTCCGCTAGAGGCAGGTTTCAAAAGACAACGATTTCCAAATTACTTCCATATGACCTTACACTAAAAATAAAAATATGTACCACCTGGTACTGAAAACTATTGGAATGCTTTTAGGTTTATTTTTTAATAGAAATTTGCTGGTTTGACTTAAAAGGTTTAAGAAATCTGGGCATTACTGGCAAAGATGCTTGTCAGTATCAGCAAATTATCTGTATAAGTAGATAATTCCATGAAAAGGTAATTATATAGAATGGCAGATATTAATATAACTGCCAATAAATCTTGCTAATATATTTCTATTTCGACTATGATGACTGCAAAATGTTGTAGAGCGCATGAAGCAGATGTTGTATTGTTTACAACCTGTAAACTTATCTGGTTGTTCAAACCTTAAACCTTAAAGGATACGCACAACTGCAGACTCTTTTAGGACTTTTACAGACCAGTAAACGCTTATTTGTTCAGTCAATTCCCTCAGACTAATGCACAGATCTACCTGCACAGAACTGTATGCTTTTGGTGGGGGTGCACAAAGCGAATGACCTAGGTTGTAACGTGGTGAACTTTAAACCTTGAGCGCATCAAAATTAAGTGTGTTTGGATCTAAGCTACCTTCTTGCTCTGCTTGGCGCCATTTCGTTAGTAAGTGACAGAGGGTCTAAATTATAACCCTGTATAACACTCCAGCAACACAAACTAATGTTGTGGTTTTGTGTTTTTTTAACAGATTTGACCTTCACTCATTGCATCACTTTTAGCTACTCAGTTGCCATTTCACTGCAGGGCTCATTGAATCTGCTTGTGTCATCCTACATCCTACTTACAGCAAAGGTTTTAGCTCAAGCTAAAACATTTTGGCATTTAAAAAGTACGCCAACTTTCTTTGCTGTTGAAATAGGCAACACAAACCTAATAAAGAAGGAAATTGAGAATGCTGTCAGATTGGACAAAGACTTCTGCTAAAATAATGTACTACACTAAACATTGTTCCTGTTTTTATTCTTTGCTACTGAACCAAAAATAGACATAACCAAAAACACAGACAAAGATTAATCCACCTTTGCCTATTAAAGGAGGAACTAGAATACAATTTAGATATTCGCATCTGAGGAATGAACTTAACATCACAACATTAAACAGCGTTTATGGTAAAAACAGAACACTATAAGTTGACATTAAAGCTAATGTACCCGCATAGCTGTATTGCATTAGCATTGAATGAGGTTGCCTTTTTTCAACCACAGCCAACAAGGCATAGCTGAATGACTGCTGACCACACAGTTTAGCAGTGCTTCCTCTTTTCTCCCTCTCAAACACAAGGGTAGCTATTTCCTACTTGGGGGGGGGGGAGAGAAAGGACACTTTGTCCTTTACAGATCAAAAATGTAAATGTAAGTAAGATGAATGTCTTAAACTCAAACACTCAATTTTTCACTGCAAACTAATCAAAGCAGCAGTCTTTCTTTGCAGTCAAAGCTGTGGCCTGCTGTAGACTCTCTCTGAGGTTTTTAAATGGAGACGCCTACAGACAAAACCCTCTTTTAGAGGCTGTCCATCAATCTGATCTCTTTGAATTAGGTAGTGATACTGTGTCCTCCTGTGAGCACAGGAGGAGCACAGAGGGCTTTGATGCAGCTTTAATCCTGAGACTATTTTAAACATTGCACAAAACTAAGGGTTGATACATGCCTTTGCTTTCTGAGATACAAAAAAAAAAATGCTTGAAAATCAGTTTTAGCAGTCATGATGAAAAATATCATATTGAGTGAACTCTGACATATTAAAGTCAGTGATTTTTCACTGGAGGGAACAACAAATGATGCATGCTTGATTCACATATTGGTCGGTCATATGAGAAAAAACTGGTGTAATTTCTATTGTGGTTAAAAAAATCTTCTAACGGATCTTTTCGAACAACTATTGTGACCATTGAGTTCCATTTTTAAGCTTTTACTTGTTACGTTACGGTCACACCAGGCAAGCAGAGTGTGGCTTTTTTCTTATGTTCTTCTCTCCTTTTTTTCCTGTTTACTAGCATATGATATATTCCGGCCAGGCACAAATTGCAATCTTATGCCATCTCTAAATCTCCTTCATGATTACTTTTCACGACTTCCGGTGACAGCAAAGTAAGGAGAAACTAGGCCGGAAGGTGAAAGCTGTATCCAGCTATTTCGTGTAAAAGTTCTCCATATGTTTTTCAGCTTTTTGTTTAATTGCTTCTTGAAGTCAGTACAACTTACTTGTGTATTGATATTATTTACATGTGTACTGCGGTTTGGGTCACGTGTAACTTGCTGGTCCTATGGGAGAGTACTTACAAGATGGCAGTGCTTCAGTACTTCAAGTGGTCAAGAAAAGACTTCTAAATATATATATTTTTAAAGTGGTTTAAAAGATGCTGCATGCACATGGTATCTATGAAAGGAGAAAAAAAATACTGGATTTTACAGCCAAGAGATGGGAACCATTCAGAAACTGCACCAAACGGTGGCTTCCTTTGAGTAGCAGGTACAAGACGATTGAAGACATGTACCAACACTGCATTACAAAGGACTTTGACAATGTTTCCCAAAAGTTTAGTTTTGCTACAGAAGATTCATTCATAATATGTGCTTGGATTCATCTGAAAAACATAAAAGATAACATCCAGGTGTCCATGAAGCAGAGAGAGGTGAGCGCTGTGCCAAGTACCTCAGGATCAACAACTGAAACTCCATTCTAGAACAGTGTTACCTGTTGTTTCCTCTGTTCTTGTTCTGCCTGACCTGTGCATCAGGTGCAAAAAAGTGGATAAATACATCACTGTGTCGGGCACGCGCACGAAGGATCAACTTCCACTGGCACAGATCTTTTCTGCAGGTATGTGGGGAAAATAACCTGTCTCTCAGTCTCTTACTGAGACCGAAGTATTTTGTTTAGAGTTTTGATGATTTTAAACCAAATTCAGTAGGTTACATTGTACATGTTTTCATATAGAGGTCACTGCTGTTCATTTTTTAATGTTTTATATTTTTGTTAAATTCCATTCAGGGACAGGAGTTGAAAAGTTGTAGGTAAAGCTATCCACAAAACATCAGATACACTGATGAACTGAAACTGTTAACTGCCTTGTTTTATACACTTAAACGGGCACACAATGTAGGTATCTTCAGTCTTTAAAGGTCTGCGAATATGACGGAAGACACTGGTGTTCCTTTGCACATTAAAGATAAAGACTGTGCAGTCATTGACGTTGACGAGAAATCAACAAGTTGACAAGTCCTGTTACCACCAATACACCAGATTCAGTTACTGGGCCCACAGAAGACGAAATGTAAGGCATGATATTGAGTGGTCAATGTAATAATTTAATAATAAATGCAATAATGTAATAATAAAACAGACTGCGCATATATAATGTCTATGGATGCATTATTTGTACAACGTATAAAACATGTTTTTCTTCAGATGTCTTCAAAGATCTTTCTAAAGTTGAATCACACATATGTAAATGTCAATTTCTCAGAGATTTTTATTTTTGTTGCTGAAGTAAATTTTGATAATTAAAATTAATGAAACCATCACCATAGAATTTTCAATTCATGGACCAAGAAAAGTGCAGGATATATTGTGGAGAACTTTTAACCCAAAGGGTGTAGTCTAAACAAAAATGCATTTAAAATGTAGTTTACAGATGTGGGAGCAAAACTGTTTTATCAAGCACTTTTTCTTTGTTCACCTTATGGCCTAAGCAGTTAGTTACAGAGAGAAGTGAAAATAGAGAAAAGAAAAGGGCAGCGATGCTACCAGAACATGTGAATGAGCCGGTCTGTCTCAGTAACAGGCTAAAAAAGAAACAAGCATTTGTTCATCATAGCTACTATGTTCTCTGTTCTCCACTAGAAGGGAGTTCTTGATGATTTTCCAACATTATTTATAAAGAAAAATTCCTTTTTCGATGTGCCAACTGAAACCATTTTAATTTACGTGTCTACTTTATTTAACTTCCACTTCAATCATCTTTTGATCTATTTTTTCAAAGCGTTCCCAGTGGTCTTTTAATTATTTTAGGCCGTTTTTAGCCAAAAATGAATAAATAAATATCAACATTTTTAAAACGGGTCATTTTCTAGGGCATAGTTTCTGCAGAGTTCATCAGAAATTCACTTCTGAGTTGTGGGCGGGACTGTTGGCGTATGAATATTGAGTAAGCCTCCCCTCATTTCCCATCATCCCTTTGTTTACACTCTTTCCTGCTAGATTACAGCTCCTCACAAACCCAACCTAACATTAGCAGTGCAAAAAAAATGGCAAGCACTGTAGCACCTACGTCACAGCTACAGGCTTTTTCCAGCGTCCTTTTTTCGTTTGCTTTTGGTTCACAACGATTTGAATAAGGAAATACTCAAAAATGCCGTTTTAATCCTAATTCATTAATATTTGCCGCCATCGTGAGAAAAATGGTACAAGAACATCTTCAATGGAGTATGTCTTTAAAAAGGAAAGTGATTAAAGGAAGAAGAGGCGTTAGTGAGTGCCTGTCACGCATACACAACGCAACACACTGACACAGTTCAACTGCAAACTGAACGCAGCCCGATTATAATCTGGTCTACAATCAGAGAAGCGAAAGAGTCGCTTGAACTCTTCGTGCAAAGTTTCTTCTGATGTGCAGAGGCTCAGCACAATCGAGGCGGAAGCAGAACGAAAACTTTTCAAAGTCGACTTTCAGCTTATAAACCTTTAGCTAGTTGACATCAAAGAGAATGTTTACGTAAAACGGTGTTTTTATAGCATGATAAATGGAAACAGCAATGTTGACAGGAAAAAATACGTGTTTGTTTGACAAGTAAAATAAAAAGATAACTAATTACTAATAAATTACCTTTTCGATAAATTACATAATTCGTCTGGTGTGTCCGGAGTTAGCTGGTGGATGTTGTCTGTCAGCTGGACCCTGTTCGCTGGCTCGGAGTGGTCAGAGTTCCCACATAGTCTCCTCCAGACTGGACTGCTGGCCCGGTGAAGCAAAGGGACCTTCTTACTTCACAACTTCCGCCAGAATCCTTCAAAATTAAAAGCCCGATTATGTTTGCTTACCACTACGACAAAATACATGCACAAACAGGCAATAAAATAGTTTAAAAACAGAGTAATGCACATTTTTTACTGCCAAATTTAAAGATAAAGTAAAGGGAGGAAAACAACGATGTACGAAAATTATGGCATCTTTCTATATGAAACATTCGATTAATTTTTATAATAATTATCAATTAAAGTCAAGTAGAGTTTGATTTGTTGCTTTTTTGTTTAAAATAGATTTGCAAAGAATTATTGACAGGGTGGATTATTCTAAGACTTATATATTTTTAAAGTATTTGTTACTAAATCAGAGAAGTTTTTCCCTAATGAAAGTGTTCATTTCAAAACATTATATATATATATTAAGCCAGTTCAGTTCCTAGTTGCTCTCGCTAACTCCTACAAACTTAAAACAATTATAGACATGCGCCACTGTTTCAAGATAACTGGGAAAAGTTTTAGCAACTCCCATAGCTCCAATCAGAAAGTAGTGTGTTGACAACAGATCCATAAATTAAATCCATTGTAATGGTTACAAAGCTGGGAAATACTTCTTGTGTTTGAAAGCCCAAATGTATTTTTACTTGCAGTTTTAAATTCTAGTTGCATCTGCTACTGTTATTTCACTGTCATATTACGTTGGTCTGATAAATGTAAATTTCAATCACCTTCATAAATAAAAGCTCCTCTCTGATTAATTAGAAGGACAACCAATTGGGAAAAGTTTTATGCAAACAACATTTTTTATGTTTTAATAAATTATTTTTTAAAAAGTCAATTAACAAAAAAAATAAATACTTTTTTTTTATCTAAAAGAAAGACATGCATCGTTTCCTGATATACTTCCGGTTTTGCTTGCATCATGTCCTCTTAACTTGACACAACTTTCAATGCTAAAACTAGTTAGCTCTTTTTAGTAATCAAATCTTATAATGGTAGTTATTAAAAGTGTGTATTCAACCAAAAGCAGACAATATTTATATAGTAAAAAAAAAAAAATTAAACACTGGTCTAAAAGTTTTATTTGTATTTGGAACAGAACAAAAATTTACAAAAATCTGCAATTTTGCGACTTAGAAGTTTAATACATTTTTTTTTACTGAAAAGGTTTGAAAAAACAAAACCCACAAGATTTCAAATAAAAAAAAAACTCTTAAAATGAAGCTTGTTATAAATTTGACAGCCAGAGGGAGAAAGATCTTTGGTCGTGTTGACAGGCAAATGCTTGGGCAAGTTCAAACTATTCTTATTTATTTTAAAATAAAATAAAAAAATCTTTCAGTAACATTGTATGTAATAATGGGTTTTCCTTTCAGTTGGTTTTGGACACACCCAGACAGATCAAATTAAGGAAGGCTTGCGTAATTTACTGCACTAGATACCTTCAAAAAAAGATTAAAGATAAAAATATGTATACATCTGTTCAAAAGGTTTTCACTGAGAGATAAACTTGTTTTTTCTAAAACTTTAAATTGTTAATGTCATTTTAAAATATTTTTTTCTTTTCCCTTTTTGTAATATGTTAACCACCTCACAGTTTTATCATATCTTAGACCAACTTAAACAACTTTAAGTTTTGCGTCAATATTTGCACAAACTCGGGCAGGATTCTGGTTTGGAAATCCACACAAACTCTCAAGCGCTAACAGCCATTCCTCTGCAGCGTGTTTGCAAAGATAGGGTTGGTTTGTTATTTTGTAGGAGCTAGGTCCTGCTCAGGCCGGACTCTGCTTGCCTGGAGTGTGTAACACACCAGTGTTGTCTGTTGTTTGGCAAACACCTGCTCTGTTTGGTAGGTTGCCAATATCTTTTAATTCTCCCTTCCCACTCCTTTCCTGCTTTTCATCCCACTCCAGTTGAAACCAGACTCTCCGTTAGAGTAATGTGCCTTCAATCTGAACCAGAAAAGAATCCCATTTTTATAGGAATTTGACATTTCTTCAACTACCTTTAAATCTGGGAATGTTTATTTTTTAAAGTTTTGTAAAAAGCAAATGTTTTCTGTTCTCTACAAAACTCTTTAAAATCAAATTTACATTTTGAATTATAAATTTGAAACATTTAGTTTAATTTTTGTCCATCTATATGTCATACTTTTGTTAGATCTCAGGATTTGACCTATCTCTTAGCTGAAAAATCTGATCACATTGAGTAAACGGCGCCATCTAATGTTTATAATGAATACACATAGTCCAGCATTGAAGCTTACTTAAAAAATGAAAAATTGCAATTGCAAGAAAAACTATCTACTAACATGCTATAACAATAAACTAAAAAAATATTAAAACACAGACAATAAAAGGATTGAAAATTAACTAAAACAAATAAATGTAATGGAAAATCTGACAATTTCCACTCATATGGATGTTTTTAACAAAAGGTAGAGTTATGTAAAAGACTATTTCTATTTTCAAAAAGAAAAACCTAATACAAATATGTAGGCATATGATCATGGACATATACCCAGTAGCAGAACTAGAACATTTTATATGGGCAGGGGGGGCAGAAGACTTCAAAAGGGTGACAAACAGGAAGAATCTGTTTTAATTTAATATTAATTTAATTTTTTTAATGCAATTTCTATTTTAACTGATATTTTTCGAAATGCACAACATGCTGCTGTGTTGATGATTTATTAATCATTGTTAATAATAATACTAACATTGACTCAAAAATTGTGGGAGAGTAAGCCCCCCCCCCCAGCATGCCCCTGTCTATGCCTTTAATATTACAACAAATATATTGCATTGATTATAAGTGCAGTGAAGTCACCCATAAAAAATTATTATTGTTTATTAGTTTTATTAACTACGCAAGGTTCCCATTCTTTTATACAGTCAATAATTTTGGTTAACATATGAATAAAAGATGGGAGCTCGTTCTTTTAAATACGGTCTTTTTTCAACCTTTTTTGAGCCAAAATACATGTTTTCCTTGATAAAAATCACAGCACCAACCAAAAATGTAAAAACAAACAAACAAACATTATTAACTTACATTATTAATAGTATTAACTTGTCTTGCACAAAAATTCATTAAAAGACAAGGAAGATACGTCTTTTATGATGTTTCATATTTTTACCCACTCATCTTGAAACACAGAGCTGATATCCTGGAAGTGGTCAATGTTTTTTAGACCAATTAGGTAGGGAATAAATTGATTTTATCGATACATTCGAATTTGTTGCTTAAAAAGATTTTTTTTTTTTGGTCAAATCTGGATTTTTTCTTGCTTTCTTGGGCTTCCGTTGTCCGGTGTAAGGTCAGCCTGCCCGCTGCCTGCTAATGGCAGACGTCAAAATGGCAGCTAGCAAAGAGGAGCTTGTGTCCAAAACAGGAACAATTCTTTCATTCTCTGAAACTCATTTGGATTTGCGAATTTAGATTTGGAGCAAAACCCACACACTGCAAAAACAGTTTGAAGGCTGTTGATACCAAAAGTGGGAGTACAACAAATTTATTTTAACACCTGAAACATCTGCCGAGGGCGAGAAGTCTTTTCTCTTTACAAGATACTAAAGCTGGCTCACAAGCACCTGCTGTAGAGTTTTACAAACATTTCTACAGCTTTTAATTGGTTGTGCTTTGAATTCAGGTCAACTCTCAAAGGAGATGTTTAAAAATTAAGTCAAAAAAGCAAAATTAATATTGGCTTAGCAGAGAGATAGGGATGTGGAGGAAGGAGCAGTTGAGGGAGCTCAGCCAGTTCAGCAGACAGTCACTAGCAGCCTGGAGGTCCTACTGTCTGAAAATTACAAACACACACATGCAAACACACATAAACACAACCACCCCCTGACTTTTTTTTTTTCAATCGCTCAACTGGCACCAGACCCTTCAGGTCTGTCTCCCTTCATCACCCTGGTAACCCATCAGTCCAGAGGCCATCTCTCCTGTTTGTTACACAAATCCAATGGCAAGGAAGAAAGGGAACGAGACCGGGAGGGAAAAAAGGGAATAGAAACCGTGAAGTGAGCAGGCTGGCATGCAAAGTTCAATTTCAATAAGGACACAGTTCTTTGTGGCAAAAACTCATTCTCTGTTTCTTTGATTGTACCCACAGATCTGCAGAATATTTTTGTATCAGCTGCAACTCTCACTTCACAGCAAAAAGTTCAAATCCCAGCTGGGACCGTTCAGTGTGGAGTTTGCATGTTCTCCTGGTGCATGTGTCGATTTTCTTCTGACACTCCAGTTTCCTCCCACAGTCCAAAAACATGCTTCACATGTTGTTTGAGGTCTCTAAATTGTGAATGAGTGTGAAACCCTGTACCAGATTGATGACTTGTTCAGGGTGTACCCCCCCCTTGCCAAACAGCAGCCAGGTTGGCTCCAGTAACCCCACGGCCCCAAAGGGATCCAGAGGGTTCAGGGTTTCCACATAACAAGAAGATGTTGGAAAAGTGCATTCATTAGAATGCACTTTTATAGGATATAAATTCAGGACACACAGCTTAATTAATTTCAAGTATTTATTTCGTTTTGCATAAATTGGGGTTCCAGCTCATGAAAACCAACAAAAACAGGATTTCAGGAAATTTGAAAACTGTGGGGAAATCTGCTTGAAATCTTGAAGACTCTGCTGATACTTCCCCATCGCGCGGTGGCAGTTGTATTTGTGACCCTAGGACAGGGATAGGTAACTCCAGGTCTCAATGGCAGCAGTGTCTGCATGATTTCCAGATTTCTAAACACCCAATCTAACAGTACAGGTGTAAAAAAAATGGTGATTAATATTGGAGTATCCAGTCATCCAGTGTTGAGCCAGATGTCAGCTTAGACAATGAAAACACATGTACATGGATCTGGTCGTTCAGGTGGATCCATCAGAATGGAGCAGAGCAGGGAGCTTGCTGCCCACCTTTTGTACCTGTATTTTTGACGTCACAACTACAAGCTTTTTCCTATTGCATTTTCATAATTCAGTTCTATTCATGATTTAATAACAAAATCCTCAGAAATGCAATTTGAGGCTTAATTTTCCAAACCAATGTCCTCCATCAGAAAAAGGCTATAAGAACATGTAAAAATAAAACATCATTTTCATTGCAGTGGGTTGTTTAAACCTTTAAAAGAATAAATACATGTGCAAAAATACTTGTTCTTAACTTGGAAAGGGACCTCTTGATTATTTATTTTTTTAGAGATAGATTTACTGAACTGTAAGGATGAGAGCCTGTGGGGCCTGAAAGAACAGAGTTCCTGTCATTGTCAGCAGTCTGTAGCGCACTGCAACGGGTTGGATGATCAGACAAGGTCACCTTGTGTCTGCAGGAGCTGCAGGGGACGTGCAGCTGATAGCTCTGCACTGGGACATTCCCTCCAAAAATAGAGAGGTGAAAACTTACAAAAGCTAGATTTTTTCTGCTGCAAACAGGGGTTTTAATTTTTTTTCTCTTCAGAAGATCAATCGGCCCTCTTTGTTTTGTCTTCTCTGGAATTCTTCCAATTTCTTAACTTAGAAATTTGTTTAATCTTTTTTCATCCATTATGCTATTTTCTTTTTTTTTAATTTTCCATATAAACCCCAGTATGATTGTCCTCTGCATCTCAGCGCTGATTCAATTTCTTATTGGTTATAAGTTCAGCTCTTTTTCCTTCACAGGACATGATTAGATAGGGCCTGAGCTGTACTCCTAGTAGCATTCAAAACAAATAGATAACAATAAAAGCAAAACAAAAAAAAGCACATGTTAAAAAAGTGCTTTTAAATCTCTAAATGCACAAATTATAGAAAAAATTGACAAATAAACCTCTATGGAAAGGAAAAAAAAGCTAAACAAAAAAGTTGACACAAATACAAATTTGATGTAAGTTAGAACATCTTCTCTCATAAAAAAAATCAGAATTTAGAAAATAAAATCTAAATTTCCAAACGTTGCAATGAATTTTGGAAGCTCATTACAAATACATATCTTCTTTTAATTAGAATAAACAAACAAATGCATCACTGTCAGTCACACACAACAACACAAATAAATAAACAGGAAAAGTTTGGAATTCATTCACTTAAATCTGACATTAGTTTTAAAGAAGTCATGATGTGGCAGTCATTGGAGTTTTGTCTGCAGTTTTGAAGTGTAAGTTTTGTGCAATCCAATTTGTGTGAGGTGACAAACCAATATCCAGAAGGGTTGTTTGTTTTTGTTTCCCATTATTTATTCTTTTGTTTGTTCACATCCTTCTAAAACATACCGACCCCAACAATTTATTAGTAACCATATGGGCATGAGTCTCCAGCAAAAAAAAAAAAAGCTTTGTCTTTTTGAATAGAACTGGAAAACAGAAATGAAGTCATCTGTATCTAAAGTAACAATGTCCTGCACCAAAACATCCATCCATCCATCTTCAGTACTTGCTTTATCCTTTTTAGCGTCACGGGGTTGCTGGAGCCTATCCCAGCTAATGTCAATGCACCTTGTGCAAAATGAATTCATGGAACAGGACTACAACATTTAAACCAGCAAATCTTAAATACAGTTCATGAAAGAGAAGGAAAATGTAACTTGATCAAATCTCAGACTATTAGCTGATTGAAAAAAGGTCACATAACTTTGAATGCTTCATGTAGTAAAACTGTCACACATAAACATCTAACATGAAAATGAACATTTCCTGTCTAGTTCTCAGCCTGCTGATCCGTCTCACTGTTTCTGTTCACTCCAGTGCCTGTTTGTTTGCTCTGCTTTAGGGGTGGATATAGTTTTCAGTGTGGATTCCTGGAGGTTGTGGTTGATTTCTTAGAGTTTTTGCACTCCTTTTTCTTTTGGTAACTGGCCTGCTGGAGATTTTTCTTTTTTGTCTGAGTTGTTTTTGAGGAGTTTTGGATTAATGGGACAGCTCACATCAAATGGAGTGAAGAGGATCCGACTGTGTAGAAGTTTTTGTATTTCATGTTTGATTTCTGCCTCTTATCTCCCCCCTGAGGATGAAACATAACCCTTATATGTGTTCGAGTCAGAATTGACCCAGTTTCACAATTGAAAACGGGTCAGTTTTGATCCGGACACAATAAAAGAGTTAAGTTCCCACTTGTTTATACATTTTTCTAAGCTGTAAACAGACTGTTTTCTCCTGCCATTTCTGTTTCCTCAGTCTACCCCTATTTATTTTTAGATTTCTTAAACGTGGGGCAATGGCAGTTTTTCTCAGACAGACAGTAAGTAACAATGAGTCAGAGGCAGATGGATCCATATGCAGTGGTTTTATTTAGGAAGCTTGGAGAATTCGTGGTGAACTTGGCAGCGATCAGGAACGGCAAAGGGTTTGTCAGAGGCTGAGGGAGAGCAATGGTGATGAGCAGAGGGTCAGGCATGGCAAGGCTGAGGCAGGCAATAGTCAAAGACTGGCTGGAGTCGAGGCAGGCTGAAGAAGAGAATAGGACTGCTGGACGGAGAGCTCACTGACGCTTCACTCCGAGCACATCCCAGTGCCTGCTTTTAAATGTTTGTAGTGATGAGAATCAGTTGGTGAGGTGTGGGAACAGCAGGCAGAGGCTGATGGGAAATGGAGTGAAGATGAAACAGTCAATACTCTGGAGATGGTTCCCTCTGGTGGTCGGAGGCAGAGACAGGAGATGGATTCATGACACATTGAATATCCTAGTTTTTTGTTATCTTGATTCTGTTCAAACTTCGTTCTGTGTTTCGTCTGTTTTGGGTTGTCTTCACTAAATGCTTAAATAAACCCAATGTTATGGCATTTAAGTTCAGTTAAATTTCACAAAATACCTCATTTTAATCATTTTGATATGAGATGTTGGATGGATAGATGAAACTCAGTGAAAAGTGGCATCAGTTTCTGAGCTGCTTTACTCAGCGTCTAATAAATCATCTCCAGCCACTATTATTCAATATCAGGCGAGAAAGTGCTGTTTCCTTCTTGAGTCTCTGGTTTCCCTCACTTCAGTTTCCACTCTTTTCAAATAGAGAAACTTTATCGTCTCTCTGTTACTGCTCTCATTTTTTGCTCCAGCTTTCTTCCGTCTCCTGAAGGTACTTACCAAGCCTGGAAGAGGCTTGATGTTAAACGTCGAAGCGGTGCCAATCTTGTGAAATCTTGTTCCGGCTTCCCTTTCACAGCTATATTCCGACATCTGAAAGAACTAGTGTCATACAATTGCAGACGGGCAGAAAAAGGCAAATATTAATGTCTCTTACATGATCATGTTTGCAACGGTTGCTACTTCCGTGTTATAAAAAGCACGTCACTGCCAAATCCCAGTCCTTGATTGGTCAGTGTTGTCTTTATTTAGCATGTTTACACAGACTTTTCATTGAAAATTATGGCAAGCAAAAACGGTCAATAATCGCCGTCTTGTGTTGTTCCAAAACGTGTGTAAAAAGGGGCGTTTTTCATGGCCAATACGCTGCTATTCCTTTCACAATTACTGACTCTTTTTGCTTGCCATAGAGTGGTATAAACGCGAGTCGACTCGGCCTTTAGAGCTCCACCATGCGCCTCCTCTTGTGATGATGCTGGTACTTCAAACATACAGAGAAAAAGTCAAGGAAGCATTCCAGAGAGCTTAGATGACCTGGTTTTGCAGAGGCATGGAAAATTTATGGTGTACTTACCACAGAATGTGCTCTCTTCCGCAATTAATGTCCTTCAATGAACTTCACTGCCCTATCAATTCTTATCAATTTAAGCTGGAAACTATTACTTTTTAACCAAATGAATACTTCCAATATAACTGAAACACAATGAGCATTATTTTTATTGTTTTGAAATGTCTATGGGAGCTAAAGTTTGACTAAAGTTTTAGTTGAGGTAGGCAGCTTCATGGCAGCTTGAACCACTTCATTCCAGGGTCTCCATACATCATCGTTGAGCAGACGGAGCAGATGACGGACAGGTAGTTCCACTGGCTGCAACACAAGACACGAGCGGGGAGGAGAGGCAGAACCCATGTCCTGTGTTGCAGCCGCTGGCCCAACCAGGAAGTCACTTTCAGCTCTGAACCATCGCAGCTGTTCCCAGTGTGAAGCGGAAGACATGGAGGAAGGAAATTGACAGGGTGGAAGCAAAATCAGTCACAATGGATTCTGTGCAAAAAGCACAGGAAGATGGGAGAAAATGAGAGTGGTGGAACAAGAAGATGAAATGATGAGCTGAACGGAGGAAAATAAACAAAGGCAAGGAAACTACTAATGGAAAATAAGCACAAAAAAACACATAGTGTATCTCCACAGACACCATTCATCACACGCAAAAGAGAGCTTTTTGCACCTCTTTTTTTCACCTACCTACAATCTGCAACAGGGCATAATGTCAACATAAAACAACAAGAACCGATCAACAGCCCCCTTTCCTCTGACATTTATTTCAAATGTAAAATCAACTGCAGCTCCATCTGCTTTATTCTCCAACTTCTTTTTGAAAGGCGGTTGCATCAGCCTCCTTCCTAGCCTGAATTTTCCTGATGCAGTTTACGCTCAGGCAGGAGGAAGACTTTTTTTTCCTGCCAAGTTCATTTTATGAAAATGGGTCCAACCTAGATTTGAGACCACAGGGAGATGAACTCAAAGGACAGATGAAAGGAGTTGAAGGGCGAAGCTCGCATAAAACAAATTAGCAGAGAGCCAAGGGCAAACCTCAACTCTTTTAACCTACACATCTTATTCAGAAGTGAGAACACAGTTGAAAAAAAACGCAGAATTTGGATTCTCCTTGTAGGTTTGGGGATGTTTTGAAGGTGGACCTTTTTGAAGTTGTTAACTGCAGTAACTTTTAAAAGGGACAAGGCAGGAAACTCATCAGTAGAGTATCAGTAGAGTGCACTGTCAGTGAAGGGTTAGTTTTTGAACGTATGTCATATATGAGGCTAAACTGTATCTAAAGTAACAATGTCCTGCACCGAACTATAAGCGAACAAAAAAGCGAGACAAAAAAGCCAGAGATAGGTCTGTCAGTCAGACAGACTTTATTAAATGTGTTCACAGTAACTCTAGAACTTCTTTGTAATACGCTATTATCCCAAATAGTAGCGTTAGCCGTGTTAGCATATTCACAATGCATGTAACTCCCAACCTTTTGTGCAATATGTAAAAAACACACACTCATACCACTTAAACAAGCATTACTTTGACTACACTAACTCTCAACCTTGTTCGTAACATAAAAAAACACAGTCCGACACTGCTACACTTTAGTGTTGTCACAATAACACACTACCAGCCTTGTTTGCAACTCGTAAAAAAACAGACTGACGCTTTGACAAAGTGTCGTGTACCACTCAAAATCGCTTTGACATCAGAAGGAACAACAAGAATGAATCCATATATAAGGTGCTCTGGATTATAGATGCCACATGAAAAAAAGTTGCCTAAAAATAAATGTTAATTACCTAAGCTTTCTATCACTGGGTGACTAAAAAGTCAGCTATGATTTAAAGCACAAAACTGCTTTGCATTTTAATACATAAATACATCATGTGTATGAGATTTCTAAATTTTCAGCAATCAGTTGACTCTTTAGGTTTTGACTTAAATTTGCCAAATACACTCTCTGATGAAGGACACCAAGCTGTTAAGTATGGATTTTCCCAGACATTCAAATATCCTCTTGTTTCAACGACTGTGACATGTTGGAATGACTACCAGAGTGGAGAAGTGAAGTTGGTAGAATTCAATCAGCATGCAGGCTATGTACTCACTACTCCATAACTCCTAAAAGACTATACAGTATGGGACTATGCGGTGCCCTGGATTTTCATTTAATTCAGACATGAGCACACACTAGTTTTTCAGCAAATAGGATGCCATTTGAGGTAATCTTTTTTTTTTTTCATTTGGGCGCATCCCTTGTAAATGCCCTAATGTTCTATTGGGACATAGATGCTGGTATCATCATGATCCAAACAAATACTGCTTATAAAACATATTTCTACTACCCAAGCAGATTGTGCATGGGTGGTGTAGCCTGGCTGTAGAAAGAACACTGTAGTCAATGCAGAATCCACATCCAAATATGCATAAGAAGGGAATGCAAACACATTTTCTTCCTCTGCCTTTTTTTAGCACCACAGAAACACAAACACTACTGTTGTGGAGAATGGACTTCTTGATGTGAGAAAAACAAGGGGATTTAGACTGATAACTTTTTTTTTTTAGGTATTACACGTGTCTCCATGAGAAACACAGCATGAGGGCCAGAAAGGTCTGTTAAAAAAAAAAAAAAAAACAGAACAAACACACAGTTAGATGACTCAGCCCTCTTCACATCTAATCTCCACAGAGGGAATAATCACTTCAGATGTTGAAATTATATTTCTCTAACAGCTTTTAGAGACGGAAATTGCAAAGCATCAGACGGCTGATTAGAAATGCAGTGGAGAGTGAGAGCAGCAGTCCTTGAAGTAATGTGTCCGAAATAAAGGCTAAAGTCCAATTTGTATGAAGACAATATTCTTTTTTTATCAACTAAAGCTTAAGCTTCGTTCTTCTTCCTCACTTCTCTAGACAACTTGTGTTAGCAGTAGAACAAGGAGCCACGGAGGGCTTTTTTGTTAAAATGATGAACAAAAAGATGTTTTTAAGAAGGATGAACAAGAATCCTGAAAGCATGAAGGTAACAACCCAAAAAGGGACAACTTATCCCAAGACCACTGAGTAAAACACTGCATACTCAATGACCTTTGCACTATTAATTATTCATTTATGTGGATGACAAATTTTTACAGAATTTTTCTCACTATAAGGCACACTTAAAAGTCGGAATTTCTTTTCAGAAATTGACTGTGTCATTCACTATAGTCTTTATATCTTTTATATATTTTACATGTTACTAACAAGGTTGGGAGTTAGTGTGGACACAGTTTGTTTTAGCTGTATCAGTCTGTTTTTTACATGTTGCAAACAAGGTAAAAGCTGCAGGTACTGTGAATATGCCAACCCGGCAAACATGTAACTAATGCTTATAACATGGCTATTGTGTATCATGTTACTAACAATTTCTAGAGATGCTGTGAATGCAGTTAATAAAGTCAGACTGACTGTTGGACGTATCTCTGACTCTTTTGTCTTGTTTAAAGACCTACACTAATGAAAATTGTGTTTTTAACATGTTTTAGTAGCATTTTTTTCATGTTGGAGAACAAATAAAGAAAACTAGGATCAAAATTGCATTTCTGAGTATTTCTTTATTCAGATTGAGTTGAAAATCAGGAGCTTGCCATTTTTGTTGCTCCAGTAATGTTAGGCTGGGGTTGTGAGAGACTTTAAGCTAGCGGGAGAAAGCGTAAACAAAAGGATGATGGGAAATGAGAGAAGGGTAACTCCCCGCCCACAACTCAGGTGAATTTCTATGAACTCCTGCCGCTCTGCAGAAACTATGTACTTTATTTTGTCAAAAAACTGCATCATCATAATAAAAACACAATAAAACACAACAGATCAAAACCTTATCAATACGAGCATTTTACAAAGACTATCCACTGTTTTATGATCATGAAAAAGTTAATGGTTTACAAAAAAAACATTTAAAGAACTTTTCTTTAGCTTAAGTTTGCTAAAATAATACTCAATGCATTGTGGTCCATATTTACCAATCTAGTGAGCATCGATGCACACTGGTTTTTCGCAGAGAATTCTGGGAAATTTCTAAGGCACTCAATTTTGGAATTGTAGATTCGTACAGCACTACAAAATGACCAATATAGTGAGTAGTGAAGGAATTCAGACATAGCCTGTAAGCCCAAAAAGACCTTTTATTGATGGCACATCTTATAATCTAATGCGGAAAAGGTAGGACAGTCCTTTAAACCAGTACTGTCTACAGTGTAATTCTGCAAAATAATGCTACCAGATGATTAAAAATTGTCCCATTTGTATGGAAGAAAAAAAAATATGCCTAAAATTGACCCTCAACTTCTTGTGGTGGCAAGTCTAACAGACTGAAAAGTCAATGACTGTTTTCATGTATATGCATTTAAACGCACACTCTCGGGGGAACATTGCCTTTTTGCTTGAGCACTCTCAGCACTATTGAAAGTGGTGTTGCATTTCAGAAGGTACGTACAGCTGGCTGTGTGTGTATACTGCTTTAATTGTCCTTTCCTTGCAGTTGCTGACAGGACACATTAGGTTGTCTATCTCTGTATGAGATTTTAAGTTGGTGAAAAAAGAAGAAAGTGCTGTTGGCACTGGATATGTGTCCCCGCTGCACAAAGGAGACAGGTGTTGTCCTGCATAGCTCAGTGAGTAGTGTACTAATACCACCAGGACTGCAGATTTCACCCTCTATGAGACTCCAGGAAACGATTATCTTTGACTTTGGGATTAGAACATCAATCTCTAGCAGATGTGGATTGAAAATATGAAAAAGTTCCTCCTTTCTTTTCAGAATACCCATCATCATAACAGCACAACATCTGCTTGGAAGCATACTAGTGGTAAATGTGTTTTTCTCAAGTACAACTGAGCCTTTATCCTGCAAAATTATAAAAAATCGACATCAAGAAGTGAACAGTAAAGACAAACTCATACCTGTGTGTCCTGGAACTAAGTAATTTCAAAGTGAGGATGTAGTAAAGCATCAAATGAGCATCCCTGTGTCTGAATCAGTTTAGTCCAGCATTGGAGGAGAATCTTGGATTCCTGCACTGCACTCCGGCTGCTTTGGCAGTCTCCTTCTTTCCTGGGTACACTCGCCTGATAAAGTAAAGCTTTCAGAGAGCCTTTCACTTCAGCTCACTCCATCAGCTCCATCAGGGTCTGTTCATTTAATACCCTCTATGGCGTGCTTGGTGCCCCCCTCCCTCGTTATTTACGCACTAATACGTAAGCCTGCAATTCATGAACGCTTTTTTTTTTTTAATTAACCTTAATTACGCAATATTAATGCTCCCCTGAATGTAATTTGCTTTAGACGGGAGTAATAAAACTAAAATGGGCGATGTGGAAAATGTCATAGAAAATATAAGAGGTCAAATAGACAATATTTTGCCTCAATTATTTAACCAAAGTTTAAAAAGAGTTTTTTTCTCTACTGTCATTTCTGTAAAAAAAAATGTATATAAGTCAGATTTGTGCTCAATTGATAGTTTTAAAGTAAACATTAGGGCGAAGGGACCCGATAGTGCTATGGAAAGAATGTTTTATTTACGTATTTATTTATTTTTTACTGTTGAATGAGTGAATGGAAAATTTTCTTACTATTCTGCGTCACTATTTCTGCTTCCGTGTTTGCACTCGGCGATCTACCATTGAGACGTTTTTTTAATTATTATTTACTATTTGTATTAATTTACTTTTTTTTTTAATAATAATAATTTCAATACAATTTTGCTCTCTGCAACGTTTAATGCAATCCGATAATTTGGAGGGTCCCCGGTAAAGCAATGAAAGAATTCGAAGATGGGCTATACCATTTAACGGTTAAAACGGGAGTTTTTATGTTTAAAGTCATTAATGCCGCCTTAAAGTATATTTTTTAAGCAAAACGTGACAAAAATACATTTGGAAAAGCTTTTTGAAAAGCCATGAAATAAGCCAAAAGATAACTGTCCCGTTTTCAATGAAAAAAAAAATGACAGTAACAATTTACACACGTGAAGTAGACTTTTACTCTGATTCCCATGATGCATTGCAATTCTACGCATTAACCCTGCGACCACATTTTAATGTGCTCGCGGAAAATCCACTTCCCGTTAAAATACGATTTATTCTTAATTTATGAGTACAAACTGTAATCACAGGCGAACTGTTTTTTACATTCCGGACTATCTGAACAAATTTCGTGGGCTTTTATACTGAAGTTTCACTTGTTTAGGTGTAAAACTAGAACTCCCGTTAATGATGAGTATTTCTCAAGAAGAACTGTCTGCTAAGTTTCTGGTTGACGCCTCCTTGCTGTATCACGAAACATGTCCGGAGCTGGCCCGATTTTTCATGTAAGAACCCCCTTTTTTTCTTTTATCAAACATTACACACATTTTGAACCGGATGTTGCCGGGTGCTGTGTGTAGTTGCAGAATGAAACCACAAGAGGCCAGAGTTTGATCAAGGGAAGAATGAAAAATGGTTAGTAGTAAGGAATTTTGTTATTTTTCTATCATGGAGTGAAATAAACTTAATGAGTTCAGTTACAGTTCATTACCAGTAATCATATAATAGACATAACAAGCACAACGTAAACGTCATAGTGCAATAAGGGAAAATTAGGAACAACATGTCTCATTTTTATGTCATTTGCATCACAAAGTGATGGCAGAGAAAATCAGGGGCGGAGCTAGATTTATTGTGATTCTTTATAGTGATTCTGTTTCTCTTTATTGTGTGAATGCTGTGTAGTATTTACTCACCCAGCTGTACATCCAACATCCCCTACATTTTATTGTTGAGAATAAGCTGGAAGGAGTTCTGCAAGACATTCCTGCCAGCTGCAGCAGCCGTTCATGGGCCAAGACTAGATTAAATTTGACCCCACGTCACCCTGCCGTCCCATAAACAGCCAGACATGCTCCCGTCTGTCAGCGCCACACGTGCAGCTGAATATCATGTAACCCTTCCTTGCCAATTTAAGCCCTCAGCTAATCTTAGTGGGGTTTATCTTTAGCTTAGTTCGGAGGGTTGCACAAATGTATTATTGACGGTAGTCTGTAAGATGAGGTGTCCCTGTGGTATTTTACCTTAAATTGTTTGAGAGGGACTCTTCTGGTCTTCCTGTTGCCTAAATATATCAAAGAGAATTTAAAAAAAAATCATTTTCTTCCTTCTTCTAATGGGCTGTTTCTATTATTGCATTCAATTGGACTCATTTCCTGCATGGACTTAATTACTTCATTAGAAACTTGCTTTTGCTTGCAGCCCCTCACACTGCCAATCTAACATACTCAGAAATGCAATTTTAAGCTTTATTTTCTTTATATATGTCCTTCATCATCAGAAAAACACCCCAAGAATCTTTAAAAACACAAAAAATGTGATTTTCATCAGTGGGGGTCTTTAAAGCAAATCAAAAAAGTGCAAACACTTAGAATGGTTGTTTTTTTTCAAGATATTATCTGTGTCTGTACCATTTTTAGGATTTTTTCTGCTGTGGTCATCGTATTTAGGAATAAATTCTAAACTCTTGTTAAGATCACTCACTGTTTTTTGTGTGCATGCATACTTTTCAGCTTTTCTTTTCAAACTGCATTGGAATTTTACTTTTGTCATATTTCTGATCTCTTTGGGTTTTTTTTTTTCTTCCAGGCAGCAGCCAAATCAGAACAAAAAGTTCTGTACTTTGCTGCAAAGTACCTCTGTGTGTCAGCACTGCTGTCAGTGGCTGAAGCCTGATGATGTCAGGGTGCGGCTGCGGCCCAAGAGGCGTCCGTCGGCACTGGTGCAGAGCATCCTGCTCAGACAGGCCAGAGGAAAGAAGCTGAGCGTCTTGCAGAAGAAGCTGTTGTTTCGCTTCCAAAAGTCGTCCTCAGTACTGGTGAGAACGCAAAACTACAAACCACAGTTTAAATATCGGCAATAATCTTCACGTGTGTTTTCTTAAACTGAGAAAATCCAAACAAAGTTGGATTAAGCCACTTCTAAAACTGATTTAAAATAGTTTCTAAAAACTGTTGTTGCAAAGGTTGGTTTTGTCTGTGTTGTTGGGACTCGGGAATTTTTCCTTGTTTCCACTTGTCCTCGTGACACTGATGTGAATTTGTTGGACTAAACTGAAACCAGTTAGTTTTTTTTTTACAGTTGTGACTGTTACGACTGGCTCTAAAACTGTAGCAAATATAAGGGGAAACGGAACCAGTTTTATCGCTCAAAACGCTTTAATGTGCGTAAGAATCACCGATGCAACAAAGCAGAGAAGACGCAGAGCTGCAGCAACGGATCTGGACGAGGCAGGAAGACCAGAGGACAAGTTCTCTTGAAAAACTCCTAAGGTGAATCTTTAGATCCAATCAGTTGATCTCCAAATACCTGCATCTGTGCAGGAGGAGGGAAAACAGGACAGGAAGCAGAAACACAGCCTTACGGCCCAGCGCCATAACATGATCTGCAGTTAATGAAACTAATTCATCTGTTTTTCATCTAACTTAATCATTTCTGTGACAAACTCATTTTGAGGTATTTTTATTTAAATTTGTGACATTGTGGCACAGTAAAAGATGAAAATAGAACTAAAAAAAGTGTCTTTAATTTTGCATCACAGAGGGGTATTTATTTAAATCTCGATTAAGAAGAAAAACTAAACATCAGGTTCTTAGTGCTCTGATTTACCACATAAAACAAAATAGTAGAAAAAGTAGTAACCAAAAATACTGTTCCTGAACTTCTCAATAATACCTTATTACATGTGTGGACATAAGTTATTCCACAGTTTATCACAACAGCAAGACAATAGAAAAGACAAGAGTAAACAAATAATTTCCTTTTATCTGTTTAGGGAATTTGATCATTTTGAAACTGGGATGAGAAAGAAAATCTAGGGAGGAGGAGGGGAAGAGACAAGGAAGTGACATCAGGAATCACACAACCGTCTGACGTGATCAGGCCTCTGTGTCGTCATTTAAATTCTGATAACAGACACCTCATTGGGAATTACATAATAGATGATGTGAACATTAAACTAAATTTAACTGTTCACTCTTTCTGTATCACCCAGAAAACGACTTTCATTAGTTAAAACAAGACAATACTAGAGAAAGCTACTTATAGAAGGTAAGCACAACAAAACTTGCTCTGACATTGGAAGGAAATCACAAATAAAAGATAGCTAAAAGATACAAAAATGTCAGCCAAAGAATCAGAAATATGGTGAGGAGTTTGTCCATGAAAGCATTTAAAAATCCTAAAATCTGAACATGGAGCCAGTGTAGCAATAAAAGCAGAGGGGTGACACGAGTTTCCTTTTTGGCTCCAGTTAAAAGCCTTAAAGCAATCAGGATAGAATTGCTTTTCGTTTAGCCGCAGTCCTCAGGTGATAAGAGCTGTTTTTTACAAAGAGTTTCGAATGGGAATCAAGAGACAGATTTGTCAAACTAGACACTGAGGTTCCAAAGACGAGGCTTAGACAAAAATTAGAGTTCAAAATGAAGGGATTTGAAGTTTTCCTGCTTGTTATCAGATCATCTGTTATATAACTGAATCCTCCTACAAACAGAAAGTTCCCAAAGTTTCCCTTCCACACCAGTAGAAAGCGAATAACGGCTACTTTGTAATATTTTTGAATGGCTACCTTCCCAAGATTCGTTGTCAAAAGTGTACATACCTTTATTCAACATTTTAAGTGTTGCAGTAGCTTTTCCAAAAACCGAATAAACATTCGTTTTTCAGGATACTTCACATTTGATCAAGGCTTTGACCCTTAAACAAAACTAAGGAAAAACACAGGAATTGACTCTAAAAATGTGGAGCAGTTTAGTCTGATTTAGCTGAGATATCCAGTAGACCTTTAAAAGATCATTTCTTACAGGAACATGCACCAAATTTATATAATCATTCTTGGAACGCTCCAGACTCTTAATTAGGTTTAGACTTTAAATGTTTTATTTGATTTTTGCTCCTTTATGGATTATGGAGCACAAAGCCTTGCTTTGCAACTGTTAGGTAGAGAGATTGCTGAGGGTAAAAAGTCAGTCTATAACCTTCAGTCTGAAGGATTTTGCACAAGAAATACTTTTTCATCCATAAGAACTCATTCCTTTAATTATTTTTGCTACCATTCATTGTCTCCTACATTGTTTTTCATTCACTGGTAATGATTTAGATTGATAAAGGCATTAGCATTCTGGAAATGTGAGCCTTCATTATGGAGCTCCACTTATTACCACCACATTTCTACTGCTCCCTTTGGGCTTTGCTGTCAAATGCAAATCCTTCCAGACGCTGGCGTTTATTTTGAAAGCTCTAATGCTGTCCTTTCCCCCAGCCGTCTGCATTGTTTTCCTGCTCTCCATTCCCGTAATAGACCTCACCATGTTATGGAAAAGAAATCGACAACATGTTCCAAGCTTCCTGACTCACTCTGTACATGAAGCCATTTAGATGAGAATACCATTGATGGAGCATGTGACCATAGGGTAACCTTCCCAGGCAGCAGGGAGAATTGATTGGAGAGGAACACTCAGATCCTCTTTGCTGTTATGTGTTTTTGCCATTGACTGTATATGGGAACTAGACTGTGACCCCTCCCCACCTTCCAAAGTGGGCCAGTGGGTACTTCCTGCTGGCTCCAAGAAGCCAAAATCCCCATGACTTCTATAGAGACATAAACAGCTATTACTCAGTTATTCTATTTGTCAGAATAACTTTTGTTGCTCTTTTTTTTAGCTTTTTGCTAATCCTAATTTTCTTCTGACCCATCAGATGACTTAATAAAACTATGTGGTGCCTGCTGGCCCCCACGTCCAACGTTCAAAACCTTCTCCTGCTTTCACGTGGTAGGGGAGTGGACTTCCAACAAGCTCACACCTGATTGGTGAGAGTGGTTGCCATAGAAACGAGGAGTCAAACTGTTTAAGACCAATCACTGCTTCCTGACAAATTCAGCTCATGTTGGCTATACGTTCACTATTCGATTATTGCTAAATAGAAATTGTCTAACGAACTTAATCAGATAATAAAGTATTAAATGCTTTGCTGTAATCCAAAGAAACTCGAAACAGATGACTCAAAGACTTGTTTTTATCCAAAACGCCTGATATTTTGTCAATGCTTTCAGATTATTAAGATGATGTTCTTGATTCCATGTGATTTCCTGGAGTCTGTTTTTTTATCTCTAACAGCTGAGGTGAACCTATGATGAACATTACAGACTTTTCTCCTATTTTTAAGATGGAGAACTTGCAGAATCTGCGACTGACAAATACTCGATTTGACCACGTTGTAAATATTTAGATATTTGATCTAAGACATAAAAAAAAGAAAAAATGTAGAAGCAGTTCAAATAGTTAGAAGAAACATTCCAATTCTGTTCAGAAGCTGGTTAACAAAAACATAGATAAAATGAATATTCTCTGATTTTTTTTTCCCTCTGAGCTTATTTTTGTTCTTCTCTGGGTCTCCTGAAAGAACATTATTAGTCCAACTTTTCCTTGCTGTGGTTTGTAAACTCAAGACCTCATAGATAGAGGGGCTTCCTGTCTCAGTGGTTTTCACAATAGACAATGCTTATATTTTGAAATTTGCATGACTTCAAAGCAGCCGATCCACCACAGGAATGGCCTACAAGGTATTCTTACTCTGTTCTCATGGTCGCTGGCCAGTCACGTTCAGAAGACCACATGGCAACAAGCAAAGCCACAGATAGAAAGCTGGAATTTATTTGTGTTCAAAGAGGCAGTGGTGAAGCTGTAAAGGGAAGAGGGATTAGGAATGCTCGCCTTTCTTTAGCTCACAGGGTCTGACATGTAATAGCAATGCCGACAAGAAGAGAGACATGACATGACCGTGAAAACATTAAGCTTGTATTTCCTTTGAAGATTCAAAAGGGGAGCCATTGGGAGAAAACAGTCACTGAAGTGCTTAAAAATGAGTATTTTCATGCAGTTCTTTTTCTAGAAAAATGCTGTGAATGCCTCAAAGATCAATATTTTTGAACTGAAATAGCATTTACTTTTGATTGGAATTAAAAAACCAACAAACCTTCAAGTCCACTGAAACAAATCAGCCGTTTTCCAAGTGTTCAAGATACCTAACTTACTGTCCACCTATGAGGAGGACATTATCCTGCAGAAGAATAACCATGGTATGGATACCGGTATGAGAACTGGACCAAGCGAGTGTGACTTCACTAATAGAAAATAGCTCCCCTCCGGCTCCAGCAAAATGAAATTAACTCATTGTTTCGCAATGGTGTCAGTGGGGTAAATATTTAGTTGTTTCTAAATACTTTTGTCATTAATAAGGAACAAAAGTTACATAATGTGTGCAATTACTTCTTTGTGAATTATGTAATTTCAATATTACTGTATTGGCATTTTTGTATTTATGTATTGTGTATTTCTTCCCAAAATAAATTCCATCCATCCATCATTCCTTCCTTCCTTTATTCCTTCTTTCCTTCCTTCCTTTATTCCTTCCATCCTTCCTTTCTTTCTTTCTTTTTTCACTCCTTTCTTTCACCCTGTTGGATCCCTTTTGAGGTTACGGGGTCACCTAAGCCTGTCTTGGCTACTAGAGGTGTGCATTGGCAAGTGTCTGGTGAAACGATACATACCTGTATCGTGACACGTGCGTCACGATACGATACAATACATATCCCAATATATCCCAAGACAAAGCCAGATACACTATTTCACTTTTTTTTATTTAAAAAAAACTTTACCTGAACATGGCTACTATTGGGCAAAGGCGGGCTACACCCCACACCACTCGCCAGTATACAATTTACACCACCTTCTCTTAACTTTTCTTTTTGTGTTGGTCTTACATTAGACACAGCACACGTCTTTTTGAAAACTTGTTCCTTGTCCATTTGATTAGGGGTCATCTGTCCTAAATTTTAGCTTTGGATTATGCCGCTGTGACTTAAAGACCTGTTCATCAAGGCTTGTGAGAAATGATGACAGAGCCATTGGAATGACTGCAACCTTTGAAAACAGTTGTTGATCTCTTGCAGTTACAGTGCTACATCTTCAAAGCAGAGTGTTCATTTACAGTTCATTTATGGGGAAAAGAACATGACCAAAAGAGGAACAGGTATTTATTCTTGTGGTTGTGAATCTGCTGTTGTTTTATGGCATGTTTAGACCTCTTTATGAAGGAGTGTCTTAGAAGCTTTCTAAACCTGATTTGTTCAGCATGCTGGGGAGATAATCTTGCAGATATAGGATAAAGTTGGGCTGTGGCTCACAGGAGATGAGAATACCCTAAATGGTGCTAAGAAAGATACTTTGTTGCACTTATCTTTTATTTTTTCTACGCCAATAGATTTCTACTTTCTATCAGATTATTTTTCACTGTTAAAGTCCTTTCTATAAATACTTCATTCCAGCCCATAGCATTCACCATTAATCAGTTCCTCCAGGATCTCGCTGCCCAAAAAGCCTGAATTTTTTGCTGTTTTTTTTTTTTAAGTTGCAGTACTTCAGAGCAGGGTTACCTAAATTGAATTGGTTAACTGGACTTAAAGTGAACCGAGTTTGTTAAAGGGAAAATATGTGCGTGCCAATATTGATATTCCAATTGCTCTCCTGCTTTGACTCTGTTTGCATCGATTTCCTCCACATTGACTTCCACACGCTCAGCCATGCACATGTTAATTCTCTGTCTCACTGCTGACATTTAGCACTTTTAATCATTTGCACAACTGATTTTCTGTGCCAGAGATCTTAATGTGCATCTAATGCTTTCGCTCACCTCTTACCCTGCTCAGCTTCCTCCTCGTGTGTATCATTCTTCTCAGGTCAAACTCTGGGAGCAGAGAGAATGACGGGAAGCACACTATTTATGGAGCAAGGGCTAAATATAGTAGTCCATCTGCAGAAATGGTTCATGTGGGAGTTGTTGACATGGTATGCCTCTTGTTAGGCTTTTGACATCCAGCTTTTTAAGTTTGAGTCTAACCTTATTATTGTTTTCTGGTCAAAATTGACCCATTTTCACAAATTAGTCAATTTATATACACAATATAAGGTCAAAATATGTCATCTGAAGAGTGTATTACATAGATTAAAGACAGATTCACATCAGAACATTTCCCCATCCATTTAACCCCATTCTTATCCAAGAAATAACAAATGGCAAAACTTTGTCAAACAAAGCAAAACTGTTTCTTTTTGGACATTTTTTAAAGGTTTGCTGCTCAGTCAAAGTTAAATCTGTCAAGCTAATATTCATAGGAGCTAATATTGAATGTCTTGGACATGGAGACATGCAGAGACTTAACAGATTCTTTGGTTTCTGGTGTTCTCATAGCAGCTCAAATGAGATTTATATAGTGTGTGTTAACACCATACTTCTTTATCAATGTATGATTCCACTTTTAGAGTCCCACTCCAATCATCTTTTGATCCATTTTACTGTTCCCTAAATGTTTTTTTTTTTTAAATTATGCCTTTTTCAGCCAAAAAAACCCAAAGCTGTCGTTTTCTAGGACATTCTTTCTACAGAGCAATGGTTCATAAGAAATTCACCTATAAGTTGTAGGTGGAATCGTTGGTGCAAAGCAACCCCGGCCCCCTTCCCCTCCCCATGACTGAGGGCTCTTTGCTTACATGCTCTCCTGCTAGCTTACAGCCCCTCACACCCCCAATCTACCATTACTAGATCTATTGGTACAAGTGGATGCACCAGAATGGAGCAGAGCTTGTGGCCCACCTAGAGTGTTTTCTACATCACAAATATGGTCTTTTTTGAACTGCATTTTTTCGTCTGCTCCTGATTCACAACGACTTGAATAAAGAAATACCCAGAAATGCCATTTTAAGCTTAATTTTCTTAACACGTGTCCTCCATTGTCAGAAAAAATGCTACAAAAGCGCAATTTCCATTGGAGTGGGTCCATTATGTCGTGTATATCAGTATAACTTTGTTTACACCACTGCATCTCATGGGCTTTATGGTTGTGATTCGCTGTGATTCTGGTAAAATGTGTCTGTCGCTGTTGCTCCCAGTCAAAATGCTTAAACAAAAACCCACAAGCATGCAGAGGAGAAAGAGCACGCGTCTCGATTTGCCTTTCTGAGGGTGGAGGCTGACCCACTGGGACAATAAACAGGTTAAATGACAAAATGCTTTTGCTATGGATTAAAGTCACATGCTTGTCATTCTTTCTCCAACCATATGTTCAGCCCAGATTTTCTATTCCTAAAACAAAAAACCTTGGCCTCAATATACCACTAGCTGTGTATGGATCGCGGCTTATCCTCTTGCTGTCCTGATCATTTCACTTTAGCCATATGCTTGATTGGTCACAGGTTTGCTTGCTGAAAGGAGGCCAAGATGAGGAAACCAAATCTCTCCATGGCAGCGGCTCACATGTCTTCTCTTCAAGTGCATACACAGCATGTCAAAGGATTAACATAAATTAAACGGGTACACGTGATGGTTTGGATTGAATTCCAGGTTGTCAGGATTTCTTACCTCTTTGCTCCTCCCTTGGCTTGTGTAAATGGATATGTTCTGCCTGCCATAAAGTTCCTTTGAGTTTGCTGTTGTTTGATTAACTCATTTGTTGTTTCATTCATCTGGGATTAAGGATTTAAGCATTATGCATTTGTCATAGCTTTTGTTGTGATTGCATTAATGGGGACTGAAACACCATCAGCATTATGTCACTTTAGCTGAGGCCAGATGTCTTTTTTAATTTCATCCTGGAAAATGGCCAAACCTGTAAGACACATTCAGGTGGCCCACAAGAAATATGAGTCATAGACACCATTTCTTTTACAGACATGCAACACGCATGGGAAAGTAAAGGTGAAGTAAAGGTTTTTCAACCCCCAACCCTGCAGAAAGTGAAAAAGAAATGAGGAAATTAGACAATCAGACTGTGTGCGGCATCTTCTGGGCGTCCTTCGGTCACTTACACATCACCTGCACACCCTGTACGTGCAACATTTAAGGAGCCAGTACATGCACCTTACTTACAACTAGAGCAGGGGTGGGCAAACTGCGGCCCGCGGGCCGAATCCGGCCCACCTTCACATTTGGTCCAGCCACTGAACAATATCAGACATCCATGATGATTTTTTAGTTCAATCTAGCCACGCGATGGAAGCCCACATCGAACGTGACATTTTATTCCACCCTTCTGCTGTCTGTCAGATAGAACAGAACAGTGTTCCCTTTCTGTAGCGCAGCTCACCTTCCGCTGATTCTTTTAGTGCAGTTATGCTGCTTTTTTTTTTTCTTTCAAACAGTACACCCTGTTCTGTATCCTGATTGGCTGGAGACCTTGTCAATCAAATTCCTCTGTGTCGTGTCACCTGTACAGATACACGCAGCTCTCATCACGATCACATCTTTGCTTTCACTCTATAATCCTGGACTTATTTTTGTATGAAGGTTTGAACTTTGGGAGTTTAAATATGAGAAAAATGCGTGAAAATGTTCATGTCTGTAAGAAAAGCCTTAAAAAATCTATATCCCTACTTCTTCCATTTCACCTTCACGAGTTATTTTTAGAAAGTAACTCCCGCAATAAATGAGGAAACACTACTGGCGGAATAATGCATTTATCTGTCCAGCTGCAGCAGAAGACGAAATAATTTTCCTTTTTTTATTAGCTCTGGATCAGAGCACAGACACTGCAGCACAGCTGCTTAGTTTTATTCCTGAAGTTTAACGCAAACTCTAAAATGTGTGAGGAGCTCCAGCCTTCCAAAGTCTCAAAGGGACTGTGATGGGAGAGGATAGCCTGGTCATTGTTTGGTTAAATTTTTGAAATGTATTTGTATTGATTTTCCCGACTTATTTCTTTGATATATCACAGAGAGTTATTTCTTATTTCATAAATAGTGTTGTTCAATTTATTAAAAGAATGAATGAATATATTAAACTTTATTCATATAGCACTTTAGAACTCCTTTAGGGTACCAAAGGGCTTCACAATCAAAGAAAGATGAGAAGTTTAAAATTAGACAAAGTAGACACATCAGAAGAAAAAAAGTTATGTGGCCCCCATTATAAAAAGTTTGGGGACCCCCACTCTAGAACAGGGGTGGGTAAACCGGCCCAGGGGCCAAATGCTAAACTACTTATATGTTAAGATACTTAATCTGGCACGCCAAACTGGAATAAATGATATTGATAATCCTATTTGTTTTATTTTCCCTGTTTTCTGGAGTCAATAAATTGACTATTGTTTAGGTGCAGAAAGTTATTGTTCATCTATGTGGTGTTGGATTGTTATGTTAGATTTGTTAGCGTTTTTCCGCTCTTTCAAACATCACGTGAATGCCGCATTTCTCTAAGTTAGCGTTTTACTCAAGGTACATCAAGTCACTAGTGCAACTATCTCTAAAACGAGAACAAAAGCCACAGTTTTGAAATAAAAACTCAAAAATGTTACATTTTCAAATATATATCTATTCATTTTCTATTAAAATTACATTTGTTTTCAATCAAAATAAAAGCATGTTTTCGTCCAGATTCCCATTACTGTCTTTCATTTGGTGGATTACCAAAACACTCCACATTTCTGATCCTAGTCTGGAAGGTCGAAAAACGCTAATTTCGGTTTACGCCGTTTACGGTTAACCAGATTTACATCTTAGTTTAAAGTTTAAAAATCTGGTCAAATAACTTTTCTTTTTCTTCTAAACTACAAATACAGAATGCAAAACAACAAGTATTTTCAGAAAACTAGTAAAGCAGCACATTATACCTCTATCTGAACTATTTTTACCTAACCCTGGATTGCTTATCTTCTTTGATTTGGGGCATCCTGGCTGATTCTCCTTAAACTAAAAGATCCATCAAAATTTTTTTGTGCAGTGTTCCTTTTTTTGTTGGCTGCACACAAGATAATTTCACACCTCCTTACTTGATCACAGCAACATGGAATTTTTTTACAGTAAATATATTATAAATGTGCTTTTAAATTGTGTTTTGTATTAGGTTTTTTTTTTTGCTAACAAACGTATTTATTAAACATGATTGTTGCTCATTTGTAAAAATGACTAGCTGAAAAAATAATGAAAAATGATCTTTGTCTTTTGATAGATAAAATGTTTCATTTGAATTATTTATATCTGTAAACCTCATTGAATTTCTTCTAATTGTGCGTTTTGTTGACATAATATATAATAATTGCACTGCAGACAATGTTGTTTAGCATTTGTTCCTCAAAGCGTGTTCATTTGGACTGCCCTTTGACAAAGCATCGGTCATTCCTTTGAGCCACACCCCCGTGCAAATCCGGGTGGGTCATGTTCAGGGTCTGGTCAGTATAAAGCTGGACGTGCAGGTCTGACACAGAGTCACGTTGAAAGAACCGCTTCAGGAGCTGTGTGGGCCGACATCTCTGACACTCTTCAACTTTCTGTTGAAACATTAGAATATGGCTACTTTCATTTCGGTGAGTTCTCTATTTCAGGCTCTAAACAGCTTGAATCTGCTAAAAATGTTGTTATGATAATTTCATGGTGATGGGATTTGGGTTTCTAAAGGTTTGGAGCAAATGCATTTTTTTTTCTTTTAGACTGTCTCTTGGAGCGGAAAAGGGAATAACTTTTTTGTGTTATCTCATCAAATCCAAATCCTGTCATAGGTTTGTTTATGACTTGTATTATATTTTTGAATAAGGCGCTGAGAAATAGAGAGAGAAATAACTTATTTGCTGTTTTGTTTTTTCAGTCCCTCCTTCTTCTCCTCATAAAATCCTTAATTTGTGTCATAAGTTGCTCCTTAACTTCTGATAATTTAATAAAGGTCCATTGCTGGAAGCAGCCTCTTCAGTTGGTAACGGATGTCTGGATTACAAGAATTCTCTAAACAGAGAATTGTACCTTGAGATTGTCCCAAATTTGTTGCTTTTTGACTGAAGTAAAAATGATTCATTCATTCATGATTCAATAATACCTTCCCCTCTTTTGTTAAAAAAGAACACTTTATGTAAATCACAAATATGTTTGTAAACGGTTTGGCTTTGGGAAAAAGCCAAACGTTTCAGGAAGGCTTCTAAAAAAAAAAAAAAAAAAAAGCCTTACACTGCTTGGACATGCAGTTTGACTAAAGAGATATGTTTGTTCTTGCTGTTGTTTTTCTCAGATGGCTACCTGCCACGCGTGTTGTCAGACATCTAGACACCAAGGTGTGAATCGGGATTTTTTATCCACCTTATCCAAGAACTACAGCACACCAGGGAGCGCTGGCAAACACAAGACTCCTCAGCCCAGCAGCAGATCCAGCAAGTCGATCTCAAAGACCCCTGGAAGAGACAAGACTCCTGCTCAAACACCACGGTAAACTGCATAGGTTAATTGAAACTCTTTGTTAACCACAATCAACCCTGATGCTACGTTTGTGTTTTAGCTTTTGATGTTCACACTACCTGATACCATCGCGTGTCCCTACAGTTGGAAGAGGCTATAGGTGCCAAATGTGGTGTAAATCTCCTGAATCTTTCTCCCATTTTTTGACTTGGTAATTCCAGCTGGACACAAACCACAATCAGTAATTATACATTTTCAAATGGTTAGCACTTCTGTGAATTAAAAAGGACTCATGTATGCATACCTACCAAACCTGAGACCCTGATTGAGTCGCGTTCAGTGGATGCGCATTTTGTCCATAGAGCCCAGAAACAGGCTTAAAAACTAGCTACACGTGAACCTGAGAGTTGTGAACTCGGAATCCTGATTAGCGCATTTTTTTATAGACTTATAGACATTGGAAGCGGTTGCTGAAACACATGTTGCTGAGGCCGTTGTGAGCGTAGCATTAGTAGTCTCTGAACTCACCGGTGCATTTGCCAATTACATCAGATATTTAGGACGTCGTATTAAGGACAAACACACTATTGTATTTTAACTTAAGGGTTTCAAAAAAGTTTTGGCTTTGAATCTTTTTGTTTAAAACAAACATAAAAAGAGTGGTGATGACGTCATTTTGATGCTTGTAATAAATCCTTTGAACATTGTTAATAGTGTGGTGGCGTTTATATATTTTTCACATTGTTTTTGGTTCTATACATTTTTATTGTGTCTTTTTGCATCTTTGTTCTAAAGCATAAGAAAAACAGTTTGATCTCAATTTTTGCAGAAAAAAGGACATTTACTACTCTGAATAGAGTTATTTTGGACAGTTTCAAGCAAATTGTGGGATTATTGTGTGATACGATTAAAAAATATCAGTAAAAATAAAGTAGCTGGGGTTGTACACAGAAAACTTAGCTTAAGATAAATGATCAGAGCAAATTGTAAAGGGTATCAGAAATTCCAAAAAGGGTTAAGACTTTCTGAGAGGATATTGTGTCTGAAAATATACAAATTTGAAATATTAAGTCTTTTTATTTAGTTTATGTATGTCAGACTTGTCACTGACCTCTATTTGCTGTCTTTTTGTTTCTTCTGTCCTTCCAGATCTTCCATCTCCTCCACCGTTTCAGGGTCCAGCTCCACTTCCTCCAAGTCTTCATCGAAATCCAAACACTGGGTCTTCCAGCGTCTCAGCAAGATTCTCATGCGAGATGAAAACCAGGACAGCAAAAAAGGCAGCTTGAAAGATTTTCTTTCCTCACTCTGAGGATCACCAACAATGTCAGACGATGCGTTTTGGATCTCATTATGTAATGCAGCAATCCTTGACTGTAAGGACCGTCGTGATTACACAAGTCTACTTCCTGTTTGCTCGTTTGAGCAAAAATTTGACCCCCGCCACATGGTCAAAAACTCACCAAAATCTGCGAGCGTTGTCAAAATGAGTTTGGGTCACAGTGAACAAGCCCCTTCAAAAATGATGACATCACAGAAGGTTAAACCGTCAAAAAAATGAATAGAGCCAAAATCTCTTATGGGGCTCAAAAAAATATTTCAAAACACCTCACACAACACCTCTTAGGGATTTCAATCTAACGGCGCACAACTTCTCGAACATCATTGGGAAGCTAATTTGAAAAAAAAAGGTTGGTTTTAAAGTTTGTAGATGTTAGACGGCATTAGCATGGCAAGCTAGAAAAAGTGATGTTCCCATGTTACTCCCACAGTTTTTACAAAGATATTGTGAAAATGTAATACATGAATTGTTGACTTGAGCTGAACAAAACGATATAACATACAATATGACTATATTAGCAATGCACGAGTGGTTAACAAAAACCTCTGTTGCCAAGGAAATCTAAAAATTTACTTTTGGCGATTCTACTGAAATTAACATGAACCCGTTCATTACCCCCAGGTGACCAAAAAATAATATGGTTGCTATGGAGATAAAACCAGTGAGGCTGGGTCAAAGGTGGCAGGGAGGCTGGGGGCAGGTAGTGCCTGCAGGTCAGATAATGCCACTTAATTTTATTTCCTTCCTAACTTAAGATGTCAGTCTTAGCTGTATGTTTAAGGAAGTATCATCCAGCTGCTAAAGCATCACATTGTGGTATTGGTGGCTCTAAGAAAAAAAAAAGATTTTGTCTAAATGTGTGATCTTTTTACTTTGATGTAATGTATCATATTTTTAACCCTGCTTGTTCATGTACAAATGGTACAGGCTAATCATAGATGATTGAAAGATGAATGTGTTGGGTATACATAAAGTATTTAAACTTTTTACATGTTCCATTTTGTCTGTGCACCAGCATTGTGTTTGTGAGTGTATTTTACTATTCACTAGAAGCTGTTTACATTGTACAGGCACATCTATCTAATATCTTCACAGAAGGACTTTCTAAACTTGATTCTATGCTTGTGAAAATTCCCTCCTGTCATCAACTTGGAGTTTGAATGTTTCTAACACATTTTGTACTCTGTTTACATATTTCATGGAAAGAGCAACATGTGTTTAAATACCTCGCATTAAATGCTGTGTGACTAAATTGTATTTATTTCTTTGTGTAACTGTAGTCTACTTTCCATCTCATTCTATGATGTATTGTGTTTTAATTAGCATAAAAATAACGATTTAAGCTTTTTTTGTGTGCAAAGGTTGTTTTTTTCTACTTCATTGTATTGACTTATCTTAAAATAAAAAAAAAAACATTTTTAAATAAAGTAAGCACATAAAAAAGGAAGGGCTAGAAATGTTTACTAAATTTAATGAAACAAATGTAGACAGTCTACCTACAGAAATCATTTTAAACCCGGCCTTTATTACATATTATAATAACTAATGTAACAGAAAATAAAAAAAAGTTGATGGAAAACAATATCAGGTGATCACAAAAAACCTTCAGTAAAGAATAGAAAGTGTTATAAACAATAGCTGTATGGAAAACAAACTTACATTTTTAGACTGTGATTTGACCTTTTTTTATTTTCCAAATCAAAGTATTGAAACATTTTATAAATTCTTGATCCTATCAAGAATTTTTCAAAATTTTAAATAGAATTTTTTTTTTTAAAGAGAAAGAACATGTTAGCTTTTTGTGGTAGATTTGTCATCCTGTGAGTGTCGCTAGGCTTGAAAAAAACAACCTGATTGATGACAAAGGTCATGCTAATCAGTCCTTCTATTCCACTCCTGGACAGTAGGTGGCGGAGTTTCTCCTAAAACTTTGGACGCCACACAGAAAGAATAGAAAAACCGGAAGTAACGAGCTCAAAGCAGCCTTTGCTAGGTTAGCTAAATGTACGTAACTGTAAAAACTTAAAGCAGAAATGTTTCAAGGTGTGTCAAAGTAGTGTTTTTTGTATCCTTTGTTTGCAAAGAAAAAGGGAAGGCCTTCTTTTCTTTAAAGACATGTCTGGAAGAAAACGAAAGTCCGAGAAAGGGGAGAGACGAGAGCACAAGAAACACAAGGATTCTAAACTCGATTTAGAAACTCTCAAGACACAAACGAAAAAACTCACCCAAGAGGTTCAAAAATTGAAGCACATCGAGACTTTGTAAGTTCTGTTATTCAAGAAAGGGGTTTTTAAATATCTGAATATTAAAAAAGGAACATTAATATTTTTTCAAAGAAACATGTTTTGTTGCGTTTTCTCAACCAAAATCTAATTAAATCAATTAAAAAAGCTTCACAGTCTATTTTTTGCAGCTACGAGAAGCCTCCACCAGGACTTATTAAGGTATTTAAGATTAGTTTTCAAATGGGAAAACACTGAATATTGTATTCAATATTATAATTTTGTATTCAATATATTGTATTGAATAATTTAATGGTGACAGCAAATTTTCTTTTAATGTAGGAACATGAGGAGAAACCAGAGGACTGTATTCCTGCAGAACCAGGAAATGAAGAAGCCAGAAGCTTCCTTGCACACGCTCCCACCAGGGGACTATGGATGCCTCTTGGTAAAGAGGTGAAAGTGATGCAGTGTGAGTATACAATAGTTGTTTGATTATAACATGGCTATTTGAATGATGAAAAAAAAGTGTCCAACAAACGATTCTCAGTGGATGTACGCGTAAATGTATATACCTGGATGTTAATTCCACAAGTTCAAGTTACAAGTTCACTGTGTGATTTGAGCACCAAAAATATCACTATGTATTGAATAACATATGCTCTAAATTTGTCTGCATGCTGCAAGTCCTACTCTGATCATCTTTTGGTCAATTTGAAAAGTGTTCCCAGTGTCTTTTAATTATGATTTTACTGTTTTTAGCAAGAATACAAAAAATCTGCATTGTTTTCTAGGACACAATTTCTGCAGAGCAACAGCAGTTTATTAGAAATTCATCTCTGACTTGTGGATGGTGCTCTTGGTGTGGGGTCTTCAAATATGTCCTCATCTTAATAATGCACTAAGAACATGTTAAAAACACGATTTTAATCGGAGTGAGTCTTTTTAAGAGGGTTTTAAATACATTTTAAAACACAGTTTTTTAACAAATCTTCAAATTAGTTTTGGACCACAAACTAGCTAACTAAATTTGCAGTGTGTAATTTAAACATTTTTTTTTAACATACAGCACTCTTTATAGTTTACAATGACAAGAAAACTGTCAATTTTGATTAAAGTGTCTGCTAAGTAACAAAAAACCCCAAACAGTTATGTCCATTGTTGTCCTGACAAGCGTGGCAGAAATTTGTACTCGTTTTATAAAGATTGCATTCTGTCTTTCTGACATGACAGAGAGTGGCCATTCATTCTTTCCTCCCACACATTGTCATGCTGCTTGAAGATTCAGTAACTTGGTAAGATGTACACACAAAGACTTGGTCAGGTTCATTGTGCAAATCTGAGCCCGACGCGTTCAGCCTAAATTTGCTTAAATAAAAAACTGTTTAAATTCTCTTTCCTTTTAAACTACTGAAAGCAAAACTGTTAACAATTATGCTAACAATTTTACTGGATAAAGTAATTTGTGTGAATCAATCTACATTTTTTAGTTCACAAATGTTTTCCAGTTTCAGTGTCTAGTATTAAAATGAGTGGCTGCTGCTTTGACTACAAGCACAATGGTAAAAGTCCATTGGCTCATTTAATTGATGAATCAATAGTCAACAATGTAGATTTTCCGTTTTGATAATCATTAGAAATGACCTTCAATATAATTTGAAACTGCATTCCACTTGTGATTCCCAAATTAATGGTAACGTTTTATGATGTTAACAAGAAATTTATTTTTTTTGCTCAGTAGTGCAAGAGGTCAAAAGCTACATTTCAAATGATGGTAAACCAAATCTGACCTTTTTTCCCCCCCATATTTGGTGATCTGAGAGGTGACAGAGGGGCGGAGACAATTGATATTCAGTTTGAAAAATGCAGACCAGGTGATTATGTTGATGTGACTATTAAATAATGGATTGTCCAGAATGACAACCAGATTTTTACATAAACTCAATGGATAACTAGAGAGTTATTAATACAGAGATACATTTAAACTTCTCTTAGGTCAGTGAATCATAAAATTTACCCCTAGTAAATTTGCAACTAATCTGTGGTACATTATTTGGTCATTTTAAAACAGTATCTGAGTAATTTGCAACTAATTAAAAAAAAATGCATCATTTGGTCAATAAAAGCAAGAAATAACAACGAATTTAAAACTACTACTCAAATTGTTGTGAATCAGGACCAGATGGGAAAAAATGCTGTTTGATAAAGCTTGTATTAGTAATGTAGAAAATGTGCTGGGCGGGCCCCAAGGTCGCTCCCTGCTCCGCTCCATTCTGAATTCATCCACTAGATCCATGTTTGTCTTCACTTTTCTTATCCGAGCTAGCATCTGGCTCAAAACTATGGCTGTATAGCTGCAATATTGCTTACCATTTTTGTTACAGCACTAAAGTTAGATTGGGGGAGTGAGGAGCTGTAAGCTAATGTGAACAGATGGGAAGTGGAGTCGGGCTTACTCTGCACCAACAGGACCACAACTCAGAGGCAAATTTCTAATGAACTACTCTCCAGAAACTGTCCTAGAAAACAACACAAGTTTTTGTTGGTTTTTTTTAAGCTAAAAATGGCATTTTCATAATTAAAAGACAGCTAGGAACACTTGGATCAAAAGATGATTGGTAGTGGGTCTTCAAAGGAAGTTGATTGAGAATCAGGTTTCTATCTTCTGAGAGACAACTAAATAAGAGAGGAGGGAATGAAGAGTTGGGTTTGGTTGATGGATACAGCGAGTTGTCATCAGCATAGCTGTGGATGTTGAATTTGCGGAAGCCATAACCCTGAGCTGGTAGAAAACACAACTGAAGAACTGTAAATATGTATTGACATGTGATGCGAAATATCAGTGTTAATTTCCACAAACGACATCTCGTATCGTATGTGGATGTACATACATGCATATAAGTCTTTTGGCAACTGACTTTGCATTATATGGTGAAAAAAACAATTTTTGTCGTTTCTGGTTTCACTTTATCTTTTCACTTGGATTTATTTATTTAATCTATGATACAGTTGACTATTATTGAAGTCAGAGTTGAACATTTTTAGGTGACTGCTGAGGCAGGGCTATAAAATAGAGGTGGGTAGTGAGAAGTTTTACATACTAGTACTTATAGCAAAAATACACTCTTAAAGCGATGCTTTTGTATTTTATTTTTTGCACATTTCCAGCCATCTGACATATTAGTTATGTATTACCTTTATATTATTTTATTCTACAGGCTGGAGATGCAAGCGCTATGGTCACCGGACAGGAGATAAAGAATGTCCTTTTTTTATTAAAGGAAACCAGAAGCTGGAGCAGTTTCGAGTGGTAAGTTGTGTAGCCTAGTGTCTAGTTAGACAAACACAGTGAAGTTTAAAGCCCTGGTTTACACAACAGACACATAGGTTCCTCAACTATGTGTGTATAGCAGAGGTGCCCAAATCCAGGGCCAGTGTCCTACGTGTGCTCCAACCAACCTGCTATTGAGTTTCCTTATTGGCTAAACACACCTGATCCTGGTAATCGGCAATAGATAAGGCAGGATTTCTGGAAAACCAGCAGGAGGTTGCCCCTCGAGCCCCGGATTTGGGCACTTCTGCTCTACAGGAATGTTCAGTCTCTGCAGTGATAAACCATAAATGCAGTTTTTCTTTTTTCTCTGACTAAATACTATTCTACAAGTGTTTACAAAGCGTTCTTGTAAGCATACCACTGTGAAGCTACGTACACACCAGGCATGTGTGGTACGTTCAAGAACTTGCTGAAGGTAGGTTTTGGAATGCACCGTTAGCGTATGGTTTTCACACTGGACTGTCGCTACACGTCACTTGAGCATGTACTCACAGATGGAAGAGGCTTGGTGTGAAATAGTTCCAGGCTTTTTTCTTTCACAGCTCTATTCTGATATATGGAAGACTTGGTGTCATATAATTCTAGCCAGGCACAAACCACAATTATTAATTTCTCCTTCATGATCGATTTTCAAACGGTTGGCACTTCCGTGATTTAAAAAGGGCGTTAATCCATACGTGACTACTAATTTTCTGAGTCCCTGATTGATCATAGTCCAACTGGTTTAATTTTCAGTGCCTGTTCAAAAGCCCGAAAACAAACCTGAAAACTGCATAGTGAGGCTACAGCGCAGAAGCCCGAACAGTTTGTGTTTACGCAGATCTGTCATTGGAATCAGATGCTTGAACACGTTTTTTCCGAACCCAGTGGGAACGTAACATGACAGTTCTCTAAATATAAGAATGTTATTGTTTATTATCTCGTTGTTGCTTTCCACGCAGTGCATTGTGTTTTTATCTTCTTAGGCACACGAAGACCCCATGTACGACTTAATCCGTGAAAATAAAAGAAACGAAAAAGAAACCAGGTATGTACATGTGAGCTACACCTTGTGTCTTGAATGTAACACTTTACAGTAGCGAATTGTTTGTGCATTCAACGCAAATCCGCTGATTCTGCTAAGGAGAAAAGCATTACCAAAAGTAGTATTTAAATCTTGAGAGATGCCCATCTCAACTGTCTCCATGAACAATATTGGACCACATAATGAAACTCAAGGCAGGGACCCTTCAGTCATCTGGAATAAACCCCTTTCATGGGCGTATTTGAATATTCCTGGAAAATGCAGCAAACCAGAAAAACAAGCATTTATTATAAAAAAATGCCAACCAAATAGTATTGTTCTATCTATTGGCATTACCCAGACAATCCTTTGAAAAACTGGACCGCTTAGTCTTGATGCACAACTTCACAAAAAACTTTAGTAGATACACAGCCACCTTCAACCAAATTTCTCAGGCTGGGATCAATAAAGTTATCTTTATTAACTTATATTCACTAAACTAACAAATTGTAACGATAAATAAAAATTAAAAAATGTGATTCAATGTATTTGCCTAAAATCTCTTCTTGCATTGCTTCTTTTGACAGTTTGAGCTGATTTTACATCTAATTTTGACCATTTTAGCAATATAATTGTCTTTTGTTTTTTTGGGGGGATGTTATTGGAGTAAAAAAGTAGAAGTGTTTGCAGAAATGATTCCCACACCTCCCATCTGCAATAATTAACTGCAGGTGTTTGAACAAAGACTAAACTGAGCATCTGTATCCACTATCTGCTGTGTTTTGCTTACTGGACTGGAAGGTAATGCCACCGGGTCTCCTCTTTGCCCGTCTGTTTTCAGGATCCAGCAGTTACAGCAACTGCTTCAAGACACAACTTCCTCCTCTGACTCAGACAGCTCTAGCTCTTCCTCCTCCTCCTCCTCTTCGTCTGACCACCATCGAAGCAAAAAGAGGAAAAAGAAGGACAAGAAGAAGAAGGACAAGAAAAGGAAGAAGACGAAAAGGAAGCAAAAGCACAAGCATTCTAAAACGAGCGACTCATCAGATTCAGACTGAGGCTTTAGGACACTTTGTCTGCTTGAACTTTGCAGTCTTTAAATGTGAAAAGAAACTCGAGTAAGACCAGCTAGAAGCTGCATCTTGGAAACTTTCTTAAGCCTGGTCTTCAGCCTATTTATCCTCCGCCCATGACTTCTTCCTTTGACCCAAGATGCCAAATTGCATCCACAACCTCTATTAGGTCATTCAGCTTGGTCAGATGGTGAGTTATCTATGTATAAGCCGTTCTGCATACTTGTATGGAAAAAGTATTTCCCACATGGAAAAAGGTTTATAAAGGCATACATGTAGATGTAAATTGAGTTTGCTAGTGTGACAGATAATCCCCATCACAGTTTCCAAAGAGATTCTGTGTTAGCAAACAGAGTAAAAAGAGATTTGCTTCTTCTGCATGTGAGGCTTACCTGTATTACAGTGATTGCAGTGTTTAAAGCACATAGACAGTAGAAAGTCTGGATTAAAGACGAGGTTGTATTTGAATGTTTTCCACATGAATGTTTGAATGCTTATTTACAATAAAATGCCACAGAAATTAGAGGTTGTGTACGAGTTCATTTTTTAATTCTCCGATTAAATGATTTCTCCTTTCAATCTATGCTAACCAATAAAAACAAGATTAATATTGTTGCCAAACATTAGTTTCTCATGGTATGGACCAGATCTAGCGCGTACCTAAAACTCTTCTGCGCAACCCCTAAAGGGACAAAGAAGTTAAAAAAGAAAACGCACTGGTTTTTGGTATACGCCAATTAGTTTCTAGTGTGCACCAGAAATTCGTACTTCTTTTAATTTCTATCTCCCATCTACGTCTATGCTTTACACTCTTTAGATCATATAAACATTTTTCTTTTATCATATTTTCCCAGAAAAGCATATAAATATTACTGATTCTTATAGTACGTCTGGGTCTGTAACCCAGACATAACAGTCAAAAGTTCTAAAAATGGCAAGTCTTTTGCTTTTCATTTGGAAATATCTTTGTTTTTTTTCACAAGCGAAACATGTCTCTGCTGTGGAAATAAACTGGAAACATTCCTTTTTCCTAATGACCCCAGAAGACAAGCAATTATATTAGACCGACGGGAAGCGGACTAACTAGATTCTTATTTAGATTTCAGCCTGAGCCTTTCTCGGTGGCTCGAATGGCTGTGAGGAACGCAGAGCATGTGCTTAAAAAAAAGAAATTCATCAGAGAAGGACAGAAAATGAAGTTTGAAGAATGAAAGTAGTGCATTCAGAGTTGAATGCTCCTATTTCAACCTTCGCTGGTGTTCCCTCTTTTGCAGTTTCCTGTCCGTTTCTACTGCTCTGACTGATGAGCGGGAATACATCAGCTTCAGGGGAGCAGTAGAGTTCCCCTCGACGACCACAATGAATCTTTAAAATGAGGTTTAGTCACAGATGCTGTTTGGAGGCAGGCGGCACCACGTAGACAGAATCCAGTCAGCAAGTTTTTTTTTATTTGAAGCACTCGGTCAATGGGAATGAGGGAAAGGAAAGATTTAATAACTGTGTTATAGCGCCAGTGCCATGAAGGGCTATGAAACTTTGTGATTTTCTTCAGGGTTCTCAAAAGAATATGACCACATATACAGACTGTGAAGCATCTGTCATTGAGACAACTGGGGCAGTGTCGCAAAACACAAAAATGTTTTAAAGAAAACAGAAAAGTGACACACGATTGGAAATGACGCTTTTATGAATAAACTGACCAAATAAAAACACAGAAACTTAAAGGGCACTGAGATGGGAACTCGTGAAGATTTTTTAACCATCATGGTGGATTGTACTTTAGAAAAATGGGAGAGATACAGCATGTCTGTAACAACTTAGTCACAACTGCAAACAAACCTGTAGGGGGCAGTCAAGTGTCCTGCTGGAAATAGCAATGTCATAGCCCACTCAGTGAGCCTGTAGAGCGAAAATGACCTTTTTTCCCCTATGATCATGCAGTGTGTGACAGGTCGTAGCGAAGACTTCAACAAAATGGTAATAAGAGTGAAGTAGGTGAGACGTGGACATCATACAGATTTTTCCTTTTTTCATGGGAGCCCCCATATGCCCTGCCGTCCCATCTTACTGTATGTTATGCTATGTATGTGTCTGTATTCTACAATAAATCTAATGATTCTGGTTTGCTGTTTGTAGGGCCACACAAAGACAACCAGACAGTCACACCTTTGGTATAATTTAAAATCAATTCACCTATGAAGCATGTTTTTAAGAATGTGGGAGGAAGCCAAACTTTACACAGAAAGGATTCAAACCTCATTTGAGGGGAAAGTGCTAACCACTACACCCACTATTCAGTCCCACATGCAGGACACCTTGTCAATTTTTTTAAAGCTTAGTGAATAAAACTAAAAATGTATATATAAACTTAAGAGACAAGAAGTATTTAAAAAGTTTTATTTATTTATAGTTTTCTTTGACACATTGGGGGCTGCTCGGTGGTGTAGTGGTTTGCTCGCTCACCTCACAGCAAGAAGGCCCTGATTTGAATCCCACTTGGACCTTTTTATGTGAAGTTTGCATATTTTGCAAGATAATTTTTAAAAAATATAGATAGTTCCAATTATGATAAATGAAGTAATTTGGTACGTTTTTGCTCACAACAATGTTTAAGATGAAAACGTATTGACATGGGTGATCGTGAAAAAAGCATGTTATTTATCCGTGGCGACAAATTTTATCCACATATCTTTAACATGATGTAATTCTATAAAAACATAATTATTAACACATTTTGCATTGTTTCAATAGAGCAAGAGGACGTTTATTAACAATAGATGAGTTTTTCTCACCATAAAGTTTTTCCAAATCAGCAAAACCTTGTCCGCCAAGTGAAATTTCATGGAGGCAGCTATTTTTAGAAATGTGAAACTCGTCATTTTTTGCCAAAAACAAACAATAAAAAGAAAAAACGAGTCATTGAGTAGGACTTTATTCTGTATGGAGTAAGCCTTCCTTCGTGTCCCATCATTCCTTTGTTTACACTCTCCCCTGCTAGCTTACAGCTCCTCACAACCCCAACCTAACATTCCTGATGTAACTGTGGCTGTTGTAGCTTATGCTTCACAGCTACGGGTTTTTTCTCAACAGCATTTTTTCGTCTGCTCCTGATTCACGGGGATTTGAATCAAGAAATACTCAGAAACACCATTTAAGTCTTAATTTTCTTCATATATCACCTCCATCAAAACACAACTGTCAATGAAGTGAGTCTTTAAGGTTCTTGAGATTATGTAAAAAAAAAAAACAACGCAGAGATTTAAAGAAAAGTAATTTTTATAAAATGTTCCCTAATTACTTAAAAAGTAATCAAACATACCAATTAAAAAAGTAACTAAATGGGGATTTTTGTCTGAATAAAAAATGGACTAATTTTTTCAGTAATCAGTGAGAAGCGCCTTCAGCTTCCTCGGACATCATCATCATCATCACCGCTCCAGCCAGCAGACGGCGGAAGAAAGGAGGAAGTGAAAACATCAGCACTATCTCTTCGGCAGAGGAGAGGCAGGGTGGGCGAAAACACTGAGTGACGCACAGCAACCACACGCTCACAAACTCCGGACATCAGTGGAGGAAGGACGGAAGGAAGGAAGGAAGAGTCCTCGCTTCGACAGGTCAGTAAACGCCGCACGTATGTTGCTGCATGCGGGATCGGCGGGCTGGTTTTGCGTTGGGATGTTCGTCGTGTTCCGGACGCGTCGCCTCGCGGGCGTTCGTGTGTGCGCGTTGCCTTGAATCGACATTGTTCAGCGTTGCCTGTCGGTACTTTGTGAAGTGGCCTTTATGCACATGCGCGCCATCCCGCTTTCATTCATAACTATGGGGAACGAAAATGGATTTCAAGTTATGAAAAACGAAGAAGGAGCCGGCGTTCAAAGTTCACGCACCGTTCAGTGGGGACATCACGCAGGAGGCTACTCGTTTCTCCCCACAACAAATGATAGAGCTGGCGTATGCGGTCTTCAACTTCAGAGCAGACTGCTGCACTGGCGCTGCGAATGAGAGGATGGCCCGTTAGGAATGATCTCACTGATCTCTCATGATCATCACTGCTCAGATGTGCAGGAAAACGGATGGAAGAGATGCCAATGGAATAAAGAGCATTTTTAACGACCTGTATCAAGGATACCCCTCAAAATAGACATGGAAACCCTTTTATTTGTTTGTATTTTGACCATACAGCCTGACACTCGTTGCTTTAGATACACAGAAGTCTAAGCTATTGTAAAACTCTTTAGCCCCACCTGGATGGAAATTGTGTTTTTTAGCTTGTTGTTGTGGACATTCATAAAGAAAACTCAGCTCAAAATGCATTTCTGAGTATTTCTTTATTCAAATCGTCGTGAATCAGGAGCAGATGAAAAAAAAAAGCAGTTTTGAACAGGCGGACCACAACCACTTGTAGACGACTAGATCTGAATACTTCTTCATTTTCCTTTTCTGATCCGGCATCTGTCTCAAAACCGGATGGCTGGATAGCTCTGATAATGCTCGCCCTTTTTGTTGCACCAGTAATGTTTGGGTAGGGGTGTGAGGGGGCTGTAAGCTAGTGGGAAATCATGTAAATAAATCGCTCTAAGTTATGGATGATGGGAATGGGGGGTGGGGTTGATCCGCACCAATGGCCCCACCCACATCTCAGAGGTTAATTTCTAATGAACTCCTACTCTGTAGAAACTATGGCCGGATTTCCTCCCCAACTACTAAAAAACTATATAGTGCTGGACTATCCTGTCCTGTATTTTTAAAGCAAATCAGACACCATTCTCATTATCATTTTTTTTCAAACAGCAAATATGATGTCACTGAATTAATATCTTTAGCCACAAGTATGGATATTAAGAAGGAAGAGTTCTCAAATGTTACAAATTAAAAAAAAATGAGAATGGAAGGAAGTGTGATAATGCAGGTTGCCGCTATTATCGGATGCTTTTTATTCCCTGATTACCTGATGTAGCTGCAGAATAGACCTCAACGGTCGCCAGCGGCGTTCTTAGATGGTTTCTCCTCACACCATGACATGTTTTCCCTAGCCTTCAGCTCCTCAGGGCAACGTCTGATCCCATAATGAGCCCCTTTAAATGCTTGGTTAGGCTCTAAAGACGTCCTAGTTTTGATAGCAACACCATCTTGTCAGCTCAACAAATAGTGTGCGCAAAGATACCCCAAAAAATAGTCAGATTCAGAACAGACGTTTTTCTAAGATTGGTTACGAGGCATGGATGAGGTGGAAGTTTCATGTCTGTCATACTTTAGGGATTCTTTCGATTCTTTAGTGGCAGTGAGAATCGAACCACAAAGTGAGATTAATTGACTTCACAGTATGTGGAGCTTGAGGCCATCGTTTTCATTAGGGCGGCTCTCTTTACAGAACGAAACGGCTGTTTTTCTCCTGCAACAATATTTCTCTGCTTTGTGAAAGTGTCTCCCGTGCAAATCCATTGATGGTGCCTCAGCAGCACCGCTGAAAGAGCAGGTTGTTATTGCATCTGTTAAGTTTCCACAGAAACATAGACTGTGCGTTCAGCTGTTGGCGCGAGAAGCGCATAGGCGAAACCTCATCACGCCATCTTGTTACATCAAAGACCTACAAAAGGTTAATTTTCCAACAGCCATCTTAAGAATGTCAATACGCTATGACACACAATTGTGTCATAGAAATTCCCTTTTCAAATGGAAAAAAGCAGGTCAGCATCACACAGTAAAAACAGTATACATCTCTTTTAGTTAACTGTTATTAGATTAGCTAAAAATCATTACTCTTAAATAAACATATTGGCTCATTTGCATACAGTCTCATACAGTATATTATATAATGAAACTTACTTATTTCAAGGATTTGAATAACTAGTATTATGATGTTAAAGCAAATATTGGTTTTTCCTAATTGGTTATTTAATTATATATTATAACTCAGCCCTTTATTAGCTCTCATTTTTTTTCTAAAAGATCAATATCTAAAGTTTTTTTTTTACAATTATTGCTGCACTACTGCTGTTCTTCATGTATGCTTCCTAAACATTATTGTTTTGCCTCATTTTCTGTTCAAAAGACAATATTTATGTGCTTAGTGAGACAAAAAATATATTTTCTCCATGTTTCTCTCCTGTCCAATGTGCCCTAGCCCTCCTTTCAGGATAGGGTAGATGGGGATAGGACCAAAGGGTCAAACTAAAGTTCACAATAAATCTCGAAATGTTGAAACTAGCAGGCTGCGGTCTTCGGTTCTGTCTATATTTGGGTTCAGAAATTGCTTTTTGTTTTTAAAACTTCTTGGTAGACAGGCAAATGAGTCACCTCTTTTCTAAGTTAACTCTTCCCAAAGGACACATTGTGAGGTTTATTGGTTGCTAAGCTCTGGGCCAAAAGCTCTCCAGTCTGAATATGAAGGCATGCCAGTGACGCACTGTTTGCGTTAAACGGCCACCTGAGGGACCTGTATATTTCAATGAGAGTGCACGTACATGCATAAACAAGTTTGATCAGCGTTTAAATGCATAGGATGAACTCCAGATCATAAATCCAAAGAAGAAGCATTCAAACCTCCGCAGGAAGTTAGATGCTAAAATAGCAGGAAGTTAGATGCTAAAATAAAAACACACTGAAAACAATGTTAAAGTGCTTTAACTCTTTAACACTAGTGATGTCATCAATGACATCTAAATAACACACAGTCTTTGACATACTGTAACCCTTTAACCGTTCACAAAATCAATGTTAATCGTCTGCATAGAAAACAGACATTTCAAATCGGCGCACTATTAACGAAAGCAGAGGAGTCAAACTCAAGTCCTCAAGGGCCAGCCTCCAGCTGTGTTTTTCAGAAATCCTGTTGAATTTACTGCTGATTACCTGGATCAGGTTTGTTTAGCCAATAAGAAGCTTCAGAAGCGGTTTGGTTGGAAAAAAATTTAGGACATTGGCCCTCGAGACTTGGAGTTTGACACCCCTGACGTAAAGTGTTGCAAAGCCACATTTTTCTACAACAGTAAATCTGGTAATTTACGTTGATTACGTAAACACTTCAGTACTGTAGTGTTGCATATCAACGCAAAGCTCCTTTCCTCTAATTCAAATTCTTCTATAACTGTTAAAGGGTTAAGCTCCTTGTTTTAAATACTTTAATATAGTCTAGGAAATGAATTTAGCCACCAACAACCAACAGCCTGCTGATTGGTCTAGATTCTATCCAATCAAATCGCTGTATTTATCCAACATGATGTCTGTTATCGAGGCTTAAATACTGAAAGGGCTTTTTTACCCTCAATTTGCTTCCATGGCTAAAAACAAATTCATTTTTCATCATTTTAAAAATAATTCATACTTTCTTTAAGTATTTATTGCATTTCTTTTAGTCAATGAATTTAATGCTGAAAATGTCCTGAAACTGTAAAATAAATTGGAATGTTTATCTGCAGAAATAACACTAAACAGGACTGTGGGATCTATAATTTTTACAGAGCAAAATATTGGTAAAAAATTCTTTAAGATCTGTTTGCTATATTAAAAAAAAGATTTAAAGCACAAATTATCTTCCGCTGCACAACAGTGTTTTGGATCAGATTAACAGTTGTAGTAAGTAAGGAAAAGAATGATTGAAATTTAGGAAATTTTGATCTCAAAAGTGTAACTTTTGCTCACAATATGGGGGCACAAAAATCACTTCATACAAGGGATGTGCGATAGTGAATTTTTGATATCACTATATTGTTTTTTCATATCAGGCGGTAATGACATATATATCATGATATAAATCTGAGAAGAATATTCGTTTATTTGAACGCTCTGTGGTTCATTAAAGAATGTGTAATCATCAGTCGGTTGTTTAGATTGAAACATTTATTTCCTATCATACTTTAAACATAACAGATGCACTGAAAGAACATGGTGCGACAGTTTTTTCTCCAGAAAACAAAAAAAAAAAAAGAGCATAAATATGACAAACTAAACAGAAAATTAAATCAAAAGCTTTCAAGTTTCAAAAGATAACATCAAATCAGTTTGATTTAAAACAAAGTATTAATTCTACAAATACATTTTAATGTTTTCAGGTTTTACAGAACAAACATAAAATTGACAAACATTTTTGTCAACATCTTGTGACTAAGCTAGGAACTAAAATCAATTTTCTTTCTTGTAGTTTAGACTGTTGCTGCTGTGAAAGCCTTTCATTTGCTGTTTTTATTGGAGAATTATCCTGCTTTATTATTATTCAGGTGATAAAAAAGATTTGTGGTATTTCTAGTTGTAGAAGGAACATGCTTTCTGCACAATTTGCAGTGCACGTTACTCTTTTTTTTTTTGTCTGATTTTAAATAACTAATATACTTCCACACAGAGGTTGAAATGTAATTTTTGAGACACTGACCAAGTTAGGCGGTAGATTAAAAAAATCTACCGGCCAAATATATATTTTATTTGCCAAATTCGAACTCTATTTTATACAGAAATGCCTAAGGCATTTTTTTTTTAATGAAAATGAAATTAGATTTAAAACATATAAAAGTAATTTATGAATGGTATGAAAACGTCTTTATTGAAATCTAACTGTAAACTCAAATTCAAAAATGTTGTGAAAACAAGGACAGATTTAGTAGAGATTTCCTAATTCTGCCTCCAGATGATCACATTTATTTTAAATCATAACAAAAAAACCCTGAAAACAGTTCAATGTTTTGAGTTATTGTCACTATATATCATTATTGACATTAAAGCTACAGCTTTAAGGAGGCGGGAGGATTGAGCAAAACATCTGACAGGTCACAGTTTTCAGTGTAACAGACTCTGTTATGCTACAGAGACGCTGCTAAAACTGTGGATTCAATTCTGTTATTTTTAGAAAATAGTTTTATTAATGTTCTATGAATTACTCTTGTTATATTTATCCGCCGCATCTTAAAGGCCAGTCCGTGAAAATACTGTCCGACTTTAAACCAGTCCGTGATCACACAGGACACACAGAACAGCTAGTTAGCACCATAGCATTAGCTGCTAACAGGCTAGCATCATAGCATTAGCGTCTACAGCACTGTCTCCAAATCAACGCATTTTATGAATCTGTCTGTTGCTGCTTTAAATGACGCAGCTTTATCCTCCAGTTCTGACTGGATCCTGTTATAAATCGCCACATATTCCGCTGTTTCATCAGCCAAACTAAACGCTGCACACGTGAAGTGACCGTGTTAATTTCGGATCCTTAAAATAAGTCTATTGAGATAAGCTCATTTTTCTATTGAGAAAAAGTGCTATCGCGAAATTGATCGCTTTTGTTTCATCGCCTAGCCCTACTTCATACCTTTTCATTCCTTTCCACTCTCCCACAAGCCAAGTTTCCTTTTCTTTTACACCCAAAACTTTAAGATTGCAACCAACCTAATCTTGGTTAGAAGCTTTGCAGGTGACACTTTTGTGTTTTTCTAAAAAATTAAGAACAATTACAGAAAAATAAACAAATGTTTTCCTGATAACCCTGTTGAAAGTAAATGCTGGTGCTCAAGCCACTATGCAGCTTGAGGATAGATTAATTTACAAGTTTCAAATGTGATGAATGTTGCTTTGCATATTTGTTCCCTGTTGTATGAAGTTAATTAAAACGTCATGAAGCAACAAAAAATGAGAAGAGAGTATATTAGACAGACCAACAGACATTGGTGTATGAGTATAGATCTAAAGCCTTAGTTAATTGCACCTGTATGGGGGGTTGACCTGTACAAGTGCAGCGTGTTTTCGGGTTGTCTGGGCCCGTGGAGGGTCCTAGACAGGGGTGGAGCGTAAGTATGACGACGTTTCCTTAAGGCTTGTATGGCTACCTTAAGGGTTGTCATTGAAAAGTAAACTATGATTGTCTCATGTTTGATGAGTATATTCCGAAGTACTTGAAGGGATCATTTAAGTTGTACGCACTTATGGTGTGATAGAAATACTGTCATACGATGCCCTAACTTCACGATTTAGTTGTTAGTAAGATGCATGTACTGGCTTCTTACTGTGCCCTCAAATGCTGCCTGCACAGGCTGTAGCTGTTAAATGCAAGTGCCTGTAGAATGTCCATAGTATACCTATGCAAACTACACTCCGGTTGTAATTTCTAACAGTCAGGCTGATCTGCAAGGAACGCGTGCAAGGGCTTCTTGCACAGTGGGTTTGAAAAACTGAAAAATCTGAACGATATGCCTGCATCGAACCTACTTTATCCTTACTTACCCTTGTGTGTTGCTTAAGTGTTTTCCACGCACAGCATGTCCACTGAAAAAAAAATATGCATGGCATAACCATTTTTGCTCTACGGGCTCACCAAGCAGTCTCCGACCTTAATATTTCGTATGGGCCATCTGCAAACAGGTTGAATGTTTGTTTTATCTACACCAACTGAACATGGTGAGGAATGGACCTGGGTGACCCAGAGAGTGATAGTGATCCCTTTGTGTGCTCACTCCTGCTGCATTCCAGCTGTGGTTCTGTTGCAGAGCTCGGTAAACACAGAGCCAGGCATTAGCGACTCTCTGACAGTGTGCATCTGTGCTTGTGGGATTTGTGATCGCTTCGCTAAGAGAAGAGCCTTTTCACTTCAGAACTTCATCAAAACCTGCAGAGCAAAACAAGAAAAATTTGGGAAGACTTGGAGTCATCCATGCTTTCAATGTGCTGAAATTACTTCAGGAGTTGAACTACTTGTAAAATGACCTTTTATGTTCCTTCATGATGTTTTAGGATTACACAATTGTGACTAGAGCAAACATCAAGATGGATTTTGGTACATGCTTTTCTACTTTTCTTCTTAAGCTATTATCTGAGGCATCCCCCTTTTACATAGCTGTGACATAATGATCTGTCACTATGACCAAAGTGCTAAGCCCATTTCTGCTGCAGCCACAGCTCAATTATAGCATTTGCTGGCTTTGTAAATGTGTGTGTTTTTGCAATTGCTCTACAAATGTGTGTTGCTCTGTACTTTAAGTGTTACTTTAGGTCATGTTGTTGCTGTTCACCTATCGTGTTCCACTTCTCTTGACTGTTTTTTGTGTAAGCGCTGTTCATAAAAGATCAATCAAGCACAAACGGTGCAAAGATGGGATGTTACCAGATCGTTTCCTTTCAGGAAGACCACCAATTTCAAACGTCAACGTTATCTTCAGAATACAAGCCAGAAAAAGCAGGTCATGTATAGAAAAAGCTTTTTGTGGGTTCGTGAGGAGCTGCAGGGGATCTGATGGACTGGCAATAGTAAGGGCTGATTTATTTGAAAGCCTAAAAATCTTTTCCAACTTCACATCTGTCTCAGGTTAGTGGCTTAATGCTGCATTGAGATAGAATTGCTATTAAAAATGGCTGCCTTTTTTTAGGGCTGAATGAATGTTGAATTAAAATAGAATATTATGTCTAACCAGCTATCGATGGTTTGGCTTTGTTCCTTTTTTTCACATACTGTGCAGTTAAAACTTAAATTAAAGGGTATAAAGAAAAATAACAGCGTGCTTTATAACGTGTAGTGCCGGATATAAGGATAAATTCTGGTTATGCTTTGAGATGTTGAAATGATTTTGAGAGGTACACGACACTCTGTCAAAATATTCTTTTTTTTCTGAGCTGCAAACAAGGTTGGAGATTAATGTAATCACGCTAACACAGTTATTGTGTGGCATAATTACAAGAAAGTGTTATAAACAAAGTTGGGAGTTGAAGTAGTTACAATAACTTTTGTTTCAGCGGTATCTGTCTGGGTTTTTTGTGTTTTTAACAAGGTTGCATATGATTGTAAAAATAGTAACGTGGCTAACGTGTAGCGTTTTTTTTACTCGTTACTGACAAGGTTGGGAGTTAGCGTAGTCAGTAATGTTGGTTTTAGTTGTATAATTCTTTTTTTTTTTTACAGTTTGCAAACAAGGTTTGGAGTTATTGTAAATATGCTAATGCGGCTAACGTGTGGTAGTGTCGAATTGCTTTTTTATGTTATTAACACGGTTGGAAGTTTGCATAGTCACAGTAACCTTTGTTTTAGCGTTGTCTGTCTTTTTTTTTTTTGTTTACATGTTGCAAACAAGATAAGGAGTTTCAGGTATTGTGAATACGCTAACACTGCCAACATCTAGTGTGCTACAAACAAGTTCTGGAGTTACTGTGAATGCAATTAATAGTTAATATTGCAATTGATATTGACCATTTATTATCAGTGTGCCTTATAATCTAGTGCAGGGGTGTCAGAATCCAGGCCTCGAGGGCCTGTGTCCTACATGTTTTCCAACCAACCTGCCATTGAAGCTCCTTATTGGCTAAACACACCTGATCCAGGTAATCAGCAGTAAATTCAGTAGGATTTTTGGAAAACCAGCAGGAGGCTGGCCCTTGAGGAGTTGAGTTTGACACCTCTGATCTAGTGCATCCTATAATGCAGAAAATACTATTATATTTTTTATTCCAGTTAAGGTAGATTCCTGACATTTTGATACGTTTTTTTTGGTGGCATCAAGCTTAATTGTAAAACTAGAGAGCAGAGCTATAAGAATAGCAATAATATATAGCTACAGTCTTTATTTTGAAATTTTATGCTGAAACAAAGAATTTGATCCTATTCTGTCACAAAGTGGGGGCTTATGTTGGACACTTGCCGCTACAGTGTTTTCCATTGGATTTGTCAAGGCTACCAAAGAGGAGACCAAAGAGGATTGGAATGGTTCTCACAAAAACACACCAAGGTCAACAGCTCGTCTGTTCTCTTTTACTGAGGAACTGCAAGCCTTGGACTGACGCTGAGACATGTAACTAGAAAATCTAAAGCTTTCACTTCTTTATCTGGTTGATTTTCGAAATATGTGCTCTTTTTTATTTCTAAACAGCTTCTTGAATTAGTTTATGTTTATGCACTTCAGCGCAGGTCTGCTTTTCTTCTTCAGAATCCGCTCGAATTACGTCAATTGCGTAAATAGTTGAAGAGTTAGTAGTTAAAAAAAATGCCAACACTTTGGTGTTAAAGGGATAAGCTCAGCAGCAGATTGGGTTAATGGAATTAGTCGTTAAAAGGGAGTTCTAATCCTTTGCAACAAGAAATAATCAACTTGGGTTGTTTATTTTTACCAAAACTCTTATTTTGAAAAATAGCTGAATCTGGGAAACTCGGGCAATTTTTTTTTTTATTCCAGAGGGCTTTCAGCCTATCCACAAGTTTCATCAAGCTCAGATATTTATTTTCTGTTTTCAAAGTTTGTGGATATTGAAAACCAGCTTTTGTCCTGAAGGGCATCCATAGCAGACTCTTTGTGTTCTTTGTGGCCATTCTATCCACCCCTTCTGCTGGATTAGATTGAGTCTTTTTTGTTTTTCCTAGACTAAACATTTCAGATTGGTTTGGATCCCTCAGACTAAGCTTTGTTGGAAGTTGGGCGGATCTGTGTTGTTACTGGTGGGAGCAGATCTCCCATCTGTCAACCACCTGGCTAAATTTGTGTGGTTCTGACAAGTTTGCACAGGTTCACATCACAGTTTTGCTTATCTTATCAAGGCCTTATCTTGTACAGTTATGCTGAATTGGCAAATGAACACCAGGCTGTGCAGTGTTGGTGCATATTGGAAGAGTGGTATTGTAATGGCAGACAAGCTGGTTTAAATGCTGCCTTCAGGGCTTGTTGCCGTGTCTGTTCTTTTGTCTGTAGCAGAGGCTTAATGCTCTGTGTTTGCATCTGTGTGACTTGTTTGACTGCATTCTCCAGCAGAGTGCAGCTGAAGAAAGACACAGGAAATACCAAGGGAAGTTTTTACTATAATGGGAGTCCTACTGAATGAAGCACCTTCTCTGAACACAGTGGGAGTTTTGAACATTTCTGGTAGCTTTGTGTAAAAAAAAAACCCCACTCGGATGAAAATAGTGTTTTTGATGTTTTTAACATGTTGGGTCATTTTTTATTTAACCTTTTATTTTTCCAGAAAGTCCCGTTGAGATTAGAGATTAGATTCTTTTTCAAGGGAGACCTGGGTTAAAATGATGGACAAACGTCATCATCCAGTCCATGTCCTATAGTACCTACATTTTCCAGTTTCCTGTTTATGTTTCATTTTTAGCACATTATTTTTGATTTCTTGAAAATACTTTTGTTTGCTAAATATTTTTTATTTTTTATGAAAACTGGAAAAGAAACTATACCTAGAAAACAACACAGATTTTTTGTTTTTGGCTAAAAACGGCATAATCCTTATTAAAAGATCACTTGGAACATATTTATAATGGATCAAAACATGATCGGGGTGTATTAGACGTGGGTTTTAGCTAGGGGCCACTTCCTCCTTATACGTACATGAAAACTGCTTGTTTCCTGCTGACAGAAAATGTGAGTAAACAGATCAAGGGGTGTAATCTTAAACGTTCATGTTGAATAAGATTTTATGGGCAAGTTCAATATTTTTTTGTGTAGCTTCAAAATACTCATTGGCTAGAGTGCATATAGAAAAGGCAGTGAAAGGCCGGCCTCAGGAATGCTCTCCGCTGATGCTTTGATTCATCCTCTTTCTTCTTCTCTGCTATGTGGGTTACATATAATTAACCCATAAAAAGCAGAAAGAGTCCAAAAATAGCAAAACTTATTTAACTTACCCAGAGCCCCCAACTTTAAAATAACAAGGCAGCCATCAACAAAGCCCGTGTGCATGGGTGTAGTTGGGTTTATTCTTGTCGTCCAGATGGGATGATGGTTGGTCAGTCACCGCACTGCTGGGTGGAGGACAGTTGGAGCATTATTGACAGAGTTGAGGCTCATCATCAGTGTGCAAAAAAAGCATAGAAACGAGGAGAGCATGGGTGTTAGTTTAAATGGAAAAACGAAGTGGGACACAAGTAAAAAATAGAATAACAGCAAAGTCCAGAGCAAAAGGCAGGACTTGGGGTTAGAAAATTAAAGGGCCAACCCAAAAAACAGCATCTGTTAGGACTGAGTGCACTGTGGTGAGCAGACATGTGGGATGTAGAGGTTGCACAAATGCAGCAAGCAGATGAAAGCAAGAGAATTATGAGAGTGATGTATGAGGCAGTTCTTTAGACAATTATTAAAAATAAACAATCCATACGGTAGGATTTTGATCATATTTCGTGAGAAGGACCTGTCTGCACTTTGGTTACCGATGAGCCTGTTGGTGGTTTCTGCCCCTCCAGCAGTCAGGCAGTTACTCAGTGTGGCAAAGAGCAAACAGCAGGGAAGGGAACAGCGGGTTTTCTGCACCCTGGTCCTGAATCCACCCAGGGCATATGTGGTGGTGTGAGTGTTTATGGGGACATGCACATAGCTGAGTCTAGCCTTGACATATAGCCTCAGCAGGAGGGAAGCGGGGGATTGTGGGAAGGGATGGAGACAGCTGGCAGGCCAAAGGGTGAGTGTAACGAAGAGTGTTTGAGACAGCCTCAATGACTCCTTTGTTCCCCTTCACTTGTGCCAGTCACAGCAAGTAGATGGCTGATCTGTTAAGTGACTGAATCCTTTCTTTACACTTAGATCAGAGTGTAGAAAATCCTTTTCCTGAGGCTCTCTTTTCATGTTGGTGTGCTGTATTTATCAAGTAAATAAACATTCTTTTGTAAATAATAAAGTTGAGTTCACACAGAACGTGATGGTTTTAAGATTAAGTCAACTAACAGATAAAATCAAAGGTTTGCAAAGCGTCTTGAGTGACAAGCGCCGCAGCGCACGTTTTGGGTGGCGTGGCAACGCAGCGTAACAATGCTTTAGTGACAATGCAGCTCAAATTCTGAAATGTGCCTTGAAATGTTTCTAGAGTTCAAATATCTGAACTTCTGCGAAGAATTCACGTTGCGTCAACCAATCAGGAACTCAGCTTTGGCCCATGGCGCGTTGATGATGTAATCAGCAAGTGGAGTCCAAAATCAATGTGGAGGAGAATCAGATTGTTCTGCTCTTGAACTGCATGATAGTTTCCTTATTTGTAACAAAAAAAGGTCCTCTAAATTTATTCTTTTAGTTAGAGTTGAAAATTTAATGAAATACTGCCACTGCAGAAACTATGTCCTAGAAAACGACACAGGTATTTGATTTTGGAAAAAAAACCCAGCATAGGCCTAATTAAAAGACCACTGGGAAAGCTTTTACGATATATCAAAAGATAATTAGAGAAATTTCAGTTTGTGTTCAACTTTCATGCGAGGAAACACTGTCCCTCTGAAAATTGAGTTTACAAAACAAGCAAAGATTCTCTGGAGACTTTTGATCCGGCATCACTTTGATAACACAGACCTATTACGACGACCTCCACCTTTCTCTGCTCAAAAATCTCTCTGTGATCACTTGTCTCATCATATAGGATTCTTTCTGTTCTCATTCTCTACTCCCAGTGTTCTGTTTTTTCTCTCTGAAAGGTCACTAAAACATCAGCTAATTAATAATCTTGTAGCTTTCAGATTATTGGAGTAATTTTTGGCAGTTTAGCCTGTTTGGTGCTTGACATCTCTTTCAACTATTCAGTTCAAGTAGGACAGGTAAAAATAGCCTAGAATCAATCTCAGATGTTCTGGGACTCTTGCACATCTAGGCTAGAACAATCCAACAGGGGATGGAACATCCAAATCAGAGCAGAGCGACAGTCTTGGTGGAGGGTACGCTCTTTAAATTTGTAGCTATCAGCAGCAAATCAGGTCCTGACACATTTTAAAGGCGCTTTAAAGAAGCTGCCTCATGATGACGATGATAATGTGACCTTTTGTTTATTACACGCTTCAGTGAAAATCCTATATGCTGCTAAATTTCATAAAATGGAGACGATGTTTGAATCAAAGATGCATTTGACATAGGTGGCTTTGTAGCAAGCACATTTTAAAAAAAAGTTGCTATTTGCACCACAATGTCAAAGGGGATTAAATATAATGGTGCAAAAGATCTATTGTACTATTTATGTAATTATTCTATGGTCTGAGTGAAAACTGGATTCTGATTGGCTGCAGGGTGTCCATTAAAATGTGATAATGGACATCTAAAAAAAAAAGTTCTGGTCACATAGCCCAAACGTTTCATATTATTGTGTTGGTCAAAATGGTATCGGTAATTGTAATGGTAATTGGAGCAACACAATCTTGGAACAAAGGCAGACATACTTTCCTCTACGCGTTATCACAACAGCAAGACTGTACAAAAGAGCTGTCCATCAAATGGTTCCATCAATGACAATGCTGTCTTTAATTTTAAATAGTTCATGGACTGTCCTATTGGTCAATACAGAATGAACACGTTTATGAATCATTTTATAATTAGGTTTTAATACAAATTTAACGATCAAAGTTAATAGTGAGCATTTCCTGCAACAAGTGATCTAGGAAAGTCGTTATGGACTTTGTTACTTTGAAACATCGTCCGGACAAAAACATTAGCGAAGAGGTTTACTTTTCCTCTGAAATTACCCTTTTGTATTACTTACCATTAATTGAGTAAATGTATCGCTTTCCTCCGCTGGTTAGTGCTCTTAAGCCAGTTGCCGCAGAGCAACCTGAAACCGCTACCATGACAACGCGTCACACGCGGATCGCTTTTGTGAAAAACGATCTAAACATGAAAGTTTACAAGAATAAAATACAAGCATTTGTTTTAAGATTGAGTTCTTTCATAAGTGACCTTGATATTAGCTGGATAATGCCAATAGGGGTGTCCATAATCAAAAATGAATGGATGACCTGACTGCACATTAGTCAGTCCTTTATGATTAAATTCAATCGGCAAGTTTTAGTCGAAGAAGAATTACAGAAAATTGGGTCACTTCAACGTTTGCAAGCACAGGTTAAAAAAAAATGTTTATAACTAAAATTAATAATAGAAACATTTTGAGTGGACCAAAAGAGATAAAAATTGTGTATAATATTCTAAGACCTGATCTAGTTTATACAAGGTCTCAATAATAAATTAACACAGAATCAGATAAATAACTTTGGGATTAGGCTGATATAACCTTTATACTTGTTTTTTTCCCACTTATGGCATTTTATTGATATTTTTTCTTTCTAATCTTGGATCAGTTACATATATTATTAAAGACTCAGGTGTTCCCTTCCTTCCTTCCTTCCTCCAACATTTTTAATGCAGTTGAATGTTTTTGTTTTAGCAGCTTTTGGTTTGTCAAGCTTCAAAAGTCTGTAAAAATCATATGACTTTATTTTATTTTCTTTGCTTTCGTCAGGTAATCTATCCGGCAATTGTAAATGATGGATTCAGCAAAAAAAACATTGCCAACACTTATTTAGCGACTCCGTCCTCTACATTGTCATTGCTTATGAGACACTCAAATGAAAAAATGTTCATATCGTCTTCATAAAATGTTCATTAGAAACTTTGCAACCATTATGGTGAGACACTGAATCAGTGCAATCGTTCCTGGTTTGTCTTTCTGCTTGGTTCCTGCATGAAATTAGATCTGGCTGGGGGTCTCGGTTGGGATTTGAAATGGAAATTCCCTGACCTTGAATAACCGACATTTCACATCACGTGTAACTCCATAAAGCAAATGTCACTGCTGCTAGTGCTGTGAGCAGCGGGATTTAGGCTGACATAATGTAACAAAGCAGATCCGAGCCCTCTGATCATCAGCTTACCAGTTACCTTTTAGTTGAAACCAATGAACTGTGTCATAAAATTATGTTTTTGGTGTGGGTTTATAAATATATGTGACATTTCATTGTTTAATTATTGAAAACTTATCTAAAATAAATCAGCTGTTTTCCTGTATTTCTAATCCACTGACTTACCAAACAAACCAAACGATGATGTCAGTTTATAGTGGTGTTGGCATTGCTGTTTCACAGCTAGAAGTGTCTGGTTCAAATCCTTGCTGTTGTTTGTATGGACGATTGCATATCCGGGGTTTTTGGGCTGCGACTAATTTAGTTACACATGTGACCTAATTTCTCAAGGTTGCGACCGATTCAAAATCTCAGGTCGCGCCGTTGCACCCAGCCGTTCCAAGTCTAAAAAAAAAAAAACATTTCCATGACTTTCAAAGTATCCACGTGGTTCAATGACAGGTCCATAATGAGGTAGAAACCAGTCTGAAAGATGCTTGCCCACTTCTGGTTGGCAGGGGTCCAGATAATCCTGCACGTGTGCAAGATCCAGTTGCAAATGCTGTGGTCAGAGCGAGTTGTGTGTGAGGATGTAGCCTCAGATGATGAGAACTGATTAAAGGCAAAATTGACTTTTTAAAAATGTGACCTGAATCATACAAAAATGATGGAAAAACTTGTTCCCTATGAACATGTTTTACCCCACTCGTAAAGCAGTACAGACTCATAGCGGTGGAACTTCGATTAGAAACCAGTATAATCAGTCACAGCAGGTTCCTGAAAGCACCGCGGTGCAGCCCAGAGGCAGCCAGCTGCACCGCCACACAAGCGATCCATTGCGATTTCATTTTTGTGCACGCTGATTATGGTAAGACAAAGATTGGTCATCGCAAGACGTTGAAGAAGTTGTTGAACACAGAGCCAATAAGGCATTGTCAGTGAGTGGTATTGCACAGACTGCTGGGAAAACAGGTTTGGGTTAAGGGTAACAGTGACGTGTAAGCTTGATGATGGCTTAAAAGTACATGTAGCGGAACAGCACAAAGCGACCGCTAAAGTGACCAGTCTGAGTCTTTTTAGAGCGACATGGGTTTTATTTTTACCCGCCAGTTTGTCCAATAAAGAACTCCATTCACACCAGAACAAAGATCTCTGGTTTTATAGCCTCGCCTCAATTAGGTCAAAGCACCAACAGCAATTCTATTTTTTTTATTTTAACAGTAGCTAAACAACTAGAAAATAGAAAAATAGACCCTTTGTATCACAATGGCTTCAGCTAATTGTTAAATAAGCAACTTAATAAAACATTAGTCCAAATCATGATCTTTACAGGAGCTGGGTAAGCAGAAATAAATGGCGGATTTCTTTTTTTTAAATTTTGTTTTAACATTTTTTAACATGTTTTTTTGCATGTTCTCCATGTTGATTGGATGCTGACCTTGTCAATCAGTCTCCTCCATGTCTTGTCTCTTGTATAAAATTCATTCATGAAACTGGACTTATTTTTCTATGATGGTATGAGCTTTGAGAGTTAAGAAAAGTATGAAAATGTTCATGTCTTTCTGAGAAAAGTGTCGAAAGTGTGTAATGAGAGGTTTAACTGCCTAAAACATCTGTAACTCTACTTTGTGGATTTCTTGTATTGTGGGTTATTTTTAGATCCTGCGATAAATGTAGGAACTGTGTAAGCATTTTAATGACAGGTTATTTATTTATGAAACTACCGTATATGGAATGAGATTTTTCACTTTCAAGATAGACACATTTTGTAATCCTTGTGTTTTTGAACAGATTTAATTTTGATAACATCAGACTGCTTTCTTGTTCAATTCTTGCAACCACATCAATGGAAGCTTGTTGCTCTTCGTGACACTGACAAATGTTGCAGCTTTCACACAAGAAATGTCCCCACCATGTTACGTAAACTCCTATTAATATAAGTTCAGCTTGGCTGTAATGCTAAATGTGAAGCACTGCCATACTGCTCATGCTCAGGCACTGCATTGCACTGTTTGCTCTAATAGTAAGTAAAAGTAAGCCTTTAGCTCCATCATTGTTCTTGCATAATACCTGCTGCTCTATTCTCAGACTTGCTGTCATGCCTGGTCCTGAGCTTTGTGGGATCCTGGATTTACAAGTAACTCCTTAGAACACCTGTACTTTCATTTTTTAGTCAGCACACATCCTCATGAAGAGAACGTTTCCATTTGATGGCTGAGTTAGTTGGTTGCAGGACTGGCGTACTGGAAACCTGGGTTCACTTCCCAGGGCTTCCAATGAGCTTAATCCAGCTTAGGTCATTAGGTAAGACCCTTCCCACTGTTTCCTAACTATGTAGCTACAAAGGGACCTGAGTCTGGGTCCCTAGCCCAGTAAGATACAGTGTTGTGTCTGGAAGGGCGTCCGGCGTAAACATGTCAGCCAAACCACTGATCATTGAAAGCTGATTCGCCGAGGTGACGGACCTCTAATGCGATGTGCCAAAGACATTTAAATGATTTATTTTGACATTTATATATAGATAATAGTTAAACTTAACAGTTCTGATGGAAAAAAAGATAGAAAGGAAGTAAAAAGTAGTTTGGTAGTAGCTCATACTTTATTACTTTGATACTACTTCAGTTTTTAAATGCTTTGCTGAATGAACCTAAACTTGCACAATTAATCAAAAATGTATCCTCCTTGTGAATTCAGCCTGTGCAAAATACATATCTCAAAAGATGGGATAAACTTTGTTAAATGGTTACCGCAGATGTTTACATACACACTAAATCAATCTCATTAAATTATTTAACAAATCAAATACAACCCTTAATGTATTTGAAGAATCAAATGGACCCCTTTATGTTGTTGACCAATGGAGCCCTTTTATGCTGAATACTCGGCCCTTATGTAGATGTGGATCACTTGGAGTATTTTAATTTTTAAAGTTATTTTGACTTTTCATTCAAATAAAACTGTCGCAGTGAAATGGAAATAATGTTCAAGTTGTTTTTGGTTGGTTTTGTTCATGGATTGCAAGTCATATCATCATTGCATTGTTGATTACGAATATCGCACAGCACAAGTTTTTCTTATATTGTGCGGCTCTATATGAGACACAGTCACAAGCATTTTAAAGAGGGGAAATACTGATTTTTGTTAAGGAATCATGGTTTCTTTGGTGCCAAATGTGGTGTGGAACTGGACTTAATTGGAATTTAAGCCTTTTATCCCTGAATCCGCTTAGTTTTTACTATTCAATTTATGCAATGAACTCAATCAAAACTTAAAAGACAAAATGTAATTTATTTTTGTAAAAATTCCGATAGTTTTGTTGTTTATGACTGTTCTCTGTTCAGCTGTGGTGCAGAGGTAGAGCAGTTGACCTCTGATCGGAATATCGTAGGTTCAGTTCCCGCCTTCCCGCCAATGTGTTAAGCGTCCTTGGGCAAACCCGACATTGCTCTTGGTGATAGAGGTTGGCGCCACTGTTAGTCATCAGAGGCGCCACCAGAGAGTGATTGTGTATGTGCGTGGGTGTATGGGACCATGACTGTATAGTGCTTTGGGCCTTGAGGCAAGATAGAAAAGCGCTATACACGCATGCACAAATTCAAATTACTAATGTAAAAATGATGATGAAACATTTTATGCAGATTTTTTTCACATGGGAAGAATTTATTTGCTTTCTATTCAAAATACTAGTCTATACTTAAGTACATTTAGAACTTCTTTACATCTGTTGAGTCAGATTACATTTATCTGAATCCACATTTTTATTGTGCTGGTATTTGGTAATGCTGAAAGCACCCTGGATTATCCATCCATCCATCTGCCAAACCCGATGAATCCCTTCTTGGGTCACAGGGTTGCTGGAGCCTATCCCAGCGATTGTTGGGCGTAGGTGAGGTGTCCGCTGGACAGTTTGCTACACAGAGACAAACACCCACTCACTCTCACATTCACGCCGAGGGACAATTTAGAGTCATCGGCTAACCAATGAAGACCAGAGTGTCCAGAGAAAACAAGCAGGGGGAGAACATACAAACCCTTCTCACTGAGAGGCCTCTGCACCACTGTGTAGTCCCCCACTGGATCACTCATGAGAAAATCCATTCAGTATCAAACATTCGGTTGAATATTTTGAATCAAAACAACCTAGATATGTTGGATTTTAGGTCAGGTTTAGATTCAATTCTGTTTCTCTTTAGTTATTTTGTTTTGTCTCCACCTCCATGGAGCAAAAACTTTCAGTCCTAGCAGACAGTTCAGCTACTGTAGAAGTTTATTAAAACATGTCTGAAGTCAAAATCAGTTCCTTTAAAATTTGAAAATGACCCCGATTAACCTCAATAACCATAAAAGATCTGTATAGTAGAAAATCATGTCTCATAATCGAAATGATCATTATTTTGTTTTATTGTATAAAAAAAGGCATTCTTATAAACTATTAAGATGAATGCTAAATAAAACGGTATTTTTATGTCATCTTTTTTTAATGACTGTAACAGAACAGTTCTGCAGAGAGTGGGTGTTTGATCTGGATGGGCTGCTTTTACCAAACGGCCTGAGAGCAGAAGGTCATGCTGTCAATGACTCATTAGGCCTGTGGGCTCTCCTACTATTTCACACTCCCTCGCTCTGGAAAAAGACTTCCAAGGTAAACAACTATACTTCGATTATAAAGCTTTCACTGCCGACCTTGTTGATTGATATGAAGTTATGTTATGGACAAGTATGGTATTATATTTTTAAATCTAAAGAGAAAAAAAGGCCACAATTGAGCTGAACACTATTGTTTTTTTGTTTTTATTTTTTTATCTAAACATCGAAGAGGGAAAAAAAAGCACGATTCGTCCCCTTATGCAACACACTTAAATGCATGCACAAGCAGGAAGTGCAGAGGATCAAAATACACAGAGATATTTTAATGCCTGGGAAAAGGTTTCATAAGCACTTAAATATCCTAGAATATCTGGCACAGAGATTGATCATAGAGCAGTAATGTGCAGTCAGGAACAATTTCAGTTTACTCTTGGGATATTTTGATGATGCTGGTTGCCTGGACCTGACGCCTCCAAATAAATTCAGACAAAAATCCAAATTATCTAAATTGATAGGCAACAAGCTAGCTGTTAAATGCATTCATTATTAACTTTGCTCAAACATGACCGATTATTTGTTTTTTTCCTTTCTTAAATGTTTTAATCATATTGCATATGTTAATTAGTTTGTTTGTTTAAAACATTGATATCATATATTTGACCTGGAGCTGTTTTATTTGTAACTGTTGACATTTATGAGTCTCACTCTGAAAGATGTTCTGTTCATTGCTGTTACTATACTAAAGTTATTACCGTATGTGAAAGACACAGAAAGTATCTACATGATTTCCAATTGTAGCAGTGAGCATAAAATAGGAATAAAAACACACAAAAAAAGTAACATATGGTGGCATTGAACCCGAATATGTAAGGGATAATGCCCAACAAGGTGTTCATTATCAAAAAAATGAAGGGACGGCGTGGAGGCTTGGACCGTTTCTTCCGCATTCACTTACAAAGTAAAGAAAAAAAAATCAAATATTACAGCCTTAACGCATACACGAAGCAGCTTTAGCTCCAGTATTGTCTCTTTGTCAGAGTCAACTGATTCAAGTAAACGGTCAAGGAATCACAACATGCCAAAGAGTGTTAATTAGGAGTTGGTGGTGACATCTTTGGTGTTAAAACGTTATTTTTGTCATTTTGAATGCTTAAATGTTTCTTCTCACAAGAAGAAGACTATTTGATATGTGGTGTGACGTGTTGTCATGGTAACAGCTACCAAGCCTGGACCTCGCTCTGGTGCAGAGGAGGAAAGGGGTGAATACGCGAAACGTCATGTTTAGTGAAACAAAGCATCATTTCGGAGGGAAATGTCACCTTGAATCGGTTGTTGTCCAGATGATTTGAAGACCTCTGTAACGTTTCCTGACATGCTGTCCAATTACTTCTGGACCAAATCCTGACTGGTGGTAGTCTATTTTGGGATTTTTGGATTGGGGCATTAAACCACCAAATGGTTCCACCACCAACCCAGGGGGACGAGTCAAATGCAGAGAACAAATGTCACATAACTAATGGGACTTTGACTTCTTGGCCATGGACCTAAAATCTTTAGGTTTTGTTCCCCGAGCCATTTGGATATTATTTTTGCTTTATGGCAAGGTGCTCCATGCATTGTCCATCACCGTTGCTCTTAGATGGTTCGGAGAACTTGCTCTTGGTGGAAGTTCTGGTACCATTCATGGCTGTGTTTTAGGCAAGGTTGTGAGAGAACCCACTCCCTTGACCGAGAAGCAACCCTACACGTAACCCACAAAAGGTCCCAGGATGCTTCCCTGTTGGCGAGAGGCAGGACCAATGGTAGCCGTCACCTCGCCTTCGCCAAACAAGCTTTGGTCAGATGATCCAACCAATCGGATCATGGGTTACTCAGTCTTCAACAGTCCAATCCCTGTACCATTTGCTGAACATCAGTGTGTCTATGATGTTTTTTTCTGGAGAGAAGTGGCTTCTTTGCTGCCCTTCTTTACACCTCCAAAAGTCTTCGCCTCACTGTGCGAGCAGATCTACTCCCACCTGCCTGCTGCCAGTCCCAAGCAAAGATCAGATCCCGCGGCTTTCTTAGACTCTCTTGATCGCTCTGTAGCCTATTTGACAACCAACATCTTTCCTTGAAGTTCTTGATAATCCGATAGATGGTTGACCGAGGTGCAATCTTACTAGCAGCTATAAACGTCACTGTAAGGCCCTTTTTATGCTTTAAATGATGGATGTGGATTATTCGCTGGTACCCATAATTAACAGAAGAAGAACAATGATGTCAAGCATCATCCTTCTTTTAAAGTGTCCAGTCCGTTATTCTAACTCATTCATGACAGATGATCTCCAGCCTTATCCACATCAACAGAGTTCTGAGTTAATGGAGGAGCCATCGAACTGATGTTAGCTCTTTTGGGTTTAAAGGATCTTTTCAAGGCAAAGAGAGACTTTGCAATGAATTACAGTTGAGCTGATCACTCCTCATGACAATGTATCCAAATTACCAGAATAAAAACGGAAGCAGCAGGCTTTGTGAAAATTAACATTTGCGCCATTCTCAAAACTTTTGGTCGTGTCATGGTGATTCTACATCATTCTGTCCTCTGACTGCTATAGAAGCTATAGTAGTTAAGCCTGCTTGATCCTTGACCTGTAATAGTACTGGTAGACTGTTAAAATAATCTGCAGCGGATTAGCCTGTGTGACCATATATACATTACACAATAATGGTTGCACAGTCTGTGGGCGGTGAGATCCAAGAGAACTGTTTGACCATTCTAATGCAGCAAAATACAAAGAGAATTGTCTGGTCCATTTATGCTTTGCTATAGCTGGATTGTTGCTCTATTCCACTGGTGTTTTAATCCATACTGTGGCTGCTGATTTCAAATGAAGGTTTGGGAACCCAGTCTTCTTTAACTTCATAACAGCTTGTTAATATTATGTAATCATTCCCAAATTTAAATAGAGAGAAACATTTGATCTTTTCCATTACAGCCTTGGCTTCCCAAAACTTAGTATTTTTAGAGGTGGATGACTCATTCATGCAATAGCAGCCAGTAGATACCATCTTACTGGAGGTCGTCTCATGTTGTTGGAACCCAAATAATCTCGTTACAAACCTTACAAGTGACTTTCTCTTTGCATTTGTAATAATATTGACCACAGACCAGCAAATGGTCACATTGCAGAACTGCTAATGTTGCATGCAAGCTGTTAAAATGACAGCTACTGTCAGAGTCACAGCTGACTGATAATGGCCCCTTGTAATAGAAAGTTGTGTCAAGAATTAGCCGAGCTTTTGTTTTAGTGAATTTTCTGTTCTTTATACCCATAAATAGTGGAGCTAAATTATTTTGTTCTTATTATAGACCAACTTCAATGAAAATGGTGTTTTTGTTGTTTTAAACATGCTCTTGTGACATTTTCCTAATGATGGAGGACATTTAGAAAGAAAATTAAGCTCTAAATTGCATTTCTGAGTATTTCTTTATTTAAATTGTTGTAAATCAGGAGCAGCTGAAGGTTGGAGTTGGGACAGATCATAAGCTAGAAGGAAAGAGTGTAAACGGAGAGCTCTCAGCAATGAGAAAGGGGAAAGAGTTTCTCCATGCCAATGGTTCTGCCATTCTGCAGAAACTATGTCCTAGAAAACCACACAGTTTTTAAAAAAAAAAAAACATTATGATCATAATTAAAAAAAACACTGGGAACGCTCTCACAGTAGATTCGAGATTGCTAAAGATCATTTTTTTATTATTATCTTTTTTTAAAGCAAAGATATGAAGTCTGACTTTGACTTCTTTACATTTTTATTTTCCTTATAACAGCTTTGGTATAAATAAATTATTTACAGGTTTTTAGCATATGGTTGGAGGTAAAACAGGTTCACATCTTTTCACTTTTGTTAAACTTCTTTATTTTAGCTTTATCTTTAACAATTTGATTGCTTATTTTCACTGTTTTCTCAATGAGGTGAAGCTCAGTGGGGTTTGAATGATAACCTATAATAAAAACATACATCCATATTGACGAATTGTTAAGCTACATTCACACTGGGCATGTGACGCACGTTCAAGAACGGGCTAAACACATATTAAGCCCATAGTGTTCACACTGGACTATCGCTACTCTATACTAGTGCATATCCACCACCTACAGTTGGAAGAGGCTTGGTGCGAAATGTCAAAGCGGTGCATATTTTGCTCTATACTTTTTTTTTCACAGCTCTATTCTGATGCAGTAAAGAGTTGGTGTTGTATAATTCCGTCTGGGTACAAACTGTAATTATTAATGTCTTTTTACAACTGGTTGCTACTTCGGTAAATTACATGGGATGTCATCCCTTACGTTGCTACTAAATCTGAGTCTCTGGTCAAAGTTTGACCTGGTTTAACTTGAAACGTGCGTTCAATGGCCACCCGTTTTCCCTTTATAGCCCCAAAACGGTCATAGGAACTTGCGTAGCGACGCGTGAACAGAAGAGTTTTAATCGCAGAAGCTCCAAATTGCTGTGTTTACGTAGACTTTTCAATGAAAGTGGTCGCTTGAATGCGTGTTGCTGAGGGTGGTGTGAACGTAGCTTCAATGTCATGCATTCAATTGTTTTAAAGATCATCGGTTTTAACTGCTAGTGTGTCAGTCCCTGTTTTTATTATGTTGTTATAAAAAGGGAAGAAATTAAAATGTGATCATTTGCGTTCAGTCTTAAAAATCCTGCATTCAGTTAACAAATTAACTTTAACACAATTTTTAAGGTACTATGTGCTCTTTTTAACACCCTCAACTAACTATTCCTCTAACTTTTACATTTTTGATGCAGTCTGTCATTATTTTTGTGCAAATTTCTCATCTTGTCTCTTTGAGTTTTGATTTTGAAGATTTGCCGCCTTTTTCACAGAGTCGTTTCCTCCTTTGTCGACAAACGCCTACTTCCTCCTCCTGCTTCTCTCTGCACCCTCTTTGTCTTTGATGCAGCAATTCACAAAAGGCTGTGAAGTTCTTGTCTTTGGCTTACGATGCCAAAAGGTCAGTCAGAGTAACTTGGACAGAAGCTGTTTCTTCATTCTGAGAGACAACTTGTAGCCCCGCAGAAAAGCTGACAGTGTTCTTGGTGGTCAGACCATACTGGTGAGTCTTCCTGTCTTCGATGCTGTTTTTGAACCTTTATGCAACACAAGATGCAGTAGGCCTCCGGGTGTGGCTATGGGTGCTCTCCTGCCTCTTTTTTTGGTCAAAGTTTCAGTAGTAGGCACTGTTGTTGTCATTTACATTTTTTAATGTTTAACGTTTTTATGAGCTTGACATACTTTTTTGTCTTACTAAAGTTGATAGTTCACTATTTAATCTAAGCAAATCTTGTCAGCTAGCAATATTTTACTCGGGTTTAGACTTGAAGGCTCTTGGTTTGGCTGATGTCAATGCAGTTTAGGTACATTGTAATTTTGTATTGACTCAGTAAAGTGCATGCTTATTGGATAGTAATTACTAAGCAAACCGTAACTCTGTGGGCATGGTTTTGTCTTCCGGGGTGTTTGTCGGTGTTTGCAGTGTGTCATCTAAATAATTGTGCCTGACTCACATGTTTGCATCAGCTTGGTTTGCTGGTACCATGCTTTTGCTTTGCAGTGGTGGCTCTATTGTAACAGTTGACTGAGTTGTGCACATGCTCAGTTTGAACGTTGACGTTTCTTTTAAAGTCTTCTAACTGCTGCTCTGAATCGCACTGAGCTGCTGGGACTGATGTTTAACAGGATATCCTGGCTGTGATGATGGGGGTGGGGGGGAGGGGCATGCACATTGTTTCCTGGAGCATGGTGTGCACTTCCTGTTTTGGTAGGCCCTTAAATTTGTGGGTTTTTTTAAGCTCTTCCCCTTTTTTCATTTGCCTCCTTCCCTTATTTGAAGCTGTTTAGTCAGCCGTTTTTGCTGAAAGACGGGAACTTTTCTGTCTGCTGCATGTTTCATATGTCTGGGGTGAAATATTCAGGATGCTTCAACTCGTCTTACTATCGCTATGTACTGTATTTTCTGCAATGTGAGTCACTGTGGAGTCGACGTCCCATTAGCCAAAAAAATGCGCAATAAAGAAGAAAAAATCATCTACAAGTCGCAGTTTTGGGAGAATCTTGGTCAACAAAATGTGGGCATAAGAACGGATATTGGATCTTAAAAGGCAAACCATAATAATTTAATAGATAATAAAGGTAATAATAGCTAGGATTGGATTGCAACAGTCCACTGTGGAAACGATAGACTAAAAGCATGTTCAAGACCACAGTTTTAGCTCGATCTTGAACATGCGTCACATTCCCAGTGTGAACATATGAGGGCTGTCAACTAATCGACAAAAAAAAAAAAAAAAGGTACCCTAATTTGGTATTGTTGACTCACCTGAAACAGAAGCATCCCACTGTCTAGGCGTCTAACTCACTGTCTTCGACATTTTCGTCAGGGTAATTTTTACTCACATTTTATTATTAGAGAAGGAATAAAATGTTTTCTAACATCGTGCGATCATTACATATAAAGGGGTGTTTAGATTGACGGCTTTGCGTTTCATTGCACCACTTCCTTAATGACCGTTATATCATGGAGTAAAAGTTGCAAACACCGCAGTGGGTCAGTGCTGTTGTCTTGAAAGCATCGTGTGGCTTTTGCTGCATGGATGTTGTTGACAACATTTAATTAGCAGGGGAGGAATGTAGCATCCTAAAGAAGGCTCTTTTTGTTTGTTTGTGCTGGCAAATCAGTTGTGTGCGTGTGTGGGAAGTTTAGACATGATTTGGTGCTAGCCTATAACTTACCTGGGACCTTAAAGATTTGATCTTTTATAAGGTGAGGTTGGAATTCATGAACTATACATGTAAAATTTCAATTTCTGTGAACGCACCATTTGCTGACCTTTAGCAGCAACATACATGACGCGAACCTACAAGCATTGGCAGTCAAACTTTAGCACCCCCATCACTTTGTTTTCTGTTACGTTGAAATGATGGAAATAAAGCATACTTTAGAAGATTTTTCAATCTCTCCTAGTAAGCATGCAAACAACAAACTAACTGTTCTAAAAAACATACAGTACCACTCACTTTTATGTTTCTAGAACAAAAAAAAGGAAAAAAGGAAATGCTGAGAAACGTACACAGGAAGCAAAGTGTGTTCCAGGGTGTATTTATAAGTAGGAACACTTCACCCACCTAGGACTTTGTCCAGGTCTGTAACGCTTTGGTTCAGTTTTCTCTTTTTTGTTTTTTTTTCTACGTCCTTAACCGTTCTCAATTTTCTGATAAATGAGAAGTCTCTCTTTCTTTTCTGTCAAACACACACACGCACCCACACACACAGCTACAGCCACACAGGGCCCCTGTGGCTTTAAGCCGACCCTTTGTAGAGGCATCAGATGCAGAGCTAAATATGGTTTCTTTGAAATTTCATACAGAGACACCTTGACAAACGTGATGTAATCCTGTCACTTTTTTGTAAATTTTTCTCCTGAATAATAATTGAACCAAAAAAAAAACTTTTACAGCTGCTGTCAATCAAAAAAAACATTTCTGTCTAACAGGTGAGAGATAAAATGATTATTTTTATTGGGCTACTTAGCTACTTAGCTACCGTATTTTTGGTAGTAGTAGTCATGTCTTTTTGCTTAGTTAGGCCAGGGGTGCGACCTACACTCAGGTTCGACTTACGTGTGGGTTTTTCAAAAAAATGGCAACAACCACTAGAGGGCACTGTAGGCGTATCTTTCAGTATTTGTCCTTGACGCAGAAGACGTAGTGCCGGGTTTTGCGGAATCTTTTCAAAGACGATAAAGGATTCAACGGAATTAGTGATTTGAAGTGATAGAGTTTAGTTGACATGTTAATGTGTTCTTTACGCTATAATTTTCTTAAATGTTTTTCATATGTTGCGCAAACAGAATGGATGCCTCTGATGTCTCATGAAGCTAAATACGCATCAGTGTGTTCCGGTAGTGAAACCTGCATGAATTCAGTCTATTATTGTTTTTTTATTCCAGTATTATGAATTTCCTTTCCAGGTGAAATGTCTGTTCTTGTTCCTGCATTTTTTTAACTAAATTTCTCCTATAAATGTGAATTTAAGTTCATCTTAATTTGATTTTTTTTCTTTTTTGTATCTTTGTAAAAAGCTAAACGTGACACATTGAGAATAGATATTTAAAATGTATATCTATTTTTTCTGTTTTGGATGGTTTTGTATTTATGTTGGTATTATCATTTATACTGAATTTAGTGATAAATGAAAATGTCTTTGCTCAATATTAACCGAAAACTGACTTCAATACTAATTAAAAAGTGACTTCTGGTGATATCAAACTTTAATTCCGTGTTGCCTATTTATGCAAATGTATATCAAACCAGTACAAGTTCAGAATTACCCTAATTTAACATCTACATGAAAGCAAAACCTTTTTTTCTTGATAGCTTAAAATAAATTCAGCTGTCATCGGGTTATTTATTTTTTTGTTTAATGTTTTTGTGTTTTCATTTTGAAGTTATAGTTCTAGAAAATTTTGTGATGAGTGACAGAAAAAAAAATCACATAATGAATTCAAATAGAACTTTTTTTTAAACTTTGTTTTTGTGCAATTTCACTAAAGTAAAATTCATTTTTTTTTAAATAAAAAATTAGCTTTTTTAGCTTTTTTTTTTCGAAAAATGAAATTAATTCCAATGAATATCTAATTTGGAGCCTTTGAGAAAAAATCACTCTCTACCTAATCTCACTGTCTGCAGAAAATGCTGCTTCATCCGCACTCACATCATTCAGGCTCTTAAAAAGGGGCTGGATGGCTGGCATTTGATAAAAGAAAAAGTCATCTCAAGGACATTAATAGTTGGGGGCTGTTTCCTTTATGGTCGGATTCAGATGCTTCTAATGAATTTCTGACTTTCCTAAGGGTCTTTTCGATGATCATGTGTTTTTTTTCTTGGCTTTTTGCCGTTGTTGCTCTTTTTATTATAATTCATGCATCTCCCCCTACTTGCTCCAGTAAACTTTATTTCATTCTTAAATCCTGTGCTTTTATTTACTCCTTTCCTTTGATCTTCTTTGCGTCTGTCTCTTGGGTACCTCTCATATTTCTTTAAATTGCTTAATCCCACTCACACACACACTTTTCCTCTCTTTTTCCTTCCTCTCCTCCTCTGATTACAGATGGTGTGACCCTCACATTACACATCATGAATTATTGAGGCTTTGCCCCACAAATCACAGGCCTGGTCTCCGCTTCATGTCCCCTCCTCTTGCCCTCACCTCTTTTCCTTCATTTCAGCCTCTGGCAGCGGATAAGATTGCTGAAGGCAACACAAGGTTTAGGGTTCTCTTCATTAATCTTCAGGAATTATGGTCAGTATAACTCAGCAGCTCAGGTTACATGAGATGGGTGAGTCCTCAGTCCTTTTTAGATGGAGCTTGTTATTGTAATTGATCCACCCTAAACCCTAGGGCCATGGACAGTTGGTGCCAGGCCGCAGAGAAAGACAAAAACACACACAATCTACATTATTTCCATTTTATTTATAATCTGATTCTGAAGGAAGTTTTATTTTGAAAAACTACTGGAATCTCCCCTCCACGTCCAGCTAATTGTTGACCAATGTCAAGCTCAATCACGTGTCAAAAACACATCATCTACTTTCCTAATTTAGCTAATTCATAATTTATATTCTTTTTGCAAAAAAGAGTCGGTGAGAAAACAGAAGAAGACACTTCAAAATAAAAGAAAGTCGTTTTTAACAGACAAAAACCAGGAGTCTTTACTCCAAATATGCATTTGCTCCAACAGTTGTTCCCACACGCCAGCAACCGCCTGTCTAATGTTATGAGTTTGCTGCTAACAAAGTTGATCAAACGCTAGATTCCCATTTAAGATTATATTTGAGTTTTTCTTTAAAAGTTGCACAAGTTGGCATCTGATTTTTTTATCTTCCACTTTGACAATTATGGGACAGTGGAAAAACGACATCACATTTTAATGGTTCCAACATGAAATCTAGAGTACAAATAAAGTTTAAACCATTTGCAGATATTTATTTACAGAAGATGAAGATAAACTTTACCCTAAAATGTTAAAGGGAATTAGAAGCTAAAAAAAATATTCAGTCTCGTACAGGTCAGTCCATGAAAACATTGTCTGGAAGTAAACCGGTCCATGGCCTCAGAAAGATTTAAAACCACTAGTGTACGGTACAATATTGCCACCAAAACATCTCAAATGGATAAGGAGAGGTCAACTAAAAATGTTGCAAATATTTTCATTTGTGTTTTTCTTCTTTTTTGGGTGGAAAGCAGTTGTTTCACAAATAAAAGGTATTCTGCAAACATGAGACACGAATCGGTCATAGAAACGACTGGATAATCAAAATTCTTGGAGGTTATTTAGTAAACCGTTACCTGCTTTAGCATGATGTGCTCTGACAGCAACAGGCTCAATAAAACCGTTCCATTCACAGCATAAAGATGTTGGGATTGACTAAATGGGAGCAAACATAGGAACTCCAGGCTTCTTCTAATAAAGAAAATTGTTGTGTAGATTGTGGGTTGGGAGTTTTTCCGAGGGTGCTGCATGTCAACTCCTGCAAAAAAACAAACATGATGGATTGACGCATTTTTAGTCTTGGTGCTGGTGTGGTTAGGTTGGATCTGACGCTCTACATTGCATCTTATAATGTTCTGGCAATCAGCAACACAATAGTTGCGCGCGCGCGCGTGTGTGTGCACGTGCATGTGTATGTCCATTTGAAATCAATAAGCCTCAAGGCCCTGCATCTTTGAGTCATCTGGGTTCTCAGAAGAGAAGGACAAGATGTTGGGAATTCACGCACACAGAAATAAACACACCTACACAGTTTCTGTCACAGACTGTCTTCTGTCAAGGGTTGTATTTTTTAAAATTCAGTTTCATGAATTAACTAGTGTGCCTCAAATGTTTGTCTTTGACAGTTGCTACTGATTTGTTTTATGTAGATGTTTGTGTATTTTCCAAACTGTGTGGTTTTTTTTTTGTGTATTTACAAAAAACACTTGATGATTTACCTTGAAAATGAGAACACTTTACTTTAAAGATTTAGTTAGGACTTCTGGTGACAATAGTGCGTAGCATTTCTTTAGTTACATACTTAAAGTCCAACATTATTCTCAAATTTTAGAACAGTAATTACATTGCCTGAAGTATATACATTTATGTGTGTGTATATATACATTTTTTTTTTTACTCTCAATTACTGGCTTTGTTAATTATCTTTATGGACAGAATTTCTGTCTGCTCTTTCCAGATGACGTTGTCATGTTGTGGTCATCGAGCCAGGACCTCCAGCTTGCATTGGGGCAGTACCCAGACAAGTGTGAAGGGGTGAGGGTCAGGACAGCCAAGTCTGAGCCACGGTTCTTGACCAGAGAAAGATAGTTTGTCCTCTCTTGGTGGGCTCCTACCCCAGATGGAGGAGTCTCGATGTTTTGGGGTCTTGCTTACGATTAAGGGAAGAACAGAGTGTGACATTGAGAGGTGGATTGTGATGATGTTGTTAGTAAAGATTGGGCAGCCTTGCTGTACAGTGTCTTTACAGATGGGAATTGGATAGAGAACATTCTGGACATTAGCTGGTAGAAAAATCTGATATTTCGTCAGCATCTGGAGAATGCAAACTCATAATCACTGACACTAAGTCTCAGGAAACATTTAACGTACATTATGAAGTCAGTCGGCATACTTATTGGTATCTGCGTACTAAAGCTCACTGCAGAAAGGGTAAATTACTCATTGTGCTTGAGTTGTAACAAATATGACTGGAGTATGCCACTGAGTTAGGAAGTAAAATGCATTCACATTGCAAGCCATTGATGCGGAGACTGCAGGGATTGATGCAGGGACTGCCATAGCAACAGCCCCTTGAAAAAAGCCTGTGTTGAATATTATGGGGTGACTCACATATGCCAGGTCAGTCTCAGTCTGGGTGCCATCTTCAAAGGAATGCATGTATATTAACTGTAGCCTCGTTGCCCTGCAGCGTTTGCATTTGTACGTAATGCATGATGTGTTCATTCTAAAATCATGTGCAGAAGATGTATACGTGTTTATACACAAGCATCCGAACCCTGTTGCTCTCCCAGGAAATATGAGCCCAGTTTTATGAATGAAATATGTAAATGGAGAAGTAGAATGCTCATGCTTTGCCTGTTTGGTTTGGTTTATTCCTTGCAGCACTTTCCACTCGTTGACCACATGCTCTGTCAGGGGATGCTGCAAGCATGCAGACAGGATGTTGCGCAATTTACCATGCAAGGCATTTGACCAATTGTTATTTATTTTGTACTCTCTGCATTGGCCCCAAATTATCTTATGAAAACAGTTTTAAGAAACTTTTTTAATGAAGTTGTGTGCTATTTTATTTGGACTTTAAACTATTTGTGTGTTTAGAAACTGAATTATAAAAATTCATTTCCCTGATTTACAACTAATTCCAGGATACACACCATTTCTATGCAAGTGAAAAGGTCTGTTAATGCACTGCATTTTCACTTTGTCTGATTAGAGATACAGACTTGACAGTTTGACACACTTCCTTTTTTTCTGTCATTATTTATGAAGTGAATATCAAACAGAGGAACTAACTCACTTTGACACTTTCAATAGAATAATTACGGGGTTGTAGCAATAAACAGCGAACCCCCCCCCAAAAAAGTTAAATAAATGTTATATCTTGCTTCCACTTATTCAAACCTCAAAATAGGTCATTTTAACCAAACAGAAAACATAGTTTTACTTCATGTCATCTACCTAAAAAATAGTTGTAGAGCAGTTGCTGCTTCTGTTTACTCATTCTCACAGACTGAACCCACAGCAGAAAGATGAACCCACAGCACAACAGTGTTTAGTTGCCAACTTTAAGACCTTCAGAGCAACTTTCCAAGTCTTTGGTATGACTCTGTCTTGGATTTGAACTCACAGCTTTCCAGTCTCAGGGCAGACACTCTACCACAAGGCCACTGAGCTGGTGATCTGTCGGTTTTCACTTGCTAACTTCGATGCAGGAAAAGTACAAGAAACCAGTGAACTTGCACTTTTTTAAATGAACATTTTTGGATGCAGCCAGATAATTTCCCATAAACTTGTGTTCATTTGGTATCTAAATGGGATATTTTTCAAATAAAAAAAGTTACTTCAAAAACGTCAAAATGCAGACGTCGTTCAAAATGTTCCAGACTGTTCTGCAGATTTTTGAATTTTGATCCAATTGAGCATTTTTATTATTATTATTATTATTATTATTACTGTTTAATTGTCTTCTAAAATAATGAAATATATTTTAAAATGTTTGTTGAGACGTGTAAAAGGGAAACCTCTCCTCCAACATCTCCCCAGAAATGCGTCCTAAGCCCCCTTCTGTTCCCCCTACACACATTGAACTGCACTGCAACCCAATCCTCCAGCGCAATACTCAAATTTGCAGATGATTTCTCCTTTTTTGGGTCTGGCAACGTGATCTCAAATTTGTTGGAAATGTTTATATGCGTTGTGTATTGGCATGCTGGCACAAGTACTTGCTAGTAGTATAAATAGGAAAGCCAAGTTCCCTCATACTTTAAACAAATCCCTACAGCTTCCCTCTGGCACTGCATGTTTGTGTTATGCATCTTTCAGCACTGTGCCAGCTTTTCATTCTTTACAGTCTTTTGCAATTTCCATAACCAATATAATTACTTGTCCCAGTTTTTGGTCAAAGCCTCATTTCATTTCTTTTTGCCTTTCCTTTCTTTCGTTCTTCAGGCTTGTATGATCCATCTCCAGCAGTGCTGACTGAGGAGTGAGGCAGCAGGATTTACACTAAACTCCTCCCCCTGCAGCCATGCCGCCGCCTGCAGACATCGTCAAGGTGGCCATCGAATGGCCCGGGGCGTTCCCCAAGCTCATGGAGATTGACCAGGTAGGTTCACATAGAATCTTAGAGAATCTACACATACCTCATCTTATACTTTTCCTGATTGTTGCAGTGTTTTGTTACACTGTCAACAGTGCCTCATAAGGGCATGGCGGATGTGATCTGGGTGAGATGCTGCTCTGGGATTGTTTTCAGCAATTTGTCTAATTAGACCCGAGGAAGTACCCTTAATTAAAGATCATTGACGACTAAATGAACCACAGCATTCAAGTGTTCAGCTATTTAACGAAGGAGGCTCTAACTAAAGCAAAATAATTAAGCATTTTTTTAAAAGTTTGAATGTCAAGTCAGATCAACAAGATCTAGACATCCATCCATCCGATTTTTTGTTTATTTGTTGTTTCGTAATACACAAATCATATACAGTACTGAAACAAAACCGTGTCTCAAACATTGAGGTTTGAACCCAATCATGAAAAAAAGTCATTGTTGCATCCCTAGACACCAGTCCATTACAGGACATGATGGTACCCATAGCTTAATATTTTGTTTCATAACCTTTCACTGTTATGAAACAATTCCTGTAACTGTCAGTGAGACTCCCGCACCAGTGGTCCACTCCTCATGAGCAAACTGTTCCCGTTGTCTCAGGTTTGAAGGGTGCCTTTTTCCAGACAGCTCATAAAAGGCCACTTTAGTCCAATGTTTTCCTCTTGTTTTACCTCTTTTTGGATGTTTGCAGCTGTGTGTTTTGGGTCGTTGTCCCATTGCAAGCCCCATGACCTGCAACTGATTTGTGGTACAAGCATTTAATAAAAATGTTTTGTAGGTACCTCTCAAGTTTGAAGACTGCCGTTTGTACATGAACAGCCCATACTGTTGAGACTGGGGCAAATATTTTCGTAACAGTTGAGTGTATGGCCACCATCTTTTATGGCCGTCACTTTGGATTTTTCTCTTGGCTAACACGCATTTCTGACAGAGGGGATCCTAAGGTAAATTTGTTGCTTGTTCCCCAAAGTGCTCGAGAGTGCCATCGACCACTATCGATGGTCTTGCAATTTCGTTTTCCCAAATCTTCACAGCAACCAGTGTTTCACTGTAGGGACAGTGTTCTTTTCTGCTTATTTTTTCTGTCTGTAAACAGAGCTGACGCGCCCTTGCAAAATGTTCCATCTATCGTCTTATCTGCCCTCAGAGCTACTGCTCCATGTCTCGTCAACATGCAGACGAAATTCCAGTCCGACTTGTTTTATGGCTGGTTTTCAACTGTGTTGTTCTTTTCTGTCCCCCATTAAGTCCGCTTTGGCTGGAACGACAACTGACGGTGTAATCTGACGCTGATGTTCATTGAGCTTCATGTTCACCTTTGATCTCTTTAGACGTTTTTCTTGGCTCTTTTGTTGCCATTCTTATAATGCGTCCTTTTGATTTGTCATCAGATTTCCTTCCAGGGAGGTTGTCTACAGTCTCATGAATCTTATATTTCGGAATAATGTGCCCAACTATTGTCACCAGAACATTAAGGTCTTATAACCTTTTCCTTTGACATGCTTGTCTATAGGTTTCTTTCTAATCTCCTGGAACTCTTTCCTTCACTTTCTTTAGTTCATATCGAGCGTGGTACTCAATATGTCACCAAATGGCACAGTGACTACCTGTGGCTCTTTATATAAGCACACTGACTCATTAGACGATTGTAAACACCTGATGCTAATTCGTGGACACACCTCAGATGAACATGTCCCTTTGGTCACATTATTTTGTCTTTCACTCCAGAATGATGGACTGTCTTAATTGATAACCCTGTGAATGAAGCCATAAACCAAAGTACGAACAGGAATAGTTCAAGAAGGACACCCCCCCCCCCCACACACACACAGACACACACACTTTTCAAATGTAAATGATAAAGATGAGCCTTTTTTGCATCTTCTTGACCTCGTCCTCTTGCTTTCCTGCTGTCTTTCTCTTGCTCCACCTTTGTCTTGTCTTGCTTTTGCTCTCGTTTATTCCCCCACACTCTCCTCCTCCCTTTGTTGTTATGGTGAAAGTCCCATTGTGCCTCTTCTCTTCTTGTTCTTCAGTTGTCGCCTCCCTCCTCTCCCTCCTCTTCCTCTTAACAATAGACACTGCTGTAGTGTATGGATTCATGACTATTGGCTGTGGAGAGTGGATGCCTTGAGGCCAATAGAGATGGCGTTCCTTTCAGAAAACAAACTTGTTTAGCTGTGTGTTTGTTGTTGACACAGTTGTAAACTGTCTTGTGTGATTGTTTTTCTGTGGTTATGTCTGTTGCAGCATACCGAGTTGTTTCGTCTTTGGGTTTAGACGTTGTAAAAGCAAAGCAGAAGCAGAAGATCATTTGAGGAATTGTGTTTTAGGATTAGAAAATCCCTCTAAAGATGCCTAGCAGTAAATTGACATTTGTCTTGCTAATAAAGTAATTCACTTTTTTGGTTGCTGATGTAACTATTTTGTTCAATTACTTTTGGGGAATTTCATATAAAATCTGTTTCACTACAGCTTTCCACTCAGGCCACGAATTGATCATTTTCCATTGATCAAAATGAACTTTTAAGGATTCCATTCTTTCCTATTAGTATTAACTAATCATATGTTCATATATATCTTTGTGTGTTGATCCGAATGGGACTTCTCTGGAGCATTCAGTATGTTCAAGTACACCCCAGCCTGGTGGATGTTATTTTTATTTATGTATTTGATCATGCAAATTCTATGTACGCCTGTCTGTGTGCACATAGAATAATCAAAGTAATTTGTAACATCAGTCCCCTATAAATACTGTCAATTATAGAGATATACTTAATACTTGTACATAGTTGTGTTGATTATATGTGCGTGTATCATCACAAATACATGTACCTTACCTATGACTCTCATCTTATCCCATGACTTTGTACTATCACCTCCTACTTTTGAGGCACTCAGCTGCATTCTGTGTGTTCGATTGGTGGACAGGACCAAAAAAAAAAGAACCTTATTCTCTGTTCGTTTGATGTGTTACATCAGAAATCACATTTTACTTTATTTTCATTTGTCAAAACTTTTATTATTATTATTATCAAAACATGTATTTTTGTTGATTGGTATGAACAGGCAGTGTGAAACCAACTTTTTAATACCATTACATCACTGGATGAGAATTTGCTATTAGGAGTTTTCAACAGTAACGTTTTGAAGAAAAAGAAAATACAGATTCTCTCTGCTGGCTTACAGAAATGCTTGGACACACTGTCACGATGAATAAATGTGGCTGATCGGAATTCCCACATTCATCCAGGCCCATAAACAAAGACAGCCTCTCATTTTGTTATTCCAGTTTTGGACATTCATTTTCGCCAACTCTGAGCTCAACTCTGTATCAAGAAGACAAACCAAGCGGGTAACCTAAATGTAGCTTTGTTTTTTCAACAGAAAAAGCCTCTCTCAGCCATCATAAAGGAGGTTTGCGATGGGTAAGTCTGCACAATTGTTTTTCTTTGCATTTAAAACACATTTCTGAGGTAAATGTTGAAAAAAAGCCGCCTTTGCTTTCTGCTTAAAAAAAAGTCATGTTAGAGTCATAAAGACTTGTATGAATAAAGACATAATCATTTCTGTGCTCTTGTGTTTTGTTTCCCCCAATTTCACACCTTTAGGTGGTCCTTGGGAAGCAATGAAAATTTTGCTTTGCAGATTGCTGATTCAACAAATTTCTACATAACAGAAAAGGTTTTTTTTTTTTTAACACACGTAAAAATATCAATCTTAAGGAAAGAAGTCTTAAAAGAAATGGTTTTTATTGGTTTGATCTTGAAAAATTTTCACAGAATCGTAACAACATCAAGAATGGCTCGATCCTGCGTTTAACCACCTCTCCTGTAAGTCGAGGAACTGTTTTTTGATTCATTACTTGAGTTGGATTTGTGTTCACATCCCTGTTTGTGTTTTTACCCTTCAGTATCAGACTGCACTCCAGCTTCATGAACGAATCCAGTCGTCCAGCATGGATGCGAAGCTTGAAGCGCTGAAAGACTTAGCCAATGCTTCCCGGGATATCACCTTTGCACAGGAGTTCATTAACCTGGACGGCATCTTGCTTCTTACTCAGATGGTGGAGAGTGGGACTGAGTAAGTCAGATGTCTTTTTGGCCCACTTTTGCAGCTGTTAGTGCATTTTTCCTCTCAGGCATAGTAGAAAATTTCAATCCTTTCTGTGTGGTTTTTTTTTTTTTTTTTGTTGTTACTTGCGTTTGTCTTTTTTTAAATTTTCCCCAAAAATGTAACAAATATTTTTGAAAGCCTAACAAGAATACATTCTAAAATGTTGTGTCTGTCAGTGACGTTTACCTCGATTGCAGCTTAACAAAAGACCCACTCCAGATAATCTTTTGATTTGCTTTCAAAGTGTTCCCTGTAGTCTTTTAATTATGATTATGCCGTTCTGACCCGACATTTCTGGAGACAGCAGTAGTTTATTAGAAAGTTGCCCCTGAGTTGTTGCCGGCTACATCTAAATAACACACCCTCTTTGACCGTTGACATGATAAATGTGAATCGGCCAATCCTGACGCGCCCAGTGTTGCATAAATGTACAAAACTGCTTTTCTAAGTGAAAAAATCAGCTGGATTTTAATTAATTGTGTGTTGTCAAAAAATATTAACGCCGAGGCTACAGGATTAGGTTACAATAACACCTGATTTATATATTAAAAAAAACAAGAGTGGAAAGTCAATACTTCCTGTGCATGTTTTTAAGAATTTCTGCAGAAAGATTGTTGTAACAATAAACATACCAAGCAGATCCAAGAATATTCAAAAAAGTATCTAGAAAAATATCTAACAGACTTTCCTTGTCAGGCTGTAAGGGTTGTTTATCATCTACTATCATATTTATCATCATTAATCTTAGGGCTTCAAACTTTAGCGTGTTAAAGAGACCTGAAGACTCTGGAGGACGTTCTCTTTCAGGTTAAAGCGAGAATCTAAAATGCTGAGGTGACATTTCTCATTCTTGGTGCCTGGGGAGAAAAGTGTGTTCACTTCTTTTTGTGCTTGTGCATCAGAAGCACACCATGTCTCTTGAAGGGAGACAAAGTGAAGATGAGAATGTGCAAATGTAAATGCTTTCACAAGCTGACATGCGGCAAAAACTTGCAGCTGCCAGGCACTTTCAGTGTGTTCTTTTTCTGCTTCCTGCAATTCTCATTATCTAACTTCCACAACAAATGGAAATATTCGTTCAAGTTAAATGTTTGTGTTGACAAAAATGCTTATTTGGGCAATTTCAAATTGGAAAGAAAGATGTTTTTGTTTGATTCCAAAGCCAGTCAGACATTAAGACGTTTATTTTGAGCGTAAAACGTTCCGTCTCTTGAGGCATTCCCTTTGGAGCGTCATTTCCAAAAGCTTGATCTTTTATTTTCTAGGAGTAGTGATCAAATATTTTAATTTCTCCAAACAGAATCACTAAAGCAGCACAGATGTTAATGTATTCCACTGTGCTCATGGCCCTTTGAGAAAATATTACTTTATGTAAATCACCCTCGCTGGGTGTTCAGCTGTGCAGACACTGAGAATGGCGTGTTTTTGTGGATCAGCTTCATTTTCATCCAACAGTTATGAAACAAAAAATGCAGAATGATACCAAAACCACACACACACACACACACGTTATTGCATCTATCAGGAAACTTGTTTGCGAGATGATTATTTGGGAGCTGGGTCCTAGAGTTCCCTGTTGGCTGGGCTGCTCTGTGAATTAATGATTTTGCCAAACACAGTCTGTTTGAAAACACAATTCTGCTGATGTCCTCTTGAAAATCACAAGCAATGGACAGACATCCCCATCTTCTGGTAAAACAAGGAACTGCAACATTTTTTTGTTAAACGTCCAGCACATGGTCTTTAGTCGGCCTCCATTCTTGTAGCATATTTTTATCCAAAAATAAGTGTAATTTTATCATGATTTTGGAAAAATAGTTTTAAACTAAGGACCTGCTATGCAACTTTACATAAAATTATTTGATGTAACCAAGTAAAGGTAAATACAACTTATTTCCAGTTTGTAAAAGACCATTACTTCATCATTTAAACTGTATTCACCGCTTTACTTTAGTTTTTAACTCATTTTGAGTTAAATTTTCCAAATTTGTTTGGTTATAAAAACTGTTTTCAAAAAGCAAAATTAAGATCTTCATTCACTGATTGTATATCAGAACTGTGGGATGTCACCCATAGAAATGGTTTATTCCGGCTTCAACAAAATGCAGTCAATTCAGTTGCCAATTTTATTTTATTTTTTTGTGATCTTGTTGGAAGGCCACACCCCTATTAGAGAGAGAATTATAGACAACATCTGTCAAATGTTTTTAACGTTTAATATGAGACCACATACATTTATCAACTATATATCAGTTTAGGACTAAAATAAAATCAAGAATGGTTATTTTGAGAAAGATATTGAGTAATAGCTGTTTATTTCTCTATAGAGGTCTATGGGATTTTGGCTTCTTGGAACCAGCGAGTGCTTCCTGTTTGGAACGCGATGGGGGATAGTTCACTCGGTCCAGTTCTTATATACAGTCAATGACTTCAATGCTAAAAAAAAAAATAATAAAAAAATACAGAAAAGCACTGCCCCACACAAAACTGTTTTAAAGGAAAAATCAAATCATAAATTTGATTAATTAATTTTTACAATTTTTTTCTTTTGCTTTTAAATAGGTTTTAATATGTAGGCTTCAGGGGCAAAAAAAGAATAAAGGTGGCAAATAAGAACAGGATAAAAATAAAAGGATAAAAAATATGAACTTCAGTTTTATTCTTTTATTTCATTAAAAATGATTGCTTTTGTTATTTTCGCAATAACTTATAAAGCGTGTATTGATCATTTCTTAATCTTTGTTTATAATGAGAATAATATTGAATCAAAGATTAGTGGGGGACAAGTGAGGGCCAAAGTCCCCCCCTTCCTCTCCCCTAGCTCCGCCCCTGGTAGACTTCTGGTTATTATTGTAATCGTTTTTCACGTTAAAATGGAAGAAGATGCTTCATTTTAAGATATTCGTCATATTAACATTAAAAACATACAACCCAGAAATAGAACTAAACATCTTAGATGTTTTTTAGATTCATATATAAGTATCAATCATTTACCATTAACAAGACTCTTTTTTTAATACTTGTATTTTATAAATACATTTTTTGAGTTTCCCTTTTTTTCCCTCCACTTTTCTGCCTTGCATGCTTCCTGTAGCTGAGCAGGCCACGTTTTTTAAAAAGTGATTTAAACTTTTTTTCTTTTTGTTTTAACCTGGGATTCATTTTTGCAGAAAAAAACGGTCAGTTTGACTCAATGGAAGATCAGACTTGACTCACATCTGCTCTCTATCAGAGATGCTTTGGACTCCTGTGTGTTGTTCCATCCTTGTTCAGAATTCAAGTTAATGTTGTTTTCTTACCAAATGTGACACCAAAGTTTTTCAAATGTTTGCAGGCGCTATCAGAAACTACAGAAGATTATGAAGCCCTGGTAAGCCCCGCCCTCTCCCACTCCCCGGCGATTGTACAATGTCATTTGCTCTTCCTCACCTGCTGGTTGAGTCTGCATGATTAAGACCGACCGTGGTGCCTTGTGGGAGTTTTTAACATACTCGTGTAACTAACTGGCTTTGGTTCCTAAATGAGTGCTGCATGTGGTCAAAATATCTCTCAGGTTCTTAAGCACAGAGTGAAAGAAGGCCAAGATTTACTTTTTAATCAACCTTTTAAAAAAAGATTAATTGAAAGCATTCTTTTTAACAGCCTGGGTATATTATGACCTGATTCACCTTTTAATTCATGTTAAATCTTGGTGATCTTTACAAAATGGTGCTCAGGGCGAGGGGGTTTTCTTTGCACCTACTATGAGCTTTTTCCTCAGCTTCTTGTTGACTCTATAGTTTTTAACATCACAGAACAATCTTTAGTATACGTTTATTTTTTGTTTAAATCTGCCACATACAAATCTTCTTTTGTTATTTTTTTTGAGGTTGTATTATCCAAAACTGTAGTTTGTCTAACAGGCTATTTGTCCTGTGAGTTAATAATTATGACTTTTCACTAATCCTCTATATGTCGGAACCATAGATGTGTTTTTATCTCACTGCTCATTCAAAAACCTTTAGGCTCTTCTTTATTAGCCCACAGACCCTGTATGGAAACCTGGATATGACATTAAATCGAAACTAATTGTTTCCTCAAATTAATCATTTGTGTTTAGGAATTAGTTTTTTTGTTTTTTTTTTTGGGGGGGGGGATTAGCATTTAGTGGCCAAGAATTAGTAGGAGGAATGGAAGATACTAAAATACTGAATTATGCACACTAAATGCTAATAAAATACTCATTTTTGGCCAATAAACACAAATGTGCCAACAAAAACTATATTGTGTATTCAAAATTCTAATAACATGCTAATTAGTGGCTACAAATTAATTATTTGTGGCCATGACTTAGTATTTTGTATGGACAATTTATCATTTTTTTGGTAAACATTTGCATGTAGTGGCAATAAATGAGTATTTTGGACCAAAAAATTAGTAGGAGTAGTTGAAGATACTAAAATACAGAATTTGCACATAATTTATGCCCTACAAAATGCTAATGAAATGCCAATTTGTGGCCTCAAAATACAAATTTTTGTCTATAGATTAATTATTTATCCCCATTAATAAGTATTAATTAACATTTTGCTGTAACATATGTAACATAGAAATTTGTATTTTGTGGCCACAAATCAATAGTATTGGCACAAATAGTACGCATAATTCCGTATTTTAATATTGAAGATACTAAAACATGGAATTATGCTCACAATTTGTGCTCACAAAATGCTTAATAATGCTAATTTATGACCTCAAAATTCAAATTAATTAATTTTGAAAAACTTGTTTTTTGTTTCACGATGTAGCATTTTAATGCCAAAAATTAGCTTGAATATTTTTAGGCTGAAAATTAGAATTTTGGGGCAAAAAATTAGTACTTTGTGGGCAAAAATTAGGAGTAGGAATTAAAGATACTAAAATAACAAATTCTACGCCCAATTTGCAACCACAAAAAAGCTATTTTATGCCGTCAAAATACTAATAGCGTGGAATCTTTCTTTGAATGTCATGTCCAGGGATCCGTACTAATGATGCTGAACAGGTTTTATTTGATCCAGTTAAGTTTTTACAACAATTTCATTATAATTTCATTATAACATTTAGTTAAATGATCAAACCAGGCTGAAAGTGTTTCGTTTATTTTCTATTTTAGTTAAGCATATAATTACTTAACGGGTATTTATTTTTACATGAATTTGCTTGTTATTAGTCTTATCCATCTTCAAGACCATGAATGATATTTTTCTGCTCACTGAATGTAAAGTCTAAGTGTAGATTTTTAGTTTTTCAAAGTGAGTAACTGTAATTCCAAGGGTGGTTTATACATTTACAGTATAATTCAGTTTAGTAATCCAATCGTGCAGAATCTGATTTAAGAGTTATGTAAGCGATATGGAACATGAAGTCAAAGCTGAACCCAAATCATGAAGGACCTAAAGTTGCGTCACAACAAGCAGTTGTTTCTGGTGTTTGTTTTTTTCCTTTCTGATCCATGGTACCTGTGGAACTGCATGATTTTACTATATAATGTAGCTTCCTGTTCCTGACTAAATGGCGCTCAGCATGTGCTCTTTTGGCTCTAAATGTAGGCTTGTCTCCCACTAACTTTACCTCTGTCTCTTTGACTCTTTGCAGCAGCATTGAACTGCTGTCTCCTCTACCTCTCAGCTTCTGCCGTCTCCTCTTGTCAAGCCATCTGAGCTTTGCAGTCCCACTGTTAATGACATCTGATGATAAGATTCTTCCTGTGGTTTGTTTGTTTTGTCCTGCAGTTTCGGCGACTTGTTGTCCTTTACTTTGACAGCCTTTGTGGAGCTGATGGATCATGGAATTGTCTCCTGGGACACATTCTCTGTAGCTTTCATCAAAAAGGTTAGCCTAAAAAAAGCGCATTACTGGGAGCTCGAAAACAAATATGAACAAAATGCTGTCATCATGTTCACATATAGTGGAAGGCTTTTTAAACAGTCAGTCGTTCACTTCGTGTACATGTTCAAAATGTCTTTAATCTGATCACAGATTGGATGATAATTAAACTGTGTACACAGGCCCTGAAAACATTATCTGATTATAACAAACATCAGATGTTGGATTGGAATAAATCCTTTTGACATGTGCAGAGCTATCTAAAATACCAGAAATGGCCATAGAAGAAGTTGCGGCGTTCTGTGGTAAACGAGCATGACTGCGGTTAACATGGAGTGAGACGGTCTTCTGAGGGCCTTAGTTAATCATTTATTTTTTAAGTGACTGGTCGCACATCATTTCTAAATAAATCCAGTGGTGATTTTTTTTTTTTTGGCCGCACGACTCCGGAGAAAGGGTTAGAGTTATGATTAGGTTAATACGTGCGACCAACAACAGCATTTAGCCTTGGAGGCACTTGGAATCTGGGAGCCAGCCGGTTCTGTTTGTGATCCGAAGCCTCCTCCGGAGCACACAGCGTCTACGCATGATGTGAAAGCCAGTGCAGTAATGACCAACCATCAGAACAATTTGTTCACACGCACTACAATCTGATTAACAATCAGCATAACAAGCCCATCTTGATCGAAAGGAAATTTTGATCCAAATGAGTCTGATCCAGTCAGAGTATTAGATACGGCGTGCTTACGTGAGGCATTTTTATTCTGATCAGGCTTTTAATCCGATTGCTGTACTTGTGTCCACAGCTAGTGTTTTTACCATTGACTGTATACAGGACATGGACCGAGCGAGTATGATGTCACCCACAGAAAATTGTTTCTTATGGATCTTAGTCAGTTCCGTCACCATTTCATTTGCGTTACGGCGTCACCATGTTGGAGCCAGAAGACGTCGCTAAGCAGCGATTGGTCCCAATTGCTCCTTGCCGACATTTCTATGGCAACCGCTCTGACTAATCAGGATGAGGTTGTTGGAAGTCTACACCGCTACCACTTGAAAGCGGGCTACATGAAATCTGTCAATCAGATGTTTCAAATGTTCATCATAACCACTTACTTTTGTTGAGGCATCTCACTGGTCAGTTTACTACCTGAATAAGAAGTAGAGCTGTTATTCTATTTAGTTCATATGTGCTGCTTTCTTTTGTCCAGATTGCCAGCTATGTGAACAAGTCGGCCATGGACACGGCAGTGTTGCAGCGCTCCCTGGCCATCCTAGAGTCCATGGTGCTCAACAGTCAGGATCTTTACCACAAGGTGGCGCAAGAAATCACCATCGGACAGCTCATTCCTCATCTCCAGGGGTAAGTGGATGGTCCTGACTTTTTGATCATGTTTATTTGTCTTCACTTTTCTTCTTTGAGCTGCTTTTATGATCTATAACGTGCTTTTTTGGGGGGGGGTTGTGGATTGCAGGACCGACCAGGACATTCAAACTTATACGGTTGCTGTCATCAATGCTCTGTTCCTCAAAGCCCCAGAGGAGAAGAGACAGGTGAGGCTGAAGTGTGCATAGTCAGCATCTCCACCCTCTACTGCTGCTTACAGTTTAAAGATCAGTTCAAGTAGCAATCGTCAGTTTCTCTCTTTTACGGTGAACTCCAAGTACAATGCAGCAAAAAAAAAAAACACTTGTCCCATCTTAAAATTCTGAGAAAATTCTGAGAGATCTGCTAGATTCATCATAGATACATTTGAACTGTGAGGGACAGAATAGATAAACAAGAATCATGGAAATCACAATGAATGAGTCTTCATTCATGTATGATTTATTAGTACAAGTGTGCAGAAAATGAGTATTTGGTCATTAACTAAAGTTCTCTTTAATACTTTGGAATGTAAACCTGTTTGGCAATGGCAAACTAGAGAACTGCAGAACCTTAAAATGTATTCTTTTTTTTACGTTACCACTCCTTTATTGCCCAGGAAGTGTTTGTAATCCTCGCCAACCATATTTCATCATCAATGCTCTCACTGATGGACGGAGGTTTTGCCCCAAAATCTCCCCACATGTGACCCCATTCATCCCTTCCTCAATCCCTAACCATCCCATCCCCTTTGCAGAAACGAAACCCCATGGCATGATGCTACCACACCCATGCTTCAAAGTGGGCATGGTGTTCTTGGGATCCAACTCAGAATTCCTCCCCTACAAGCATGGCATCTGGGATTTATACCAAAGAGTACCATTTTGGCTTCTTTGACCACGTGATTTCCTACCAATCTTCCTCAGATGGTTTCTGGCGAACTTAAAAAATAATCTTGATCATGTATTGCCTAAAACTAGAGAACCTTTGAGCACTGGAGGACTGCACCCTTGATGTTGTTGTTTTTAACTAGTACTAACCTTTGTGACTGTGATCCCAGATCTCTTCAGGTCATTGACTAGTTTCCCCCATGTTGTTCTGGACTGTTTTTTTACAGTTACCAATAGAGCAGCACTATTAATCAATGAATGCATTTATGTTCCTATGAACCACACAAATCTGATCTGTCTGCTGCACATTATTAATCGAATCGGCCCATATCATTACAATATAGTTTGAAAATGAAATAAAGCAATTATATTGATTTTGGAAAATACCGTTTGCATTGAGACATGGTAGGTTTATTTTACTATGACGTAAAAACATCCATCATGGCAGCAAAACAACAATCAAGCCATCATGGCAGTCCAATGTGTGGAAACACTACATTTAGCAGCGACATGTGATCATACAGTAATAATAATGTTCCCTTTGTATTCTTTTGATGTGGGGTGAACTTTACTAAACTAAAATTTACTCTAAAATCTTGTTTACCTGTTTGTGCATATATTTAATTTACACTTGATTACCTTGCAAGAAACAAAAGGAATCTGGAAAACTTCACCTGCAATGTTCAGTACCAGGTATTTATCTCTGAGTCACACAGGTTGAAGTTTTGACTAAAGATTTCCTGGTTTGATTTTAGATCAGTGAATTGGATATGAGAAGTTATGATATGAGTCGAAGCTTGTTTTCGCCACTTAAATCTTTATTGAAGCGCCTCTGCTGTAATATCATACAGTCAAAGAATTTGAATGAGGTATAAAGTGACTATGGCTTTTGGGAGGACTACAAACACATTTTTCCATATAAATGTTTGTGTCCCTTCTCCTCACCTAAATTCAGGCTCCTCTTGCCACCTGCTCACTATGGCATGAATCCATTTGGTGGCTGCCAAATACTTTTTTTGTCCCATCCCCTCTTTGTCCCAAGCACCACAAAAATCAGCTCTAACATTTTTTTTCCTGACACTATCTCAGTTTCTTCTTTTTTTTATTTTGGCCACCAAATTCACTCAACTTACCCTCTTTGTCTCTGACCTTGTCTCCTCACTGCACACGACATGGTAGTTTGATGAGCACATTGTGGACATCCTAGACTGTCCTCTGACAGTAAGTGCACCCTTGACTAGCACACTTTGTAGTTTGCACTGTAGAAATTGAGAATTTGTTCATTTACTTCTTATATATAAGTTTTGTTCTCAAAGGATTTCTTTTTGTTACCATATTTTTCGGACCATAAGCCGCATTTAAAATATTTTTATTTTCTCAGAAATTGACCGTGCGCCTTATGTATTTGTTTTGGTTGCTCTTACTGACCTCAAACTGATTTTATGTGATACACGGGACTCAAAAATCCTTCAACTCTGGTTAGTTACGAAGCTGCACGGTTAGATGGAATGGCTAAGTATTATGGCTACCATAGCCAGGAGCCTCATGGAATAAAACGTGTTTTCTCATCATGAACTGAAAAAGTAGATTTGTATTTTATGTTACAACTTTTAACGTTGAGTTATTGAGAATGAGTTGACTAAAGTTTGATTTATCTGTGGTGTTGCATTCTCTGAATAAGCAGATAAAAGATGCACACATGAATAACACATTGAAAATTGCCAGAACTTCCCATCGATTCCTCTGACCAAAACCCTGCTGCCTTTTGCAGCCTGTATGCATTCTGGGAGGTGTAGTAAACCACATCATACAACTGTTTCGCTTTATTTTTTGAAGCTAGACCATTTATTTCCACGTGTTGATATTGCACCTTATGGTCCGACAAGAAAAGTGTTTTGTTTTTCTCCCCTGTACGTGTGCACTTGATGGTGTACCACGGGCCTTCTTTGTTTGCCTTGCTCGCCTAAAGTTTAGCATATAGAATCCCTAAATTGAAATCTCTTTACCTCTTAGATCTTTGTTATTTTTGTTACCGCCCATCTTTTATCAAACTTCTTTCCTGTGTTTTTTTCTTTTCTCTCTGTGTACAGGAAATGGCCAACATTCTGGCCCAAAAGCAGCTGCGCTCCATCATTCTTACTGTAAGTTCCTTTCTGTTTAGCTCGGTGTAGTTTTAACTCTAAGAAGAACAGCTTTTCTTACCTAAAAAATGACATTCTACAGTATTTTTACTTGTGTGCATCCCTATTATCGAGGGCTTCCACTGTTTTCTTTTAGGTCATTCTGCTTCTATAACTCTTGTCTTCCACAAAAATCCTTGACTTTTCCACTGGACCTTTTCTCTAGCTTACTAATTTTCCATTTTGTGCAGAATGTGATCCGTAATCCTACGCCCATCAACGATGAGATGGCACACCAGCTATATGTGCTGCAGGTGCTCAATTTCAACTTGCTAGAGGACCGCATGATGACCAAGATGGATCCTCAGGACCAGGTCAGTTAAAACTCCTGTTGCTTTGTTCTACAAACATAATTTGGAAGTCATTTCTTATTCCAAAACTGCAAATTCTAAAATGTATGTGACTTGAGGGCCAATGTTTGATTGTTCTTCTTTCTGATTGTTTTTCAGGCTCAAAGAGACATCATCTTTGAGTTGAGGAGAATTGCCTTCGATGTGGAGTGTGAGCCCAATAACAGCGGCAGCATTGAGAAACGCAAGTCCATGTACACCCGCGACTACAAAAAGCTCGGTTTTATTGTAAGTTGCACAATTTTTATTTATTTTTTTTTTTTAAAGAAGTCAAATCAAGGAAAAACACACTACTCCAGTGCAAAAGACCCACTCCGATCATTTTTGATGTAAAGCGTTTACGTGCATTCCAAACCCCTCCCCCAAAAAACCAGTGTCATTTTCTTGGACAGTTTCTGCAGAGCCTCAGTAGTTCATTAGAAATTTGCCTCAGAGTTGTGGGCGGTACTGCTGGCGTGGAGCAACCTCAACTCCCTTACAGCCCCTCACACCCCCAACATTATTAGAACTATTCAGACGTGCAGTTTGGAGTCAGATTCACACTCAGACAAGGAAGACGTACGTGGATCTATTTGTCTGCAAGCGGATGCATCAGAATGGAAAGCGGGCTACATGAATGGAGAAAAAATTGCATTTTTTTGTCTGCTCCCTATTTATATTGATTCAAATAAATACATTAAAAAAAAAACTCAGACATTTTTAAGCTAAGTTTTCCTCTTTCACTGGAAAAACACCACAACTGAGGGGATTTTTTTAAGTTTCTACTCTGCCAACTTCTTCCCGTCTGCAGTTTGCTCACTATAGATTACAGTAAGAAACTGTCTGGCCTCACGCCCCAACCAGCCTAAAGCCCGGTTCACACTGGACGCGGAAGCGCTGCAAAGTGGCACGGAACGGAGTGCCCTTCCATTTGGCGCCATGTTAACCTATGGTGTAGTTAAGATCAGACACGGAAGCCCCGCAGACCTCCGCACCGTGCAGCGGAACATTTTGGCGCCTGGTCTATTGTTTCCGCGAGGCGCAAGTGATCCGCGTCAATACTGGCTGGAAGTTACACCAAGACACACGAGAAAATCTGGTCAATTTCAAAATATAACCACATTTTCACAATAAAACACTGCGATTGACAAATGCAATCATATTTTTGCATCAAACAGACAGTACAGTTGAAAATAAACACAAACACACACAAAACAAACAGACAAACAGTCTACAATGTTCTAAATAACCACAGCTGAGTAGAAGCGCCTGTTGACCGTCACAGAAAAATACGCGTCTGGTGTGATTTGCAAGTGAAAGCTGAGACTGCGTTCTCTCCGTTCCGTGTGCAGTGTGTCAAAGAGTTGCAGTATGTCGAAGAGCGTGTGTTATTTAGATGTGTTAAAGGGTTAACAAACATCAGATCAGTAGAGATTGGTTTGTCCACATGGTGTTCAAAAATTTCTACCTTGCATGCTTTTCTTGTTTTCCTGCTTCCATGTTTCCGATCCAGCTAATCAGCTCCTAATCGAGCTTTAGTCTGGTAAGACTACGATTGGCTGGACAAGCAAAACACGCAATTCCAAGTAACTGTTACTATCACATTGTGTGTCTGACATTCAATTGCCTAAAGAAATTAATGTTTGGATGACTTCACTTCACCTCGAGCTTCTTCTTTGTTCCCTCAGAATCACGTCAATCCAGCTGTGGATTTTACCCAGATTCCTCCTGGGATGCTAGCTCTGGATAACATGCTCTATTTTGCGAGACACCACCAGGATGCTTACATAAGGGTAGGTACACCCAGCCCTTTGATGCTACATTCACACCAGGCATGTGACGCGGATTCTTGTATGTGCTTTCAGCATTGGGTGTTCCGATTGAACAAGCAGGGAGTGGAGTCTTTGTTTTTTTCGTGTTCTGCTGTTTACTAGCCGCTTGAAGGAGGATCGGTGTGAAAATTCGACAACTTGGTGTCATAGAGTTCTGGCTGGAGACAAACCGCAATTAATCATTTCTCCCACATGATAGAGTATCAAATAGCTGGTAGTTCTGTGTTAAAGGGGACGCCATCTAATCATCACTACCAATCAGAGTCCCTACCCTTTGCAGATTTTTCTTTCTTTTTTCCCCAGTGCAATTGTGCATGCTTCATTTGTTTATTTATTTTGGAAGGTGTACTGTTTACAGCCATCGTAATTGGCTGTTGAACTTGCCATCAATCTCCTTTGTGCCAAGTTTCCTGAACAAAATGTGTTCAGCTTGACAAGTAAATCTTCAGCAGATCTTTACTTTCATTCTATAATTCTGAACTTATTTTTCTATAAAGGTTTAAACAAGACATAAAAGTGTATCAAATGTGGTAGTGAGGGGTTTTATAAGTTTTAAACATCTATAAACCTACTCAGTGGATTTCAGCAAAATATCGCAGGTTATTTATGGAACGTATTTTCTGCAATAAACAAGGGAAGACTGTGCTTTTCTCATAGTCAAACGTTTTCTTAGATGAAACCATTTAATCCCTAAATGATCTTTGGCATGTCCCACCTTTCGAGTGAACTTTTGCTTTTCTTCTGACGCGTATTTCTAGATTGTTCTGGAGAACAGCAGCAGAGAAGACAAGCACGAGTGTCCGTTCGGACGCAGCAGCATTGAGCTGACCAAGATGCTGTGTGAGATTCTAAAAGTGGGGGAGCTGCGTAAGTCCTGTTCAGCAAAAATGCACACACTCTTCCTCTCCCCGACTATCATCCCCTACTTGTCCCACAGTTTTCAGACTTCAGACAAAAATTGAGCTCGGGCTACTTTACTAAAGGATAGATTTAATGTGAGGAGCCAAATTCTAACAGCTCCTTTCTCTTGTGATCATTGTGCTGCAGGGAGTTTGCTGTGTAGTGCTGCACCACTCCCTGCTGGCCCCCTTTTAGTTTAACATAGTGGTAAACCTGCTGTGCAGAGAAGAAGATGCTGTGTCCACTCCAAATTGATATGGCCTTTTCATTTGTCTTTTCTTGTTGGAAAGGGCGAGTTGGACTGGGTTCTGCTTCAGACTGACCCCTGCTGCTCTCTGTGGGGAGGAACATGACATTTTTTAGCTCAGTTATAAGCCGATATGCCCTTTTCTTTTGCGTAACCTCCCAAATTTTTATCAAAAAATGTTGACTTTGCTGCATTGCAGAGCGTTTTTTTTTTGCGTTTGTCCTCACATTTGCACCATAATGCATTCTGTTTTTAGAAACATTTACTCATTCCACATTCTCGACTTTGTGTGATCCAAAGAGACTGCCTCATTTCTAATCCGTCCTGACCTGCAGAGGCAGGGAAGGATCCCTTGTGGGCTCATAGAAACACTTACTGGGCTTTTTGTGGTTCTTTTATCGTAATTATCTATTCGTTTGGAGGTCCGTGTTTGTGTCAAGGGTTGGCTTTAATGCAGCAAGTCTCTTTAGCTGTTATCTAAATGCTTCCCTCTCTTGCCTTCAGGATTATTGCTCTGACCTCCTTCATATCATTATATTATATTTGTTCTCAAGAATTTTCTATCCCATATTTGAAGGATAAGACAAAATGGGACCAATCAATTGAAATTCAACTTTATTTATAATGCACCTATCCTGACATCGTTGTCTCCAATATCTTAAAGAAACCTTTACTTTACTAGAACATCTAATACTCCACGGGTGTTGCATGAAACACTGCATAACTGTGACTGAATTTATTCTGCAAGCTATTTTGGTCGACAAGAGAGAGTACCGTGGTTATATTTGGCATTAAGCCTGACCAGCAAATCATCTCTGTCAGCTTCTTCTGAAGTGCTGAGATCACATCTGGGTAGGCAATGTTTAGGAATCCAGAGACGTTAAAGTACCTGAGCTGTCACGTTTGTTTCCTTGGTAACCCAGGATCAGTTTGTCACCAGACCTATAAGTGGTCTTTTTCTATCCATGCACAGGTGTTGTTGGCTTTCTTGTGCAGACGCTATGGACAAAAACTCTGAAAGTCTGAAGCTGACAGCTCTCACCAGAATATCAGTCAGTTGAGGTCCAACACACAGCATCAGACATGCTCCATAACATCAAGGAAAATATATATATTTAAAACATTGTTTGGAATGGCCTTTGGTGTCAAAACCACTGGAAAATGTAGTCTCGAGGGCGGGCCAAGCCAAGGTCTCAGTGTGTCGGCCCCAGGCCCGGATGAATACAGAGGGTTGTGTCAGAAAAGGGAATCTGACGTAAAATCCATGAGAATCCATGCGAATCAGATCTGGGATATCCATACTGGATCAGCCGAGGCCCGGGTTGACAACAACCGCCATCAGGGCGGTTCACCGACAGGGTGCCAGTGGAAATTGGACTACTGAAGATGAATTTGTAGCAAGAGAGAGAAGAGGGAAGTCATGAGTGTTGGACTGAGCAGAGGTGATGAGGAGGTGGAACGTAGAAGGACAGACGGTGGTTGATTTTGCAAAAAAGATGGAAATGGCTATAGTGAATACATTCTTTGAGAAGAGGCAGGATCGTAGGGTGACCCTGACCTATAAGAGTGGAGGTACAAACACAAGACTGCATCTTGTCCTTTTGATTATGCTTTATTTTGGCTGTGCCTCATTGCTCCAGTTTTGTTGAAGTATTGTAGTTTGAAATGACCATTTCCTTCCAAAAAAAGCTAAAAAAGATGAGTAGAAATTATTGAAAAGACTCCTCAGAACCAGAAACACCTAAAGCAGCTGATGTCTAAACCCCAGAGGAAAGATTTTTAACAGATTGTTCCATCTTTACTTAGGTGGATTATTGAGAATGCTTTTATGTAGTGGTGAGTGACTCAGCTGTGGCATTTCAGATTGTTGAAACTGAAAAAAAGCCCCCCACCCAAGATCCACCCCCACCATGTCACCCTCTAAAAGGGATACTCTGCACAATGTTTTCAAATACCAATTTTAAAAGCTAACATGCAAGTATTATCTTTATTTGATGGATTTTAAAAAAGGTGACCCATCAAAAGTCTCATTTGTCATTGTTAAAACGACCTCTGTAGGTTTATGCTAAAATCACCATAACCACATTGAGTTAATATGCATTTGAAAATTCATAGGAAAGAAAATACTCAGTCAAAATGTTACCATTTAGTCCTAAATTAGGTCTGAAGTGGTTTTATTTTTAACTTCAATTCATTGACAGTTTATGAGAAAGTTAAGACTTTACATTATTATTTAGTAACATACGAAATATTAACTTCATTTGTTAAATATTGACACATTTACCTATAATTCAACATGTTTATTGTTATTATTATTTTATTTTAAAGCTCTCTAAGTGAAAAAGAAACTGAATTTACAAAGTTACAAACAATGAAAAATAACAATCTTATGTATTTGACAGGCAAACATTCAAAACCGCAACTGTTTTTTGTTGTACGTTGGGTCACTAGCTTCCTTTTTTTCACCCACAGCGAGTGAAAACTGCCACGATTTCCATCCCATGTTCTTCACCCATGATCGCTCCTTCGAGGAATTTTTCTGTATTTGCATTCAGCTGCTCAACAAGACCTGGAAAGAGATGAGAGCCACGAGTGAAGATTTCAACAAGGTATGGGGCCGGACTTTGTCCTTGAGAGTGAAAGTTGAGATGAAACAGTGCTCAAAGTACACACCAGCTATAAGGATTACTGTTTTTATTTAACCTTTTTTCAGTTTATTTTCTTCATGTTTACCAGCATGGCATTTGGGAGAAATAGTCCTTATCGGTGATGAAGGATGATTTTAAACCAAAACCTGTATGAAGTTTCTAACTCAAAAGCTAAGCAGCAAAAGATGTTTGTCAGTTTAACATGATGTGGGATTAAGATCATTTTTTTTTTTTTTTTGGTAATGCACAGTTCTGATACTACCAGTTGTTGGCAGTACTTTAACCTAAAACCTTTGGAGTCTAAACTCTTTGGCGATGTTGTCTAAGGTGTTCATTAACAAGAGCTTTTGTCAAAAGTTTTTAGTCTCACTGTTAGCCGCATTTACAATGCATTATTTTGAAGAGCTCTACAAAAACATTGGTAATCACGTCTCCGTGTCCTGGTTCATGAGGTCATTCAGAGACTCTCCCGGTACGGTGAGGTTAACCATCTGCTGGAGGAGCTGAATGACGAATGCTTTCTTCAAAAATATTGTTACTGTAAAACGTGATCCCCGCATTAAGTATTTTAGTTATGCTATAACAATTAGAGAAAATGTGTTGTGGAAATTTGAATAAACTGGCATTGAAAAAACACTAAGCTTTAGTCCTATAGAGAAAAATGTAATGAAAAGACAGCAAAGGGTAAACATGGTTTTTACTGGAATATTACCTTTAAGACAGATATTTAAAGACCTACTCTGATGAAAATCTTGTTTTTAGCATGTTCTCGTGGCATTTTTCAGATGATGGAGGACATATATCATAGAAATTTGTCTTCAATTTGCATTTCTGAATATTTCTTTTTTGAAATAGTTGTGAATCAGGAGCAGATGATAAAAAATGCAGTTTAAAAAAGAGCGTATTTGTGATGTGGAACTTATGAGCTCTCTGCTGCTGGGCAGGGAAGGGGGCGGGATTTCTCACCACCAACAGTCCCACCCACAACTCTGAGGCGAATTTCTAATGAACCACTGCTGCTCTGTAGAAACTATTATCTAGAAAATGACCGTTGTTTTCTTAAATAATGATATAATTATAATTAAAAGACCACTTGGAACGCTTTGAGAATACATCAAACGATGATCAGAGTGGGTTGGTGGAGAGGACATGAATGTTTGACCAAAAAAGGAATGAGCACCTAGTTTCATTTGTGTTATTTTGAAGTGTGCATTGTAGACAGGTCAGCTCCGCACTTAAGTGCAAAGGAGATTGAAAACTGTGGATTCTGCTTATTCAAATTCCATTATGTTAGTATTTAGAGGGAGTATCCACTTCAGACAAGATGCATCCACATGTGGGAGGATAATAGTAGAGATCGGGGACGATTCTGAGCTTCTCTGGAGCTTCGATGGTTGTTGCTGACAGCACTAACGTGAGGAGCGCAGACACATGTGAGGTCTTACCAGGGAATCGAAATGTTTCCAACTTGATGATTCTTAGAGTTAAGCTATGCGTGGCTGACACATTGCATAATTAGACACGCATGCGCATTTGAATCCGGGTTCAAATCCGCACAAAGATTCTGATGTTCAGGTAGAGGCAGCTGCTTCTGTGAATGTAGCGTTCAATAAACACTAGAAGCGTGTGTGCACGCTCTGTTTAATGAAGGCAAGTCTGATCCTCCTGAGGCTTAGCTTTGATTGTCATAAGCCAAATTCCCTGTTTCCATAGCAACCCCTGGTTCAATTACATCTCCGGTGCTGCACCACTCTTCCTCTGTTTTCAGTGAGATGAAGCCCCGTTATCTTCATGCGTTGGTGCTCAAAGGCGTCTGCCTGACACGCCAAAATCTGTGTTCCCTTCCTCCCCCTCCACTTTCTTACAGAGGGGTGGAAAAAAAAATTCAGCAGTGTAGCAGCTTGCAGCCACTCACCATCCCCATCTTCCTCTGCCCTTCCTCCTACATCTAAGCCTCTTTTTCTCCCAACACACACTCACACACATGTATCATGTGATTCAAATGCTGCGTCCCTATTGGTGCTTGTGATTGCGGTGTGTCCAATCAGTGCATAAGCCCGGAGATCAACATAAGTGAAGCAGAGCAGCCTGACTGATGCTCTTACAGTCACAGAGGGAGGGAGGAATATGGAGGTAGACAGAAAATTACATTAGGTCACAGATGGATTCTGTTTTTTATAGAGATATTGAAAATACATGTGTTTTTTAGAGTGGGGAGCAGGAAAGATGCAAGTATAAAAACGCTGAGAAAAAGCAAAAATTCTGCGGTTTTATGAGACGATCCGACGGGCGAGCTTTCATTTATCACAGCTAAAGCTAACCGCCTCAGCCAGCTAAACTCATCTTCCGATGAGCTGTCTGCTCTCGCCATCCCCGTCTCCCACTAATAGCTAGAAGAGACCGTCCAGGAGGACTTGCTGTTCACTGTGGAGAGACGCACACAGCACTCTGAGCTATGGAGCTGACATGTAAGTACTGGGAACCGGAGGAAGAAACTGGGAGGCGCTATGAAGGGAAGAACTCAAATTTATTTTTTTTTCGTTGTTGCCTGGTTGCAAAGGAGGATGGGTGGAAGAAAGGGCATAGGGAGATGGAGAAGATGGGATGGGGCAGAGCAGGGAGGAGGGACAGATGGGGCCGTGTTCACTCAGCGAGGCGTAAGCAGGTTAGATTTCGAGCCAGATTAGTCTTCTTTTATCATCAAAATATCAGGTGCTGGATTACAATTCCACTCTGTCCCCCCATTGATACAACCATTTGCTGCCCTGCATCAAGCAATGTATGTGTGATGGGGGTTGGGTTTTGTTATTGTGGATGAGATTACTCCACAACACCCATTGTTTATCACCAGAGGAGTTGAATACCACTACTACTGCTTTTCTCCACGCTACGTCTGATCATCACATAATCTGTGGTTTTAGCCATAGGGCCATTTTTTGATCAAATTTTAAAAAGGGACTAGCTGTAGATTGAACAGCTGCACTAAGTGAAAGCTGAACATCCCCCCAGCTTCATTTGTTTTGTTTTTTTAAGTACACCAATGCTGTGTTGACTTTCTACCGCTTCGTCTTAGCTGTGTTCAGAGTATCTTAATCTTTGCTGGTAGGACTGAAAACAAGAGATCGCTAAATTGAGGTGATTTTAATATCAAGGAATAGCTTCTCATCTTTATGTCCTTTGTCTGTGTGTTCTCTTTTTTTGTATTACTGAAAAACGCGAATGCAAAAGTAATCGTATATTACAAAGCTGAGAAATGTTTCAGTTTGTCAGAAATAGTGGGAAGTGGGCAGATTTTTGACAGTCTGAAGCTACGTTCACACCGCCTTCATCAGCGCGTGTTTAAGTGATCACTTCCGATGAAAAGTCTATGTAAACGGTGTTTCGGGTTTCCACGTTCACAACTCTCGCGTTTATGTTTCTACGACTGTTTTCCGTGCCCTACGTACAAGACGGGCGGCCATTGAACAAGCATTGCTAACTATACCAAATCAAACTTTGTCTAATCAGGGACTCAGTCATATATGTCCTTTTTAATACACGTAAGTGCTTACTGTTTGAAAATTGATCGGGGAGGAGAAATAAATGAAATAAATAATGAGAATTCTATTTCACCAAGTCTTACATATATCGGAATAGAACTATGAAAGAAAAAGCCTGGAGCACGATTTGAGAGATTTGCACCGATTTGACAGTTTGCACCAGGCCTCTTCCAACTGTAGATGGCAGGCAATCGTAATAGAAAGATAAAAAAGAAGAAGCCCCTCCCTGCTTGTCCAGTGTGAACACCGTAGGCTATACTCGTGTTCAGGTATGTTCGTATCCTTAGACTTCAAAGTCTTCATTGACTGATTTTAGATGTTTCATAAAATGCCGCCAGTATTTGGTTGCCAAGTTCGATTTTTCAGAATTAACAATAGTTTGATACCCATTATTAGTAGGAAGCACAGTTCAGAATACCCAACGAAAACGCAATAAATTAGAGACCTTCTGCCTGGTTGAAAAAAAAAATAGATCCATACTCTGTTTTTATCATTGATGTTTGGACATTTTTTATTATAGGGATAAATAAAAGAGAAATTATAGAGGATATAAGATGCTGTTGAGAGCTACTGAGACATAGTTTGAGCTACTATTTTTAGAATTGTTAAATAATTAGAAAAGATTGCTTGCTAACTCATGTAAATAATTTCTGACTGCTCACTTCAACACGAAGACTTTATGTCAGCTCTTCTCGGCGGGTTTTGTGCATGCATATTTGATGTTTAAGAGTGCTGCTTGTGGGTTGAGCAGGAACTAATGTGACAACAATAATATGAGCATGAGCATCAAAGGTTTTGGGTGGCTGCCACGTCTGGATTTGAGAGCGTCAGCCGGAAATGTCTGGGGAAATCACTACCCGTGCATCCATATGGTGGCTTGACTGCTTCTATCCTGCTTTGCATGAAATGACATGAGTTCCGACAGGGACACTGCATATCCCCCATCTGCCTTTCGTGCACCAAGACTTGCCGTTTTTTGCTGCTTTTCCTCTATCCATGATCTATTTTAAAAGTGTTCCCACTGGTTCTTTAGTCATTATTTTGATGTTTTTAGCCAAAATCTAAAAACCTGGGTTGTTTTCTAGGACCTAGAGAATTCTACTCGGATTCACAACAATATGAAAAAAGAAATACTTAAAAAGGCCATTAGAAAATGCCAACAGAGCTGCTAGAACAAAGATGCTCTACTTGTACTTTCCTTTATGTTGTGTCATGAATCTAAACTCTTTCAGCTGTAAGGATATTGGACATACAAGCTGGTCTTTTCTTGGTTTAGCAGCAAGTCCAATATAAGCTAATCTTTAAAAATAGGAAATAGTTTTTAGGGCTGTGCACCTACCATTTAATTACTTATCTCGCTGTTCATTAATTTCAACCTTTATTTGTTTTTGTTAAAGGAGTACAATCATTTTGTTGTGCACAATAGTCCCTAGAACAGCGTGTGCCTCAGTCAGTATATCCGAATAAAGAAACTTGCTTGTGTTCTAGTGGTTCCTTTGCATATATGCTTGTATTCTTGATAGCTTCCAAAGTCCCCATCATTAATAAGATATAATTACCCAGTTTTGTTTTATAACGACTTGAATCAATTATTTATTTGCCTCACATCCTCTGTCTGCATGATGATGCACTTTAGGCAAGAAGAACAAGGTGTCCCATTTTTTTATAACTGTTTTCATGCTGCAGTCATATTCTGTTGGATGGAAGAACTACTAAGATTTCCTCATTAAACCCTCTCACGTTTTTACATGGATGGACAGAGGCGTAACTACCCTGGACATGACATTGAAAAAAAATCATTGGGAACACTTGATATTCATTTGTGCCCACAAAATGCCAATTTGAGAGAACTTTAAAAAAAAAAAGTCACGTCCAGGGCTCCGTACATAACAGGGACAGGATGAAACATTGCTATACTCCTTGATGCTCACACAGTAGAGGAAAAAGAAGAATAAAAAGACCCAATTGTTGATTTTAGATTGTTTTAAGATCAGAAATGAAGATTGCATGTTCATTTTTGTTTTAGAAAACCGGTAAACAATAAGTTTGTGCTAAGATAGCCATCTTTCCTTCTTTTCCACGCATTCCCTGTTACATTTTACACACTGGAAACATGGGCTTGTTGAAATTGTTTGGGTTTATTTTGATTGATTTCCAAAAACTGCTTATATTGTGTGCTACGACACTAAACCAGTGATGTTAAAGTTTGAAGAAGATAAAGTTTGTGGCTGTGAGGCATACACTCTTTCAGGGTCAGATTTACAGAACATATGAACGCAAAATGTATCACGGTTCAGAAAAACACCCAGGTGAATGCTACAGACAGTCTGACACAGACACAACACCATGGAGGAGGATGCACGCTCTTTTATACACTTGCATGAGAATTCACATACTGGCCTAAGCTTTACTTGTTAATGAATAACATTTGCCTCTCTTTCTGGTCAAAAATGTCAGTGCCGTAGTTTTTCCTTATCTTCTTTTTGTTTTAGAAGTCTCAGTCTCAATGAAGATGCGTTGGTCCAGCATGAGTCATCCGTTATTGATTGTTCCACGTTTTAATTAAAAGTCCAAGTTTGAGACATTTTTTTTTATTACAACTGCCATTTTTTAAAACAGAATTCTGTTCACAGAACAAACCTCAGCTCAGTTGCACCCTCTACAGTTGAGGCAGAGGTACTGCCTGCCTCACATTGTATCTTTTCAGCTTTATGTTAGATCTGGACACTAAAGAAACAATAGAAAACTGTGGAATATCTATTATATGGAAAGTGAGAACATGTAAAACAATTTTACAATGTATATATATATATATATATATATATATATATATATATATATATATATAAAATAAAGCATTACTTTATTAGGGTTTGCTGAGTAGGCTAAAGGCATGCATTCAACCCAGTTTGGATTGCATTATCTAACATGAACCACAGCTCGGTGCTGCCTCACATCACAGCCTACACTCCAACTGAACAGGAAATATCCTAAATTTAGCAATTCTTTGCTAAAATGATTAGAATCATTATTAAAACATTATATTTATATCACAGATTAGTGGACACATTTCCTTGACCACACGCTTGACCGCACGCTAATGTTTATGTCCTCGAAAACATGTTTTACTAACTGTCACTCATCACTAACTGTAACTGTTTCACAAAAGGAACAAAGTTGGCTCTAAGGGGGATTTATCATAACCAGACAACAAAATAAGAAAAGTTTGCATGAACTAAATAGGGATATTCCATTAAAAAAATAACCATAAAGCTGCTTAAGGTGTTCAGCAGCATTTGATGCTGTGGATCTTTACGGGGCCAAAGTGAGTCTGGCAGGCAGAAATGTGTTCTGTTGTGTTTCCTCAGACTTCTGTCACACAGCCTGCAGGTTTGAAGGAGAGCACAAATGGCACAGTTGGCATTGCTGGCATGGATTAGTGTCACTAACATTTGTAGAGACCAAAGGGATTTGTGTTCATGCAGACGATCAATAAATACAGACTTTTATCTGATGTTGAGTGTCCTGTAATTCAATTTAACATCAGTCAATACTAAAATCTGCCTTAGTTTTTAGTCATAATTCTGCTGTCATTCAGAATATTTCCAATCTCATTTGAATCCATGCACATTTACCATCACAATCTTCGTAAAAGGCAGATATCCTTTCATGGTCAGCTGGTATAAATTATCATTACCAAATGAACTAGTGCTGGTTAATCTTAGAATTTGATGTGATTGAGTGTATTGGTGACTGAAACATGTAAAATTATAATTTAATGCATTTATTGGCTTGTTTTAAATATTATAAAGCAATTTTCTTTTTAAAAAAAAGATGATTATATTGTTTGCTTTAGTATCCAAACCACAATCTGAACTTCAAAATATCAATATTAATGTAATGGTCTTGAAACTCGTGGCATTGATTTGTTGTAAAGTAGCTTCAAATATTCAAAGCAAATTAACTTTCAAATAGTCTCAATAAAGCCCAAGTCCCTCACGAAAATAGGTACACAGATCTTTTTTTACCTTCAATCCAAGGGCACGCCCCAAGGAATGATCAACCTTGGCAGGGTTATCCTTGGACAAGAGCGGCTAGCTATGATGGCCAAAACGCTCAATGAGTCCAAGGCTTAATACTGATGGAAAGTCCTGTAAATGAGATACCAAAATACAATAATGTATGTGCAATATGATCCACATTGCTTCTGAAACTTGCCGTGCAGTTTTATCCCAACCGTAACTAAATCAAAGGTAAGATCAAATATTAAATAAAAATATTAAATCTTGGCTTTCAAAATCTCTTTCTCTGGTTGCAAAAGGCATTTTTGCATTTGCGACTTTCACAATTAATATTGCACTACTTCACACTCAGCTTTATTCCAGTCTTTGTTTTTGCGTTCTCAAGTCTGAGCTCAACGTTTTAAATGTACAACAAAAACAGCCAATCACAGACTAGTTGCTTCATTCTGATCGGTCTTAATCCCCGTTCAGTCAAGCCTGTGGCGGTTCTCATTTATCCAGGTGGCGTTGTCTAGCGGTTGTGTCATGGCATCTGGACATAAAATCTTGAGATGTTTCCGTCTTGAGTGGCTTCATCATTCTGACTGATCACTTGTTGGACCATTTTGATGTGAAAAATAGATTTGCCGGAAACGGGAAGTTAAAAAAAATCTGATGCCAACTATAGACCAATCCATAAACTGGTTCATTGTCAGATAATACCTTTATATTATCTGACAATGAACCAGTTTACGGTCCAGAAAAGATTTCGACTGCTCTCCGTTTCCAAGTGAATTTTGTTTGTTTATTTGTTTTGTTTTTATTAATGTGATGATGCAGCACTTTAGTTTCCCTTTGCAAAAAGTGATACATTTGAAGTTTATTTTATGACGTAGACTTGAGTATAAATTTACCGAAAATGTACTGTAGACCATGTAAATGTAGTGTAGACTAACTGAATACTTCTTCAGACTAAACTGAAACATTTTAAGTTCACAATATATAGATAGTATATAAAAAATAAACTTCAAGTGTACAATCTCACTTTCAGTATAGACAAAGTATGCTTGGAGTACAAAAGACTACTTTTGCTAAGGGTTGTTTTTCAGTGTTATTTCTTGTTTATGGTTATGATTGCCCCCTGTCATCCACACCAAGTTCATATAGTTGCTTGGAGCAACTCCGCCCCCACTTCCTCTTACCTTGAGGGGTTTTTCTAAGTCACAAATGTGCCCTTTTTACCAACTGCATTTTTTTTTTTGTCTGCTCCTGATTCTATACAGTTTGACTAAAGAAATACTCAGAAATGCAGTTTTAAGCTTAACTTTCTTTAAATATGTCACCAAAAAAAAAACACCAAAAGAACACATTTTTCATTGGAGTGGGTCTTAAAGAGTCATTACTTCTGACTGCAGTAGAGCAGAAAAATAAATTATGAAATTTCTACTATTTGGAGATAAACCTCCATCCACAAAGCTAACGGGAGTGAAAGTTTTTGTTTGTACTCAGGCAAGATAGAAAATCTTCTGCATCAGTTCTGAACTAATCCTGCTGCTTCTTTATTCCAGGTAATGCAGGTGGTGAGGGAGCAAATCATGCGAGCACTCTCTCTCAAGCCTAATTCTCTGGATCAGTTCAAGAGTCGCCTGCAGAACCTGAGCTACACAGAAATCTTGAAAATCCGCCAGTCTGAGAGGATGAATCAGGAAGACTTCCAGTCTCGGCCCATTTTGTGAGTTGACAAAGCTTCATTTAAATCAGAGGTGCCCAAATGCAGGCCTCGAGGGCCGACTTCCTACAGGTTTTCCAACCAACCGTGGTCGAACCACAATGTCCATCATGTCCCAGTAAAATTAAGGTCAACTCCAAAAAGTAAAGAGTGAGAGAAATGGAAAAAATGATAAAAAATAAAATACAAAACGGAAGCTATTGTAAATAATTTATTTTTCATTTGGTAGCAATTTTACGTTTATAGTTGTATTATTCCTGTTTTTGGTATATCCTCAAATTTAAATTATTATTTTTGTTAAAACAATATTTTTCAATATTTCTTTCAAGTTTACATTCAGTAATTTCAAGTCGTTTTATTTATTTAATTTGTCTTCTTTACATAGTCTATTTGTATATTTACAATTTGATTGTTAATTCACTTTAAGATGCTCCTGATTTAACCCCGTAGAAGCACTGCTCAGGCAATGGGATACATCATTAATCCTTACCAATAATATCGCATATTAAAGCAGAAGCATCGTCTGATCAGCACCACATACTGCTGAGTCATGGAATCATTTATTTAGTCTGTGTTCTTCTAGAACCCTGTGGGGCGCTGGATCCGGCCTATGATCTATTGTTGGGTTTTGTTAACTGGATTTCTGTCTGACCTGCTCTGTGTGTCTGATATTCTTTAGGGAGCTGAGGGAGAAGATCCAGCCAGAGATCATGGAGCTGATCAAACAGCAGAGGCTCAACAGGTTGTGTGAAGGAACCTGCTTCAGGAAAATCAGCAGTCGCAGGAGGCAAGGTAAGATAATGTTTTTTACCTGTCATATTTATTTTTTTTTAAATTCCTCCACTTTCCTCTGTTGTGTCCATGCTATCTGCCCTCTTTCATGTGTTCTTCCCTTTGGGTTTTCTTTTTTCTTTAACTCACTCTTTTTAACTGCCAGTTTCTTTTTTTTTTAAAGTCCCGAGACAATGTATGTGAATGTGAAGCACATCAAAACTCACTCTTGCAGATAAAGCTGAATCTAGTTTTTAAACAAGTCGAACATGAATAATTGTAGCCCTAAAGCTGGTCTCAATTAACTCTTGTGATGAGATGAAAATGTTTTTTTTTTTCTTCTTATTTATGTCTTTTTTAACAGGGAATTACCAGTGATTATCTCTCTTTAGCCCAGTGCTAAATAAAAATCAAAGTTTCCAAAAAATAAAACAAAAACTGTGTTTTGGTTTTGATCTATTTTTAATGTAAATGTGGGTAATTTTGTAAATGTTTGATAAATATTTCCTGTTAATATATTTTCTGTCATTTGTTTGTCATAATTTATTTGTGAAAAAGCATCAACAGCCTTATGAAAAGTTGCGGGTCTTGTTACTCGAGCAAGGCAGCACCATTGGCTTTAATGCACAACAGACTTGTCAACATAAGTTATTTTTTCCACACAGCTGTTTTTTTTTCTTGGTATGATTTTATCTTGTCCAGTATTGCGGCCCGTCTGTGAATTTATCTTCATGCATCTTTGTTTTGAACCTGCCAAAATTATCTGCGGTGTCACTGGGTTGCTAGAGCCTATCCAAGCTACTGTTGGGCAAAGGCGGGGTACACCCTGAACCGGTCACCGGTCTGACGTAGGGCCACACAATCACATGCACACATATGGACAATTTAGATTGATCAATTAACCTATGAAATATGTTGTTGAACGAAACCACAGTACCCATGCATGAGGAGAACACTGTCACCTCTGGCTAAAGTCTCTTTCTTGATGATGACTAATTCAAATCTGTCCATTTGATGCTTTTTTTTTAAGCTGCTGCTCATTTCATAAGTCATCTAAATTTGCCTTTCTCTCGATGCTGTACTAACCTTGTTCTTGCTTTTTTTTCCTGTAGATAAGTTCTGGTACTGCCGTCTGTCCCCGAATCATAAAGTCCTGCACTACGGGGATCTGGAAGAGAGTCCTCAGGGAGAGGTGCCCCACGACTCTTTACAGGACAAATGTAAGTGCCCCACTTTTTATATAAGATAGTTTAAAATGACATTAGAAAGACAGCGCTATTGGCTGCGTATACCAACCAAGTGTCAAAGACATCCTACGTCATCAGAGGCACAATTAAAAAACCCACTGATTCTAGGCAGACGGCTCCAGTTGAATCTCTTTGTTAGGGGTGTAACGATTCATCTTAACGACAATTCAATTTGCGTCTTAATTTGTGGTTGACGATATGATTCATAGTCTGTATTGGTTCATTTTAAACGATTCGATTCACTAATCTAAAATCTATTCTTAGCCAAAAATTCAAGCAGTGTGACTCAGAGATAAATACCTGGGTACTGAACAGTGCTGGTGAAGTTTCCCAGATTCTTTACGTTAAAATAAACTTACCTTGTCTCAATCCAAATGGTATTTTCCCAAATCGATTTCATTTTGAAACAGTTTGACACGTTTATAACGGAAAAGGCCGATTTCTAACTCTTTAACGACGTGCCTCAGAGACATCAATCTGATTGGATCGTAGGAATAGAAATCGATGAAGGCTGAAGAAATACTCCAAGTTGAGAGCCCAGATAGGCAAGTTAGAGGAGCTGAACACTGAAACTAAATTAATAAGATGTATGAGAGATAGGCGTCCCTGCCAGATCTACAAATACAACTCCATTGGTCAAATCACCTTTGAGCCAAGCACTGGACTTGAACCTACAGTATTCAACGTACCAATACCCACCCCAATTGACACCCATCGTATTTCTTTTTATCTATTTACTTCTGATTCTATTCACTGTTCATGAGTCATAAATATGACACACTGACACCCACTCACACGTTTATCCACAAATGGTGGCTTCTGCCAAACACTGGGGCCAGCCTATGACCACCAGGAGCAATGTGGAGTTCAATGTCTTGCCCAAGGACACTTCCACACAAGTTGGAAACCATTTTTGTTTGTGGGGAAGTATGTCGCACTTCACAAATTGGACACTTTTGTCATTTATTTTATTGACGTACAGTAATTTCAATTCCTTTTAACTGGAGGGCTAATATTCCATGACTGAAACAAAAAAAATTTAATTGGGAGCAATACTCCGGGATGTCTTCTGGTGAGCATTTCCCCCCACCATTGTCTGCAGACGCCCTGTAAGCTCAGGCATTAAACTAGCCAATAAATGATGCCTGCATGTCTCAATTGCTGCTTCACTTAATTTTGCAGGTTAGTAAATGACAAAAATGACTAATGTGGTTCCTGTGAGTAATAATTTATGAAAGTGTCGTGAAGAGACTTTGCTGTCATTATGAGCTTCTCAGATGGACTTTAAATATAGCTCTGGAAACGACAGTGTGTGGGCAGAAAGCACAGATGCCATTGCACTGCAGGTATTTGGATTTCTTTCACCTGTCTTGCGTCCAGCAGGCAGGCACTAGGCTTCATTTTCTCCAATTTTGCTGATTTATTCTGAGCACCCTAACACTGTACGTTGAGAAACAACTGCACTAGTAGTGCAAGAATTATATTTTGGCAATTTATAGTTAATAATGAAATGAGATTGTTTTTAATATGTTCTGAAATTTGCTAGATTAAGTGTAACTTATTTTTTAAGTAATATGTGTGTCTTAAAGTAATTGTATCAGGCCAGAGCTCCAACACACAACAAAGTGAATATATGAACATACTGGATTACTTGGATTAATGGGCATTACTATGCACTCATTGGGCGAAAAAGGTCAAGGACACTTATGAAATGTCTTTTGTTTTAGTAGTTTATTGCAAAATAAAGACAATCAATCCTTCCTGTATGTTGTTTGAGCTTTCCCTCTGTTTTGGAGTATGAATTTTGTTGCTGCGGTAACAGTCTTGGGATCTGCAACACACGTATAGCCCAAAACAAACAATGCAAAGACGTATCAAGATATCAAAGTCCCTCTTTGATCATCTTTTGATATATTTTCAAAGCCTTCCCAGTGGTCTTAAAATATGATATTGCCATTTTTAGTCAAAATAAAAACAAGTGTTTCATTTCTGGGACATTGTTTCTGCAGTGCGGCAGTAGTTGATGACGGGACCAATTGCATGGACATGCAACCTAACATTACCAATCCAACAAGAATAGCCAACAATATTGGAGCTGTCCGGTTGTTTTTTTAAAGATGTTGCGAACTTTCACTAAGTAGAGATCATGAGAAAGCTTTAAAATCAGAATAACCTGAATACCGTAGACAAGACTCTTTCCATCTGTGATGACATAAAGCTGCTGTGTGTCATCTCTGCAGTGCCTGTGGCTGACATCAAAGCTGTTATTACTGGCAAAGACTGTCCTCACATGAAGGAAAAGGGAGCCCTGAAGCAAAACAAGGTGTGTGTGTGTGTGTGTGTGTGTGTTTGCATCCAAGTCATTCAACTATTTTTGGGGTGTTTTAGAGTTACATAACCTAAAGTGTATTACATAAACTATTATTTTCTGGTAATGTATCTGTCATTTGGTCATTTTATACAAACACTCATTCATTATTGATATTTTATTCAAATAATTAGTCAGCTGGCTTCTTGCAGACCAGATGAGACATCAATGTCTCTCAAACTATCTTGACATCTTTTCTTTAATTCATGAAGTAACAGATGTAATCTGATTTTAACCACTCATTGTTACAAACTTGTTTTTTTTGTCTATTGACCTGGAATACTAAATTGTTCTTTGTCTATTTTATCACGTGATCTCCAAGAAAGCCTCTCCCAAACTTGTGAAATAACTTTTTTATTACCATATTTTCCGCACTATAAGGTGCACCTAAAACAACAGTGCGCCTTTTATTTGAATGAATTTTGGGTGCTTGCTGATGTTGAAGCTATTTCGAGCGGTACACAACGCTCCATCAAAATGTCAGTCTCCTTTTTTTTTTTTTTATGAGTTGCAAACAAGTTTGAGAGTTAGTGTGAACACGCTAACGAGGCTGATGTGTAACGGTTACAAGGTTGGAACTTAGCATAGTCACAGTAACCTTTGGGTTTTTTTGTATCAGTTTGTTTTACACGCACAGGATGGGAATTACAAATAGGCTGTAGTGAAAACGCTATCACGGCTAACATGTAGCAGTGCCAGAATGTGTGGGGTTTTTTTTACGTGTTACTAACAGGGTTTGGAGTTATTGTAGTCAAAGTAACATTTGTTTTGTTTTTGTTTGTTTGTTTTGTTATGGACGCCTCCATGTAGGAACCAGAAATTGTCAGTACATACTGATTGGTTCCGAGTCGGTCTGAGTCAAGTTTCTATGGCAACCATAATTAGGAGTGAGCTCGTTGAAGTCCACACCCCTGCCACCTGAAAGCAGTCTACACAAAGTCTGTCAGTCAGGTGTTTTGAACGGTTGAAGCATCTGATTGGCCAGTTTTTAACTTTGATAACTTTTAGTACAGAAGAAAAAAAACAAAAAATTAAAATAAGATTAGCAAGAACATGTTAAAAAAGCTTTCAGAGCAAGAATGGTTATTCTGACAAGTAAAATGGCTGAGTAGAAGCTGTTTATTTCTTAATAGAAGTCTATGGGCAGGTACTTCCTGTTTGGAACGTTGGGGGGGGGGTGTCGCTGTTTTCTTTCATTTTTCTTTTGCTCTATCCCATTAATCTGTCCACTGTTTTCCTGTTCCCGCTCCTTACTCTGCAGGAGGTGTTGGAGCTGGCTTTTTCTGTTTTGTATGAGTCAGATGAATACCTAAACTTCATAGCTCCCGACAAGCATGAGGTAAGCCAAGTGAAAGTGACTGTAGAGCTGTTGACTCACGGCCAGATAAAACAATCCTAGGTCAAAAATAATTCCCACAAAAATGTTTATTCTGTTTTTTTTTAAATGCTCTCTAACTGCTGTTGAGTTACTTATTTTGAAATATAAATATAGTTAGTAGGACAAGACGGATGCCTTGTCTTGGCCCTGTTTACCCTTCAAAGAAAGAAAAAATTGTTTGTTAGCTTTATTTAAACGGAGAATCTAGATTTGGTGAAAGGGAAATGAGCAGCTTCTTTTGCACTGCAAAAACAGGCCCCTTAGAAATAAGTCAAAAATTCTTACCTGATTGGTAGATTTTCTTTTAATAAGCCAAAAAATTCTGCCAGTGGGGTAATAAAAATGGTCTTACCGAGAATTTTTATTTTAATTAAAGAAATTCTAGCCAGTAAGGAACTCTTTCTTAAACATGGATTACTTTGCTATTGAAAATCTTTCTTGATTCGATTTTTTTTGCAAGACAGAAAAGACAATTTTCCTGAAACCAGGGTCTTTTTTACAGTTTTGGCAGTGCGTTTTAAAAAAAAATTCAAATTGTTTATTTTATTTTAATGTATTTATTTTTAATATACATAAAATGTACATATAATAAATATGACTGCTTTTTTTTCTCTTCTTTCCAGTACTGTGTGTGGACTGATGGTCTGAATGCTCTTCTGGGAAAAGAGATGACCAGCGATTACACCAAATCTGACCTGGACACCCTGCTCTCCATGGAGATGAAGCTCCGTCTCTTGGATCTAGAGAACATCCAGATTCCAGAGGCTCCGCCCCCAATTCCCAAAGAACCTAGCAATTATGACTTTGTTTATGACTGTAATTAAATGTAAAACTCTGTCGACCCGAACGAACCCGGCACCTTCTGTATTCACTGGACCAATTATTTTCTTAGAAACTGGAGCAAGAATAGAAAAAAAGAAAATGAAAGAACTTCGACTGAAAGAAGGATTTGCTGAACTGTTCTTACTAGATCTTTCTAAAAGAGAAAGTGGTGCATATCATCATTAATCATTGCACTTGAGAGACCTAAAGGCCAGATCAGTTCTGGTGTTGCCATGGAGAGAAAAAAGGCAGCCTTTGTTTGGCCTGTAGTTTGACTCTTCTTTTGCCCTGATCTGATCTCTGTCCTGTCATTTTGCTTCAAAAATGTTGTAGGAAAGTGCTTAGAAAAAAAATGCCAACAAAACCTGTTTGCTTGTTATTTTTTCTTTATTTTGTTGGATTTCCACTGGAATATTTTTTTTTTTTTTTGTGGAAAGGGATGATGTGTTCTTTTGTCATTTTTCCAATGTTATTTATTTTCTGTCACATTCCAGTGAACTTTGTGGCAGCTAAATGTCTAACATGAATCTGATTACACTTAATGAACCAATACGTCTCGAAAAAAAAAATTATTGTCCCATTGATCTCCTCTCATTACTCACTTAACTAAAACTGTTGAAAGCAACAAAAGTCCCTTTCCTGCAGTGAGAAATGCTCCTGTTTTTGAAAATTCCGTGCTCTTGCCACGCTGCTGCTTTTTGCTTCTTGTACACTCCTACACATGGCTTTGCCGACCATAAAAGCATCACCTTTGTGAAACCCACTTGTCTCCCTAATTTGCCTCACTCCTTGTAAATGCTGCTGTATGAGAAAAATTTGAGCTTTTTTTTTACATTTAACCGGTTGTCATGTAGTCGTTTTTTTATTATTATTGTTGATAGTTGCAAATTTGAACGTTTTAATTTATTTCAATACAAATCGTAGTTGTTTTTTTTTCTATTATGACTTCTGTTTTCCCCTTTTAAATGCTTTCTTATATTTTTCATTAGGATTTTTTCCAAGCTCCCTAAACCTGCTGTTTGCATTAAAGAATGGAAAAATTACTTTTTTATTTTTAATGTCATCTGAGTAATCAGATTACTTCTGAAGATAATGTGACTCTGGTAACTGAAGTCAGTGGTGTAGAATGAGACTGATCATGCTATGATGCTACATACACACCGGGCACTTGATGAGCATTCTTGTACACCGCCATGCACACGGCATCTTTGACTCCTAGTCAAGGCTGGGAGGTAAGTTGAATTTAGTTCAAGATCATGTCTGATAATAGGCCAGGCTCACTTATGAGTGGTATTGCCTAACTAAAGCCTTAGTCATATGCACCCGTACAGAGGGTTGACATGTAAGGGTGCTGCGGCTATTTGGGTCGTCCGGGTCTGTGGAGGATCACAGAGCACAGCTGTGTCTTGCAGTTTCCTTGAGGCTCATACAGCCGCCTTAAGAGAGGTCATGAAAATGGAACGTACCATTATCGTGCATGTGGTAAATGTATCATGAAGCATTTGAAAGGATAATATAAGTTGCACACACTTATAACCTTACAGGTGATGCCGTTGTGTGATGCCCTTATGACTTATGACTCATTTGTAGAGCATTTTTCATCTGTGCAACACAAGGTGCTTGAGATCAAGGATACAATGAGTCATAAAGCACAACAGATTAAAAACAACAATCAAAAGGCAAACATAAAATACTACCTGTTAGCAATGTGTGCATACTGGGTTCCTTACTGACCACGCAGAACTGATGCCTGCACATTATACATAGGTGCCTGTAGGATGTCCACACCAAATTTGCTCTGATTGGCTAATTTCCTAAGCTCTAAATTGAGCTGCGTGAATTGGGTGGCAGCCGCGGCGGGCCAGAGTTTAAACAAAAAAACAAAACTCTTGGGAGGTCACTGAATCCCGTCAACCAATCAACTAAAAACGCTTCCTACATGCTTTTCTGTGTCTCGTTATGCGCTGCTGTGACGTCTTTCTAAAAGCTACATTGTATTTCCTGAACAGAATTCTCCTAAAAACAGTGTCACAACACCACAACCGAGACTCAGCAACTCACTGAAATGTGGTTGGATGAATGCAGGCTCATTAAAACATCTTTTAACATGAGACATCACTTCTCACTGTTTTACAGATAATCTAGATGTCATGAACTCTTATCCATCCATCCGACATATAGATTGTCAGAAAAACAGTACGAGAAGCAATGTTTATTACCTTAAAATTTGTTTTAATGAGCCTGGATTCATCCAGTCACATTTCAGTGAGTTGCCGTGTGTCATCGTTGCTCTGCTGCTCTGTTACATCCCATAATGCCCGGCTATGTTGGCCATTTTGGTCCAGTTGTTCCAGCTCGAGCACAGAGCCTTTTAAGACTGGGAAAAAGTCCAAGCCAACCAGAGTTCAGTCCGATTGAAAACAAACCAAGACCACCTCGAAAGATGGGTACGAGAGCATAGCCTGCTTGGTCGTATTCAGACTGAAAATATGTTCTGTTTTATCAGGGGAAGCGATAAAACGTGAATCAAATGTGTCCAGTCTGAATACATCCTTAAAACCACTGATGATTGTTGGATTTGTGGGATGTAGTTACACTTCTGGCCAGTAGGTGATGTTTGTTTTTAAAGTGGGTAATATGCGGGAAGAAGCATGAAAGTGTGGCAACTTAGGTTTTACAAAAGAAATAAAACTGCATCTGGATTTTGCAACAAGCAAGCAAAAAAGTAACACAAAAAAAAACAAAAAAACAACACAGGATCATTTTGATGCATCAGAATGAGCAGATTTAGGCATCCAAGCATGAATGTTGTGCCTCAGCCATACTTCCATACATATACATTACAGCTTTGACAGAAAAAAGGATGATTAAATGCTTTCCTGAGGGATCCTCTTCTCTGAAAACAGCAGCGTTTTATTTTTTACATCAGTAAGTAACAACATTAAAATCACAAAACCTGCATATGGCCTCAGAAAGTTTAAAAATATATTCATTTGTCATCAACTGTTCATTTGCATTCTAACATGCTCTGCAGTGACAGAGAAACCTGTTCCAACACTAGATGGCACTGTTGCCATTTCCAATGTGGCACAAATGAGCAGAGCTCGGCACGCACAAGGCTTTCCATAGATCAAGAGATGGAGAGGCGGTTTCCGTCAGTCTGTCCCTCTTTTCCTCTGTTTTGCCTCTCAAGCTCCTCTCCTTTCTCTGTTCATCTGCTTTGATGCATGATTATTACAAAAACAGACACCTCATCACTTTACAATCAGTGTTAAAGCAGACCAAAAAGGTATGCAGCTGACTGGGATTGGTGAAATGAAAACACAGAGCTGATCTGTCATCTTATTTTCATCCATTCCAGAGACCCCCATCCTTTAGCTGCATGTGATCGCTGTTGTGTACAGTGGAATTTTTCTTTCTTTTTAGTGGGGTACTCCACGGTGAAGCACTTCAGAGGAGTGGATTACCTCTCAGTCACTACTCCCACCATTTATTCTCCCCGTGGGGATTTTAAGTGTTATCTACCGGGTCACCAAATCACTTCCCTTCTTTTTAAGAAGGATAAAAAAGGGGGGCTGAATCAGATATGAGCTGCCTGTGTGAATTTGTTTTTGCCCTCACGGCACATGGATTGCACTTCAGTCAAGTGTATCTGTACTTGAAAGGAATATAGAAAGAAAGAGCTGGAGCTCAGCAAGTTATCATGGCCATCTGTACTTAGTAATCTACTTTTAAGAAATAGAAATGCACAAGATAAGAACTCTGGTTTGGAGAAAAACATAAATTATAACAACGCTGGATGCTTTTTCACAAACTTTTAGAGGGCTTGTGTTGAAGCTAAGCTTGTGTAAGTTTGTGAGAGAGGAGCAAAACAAAGCAGTGTATTGTATCAAAATAAAGGGCCAATTTGTCATGAAAGTACGGTGGCCCTGAAGCGCAAATCACACCAACAAATCACTCAATGCAAAAAGAGAGAAAAGATCCCAACTACAATTTGAAAAGGAAAAACAAATGATGAAAAACATTACATTTTAAAAATCAAAACAAATTCCGGAAACCAAAATATAGAAAAAAAGCAGAAAACAAAAGTAAATCAAGAAATTAACTAAAATGTTTTAAAAAAACGAAATAAAGTTAGAAACTGGAAAAGTAAGGTATTATGCGACATTGTTGATCATTAGATGATGATGTTTGAATTTTGAAGAAAAGGGCAAGTTGAAGGGTGTTTTGAACGAACTGTGGTGAAAGTTGATTGAACTTTAGCTGTGGCCAAAAGCTCAAAAACGCATCTATGGGAGGATATTACCATAACAATATACTTCCTGGTTCAAAAGTTGAACAAATATCGTCCTCCAATCGGCAATGTCCCATAGTACCTACCTTTTCCAGTTGATTATTTTTAGTTTTTTTAATATTTCATCTTGAATTATGAAAATTATTTTTCTTTTCCTGAAAGGTTTCTGTATTTCTTTTTGTGTGAGTTAGTTCTGGAATTGTTTTTTTTGGTTTCCAGAATTCTTGCTTTGATTTCTAAAATTTTATTTAAAAAAAAACTTTTTTGTAATTGTCGTAATCTTTATTATGTTTTTGTGTTAAGTGATTTGCTGACATGATTGAGTTGCACTTCAGGTCCACCATAAGAAAGGCATATTACGATTTTTTTTACTTTTTGGACCTTTTAGGAGGGTTACCAAATACCACAAACTCAACCAATTTGTGCAACTTCCACCAAGTTCCTCAACTTTGGCCAATTGTTGTCATTTTGAAAATTTCATCCAGTTGAGCTGCCTTCCCTAATCAAGTTTAGAGTCTCAAACATATACGTTGTCGCATTTAAAGGTGTTCAGTCAGGAATTTGACACCACTGCCGCTCTGCAGAAACTATGTTCTAGAAAATGACACAGGTTTTTAGATTTTGGGAACCACTGGGATCAAAAGACCATCAGAGTGCGTCTTTAATGGAAGGATGAATGACTCATTCATGAGAATTTTATTCTAACCAAACTGCATTCATGTGGGGGCACAGAAACATTAAATGAGGTGGAATGCTGACCTGCTTTTTAAACATTGTATTGTAAATATTACAAATGCTAAAATATTTTTTATAAGGAAAACAAATTATTAATGAATTTGAGTAAAATTAGGTGCATAAACCATGATTGGAAATCAGCACTTGCTTGGCTTAAGCTCAGAATGGATGACACATCCGGATGTTGTGTTCTCAGGTGTTTCTACACTGTGCAACACATTGAACACATTTGATTTTTTTCTTCCCAAGAAGCTTAAAACCAGCAGATCTGTGGCTCTCCCTGCTTCTCTGTACTTCATACTACAAGAGCCAAGACTTAGCAAATGAACATCGTTTAGAAAAACTTTTAAACGATCTGCCAGTATCTGTATCCAGTATCCAAAACAATGAGAAATCCCCTGCTTTCAGTTTGTGACATCATAGATGACTTTTTAAAAATCAAAAAGCTTGCTACTGCCTCCTTTCATTGAATTACAATTTTACATTGTATTAAAACTACCAAGACAATTCAGAACAGCTGGTGAAATAATGGAACCATTGCTGTATATGAGAACTTGACCGACTGAGTGTGACGTCACCCATAGAAAATGGTTTACTTCCAGCTCAAAACAAATGAAGTCAATTCATTTGCCATTTTTTTTGCAATGAAGACGCAGCCATGTTAAAGCCAGACATCGTCAATAAGCAGTCTGAGATGGTCTGAATCATCATTTCTATGGCAACCACTTTCACCAATCAGGAGAAATTTTGGTTTCATGGAACCAGTGAGTACTTCCTATTTGGAGCTCGATGGGGGAGGGGTAACTCAGTCCAGGGTTCATATACAGTCAATGAATGGAATGCGAAATGTAGGAGACTTGACCTCCCTGATTTGATCATAGATTGGAATAAAGTTTTCAAACCAAAGTTTCACTGAAGTTTCAGTACTTTGCAGGACATGAGGTCCTTATGTGAACCTCATGTTTTACTCTGTTTTGTTCTTAGCATGGATTCAAGCCCTCAGCATTCACTGTCTTAGTAGATCAAGAGTTTTCTTCGAAATGCCATCTCCTTCAGTCTTCACTCTCACAGCTGGGAGTTCCCTGCAGCAGCTCAGCGTGCGCCTAATGTGACATCACAGATGGCTACTACCATTCATCATCTGTAAATTTCCAAAGACCGGCATGTTTGGCTCCTGCCTGTGTGAAGATTGACTCTATTCTGTTTAGTGACTCCTGCACTTCACTAACTAATTCTGATGTTCAAGATCCGACATTACATCAATACCGTGTTTTCCGTACTAGAGTGCAATTCAACACATGATTTTTTTTTTTTTAAAAACAACAGTGCACCTTATATAAATGGATCTGGTTCCGAAAATTATGGACAAGAATTGAACTGTATAAGTAAATTTGGTTGATCAGTCTGTTTTTTCACAAGTTGCAAACAGTTGGGTGTTATTGTGAATACGCTAATGCAGCTAATACATAGCATGTGGATTGTTTTTGGTTTTTTTTGGGTTAGTAACTTTTTTTACACGTTGCAAACAAGGCTGGGAGTTACGGATATTGCGAAAACGTTAAAGCTGCGTTCACACAGGACGTGATACGTGCAGCGGGGGCATCGAGTTTCAATGTTACGTCAATGTTCAGTCGATAAGTCAAGGTCAAGTCAAGATTTTGGCGTCAGATGAGGCGTGTCAAAAATTCTAAAATTTTAACTTTAGCAAATTTGACACAATTTGAACATGTGATGCTTTTCAGTGACTTGATCAGTGGTTAGAAAACCAATCCAATATGGCTGATCTATGAAGGGGTTTTTGTCCTGAACTTACATCCATTTTCTTAACCCGCTGTGGCAGGGGGGTTGGCTAAAACTCTCCCGAATTCTGTTGGGTGAAGGTGGGATACACCCTGGACAGGTTGCCAGCAAGTTGCATGGACACTGAGGCTGGAGCAATCACGCCCGCTACGTTAGGCGGGCAATGAAGCTAGCTCACTCCACGGGCTGCCCGGGCGGCTGGCTGGCAGGCTGACAGAGAGCCGCTGGCCACCCAGGCCGCCCGTGTGTCTGGAGCGATCACCGGATCCCGGCGATGGAGCTCGCTCACTGCCTGGGTGTCTTGCTTGGGCGGCAGCCCTCTCAGGTCTCCTAAACCTTGTGATTTTTTAAATTATTTTCATTGAGACAATAATAAAATGATCATCTAGTTTGATTCTTGTTTTTATTTTAAAGTTATCAAACTGAGTCACAAAAACTCAAGAGAAGTAACGGACTCTGCCCGTCATTCAGACCCACCTCCGGCTGCTGGAGTGGAGCTCACCATACAGGGAGAGACTCTGAATGATCACATGAACCCAGACATGCACACATGATTACCGACGTTTTGCAGAGCTTTTTAAAATAAATATATCCAATCTCTAAGCATCATCTGTGTCTTACATCACTTTTTTGAATGGAGGGATTTAACCTTTTAGCAAAAAAACATGATACATTCGGCTGAGGAAAATCGGATATTTAGCCTGCTCTGGATTTCACAGTCGAGACTCATTCAAGTTTTACAATCAATGTAAAACTATAACTAGAGGCCAAACTCAGAAGCTCAGACTGCAATGAGAAAGCTCATCCATAATTCAGATGTTTCTTTTGAGAAGATGATATTTTTCATGGTAGAGGGAGAGGAGACTTAAAACTTTATAATAGCACATATTTTTCTGCAAGAAATGTACAACTTTGCTATTTTGCGAGGGCCACCAGCATTGCCTGTACGGCTATGTCCGTTCTTTGCCCGCAAACGGCCCTTATCCAGCCGTCAGGGCAGTTGTAACTGAGACTTTAATGCAGAACCAGACCATGATGTTTCCACCTCCATGCTTCACAGTTCGTATGGTGTTCTTGAGATTCTTCCCCCTCCAAACATGGCGAGTGGTGTTTATACCAAAGAATTCAACTTTGGCCAAATCAAATACCACATTTGAAGAATTGGTGATTGACAAGTACTTCTGCTGTATTCACTGGTTTATTCGGTTAATTATGTTCTAAAAAATAAGGCACAATAGACGAAATCTGGGAAATAGTTAACTTCATTTAAAAAAAACATTATGGATGTTTGAAGGCTGCAGAACCACATCATACACATTTTAATGAAATGAAATGTAAATTCAAATGTTTACTGAAAATAGAATGAAAAAACGATCATCTTTGCAAGCTGAAGGTCTTCCGTACTGTACTGGCGCCACTGAGGAAATTGATTGACAGTGGTCTACAGCCAATTAGGATGCAGAAAACAATTTGCTGTAAAAAAAGAAAACAAACATACAGAAACAATCCGTGAGTTAGCAAGGCCGCGAAAAGTGAATCGCAGGATAGCGAGGGACCACTCTAATGGACTTTCTGGCACCAATAGACTGTAATTACACTTGTACTCTAACCTGCAACTTGCTGATTGTAAACACAGTCCAGTGTCCACTGTTCCACAGCCCAGGGAAATCGATTTTATTGTCAAAACAATCATAACGTAGCATTGTGTGGTTTTCTTAGGTCATAGGTGTGAGTTTAGAGCAGTATGTGGGAGGATTGTTAATTTATTTCATCAAATAAAAGGCTTGACATAAATGTCACATGGTTCAACTTAGATAAACCAGAAAACAATTCTCTATTTTTATGTTTGTGATTAACATTTTTACCATCATTTCCGTGGTTAAAGTGTTTACTTTTATCAACTTAAACCCAAGTTGGAGTAAGGGAATGAAATACAGTTCACATTTTTACAGATTTTTTTTTGTCTGTTTTGATCATGAAAGTGGAGTACTGTGTAAAGGGCACAAGGTATTTTACGCAGACAGTAAAGTTTTTCTAACATGTTTCAAGACATTACATCCAGTATTAAAAATCATACAAACTCTACAAAATTACAAATAAAGTAATTTAACATTATTATAATATAAAGTGGTCAAATTTAAATAAAACATCACATTCCTTAAAAGGATTTAGAAATTCCCATCTAACTATCCATCAGTTTACAACCCGCTTTATCCCTGTCAGGCTGCTGGAACCTATCCCATCCACTGGTGGGCGATGGCATGGTACACCTGGGATGATTCAAAAGTCCATCTATGAAAGTAAAAACTCAAAGAAAGGGGACAAAAATCCTATTTTAGAACTGCAGGTGCATCTTGTAGCCCAAATGTCATAAAGTGGTTTCTACATGCCTCTCCTCAAACCTTTTCTTCAAGTTTTCTTCTCCTGGCATAAGAAGCAGATGATTGCTTGGTTTTTGTGGGAGAAGTACTTTGAGTCTTGACCAGTGTGACCGATCAGAACCCAAGCTAAAAGGTCACAAAAGCAGCTTTAAGAAATGTCTAGGTAACCCCCCCTGTGGATAGCCACTGATTGACAAAAACAAAGTTGCATGAAAAAGTGAGGAGGAAACCAAAAATATTATTTCTTGATAAAAGATTTTATTTAAGACTGCCCTCATAACAGATTGGCGACCTGTACAGGGTGTACCCCACCTTCACCCATCATTAGCTGGGACAGACTCCAGCATACTTAAAGGGGATTCAATGAGTTCAAAAACATGTATTGATTTTTCTTTGTTCCAGAATCTAACCAAAGTTTTTTTACTGCTGCCTACATTAATGAGTAAAAAGCCTTACAACGTTCCCTCACCAGTGAAAATATTTGACTGGAGCACCATTACTCCAGACCAGCCCTGCATTAACTCCCAGAGGCTGCAGACTTTCTCCTTCACTGCTTTTTCGTTTCATGGATGGGAGGAGTTGGGCATGCGGAAATTCCGTTTTACCTGATCATTTTTTGATCTATTTAAAACGTGATCCCAGTGGTCTTTTGACTATGATTATGCTTTTTTTTCCCCACCAAAATCAAGAATCAAGTGTAGTTTTCTTAGACAGAGCAGCAGAAGTTCATTAGAAATTAGCCTCCTCTTTGTTGTGGGCGGGACTGTTGGTAGGGTGGAAGGATGTCCTCCATCATGAAAAAAAATGCCACAAGAAACTGCTAAAAACACTAAAAACATGGTTTTCATTGGAGGATATGATTACACGCCTGTAACGTTGGATAAGTGAAAAACAAACCCTGAAAAGGGCAGTTTTTGTGATCACATTACCCATGCAGGGCTGCACAGTGACGCAGTGGCTAGCACTATTGCCTCACAGCAAAAAAAGCCCCCATTTCAAGTCCTGGCTGGGGGACTTGAAACAGTGTCACCAATGGGGACCTATCTGTGTGGAGTTTGCATGTTCTCACTGTGCATGCGTGGGTTTTCTCCGGGGACTCCGGCTTTCAAACATGCTTCATAGGTTAATTGGTTACTCTAAATTGTCCCTAGGTGTGGATGTAAGAGTGCATGAGTGTGTGATTGTGGCCCCTGTGACAGACTGGCGACCAGTCCAGGGGTGTCCCCTGCCTTCTCCCATGAGTGGCCTGGTTAGGCTCCAGCGGCGCCGTGTCTCCGAAAGGGACAAAACGGTATAGGAAATGAATGAATGAACACTTTAACGCACCTGCTCATATTTTCTTACTCTTCATATTTCTCTCTCTCCCCAACTCTTTACCTCCTATCTTTATTCCTCTTTTTTTTCATCTTTCCCGCCTTCTTCCTCCTCCTCCAACAGGTTCTCGGCAGTGCTTGGCCGGGGCCCACCTTTTTTCAACCAGCAGGTTGCTGTTGGTCTGTGAATGTGTGTGTTTTCTCTTCACACTGTCTGTGTGTTGCTGTAATATGTAGCCTATGTGTCTAGCAGCGGTCTAGACATGGTTTCCTCTCTTGTGTTTGTTTTTCTCCTCAGGCCAACTGATCTGTTCAGCCAGGAATGTTGCTGCTGCTGCTGCCATAGTGTTAACACTCGCTCTCTGTTACTGTGCACCCCCCCTCAAGTCTTTTTTTCTGTAAGCCCTTCATCTCTCAAGTTTTTTAAAAATTTTTTTTTCCTTTTTCTGTTCACGTCTTTCCGCCTGACTCTCATACATTTGCTTGCATCACCTCATGACCGTCTGATAAGCTTAATTTCTTGTCCAACTTTGACTAAACTTCGGTTCCGCTTGCTCTTTTCACTCAGGCCTTGTTGATTTAAGTTATTGATCCTTTAATATCGGAGATGTCGCTGATGACACCAAGATTATTCATTTCCATGATCATTGTGAATCTGCTGAATCTGTTGAGGAGAAAAGTAGATTTTCACATCAGCTTTGTGTTTTTATGCAACACTTTGCAGCAAACTCCAACACATTAGTAACGTAAAGTTAATAAACGTAAAGTTAACGGTGCAAATATGCTGTTATCTGTGACAGAATCAGTAGATTTACGTTGATTCCGTATGCACTTAACTAATGTAAAGGGCTGTAAACGGAGGAGAAAGGCATTTCTTCATGTGGGTGTGCTCTGAAGCACAGAAGTTTGCATTTAAATGTAAGTAACAACTTGTTGTTTTAGCATAAAACCGACGTTATGTATGGCAGCTACGCACTAACGTAGATGACTGGCGAATATTGATGATGTCATTGAGGGGAAGTGCCTGTTTGGGCCGTCTGATTTTGAAGACACAATTTTTTTATCTCTCTGTTTGGAGGGCTAAATGTAGGGGTAGGGAGAAGCTGTGGGGGTCGGGAAAGAATTTAGATTCAGCTGAAGTCTCCAATTAGTGTCATTTGAATCAATCTTAAACAGAAATTAAAATAGGAAATTGGCGCAGAGGAAGAGCGGTCGACCTCTCATCGGAAGATCGCAGTGTCAGAGTGTCCTTGGGGAAGACACTGAACTCCACATTTACTCCTGATGGTCATAGGTTTGTGCCAGTGTCAAGCTCTTCACACTGAATGGGATTTGCACGGGGGAGGCGGCCAGTTTCAATGTTAAGTCAATGGTTAAGACGCGATCTGAGGTCCTGCGGCGCGGTTTGGGCGCTGCAGTGTGAAGTAGGTGGGGGGCCAGAGTTTAAAGAAAGATTTCTGAAAAAAAAATCTCTGGGGAGGTCGATGCATCGCGTCAACAAATAAGGGACTCCGATCTGGGACACGGAACACAGCCTAAACCTAAATCACTGTCACACACGGGTAGGGTGTAGGACCAAGGATCTGGCGCTAGCTGGCCTGGGAGGGGGCAGCAATGACATCTGGGGCTGCCATGGGCAAACCAGCGCTCCTCTGTCTCGCCCGCCGGGCATAGCCCAGATCTGGTTGGAGGAGGCTGCTGGGGCTCGACCCAGAGGCTCTTCGGGGGTGGTTTGGGGGTGGTGGGCTTGGGGGTGTGGGGTGGGGGGTGGGGGGCGCGGACGGCCTGAATCCAGCCTGAAATGTGATTATCATGAGCAGCTGTCCAGCTGGTGTGGAAGGTCAACATCACTGCTTGCTGTGGTTCCTTAACTCTGAATCTCTCAGCTCCTGGCCATCTTGTGGTGTTACATCCATCACAACAACATGATGTCATCCACACTACACACACTCACACACACACACGCACACACACCCACACACACCCACACACACACACACACACACACACACACACACACATCATTGAATAATCAATGACACACAACAGCCAACACTACCTTCTTGTTTCTTCTCTTTGCACTTTATTGTTTGTGTTTGTTAGTCCTCTTTGACAGAGTTCAAGCTTAACAAAGTTAAATAACAAACTTTTGGGAGGATTGGTGTGGGACGCTATCACCTTCACTTTCACTTATGCACGGAGGATAACTTTATAAAAAAAAAAAAAATTGTTGGGCTCAGATGATGTGGGACTTTGACTTAACTGATGAGCCCCCGAAGAGCAAAAAAAAACAAATAAGAGACTCGCCTTTTGGCACATGGCGTTTTCAGTGACACACTGAAAAGAAATATTAATCAAAAACATCTCTAGATTTCAGACATCATTAGAATGTATTTTCTTTTTACAGGCATGAGTTTTTTTTTAGTAAAACATAGTTAACACAAATAAATGTAGTCTATGAAACCCTTGGTTTAATATTTGTTGTTTTAAAAAAGATGTTCATAGGATTAAAAAAAATCATATACTCTGTATGCCCAATGAAATCCAACTTTATATTAAAAAATTAGCTGCTGTTGTTGCAGGATTCAAACCCAGTTACTTCTGGCTTCAACAGCTTACTAACACACAACAAACCATCGTCACTAACTAAACCTGATCTCTAACCATCATCTGTGTCTTCCATGGATTGTAAATGAGAGAGACACAGGCACCGCTCCATGTAGCAAGCAGGCTGAAAGCATGAGCTGGTGGCTCCCCCCACACATCAGGAACACAGTTTTGGTCACACGAACTCGCACAGAACTCGCTGTGCAGCGAAAGCGAAGCGGCTGATTTCACCGCGCGAAACGTGTTCGGTGTGAATGCAGCTTTAAACCTGCTATAAGTGTGTGAATGTGTGTTTGCATGAGTGAAAAAACCCCAGAAAATTCAGCTCCGATGTTGACATTTTGTTTCAACTGCTGTATCTCTTCACCGGTTAACTTAACTCCAGTGGATTCTAAAGCAGAGAAAAAGCAGAGAAGAGTTAGAATCTGTCTAAGCGTGTGCTATTTAACTGTAACCAGTGGCATCTCTGGAGTAAAGGGTTAAGGATAGTTAAGTATTTCATTTCAGATGGCATTTGAACCCCTGGGCCAGGATTTGGTTGTATGTATCCAAACAGTAAGAGTAATCGAGGAATGAACTGCCTTTGGTTTCTAGAATGGCAAATGCATTTTCAGATAAAGTTTCAATAGAAATAGTATGGTGGAGCTTTTATTAAATGAAAAAAGGTTATTAAAATGAAAAAAGTTAGTAGTTTATTTGTGAACCAAGGTTGAAAGACAGAAATTAGAGTTCAGATAATGTCATTTGTTTATAGACATGTGGGGTCACATAATGTTAGATATGTTCAAAAACAATGGGAGTCAGTTTCTGTCCAATTCAACAGTTCTGCAAGGCTATTGGAAGTATTTTGATTAAAGAATAAAAGGCACAAGAGTGCACTTGCAAAAAGCATCATTCAATTGAAAGCCGTACCAGGTAGGAGAAACTATTTTCAGCATTGATAATGGCAGTATATTGATGTTCTGCATAGCGTAGACTCAGGCAGTCAGGCTGCCAAGTGGAGAAGGCCAGGAGGTGCAGATCCAATGTGAGAAAATGGCCCGGCCGTCTCCTTTAACTTATAGAAACTCTGTCTTGTCTACAAATCATCAAATAACAACAAGAAAAGAATCTCTTCCTGGTATCGATCTTTACTTTTAGCATGACTGACAGCTGGTGAAATTTCTCAAGATGAATCTTTTTGTCTGATGACCAAGACCTGACAAGAATCTGAAACTTTTGAAATCCTTCACCTTCCATAACCTTACTATTAAGATCTCTTTCATTCACACACGTTTATACTTATTTTCTGTTTTCCGTCCTTCCCCTTCACGCCTCCACATTATCATCCACCTGCTTCCTATTGTCACTAAAGATAAATACATCGCTGCCTGCATATACTGTAATGCAAAATAATTCTCTAAAAGCAGTAAAAAATGTTGTGGTGGCCTATAACTTTTTAGCCAAACTAATATGAAATTGATCTTTATTTCATGGGTCAAAAATGGCCATTTTCTTTGTTTCCTTTTGTCCGTGTTCATAATTACGCATTTTGGGGTTTGGCATTCAAAACTCCTGCGATCACGTGAAGCTATGCAGATTTCCAGGACTGTGTTTGGGCTCAAAAACAGTCAAAACATTGTGTGCACATTGTATGCCCGGAGTGAACATAGCATTATACAATCCCAAAAAAGTTGCTAATGTTTGATTGAACTGGCACAAAGGCATTTTTTCATTCTACTAAAACATCCTCAGTTTCTCTTGTATTTTCTTTCATCGTACTTGTTTTCCATACCTTTCTATCCCTCCATCCTTGTCTTGTTACCACCTTCATTGGCTCCCTTAACCTCAGCTGTGTGCTTTTCTTCTCCCTCTGCTTTGAGCCTTCAGGTAGTAAAAATTAATCATCACATAAACAAAAAACAAAGTTTCTTCTTCTTCTTCTTTCATGTCCCTCGGTCTTTTTTTTCACAAAGATGCACACACCGGTGCTGATGCCTCCTCACCACACACACACACATTTTCTGTTTTAAATAAAAATGATAAAATTCTCTTTCTACTTAGCCTTGACAACAACCTGCACTCTCCGGTGCACACAAACGTCCAAACACACTGCAGCACCGGCGACATGTCTCACATAAATAAGCAATGGGGAGGAGAATTAATGCTTGCCCTTTTTTTTTTCTTCTTTTTTCACTATCCTCCAGCAGAAAACAATCTGACATCCTCACATCCAGCTCTCAGACCCCGAAACATGAAAGCAAACATCTAAATTCTGTAAACAGAGTCAAAATTCCACGAAAACATGCATGCATAAACACAAAAACAACTTATAAAATGAGATTTCTTGGATCACATCTGTAAAAGTCATCTTTATTATGGAGAGGACACACAAGTGGGACAGTTTTGCGTTGCTGGAATGTGTTCTATCCCAGCCAGGCCAGCCAGTTCAGCCCCTGTAAGCCTCAAATATAGTTCCTGCCAATGCCTAAACGAATTCTTGGTGAGGACTTTTAGATGCCTCAAAAGAAGCTCTTTTGAGCATTGTGAATGGAAAGTGTCCATCCCAAAAGACAAAATATGATCACATACAGTACAAACGTGGAGCCTCAGTCCTGAGATGATCAAAAAGCCTGCACCATCCAGTATGTGGGTGGTAGTTTTAGTTCTACTATTGGTAAGAGTAAAACTGATTGAGAACATTATAAAATTCTGTTCTGCTAAGCTGTTTTACCCCCAGTTTGTTTTGCCCTTTTTTTTTAAGTTAATGTTACATAACTATAGACATCTTTGGTTTAGACTTTTATTTTGAAAGCTACATTTGTGTTTTTGACTGGAATTCAGTGTCATCCATATTCCATCTAGTCACCATGCTTGTGTCAGACCTCACTGTCTGTAAGTTTTGGTTCATCAATATTATTCTGATTATGGTCTCATTTGTCTCTTTCTCTTATTTATTTGTTAAATTATCATACAGAAATACACCTTTTACTCAGTTGCTCATAATCAGTTCACTTTGTTGATTGAACATATTAAAATAAAACAGAACTTATAAGCTCTTCCCTGACTCAACATCTTGCAGCAAGATTAAGGCTTACTGCTGAAAAATGTTGCAAACATGTGAACAGAGATTTGAGGGAACAAATGGTAAATTGTTTTTACTTGTATAGTGCTTTCCTACCTTCTTACAAGGCCTGAAGCGCTTTACAGAGACAGTTTCATTCAGACACTGATCGCGGCGCTGCTGCTGAACACTGGCATCAACCTATAATCACCAAGGACACAGGACGGGAACCGAAACTGCAATCTTCTGACCAGAGGTCGGTTGCTGGAAGCGGAAAGAAGGAGTGCTTTCAAAGCTGAATAAAAAATAAAAAGAAAAGATAGCAAGCTCAGAATGTGGAGCAAGAAATAGCAAATGATGTCTGCTTCATCCTTCCAGACTTCCAGATCTTAAGGATGAAGTGAGGAAGGCATTGAAGAACACTGATGAGTAGAAGGACAGTCGGTCCTGAAAACATACCTGTGAAGGTATGGATAAAGGTAAAGGAATTGGCAGTAGAGTTTCAGATTGGGGTGTTTATCAAAGGAGACCTGCGGGATAGAGAGGTCTCCCAGTGATGCCCTTGTCCTCTAAAAAACAATGGAGACATGCAGACGAGTGAAAACTATTGACAAATAAAGCAGATGAGTCCTCCAACCTTTATGGGAAAGAGTAGTGGAAGCTAGGCTGATGTCCAAGGATCAGCTTTGAACGCTCCCTTTTTTGTGGAACTGAACAGACTGGCAAGAATGACACATGAAGTTAGACAGGAGTCCCCGTGGACCACGATGTTTGAACATGATCTTGTCACCTGTAAACCAGGGAGCATGAGGTTTGCTCTGGAACAGAGAGGAATAGAGCGACACAAGTGGAACGGTGAGGTCACAGTAGGCATAGATGGAGAAGGGGTTTAGGAACAGTGAGTCAACAGTCCAGAGCAATAGAAAGTATAGGAAAGAAGTGAACATGCACCTGTTGGAATGGGTATACCGCTTATAATTGTCTCCTTTTGTTTCATTTTTAAGCTTTTCTTTTTGATTTCTGGAAATGTCTTTTGTTTTCTCAAATGTTTCCTTTTCTGGAATTTTGTTTTGATTTCTAAAATGTCTTTTTTTATTGTTTAACATGTTTTTACTATGTTTTTTTGCATTAAGTAATTTGCACTTCAAGGCCACCAGAAAGAAACAGACATGCCACAAAAGAAATGAAAAAATAGAAAAAAAAACCAGCAGATTTGTTTTTCCAGCTCTTCTTGTTGTCTTGCTGGTGGAATTTGAAGAAATTATAATATGAATATGAAATTTGAGGAACTGTCACTCATCATCAGTCACCAGAGACTCCAAACGGCCTGAACATCACAGCAACAGCTGAGCTTTGCACTTATGTGCACACAAAAACACACTCTGCTTCTTCTTAAAGTCTCTAACCATCTGGTTAACTCATCAGCTTTCTCTTGTGGTTGCCCTGGTAACCAACGAAAACAGCAACCAGGGGCTGCCACACAGTACAATGCATCCCTTGTCTTTCTCTCCTTCTTTTTTCTTCAGTCTCTTTGCACTCCCTTAATCCCTCCTTCCCCAGCTCCCACTGCTGTCACTCTTCTGCATCATTTCTTCTTTTTCTCCCCCCTTTCCTCCATCCATCAACTCTTTGCTGTTTATCTTTTCTGCCTATCTCTCATGTTTTTGCCTCCTGCATCCTGAAAAAAAGTGCTTTTAAGAATGGAAAATTGTGGGAAGATACTTTTAAAGAAGATATGTTAAAAAAGAACTAAATGCGCTGTCCTTCCATTGAACTAATTTTTACATTTTCAAAAGAAATGCTGGGGACTAGCTTCCAAAACAGAAATAAAGCAACGTTTATTTTTCTGTATTGTCACCCCAGGATATAAATAAAATCTTAGTAAATGTCAAATTTATTTAAGAAAAGAATAGAATAGAGTCAAATTCATCTGACTATAGTGGTTTGTTCAGCTGTGGTCTGGCAGAGGTGTGCTAAGAACACTAAATAAGCCGCTATGTATTAACTAGAGGACTTTGTAGCCAAATCTTCTGTTTTGTATTTCTCTTTGGCCCCCCAAGGACCAGGAGGCCAGTGTTATCGCTGCTCTTCAAGGCTGAAGTGAAGAGGTGTGTGAATGCTGATTAAAACCATTGTCGGAAACAGTTTCTACAGACGTTTGCTGAAGAACACCAGTAGTTAAGTAAAAAAAATAGCCAATCAAACACACTTAAGATATGTGATCTGATTACCTTTAATCTTATTTTGATAGTTGGCTAAAGTCTCAGTCACGTGCACCCATATGGGGGGGTTGACCTGCTTTTTGGGTTGCAAAAGCGTCACGCACTGGGTGTAGGACACTTGCAGGAAGCCAACGTAAACCCTCTCTGATTGCCCAATTTCCTAAATTCCTGTTAGGCCGCGAGCAAGCGGCGTTCACTTATTGTATAAGCAGCACTAACGAGTTGAGTTTGGACACAAGTCTGCGTCTCACCTTCTTCACCCTTACTTAGCCTTTGTTGTTTAAGTGTTCACCATCACCTCTTTCTCGCAGAATGCCAATGGCTTAGTTTCTACATTTTTGAACCACGAGGCCCACTCAAAACCCTTGAATTTTATGTGGTACGTGGAACTTTAAAATCTGTACAAATGTTTTAGTACAATTCCGGTAGCCTATGGAGCAGGTTCACTTGATGGATTGCTGGATCAATACTGCAACCATAGACAGGAACCTCACAGAATCATGAGGTTTTGACCCATTTGTTTTGCCTGATGCACCTTATAATCTGGTCACCAAACACAAGCATTTATACCACCTTAAGTCAAAGTAGTTTTTTAATCTTCATTGCTTTCTTTTCCATGAAGGACAAGACATTACTTTATTTAATCATTCCTCTTAGTCTTACTGACATTTCAACTCGCAAACTTAGTGTTTTGATTTTTTTGATTGACATGTGGGGGGGGTCCTGGAGAAAACGCAGGCACTCCGGATTTTTTCCGGACACAGCTGGAAAAAACCCTCACGCAAACTGCACACAGAAATGACCCAGCCGGGATTTGAACGGTCACCACTACACCACTATGTACACACTTTATCATACATTTTCTGAGTTTTTGATGGGATGTGGATTCACATGTACCACATGCCTATTACACTGGAGGTGAATACAAAACAAGATTTAAACCCTGAAATAAAAATGTGCTAGAAGTCAACTAAAAGGCATTTTGCCACAGAATTGTTCATTTTCTTCTCATATTTTTAACGCTTCTCATGCTGGCAGGAAGCCAGCTGAGGAATTCCTAAAATGTTAGAACCCATTTAGGTCGGTTAAGACCTGAATCTGCTAGATGGGCTAAAGAAAAAAAATAAGCAGCACAGAAACATCATTGTGAGCATGTCAGCTCTCTAGCGCACATTTTTTGTTCCGTCAGGATTTTCTGTTTTATTTTTCAGAATCTCAAGGAAATAATTGGAAAATGGATTCAAGCAGCAGGTCTAAGGAGGCAGGGAACTGTCACTTACCTGATGCTCGATGGAAAAGTGAGCAGACAGTGCATGACAATCAGATTTGGCATGGTGGGAAACAGTTGGGACTCCCACAGTTTACTTGTTTCCACCAGCTGTTCCAAATGCTGCTTCTGTTCCACACTCAATCTTCCCCAGATCAAGAGCCACCTCCTGCTTATAGAAAATGGCCACAAATCAAACCAATTACATTGCACTTCTCACAATGATTTAAGGATATTTAAAAAAACTCAGTGGATTTCGTGCACACAGTGTTTGCTTCACTTTACCAATTCTCAGGATATGGATAAATTGTGTTGGTGTGACAGACACGTCTCATTTTGTGTTTTTCACTTCATGGTCTCACTGTGTATGGTGTGTCTTTTTGGACCAAAACCTCAACTTGTTTAAATAAAAATCTTTTATAATGTGGCATCAATGTCAACGTTCTGTGGGGATAAAAAGCTGACTTTGCCAGGAAGTCTTTCCAAGTTCGCCATTCAAACAGCCATGAACACACGACGTTGACTAACGGACGAGCAGCACCACCTGGCCACAGCACGCCTTCAGGTTGATGGTAGGCATTCAGATGTTACTTGATGTTTTTAAAGTGTTGTCAGCAGACTGGGATCAAGACACAAAACTACTGGCAGAGTTTGTGACAGACCCAGAAGTGGCGCCCGGTGAGTGGCACACCATGACCTGTACCCAAAGACCTCTGCAGTAAGACATCCTATTGTAAATGAGGATACTGGGGTTTCCAGACAATTGATTTTCAACTGACCACTGCTTTGCTTGAATGCCAGACGACTACTGCAGGTTTTCCCACTCACATCAAGACCACTGCGAACGTTTGTAGTGGACATAAGACCATGTGACCTGGACAATCAAGCAATGGCTTACTGTCCTGGACACTGATGACTGTCAGGTCACCTTGCACAGAAATGATGGTCTTCAGAGTTGCCAAAGAAGGCGAGGTGAGCGAAACGCCGAGGTTAACGTGGTCCCCATGGGTTTGCTTTGGTGGAGAAGTTGTAACCGTCTGAGCAGGTATCACCAGTGACAGCAAACCACCATCCCCCAATTCCATCAGAACGCCCCCAGCTTTCTGTTCTGTACCACATGGTGCCCGAATGGTCATAGCTGGACTTCAGAAAGTGGGAGTGTCTCATATGGTATGACCAGCAATGACCTCTGACCTGTAAACCATAGAGCACGTCTGGGACCAGCTGAAGCCGAGACTGAACGATCGCAGCCCACACCCCCAGTGCATGTAACACTTGTGGAAGAGTGAAACTCTGCCTCAGAAATATCACGAGACATGTCAATGTCATTTCTGGAAATTCCTGGTGGAAATACCCACTGTTGACAATATCATTTTTAGTTTTTCTGCAAAATATAAACTAATGAAAATTGTGCTTCTTTGCATTCATTATTAGTCATATCAAAGCAAACGTTTGTGCATTTCTTTAAAATTTGGACCAAATAGGAAACGCACTCATGTAAATATCAACATCCCTAACTCCTTCTGAGTTGTGTTAATTGTCTTTAACGTTATATAGACCAGAGTGTTACTTTTGATTTGAAGTCACAGTTGCAGAGAGATGCAGTAACAAAACAAAGCACTACTAAGTAGATAAACTTGCTTAATTAGCATTTTACGTAAGGGATAATGCCTGACGAGGCATGACGTCTGCCTGACAAGTAGCTCACTCAATGTTACAACAGTTTTATATATAGTTGAATGCAGAAAAAATGTCCCACATTAAACTGCTTCGCAGAATAAGGTACCATTATCTGATTCCTTGTGCTGAAATACACCAAATAAGAATATTTATACAAATTTTAAATCTTGAATGCAATCATACTTGACTCTAGCATGCAAACGTGCTCACGATTTCTCCCTGCCTATTTGTATGTGGTGTGTGTGAAAATGATTGATGAGGTAGGTGAGAATGTTAATTTCTTGCTAATATAGATAAATTGTTCACAGTTCAAGTTACACGAAAAGTGCAATCACCCCCACCTATACAAGGATGACTTATCCCTAAGGCAAGAAGCATCCCACACACACCCTTACACGCTCCCTGTTGATTGATTGTTACTGCAGAACACAAAGATCATGGTGCAAAGCAAGGTGATGGCTACAGCACGCAGTACACACGGCCATACCACAACTGCATTTGTTCTTTTGTGTTCTTCTGTCTGTTTTTAAGTTACAGCATTACTTTGTAAAAGTACCTTTTAATCCAACATATAAAAATTTCCCAAATCCTTGCCAATATGTGTTACAAAAACGTCTGGTGACTTGTCTTTTTTTGTGTTTTTTTTTTTGCTTATTGAATCGCAGCCACTGTTGAGTCTGTTTCATTGACTTGTATATGAGGACTGGACCAAGTCAATGTGACGTCATCCACTGAAAACGGCTTACTTTTGTCCACAGTGAAATGAAGTCAACTCGGTCGCCATTTCTTTGCATTATGGACGCCATCATATTGGAACCAGAAAGATTGGTCAAAAATCGTCTGAGTTATTGTTTCTATGGTAATGACGGATTGAGCTAACTGAAAGACCACATCTCTACCGCTTAAAACCAGGCTTCATATAATCTGTCAAATGTTTTAAAAGGTGAGACCACATACTTTTGTTGAGGCATCTGATTGGTCAGTTTTTAACTTCCTCTACTGAAAAAATAGCATGATAAAAATGTTTAAAGAAAAGGTAGCAGATCAAGAATGGATATTCTAACAAATATAATAACTATTTGATTCTCAATAAAAGTCTGTGGAATTTTGGCTTCTTGGAGCCAACAGGTACTTCCTGTTTGGAATGTGAAGGGGGAGGGGCCATGCTGTCTACTTTTCAAATACAGTCGGTGGTTTCGTTAATGTCTGCTCTGGGAGTATGAGGTCTGGGGAGTGTTACTGAAGGCTGTCTAGTCTCTGTTTGACCAGAGCAGGAGGTGGTTTGCATAGCCAACAGCTTGGTGCGTGTTGGACTCAGGTGAAGCTGGGATGAGGGTCAGCACGGCTAAGTTTGAGGCCGGAAAAAGGTAGTTTCTCTGGTTCGAGTGCTCCTGTCCCAAGTGGAGGAGGTTAAGTATCTTGTTCACGAATGAGAGAAGGTCAGAGCATGAGATCGACAGCTGTACTGGAGCAACGTTATGCGGTCTGTTGTGGTGAAGAGAGAGCTGAGCCAGAAAGCAAAGCGCTGAATTTACTGGTCAATTTTCGTATCAATACCTACCTGGAGCTCATGACCAAAAGAACGAGGTCTTGAATACAAGCGGCTGAAATGAGCTTCCTCAGTAGGGTGGCCAGGCGCTGAGGCGGCTCAGGCATCTGGTCTGAATGAGAGGTGTTCTGGGCATGTCCCACTGGGCAAAGGCCCCGGGGAAGACCCAGGACACGATGGAGAGACTACGTCTCTCGGCTGGACTGGAAACGCCTCAGGGTCCCCCCTAGAGGAGCTGGAGAAGATGGCCAGGAGAGGGATGTCTGGACATCTTTGCTCAGACTGCTGCCCCCGTAACCTGGTCCTGGATGAGCAGAAGAACATGGATGGTCTGGTTAATATCAGAAATGTCAGTGTGTCATGCCACTGTATTAATTTGACTGAGTTTGGAGCTTCTGTTCCTCTGTCAGACAGCTGTCAGACGAGAAAACTGCTCTGCTTAGCTGCATAGAGCTGCTATAAAAGAGATGTCCTGTTGCTGTTGAATCCATATCAAAGTTCCAGTTATCTTATCCAAGCAGACCAGAAGACAGCCAACCACTGTAGACCCACACATCATTGTGTAAGCTGAGCAGAAAGCAAGTCATCATCACTGACTAATTGAATTTTGCGCTGTGTCACAGCCAGTGATCTTACATTGATAAAAATTACACATAAATCAAATGGTGAATTAAGGAGAACAAAAAATTCATCCCTGCTGCTTTTTTAAAAAAAGATAAATTAGTGTTAATTTAATATTCATTCATCTTTGTGCTATGTAGGATGTCATTTATCTATCATTAGTTTACCAAAGCATCATTCTTTTATAATGTGTGCCATCAAGCTGTTTGAATCAAATCGGTCGTTTAAATTAATTTGGAACAATTCTCAGAATCATTGAAGATAAATGTCAAACTAACAACTTCTTAGGATGTGTTGCTTTTCTTCTGTGCTAATTTAACTTCTAAAAAGTTGGATCTTTTTAGTTAAAGATAACAGGCAGTTAGCGGTTACTGAGATCAGAAATTCGGGTCTTTGACCAAGACTACTGCACTACTGACATAGAGTACAGAGACCAGCATCATGAAAAATAAATGTATGTGAACTAACTGCACAGCAGTAATCACATATTGAAATTATATATATATATATATATATATATATATATAATTTCAATATGAAAGATATATATAACATGAGGTCTTTTTGTTTTTGCCAGTAATAGCAGTAAATGCAGATTAGGGATGCAATGAATAATTGATTAACTGATTTATTCCAACCAGATCGATCTGTTTGATGCAAGTTGTTAATTGAATCAAATCAAACTCTACCATTATAGAATTGTTTCAAAATATAATAAATTCATGATAATCGATCTTGGAAAACATCGATTGGATTGAAGCACAGGTTTGTTTTTTTTTTTGCCAAAACTTGACCAAGTTGAATGAATCAAATTGTTGTTAAAATGAATCATTACAGCACTAATGCAAATAAATGTCTTAAGAATAAATCTTGACTGTAAATAAAAATGTAGATGAGGGTTTATGGAAAAAAATATTTTAATTGGTTATGTACCAGAGGAGTTGATAAATGGAGGAAATGCATCTCCTTTCTTCTTTTCCTTCACCGATTTTAGCTTGTACATCTTAATCCACAGTTGTAATCTTCCTCTTGAACAATCTCCCTCGCATTGTCCTTTTTTCAGTGACTTTTTCAATTAAAAAAAACGTTTTTTTTTTTTTGCTGCATGTTTCACTTCTGCCATTGCATTAGGTTTAATCTTAAACTATCAATCACAATAGTGCCCGGAAAACTGGAACACTATATCAAAGAAGGGAGAATGCAAAATTCCAGGAAAACCATATATATATTTATTTATATATATTAATATAGCATAACACTGCATAGCTAACCCATAAGAGCAGTATGGCACACTTTTTGCAAATATAATTAGGCTGTTTTATGACTAACTAGCTGCAAGTTTGAACTGCAAACAGTTTCTTTCTGTTTATAACTTTTCTTTTCTTGTTTTTATGAGCTGAGGTTGATCATTACAGTGTTTTGATGAAGACCAGTGCAAACAAGAAAGCAAACAAATATGATGATGAACACAGCATGATGTCCTGTATGTTTTTTACCGAAGAATCATGCTGTTACAGTAAAGAAAGAGAACCAAATCCATGCATAAAGTATACAGCACTGAGAGCAACATTGTGGCAACTCAAGTAATCTTTGAAGCAAACAAATGCCAGAGAACAACTAAGAGGAAGAAATCTGATAAGTATAATTGGTGGTATTGATATGCTTTGAAGGAGAGGATTCATGGTTTGGCAAAAGACACAATAAATAAAGAAAAAAGAGCAGGTCATTTTGAGGTAATTTCTAGAAAAAAAAAAGGCATCAATGATTCAAATTTATTGAAGATGACAGTATGGATGGAGCGTAATGCTTTGGGTGACAGAAACTTTAGGACAGAAGAAGACAGCCAAAGTCTAAATTTCCATTTTCCAATGCGTCACATGGTAAGTCAAATGGTAGGTATGACCACTTCAGAGTGTAGGGCAAATATAAACAGCAACATGCAGACAGGACGTGGGAGCAATAACAAAGATGGCCTCTGTTTCCATTGCCAACGTCAAACATTTGTTAACGCCTGCAGGAAGTGCACATGCTACGCACTTTTTAAAAGACAAATACAGCTTTGAGTAAATTGAAAACATATTCACAATTAAAAAATCAAACTGAGAAATTTGGCAGGCAATTGCATTTGTTACCACGGCTCAGAGTGCATGTAGTCTGTGGTGTAGAACAGAGGGAGAACAGGTTTTAATCTGCTGGTAATCTACTTGTACAGAGCTTTTTTAGCTTCCTTGAAGGCCCAAAGCGCTTTACATTCACTGTCCCATTCACCAACGTGCACACACATTCACACACTATGGCTTAACTCAACTTAAAACTACTTAAAACTTTTTTTAATCCTATTTGGATAGCAATTCATCATTTTCAGACTTTTTTTTAAGCTTTTACATATTTATTTTCAAATGAATCTAGATCACAAAGGTCTAAAGGTAACTCATGATGGGTTTGAATGTCCATGTTCAAGTTAAACTGAGGAATTTATTTTCAACTTTTTTAATTTCAGAAAGTCCTCCTTTACTTCATGTTTTTATTTTTTTAATCAGTTCACGGTTTGAGATTTCTTATTTACAGTGCTGCAGAGTCTTAAACAAGTATGCACACTCGGTCCAGATGGTAGTTTGCAGTTGCCAAGAAAACCACAATGGTTTTGTGCCATCAGGAGAACCCAGAGTGCCAAAAGAAAACCCAAAAGACCCACAGAGGGAAACTATACAAACTCTACAGAATGACTCCCCATCAATATTCAGATTAGGACTTCTTAAATTTGTAACAAAAACGTTGCCGTATGTCTCAACGAGGAAAAATAAATAACTTTCCACTTAAACTAGTGTCTAAAAACGAGATGTTACCAAAACTGTCAGGCATCTTTGGATATTCACCTCTTACCACCAGAACTTTAGCTTCAGTGTTGACTTTGTTTCAACGACCTAAAATCATAAAACGTTTACGCAATTAACATAATTCCAGGTGATTCTGTCACCGAAAAAAGCAGCCTTGCGCTGATAAGTATCACTTTACAGAAGTGAAGTGGTTACAAAATCAATGAAAATCAGCTTATTTTGTTGAATTAAAAACAGAATCAGGAACACTGTATGGTAGAAATGTTGCATATCGGTGCAAAGGCGGTACAAAAAGCTGCTTTTCTTCCGTGTCAGAATCAGCGGATTCATGTTGATTGCGTATACAGTTGAAGAGTTACATCAGAGAGCATGTGTTCTAAACATCTATCCTACCTCACAAGATTTTCCTACCTGTAAGTAAAATGATAGTTCCAGTCATCCAAATACCTTATCAGATCATCCTACCTACCTGTGGGAAACATGTGCTGCTGTCATTAATGATCTGTAGGGAGATGTGGCATCGCGCGGTGAATGTTTCAATTTACGCTGTAACTAAACTGCTCAGCCAAGATTTAGTTCATGTTCCACGCTGTGTTCATGGTGTTCAGTTTGAAAGACCTTGCGGATTTTGAAATGTTCACCGCTCCGACAGAGGTACCGTGGACACGGATCTGAAGCAGAGTTGTGGTCTGGTGTGAAAATTATTTGCAAGTCTCAGAAGTTAAATAGTGAGCTAGTTCAGAGCTATCAATTGTACCATTCAAAAATCAACTTTTAAGTGTATTATAGTGTTAATTGCTCACAAAAAAAGAAAGCTCCATTTTGCTCCATTCATGCATCTCTGAGCATTCCTCAAAATTCCTGCTCCCTGAGCACCAGGCCCTCCCAAACCACAAAAACGAGCACAGTGACATCACAAAGTAGGGAACAGCCCTTGCAGGAAGTGACTGCTGTGTCAACACCGCCCCCATGCTAACACACACACCCACTTCCACCATGGAGCTAGAGGTGATTGGCAAAATGTTTTCTTGTTGTATGCACAATATGCACATCCATATTTGCTAAAGTTCAGATGTTTGTTTTAGGAGGCAAACTGCAGACATGATGCCGAGGCCAACTCAGGATTGATGTCACGAAATGGACGGCACCCACAAGGAGCAAAAGGCATTTCTTCAGAGATCAGGTCGCCTTACTGCAGAGTAGGAACATTAGTTTGTGAAAATAACTAATCTTTCATAAAAAATGTGTTCATTAGTGTGCTAAAGGTAATAAATACATTATCATATACATGGATATATTTTACTCTATAAGGCTTAAGAATAGCATGATACAGGCACTTTAATAAGATTTACCATTCAATTTTGGCAAATTATTGAAGAAGCTAAAATTTGTAAATCTTTTAAGATTGTAGACAATACTTTGAAAGACCTTATTGTTTGTAAAAGGTTACACTTTTCCTTCAAGCTGTTTGGAAATTGGTCTTCTTTTTTTTAACGAAAACAGGCAACCTCTCTGCAAAATAAACAAATTTAAGTGAAATATCTTCCTGTCTTGCTCAACGTCTGTGAATAACTAAATTGAAGCTAAATTTGGCTGTCATTCCTTCTCAGAGGTATGAATTTTAGGTCAATCTTGTCTTCTTACTTTCATATGTGCTTGTACATATGCTGATATCCTCTGGCAAAAGCTTTTCATCGGTTCCCAAGGAGCATTTGGAATCAGTGCCCTGAAGTTGTGGAAGAAACTGCAGGAGAAAATCAGGTCAACAGACTCTGACCTCTCTAAAACCTCTCATTTTGGAGCACATTTCTATTGAAGAAACCTTTTTACAGTTTTATTTGAGTCATCCAACTATACGCATCACTTTAGTCCTCATACATCCCTATTAATTGGCATTTTTTTAATACAGAAAATCTGTTCTCCTGTTAGATTTATCAATGCCAAATGGACCTAAGATAAAAGAACATAAAAACGTTCTATATTTTCTGTCAGGTTAATGTACTTAGCTGACTCACCTTTGCCTATTTCTATGCTTACCAGTAAAAGTGATCAAAGAGGCGGTAAAACGTTTTCTAACCTCCATTTAAAAAAAAAAAGGCAATCTTACACACACGTGTGGAGACAAATGTGTAGAGCTGGAGAAAAACCCTAAAAAATAACTGAACAAAGTCCCCTAAAATCAAACATTGTGTCATGCTTTAACCACATTTCACTCCAGCAATCACATAAAAAAGGAAATAATCTAGAAACATCTTCTCTCTATCCAACATTGCTTCAATTATCGGATTAGGGTTTCAACTCTTTGTTTTCCTGAATTTGGACTCCTGATTTTGAAATTGTAAACAGATCACATGAAAGGATGCTTTGAAGTTCTTGTCTCTCCCTCTTCTTATTTATTTTTTTCTGCTTTTTTCTTAGGTTTTGTAAGTTAGAACACATGTTTTGAGTTGTTTGGTACTAAAAAACACGTCTTGCAAACAAACTACTATGACGGCCTCCATTGAATTTATTCTTCCTTTTATCATTGATTTTTAAAAGGATATTTATTTCTTTAGTATCGGTGGTTTAAAGTTCAGGATAACAAATGTTAATCTTTCTTTGCCTCTCTCTCCGTTCACATATTTCGTGGTCCTTTCTGGTCTTTATATGACCGGAGCAGGAGCTTGGTTCGTATGATTGTCAGTAAGTTGGACCTGTTCCCGGTGTATGTTTGACTCCAGCAGGGCTGCCCCTTATCACCCTTTCTCTTCATCATCCATATCATCTTCATGCGGCCAGAGACCAGAGGGCATGTGGTTTGGGGAGCCACAGGATTTCCTCTCTGCTCTTTGCAGATGATGTTTTCCTGTTGGCTTCATTGAGCCAGGACCTCCAGCATGCTTTGGGGCTGTGTCAGCCAAGTGCAAAGCGGCTGGGATGAGGGTCAGCACTGTTAAGTCTGAGGCCATGGTTCTTGAACGGAGAAGGGTAGTTTATTCTCTCTGGGCGGGTGGAGTGCTCCTGCCACAGGTGGAGGAGTTTCTGTATCTTGGAGTTTTGTTCATGAATGAGGGCAGATTGGAGCGTGAGATCAACAGGCGGATCGGTGAGGTGCCAAGGGAGGCTGTCTGCTTTGCATCAAGAGGACCCAGATGAGGTGGTTCAGACATTTGGTCTTGATACCTCCTGGATGCCTCCTTTTGGAAGTGTTTCAGGCATATCCCACTGGGCGGAGGCCCGAGGATGACCCAAGACACGCTTGAGGGACTATGTCTCTTGGCTGACCTGGAAACGTCTCAGGATCTCCCCAGAGGAGCTGGAGGAAGTGGCTGGGGAGAGGGAAGTTTGGGCATCTTAGCTTACAATGTTGCCCCCGTGACCCGGTTCCTAGATGAGCAGAAGTAGACGGATGGATTGATGTTAGCTGATAATGCTTTAAAATCCCACGGTCTAATCCTTGTTTCCATTACACTATAACTTTGTTGTTTTTTTTTTTATTGTTTTTTTTTTAAATGAAGTACAAAATGACTACAACAGGAAATAAACATTACTGAGTATATGTATATGTATATATATATATATATATATATATATATATATGTGTATATATATATATATATATATACACTTTATGTTTTATGCCAGCACTCAAGGTAAAGCTATAAAAGTTTTATGTTTATAGTTGAACAGTTAATAGAGCTTTAGTAAAGTCATATCCCTTCATTTATCCCTCCAAGAAGAGAGATATGAAAACATAGTGTTCGGATGTTACTACTGCTTGATGACATCATCAATAGTCACTGGTCATTAACATTAGCACATTTCTGCCAGGCTCCTCTTTAAGAAAAAAAAAAAAACACTTTGGCACACCACTACAGATTCAAATGCCCCATACAATTGGAGCAATAGGGAGGAGTCAGAGGGGTCGGGATGCAATTCAGATTTGTCCTTCGATTCGGCCTTAAACCTTTTTCTTGTGGGCTCTGAGCAGTGTGTATTCTGGGATTCGTTCTCTCACTCTGACACTTATACCCAAACACACACAGCCAGAGTAATCAGTGCCATATTTCTTTGCCTAAGAGCAGGGATTCAATTAAAAGTTATGCTTTCCTAAAAAAAAACAACAAGGTCTCGGTCTACAGTAATGTATAAAGGCCAGCTCTCAGTAGGCTAAAAAAGGGCTGGGGTCTAATTATTTTTCAGAGGGTTAATTATTTGTCATAGTGATGTGATGCTTATCCAGTGTTTCTTTTTGAACCATTTGGAGTCAGCCTCAAGAGCTGAGGGAGGTAATTCTTATTTTGCAGTCATTTAAGTTGTGCTGTGTAAAGTAATTATGACAAAGATTTTTTTTACTTGAAGATTCACTTCGGTGACTTAAAGACTAAGAAAGACTAAGACTATACACACTTTCTCAAATGATGCAGCCCACAATTGAGACGCCTCACTTGCCAGCATACATTTCCCCCAATAAACCAGGCCTCAGGGTGAATGCCACTGTTTTACATACCCCATTCAGTTAATGGTGATAGACAATCTTTTTGTTTGTATATGTGAATACAAAGAGCTGAAGTTGCAAAGAAACAAATAGATGAACTAATCATCACTTGTAATGCTATTTTGATTTATTTTAAAAACTTACAATTTGTGATTTGCATTTGTTTTCATTTTGAGATGGATGACATGCAATACAAGGTGCAACCTAACTGGCTGATCTGTATGACACCAGAGCCCACCAGAGCACCAAGTGGTGTAAAGTACTTTACACCACTGACTTACTTGAGTACATTTACTCAAGTAATTGTGAGGAGTATCAGTAAGTGCCCATTCAGATGTAGTAAATGTAGGGTTTTTTGAGCCTGATTTGATTCAGAGTCATTTGATTTTGAGTATGTACCGATACAGAGACCCCATCCGATACTTTTGTAAAACATATCAACATTTAATAAACAGATTCATGTTGTCCAACATTGGGCTGCACGGTGGCGCAGTGGTTAGCACTCTTGCCTCACAGCAAGAAGGCTCCCCGTTCAAGTCCTGGCTGGGGGACTTGAAACAGTGTCTCCAATGGGGGTCCTTTCTGTGTGGAGTTTGCATGTTCTCCCCGTGCATGGTTGGGTTTTCTCCGGGACTCCAGCTTCCTCCCACCGTCCAAAAACAGGCTTTATAGGTTAATTGGTCACTTTAAATTGTCCCTAGGAGTGGATGTGAGTGTGCATGGGTGTGTGACTGTGGCCCCTGCGACAGACTGGTGACCAGTCCAGGGGCGTCCCCTGCCTTCGCCCATGAGTAGCCGGGTTAGGCTCCGGCAGCCCCGTGACCCCAAAAGGGATAAAGCGGTTCGGAAAAGGAATGAATGTTGTCCAACGTTTTTATTTCACTGGCCTTCTTTTATCATTGAAAACCTAAACAGTGCACTTCGATGCAGTTACTTGAACAATCACATTAAAAAACTACTACAACTTTTACCTATGAATATAAATAACTATTATCTAATAAATATAGGTGATAAATTCATGTGAAAAGGTTTAGTGACTTTAGCTTTAATATCTTTTTTTGAACAATTGAACATTTTTAACCAAAGGTGATTGACATCTTCATTTTAAATTCTTAAAATGCAATGATGTCTCTGTTATAGCATGAATATGATGATGAATATTCATTTCTTTGCTGCTATCATTTATTATTTATTTTTAAGATTATGGGATTATTTTTTAACTTCTTGAGAGGTTAAAGTCTTAAGACGTCATTTTATTTTGTTTTTTTTACCACTGTGGTTAATTTACTTAGCCTGGGTTTTGTCAGCTAAATAAAAAGGCATCAAAAACAGCTCGGGTCTTAAGGGGTTAAATCATTGCACATAGTACATGTGTCAGGGCTCCACTATCCGGCTCCACCTCTGACCTCCAGAGGGAGCCCTCTCCTGAATACTGACCCCCACACGTCTCCATCAGCTGTGTCTCATCAGCCTCATCATATACGTATATGCCCTGTCTGGACTTTGCTCCCTGCGAAGTATTGTTTTGTGTTGTCAAGCAATACTGAGCGTTCTCTGATGTCTATTGCCTAATCGTGTTTGACCCTTGCCTGTCTCATCGTTTCCCTGTCTCGTTCCATGCCTGTTTTGGTCGTTATTAAACCTACCTGACCGCACATGGATCCACAAGCCTTCACGTCTTTGTTACAACACGACACAATGAAAATATTAACTATTAAGATTGTTTAAAATAATTCAGTAGACTGCTTCAAAGGGAGTGGAAGAAGGTGAATGTTTACAGTATAATTCAACCCCTGCTTTGCTTTTCTTAACTTTTAATTCTTGTATTTTGATTACTAAAAATCATTAATTGGGTCTTAACATGTGATTAGTTATTTGTACTTTAACAACACAGAGTCAGGTAATTAAAAATTGAGAAGTATCAATAAATCACATGACAAAGATTAAGTACATAAAAATGATGTGAAAAGACAATATTTAAAAAAATCATCACAAAATATGTTGGTCATTTATCAAACATATTTGCAGATTATTTGTCATTTGAAAAGATATCTATTTAAAACGGGATAAATAAGAAATGAGTTTTACAAATTACACATTAATAATAATGAACTATATCATTAATTTAAAGAACACATCTTTAAGCAAAGTGGAATCATATGATTAGAAAGCAATTACTTTAATCAGCTTCATTAATTGATTGATTTTATTTTATATTATTATTATTATGACATTTTTTTTGGGGGGGGGGGGGGGGGGGGGGGGGGGGGGGGGTCAAAGTCAATCCATATGCTGTAGATTGTCCACGGTGGATATTCCTTTTGCTATTTGATTGACAGCTGTCCTTCTGGATTTAACAGAGAGTATAAATTGTCTTCACTGTAATATCTGCAGACCGTTTTTGTCAAAGTTCTTGTCTTTTGGAGCTGTTGAATAAGTTGAGGTCAAGTTGTCTGCAGGTCGAAACTCTTTAAAGCAAATTTGACTCTTTTATCTATTACTGCATTTGTTACTGCATTTGTTTGCTCAGCTGCCCATAATCAGAAACTTCTTAAAGTCTCCAATGTTGTTCACAACCAAAACCTTGGAACTGGTTCAGTGGACCCAGTGGTTTATCAAAGATCCTGCAGTTTTTCACCAAAAGTTTTAAAAACATTGCTTGCGTTGCTAGCTGCATTCGCCTTTATCTTTGGTTTGATCTGTATTCCAGTAATGATCACATTGTTCATCTTGGCTTGTTATTCCACCTCGTCCACTAGTTTGTCCAGAATGCCCTGTTGTCTCGTTGTCTGTTTTGGGCTCGTAGTCTTCTGAGCTTTTCAGCTAGTTCCAAATGTGGAGCTAGCTCAGCTTTCATGACTGTAATGCATGCTGTCAGGTCTTTGAGCACTATTTTGATGTCCTCAATGTCACTTCTCTCTTAGTTTTTCCTCCATGATCAGCACTCTTTTTTTAAGTAATTCTGCAAGTTTTAGGATGCTTTAAGACAGTATAATCGTCTGTCGTTGACCCGGAAACCACCATAACGGGGGCCAGAGGGTGTGTTCCAACTACTAGAGAATCACACTTCAGGTTTCTTAAGAAAGTCTATTCCAGGGTACTGGAGAGTGGAGTTTGGGTAATAGTTGAACCTGAGATTGAGGATCAACAGTTTCAATCCTGATCGTGGAACAGTGGACCAGGTCTACACTCTTCATTGGGCCCTTCATTGAAGGGTTTGAGGGAGTTTGCTCATCCATTTGTGTTGTGTGAATTTGTAGAAGACGCTTGACTGTGTGCCCATGGTGTCTTGTGAAAGGTGCTCTGTATATTAGGTCCAGGGAATCCTACTAAGAACTGTTTGGTTCCTGTATGGAGCAGGAATTTCATCATGAAGCATTCTGGACATGTCCCATGGAAAACCTAATGAAACCTAGTTCATGCTGGAGAGACTCTCTCTTGTATGGACTGGGAACACTGTGGGGTTATGGACCCGGCTTTATTATTGGATTTGTTTTTTGGGTTCCACTTCCTGTTTTATTTTGTTGTTGGTTGTACTTCCTGTGTTTTCCTCCTAGTGTGTGTTCTCTCCCTCCTTTATTGGCACACCTGTTTCCACTTACCTCATCCCCTCCTTCTAGTTATAAGTCTTCGTCTCCCCTGCACTAGTTGTCGGGTGGTTCTTGTTGCTTATAGATCTTGTGCTCTATATTTCGAGTATTGTTTTCAATTAAATAAGATACTTTGCATTTTGTGAGTTCTGTCTGCTTTTGTGTCCGCGTGTCAACCTTGACAAACACATTTGGATTCTCCTGGAGGAGCTGGAGGAAGTGAATAGGAAGTATAATATATATATATAATATGTATATAAGTTTTATTTTTTCTCCCTGCAGCCGTTGGGTTGAGGACTAATGCCTTTAAGAGTCAGGAGTGAGAAAATACACCTTTATAAAGTTGACAACTCAGAATCTCATTTCCTATTTTGCCTGAGTTTCCTGGATAAACAAATGATCAGATTCAACATCAGAGTTCACACGTTATTGTACAGAAGTTTGTTTGGTCAATAAAAAATTTCTGCTGAAAACTGAAACTGAAAACCCAATGAAACAAATTCTGATAAAAACCTACTAACCCTGTTGTGAACACCAGTCTCTATGTCCCAGAATTACAAGAATGTTTCCTGTATGTTGCTGTTATTAAGTTGTGGGAATTTTTCATGTTGGTCCACTGGTTCTGAGGGTTTTCCAATGAATGAAAAGCAGTTCTTTCCTTCATTGGTGGAAGTCGGAGAAGAAACCAGAATCTGCATTTTCTATACAAGAGGGATTTATTTAAAATTTCAGAGCATTTCCATGGTTAATTTCCAAAGCACTCCAGGTGTGTGATTTGGTGATTTTCCAGCTTTTCTACAATATGGGAAAACGACACTTTTCCAATTTCAGAAACATTCCGAAGGCTGAAGTCTACAACCACCACAGAAGTTTAATTAACCTTTGACCTTAGGAAGAGACTGCCATCTTGAATTTAAAAAAAAAAGCACCTTTAGTCCCAGCTACACACGAAAACTCCTCCTTGGGATTTTCCTCAATCGTCTTGTAACTTCTCGAGCATAATTGGGAAGGTACTGTGGAAAATATGTCGGAATTAGAAGTTGTAGATTTGAATGGCGTGCATGTGATGAGCTCGCCACTGCTACAATCTTAGCTAGCTTGCACATGTTTTATTGGAAAGTCATAAAAAGGTTATCAACAAGTTCAATAGCTCAAGCTGAAAACAATATAACAATGTTAAAACTGTGGGTGTGATAAACAAAAAAACCTTGCAAAAAAAATCCAACAAAACCACAATAGATTTGTCAGGGATATTCAAAGGAAATTTTGAAGTTTTTATGAGATGGCCACGTGACCTACGGTTTGGAGACCATTTAGTGTCAAAATCTAAGAACGTAAAGAAAATTAACATTTTGTTTTGGCGATTTTAATGAAATTTCACACCCATGCTGCTTCCGTAAGTCTACAACAACCTCTGGAGTTACCATTGACCTCGAGAAGAGGCCGCCATCTTGAATTCTAAAAAATAAAAAAAAACACCTTTTGTAGCAGTTACAAACAAAAACTAGTCCTAGGGACTTTTATCAATTGTCTTGTAACTTCTTGGGTGTCATTGGGAAGCTATTGTGAAAAAAATGATGGAATTAGAAATTGTAGATTTTGAACGGCGCACATGGCGAGCTTGCAAAAGTGGCATATTCCTATTACTCGCACATTTTTAGATGGAATATTGTGAAAATGTAATATGTTGATCCCTGACTAAAGATGGACAAGATATAATTAAACTGAATACGAACATACTAGAAATTTGGGCGTGGCTAGCAATTAACCTTGGTTGCTAAGGAAATTCAAAAATGTTCCTTTGCAAATTCTTTTGAAACCTATATCGATCTGTTAAGCATCACTAGGCGACCAAAACAAAAGATGGTTGCTATGGAGATAAAACCAACCGAAAAGGCATCATTTTTTTAAAAAGTGCTTTTTACATGAATTTCTCACATACAGGTATGACCAGCCTTACAGAAGTGAAAAGGGGGAGTCAGGGTTGCATAGTTGTTACTTAGCAACTGAGGTCGGGTCAAACGTGGACTTTGTTGCAAAGGATATCCAAAAGTTTTCTTTTGCAGATTCTTCTGAAGGTTTAATTTACATGTTGCAAACAAGGTTGAGAGTTACTGTGAATAGGCTAACACGGCTAACATTTTTAATGTGGCTAAAGTGTGGCATGTTATATATAAGTTCTAGAATTACTTTGAATGCAGTAGTCTGACTGGCAGACTTACTTCTGACTCTTGTTTTGCCTTAATGTGCCTTATAGTTCAGTGTGACATATGTTTGAAAATAGGCCATTCATTTATGGTGCGCCTTATAATCCAATGTGCCCCATCATGTGGAAAATATGGTACATATAAGAAGAAAAAAACAGTAAAACCAAGCTCAGAGCCAAACACCCTTGAGAGAGGTTTAAAAAAATATTCTTAATTTAGCTTTAAAAGTTAAAACTATAAAGCGATGAAGACATTAGTATTCATGGAATAATACAGATACATTTTGATCCCACCAACACAAAAACTTTATTCTGAGTCCTGGCAAACCCTTCAGGCACACAAACAGAAATTCACTCACAGGAGCAATAGATCACTGAAAAGCATGATAATAGAGCTATTTTCTGCTGCTTTACATGCATTCACGCATACAAATATGCAGATCTTACTAGAAACCTTTTGCTCTCTGTGAGCATATCTGGTTGTCACTCTAGTCTCTATTTTCGGTCTCTCATTTGATTAAGTGTGTAGTGCTGAAAGTCAACATGTTGCCCACTGACCTGAAAGTTGCTAATGACAGGTTGAGTAAAATGTGTGAAAACAATGATGCACAGACAGGAGATTAGCCAATCAAGTTGAGAGAAACATTGGAAAGCTGCAACGATTCCTTTATTTAACTGTTGGCTGTTTGCTGGGGTATGTGTGTGTGAGTGTGTGTGCGTGTGTGTGTGTGTTTGTTTAGCAGATATCTTTCAGGACTGGTCAATTACAAAAAAGGTTTCCTAAAATGGTAAATGGTGTTTACTTATATAGAGCTTTACCACCTTCAAAGACCCAAAGTGCTTTACAGTCCCATTCATGCACACACAAATTCACACACATGCCCACCAGGAGCAACGTGGGGTTCAGTGTCTTGCCCAAGGACACTTTGGCAAATAGGTGGGCAACCAAACCTGATTTTGTGTTACATCATAGCAAAACAAATTTGATTCATTTAACTTAGTTATTCAACAAAAGGTAATAAACAGATACATATGATTTCTTCGTGCAGTTAAACAGCTCATTCACACAACCTCACAACCAGTTTGAGTCCTACATGAGCTTAGCCACAATGTACAACTAGAAAGTGGTTTTTAGTCTCACCCTCGCCATTCATGTTGACCAAAAAAACTAAACAGAAAACGTTCTCAAGCATTCTGTAACTTTTCATTTCTCTACTCACAGTTCTCTACACGATTGTGGCATTCAAATCTGTCAATGAAAGCCCAGTAACAGCATGAGCAACATGCTTGGCCATGGCATTTCTCTGTGCACTCATACCGCCCATGTGACTATGGAGCTTACTCCACCTTCTGGTGAGACAGATGAACTACACCCTTATTGGTCTGTCAACACTGGCTGTTCCCAGCACTAAGGATTGCTTACCTTAGCAACAAATATAAGAGCATATTAATTAAATATATATATATATATATACTGATCCGATCCACCCATCACCTTAGGGCGAGATTAATTTAAGGTCAAATCTTAAACTCCAGTGTAGTTGGTGTCAGAAATCCGCCTGAAGTTCTACATACCTGAAACCCTTAAATCAACCATTTTGAACTCAGACAATAAAAATTCACCGCTTTTAGTCACTGTTTTCCTTAATCTGCTTCCTTTTGTGACATTTTCTCAGGATTACACCATGTTATTTTCCAGTTTCCTCAGTTCTTGTCCAGAAATTTGGCATTTCATTCTTATTACTTCAAAATGTTCATACATGATCTCCCTGACTGTGCATAGACATGTGAATTTGCAATATTTTATGCTGCTTCTTTCTAGAAAAGTGTCTACATAGCTGCATAATACTGCAACATAAAATGTCATCTGGCAATGATGTAACCCTATGAGCTTTCCACCACAAATGATTGTGAACTGATCTATGCATAAACAGTAGACAGGCCAGTGTAATTTGGACCAGAGAATTTGAATCGTTGCTTTGTGAGCTGCTCTCAGCAAAACTGAACATTTTCAAAATAAAACGAACATTACAAAATACCAATATTAGGAGTAATCCAAAATTACCTAAAATATTGAGAATTAGGAAATGCAGCTAACAGCCTGATAAAAGCATCCTTATTCTAAAGCCATTTTTTTCTCCCTTTCAGGGTCTCTGGGCTGCTGGAGCCTAACCTGGCCACTTGCGGGCGAAGGCAGGATACATCTTGGACAGGCCGCCAGTATGTCGAAAGGCCGCAATCACACACACCTGGGGACAATTTAGAGTAACCAATTACACAATGAGGGATGTTTTTGGAGGGCATGCAAACTGCACACAGAAAGGTCCCCAATTGGTGATTCCGTGTCAGGTCCCCCAGCCGGGACTTGAACTGGGGGTCTTCTTGCTGTGAGATAAGAGCTCTAACCACTGTGCCACCGTCCACTAAATGGGTTTTAAACACTCCAATGCAAATCAAGCATTTACCTTGATGCTAACAAATTGTCTCTCACAGAGATTTTATCTGCATTTGCATTTCAAGTCACATCAGATCAGTGATCATCTTTAAAAAGATCCTATATATATTTTTTTATCTTACTGGAGTTAGTTGTTTTACTGAACTTTCAAACCATTAAGTAAATCCACACCTGCATGTCGGGCATCATGCATGTTCAACAGGATAAGAATGTGAATGATTTCATAATCAAGCATCACAGTTTGCAGTTGCAGAATTTATCAGAGCTCAGCAAAAACCCCACACGTCTTTTTGGTTTTCTACTGTCTGTCTATCCATCTGTACACATGTATATTCATGATCAATCATCTCTAAGCTCGTTTAAGCATAGCCTATCAGATTTTTGCCTCAACACTTGCAGGATTTGCATATTTTAATTGCTGCCTGAAGAAAAATCTATTCCACATGCATCATCTGTCTTTTACAAAAAAACATGCATACACGACTGGGGAAGAGCTTCTCAGTTAAATTCAGATGTCATGAATTTGTTTTTTTCGCTCTTCAATCGTCTATCCCTTTCAGAATGTGTTTCTCCAATTTTCTTTGCTCGTAATATCAGTAATTATCCTGGCTAACCCCCAACAGTGTGCCTGGAACTGACTTTTTTCTGTCTTAGCGTGTGTGTGGGTTCCTGCGTATTTAGCTGTTTCAAAAAGTAGGTGCTTTTTCTCTGAATGAGTCCTCTGTTTTCAAAGTAGCTAACTGCTTTAACCTGCCAACTTGCAGTGTTTGCGTGCACGTGTGTGTGTGCGAGTGAATAATAAGGGTTACGTTAGTCATCGTGTCTGACAGGCCTTTTCCTGAAAATACACCAAAAAGATCACACGCTGCCAGGTTCCAACAGCAAACAGCCCCTGACCAAAAGAGACACATGTTTTTTTTCTACCCAGAGAAAAAGGTGTGTGCCAGCTAGAAAGCATGCAAACTCTGAAACTGCAACACACGCACACTTCATGTTGCTGACAGACAAAGCCCTAACGTCTCTGGAAAGTCAACATTTCGTTTGGCAGCATTTCCAGATTGATGGCTCTTCTTGAGGAGACCGCTTGGAGAAGTGTTAAAACAGTGCAAGACCTTCCATTCTGCTCAGCCAGATCATTCCAAGCTAAAATCACATTACAACCCCAAATTGAGCCAAAAATCCCAGATAATGACACAGACTGAAAACTGTTGGTAGCCTGAAAGCTAGAACACAAAGACTCTCATAGAATCCGTGAAATGTCTCTCAATCAGGTAGGGTCAGTGAGTTGTTTTGATTATTTTATCTGTGAAAAGGCTTTTACAGAGTGATAGGTGGAATCAGAATTAGCTTTGACCTTCAAAGCTCAGGGGGGAAGTAACTGTGCCCAACAGCTGCTGTCCTTTGCTCTACTTGTATGTCAACGTCACTGGAGTTTACATTAGGGCAGCTGTGGCGCAGAAGCAATTGACCTTTGATTTGAAGGTTGCAGGTTCGGTTCCTGCTGTGCTTGCCCTTGTGTCAAACTGTCCTTGGGCAAGACTCGAACCCCACACTGGTACTTATGGTTATAGGTTGGTGCCTTACACGCGAATGTGTAAGTGCACGGGTGAACTGAACTTGTGACAAAGCACTTTGGACCTAATATAGGTAGAAACGTTTTTTATCAGTATAAACCAGTGCTTCTCAATTATTTTCTGTCATGCCCCCCCCGGAAGAATAAAACATCTCGCATCTTCGCTTTTCTCTTTATCTCCGTCTCTCTCCGCCTGTCTTCTCATCCCTGTTAAATATTTTTTCATGGTGTCACTTGAGGGTCTGCTACACTTCGTGTCTACTACACTTCATTCTCAAACTCTGTGCTGTGTGCAAAGTGCGTATGCTCATTGCAAACAAAACTCCTACACCACCGAGCGAATGCTCCTGCGCACACTCTGCCAATGAGAGCGTCACTGCCTCCTAATGTAGTGGAAGTGCAATTGCACTTTATTTTAGGATAGTAAAAAAAAAAAAAAAATTTGAGAAGCACTTGTATAAACCAACATATTTTCATGTTGATTCCATTTTGCAAGGACTTTTTATTCTGAAATTTGACAAATACTGTTTAGAGGCCATTGAGAGGAAATCCAGCCAGCCATCTACTACACCCGCTTAATTCTCATGGTCACTGGGTTGCTGGAGCCTATCCTGCTGCTTCAGGGCATTGATTCCCGAAGAGTTTGAGGGCTGTTGGTGAAGTGGTTTGCACTCTTGCCTCACAGTAAACAGACTTTGGGTATTTCACCTTCCCCCCACTGACCAAAAACATGCTTGATGGGTTAGATGTTGACTCTAAATTGTCAATTGGGTGTGAATGTGCGTAGTTGTCTGTTCCTGTGTGGGTTTGCAATAAAACGAAACATTCACATTTTGCAAATAAGAAGTTAGTTGATGGTGGCTTTTCTAATATTTATATTTTTATTTTATATTGGGAGGAAGTCGGGATTCTTGGAAAAAACCCAAGCATGCACGGGGAGTGGAATCTCCGCACAGAAAGGTCCCAGCAGGGATTTAAACCGAGGCTTCTTATAGTGAGGCAAGTGTGTTAGAGAGTGAATGCTTTGGGCCTAATTGGGCGTGCATGTAGCCTAATGTTAGGGGTCATACAAGCATTTCACTTGTTCCTCTGCTGTGATTTCCACCAGTTTTATCAATGTACATCACACAGTGATGGGGTTTTTTTCTCCCACAAGCCTTGTACCTGAGGTTCATAGCCATCCTCATTTTATGTGCTGTCGACTTCCATCACATAGTAATGTAGCGTGTGCGCCTCCTTGAAAGACCTCAGGTAATACATCAACAAATGGCTGCAACACTGTTCTCCTCGCATCGTTGATTTCCTGTCAGTTATAAATACCAATAACGTCCGAACGCGGTCATCCCGCACACAACGCTCAAACACCTGTCCTCCACTTGAATTTTTTTACAGCCAGGAAATCGTTCTTGATGAACAAAACCACAGAAAGTTCCAAACAAACACCGGGAGATGTGTATCATGTCCACACACAGTCAACAAGTAAACATCATTATAGGAAGAAAACCCACAGCCCTTGTTTAGACACATTCTTTGAGAATGACTCTGCCCTTTTTGGCACAGTTGACAAGCCAAGCGTTGTGGCAAGTTTCAAGGATAACTCCTATTGAAAGCTGATAAGGCTGAATCAGTCACTCATACATGTCACACCGAATCTGTTCTAAACTCAAGAAAGCCTTTCTAAATTAACTTTTCAGTTTGTAATGTCTTACTGTATGCCAGGCAGTGCTAGAAAAGGTTTCAGAAGACTGGAACACACATGAGTACTTATGCTATCTTTTATTTTGAACATTGATGTAATTGAAAATGATAGGTGAGAAAATCTATATGGTAAATTAATTAATGCCAATGTTACTCAGACAAATAATTTATAAATACTTTACAAAACCAAAATATAAGCAGAAATTCATTTTGTATTATGTACAACTGCTTAGTTCAGAGACCTAAATATTTACAGTTTTCCTGTTTTCCACTTTTACTAAAAGTTTTTTCTACTGTTCTTAAAATGTTAGGGTTAGTTGCATAATTTCCATTCCTGGACAATGATGTCAGACGCCATCTTGTCCCTTTTGCTGATTCTGTCATGGAGAAAAGCGACTTTGCGCCAATATGCAAACCTCCTATTCTCCATGTCAGAATCAGCTGATTCCCGTTAATTGTGTAAATGGTCACTAATAGTACGTCAAAGAGCGTGCGTTATTTAGGTGTCACCGGCGACACCTCTGGTGTTAAAATGTTAACTTCTATATAGGAACTAAACTGACCTTAGTGGAAGGCAGCTCTTTGACTTTGTATACTCACTATGTGCAAAATCGCTTGGAGAACGTGAACTTATTTACTATTGTGTATACTTAACATAAAAATTAAGTGTAAAATGCATTTTAAAAAAGTAAAAAAAAACAATAAGGTATGTTCGGTGTTAAAAGCTCTAAAGATACATTGTCTGTATCTAATAATAGAAAAATGAAAATCCTCTGCGATAAAACACCAAGTCTGGTGATTAAAATGTAAAACTGCTAAAGAAAATTCACCACAGACAAGATTCCTTTGGATATTCGAACCTCACCACAGCTAATGGAACACAAACAAAAGTGGCGACATACAAAAACACCTAAGAGGTTGCTCATTACCCCTGGTGTCAAAACAGCAGAGGGTTGTTCTGCAGGTGGATGCTGTGCTTAATGAGTCCTTGGTGGTCAGCATTGAGGTAAAGAGATGCTACCAAGCAAACTCACCCACATAATCAAACTTAAATGTTTCAGAGTTTATTCTGCTCTTAAAGACTAAATATTGTAAATGTTTCTCTAGTGAACAGCATCCTTGATCTTATGACTACCCTAACAACCTCATCCAACAATTGAGTACACACTAGAAAGCGGTTTAAAAGTCAGACCTACTTCAAAAAAGATGGCACAAAAAAATAAAACGTTTCTGTGCTCAAAGATTGAAAAGGCCAACAGATTGACGGGTGAACATGGAGAAAAATGTAAAAGTAACAGGAGGTGCAGAGAGTCTGAAAAAAACAAGCCATGTGCACAGGGCCTCTGTATTCCAACCTGTCTCATTGCAAATTCCTTAATTTAAAAAAATGGTCAAAGTCATTTCTCACACAGATGGAAGCAGGAAAGGCCGATTGCATAAAAATAAATACATAAATAAAATTCTTCTATCTGGTGGATGGAGAGAAGAGCAGAGGGAGGTAAAGTGGGGGAGAAAACAGTAACACAAAGGTGAACCAAACATACTTGTGGTCTTCTGGAATAACTTTTTATCTTTCATAACAAAAATAGTATTTATGTGTGTCTGTGCATGTGTATTTGTGTAGTACTGATGGGGACATTTCCACGCACAAACTTCTATTCCTAAAAGTGCGAGCAGTGGAAGGAACCACGCATGATAAAAATTATGAATGAAGTTCAATGCGCATAAATGTAATAGGAGATTTACTTAAAAGTTGCAATGAAGTGTGATGTTTTTCAACAAGAAATTTGTACTTAAGACAGTGGAAAGACATTTTTTTACTTTTTACTACTTTTTTTTATGTTGTAAAGTAAAAATCTAACTAGAGAAAAAAAAGGTTGGCATGCTACAGTTTTGAAAAAAAAAAATAAAAAAAAAAATGTATTTAATTTTAGAAGAAAGAGAAAAACATTTTAGTTTAGTTTTGCTTTTTTGGGAGTTATGGCTGCTTTGCCTTATTTCTGTTTCATTTATTATAATATTGCTAATATTTAATCCTAACTTAGATTTTTCTCCAAAGTGAAATCTTCATGTCTTAGAATTCAGCAAAGACATGACTTGAAAACACCTGTTTCAGTCAGAAAGTTCCTTTTGACTGAACATTTGTATATTTGCCTGTAACGTTTCTAATACATCATACTTGTCTAAATTGCTCATTTAGTGCTTGTATTCACACATCTTTCTCAACAGATCAATCAAATCAAGTCTTCTATCAAGTTGACTCATTTAAAAAAATGCAACAGCAACTAATTGAAATTTAGTCAAATGTATGCAGGCTCATTAAAACAAGTTAAAGTGATACACATAGCGTCTAACACTGTTTTCCCAACAATCAAGACATGTATGTCATAAACACTCATCAGTATACCTTCTTAGCCATCGCCTCCTCAGTAACTGCTTTGCAGCATGCCTATGCCATACATTGAACAGAAACTCAGTTTGTTGGGCAAGAAACTAAAACATCTAACTTTGGATTAGTCTAATATACAGTAGACATGCAAACATTTACAGACTATTTTTTAAACAAAAACATATTATTATTGGAAAAGGACTGTCAGCAACACTGCACTCTTCTTTTTGGCTGAATGGGAAACATTTTGTTCACATTTATGCTCAGGCACACAATCAAATTTAGGATCACAGACAGAAAGCCTCATACATTATTATTTTGTGTTTGATATGTTTCCACTTGCAATTGGAAAAATCCGTTCTCAAAACAGGTAAATTAAGAAAACAAGTTATTTTCTTTTGCAAACACACATAAACCACACTTATGGATGTCTTTCCTCTTTAGCACATGCCAGAGCTGTAATGTTCATTATAAATATTCTTATATTCCCACACAAAACATCCTGCAAACATCCCTCAGGCTCACACACACGCTGCTAAAACAGTCTATTTCCATGGTTAAGCTGTGATGAATGGGGCTCAGTTGAAGTCAATGAGTTAGCGCAATGCCATAATTCAAATCAACACACTCATAAACACACATAACAGCGACACACACACATGCACACTCAACTAAATATTGGCCATATTTCAAGATTTATGAACATAAACACTCGGAGACACACACGTACACACACATTTGTGCAGAGTCAATGATACCACAGTGAACCATAATTCACTGAACAGATAAATGCCCAGTGTGCATTATAACCGAGGAGGCTCAGCTAGTCGCCAGTGCAAATGTGAGGGGGGGTGGGGTGATAAAAAAAAGTTCCTCTAAATAACAGATCATCACAATTAACATTTTAACCAATTTATAGTTTCCTGCCTTCAGATGTTTTTAAAACAGTTTCATTGTAGCATTTTACTTTGGATTTTCTTTTTAATAATATAGAATCTGGTCAACTGATTATTTTTTATTTAACAGTTTGAGCAAATTTGTCATTGTTTGTTTTATTGTATTTTTTGTGGGGTGTTACGATTATTCAGTGAATCAATTTTTATTCCTATGATCCTACCAGATTGTTCTGTCTGAAGCAGAATCGAATCGAATTTACTGATACCATCAAAAATCATTTCAAAACGTATGATCACGAGCTATAGGTCATGACCAAAAGAACAAAGTCGTGGAGACAAGCGGCTGAAGTCCGTTCCCTCCATAGGGTGGCTGGGTGTTCAGTTAGAAACAGGGTGAGGAGTTTGGAATAGAGCCGCCGCTCCTCCTCATTGAAAGCAGCCAGTTGAGGTGGCCCCAGGCATCTGGTTCAGATGCCTCCTGGATATGTCCATGGGGAGTTGTTCCGGGCAAGTCCCACTGGGCAGAGATCCTGGGGAAGACCCAGGACACGCTGGAGAGACAGTGTCTCTTGGCTGGCCTGGGAACGCCTCAGGGCTCTCCCCAGAGGAGCTGGTGGAAGTGGCCAGGGTGAGGGAAGTCTGGACATCTTTGCTTAGACTGTTGGCTCCCTGACCCGGTCTCAGATGAGCGAAAGAAGATGGATGGATGGAATTATTTACAATTAAGCACATTCAGGTTGTCTACTGCAACATCATTCCTCTATTAGTTTTGATTGGCAGCTGTATGGTATGGCTGCCAGAAAATATTTGTGGGAAGCTAAAAGGACCAGGCAGATGTTTGCAAAAAAACACTTTTTTTGGTGTCACATTCTCACAGTTTATCTTGGAACTGCATATCTTCACTCAATTACTGCAACATTATTTCTACTGCATGTTTTAGTAGTTTAAGACAGCGACATCAGCTTTGTCGTTTAATCAAGCGACTTCGACTCCTTAAGCTAGGAACAAATTTGAAAATAATGTTCCATACATGTTCCAAAAATTATTTTTAAATTGTTTGGTAAGAACCTCCCTCTCTGTTAAATAAAGTCAAGTGAACCACAATATTGCGAGGGACCACTGTACTCTCCAAATTCCCCCAATAGCAAGCTTGACAGTTCAGGGCCAAAAGTTCAAAGTAAGATGCTTTAAATCAAACTACTCAGCTGGCATCTCTCCATCATTTACTTCTACTCGATTGGCTTTTCTGACTTTTTGTTTGAGCCTTTTTAGAGGATAAACTGTATTACCTCTGTGTGGGATTTGTTCTTCAAATGCAATAAAAAGAAAAGACAATGAGTTATACAGCAATATAAACTGATCCTTCACTTCTGTTGCACCATGATCCTTTTGTTATGTGGAAACATGACCGTTATTGAAGCAGAAAAGCTCTAAATTTGTCAAGTGACAGTCTCAAGGGAAGAAACTGGCAACAGAAAATAATAAATCTAGTAAATATTCTTGAAGTAGTTGATATGAAAAAAGAGTAAGGTATACACTAAGTTCATGTTGCAGGGAAGACTCATTTTAATTAACATTAATATCCATGGAGATAAGGCAACTGTTAAACAAAAGTCCAGAAAACTCTTTTAAACATTGTTTGCCAAATTATCGCCTTTGCGAAGCTCCTCAAAATAATTGAACTTTATTTCTCGACATCATCCGTGTTTTTCATGATGTAGTGGTGAGGCTAAAAGCTTTTGAAGGCAGCTCCACCCACCCATGGCGGGTGCGGCAGGGTAAGAACAAACTTTTGGACAAGCTTTGACTAGAACATTTGATGGGCGACAGAGGCGTCAGAGGCAAAGGGCATAAATTTACTGCACAAACCACATTTGTTGTGAACACAGCATTACATTACTTTTTACACAACTAAAGCACACATTATACAGATTTTAACAAGAGTTTAAAGAAAGGCCAGATCTTGCCATGGGGAATATATTGACCCCGATATTTTGTCTGTACCCCCAACCAGGGCTTGCTAGATCTGGCAGTGGTTCAAAAAGGGAAACAGTTTAGTTATTTTTATAATATGTTGAAGAAAAAAATGAAAGTCAACAATGATCAAAAAATGTTCTGTTGCAAAACATGTAAATGCTCTCTATAAAGTATGTACATGTACACATATGTTCAGAAACACAGAGGTTTAAAAACAAGCAGGTATGTAACCAGTATGTAATTTACATAAATTTACAAATAAAACTTTCTTTTCCCTCATCACAAAGGCAAACTTGGAAATTATGGAAATGATTTCATAGTGAGGTGTGGGTAGGGATAGATATGGATTTTTTTGGGTGCTGGTGCAGAACCAGTGTATTTAAGGTATGGGGGGCTGGGGGTTGGGTCTATTTTCAGCTTCACTTGCCCTAGTAGCACTGAGAAACACTTTTTTTTTCTGAAACTTGAGTCCAGTAGTGTTGCAAGGCATATAATGCTCATACTGGCCACTTTGGATCCTATCCAGCCTCTCTCTCAAGAGCATCCCAATAGCTTCTCACCCAGAGAAGACCCAATGGAGGGTGTTTTTGTTTTCCTCAGTGAGGTATTGATCCCTCATAGCAAACAAAGGAAAGACCTTTGAGCCAGACACACATTTTTTTCTGAGAGAGAGTAGTGGTTGCTTCATTAAGTGGTCCTAGGACAGTCAAACACTTGGAAATTATGCCATATTCCTCCTATGAAATACAGATTTCTTTGAGACTTGCCAAAGTACCCACTGGCTTCCTTTGCTCAGTCAAGTGTGTTGTAAGTGCTGTTTCAGCAGGTTTCCACTTCCTGGATGAGTTTGTGTTGAGGCTTCCCCAATTGTTCCTGCACCACTGTAAGCCCCTCCTTCCAAAATACAATAAAAAAAATAAAATAAGTGTCAAGGAAGCAGAACTATAAGCTAAAGTAGCTATAAATGAACTGCAATCAAGCAACAGAATTTACCTTTGCAGTGGTATTGCTCCTGAAATAGCTCACTATCTTTCTGGACTTGGCTTGGATATCAGAGAGCTCAGGGGTCTGGTCAAGGGCCTTCTTCACCACCAACTTTAAGGTCATGTTTAAACCTTGTAGCTCCCTTGCACAAGCCCCCATATTGGATGACCCATCCGTTGCAAAGCATGTAACTTTATCAGTAATAGACCAATCCATCATGAGTGAGCTTTTCACTTTTGCAATATTTTTAGCAGTTGTGAAAACTTCTCGTTTTAAGGTGCTGTGCGTTTTGTTGTCTTTTGTTTTTGGCTGACGAGCCGGTTGTTGGGAGTCCTTCTGCTTTTTGTTTTTTTTATGTCGGGAGCAGGACTGTGGTTGGCTTGGTACGGTGAGTACCGATTTTTTTTGGATGTTGTGTTTTGGTGGTGGTCCCTGGCAGGCTTGGCGGCCAATGCCTTGGCGGCATTTCCCAATACCGCCCGTATTTTTTCTTTAGTGCAGTGGTTCGGTAGGCAGAGCTTCCCTCTCCCTTTTCCCTGCATTGGCTCGTGAGCATTTCCGTGGTTTGGGGCAGGTGGCCACTGTTCCTGACCATTGGATTTTCAGTGCATAAATACTCACCGCTACGCCTCCTGAAGACTAGGGCTGACTTAGCCAGTTTGGGGTTAGGCAGTCAGCGAGACGCATCTGCCTTTTGTGTGCACATTGTGGTTGTTTGCGTCCTTCTGCATGTTTAAAACATGGACAGAGTTGTGGAAGATTTTATTGAGTCACCATCGGAGTATGGTTTGGATGTGTGTATAAATAATGATCGCGTTGATGTAGAGAAAGAATATAGAGTGCTAAAACTGGTTCCGTCTCTCCTCTTATTTGTTACAATTCAGAGCCAGTCGTAACTCTGTCCAAATTCTGCTTCCGGTAAAACAATATGATCTGGTTTGACTGAGGCTGTGGGCCTCCAGTGAGATTAGGAACTCGGCAGTGATTTCTCACAGAAACCTAGCTGAAGGGCAACATGCCGAACCCAGCCTTCCAGCAAGTTGGGTGGCGTCTGTTCCAGGCGGACCGCACCCAGCAGTCAGGAAAGGCCTCCGGGGGTGGATTATGAGTCTATATCAACAAAGGTTGATGTACGTTTAACACCGGTGGGTGTTTCTTTGATGTGGAGGTGTGTGGAGACAAGACACACGAGCCACAGTTCAAGGGGGGTTAAAAGGGTTGTCTGATCATGAAGTTTACAGATGACACAGCTGTGGTTGGACGCATCACCAACAACTACGAGTCCAACTACAGGTAGGAGGTGGAACACTCAAGTGGCTGGTACAGAGACAACAACCTCTGCATCAATGTGAAGAAGACCAAAGAGATGATTGTGGACTTCAGAAGGGACCCTCTCCCCCGGACACACACACACACATCGGAGGGGCCGCAGTGGAAGTGGTTTCAAGCTTGGGATGGGTAGTTCGGGGCTTTACCTCCTTCTACAGGTGTGTAGTGGAGAGCGTCCTGTCCTCCTGCATCACTGTGTCGCACAGCAGCTGCTTTACGGCAGAGAGAAAAGCTCTGCAGAGGGTAATCAGAGCTGTACAGAGGACTGTGGGTCGCAGTCCTCAGACCACCACTGAGATCTATGAAGTCAGATGCAGGAAACGAGCCTCCTGCATCGTGAAAGATCCCACCCGCCCCTCACACTTTCTGTTCTCCCTGCTCCCCTCAGGCAGGAGGCTACAGAGCATTAGGAGCAGGACCACCAAACTGAGACACAGCTTCTTCCCAGAATCAGTAAAACTGCTGAACTCTGGATGATCATTGTAGCACCCCCCACTACCCTAACCTTTCTTTTCGATGGACATACTTATCTGAAAGTAGTGCAATGTTTATACGTTCTATTTTTATTTCAAATCTGTGTAATACTCAAAAGAACTGTGGAATACCCTATAGGAATTGTAGCAGGTTCAAGTTACATTTCTGTATCACAACGATACGTTTTTTGCTTTTCTGCTATACTTGCACTGTAAACTGCTGGTCCAGGACAAGAGACACATTTAGTTTTATCCCTGTGGGGAAATCAAAATAAAAGATCTTTGAATCCTTAAAGTGTGTGCGCCGCCTTTCATCCATCGCTCCTAAGAACAAAGACATACGCTCTATTCCGCTTGTTCTCCTGTGCCACGAGGAACTTTTCTTCTAAGGCCCGAGTGTGGTCGAACACTAATTTAGCAGGACAGAATCCGAGTGACTCTATTTTCAGGACCGCTTGCACTCTGAAATGCTGTGTTGATCTTTATGTTTTGGTTGCACTAAGGTGGGTTTCTGTAGTAACTTGGGATGTGGTATAACTTTACTGTCAGCCCCATTGTTTTCCAGGAGCACGGCTTTCCAGAATCATTCTTTGTGAGCCACCTGTGTTCCTCAAAATGCGCACAGCGATCTCATCCATGCGCCCCTGTGTCGGCGACTAAAGGTCTGACAGTCAATCGAGTGGAGTGCTTCCTAAAGTCACACAAGAACATTTTTACAGATTTTAGAACTCGGTACACACAAAAGTACCAGATTATTATTTTTTATTTAGACTTTTAAGTGCCCCATGGTAGTGATGCATTTGTGCGCAAAATGACGGCTCAGTAACAGCCGCCGTCTTTTCTGTTTATGGCTGGTGGTGCATTCACAACTGCATTCTACCTGTGCCACTGATTGATGGTTGTGATCGATCTTCCTTATCTTCCTTCACAAAATCAACAGGCAAAGCCTTGTGTACTTGTTCCACTTTTTTTATTGCCTTATCACTCACACTCACTCACATTTTCCACCTCTGCCTCTTCCTCTCCTCTGCCCCACGACATGTTTGCCACAGAGGAGTTTGAGTGTATTCTGGTAAAGCTCAAGTCAATTCCACCTCTACTCAGTCATGGCTTCCCAGTCTTTGTCACAGCCCTTTTTATTTTCAATCTTTAGATGTTGGTAATGTTCAGGATTGAGACAGTTTTATGCAAATGCTAAAAAGCAGGAACTATTTTTATTTTTTATTTTTGTGCAGCTGACTAACTTCACCTTACATTCTCAATGAACCAAAGTGTAATTTATTGCTTTGATGGTGGTACAGTACCATTATTTATAACACCCAAGCTAATGGTTTTTATTGATTAATAGAAAAAAATAAGAAATATGGCAATAGATGACACAATTGATCATAACCTTGCAGTGACATTAAACTTATTTTATGGCTATGTAGCCCATTCAGGTAAACAAAACTCTAGATAAATTAAATATTTTTAAGTAATAAAATTTCACTTTTAAAATGTATGGTTATTAGATTACAACTGGGCTGCATGTTGGTGCGCTAGTTAGTATCACAGCATGATGAAGGTTTGAACACTGGCTAGGAGCTTTTTGTGTGGGGTTTGCATGTTCTCCCCATGCATGCAAAGGTTTTCTCCTGGCACTCCGGCTTCCTCTCACAGTCCAAAACCATGCTTTCTATGTCAAATGATGTCTCTAAGCTACAATTTTTGTGTTAAATGTGGTTTGTTTTTGTCTCTGTGTGGCCTTGTGATGGACCAGCAAATCATCAAAGATGTACCGGTACCCTAACTTTTCCCATTAGTACATGGGATAGGATCCAGCTCCCACCAGGATGGGTTTGGAAATTAAATGGACGATTAGACCACAACATGTTCATGTGAAGACCAAATTGTACAGATTCTTGACAGAAGACAAATGGTTTGAAAGAGGGGCCAGAGTAGCAATCAGGTCGTAAAAACAATGGACAGCAAACCCCCCCCCCCCCCCCCCCCCCCCCCTTGTGTACCCAAATAGTAAGTACCTGCTGGTTCCAAGAAGTCAAAATCCCATAGACTTATATTGAGAATTTGACAGTTAATTACTCTGCCATTTTGTCAGAATCATCATTCTTGATCTGCTACCTTCTTTTTAACATCTTCTTTCTAATCCTATTTTTTAAAGATATTTTTCTTAAATGCAAGTTATTCAAGTTATGAACTGACCGATCAAATGTGTGGGAAGGGTGAAGGGTGTGGATTTCAAACAAGCTCACTCATGATTGGCGACTGTAGTTCCCCTAAAAAAGTGACTCAGACCAATTGCTGTTGACGGGTTTCAAAATGACTCACACATATCAGGAAGCAACGGTCACAGATTGGGCTTCATTTCGTGATAGCTGGAGCTAAGGCATTTTCTATTGGTGATGTTACACCTTGATTCGTCTATTGTTATATACGGTCTATGGAAGCAATACATATATGTCAGTAACCCTTCCCCCAACAGAGGGGGAGGCCTTTCATTAGTTTCAAAGCAAACCAAAACTTCAGGACAACCACACCCTACAACCCTGTGATGGGGCTATTGGGATGACAAGAGGAGAGATGATTACTCTGGTTTCTCTTCGTTTTGTTTAATGAACCGTCCAATTACAGGAATGTGGGTGTCACATCTGGAGGATACAAATGTGAACTGAATCCTGCACCACTCAGAATGATGAAAATGGATGAGTAGACAATTCTTTTGCTATGACTCAACTTCAATGCCACCTGGATGAATGAGAACCTTAACTTAAATCTTAAACCTCATATTTAAATATAACTGAGTGGATGATGGTTTATATCCATCCTGGTGACATTGTCATGAAGTTGAATCATGGCATCTGGAGTTAAAGTCTTCTGTCTTTAAAATGTTTTACCACTCATCAAAGTTACTACATGAGTTTAGTGGTCAGAGTGATGATGCCAGATTGCTTCATCAGTTTGACCACCAAAAGTGGTACCTAGCGCCAGCAACCTTCTTGAAAACATTCTGGATCAAAACCTCTCGCCTGGGCAGACAGCACTGAAACCACACCCTCCTGAGAGGGAAAAACTGGTGAAAGGAAACTATAAGCCACGTCCAAAGGGGAGAGGCCCAAACATTAGTGGGCATACTGAGATCAAATATGCTTAGTTTCCACTGAGCGGTATGATACGGTCCAATCCAGTATTTTGAGCATTTCCATTATAAAATGGACCCATTAAGCTGGACTGAAATGTACCCCATTAGAACCGCTATTGGTTGTAGGTCTATAGAAAAATGGGCCGGTTAGGGCGACGCTACTGTTGAAACCATTGATGGAAGGCCATTGCGACAAAAGAAAGCGCCAAGTAAGCTGCAGTATTCCTCTTTGCAGCCTGCGATCTTCTCTCAAGCAACAATAAATTACTTGTATGTGAAGTATCAAAAGTCAAAAAAGTGAGCTGCTAGAGGACCTTCATTGTTGTTGGTAGCTCCACCCCACATGTGCCATAACGGTCCAACTTTGACTGGAAACACGCGCCTGAATGGCCTGGTCCATTCTGAACTGTATCAGACCGGCTAGTACCGGACTGCTCAGTGGAAATGGGGCTATAATGTTCCTGGACCAGCTGGAAGGATCCTTAGCACAGAATTATGGGGGTTTCCAACTGTTGAATAGGGTCCTCAGATTGTCATTTGTATTGGGAGTAAAAACCTGATGAAAGCCTCACTGACACCTCCAGGAGTTGGCACAACACAATCAGACACAATGCCTCTGGGCAACTCATGTGACCTAAAAACATTAGACAGGAGAACCTCTGAAATGTTTATGGAGAGGAGTTTAGTGAGGGAATGAAATGAGCACTCTTAGAAAACTAATCAACCACTGTGAGGATGAAGGAAAACCCTGTGATGAAATTTCTTGAAATAAGACCAGGGGGTCTTGGGAACCATCAGAGAATGAAGCAGCCCAGCAGGTCGATAGGTTGAAGACTTTGCTGTGGTGCAATTATGACAAGTAGTAACATTTTTGACCAAATTGGGCCACGAGAATATCTGCCTTACATGTGTTTTCTAGAGGAGAGGCATGAGAAAGTCAAAACCTAGCTCCTGAGAAGGGGACCAAAAAAGAGCATTCTGGAACTATTGCTTGGGTCGTTTGGGCCTGTTGAACCTCTTAAAAACAAAAAATAACCTGTTATATTTACCCCTTGTTTTTGGTTTCTGCACTTTACATTTGATTTGTTTCTGTCCAAATTGACAATGCCTTCTTCTTGATGCCCTGCTCCCTGTCTGGGTTCTCTGTGAAGCAGTCACAGATAGGTGTAATTTTCAATTTGTTTTCAACATTGACAAGTATGTTTTTCTGTTGTCTTATGAGTGACATCTGTAGATTTTTCAAGCAACTACTGTGGATTTTTCTAGTTCTTTTTCCGTTTCCCAGTCCTAGTTCCTGCTTTGTTTGAATGCTTCCTGGCTCTGGGTTCCCTCCCTCCGGTTAGCTGTAATATCACCTTGGCAGCTTGGCCAACAGGTCTTTGCAAAACAAATTCAGGTTCCCTACTATCATGGCTGATAACAGCATCTCCACTGATACTTTAGACATTTATATACCCTTGCATTATCTATTCTAGTGGCAACTGAAGATTTTGACTGTGGCACAGGAGCCATACTCTCTCAGATAGGTGATACAAAGGAAACTGTTGCCTTTGCATCCAGGATACTATCCTCTACTAAACCCAATTATTCTGTCATTGAATGTGAATCACTGCCTTGTGTTTGGGAAGTAGAGAAGCTAAGAATGTTTCTATAGGGATATGATTTCATGCTGTACACTTATGAGGCAACGTCTTAAGGGACTGGTCAAGCCAGTCTGAGAATTGCTAGATGGTCATCTAGGCTGCTTTGTTTTAAATACAATGAGACTTACTGCCCAAGAAAACAAAACATGACAGCTGATGGTCTTACCAAACATCTGCTCCCCTCTACAGGAGATGGTCCCAAAGATCCAAACATGGTTGCTGTTGTCTTTCAGGAATCTGTGCATACTGTGTCTCTGACAGATTTCATTGCAGCGTATGACACAACAGAACGCAATGAAACATGGAAACAAACTGTTGCAAAGTTTTTGCAGACCAGAGTTCTACAACTCCAACAGAGGCTAAAAGCTTAAAAGTTACTAAGGTGCACACACAACTGAATGTGTTCCCTGTGTAAAACAAATGCAACAGAATAAAAGTACACAGACATAAAGTTTGGCGTTAATGTACCCAACATCCTAAATAGGTGTCTACAGACTACAGCAATTTCCTGAGGGAACATGCAGATTTACAGTATTCTCAAATGTGATAAATAGTGTGTGATTAGCTTACTCTGCATCAACAGTTCTGCCCACAACTCAGAGGTGAATTTCTAATGAACCATTGCTGCTTTGCAGAAAGTCTGCTTGAAAACGACAGAGGCTTTTAGATTTTGGCTAAAAACTGTAAAATCATAATAAAAAGAGCACTGGAAACACTTTTACAATAGACCAAAAGATGCTTAGAGTAGGATGTACAATTTTGAACCACAAGAGACTCCAGTCTGTCTCATCAAGGTGACAAAAACCTTCAAAACTCACTAAATTCAGCATATTTCCCAACATATGTGGACAACATGCAAACTTCAGAGAAAGGAGCCAGTTGACTTCTTCATGTGAAGAGGCGCTGTTATCTATGAAATCATATATACTACATACGTTTTCCTAATAAAGAGACAATTCAATTTCCAAAATGTTGTCCATATTTCTTAAAAAGCATTGTTGCTATTTGTAATTTGTTTTTTTAATAAAATGATGAAGTGATCAAATCAAATATTAAGCAAGAATACATCATTTTCCAAACAGTCAAATAGTTGTTTCGCTTGAAGAGTATGTACCTTGTCTTCCATAGATAAAATAAATGCATATTTATTTCCACGCATTTCCTTTTTTTGACAGTTTTCTTTACAAGAAAGCTGTCATCCCTATTTGTAATTATTTTTTGATTAAAATGACATATTTCTTAATTTGCAGAGGCCTTCTTTTTACCTGGAAAGAGAGCACAACTATATGATAGAAAATTAAAAAATGTTAATGCAATATATTAGGGTCTTATTTTTGTATTTGCTTTGGCAAAGCCTTAAAATGTGAAGAATTTGTCTTTTTTTTTTTTTGCACCTGACACTGTTTTGTATGTGTGTGGGCCTATCTGTGTTTGTGTGTTTGATGGAGAGCTGAGATAATTGTGTTCGCCTTGTTTAGGTGTCAACAAAACATGGTGTGCTTCTTGTTTGCATATTGTTAATTTCCCCTCTCGCAGAGTCCGGCTGGGTGTCCCTGCATGTTTCGATGTTATTTGTGTCGCAGTATGTGAGTTTACGTGTCAGGTTGTGTCCTACCGGAGGTCTCTACGCGGCGACTCTGCATTTGACAGGCCGGCTGACACTCTAGTCTACCATTTAGCTTGTGTGTGTGTGGGAGAAGGTGGGAGGGGGTTGTGCATGTGTGCGTGTGTGTGTGGGGCATGAGTGACAAGGTGTGACACTCTAGCATTTGTCTTCTAAATGCCAGAACAGAGAAGTGACACCAAAGGGCAAAGAGATGGCCAGAGAGAGACTGACACAAGGATAAACAAATGCATGAAAAGTAGAAGAAGTATAAACTGTTGGTTTTTTTCTTTTCTGTTTTAAAATGTCATATTTCATGACCTTTTTCAATTCCAGAAATGCGCTTTTTCTCTTAATTTATGTTTGATTTGTGCCGGCCTCACTGCTGAAGGAAGTATTGGACATCCTACATTCTGTGTCACTTAAAGCGCATGTTAACACCCCCAATCTGTTCTAGTAAGACAGTTATTCACACCTTTTGTGCTGGACGGGGTTATTCCTCACCAGCAGTGGGAGCTACTTTCTCTGGTTTGGGGAAGTTCAAATCACTGAAACCAGTAGGGTGAGTTCAGGCCAGAAAACAGGACGTAAGACTCAGATGTGCAACACAAATGCCAGAGTTTGGTTTGTCACAGCATCCTATTTTATCCTTTGTTGTTGCTTCTGAAATTCAGTGCTTTTATATTCCATGTATAAGTGAAAGCAACATCCTAAAGTCCCATTAGTTCTCACACCTAGGTGTGTAAAATTTGTTCTCCGCATTTGACCCATCCCGTGGGGCAGCAGTGAGCTGGAGACACAGCCACACCCCCCCCACTCCATCCCCTTAATGCTAAGTGTCAAGCAGGGAGGCATTGGGTCCCATTTTTAGAGTCTCTAATATGACTCGGCTGTGGATTTGATTGCTTGTAAAGCTATATTCACACCAGCAACGACAACTTGTGTTCAAGCAATCGCTTCCAATGAAAAAGTCTATGCAAACCCTTGTTTCGGGTTTCTGCATTCAAAACACTTGCGTTCACGTATGGCTACACACGTTTTGAAGTTTGTTCTCTCGCTCTTTGTACTAACCGGGCATTCGCTGAACGCACCCTGACAGCTCAACCAGCTGAGCTTTCGACTGCTTCAACGTTAAACAGTTGAACTTTGACCAATCAGGGTCTCTGATTTGGTAATGATGTGTGAATAGCATCCTTTTCAAAAACAGGGAAGTGCCCACTTTTGTAAACATGATCATGGAGGACATATTCATAATTGCGTTTGTGGCCTTTCAAATATCGGAATAGAGCAGTGAAAGAAAAAGCCCAGAGCAAGATTTACAAGATTTGCACCGCTTTGACATTTCGTATCAAGCCTCTTCCAATTGTACGTGGTGGACAAGTGCTCTTAAACAGTAGAAAGAGAGAAAGATCCCCTCCCTGCCACTCCTTACTTGTCTGATGCAAGCACCACGGACTAAATGGGTGTTCATGAAACCGTGTGTAGCGCTTTCTTGAATACATGCCTGTATCCCTGTCAGACTTGGTAAGACTCTCATCTTTGTAATTTTTGTAAGAGAAAATTGGATTTCTGACTTGATTAAAAGCCTTCTGATTTTGGAGTGACAGTGGTCTATGGCCAATTAGAATGCAGAACACAATGGACTGTACAAAAGAAAAAAAAAAAGACAAAATAAAGTTTAAAAAAATCCACCAAACATCAATGCCGGTAAAGGTGAAGTGCGTTATAGAGAAGGGCCGCTGTATGCCAGATGAGCAGGTTCAGGTTTAGTTCATTAAGATATCATCTGTTTACCATGTTCATTGATAAGAAGACATACACCTGCCCCTTTTGTTTTCCCAGTGAACTGTTTCACGTTGTCAGAGTGCTTGACAAAACCCAGTGGTTGTAAAGCTGAGTGTGGGGCATCACTGTGAAACCACGTCAGTGTAAGACAGAACCCAGAGAAGTCTCTAGACACAGGTTGGAACTGGACACAGTTCAGATCATCCTTCTTGTTTGACAGGGACTGGACATTTGCCAAGTGACAGGACGGCACAAGGATCTTAGGCTGTAACTGTTCCTGTACACTAGATTTTCTGCAGGACCCATTAAAATGTGATAAAATTTTCCTTAACTTTAACCCCTTATGCACAGTAAATGTGAAGACTATTAAGCTAGCAAACTTTACAAATAATTCAACAATAAAAATGATTTAAAAAAAAAACACATCTTTTATCGCTGAAGGGTTTTAATTCATCTTTAATTTTACCAGTTTGAACAGGCCTTTAAGATGGCAACACATTTCTTTAAAGCTCCAGACACACTGGGCTTGTGATGCATTTTCAAGAAGAGTTTAACCCACATTCTTAAACAGGAGTACAGCACATGGTGTTCACACTCGACAAGCAGGGAGGGGCTTCTTTTTCTACTGTTTACTAGCGCATATTAACCATCAACAGTCAAAAATGTCAAAGCGGTGCAAATCTTGTGAATCCTCCTCCAGGCTTTTTCTTTCACAGCTCTATTCCTATATATGAAAAACTTGGTGTCATAGAATCAGAAGACTTTATTGCAACTGTCAAGAGGCAGTTCATTTTTTTTTTTTTTATTTGGGGGGGGTCCATCAGCAGGAATGCACAAGGCAATAATAAGTGAAGACACAAATTAAAGTAATAGCAATAGAACAATACAGACAATGATAATAACATGCAGTAAACACAGATATTGAATATGGATGAAGTGTGTTTTTCAGTTTTTAGTGCAAAATTCGACTATATTTAACACCGATGTCATTTGAAGGTGTTGAGCATGCGTATGGCCCAGGGGAAGAAGCCGTTTGAGAGTCTGGTGGTATGTGACCTGATTGACTTGTAGCGGCGCCCTGAGGACATCAGGTCAAACAGGTGGTGAGCTGCTTATTGAGTCATTGAGGATTTTTTAGTTCTTTTCTGGCAGCAGGATCTTGATAAAGTCTTGAGGGGGGTCAGGGGACAGCCGATGATGGTCTGGGCTGTGTGGATGACCCTCTGTACAGCCTTTCTGTCCAGTGCTGTGGAGTCTGGGTACCATACATTCTGAACATTTAGAAACAGGTTGTTCTCCGAGCATCACCTGGCCAGGTTGCTGATCTCTGTCCTGTACACCGTCTCAACGCCACTTGAGATTAGCCCCAGCACAGTGGTGTCATCAGCAAATTTGAGAATGACATTTGAGGTGTGTGAGGCGGTGCAGTCTGAAGTGTATAGCGAGAATAGAAGGAGGCTCAGAATGCAGCCCTGGGGGGGTGTTGGATGGTGGAGGAGAGGTGGGGACCAAGTTTCACTTGTTGAGGAAATCCTCAACGGTTGTTTCACCATCGGGGGTCAGTTTGGTAGCTGTCCCCGACCTCCCCTCCTTCCTCATACAAACACTTATTAGGTTGGAGGGGGGTGTGCTTGCGGAATACTTCGAGGGGCCGAGCCACTTGGCAGTGGTCCCCCCTCTCCGCACAGTTTCGCCCCCTTCTCTTGGTTTTAAACGCACCTTAGACACGTAGGACCCTTGGTGGGGGGGTGCTAGGACATCACTGCCAGCAAGCAGGAGATGTCCTCCTAGTGCTCAACCCTCCAATTTTAACTGCACCGTAGACATTTAGGGCTCCTTGGCGAGAGGGTGATTGGACATCCCTGTAAGCAATCAGGAGATGTCCCCAGTGCCCTGCTTGCCAATTTTAACTGCACCTCTTTATGACACACACCCTTCAACCACAAGAAACACACCTCAACATACACACACAAATACATTACACAAGGAAGATGGGAATACTGATCTTCTGTCCCCTACCCCATCCCCGGTGGGGGGAACAGGGCCTTCAGTGGTAGCGGCCTTGTCTCTTGGGTGTCGGCCTCCTGGGCCCGGCGGCCCCCTCCCCACACGGGGAGAGGGATCACTCAGTCCTCTGGCAAGTCCATGAGCGGGGGATCATATTCCATCTGAGCCTGGAGGGTGTCTGTGTCCTTGTGGTGCGGGTTCTGGTCCTTACCCTCGGGTGCCTGGCCCCTTCTAAGTCACAACATAGGAGAGCCTGGTCAGGCTATGTACTCCTTCAGGGACCCCCACTTCTCTTGGTCATCCCTCCTCTAGGTGGAGGTAGCTGACCCCTGCTGTGCTCTCTTCTGGATCTCCGCAACTGCCTGGAGCTTCGGAGCGGGTCTCCCTTGGAGGGTCCTGGCTCGTACCTGGGGCTGGGGTGGGGGGATGCTCAGAACTCCTGGGTGGTGGTGGGCGGCTTGTCTGGGGTGGTGGGGCACCCGGGGGTGGGGCCCCGCGCTGGACCGCCCGGTGCGGTGGGGGGCTGCTCTCCTGACTGGGCTGGGCCCTGCACTCTGCGCTTCCGTACCTCACTGCGCTCGGGTGTTGGGGGCCCATGTGGTGGTCCTGCGGGCCCGGTCTGGGTGCTTGGCCGGACTACCTGGCGGGCGGATCTCCTCCGTTGACCCCACAGTATGGGTGCGGGGGCGGGCCCTGGTCGGCCCTGCTGCCTCGGCGGGGGTCATGGTGTGGGGATGTCTGGGAGCTCTCCCTCCTTTTTTTTTTTTTTTCTTTCATTCCTTCATCCACTTCAGCTTAACATAACATTCACCTGAGCACAGGCGTCAGCTCACATTTGCACCTTCAAATAGTGTGCGTGTCAGAATGTAATGCTTTACATGTGTCGGTTGGTATGCACAAGTGTGCGTGTGAACTGGTTGTGGACAAGTTTGTGAACACTATTGGAGCCGGCAGGTATGTTTGTAACAGCTGAGTGTGTGGAAAGGCCCCGCCCATTTTAGACCAACACTCACTATTGTAATGGGTATAAGCTCCAGCATTTTGTTGCCTGTAGACTTCCAATTCTACTTTCTCCTTCCATTAGTCACCCCCCCCCCCCCCTCCTCTTTTCCCCCTTTCTTTTTCCGTCCGGTCCAACAAAAAGAACACAAACAAAATTAATATTAATAAAGTTTCGTTTAAATTACTAAAGGGGCTTATACCAACATACATTTTGTGTTCCCAATGATTTATAACCCCCGATTGTAAGAGTAAAATCTGTCTAATGCAAGAGGCTCTCAGCTCATATCTGTTTGCTCAGCTGTTGGACAGGACAAGTTTAAAAAAAAAAAAAAAAAAAAAAAAAAAAAAAAAAAAAAAAAAAAAAAGAGCAGCCTGACATTGCTGTCCTTATTTCTAGGTGGCTCAGCCCAACGTGTAGGGTTAGGGCTTCGGCGTCCCCTGTTGATCTTTCTGTCCTGAAGGAAAACTAAAAGGGATTGAAGGTCTTTGGGAAACAGGATATGGCCGGAGGCAAGTCGTTCCAGCCTTTTTTTGATAACAGTTGTAAGGGCTATGGATCTGTAATCGTTGAGGCATGTAATGGATGGCTTTTTGGGTATGGGAATGATGGCATATGATTTAAAGCAGCTAGGGACAGAGGCTTGGCACAACAAAAGGTTGAACAATGGGGAGATGACAGGAAAATCAACTTGCTCGCCTCTGAGGCAACCACTAACCCACCAAGCTTTGGCTCTGTAGCTCGATGGGCACTAGTTTTCTGATAGAGGCTGGGCCTTTATCTGCCCCTCTGGTCCTCGGGCCTATGAGGTAGACTGAGGTGATGAAATGGCACGCATGCCATCACTCTCTAGCAAAGTGGCCCGGCTGTTGACACCACCGACAAATTATGCGGTGCTGAGGGGGGATGGCTGGGTGGAGTGAGCCCAGACCTTGAATGAGCAAAAGACTTTGGATCAGCTGATTTATTTGCTGCTGCTGCTATTTTAACATTTCCTTGATTTCAGTCAATTCCATTGACTGCTGGGAGTTTTGAACCACACCAGCACCACTCCCAACACCACCACCACCCCAAAGAACTGTGCAAAAAATGTGCAAAGTTGCTGGGAGCCTCGAGCCGCAGCATGTGTGTGCGCCGCCATCTTAGCAACATCCATAGAATTCCAGAATTCATAGAAGTCCCTGATTGGTCAAAGTTCAACCTGGTTAACTCTCAATGCACATGCTCTACATGTATGTAGAGCCTGAAAACGGTTGTAGAAGAACACAGAAACCCGAAATTTACACAGACTTTTTATTGGAAGTGGTCGCTTGAACAAGCGTTGCTGAAGGCGGTGCAAATTTAGATTAAGACATGTGACCATGACCTTTTGTAGTTGTATTTATTGTTTTTACATAAATACAATCTGCCTTACGAACCAGTTTTTACCTGTCTATGTGCTCCTTCTATTACTGTGATGGCTACACACTATTTTGTTGTGGCTTGAGCAACTTAATTTTGTTCATCTGATGCATCTCCCAGGCTTTTCACAAAGTATAGAATCTGAAAAGTGTAAACATCTTGACACGGGTCAAGAGTGAATCAGAGACCAAAAATAAAAAAGTACATAACCAGAACCACCCTAATAAATGGATATGCAAGTTTGCTTGTTTTTTTTTAGGATTAGTTAAGTACCCATTGACCCATGAACCGGAATCGGTCCACTGCCAATTTGTTGGGGATCTCAGCTGTAGGGTACAAATCAATAATTACAAGACAAGAAAATGTCAATTGACAATCAGCAATTCTACAAGTTTGAAAAGTAAAACCAATTTTTTTAATGTGCTTAACTTTGAAATGAAAGACTTTTCCTTCACAGGGATGAGCATTATTTCTTTCTGATAATCAAAAGCTTTACACAGGTCATAAGGTGCTTCTGCTGAGCCTCTACATGGCACAAGTGCTATTATAATTTAATGAGACTGATTCCCAAAGTGAGATGCTGCATCTATTCAGCTCTGCTCCCTACGCAACAGGAAATATAATATGTTTTAATGAATCCTTACCAGCAAAGTGACTGCACACACTCACTTGGGCTCTGAGATCTGAGATCCTCGTCTTCAAATGACTTCTATTGTTGCAGAGTTGATTTTACGGGTGCTGTAGACTTTGAGAAGACACAAAAAAGGTTCATAAAGTTTTTACTTGTTAACACTTTTTAAAAAGGAAGCAACCATTTTAGTGTTGTACGTATGGACAATATTTTTAAAAGTACAAATAATTTGCAGCATTTGTTGTAGTTTATTTTCTTAGAAAATAAAATGTAAAATCATGTAACCTGTGCCAAGTTTTTTGTGTCAATTGCAAGACTTATGTAAACTAAATCTTGCTTTTGCCTAGCTAGATCCACCAGGACTTTAACACTGTCCATATGCCCTCACCCTGGACTAACTACATGATAAAGAAATGTAATCAGTTGATTGATTGATAGTGTGACAAAGCAGTGTCACAGGTTGTAGAACAGTGTCTGAATACCAGCCATAGTTGTTTTATATTTAAGCCTGTATTCAGACTGGACACATTTAGTTAGTTTAAAGTAAACTAGAGTTCATTTCCTCCAATAATCTAAAACCAATTTTTGGTCTGAATACACCCAAGTGGACCCCGGTCCGGGACCAAGAACTGCTCTCAGACCTATTTTTCAAGGTGGTCTCGGTTTGTTTCCAATAGGACTGAGCTTCTGAGTTTGGTCTGAGAATTCTCAGTCTGAATACTGCACCATAACAGCCACCGTAACCGGTAGTCACGTGACGTACACAGATTAGGAATGAAGCAATGATTGTTGTTATCAAACAGGAAAAAACATGCTTCTTACATGCTGCTTTGTGTCTCGTTACATGGGACGGACCCGCCGCTGCTGTGATGTCATCCTAAGATCCACCTTGTAGTTCCTTAACAGAATTCTCTTTAACACCACAATGATGAGACACAGCAGCTCTTTGAAATGTGGTCAGATGAATGCAGGCTCTTTAAAACAACTTTTGATGTGATACGCATTACTTCTAACAGTTTATTGACAACTTATATGTCTTAAACACTTATCATCCTACCCGTCACAGGATGGGGCGGCCGTGGTGCAGAGGAAAGGGCGGTCAGCCTATGATTGAAGGATTGCAGGTTAGATTCCCGCCTTGCCCACCCATGTGTCTAAGTGTCCTTGGGCAAGACACTGAACCCCACATTGCCTCTGATGGAAGGTTGGCACCAGTGTTCGGCACCAGAGCCACCATCAGTGTGTGAATGTGTGTGTGACTTTAAAGAGCTTTGGGCCTTCAATGAAGGTCGAAAAGCGCTATATAAGTATACGCCATTTACCATTTCATAGCCATTGTGTTGCCAGTAGCTGCCTTGCAGCATGCCTCCACCATGCCAAAGTAGCAGTAGAAAGTGTTATACCTCAGGTTGATATGGACGTTCAAAATTGGTCAACAAAATATAACGTTTGAATCGGTGAAATATCCTGAGGATTGCAAAGTGCAGGATTTCCACCTCTTGTTGCTTTAGCCCACCGTTGTAATTCCTGGCCAACGAGTGAAGAAATCTTTAGTCACGTGGTTTTGTTTACAAAATTTTCAACTCAAACGTGAATAAATGACTTGCTTTTCATCACATTGTATTTTCAATTTTGTTTGAATCTAACAGGGCAGTTTATTTTTTGTATATCAAAAGTTAAAATTTTTAAAGAAAATGTTTTTTCAAACTTTTGATTTAGGTTTTGATGCTTTATGAATTCTATTTGCAAGTCAAAAATAGAAATTTAAGGAGGAAGTGTGAAATGTTTGTTTGATTGGCTTGTAGGAGGGGCTAAGCCTATATGAGGGAGGAGCTTTTTTCCAGTTCCAGGGAGAGGTTGGTGACGGTGGTAGCAACAAGCTCTACAAGAAATTGTTGATGTTTTCTTTGTGTTGTTTGGGAACAGTAAAATGCCATAGTATCTTTTTTTTTCTCTTCAAAATTAATATTTGAGTGTTTGTTTTACAGCGTTAAGAAGAACCCCGTCATTTATGGATGGATGGATAGAAGCCATGGTGGTGGATGTGCCAATGCTAAATGATAGGAACATCAAGAAGAAGAAAAACTAGAGAAACCAGGAATTCTGGGATGAATTGGAGAATGCTTGGAAGGTGAAGGTGCCAGTGGTTCTCATGGTGATTGGTCCACTCATTGTCATAATCAAGAGAGAGGAAGGATTCTGGTTAAGGGAGAAAAATATATTGATTTCTGTAGGAAGGTCATGAAAGCAGGTGCTGCCAAAAATTGAAGACAATCCAAGAAGTAGATCAAGCTTGAAGATGAAAACAACTGGAGTATAATTAAGGCCAGAGTTTTAATCTGTTAACAGATATCATCTTATTATCAATGGACGTTAGTGGACTGGTGTGGGGTAGATATTGGGGGAAAAAAACAGTTTTAAATACAGCCAGGGTGAGTGTAGATGGGTTGCAGGTGTGTCGCGAAGCCCCGCCAGTGATCCAGCACACCTGTGGAAACAAAACAGAAACCAGCAGAAAGACCAGTGGACAGCAGTTGCAAAAATAACCAAATGAGGGAGACAGAGAGACAGGGACTTGCCAAACCATGACACTACCCCCAAGCTGGAGATGTAGCAGCAGCTCCTTGGAATAACCTCAGACATTTCAGCCCAAAAAAGTGTAGTGATAAGAACAACAAAGATACTGTGTAGGACCCCCAAAGTCCTGGAGTTGGGATATGACCCAAGCTTGGATGTACTTTTGTGACAACACATTTTTTTAATAAAGTAAATGTATACATTTCCTGCTAATAATGAAGATACTATTGTCACAATGTTGATAAAGAACAGTTCACAATCAAGTATTTACTGGGTTTCCACTACATTGTAAATTTAAAATGTTAGTTTTAGTTAAAATAATCTGTAGGGGAAAAAAAGAAACACGATGCAAACATGAGAAAAATAAAACTTTCAAACCGAATCATCAAAAAACGAAACTTTCACGCACACATACAGAGGCAGATGAGAATCTGGGGCGGAGGGGATCCAAACGAAAACGCTTTAATTTTAAGCACAAGTGCAACTATTCTGTGATTCTTTTGGCTGTGTGTGTCTTTACGTGATGATTGGATGATTGGACATGGATTTCTTGTGTTTTGTCATGCATGTGTCTTACTTTGTGGCTCCGATGTCTTGTGTGGTTTGGATGAGAAGAAAAACAAGGCTTAAAGTTTCACAAATGAAAAATCTTTGAATCCACAAATAGATTTATAATAAAAGGACTAAACTGGGATTAAAAGTATCTAAGTGTGGTTGTATCACAAAAGACCAAACATGTTTGTCAAGTACGCCACATCCGAGGGATGAGACAACAGATGTTGTTCTGGAATGGATATGATGTCACCATAATCTTTGTCACCTGTGCCAATCATGTGACTAATGGGCTCAAAGCCCCGCCCCCACGTAATATTTGCCTCAAAGCTGAAAACAAATTGAATTAAAAACTGTAAATTGAGAACTTAAAGCAAAAAAGGAAAAAAAAAAAACACACTAACTGTAAGTTTTTTCTATTTGTAGTGGGGTTTCAGGTTTAGTGTTTTACTCAATATCTTCAAAAGTAAAGTATATATTTTTCAAATTTATATTATTTGTCTCTAATTTGTTATATTTCTTTACAAGTTTGTTGTTTGTACTTTTGTGTTTAAAACTGTTTTAAATGTTTCTTCTTCAATTTACAATCTGGTTTTTCTTTCCCTTTAAGCTGATCCTGAATTGACTCTATAACCATCTGTTAAGTTATATTGACATAGAAATAGTTAAAGATCACAAAGTGCTACAGATACGCACTGATGAAACAAAAACGTCACTAAGAAATAGGAAAGGAATCTAACTTGTTTTGCAGCAAAGCTCACACAGAAACTGTGTTAATTTCATTTTCTGCCACAAGAGGCAGCAGAAGTCCCCCACAGTCTTTTTCATGCAAAGAAACACACTCCTGACATGCACACAGAAAACCATCCATCAGGTGGGTGAAAGACCCTTAAGGCCGGAACATTACTCTTGTTTAGGTGATAGATTGGTTGACAACTCTGTCTCCTTCTTTCCATTCCTTCCTTTTTTTTAACTTCTCTATTCTCTTGTTTGTTTTTGTCTCCTAATCTCTCCACTTTACAGACTCACCCTAACTCTCTGTGGAATCTCTTTCTTTTCAGTCGATATCTTAGCTTCTGTCTTTCTCTGTTGCTGCCTTGTCCATTTTTTTTCTCCAAGTATTGGGCTTCACATAGTGTGTTGCTCACAAGTCAACCCCGTGGCCATCAGCCATGGTGATTATCATAAGTGTTTCTTTCAAAACAAAGAAAGGAACAATAACTTGTGCAGATACAGATGTGGTCTTAGTCTGCCGTTCTATAGGTGGACAAACCAGGAGATGAGCTAAGATCAACCTGCTTTGGTTGAGGTGTAATCTGTCTGAATCTGTCTGCGTAAAGCCACATTCACACCGCCCTCGGCCACACGTCTTCAAGCGGCCACGTCCTTATGTATTATGTAGACGTGTTTCGGGCTTCTGTGTTTAAAACTCTCGCGCATGTTGCTGTGCAAGTTTCTACGACCATTTTCAGGCTGCACGGCCATCAAATACAAGTTGAAAGTTAAACCAGGTTGAACTTTGTCCAATCAGGGTGTCTACTTTGGTATGGTACATATCGACGAAACCCCTTTAATTCGCAGAATTGCCAGCCGTTGGAAAATTGATCATGTAGGAGAAATGAATAATTGCGGTTTGTGTCCGGCTGGAGTTATATGACACCAAGTCTTTCATATATTGGAATAGCGCTGTGAAAGAAAGTCTAGAGCAAGATTCAAGAGATTAGTACTGCTTTGACATTACATACTAAGCCTCTTCCAACAGTAGGTGGCGGACATGTGCTGGTATCAAGTAGCGACAGTCCAGTGTGAACACTTTGGGCTAAACATGCATTCAATGAGCTTTGGCACATAAAGGAATATATTCTATAAGGAATATCTACCAGCCTCCAGGAACTTTGAGCTGCTGTTACTTCACGCCACTCATCATTTTTCCATCATTTTGAACCAATAAACTAATGTCCATCTTTCTTCTCAGCCTTTCACAACTACAGTTTTATCAGCCCTCCTTTTCTTTGTTCCCCAATCAGAAACAAAGCTTTGGTATTATCTGACTCAACCACCATCAGCATCAAGGCTCTTGGGTTTATTATCTATGGTCTGAGCTTATCCCACGTCATCAACCCAAATCCAAACCACCAAAGATTTATGGACTTATTTGTACATCTGTATCTCTCACTTACTTATTGAAATACAATGTATTTCTATAATCATTTAAAAATACTGATTGTAGTTCTTTAGAAATGAAAAATATGTAAAAATATCTTATTTTTGGATTTAGTCATTTACTTTAGCTTTACATAGGTATCATATTTTTTTCTTTGCCTTACATATGCTGTTACAGTTGCTGAATTTAATATAATACTGAAAGCACCTTTCAGTTTGTTTGAATGGTTGATATGTTTGAGACCTCAAACAAAACTTTCAACTTACTCAGCTTTCATTTGAATATTTACCTTGCATATTGTCAAAGATAAGCTCTGAAATAATTGTGATTTCTCTTTTTTTATTTTTATTTTTTTTTACGGCATGTAGGTGTAAACCCAGATGGCAGCAAGAACCATGAGCGAAGATATAACGAAGTTCCAAGAATTTATTTATAAAAGATATGATTTACAGAGAAATTCACAGAACAGACATGATACAAGCTGAACCATCATTGAAGATTCAGGGAGAGTTCCATAACTGCAATGAGGCTAATTACCAAAGCGCAGGAAGCTGTGACAGCTCAACAGGATCCACCGGAGAATGGGCGGAGTCACAGCCAGCCTGCACAGAAACTCATGGAAAGGAAGAAATGAGAACAAAAAAAAAGAACAAACAAATTGCGACACCCACTGTTTACGACTTTGGGGGCCCTGCTACAATTTTTCTTTGTTTTTGAAATGAATCTCTGGAGTACCCGTTGATGAGGCCATCAATATCCCTGCAGCTGTCCACTTCCAATCATTTCTTCCTCAACAAAAGACCAGATCTCCTCCAAGTCTGTGTGATGCTTCCGTCTGAAGAGGCCCAGTTTTCAGCATATTCTTTTCAATGTTCTTTTGCTAGTAATAATTAGCTTTTTAGTCGCCAAAAGGCTCAGAATTTCTTTGTTTTTGAAACCTATCCGGAAATAAAGGATTACCAAAGGATCCACATTTTTCATCATCAAGACCACTCTGATAAACAGACAACTTTGGTGTTTTTTCTCATTAACAACACATTTACTTGTGTGAAAATTGTGAAGTTATATTTAAAGTGATTAAAGTTCATAATTTAGCCCATGACCTTTAAAATTGTAAATATACGACTTTATAGTTGTAATTAAGGTTTTTTATGTTTTTGTAAATTGGCCCCAATATTTGGTCATACTATCCATCCCCATTGAGTTACTAAATGTAATTAAACAGGTGATTGATTCAAAACTGCTTTAGCAGTATTAACTTTGGTGCCATAATTATCTTTTGTTGTTTGACTCTGTTTTATGTGAGCTGACCAACCCAACTGTGAGGGTTGGATAAGGTCATAAAAGTACAGAAATGTAATGTTAACATTTTTGGCCAGTTGTTGTTGTTGGTATAGTAATGTAAGATGATAAGACAAAATGTCATCTGAAGTCTTTCTTGTGGATCAGGAGAGTTTTATCAATACACTGCTGACGTCACAGTTGTCAGAGTTCTTGAGTTGGATCAGCAGACCGCTAATAAAAAAGCAGAATTACAGATAAATGGTGTTGACAGTGGGAGGAGACATGCACTGGATTTTACACGGACTAAAAGGAATCACGTGTCCAAGGATTTGCGGCAATGAGAAAGAGCAGATTGGCAAGTTACCTGGCATACTACTTTCCTCTTACTGGAAAATGCATGCCGGTGACACATACATCATGAGCTTACCTTCTCTCTGTCTCCAGCTCTCTCACTCACAAACACTCATGCAGAACCCTTTTATTTTTGTCTCTAAATTGGAAGTAAAAATGACACAGATTAAACTCAGTCATCCAGAAGAACAAGAGGAGATGAGAAATATGAGTAAAGCTGAGACCAAAAGAGATTAAAGTGGAGAAGAGGAGAGCTTGGTAGACCTAGAAAAAGACAGATATGACAGCAAGGTTCTGTGGTCTTATTTTGTATCCAAACACACACCTAATCAATCTGGAAATGACCACCCTGGACTGTTCATCCTCATGCATAAATATCAAACTCCATTATTCAGTGACAACAAATCACACGTGTGCATGCAACACTGTAATGCAAAAAGACGTAACCTAAAGAAAATGAAAAGAACACTAATTTCAAGAAGAAAATCACTAGAAAGTAGTAAAATTATTTCTCAATGCAGCAATTAATTTTTAATTAACAAGAAATCTAGAAGATGTCAAGATTTAGAAACAAGTAGTTCCACCAAAGCATTCAAAAAGGAAAAAAAGCTAACTGTTGGATAAAATTACTTATTTTTTAAACTTATGTACTTATATTGGGTATTTTTTGGGTAGTTTAAAGCATATTGTCTGTATATTTGAGTTTTTATGTAATTAATTGTGGCTTATTTTGACGACAAAAAAAAAACTAGTATAATAAGTAAAAAGGCCTTGTTTTAGAACAAAGTGATAATACTTTCCCATAAAATCTCAAACTTTTTCTTTGAACATAAATTGTAATATTGGTTTCTAAAATACTAACAATGAATGCCAGTCTAACATTTATTGAAAAAATAACATAACAGCCTTAAAATTGAAATAAAACTACAGAGCAATTTGAGTTTTTTGAGTATTAAATTATGTTTTTTTACTGTCAAGTAAGGAGAAAAGGGATTTTTGCCCCATTTTAATGATCATTTTCTTATTTCTAGATCCCAGCTCTGAGGGAGACCAAACATTCTCAACTGATTTAGAGAAAAGCTTGGATAGCTGTACCGCAAAGAGAAGTGAAAACAACTTAAAATAAAATATCTTAAATGTCTGAAAATGGGTGTGGTGTGGCTGCATGTGTGAAAAGTGGGGGTTTTGGTGGGGCACGGTGACCATTTTCCCTCTAGACGGAACATCATGCAAACAGAAACATACTTGCAGAATATGCACGCATGCAAACGGCAGCGCTGGAATATCATTACGGTAAGAGCTGCAGCTAGTGGGCCCCTGACACAAGTGGCCCTTTGTTCAAGTGCAGACACCCCAACACACACACATAAATACACACTACAGACTCAAACTTCAGTCTGCCATATCGCCAATATAATTACAGCCATTACATCGGACTCAAATATAACTTTACATCTTGATCTCCTCTTTTTGCCGCTCCTTTCTACAGTTCTGTACCCAAACTGGAGCCATGTAAGAAAAACTGTGCTTGTGTGGGTGTGGGACGGCACAATGCTACATAAACATTACCTCAACTAACAAGCGGTAACTGGTTTGGCCTAAATTTTGACTGTGTGTCAATGTGGTCTTATTTAATGACCTGTACAGTCAGGGTTTTGTTCGCTGGATTTTTGCTTTAAGAAGAAGGAAAATGTCTCAATTCCTGTTCTGATTCCAAGATGAATGAACATTTAAGCTGAACCTTTCTCTCCAAAAAGCCAAATGTAAGCTGGAAACAGTCTGTTTGAAGAGCCGCTCTGATCATTTTTTGATTAAGCCGTTTTTTTTTAGGCAAATTTAAACTAAAACTGACGTTTTTTAGGACATAATTTCAGCGTAGGAGTGGCAGGAGTTCATCAGAAATTCCCCCTTTTTGGTTGTGGGCAGGAATATTAGATGGGAGTGAGCCTGCTTTCACTTCCCATCATCCATTTGTTTACAGTCTCTCCTGTGTGCTTCCAGCGCTTTACAATCTAACATTACCAGTCCAATAAAGCAGCAGCAATATTGGAGTTTACAGCTGTACAGTTTTGAGCCAGGCGTCAGCTGGTACAGTCAAGTACATGGATCTATGCATCGGGATGGAGTGTGGCAGGGAGTTTGTAGCTTGCCTTTTTAATTTCTGTGCAACACCTACAAGCTTTTTCCACCAGCATTTTGGTCTGCTTCTGATTTACAACAATTTGAATTGAAAAAAAATATTCAGAAAATCATTTTTGAGCCGAATTTCCTTCATACTTGCCCTCAATCATGAGCAAAATACCACAAGAACATGTTAAAACACAAACCACACAATTGCCATTGGGCTGAGCCTTCAGTTACACTACCAATTGACACTTCTGCATTTCTTAGTTTATAGAAAGATCAGAGCACTCAAAATGGGATATTTACTGATTTCAAACAACAGTCACAGCAGCTTTGACTTTAAACTTTTAACTGGAGATGTTGCAGACGACACCTAAATAACACAAACTGTAGCTCTTTGACCCTTTACGCGATCAACTTGAATCAGCGGATTCTGATTCAGAGAAAAGTGACTTTGAACTGTGATGCTAATTGTGCAGTCCCTTTTCTCTGTATTAGAATCAGCTGATTTACACTGAAGCCTTTCACCAGCCTTTTTTCTGCTTCAGAACCCACTAGACTTACAATCATTTCATTAACGGTTGAAGAGTTACTCCAGTAGAAAGAATGTAAACACTGGAGCCTAAGCTTCAATGTTAAAGGGTTAATTTGGGTCAAAATTAACAGTAATTTAGAAAAGATTTATTCTTTGTAAAGTGAGAGAAAAAAACTGGCTCTTCATGCAACACGACAAGTACTGTGTGACGTCACCTTTAAAGACAAACTTCAATGAAAATTGTGTTTTTGGTGTTTTTAACATGTATATTTTTCATAATGGTGGACATGTATATAAAGACAATTACGTTTAAAAGTGCATTTCCGAGGATTTCTAAGTATCTTTATTCAAAAATCACTGGAGATCAGGTGCAGATGAAAAAATGCAGTTTGAAAAAGAGTTTGACAGAAAATACGACGCAAGCTCCCTCCTCCATTCTGACGATAATCAAACCATATATATATATATATATATATATATATAATAACTACTACTACTGACCATGACACAAGTTCACAATGAAAAATGACCAAGGTTTACATTTCAAAAGAAATAAAGAATCACACCTTCAACCTTAATGATCTTTCTTATACTGTGAGTCATGGAGTGATGGTGGAGGACCCAATATACAATAGACCACAGTTGTGTTCAGTGAAGTGAGCTTTTGCAACTGTTTGCTCACTGAATGACACTGAACGCGAAAGTTTGCGTTGCTCGGCGAACATCCTCGGGATGTGCGTATTTCGCTCGCGAACATGTTTGTGGCGAACTACAAACACTGTTTGCTTCCACTGAACACACCTCAGCCTTGTTGGTGTCAAACATTCAATAAATAAACTGAAATGTGACAAAACCCATGAAGACACAAAAAGGTGCCGTGACAGAGCAGAGCACATGACCTGACCATGATTTACTGAAAACCAGACACTTAAGTACAGGCTGAGGGGAATGAACAGAAATGAAGACAGCTGTGGATCATGAACCTGGTGACTGAGGGACAGAGCAAGATCAAAAAGCACAAGAAAATCTCAACCAAAGTTCACAATCCTGACAGTGTTACAAAATCCCTTTGCAACAGGTTTCAGGTCCCAATTTTAATATGAGGATGCATGCAGCAAAAGAAAACAGCAGCTTTAGCAGAAGCTGCGGTTATTTGTCCTCTACTCCTCCCTTGTGGTTTAAAAGAAATGCTTGTACTGTCTGCCTCTGTAGTTTCCCCCAGACTTACTAAGGCAATAGAAGAATTAATCTGCTGTTGTACAAAACGCTTAAAAAACACAAACTACTTCTTTGGTGTTCTGAGACCTTTTAAGTATTAGAGAACCGTGAATGAGAGAGTTTTGAAACACATACACTTATATGGACTTTTCATTGAAAGTGGTCACTCAAAGGTGGTGTGAACGTAGCATCAGAGACAGGCTGAGGGCCTCAGTCATCTGACGACAGCTTGGAGAAGATCCTCTGTTCTTCCACAGAGTGGAACCAGCTGACGTCTGGTTTGGGAACGTCATTGAACAGCCGTGTGGTTGACTTTTTATAGACTATTTCATAGGCGTGGCCATATTTGAATATTTTAGCAACATTAAGATTTAACATTTAGTTTTCCATGCAGCACTTTTAGTCGCATGTGACGCCCTGCAACCAGAACGCAATTTTCTGCCTGTATTTATATGAAAATGTCTAGATGTTTGAACTTGAAAATGAGCTCTTGGTCTCTATAAGTGTGTCTAACGAATCCATCCTTCCATTTTCTATACCTGTTTTTTCCTCCTTTTTTCAGCTAGAGTTCATCCCACCTATCTGTGAGTGAAAACAAAGTACACCCTGGACACGTCATGACTGCAGATGTCTTTTTAAAAAATTCACTAAATGAAAAATAATAGGCACCAAATTTAGCCTACCCCTGCATGGTAAGCAGCGCAACTTGCATTTGTCTCAAACTGACATATTCCCTGCAGGAGTCTAACTCGCGGTGTGCATGTTTAAAAAAACAAAAATTTAAGACCAAAATTTGGCAGGATTCATTCATTTCAAGCTGGCTGTGTTAAAAACAAAAAAAAAAACAAAACGACTGTGTCATAGAACGTATTTCTAAGCGTATTAGTTACAGTCCTGGCAGGGGCTGCATGGTGGCATAGTGGTTAGGGCTGTTGCCTTACAGCAAGAAGGCGCTGGTTTAAATCTCAGGTGGGACCCCTCTACGTGGAGCTTGTACTCTCTCATTGTGAATGCTTGGGTTCTCTCCAGGTACTTCAGCAGGTGTGCATGTGGGTGTGTTTAGTAGAGCAACCCGAGTCAACCCAAAAAGAATTGAATGGGTTCTGAAGCTGGAAACACGGAAAGATATGCAACCATCATTTTCAGCTGTTACACTTTACTCAGGTCGTGACCACCTTGATCACCTCCAGTGTTAAAGGGTTAAACCATTTAGCATATAGTCTGACCGACTTTACTCATTACTTAATACTTGTTACAGGTACTCTTTACATCGATGGTGAAGGATGTGTGGGTAGATGGTAGGCCTTCAGAAATAAACAAAACAAATAGTACACAAATTAGTACAATTAGTACATAAACATAGCATTTTAGACTGAAACTACTGCATAAGTACTTGACTTGAATAAATACTTGAAGATACTTGTGTTCTGAATATATTCATACATAACTTGTCGTCTCAAAAGTAGATTTTATATGCCAGAGCTATGAGCCCCCCTGTTCTAAAGCACACTGTACGTCCTTTTCACTAGCACTGCCACTTCAGGTAATGACATTTGTATTTTTACTCATGATTCCACTTCTACTGCCATTAAATCCCTCACATGAATCCCTTCAGCTGCCACCACAATGTTTGCCCAGAGCTTCACACACTTTCACTGGAGGACGATCCATCCAGAGTGGGGTTGGTGCAGGTTGAGATTTCCCCTTTGTGTTCCATACATATGATTTTAATCAAACGGCAGGCGTTTAGCTCTCCAAGTTTGTAGTTAATCTAGTAACAATCAGGTAACAAAGCAAAAAAGTCAGGCATTCGGCATTCAGTAAGAACATCCAATACATAAAAAAAATGAGAACAGTCGAAAGCATGAAGAAAGGAAGAGAAATGTAATCAGTGATAAGTGATTAGGATGTTCCAGTCATTTAGGAAGAACGACAGCATTCTGCAATTAGAGCCTCTCTGTCTCTGCGCTGCGCCTCGTTCAATATATTCCTCTCTCCAGTTACCGCTGAGTGTGTAGCTGGATTCGTATACACACATACACACACAATCATTAGGTTTGTGCTCTTTGCTGCACTTAGAGAAACTTCCATTGAGAATCCATTAGTGGTCAAAAACACTCAGACTAATTATGAATACAAAATCAACAATGCTCTCAGTTACTTTGTTCAGATACATAAAAAGTTGTATTCCTTAAACACGTAGCTTTATGCCTTGAAGGAGAGAAAAAAAAACATTCAACAGATTTAATGTTGTACTGACAGCTGTGTTCTTTGCAGAACACGCAGCCTTTTCTTTGTATACACAAAAATGTCAACTTTCTAAGACGGAATATTTTGATGAATATGATGAAATGCTTCAGGTTTTCAGTTGTATGATCTGTCAAAGTGGTGCATATGTGGTGATAGTTCAATTCACTGATTAAATTCATCGGTAAAATGTAGCATAAATAGAACTTTATGTCTGTTCACATGCAACACGCACATCTTTTTCATCTTTTTTTTTAAAGCCCCAAACCCTTAAACACAGGAGATATCACCAGAGACACCAAAATAACCAGCAGTGAAAGCGGATTCGCTGTGGTATCTCCTGAAGGGATAAACTGAAAAATTGATCAACAACAACTTTGACCAACCGTAAACTCCATTTATGTGGACAACGGGAATCAGCTGCTTCTGACACAGTTTGCTGCTTTTCTTAAAATCAAGCAGCAACTCTAGTGGGCGAGGGGTGAAGCCAACCAGGAAGTAGCAAGGCGTTGCAGTACCGCAACTGACCAGTGGGGCTGGTGTTTAGACTGAGCATTTTCCCATTGACTCCCATGTTAAAACCCCCATTTTCACTCCTCAAATTAACCCCTTTAATGCCTGGAAGCTTAAACTTTTTATTTGATCAATGTTTGCATATTTGATTCTTGAAAACTCTGGGGGGGGAGTGAAATCTTATCTAAGTTTATAATTTTTTGAAAAAGCAGTTTTTTTCATTTAATAATTGCAGTGGATTCTGGGAACAGAGTTCTGGTGTTTAGCTTGTTTCCTCTATTTTAGCTTTAGCATCAGCGCTATATTTTGGTTTATGTTTGGTGCTGTGCTGTAAACTGTTCTAACAAGCTTTCTGGGAGTCCTCTGTTATATTTTCACCAGTAAATACTAAAAAAAAACTTTATATTTGACATTTTTAAACCATAAATGTATATTATGATCATTTCTGTTAATTCCAGTAATTCAATTTATATATTTTCAAAATGTCTTCACATTCATATCTTTAATTAGTTTTTTATTTTTAATGTTAAAAACATTTACATTTTCTCAGTATTTTCGTTGTTATCTTTTATAAAAGTCATAATATCCAGTATAGGGGCAGGATTCAGACATGCTACAGTAACACCAGAATTTCTTTCTCAGGAGTCAGAGCTCTCCCCCTCTGGTCACCGGTGGGAGTCATCTCCAGAGTACTGACTGCACTCAATCACCCATCAATCCCAGCACACTGTGTCTGGATGCCTCCCACCTGACTTTCATCAGTTATTCAGCCACAGGACTTTTAAGGACTGCTCGGGAGGATTGCTTGTGCCGTTCAGCTTGCACAATGAGCGGGTCATCATGATCCAGTCACCTGTTACCTGCCTCTGCCTCTTTGCCACCTGTCCTGATCTTTGCCTGGATTCTGATTAGCTTTGTGGACCTTTAGCTGAGCTTTGCTCCTTTCTTCCTGTCTGTACCAATAAATCTGCTGTGGACTCAGATGCCCGTTTGTGACATTCTTAATGTAAAGTGACTGACATAACACAGGGGATGCAGCTTTTTACATACAGAAAACATTCAGTCTACTTCAACAGGAACAAATAATTTCATTTTATTTGCTTGCTTGTTTATTAATTGCTTGTCTTTTTTACCATCTTGTGATTTTATTTATTTTTCGTATGTTCCTCTCCAGGTCTGCATTTTGTGATGGTGAGTGGACTTATAAACTAAGACAACATTCAAAATTCATGTATTTCATGTATTGCTGTTATGATTTATTGTTCTAGAGATGTTATTTGTAAAGCCTACTTCTTATGTTTTCAATCATGTTTCTCTAGATATACACTTTTGACATATTTTGTTCATAGATACAAATTATTTCTAATTAAAAAATAATGATTATTCATAATATATGAATTTATAATATATGAATATAAAAAAGACGTAAAACTGTAAGGGTTCCAGTTATATTTGGAGTAAATGAACAAGGGTTGACGCTTTGGCCCCTCCCTAAAGCTTTTTGCATCTAGCTGCAGACACACCACTACAGCTCACATTACACATCTGATAAACCAATTAAAATCAGACTTTATTTGTACACATTGACGACGGATCCATACAGGATATACTATATTGAAGTCCTAAGGGGTGTTGTTAGCCACTTGAGAAAACAAAAAGGAGAGATGTGTATCCCTCGTGGCCTCTGCTTATCTTTTCCTTAACAGACGTTGATTTGGTCCAATAAGCTGATGGTAAACTCAACTGTATAACCCACATTTTTGTATTTGATCTGTTATTAAATATTGTTAATAGTTAATAGGTAGGAACTTGTTTTCTATTAATTATGTAGAGCTCAATCTTCTCCTAAATGAAACAATGGGGCGCAACAACAGCCTTAAAGGCACAATTCTATGAGAATTGTGTTTTTAACATGTTCTTTTTTCTGATGATATACACATGTAAAGTAAATCAAACTTAAAAATGCATTTCTGAGTATTTCTTTCTTCAAATTGTCATGAATCAGCAGCAGACGATATTTTGTGATGCAGCAAATGCGCTGCAATAAAGCCAAAATCCTGAGTAGTTCCTTGGGCAAGACCCTTCATGCTGCTGCCAATCTGGGTCTCCCTGTGCCTTGAAAATACAGTTGTGTCAGGAAGGGCATCCGGCGTAAAACGAGCCAGTGAAAGCTGAATCGCTATGGCAAGAGCTGCTGGGATGTGCCGAAAGGTGAACAAACGTACAAACCTTTTTGTTGCACCTGGAATGTTATGTTGGGAATGTAATGTGGGAATGTTTGTAGAGAAATTTTACAACAAGTAACTTTATATTTAGTCTTGTGAGTGATTCAGGTATTGTACAGTCTTTCCAGCTGCACTTTCCCCTGATTTCCCTCATTCTGCTAGCACATTCTATGACTCATAAGAAAAGATTCCAAAGGGGACACATTTGAATACTATCTTACATTTTCACCCCTCATCTCTGCTGGTATTTTTACCCTCAATTTGTTGCATGAGCCAAAAAGTAACTTGGGATTCTCAAAACGTGCACAAGCCACAGAAAATCTGATTACATCCGATTCATCTCATTTCATCTTTTCTCTCACAATCCAAAACAACTTGGGCATCCTGAGACATGCTCACACCTTTGACTGTAGTATCCCTGTCTTTCTTAAAGCTTCCGGTCTTTCTGAGTTTTTTTATTTTAGCCTTTCTTTCACAAAGTCTCATCACGTTATCACTTCAGTCCAATGTCTCCTTTTTTTCCTCATCTTTCTTTCCTTCTGTATTTCATTCCCTTATGCTCAGAAGTAATTCTCCAGCTTTTCTCTGGAGCTTTATGCATCATCGTCATCAACTTTTTTGTTGCACACACACATACAAGACTCCTTATTGCCATTCTCAATCGCAGTCTGCATGGGAGTGTCACTGTTCTGACCAGTAGAGAGGATGATAGTATTCAGATGAGTTGAGGAAGAGAAAAATAAAGAGATGATTGAAAAAAGAGGGAAAAGATCATTTTTTGTTGTTTTTATATATATATATATATATATATATATAAATATATGTATATATATATATATATATATAGAGGGAGAGGTACAATGAATAATGCCCCCAAATTCAAAGGCTTTGGCAACCCATTTCAAAATTTCTGCTACAACAAATAGATAAGTATGACCTAAAAAAAATTCACTGATTCCCTCTTTATGTGGACATTCTGTCCATGTTAACCTTAAGAAGCTTTGGAGAACTTAAAATGTTCTTTGATGACCTCTGTTGTTTACCTGACTATTCAAAGCTCTTTGGATAAAACCTTTATGGTTGCATCCCAGGGAACATTTCATTATGGGCCCCCTTGTGGGTTTGTCCGCGGGTTCCATGGTGGCCCCGCCTGCGTTTGTCCACATCGGCTTCAGTGGGCACTCAGTGATCTGGCTTGCTATGCTAGCCAGCCACCCGGTTGACAGGTCCTAGTCTCGGCCCTTATTAGAGACTGGTGTCTATTGAAAACCAGTTTATATTCCATCACGGACAGAATGGTGGATGCTACTGGGTTCTTTTTGTGGTGAAATTTGGTCCCAAAATGCAGACAACACCAGATTTATTTTCCTTTTATGTAAAGCGCTTTGTGTTTCAGCAGAATGAAAGCCGCTATACAAATAAATAAAGATTGAGATGAACGTTTCAGGATTTATTGAAATGATGATAACATTGTATTCTGTTCTGATTAGCACTGATAATAAACTTTTCTTTCCTCTTTGAAGCGTCATCACGCTTCGCCGATAGTTTACCTGGACAAATGAGCACCTTTCCGTCTTTGCTCAATAATCCATGTTCAAACCAGTTCTTCTAACTCGTCACTCGCTTTCTTTGTTTTTATGTCCACCAGGAAATCGTTTCCTTGTTGCTCCTTTTTCTGCAGCCGTCTTCTCAATATCTGCTTGCACCATTCTTGGATACATCTAGGACACACGCCAAAATGTCATGCAGATTCCTCACCAAAATATTCTTTTGGCAAATGCCACCGTACACAGTTCAAATGCTAACGCCTGATGTCTGCAAGACCCGTGGAAGATGTGAGATGTGATTTTTAAAGGAACCCAGCCACTATTAGAGACCGGCGTCTAACAGTGACTAACATCTGCACTTTCTGTACTGTGAAGTGTTGTTTATAGCAACACACGGCTGCTTTTCTCAGCTTCAGAATCTGCTGAAATTGCATTTATTGGATAAATGGTTAAAGAACTATGGTAGTTGAAAGAATGTCAACACTGCAGCTTGAGCTCAGCTGTTAAAGGGTTAATGAGTCATTAATTGGGATTTATAAGTCAATAAAGTGACAGTTGAGTATTGAACAATTTGTTTATATCTCACCCATCACTGATGTCTACAGGATCTGGATTAAATCTATCTTGCACAGAGCCCAACACATTTTCTCAGTTATGTCATAATATGAAAAAGATGGAACACATTATCACTCTGAAAAATGAAAGAGAGGAAAGAAGGGGAGTAAAAACTATGAAGGGTTTAACACATGAACCCTTGGGGTGAATAATACATTAACATAATGTTTTGTCAAAGACAGTATATTTCTGTGACATTAGCTCAGATGATAGATGAGTACAGTTTCAAGAAAAAGATACATCTGTTTGTTTGCATATGTTTGTGTGAAACTAACAAAAGCTGTAAAACAGGCTTCTCGCTTATGACCATGAAAACATGTATAATTACTCTTTTTATTGAAATTGTTTTCCATGTCTTTGCGCTTATTACTTGTTTGTGCATGATGAAAGAAAGTCCCATGTGGCATTATTTAGCTGATGAAAACAGGCAAAACGGTTGGTTATGGTCAGAAATACAAAGCACGATGGGGAGGCAGAATCTTAAAGATTTTATGCCGCCGCCCAATTTTTTTTTTTTTGTAATTGGTGGCATGGTCATGAATGTAGATGGTAGCAACAAGGAGGCAGATGGGCGCAGAGAATGGCCTTTTATGTACCCCATCTGGTGAAGGCCGCTGTCCAAATACATTTACACACCGCCCAGTCTGAGCTGCGGTCTGTCCAATGGCAGCCCAGCTATCGCCCAATTTTGTAGTGGTGTCATCCCACCTGCCACTGGACTGCCACCGCACGACCTTGAAATGTGCCCAGGCGACCACTGACCAATGTCAACATGTACAGAATAATTGTGCGGTCACCGTAAAATGTGAACTTTTCTTAAAACCTCCGCTGCCACCACACTGAATGTAAAAATGTGACCGCCTCCTCAAGATTAAAAATTTGCTGAAAAACTTGCATTTCGGTTACATATCCCAAAATGCCACCAAGCTGTGACCTGAGTCATATTTGAGCCGTTACTTGTCAACCTGTTGCCCCTTACAGGTCTGGCTGGTAGAGGTGGAGCTACAGGGGGGCAAGGGGGGCAGCTGCCCTCCCCCCATTTTCCCCCAATTTTGGGGTCAATACTGGTATCATTATTGACAAAGATGAAAAAAATCATCTATCCAAGCTTCTGTAAGCATTGCAAAATAACAACAGCAATATTTTTAAATAAAATCTCTATCCCCTCAAATGACTTGCTGTGGCATATCGACACACACTTCCAAAGTCTTCTGCCCTCCTTCTGGTCCCCATATAAAATGCTCTAGCTCCACCACTGCTGACTGGTGATGCTTTGCAAACCCTGTGATTATTAGCCAGGAATTTACAAACACTTCAGAGGATTTGCAAAAGCCCTCAGAGTCAAGGCGTGATGGAGTGCATGCTTTTTAAGATTTGTGTTTGCTGATATTCCTGCAAATTGGTTCTTGCATGAAGGATATACAGAGGAAACAAATAAAAAATTGTCTTTGATACATTTACATTTTTACTCCAGAGGGAAATGATGAAAAAAGATACAGACGTTAAAAAGCAATTCATTTTTACTTATTTCCAGCTAGGTGCAATTCAAAATAAGCAGTCAGAGGCCAGCAAAATAAACTAAGCAAAATCCATAACTTACATTTTTTCAAAATCATACTCAAGTTTTACAAAGCATTAAAAACCATGTATCAATTGACTTTTTTGACCGCAACCAAAAAAAATACAAATGGAAAAAAATACAAATTGAGTGTACTTGATGCTTCAAATTTACAGATATAAACAAATAATGTTCAAAATCTGAATTTACAAAGTTTGAAATGTGAGATTTCTACATTAGCTCAAGAAAATCATTACAACATTTAGGTTATTTATTCACTCTAAATCCAAAAACACCTAAATTTGACAGTAGCGGTCATTACTTGTTTATTTAAAGAAGTCAAATCAGGCTGCTTAATAAAGTTTCACATCTGTCTTGTCAACATCTGCTTAACATGAGCAGTTTTAGGTCATGTTCTGCCTCTGAAAGCCATGCATAAGTTGTTCATTTGTTTTTCTAGCTAAAATCTTAAACAAGCAAACAATCTTTTTTGTTAGGGTGGGAGAAACGTATCCGGAAATGCACACTGCTCAGAGTTCAGTTTATTATGTATAAATATATGCTGTTATGATTCCTAGGTCCAGCAGATGGCGTCTGAGACACGGGGAGTGTAAGAGAGGCAGGTGAAAAAAGGGCAGACGAAGAACAAGGGTCACAGCTGGTAAATCCGAACAGGTAAAGACGATCAGTTTAAGAATGAGATTTTTTACGTATCTACAGATAACAGTCTCACCAAATGTCAGTTGGAGGTACAGGAAAAGGGCAGGCGAACTCTGCGGTCCAAAACGAGAGGTGATTCTGTCACATAACCTGGAACCAGACAAAGACTTGAAATCATGAACAGTTGTCTGGAGAGTTTCTGGCTGCAGATGATTTTCTGGCAAAAACTGCTTTCCAGACAGTCCCACAGGTGAGAGGAATAATGCGGATTACCTGTCAGCTCATCACAGTTGGAGGGGAAGAACCATGACAGCTTTATTTAATCATCAATTTCCCAACCACTATAGACAAATGAAATGTGAACACTTTCTCTTCGGGTGAACTCAGACTAGAAAAGTCTATTGGTCCAAACCGAGTCCGCTTAATAAGGTCTTGGTCGAGTCCTGAACCTTGCATTTGGTCTGGATTCAGACTGCCGTTTACCGGACATGTCTTCAGTCATTGGCCAGGATCCATGAGGGCGGAGCAAACCAATAGGAGAAGGAGTTCTACATTTTGCAATCCTTGTTGGGATAGTTCACTTATTTAAACTTTACATGTCGCTGACCAATTTTGAAAGTCTGTATCAACGTCGGGTTCAAAACTTTTTGGTACAGCTGGTACGATGATAAGTGTTTATGATGTATTGATTGCCAGGAAAACAGTGTGAGAGGCAATGGATATCATGTTAAAAGTTGTTTGAATTAAACTGCATCCATCTGAACACATTTCACACAACTTCCAGGTGACCCTTGTGTCTCAAATGAAATTGCATTAATAAAATGTACATTTTTAGTCTGGGCAGCACGGTGACATAGCGGTTAGCGCTTTTGCCTCACAGTGAGAAGGTTCAAATCCCAATCTCAGGCCTTTCAGTGTGGAGTTCTCCTCATGCATGTGTGGGTTTTCGCCGGGCACTATGGTTTTCTCTCACAGTCCAAAAAACAAGCTTAGTTGGTTAATTGATGTCTCTAGGTGTGACTGGGAGTTTGTGGCCCTGCAGCAGACTGGCGACCTCTTCAGGGTGTAATCTGTTTACGCCCAACAGTAGCTGGGTTGGCTCCAGCAGAGCAGCCCTATGAAGGGATTAAGCAGGCTCTGAACGGGAATGGATGGTTAAGCTTCTATCTGTTTGTTCCATTTTTTGATTTAATACATACATAGGAAAATCATTTAAAAAAAAAGATTTATTGTTTATCTATAATAGTTAAGTCTGTAGTATATATATATATAAAAATGAATGTCAGTATTAAAATAAGCAAAATCTGTCCACCACACTTTGACTACAAACAAAAGTATAGATGCACTGTTTATTACAGACACAGACATAACCTATAGAGATATTAAGATTTTTTCAGTAGGCAACTTTAAAAACAGATAAATGTCAACACCCATGAATCTGTCTGGGTAAAATGAAATGAATCCACAGCTGCATGATACGAATAGCCTTCTTTGAATAAAAATAACACTGTGGTCTTTCACAGCCAAAAAACGCATTTCTTGAGAATCTCAACAAGTTCAGAAAGTTTTAAATGGCAAAGCAGACATGTCTTCAGATTTTACCAAGAGAATTTCCAGCCAACTTTGTTTTGTGCTGCACCACTTGGTCACAACTGGCTTTACGGGTGGATGTGGGTGAAGAATGTGCAAACCAGTACAGGGCAAGCAGGTGGTCCACACAGAATATCAAGGTCGTAGACCGGTTGGTGAGCCAGTGGAGTAAAAAAAAAAACATTTTTTACAAAGGACATGCTGCAGATGGCAGGTTGTAGCAAACACAACACGCAAGGGGGAGTTAGGATGAAGAAGGTCAAATGTATGTACGTCGTACAGATTTTTCATTTTTTTTACAACCTCCCCAAAACCCTTACAATATACTTACCACACATGAGACAATTATGCATTCTATATTTATGGTGGAACTGTAAGACACACCTGTGTTACCCTTAAGATGCGGCCATTGACTTGATATATAGGTTTATAGGTTTCTATATAAGTCCCTGCAGGTCCCGGAAAGCCAAAATCCCATAGACTTCTATTGAGAAGTAAACAGCTATCACTCAATCGTTATATTTGTCAGAATAATCATTTTTGTTCTACTACCTTTTTTTTTGCATGTTCTTGCTTATCGTGTTTTTTTTTCCATGACATTTTTTCTTTATCGCATGTTATTCTAGTTATCAGCTGGTCAATCAGATGCCTCAATAAAAGTATCCGAGGTTTAGAACGTTCAAAACGTTTGATTTAGATTCTCAAGAGCCCGCTTTCGAGTAAAGGGGGTGAAGCCATTAAACAAGCTCACTCCTGATTGGTGAGAGTGGTTGCCATGGGAATGTTGACTCTGACCGACTCAGACCAATAAACTGAACTGACTGCATTTCATTGAAACCGCAGAAGCAAGTCATTTCAAAGTCACACTCACTGGGTCCAGTTCTCATATACAGTCAATGGATACAGCCGCTCCTGACCACAACCCTCCTGACAACCCAAAATCCCACAGCAACCCCCCAACTATGTGACTAATGCTTGACTCACACAAGTCCAAAAATGTAGTGGAATTACATATATGGAATGAGCCAACTAAAATGTGCCAAATCATAAAAATGTGATTACAGAGTTACCTGGGATGAGCTGAGTCATCATCTGAATCAAAGCAGACTGAGATTTTGACCTTCAGACCATTTATTTATCCTAATTTAGGAGAGAATTCCTTCATATTGAATATAAAAAATGAACTAAAGTGGCATAACTTTTAAAGAATTAATAGGTGTTAATAAAATCTGTCTGGAATGTATGGACTTTCTCAAACAATAGAAAAACAACTTTATAGACTCACTCCAAAGAACATTTTGTTTTAGCTGCTTTTAACATGTTCTTGTGGCATTTTTCTCATGATGGAGGACAAATATGAATAAATTTGAGATCAAAAGAGTATTTTCTGGTATTTCTTTATTGAAATTGCTGTGAATCTGGAGCATGTTGAAATGCCATTTGAAAAAAGATCTATTTTGTGACGCAGCAAGTGAAATGGATGGGCCAAAGTCAACCAGCTCCGCTCCATTCTGATGCGTACACTTGCAGACAAATAGATCCATGGAGATCTTTGTTTTCCTCGTCTGAGCTGGGATCTGGCTCAAAACTCTACGGTTGGATAGCTCCAAAATTGCTCGCCATTTTTGTTGCACTGGTAAAGTAAACTTGGGGGTGTCAGGGGCTGTAAGCTAAGTGTAAACAAAGGGATGATGGGATATCGTCAGAGGCTTACTTCCGCTCCATCTGAATGACACAGAATAGGGCTAACAATGCCATAATCATAAAAAAAGACCACAGGAAATTATTTTAAAATAGTTAAAAAATATAATCTTTTCTGTGTATAAAAAATTAAATGTGCTCTTACTTGAAAAGAAAAAAAAACTATGACTTGCTATTTTGCCAAGTACTATGATGAGTCAAGTATTTTTTTATTCCCCCACTATTCATATCACCAAAAAAGACTCAAGCTGTCAGAGATAAAGAACAAAATCCTGTCTGGAGCAGTTTAGGAGTTAAGGCTTTTAAACAGACAATAGAGCCTGTAAAATGCAAAATTATGATGAGTTGACTCATGGATTGGACATGATCCTGCAGGAACTGTGCAAAAGTCGACAGTGGTAGCGTGCAAACAATTGGCACCAGGAGACAAAGACACAGAGAGCGAGTGACACATTGTGAGAGAGGCATTGTGGGGTTTTTTCTCATGGATTCATAATCAGTTTAAAAGAAACTTTTTTCCCCTCAGTTATGCTTTGATTCACAATTAGATTTTGTCCTGGACTGTAATTCGGTCTCTCTCCTCATCTTTCCCAACTCTCTTGCTTTCTCTCTCTGTCTGTCCCTCTAATAGTCTGTCAATGGTGTTTGATGTGGCCGTATTCTGGCATTGTTTTCGCTCTTGTGCCAGTGAGGAAAACAAAGGAGGAGGGACAGAGACGGAGATAGATGAAGGGATATTATGGCTGTGTTGATGTGGCATTGAGGTCCCAGTAAAGTGGAAAATCTGGATATAATTGACAGCTACACTGGTAGATCTGGGTTTCCCATCAGAGCATGGTGGAATGTTCTCCAACGCTCCAAAGTGACCTCGAAGAACTCAGTGGAAGAGCCAGGAGGCAAAAGCACTTATGTATCATCATACCATCATTGCAAATGCCAAACTGTAATGTTTTCAATTATTCTGCCTGCCCTTGTTTTTTCTTGCATTACTTTAGGGTTATCTCTAGAATGTGTATGCATGTCTGTGACAGAACAAAATAAATAGATAAATGACTTCTCTTGAGTGTCGATCCTTTTTTTGTGTATGTTAGCCAATATGAAACAGCATTAGAAAAATGTTGCTGTTTTTTTGTCTTGATATTTAGCTTATTTTCCAAAGCAGCTATTCCTAGGGAGGCATGTGATTTATATCTAGTTTGCTTAAAAATACAACACCAAGTGCAACCATGAAGTTGCACTTGATGTTGTTAGTTGTTTGTTCTTCATCTATGCATGCTAGACTCCCTATCCATTCATTTTTCAAACCTGCTTTATCCTCTGAAGTCTCACTCCAGTAATTCTTTGAGCTGTTTTGAAAGCGTTCTTAGAGGTCTTTTATTTTGTGGCGGACTTAACAGTTTTGGGGCCCCAGGTGAACAATAACATGGGGCCCTCTGCAGCGGTAAACCTGTATGGGGTATGCAGGTGGCCTGCATGAAATGCTAAGATCGTAGACTGCTCAGTAACTGTAGAGCAAAAAAAAAAAGTGTACTATCTCTGTGCACTCCTTGCTCCTTGTTTTTTCAACAATTTTTAAACGTTTAAAAGATCTTGACCCTTCTTACCTCAGTGATCTGGATCCTGGAGTCCTTTCGCACTGGCCTTTTAGTCCTTCCTGGGTGAGAACCAAAACTTACAGTGAAGCTACTTTCTACCACTACAGTATGGCGTCACATCTCTGCCATTAATTGAAGGGCGCGTATTTTATAACTGAGCGCGCAAAGATCTCACCGCGCACGCTCAGTTAGGGCGAAACAGTCAGAGCTCTGCACGCCTGCTCAGTTTTTTTTTTTCGCTCTAACTGAGCGCGCAGAGCTCTCACCGCGCGCTCAGTTTTTATTTGCGCCCGCTCAGTTTCAGGGGGCGTCTTTGTCACTCACGGGGCGTTAACCTTTCTGGTTGATCTCATTGGCCGAAAGTTCTGGTCGAATCCGTGAGGCAACGGGGCGGGGCTTTCATTCCGGGGCGGATGAAACGTGGATTAAAACGTAAAGGAAGGACCAAGAACAAGATAAAAAAAGTACAGCGGGTTTTTTGTGCTTTAAATTGACTCATGTGTAAATCACTTTCTTAGGTAAATATACATGTAGATTTTAGTTACCGTCGGTTGGGCGACATTACGGACTTAAGGAGAGCACCGTGCTTTACATAAAAAAAATGAGGAAGGAGAGCACTATGAAAAAACGAGTGAAAGCATGATCTTAATGAACGTCAATGAATCTTAATGAACGGATTCGACCAGAAATTTCGGCTAATCAGATCAACCAGAAAGGTTACCGCCCCCTGAGGGACAAAAAACCCCCTGAAAATGAGCGGGCGCAAATAAAAACTGAGCACGCGCGGTGAGAGCTTTGCGCGCTCAGTTATAAACTACACGCCCTTCGATTAATGGCAGAGATGTGACGCCATACTACAGTCCTTGCCTGCCAAAGAGACCATAGAGTTATTTAGGAAGAGGCTCAAGTATGGACGTTTTATTGGGTCATAATTCAAAGTAATATGCAATTCTCAATTGACAATTCAATTTGCAATTTGATCATGCAGTTTGAAAACAGATTTTTCAATTTACAATTCAACACACAATTTGACCTTTCATCATGAAAACATATTATGAAAACTTCCCATACAATATTTAAAAACGACATTTCAATACACTGCTTTAAATTCATTCTATGGTAACTTAAAATGTATTACATTGTGAAATACCATGTTGTTTGTGTGTCAGAATTGAAATGAAATTAGAAAACAACATTCCTTGGTTTAGAACAGTTTATATACAGATGTGTATTTGATTCAAAATATTTGTATTTATCTAATCATTCATTTTACTTTATTACTAATAATACACTTGACATTATTTAAGTCTGTGTCTTACTAGTTTTCTTACTTTAGTTATGTTAAACTCCAGTGCCTTCTTATAGGGATCCTTTATTTCCAGGGCTTTACGGGCTTGGTCTGGGAGGGTTCGCCCTCGCTGGGGCAGCTGGGGTCCCGCACTGCAGCCCAACAGCTGTGAAACACTGCCGTGGTCTGGGCAAGTGCTTTAGTGATGCCCCCTGTGGTTGGGCCTATAGCCCTGGAGTAAGAGGATCCCCAAAGTACCATTTTCTTCACAGCAGAGCCAAGCCAGATGTTTCCCTGATAGCTAAGTTTTACTTTTTTCTTTTTCTTTGGGGGGGGGGGTCTTCTTAGTTTCTTGTTTTTATTTTAATATGAGGGATTGAGGGTCATATTAGTTAAACTGAACTGGTGGGGGGATGGATGGGGGCTGGAGAGTCATATTGATATTGAGAGCCATTCGATCCCTTTCTGATTTTGTAGGTTTACCCACATAAACAGAAACTGACAGTCTGTCATCCTAATGGTAGGTTCATTTGAACAGTGAGAGGTAGAAAATCATTAAGAAAATCAAGAAATCAAAACAGTTTTTGGCATTTTACAGAGGGGAACAAGGATTTGAACCCCCTTGCCGGAAAGTACTTTGTGGCAAAACCCTTTTCAGCGACTACAGAGGTCACACGTTTCTTTTGAGCAGGTTTAGAAAATGCAGGGAGCAAATGCTTCTCTTTGTATAGTTTTAAAAAACTGGAACAATACACACATACACAAAAATAAGGAATGACTTGATGTATAAGACCTAAATGTGGATAAAACATACAAAGGGACAGTGGACATGTAAATTGAAAAAAACATCATTAATAAGGCCATTGATCAGACAGTTTTAAGGCATGATTCAATTGTCGAAAAGAAAGACGTGTGATTAAATGCTACGTGAGCACATTTGCACTCCATTGTTCATACATGAGTGAATGTAAAATTCCAAACACATCAGTCCTTTAATGCTGTCGTTATTTTTCATTCCGCTTCCGCCTAGCTCATGCATAATGTTCCAATGCTGTCTCAGGTTAGCTGATGTAAAGATGTTAAATGATGTCACACCATACTAATGGGATTTATGTTGCAAGCATGCTTATGATAGCTAGTTGCTCATCTGAAAGGAGCAATGCATAAAATGTTGCCAGCTGCTACAAAATAGATGTAATTTATGAGCAGGATACTTGCAAGTTCTGATGATCAATGCTAGCAGTTCAGCGACTTGATGTAACACAAAGGCTTTTAAACTTTCTAAAGCATTAGATTTGTTTAGTCAGCTTCTATGTCTGATAGTGAAGGTAATGGTAAATAGATCACTGCACCAAGTTGAACTGAATGATTTTATACTCAGAGATAAAAAATGAACCCATTACTAAACCATAATGAATGCTCAGTCTCACTAAACGCTTGTGAGCATGAAACAAATATTTCTTCTGTTTGTTTTGACTTTATGCTACTTAGTTTGATCCACCAGTTTTCATTAGTCTGTCTAAAAACAAATATGATTATTAAATCTTGAGTTTGATAAGCAAACCATATGTCTTATGCTTGGATCTCACTGGAAGCTAATGTGTGGAGAAATGTTTTTTGTTATTTGATTTGATTATTATTGTCATTTGATTATTTTGTCATTGATCTCCTGGCAAACTATCTTTGCGCCACACAAGTCTCATCCTACATTCATGTCGTGCTTCCAGTGAAAAGTCGACGTAAACATACATTTATTCGTTTCGGGCTTCAAAACTCTCGCGTTCCTGCAGGTTTTTGAGTTCTCTTTGGAGCTTTATGTACAAAACTTGTGCCAATTGAACATGTGCAGAAAGTTAAACCAGTTGAACTTTGACCAAGTTTAACTTTTAGTTTTTAGAGCCTTGCTTGGTGAAACCCCAACGTACATCCCTGACCTATTAACCCCATACTCTTTGACACAGTCCTTGATGTCCTCCAAATAAGATCTCTGCAGCATCCATGGCAGGGGTAATGAATTACAAAGTAATGAGTTACTCTTTTCCACATCTGACTTTGAGCAGTGTCACAGACCTCATATGTTGTTACTTCTTTTTGTGTCGGTTTTCTCACTGTTGTCTGAATTCAAATGAAGCCAGGTTGTGTATTGAAACATGTTCATACCTTTTACAAGGTTATTGCTATAAAGCTTTTACATTTTTTACCTTCATTTAACCACAGAAGTTCTTTTGAGATTAAAAAACGTTGTTTACAAAGGAGCCCTGTTAAATAAAAGACAAAAGAGGATCTTGTTTGTCTGAAGCTGTTTTTCCCTAAAAATTTTGGATATGAGTGGAAATAGAGTAAAGTAAAATAACGATTAGTGAATTACTTTTTCAAATAGATAATGAGCAAAGTAATTTCATTTCAATTTTGATCCAGTAACAAAAGTAAAGTAATCAATTACTTTTTTAGGAGTAATTTACTGGGGTAAATTTGCATTTGGCAAATTAACATTCTGAAAACCCACTTTAAGATTAGAGGAGACCTCTCCTTTCAAGCTGTCGCTCCTCATCCATGGAACTCACTTCCATTCTCGCTGCATCAGATTGACTCACTTGAGTGTTTTACATATTATAAAGATTTTAGTCCTTGTTTTACGATGTCTTTTACTTTTATTTTGACCTGTAGTAGTCCCTGTAAATAAAGGATTTTACTATCTATCTGTGTTTGGTTTGCAAGTGCTATAGAAAAAAAGATTGTATTCTATGCTATCCAATCGGGGACTCATATTTGGTATATCCCTTTTTAATATAATTAATAAACAGAGCTTAACAGGGCAGACACTAAGCGGCTGTGCTAAAGTGAGCAAACAAAGGACAGATCTTAGTTTCACAAACCTGGATATCGTTTTTTTCTTCTTTTTTATTGCCCAGACCAGCAGCTGAGCAAATGTTTATTGTTTGTAATGCGCAAAAGTAAGTAAAATGCACCTTGACCAACAAAATTCTTGTGTTTATTCTTTTGCATAAAAAATCTGTGACAAAAAACCTCTTATTTGTCAAATTTTCTACAATCTTTCCAGGTAAACAGGTTAAAAATGAAGCAGTTAATAAAAATACCTGCCCACCCTCTCCACACTCAAACCACAACAACACAACCTGCAGATGAACAGGTGCTCTAAATCAAAATCTGCCCACGGTTTTTTGACTTTGTCACAGCAACAATGGCGGCAGCCTCTCGCCTGCCCTGTACAGGTTTGCTCATCGTTCAATCACAGACAGCGTGCCTAGCCATGAGGGCAGATGGGATTATTGCTTTACCAACAACTGGAGTGTGGCAAAAGGTCATTGTACAACACCCGTACGTTATGACAACTGACATTAGCCTAACAAAATACTTCACAATACACTTACAACACGCACAGCCATCGTAGATTCCATTTTCAGCAAAGCCTGAAAGGAACTGCAAGACACACCTGTGCTCCACTAAAGATGCAAAGATCGACAACCCTCCACAGTCCTTGATAACCCCAAAACTCACAGCACTCAGACGGTAGGTGCATGTAATTATAGCTTAACATATGTCTGATGCCTCACACCGAGTTCTGCAGAGAATAGGGCATATGGGGCTGTTTTCTAGAATTCTGTAAAACCCCATCTACCTTCAACTTCTGGAATTTTTGAAAGTTATTTTGAAATAACTGAAAGGAGACTGAGTTTTGTTTGATTTTAAATGATAAGATGAGCACAAGTCGTTCCCCAAGAGCTGATTTTATGGTATTTCAGGGTTGAAAAGGAGGAAAGGGATCTCTGGAGGGTGTAACCATGTATCAGCGAATAAAAATCTATTTATATAGAAAACATTCACAGCTGAACCAAATTGCATACTTTTTTTTTTTTAATTGTTGTGGGAACTTCATGTCCCCTTTCAGTTCTTAGGGTCTAAAAAACAGCATTTCAAAAAGAGAGGCTTCTTGTGAAGTCATAAAATGCATAATGTTCTAATGTCTCTACCAAGACATGTCACATTGCTCAACTGATTTATATTTGCAGATGGTATAAAAACAAAGTAACAGGATGATATTTTGAGGAAGGTTCTTCTACTAAAAATATTACAAAGCAATTTTTTCTATAAGTCGATTTTTAAAAACAGATTTTGAATCTTTGTTTTTCACAGTATCCCATCAGTTTCTGATTTCTATAGTGCAAAAAGAGATTCGACCTGACTGAGAATTTTCTTACCAACTGATTTGTTGGAATGGATGCATGAAGGTGTGCTTCATGACTGTTGTGTTGAAAAACAACACCTACAGAAACAGAGGGCCACAAGCAGATGTGCTGGGAACGGAAATGATGGATGATTCCACTTCTTATCATTTTCAGAAATCGCCACCAGTTCAACACCAGTGCATGATGTATTCTGCACTGCATTACATTGGCTGTGGCTTGTGTCTTCAACACCAACGAAAACAAATGTTATTAGAAATAGCTTTGCTGATATCACAATCCTTGAGAAATAGTTTTTTTAAGGGACTTCTGCTTGGATGGCAACATCCAAAATCTCTTGGAATCGTTGCAAATGTCATGATTTTTGTCAGAAAACCTAAAAATCGTTTGTAATTTAAAAGAATATATTGATATTACAATGAGGCAAATACGTATTTTTCAAGTTCTCCCACTTAGAAATCATGGAGGGGTGTAAAAATGTCATCTTAAGTGAACGTCTACTGTGAGAGACACAAAAAAAAAATAATCGGGAAATCACATTGCAAATTATTTAAAATCATTTATTTGTATGTCACTGCTGAAAATAAGTATTTCAACACCAAAAAAAAAAAAAAAAAATCAATCTTAATGTTTTGTAGAGTAGCCTTTGGTGCGATTACACAGTCCAAATGTTTTGGTCCACTCCTCCACACAGATCTTCTCTAGATCAGACAGATTTCTGGACTGTTGCTGAGGAACAAAGAGTTAATCCTTGTCAGGTCATCTATTTTGTTATACTCTGCCACCTTATTGTTTCCCCTGTGGGTTTTTGTCCCTGATATGCTTCTTATGGAGCCACTCCTGGGTTATTCTGGCTGTGTGCTTTGGGTCATTTTCATGTTGGAAGATCCAACTACGACCCATCTTCAATGCTCTAACTGAGGGAAGGAGGTTGTTCCCCAAAATCTCACAATACAGTACATGGCCTCGGTCATCCTCTCCTTAAAACAGTACAGACATCCTGTCCCATGTGCAGAGTTTTAAAAATCATACAGTGTAATTTCCAGATTTTTTTTAGATTATGTCTTTCACGGTTAACATGCACCTAAGATGAAAATCTCAGACCTCTCCATATTTTCTAAGTGGGAGAACTTAATCACAGGGTGTTCAAATACTTATTTGCCTCACTGTATTTCCTGTTTTAGTAAAAGAGCTCCTGTTTCTTATCTGTCATGTCTATCACACATCAAATGCAGGTTTTGGCTCCTCTCCATCTTTTCCCCGTTGTCTCTGTCATTTTGCAGTCTTACTTTCCATCTCCATCATTACATTTTAATACAAATTATGGTAACATTTCAATCTCTTTTGGGACAGCAAACAATGCTTATTGTTATTGATGCCTCTGTTGCGGCACAGATCAAAAATCTGGCTAAAGGAGGGGTTTAAAATCACGTCAAGTGGCAAAAAATGAATAAGTAAAACATTTTTATTAGTTTCCTTTTGGTGGCAACATTTTCTACTGCCCACAAAACACTAACACATGGAAAAACTCACTCAGACCCAGATGGAGACAGCATGATGTTGCATTTTTTAACTGACTGGAGGGAATGTCTGGATTCAGGTTTCCTTCTGGTTTTCTTTGTTTGTAGCTGTTTCTTTTTTATCTGTTTCTTAAGATTTTGCTGTTGCATTTCTAATTTCTGAACCCAGCTGTTACCCTGTTTTTTTTAAATCTTCATCCCTGATTATTAAAACATTACAGCAAACTGGAAAAGGGTTCATTCAGTCAAACTCTGTTGAAACCACACACACATAAAAAAATGAACAAAATAAAGCAATCCAAGCCATCAAATAGCAAAAACGAAGTTATGTTTGTGGGGGTTTTTTAAACCACCCTCTCATCCAACCCTGGATCAACTACAGATGTGTGCAGTGATAAGAAAAGAATGGGTTGCCACCGGCTTCAGCTTTCACGTTGGGTAAAATAAAAGGCCTCATCCAGAAGGCCAGAGTATTTGCGAAGGATAAAAGAAGAGCAAATCTGATCAACAGACCAAACCGAGAACACTAGGAGTTTTAAAAAGCAATAAAATAGTCTTAAAATAAATTCTGAAACTCACAAGCAGCTGATGCAGACACCTAACACATTATTCTGAGCTTTGCTGCCAAAACTAATATTTTTGCACTGGCTGGCGCTTCCAATTTTCTTGATTTCTATTCTGAAATATGGTTGTGTAACATCTGCATGGCTGTGAAAACCGACAATGTTTCCAGATCACAATTATAAAGTATCAATATAAAAAAATAAAAGTCTAGTTTTCAATGTGAAGACATGTTAGGAATCTATTATTCATTTTAGAGATGTAAGATTAGTAAGCCTCAAAATCAAAAAGCAGTACTTAAAAGTCAAATGTATGGGACAAAAACACTCAAAAATCAGAGGAAAAGCCTCCCAAAAAAATAAGATGTGAATGCTAAAAAAAAAGCACATTTCCATGTGGTTGTGTCATAGCACTGTTTTAATAATCACATCCTGGTGTTGTCAAAAGGATTAAAGTCAAACAAACTCCTTATAAACTCAACTCAACAAGAGTTGACTTGAGGGGTGCTACAGGTTTTTGGATTCTGGGCATTCGGATTTTGGTGCATAAGGAGGAGATTGCTCTCCTCCTTATGCACTGAGCCGTGACCGATGGCTGATTACTGGAGATTGCTTCTAAGTGTTGAGTTCCTTCTGAAAATGGCCTGGTGTTTCAGGTGTGTTGGTGTCTGCTTGGTGTTTGGAGCAGGGTTGAATTTTAGACAGGTTGCAGACCCAGCAGAAACCAGTCCTGGATGTGTTCAGGGCAAGTCAAAAAACACAAATTATTTAACTTCTGCAAGAACTTTGAGACTTCACAGATTGGCATAGACCTTGAGAAAATCCCAATTTAGTTGAAGCTTTTTCACATATAACCCAAATACTGCTTTGATGCTGAACACAATTCACTCATCTCTTTTGTCAGATTTTTCTGCTCAACATTTGTCCAAAAATGTGTCCATAAACTTGTTGACGCATGTGGGAGGAGCTACTGTCAAAAATTATTAGCCTTATTACTTCACGGGCGCATTGACTTTACATGACATACACAATGCATAGGAGATACAAATGACGTTGAGAGATCAGGTCGATTTCATTTTGAAGAGCTTTACAAACTCTTCCTATAAGGTCACTCCATCTCTCCTTTTTCCATCTACACCATGAAAAAAACTACTTAAACCCTGCTCTCCTACTAAAATGCTCCCTTTCTATCTCTTGAACACAGAATATCCACCTGTCTCCTTTTATCATGTCAACCATCTCTCTTGATTTTCCTACATTCAAAACCCTACACTCCTGTCCCTTTTCTCTCTTCGTACAAACACACCTTGCTCCTCTCCCTCTTTGACATATGATGGTCAAATTTTGACCGACACATTGCATATCAAAAGCACAGGTGACAGTTTTTGTTTGGAAATTTTTGTTCACGTATCAAATGTCTGAATTGGCTTTAGGTTTCTGTCAGATGCAATTACTGACACAAACCCTTTTGAATTTATCCAATAGTACTGTATTGTGCCTACTTGTACTTGTCGTTTTGTGCTCAGTTTTAATTTGTAAGTAGGAGGATTTGAGAATTAAATGCTTTTTTTCTTTTAATATTATTATTATTGCTTGTCAACCTGTCTTGAATTATTCAATTTTATAGGTTTAACTTCATTTTATAATTCATCTTGGGTTTAAAGACTTATGAAATCAAATGTTGTGTGTTTTTAGACAAGGGGTCTGACGAAGAGGCAGAGGCGTTTGGATCCATGTGAAGTTAATTAGAGAGATCAGACAGACATGGACATGCTCAAGGCAGGACGAAGTCAAAAACCAGGCATGAGTGAAAGTACACAGAGAGAGGCAGAATGGCGTCAAGACAGGCAAGGGTCAGGATACACTGAGAAACATCAGTAGAAATGCTCAGAAGGAATACAACAGCAAAACAAGACTTCGCACCTGGCAGAAGCCCGGTGTCTGCCAAAAAACAGTTTGTGGTGATTGTGATGACGAGGAACAGCTGGTGAGACCTGGGAACGAAGTGCGGAGGCTGATGGGAGTTGGAGTGCTGGTAAGGCTCAGGTAAAAGTCAATACTCAAGAGATGGCTCCCTCTGGTGGTCCAAGGGAAGACGAAAGCTCCAGACCTCACAAGGGGTCTGCAACCTCATGCCCAAAAGAGCTGCATGCGGCTCTTTTATCCCTCCATTGTGGTTCTTTGGCTTCAAGAAAAAATATTTTTTTAATCATATATTTTAACCTATGCTGCACAAAAGCATCTGGTTGTTGTCATAATCACAGAAAATGCCATGTTTTAGTTTTTTGTTTTTTTTTTATTTTTGACACAGAGTGTATCTTACTTTGAAAGAAACTTGTAAGTGCCATTGTCAAAAGTAAAGAGGTTAAAGTTGTTATTTGTGAAAAATTATTTACACTTACAGTAAAATATTCCATTATTGTAAATATTTAAAAGCTACATGTTGAATTGATGAATGGTCTAATGGCAACATAAACAAAATGTATTTTTCTCAAAGGTAACAGTGGCTCTCGTTGGCTTTTGGTCAGTAAGAAACTGGACCAAATGGCTCATTTTAGTGTTGGAGATTGAAGACCCCTGGTATTGAGTACAGTGATTTCATGACATTTCAGACATAAGCACTATTTCTTCAATGCAATGTGAAAAAATATGAATGTTTTTTATTCTTGAAACTTTACATCCTAGCAAAATATTTTAGGCAGATAGCAGATGATAGCAAAGTCTTTTTGTTGTGATTAATCTCGTCACGCCAGTAACACAAAATGAAGGCAGCTTGCAGAGCACATGCATCAGCTAAATTATGTAAAATATTGCCATCAGCTTGGGTACTTTTGTTAATGTTGAAGAGATTTTGGGGTCAGCTTTCACAAATGCCAACCAGTGTACTCTGCAGTAAACATAAAGAAAGGATTTGACAAAAAAAAAAAAAAAAACTAAAGAAAAAAATTTAAAGAGTAGGTTCTACTTTTTAAATTTGTAATTATGTACAGTATGCCGGTTGCTGAGGAACACAGAGTTTGAGCTCCCTCCAAAGATTTTCCATTTGATTTATGTCTTAACTGCTCTGCTTAAGAGCAGAACTGGGTCTCCCTGTGCAGGTCCCAGCCAGGATAAAATACAGAGTTGTGTCAGGGAGGGCATCTGGAGTAAAAACTCTCTGCCAAACCAGATGTGTAAATCAGTGACTCCTGAAGAGATCAATCAAAAGGTCAACATGTTTTGTGCTCCTCTATAACTGAATTAGAATTGAAGTGCAAAATAAGACTAAACGTAAGTCACATTAAACATTGTGATAGAGAAAAAAAATCATAGTTATAAGCAAATTCTTCTTTAGAATTGTAAGCAAATTAAAGTTTTGTTTGCTGTTTTTCCTCAACATTTAAGAAGAATCAACAACCCAATCCTAAATTAGAGAAATGCAATTTTTAAAAACACAACTTTAAAGTGGAGAACCCCAACATTAAAAACCGCTGCTCTGCTTGACACTGAAATTGTCTGACTTAATCATATTGGCCATTTAACCAAGAGGGCCACTCTCCGAGGTCATGCCAGTTTAGAGCTAAGGAAGACAAAGAGAGTCCAGTGAAATGAAACAGAAATAAAGCAAATGACTCCAAGAGGCAGAACTGGAGGGAAAACATCATTAAAAAAAGCAAAGATATTCAGAGTTCAACAACTGTCTTATAAAGGCAAGAAACAAAAAAAAATGAGACGGGGAAGGAGGGAGGAAGGGGTGGAGGCCAGCTTGATGACCGTACATAAAATACAACACAGAACTTTAAGGAGGAAAATAAGAAAAGTTGACCACAGAGAAGTCGACTGCATGTTTAGTCCTTTAACTACAGGTCAAAACAACTACACTCAAATAGACAGACACATCCATTTTCACGTTTTTTTACAGGGTTATTTTAAGCAATAATGTCTTTACCAGTACAGAGGCCTCTTTGGGTTTTGGTCCTGTGGCCGAGCAGCTTCAAAAGCCATGGGCTGTGGTGACAGCCAGCCGGTTCTGAGACATGAAAACAGTCTCAGTCACATACTGCACAAGTGACAATAATGGGCATGACCCCCATTAAAAATTAATCTCGGTTCCTTTGCTACATATACTGTAACCTCCTGCGCACTAGGAGATACATCTACTGCAGCTGGCGCCGACAGTTGGACTACGTACACACTGGGCATGTGTGGTGCATTCAAGAACAGGCTAAATGTAGGTTTATATGTAGCATATGGTGCTAGAACAGGTCGGTTGCTGCTCAACTGTAGCGCATGTACTCACAGTTGGAAGAGGCTTGGTGCAAAATGTTAAAATGGTGCAAATCTCGCAAATCTTGGCTTTTTCTTTCACAGCTCAATTCCGATATGAAAGACGTTGTATCATATATTTCCAGCTGGGTACAAACCATAATTATTAATTATTAATTTCTCCTCAAATTGTCTGCTTTGAAAAGGACATCACTGCATAATCCAAGTTCCTGATTGGTCAAAGTTTAGCAGGTTTAACTTTTGACGCGCACTCAATTGGTTTGCAGAGCCCGATAACTAACCGAAAAATTTGTGTAGCAATGTGTGAACATGAGAGTTTTTAATGCAAATCCTGAAACGCACATATCCGCACGTTTACATAGACTCTACACTGAAAGCGGTCACTCAATTCCGCGTTTTTGATATGTTGCACATTCAAGAACGCACTTTATATGCAGTTTCATGAACAGACATTCAGCCAGTGGTGTTCACAAACCAGACAAAAAGAGAGCGGCAGGGAGGAGATTCTTCTTCTTTAGTTTTTTTTCTAATGTTCAGTAGCGCTTCTCTGCTACCTGCAGTTGGAAGAGGCTTGGTGGAAAAAGTTGAAGTGATGCAAATCTTGCTCCAGCCTTTTTCTTTCACAGAGCTAATTCAATATACGAAGGACTTGGTATCATACAGTCCCACTTGTTGAACTTCAAGCGTATGACCAATGAATCAATGAAGGACTCAAAAACTTGCGTAGTGACGTGTGAGCACAAGAGTTCTGAATGCAGCCTGAAATTAAGGTTTACGTGCTGTTCATTGACTTTTGTTGAAAGTGGCCAATGTCCGGCCAGTGTGAATGTACCATCAGAGACTGCCGTACCACTGACCAACAAGGTTGGACTTTAGAGCAGTTTAACACTGTGGGCACTGAATCGGACTCTGGGGACAATTACATCAGCCCTGTATCTGATGAGGACCAGGACGACTGCAGACTTTTTCTCCAAGCACCACTGCGCACGCAACACAGGATCTCCAAACCTGACGACCATTGTGGACCTGCATGAGGTCTGCTGAAAAGCAGCTGAAAAGCTTGGTGTCAGATGGTCTGAAGCCCGCGCCAAGACCCCCATGTCTTACCTCAAGTTGTTGTCGGTGTTCCCTGAGCGCCTGGAAGAACCCATTTGTTGAGGAATCCACCCTCTGCCAAGTACTCCAACCTCGGGAGTTTGGCGCTCAAAATGCTGGCATGGAGGAGAACAGTTTTGCCTACATTCTTCCAGAGGGCCTCTGCTAACATCTCACCAACACCTGAATCAAAAGCATGACTTTCACAGCAGACACACTGCAAAACGGAACCTAAAGAAAGTAAAGACACTTGTTTCAAGAAAATGCGTTATATTTTCCTGTCTTGCATGAAAATAATTTCATTGACAAAGTTTTTCAAGAGTAAAAAGTTTAAGAAAACATGTTTTAGTGATTAGAAACTTGTTCCTAAACTTTCCTAAAAAATAATCAACTTTTTGATTATTTAAATACATTTTTGAAATTGGAAGAATTTCTGTAGGGGGCCCGTTTGATTTTTAGTCAACAGCTGACTGAAAAAAACTGTAAGGTTGTAGACATAACGTGAAACAGCTTCTGGGGACAGCCCTTGAGGGTGAGATAGTGAGATATCTTACTTATGTTTCAGAGAACTAGGAAAAAGTTCTTAACATAACAGTTTGTTAAAAGTCTCATATGTGATGGCATATGATTTCAAGTCCTGTAAGAAAATCAACCGTTTTTGCCTCACTGCTCCATTCTTTTTCCTGCATATTTTTAAATATCAAAGTATCCTAAAGATATGAGGCCTGCATGTTGAAAAGCTTCATATGGAAGGAAGTTTTTTGAAAAACCAAACATTTTGTAGGGAAGACTTTTCGTCTCTGTGGTTTCTTTCTTTTTTTTTTTTTTCATTTTGTCTATCAGTTTGTTAGTCTGTTGTGGTTTGTGCTCGTTTTAGCCTAAGGACAGCTCAAGACTTCTGACACACACATGCATGTTGGCAGTGAGCTCAAAGAAAACCACAGTAGTCCAGCCCTTGGCAGCAAAGTTAAGATGAACTGACCACTTTGACGTTCAAAAGACAGCAATACAGGAAAATATTTTCCCTGTGTTTTATATATGTAAAGAGTTTGGAGGTAGTTTTTCTTGTGTAATTTTTGTCTATAAAGATAATTTTTGATTAAAGCTGATTAAAATGGATCAGAACCAAGAGAAGAGAAGAACAACTGGTATTTATTTACTTTAATTTCTCTTATGCTTGAAACCACAAGTCACTTTAATCATCTTCACTGACACCAATGAAGTTATCGTCTTCAGTTTCGGAGTAGAACATTCTCAGAAGCACTTCATCACATCTGTCTCCGTCAGTCTCATTTTCCGCGTCACTGTCATCCTCCGGTGAATTTGGCTCTGAAGGGGTGCTGCTCTTTTCTTGCAGCAGTCCTGCCTTTCGGAACCCGTTGATGTCGGTGGATTCTTTCCCAGCACTCCACGCTGTACAGCTACACTGACAGACATCAGAAAAGGATACTTTTCGCATGCGGCCAGTTTTTGTGAATGACATATCCCCACTTGTCATTGAAGTCTCCCACTCAACAACATTCTCGTGCTTTTTCATCAAATTGAGGAACTTTCTTCTCAGCTGATTCATCCTCAGCACTTCTTGATCTACAATTATTCAGTTCCTGATGATCCACTCACAGAAGATTTTTAAGCTGCCGTCAAAGGCTGTTTCCTTCCTGAAACACAGATCTGATGCATGATGTTTTGCAACAAATAATGCATCTAAAGACAGTGTCTGTAAAAAAGTGCCCAGATGAGAACTGTAGTATTGTATGAGGAAGTCTGGAGGGACAGAGAACTATAGAGCAGTAGAGGACATGTATGAGGGCTGTAAGACAGTGGTGAGGTGATGACAGAAGAGTTCAAGGTGGAGGTGGGATGACATCAGGGATCAGCTTTGAGCTCCTTCCTCTTTCCAATGGTAATGGACAGGCTGACAGATGAGGTTAAACAGGAATCACCACGGACTATGATGCTTGCAGATGGTATTGTGATTTGTAGCGAGAGCAGGGAACAGGTGAAAAAGAAGCTGGAGAGGTGGAGGTTTGCCCTGGAAATGAGAGGAATGAAGGTTAGCCGCTGAAAGACAGAGTACATTTTTGTGAATGAGAGGGACCCAAGCGGAAGAGTGAGCTTACAGGGAGAAGAGATAAAGAAGATGGAGGATGTATGACCTGAGCAGGAGCTTGGTTCGCTTAGCCAGCAGTACATTGAACCTGTTCCCAGTGCATATTGGACTCCGGCAGACATGCTCTTTTTTCACAGATTTTGTTCATTGTTTTAATGGATAGAATTTCTAGGCACAGCCAGGGTCCAGAGGGGATCTGGTTTGGGGATTTTCTCTCTGCTCTTTGCAGATGATGTTGTCCTGTTGACTTCATCGTGCCAGGACCTCCAGCATGCATTGGGAAGGTTTGCAGCTAAGTGTGAAGAAGCTAGGATGAGAGTCAGCACCACTTGTTCACAAGTAAAGGAAGATTGGAGTGTGATATTGACAGGTGGCGCCCGCCGCTATGCAGTCGCTGTTCTGGTCCATTGTGATGAAGAGAGAGCTAAGCCAAAAAGCAAAGCTCTCAATTTACTGGTTGATCTTTGTTCCAATACTCTGGAACAAAGCTGGAAGATGGATGGATGGAAATAAAAGCAAAAAGTAAAAAAAAAAAAGTTTGAATACATAAAGTTCTTTAAATACCTGTTAAATCCATTCCTAAAGCCTGATTTAAAAAGGCAGGTCTTAAGTCTTCCTTGAACTGTGTCTGGGAGGCTGTTCCACAGGCAAGGACTGTAAAAACTACATGAAATCTCACCATAAGTTTGGGTTTTAACTTTTGGAATTACTAAAATGCTTGTCCATAGGACCTCAGTGTCCACGAGGGCACAGACTGTAAACCTATATCAGATAACAACCCAAGACCATAAAAACATTTATAAACAACTAAAAGAACCTTAAAATGAATCGCACAGGGAGCCAATGCAAAAATTTTAAAGAGGGCTGTATTGTATTCCCAACATTTAGTCCTTGGGGTACATGGCTGAGTTTTGTAGTAGTTGAAGGTTTGATATCCTCTTTCTGGGAAGACCAGAGAGCAGAGCATTACAATAATCGAATCTGCTAGAAATGAAAGCATGCATTAGCACTTCCATGCTGGCAAACGAGAGAAAAAGGCTATTTCTCAAATTTGTAGAGTCTAGGTTTTTTGAGATGATAAAATCCTGTCTTTGCTATATTTTTTTATGTGAAGTAAAGTTCAAGTCAAAAATAACATCCAGGTTTTTCATACACTGAGAAGTTTTGTAATTTTTGTGTTTCAACAAAATAATCCCTTTCTTTTGACGTCAGAGTTGATAACAGAACTGATCACTTGAAGATTCATTCTGGGGGGTGCTACACTTTGACAGTATTAGCATATTCACAATACCCGTAACTCCCAACCTTGTTAGGAACACAAAAACAACATTCTGACACCACTATATGCTAGTTATGTCAGTGTGTTTGTGTTACACCGCTTTCTGGTGGAGCATAACATAAAGGTAAAATAATAAATGTATAAATATACCAACTAAAAATCAATAACACCAAAAGAGTGTCTCCATAAAATAAGAAATACATTAATATACACTGAAAACAAAGCCCAACCAACAATAACAAAAGTGAATGCCCCTCTGAAAATTGAAAAAGAAGCAACATTAAAACACTAACATCCATAGACTAATAAACAGGAGAAAATGTCCTAACAAAAAAAACAGCTTCACTTTAAAACATAATTAAACAAACCAAAGACACAGAGTGGACCTGAACACAAAACCACAACAAAGTGCAACATAAACTACATACAAAGTGAACCACAACAAGCTGCAGTGGAATTGCAGCAAAGCTCCCTTCTCACAGGCTGGAGGTCCACTTGATGCTTTTAAAGGCTGCCTCCATCAGACGGATCCAGTGGAGGCCACATCCTTCCCAGCACCACACCTGAAGGAAACTGAGACACAAAGATCCACAAAAAACAGTCCCACTCTGACAAATAAAATGCAAAATACCAAGAAAAAACTCAAACAAATACGGCTGGGGCTGTAACACCCCCTACCCAAGATAGAACTTCTTCCCTGTACACAGTTTGCAACAACGTCCAATCTTGTCAGTAACACATTAAAAACACAGTGTGACACTGGTACATGTTAGCCACGTTAGCACATTTACAATAATATCCAACCTTGTTAGTAACACATAAAAAAGTCACTGACATTTTGACAGAGCAACTTGTCCTTCCCAGAGTTGCTTCAAAATCAGTAAGTACAACCAGAAATAAATCCATATATAAGGCAAACTGTTTTTTTTTGAAAAAAATCAAATTAAAAAATCAAGTTAAATATAAAATGGACCTCAAAGGGTGGAGAGTAATGACATACATTTAATATACTTTAATTTTTGAGGGGTTCCATCAAATATATCCTAATTTGAATTTAATTGCATTAAAAATCCTTCACAGGCACTGTGGTTGTTTACTGAAGGTGCTGTGACATTTTTTCCTTAAGTTTTAATTCATCATGTTTTTCTAAGAGAAAAAAAGTTTGATATGTGTTCACATTTTATTGACAGTTCATATTTAAGTTTGGCACATGTGTGCATTTCTTGGTGTGTGTTTGAACACCACCCTCAGGTAAATGGAGAAAACTTGCCCATGTAAAAAATTGGCTTCCCTGACCGGCTGCACAAATTTACCCAGCCAGCCTTTGTTGCTCCACAGAGAAACTGTCGTTCAAATCACCTTGATTGGTGATCCTGAACTTCTCTCACTTTCCAGTTCAACAGACTGTGCTCTATTTGAGCAGCCACCCATAAAAGAGGAGGCACGGGTGCAAATTGAAGCCTTCCTTTTCATAATTTGAATCTGTTCCACTTATACATTTTCAGATTTACTCAGGATTGCATCAGAACATGTTTAGTTGAATCTGCATTTTTGCATGTGTGTGTTGAAGAAGATTGAAGCATGAAGTACAAAAGGGTCTGTATTTATATATACACGTGTAGTAATGAATAATGCCATTGTTCCCCTCATCAACCTTGTTTATAGCACACATGATTTAACCTAAAGCTTTTTGACGAGTTCTGGGACTCCTGGACTGATTAATACTCTTTTAGTTTGGTTTGTTGTATTCTCAAAATCACATAAGGCTTATTCAGAAAAAAGGGGTGAGTGGACAACACATTAAGAAGGAAGAGGGCTGAGGTAAAAAAATAAGTCTTGCTTTTGTATTGATTTCACCCTGCAATTCCCCTTTTTGCAGAACTTTGGAACAGCCCAGAGACAAAAATACAGGTAATTGTGATACAAGTAACATTGAAATACTTTGACTTAAAATGTTTTTTTTAAGAAAGAAGAAAAGAAAAATTGAAACAAAAAAAAAAACATCTGTTTAAACCTTCTGTGGTGCATTTAAGTGCATAAAGTCATACTAACTGACTATTGAGTGAATCTTATCAGGTTCACTGATGGAAAAAAAATATCCAGTGGTCTTAATGAGTTATACTTAATTAATTCTGCATAAGTAGAGTGATGCATGTGAGGTGCATATCTGAATAATAAAACATCCCTTAAATTTTGACCCCAGGTGGAAATGCTCTTTTGTCAAAAATGGATCACTGACTTAATTCATTAAATGCAATTACCATAACTGCTAATGCTGTTACAGGAATGGAAAAAACACCACTTGGAAGACTTTGGACCCACATGCCTCATTTTAGTCAACATGAAGTGTTCCAAACATGCTCTTTTGTAGGTTTTGATTTAGCCGTTTCAATCATTTTGTATTCATGTGTGAGTCATTTTAAAAACACGTGTCCAGATGTGTTTGATTAATAGTTTAAAAACTTTTTAAAAAATGTTTTAAAGATATTAAAATGTACATATTACATGTTACATGATATTACATGATATGATCTTACATGGTTACGGTTTAGGACTTAAATGGAATCCAAGTGCAGGTGAAAAAAAATAAAAACAAGTAAAATCACAAATGAAGAAATCCTTAAAAATGATAAATCTAAACAAACACAAAACTTACTAAAAGTAAGGCATAAAAAACTTGGACAAGAGAAGAATGTTCTTACTGATGGAGTAATTGTCAAATTGGGGAAAAAGGGTTGCAAGTGTTTGAAACCAATTGCAAACATTTAAAGACACACACACACAAAAACTGTAAAAAAACATATAGAAATAAATAAACAGGATGGGAAATTACAAATCCAGCTAAAATAAGTAGAAACAAATGTAAAATTACTGTCACTGCCAACCCCTCAGTGTCTTTTTTCCCCAATAAAACTTGTGTTTGTGTGTATTATTTGCATTTAGGTTTTTCAAAAATGTATTAAAAGACATTAGCTGTTTTTATGCATCTACTGACCAAAGTAGATATAAATGTAACCTCAGCTTAGGCTAACTGATTTTACAAAGCACCGCTACCAAAAAAACACAAAGGAAAAAATGGGTAAGCTGGCTTTCTACTCCAGGAGGCATGTAATAAGGTAGAAAACATTTAGTACAAATTCATATTGACTAAAGATTTATGTTGGAAAAGCAGAGATTACTTTTATAAAAAAGGGCTCAGGAAAAAAAACTAAATTAGCTCTTAGGATTGTTTCCAAGTTTTCATGAACACTATAATTCCATACGACACAAAAAAAAAAATAAATCATATTGGCAATGTCGAAAACATTTGCAAGTGGATGGATCTGTCTGTCATGTTGGATCCCTCTAAAACTTGGTTGAAAACCTAACAAAAAAGTTTCTAATGTCAGAGATTACAAAGAAATGTAATAAGTGTCAGATTTTATTTGTTATTTATTCTTTTAGCAGGACTGGCCAAACCTGGTCCTCAAAAGCCTCTGTCTGTTTTTCAGGTCACCATGCCTAGGCTGCTTGATGCTGACCACCTGAATCAGGTGTATTTAGTCAGTCAGAATGTAGAAACACTGGAATCAGTTAATCATCAGAAAGCTGGTCAGGATGAGCTGAGGCTCTTGAGGACCAGGGTTGGCCAGCCCTGTTCTAATGCATCTGCAATAATTGCTTAATTGAAAGATTACACTTTCTGAAAGATGTTTACTTACTTTCTTCCAGACAAAGACACGATTATAGGTTTTAATGACGAAAAGGGTGAAAATACCAGAGAGTTCAGAGAAAGAGAGAAGGAGAGACAGACTGGCCTTTGATTTGTGAGTAGACATGTGTCTGTAAGCTCTATAAATGTTGTAATGACGTATGGCTGGGCCAGGAGCTGGGCAGCATGTAAACTGAAACTGGACTATTTCTCACAATCATCTTTTTTTCCATTCAACAGAATCTCTCATTTGTTCTGCTGTCCTCCCTCTTCCTTTCTATAAAAGTGGGCCCACTAAAATCTCAAGGCAACTCCATGACAAGAATTCATATCATGAAAATGATCCCAGTGTCTGCTTCACTAATAAAATTACAGAAGTGTTTATTGTGATGCAGGTGAAAATAGACTGAAATACTATAACTCAGAGGGATGAATATTATTTGATCAGGCTAAATGTGAAGGATTAGTCTGAAACGGAAACTTCTCAAAGTAAAGAACGTTTCCAGAGTTTAATCAGAAGGTGTGACAACATCTCAGTTACGTTCACACCGCCCTCGCCAACGTCAATCGACCACTTTTAATGAAAAGTCTATGAAAACACACATATATGCGAACTTTGGGCTTCCACATTTAAAACTCTTCTTCACATGTAGCTACGCAACTTTCTTCGACCATTTTTGGCTCTGCGTACAAAACGTGCAGCCACTGAATGTTGAACAAGAACAAACTTTGACCAATCAGGGACTTGGGATTTGTTAGTTAGTTAGTTTGTTTGTTTGTTATAATTCACTGCAGTGCCAGCTGTTTGAAAATTGATCATAGAGGAGAAATTCATGATTGCGGCTTGTGTCCGGCCGGAATTATATGACATTGTATATCATAACAGAGTTTTAAAAACTAAAGCTTGGAGCAACAGTTGCGAGATTTGCACCACTTGGACATTTTGCACCAAGCTTCTCTGCACATATTGAAACAAAGAGACTCATTCTCATAACACCTGATGTTTTATCATAGATGTAACCTTTGCATGACAGATTCAGCATATTCCTGCCAACATTTTCGGGAGTTAGAACATCCATATGCGAAAGGGTTCCGTCATCTAAAAACTAAGTGAAGTTATAGAAAACTTGATAAAAGTTTTATTTTGTTTTTGCTTATATAGCAAAAATAAAGACAAAATGTTTTTTTTTCTTTCCACTGAAAGATTTAGTCATTTATTTAGTATTGTTTGTAATCTTTGTTAAATGGTTTTGAGTTTCTCCCGTATTTGTCTAGTGGTTTGTTCCACCACTATACGTGTTCCCCTGGTGTGTCTCGTTAGATCAGTCCACTTCTGCCAGTTGGTTAAGTTAAAATGTAGTTTGTTGTGTTGGTTCATGGTGTTTCTGCTGTGCTCTTTTCAGGGACTATTTTGTATATTTTCTACTTAAAAAAATAATGGTGGTGAATTTGTGGTTTTCTTTATTTGGTTCCTCACACTTAGGGGTATTTTTCCGCTCAACCGTATTATTACAGTAATAAATCCAAGCCTGAACTTTCTAGATGGTTGTAAATTTTGACAATGGGAACACGGTTATGTTGACAACCTGTTTGGCAGCGTGGGCAAGTTATAGACCATCAGGACAGTCAATTGAGACCTTCCCCGCTTGGATATTGTGTATGTTTTTATCGTGAGCACAGCCCTTTACTGATTAGTGGGTCTGTCTTTTTTGCGTGTTCTTCATTAGCTTCCCTGAGACACTCTTGACCCAAGAACAGGAAGAGCTGCAGAAACAGGAAATATGGGTGCCCCATAGCAGCAGCGAGTACGGAAACTGCCCTGTTCTTTTCATTTGATGAGATTTTTATCAGCACCAGTGGTGTCAAACACCTGTAAGGACTCAGCAACAGCAGTTGAGCCCTCTGAATAATGAAAAGACCATAAAAAAATATTGAGCAGCTTTTTCTACATCCACTCTAATCAAGGCAATAAAATACAATCTTGCACAGATATTTCACTGCCTAAATCTTGAAAAATCTGGATGAAGTGGTTCAAGAGGCCAAACACTGCAGAGCTTTTTCATTCAGCCAGAGCCCAGGCCTCCTCTCCTCTTGACAGATAAGATAATGAAGGTAATCTCGGCTCTGTCAATCAAACTTCTCAAGTTCATTTGAGAATTACACTAAATCGAAAGGCTTCATTATCACCAGAAAAGCAGTGAGGGTGAGACGGGTGCACAAAGTGTCACAACCGCTAATTTGGGCATTTGAAGTTATTGCTTATTGTTTTTGTCAAGCCAGTTCCCTATAACCATACATAAAATAAAATAAAAGTTAAAAATGATATACAGTGTGAATCCATAGGCACAAAAATGTAAAACATAAAGTAGATTTAATGACTTCAAAAACTTTGAGTCTAAAATAAGGGCATGGTTAAAGGGGCAATCTGGCAACCGACTTAGGAGGAAAGGAAAAGAATACAGGCCGGCTCTGGTAAGACTTCTGCACTGGTGCAGTAGGTCAGGGTGGGGCACTGATCCCACATGGCAGGAAGAAAAAGAGGTTTTCTAATAAACACAATACAGCGAAATGTGCAATTCTAAACAGATGCACAAGAAGTACCTCAAGGGCAAGAGGCATGACGAAACAAGAGAATAAAAATTTACCATGTGACACAACTGATGCAATAACTTTTTTGTTGTTTTAACTTTACACCACAGCCCTTCATGTTACCTTTTAGCAATGACTTGGATACTGCTCCTCCACTTACCTGATACCTTTTCTGTGAAAACAAAAATTGAGATCACCATCATTCATTCTTTTTGTAAAAAATTGTCCAGGTTTTTTTTTTATACACTGTAATTTTGGCTTCAGTGTAATATGGAAGAGATATCTAAATAAACATAAATTTGATTTAAAAAAAATCATTTACAAAAGGAAAGAAGCATGCTATATTACAGTTTTTGTAATGTTACTGTTAATACTTCATAATTTTTCCCAATAAAAATATTTTGGTATTTATCAAAAAGTATTTACTCAATGCAGTACCTAAATGACAAGAGTAATGAAGTTTATCTCCTAGAATATCTAATTATCAACAGTAACATTATAAAATAAACAAATAAAATAAAACAATAAACAAAAACAAATGCAGCCTGCTGTGTCTGACAGTAAAATAAACCTTTGCTCTTACATTTAGGTTAAAGCCTTTTAAGGTGAATTACAAAATAATTTTTAAAAACTGTTCGTTTTGAACTTCAGCATAACTTTAACATATTTTTATTCAATTTTCTCAAAATATAACACTTTGAGGCCTTGGTGTTTAAAGACCCACTGCAATGAAAACTGTGTTTTCAGTGTTTTTAACATGTTCTTGTGGTATTTTTCTCATGATGGAGGACATATATACAGAAAATTAAAATTAAAACTGCGTCTGAAGTTGTAGTTGCTACGTACTTAATTTGAAATCGGCAGGCCTCAAGCACCCAGCTTCACTCCATTCCAATGCATACACCTCCAAAAAAATAGATCCATTTACATCTTAATTTTCTTCGTCTGAGCAGCATTTGGCTCAAAACTGTACAGCTGGATAGCTCCAGTATTGGAGCTGGGAACTGGGAACGCTTTTACAATACCCCAAAAAATGATGACTTTAAAGTTGCACCCTTGTAGTGTGCCTCCAATCAGCTCAAACAATGTCAAGAGCTAAAACCATGAGCTATCAACCTACTCAACTTATCAATAAAAAAAACAATTATAATAATAATCATACATTTTTTCTAGAAGGCACCTTTGAAGACTCACAAGGTTGGTCAACAGTAAATAATGCACACAGATCACCGAGAGCAGTGGCTGCCAAGAATACCAACCTCAACCAGAGGGAAGGATTACATGTGGGAGGACGAGAAAAAAGCACAGTGCAGAACAGGTACACAAACTGGAGGCAGCAAGACAGTAAGCTATATCCTAGCTTTCATATTTAGTCAGCATTTCACTTTCTGTAGAGGAGTTTTGAACCAAGGCCAAAATGCCTAAGGCTTGGGGGTGGTCAGATTAGTTCATTATTCTTGGCGCCAGCAAACTTATTTCGTCTGTCAGATGTGTCCTTGACTGGTCTGACAGAGTCTTAGAAAGGCTTTTGAATCGAATGGTGAAAAAATTAGATTCAGTTTTACTCCCCCTGATCATCTCCTTGTACAAGTCCCTAAAAGGAACCCATTTCTCTACTAAACTCAACTTGCACAATGCTAATAACCAAATCAGCAGCAGGAAATGAATGAGTGGAAAACCCCTTTTATCGCTCACCTTGGACATTCTGAATATTTGGTTATGCCATTTTGTCTAATGACCCAACAGTCATTCACCAGACCAGTCTGGTTAATTTCACTCTTTGTAAATTCCTGTAATACTTAATTTTTGTCTAATTTGATTACATCTTGAACTACTCAAGAAACCAGTCTGTGTTCATCTTGCCCATCTGGTTTTGAAGCAAATAGACTGGACTATTTGTTAATTAAAGCTGAAAAATGTGCATTCCTTTGTCACATTTATGTCATGCTCATGGATGTTGACAAGTTTTTCAAAACTGCACATTTTTTTGGCTCTTCCCAAGTTTCCTACTGTCACTGATTGCCGATCTTCTGGAGCAGCCTGTTTTCCAACTGCATGGCATTCTAGTGAAAGAGATCTCCGGTAGGGGTCCTTGATTTACTTGCCCAGGTTTGGATGGGGTTCTTTGCCTTCCTTAGTGGCGACATCAGCCATTAATCTGTTTTTTTACCCCAGTACAACAGCCAGATGGGGTGCTTACATTTAGAGCTGGTCGTGATGCTACTTTATGTTGCTGCAAAAAACCCACCCCCTGGCTCAATACCTTACTTGGATGTATATTCAATTCAATTTTATTTACATATCACGATATTATAATGCAGTTGTCTCAATAGACTTCACATCTGTATTTGTACAAAAGAACATAAAGTCAATGATAACATATAAATAGCTATTTGTTAAACTAAACGAAACAGATTAAGCTAAGCTGGGAATCCCTACCCTTAGACCCTCCTTCTTGATAAGCAAAAACTCCCGAAAAAAAAAAATCAGATTTCTGGAAAAAAAAGTAATAAACCTCATGGAAGTCCACATGTAGGAGGAATCCTCTTCCAGGACGGACAGGCGATGTGCTAGAACTGCTAAAGAAGAATGATCTCATCTAAATCTACAGCCACTTTTGAATAGTATACACAAACAAGTCAGCTGCCCTTGACCTTTCTCCTTTTGAGATGCTTGAATGGCTCTTCCCCGAACAGTGGAATACCACCAACTTGTTGCAGACAGACAAAAGATGTATTTATCTGGCATTATGCACCCAGCAAGTCTGTTTGACTATCTATGAAAAAACGTCCCTCATAAGGGGGACTTCAAGAATTTGTCACCTATGTTCATCAGTCCATTTCTTATCGAGTGTCTCTTCAACCCTTCGGCTGTAGAGTTCTCTCTCCTCTCGGTCACAATCCATTCTGTTTTCCATGTGTCACTTCTTAACCGTGTTTATGTCATTCCCCATTCCTTTAGCTGACACCGGCTGAAGGGCATGGAGGTCCATAAGAAGGCTCCAGGCTGATGAGGCAATGGGGAGCGGGTTAGGAGATAGAAGCCAGGAGTGTGGGGGAGGTGACCAGGATCCTGACATTGATCCCTTGCCAAGGGGCGTCGGTTGAGTCTGGAGATGAGTGTATGCAAAGTTTTCTCTCTCTGCTGGTTTCATTTCTGATTCACACAGGTGCTTGGAGTTTGGGTGGGGATTACAACACACCCACACGCCATCAACCTACTTAACTTGCCAGTATTTAAGACCTGTCCTTCCAGTTACAACCCGCCAGTGTGTCAGCTAAAACCAAGTGTTACTAAGCCCACATCTTATTTCAGGCCTTTACTTACCTTGAACCTTTTACTTTTCTCCTTGTTCCCAGGATGTGTCATTCGGCTTCACCAACTACTTCAAGTTCTGTCTAAGCCTCAGTAAACTCTTATCAGCAGTTACTTTTCTTTGACCATAACATAATGTAAAAATAAAACAAAGTCTTATAAAAACAGGAGAGACATTTCAATTTTTTTTCAAATTAGAAACATCCCTAGCTGTTTGAAGGCTTCCAATTTTTGGTAAATGCACATTGATCGGTAACAAGTCTTGATCATCCAGGTTACATAACTCTGTTCTTTAGAGACAAGTGGACTCTACAGGGTTCATCCAGAAGAATTTTTAATACTCGTCCAACTTGCTTCTCAACTCTCATAGCTTTCAGATTCTGTCATTTTAACTTTTTTTTTTTTTTTTACAAGAGTTGATTCAAATTTACCAATAATAGCAAATGTTAGCACTTCGTGATTCAGTGGTACATCATTCCAACACAAAAAGTATTTTTTTTGTACTGGTTTATATCAATCCCAACAGGAATGACTATTTTCAAAAGTCTTTAAAAATAGTTTGTCTTTCTTTGCTGTGGTGATAAGGAACCTTGCATAGAAACTGTGACCATGGTTTTTAGCTCATTCTTTCCAATGATCAAAAAAACGTTGTGGTCATGATCCTGGCTACAGTCTCCTTGCTGGGCCTCCAGGGAGACCTCTATTTTTTAGCCACTTTGGGTCCAGCCCAGCTTGCAGATAAAGCACTAGGCAGGGGTTTAACACAAAAGCGAATGTTGCTTAGTGAGAAAAGGGTAGAAGTTTCAGTCAGGTGTTTTGGCTTATGGCTAGTCTTCAGTCCTTCTGATTCTGATTAATCTTTTTAACCTGGAGCAACTATCTGTTTGTTTCACTGATGTTTTAATAAACAGAAACTTTAAAACCTGCCATTTTTCTTCTGTTTTTGTTTTTATTTTACAATTTTTTGCTAGCACCACATTCTAATAATGCTACAGTATTTTCACGGGAAATCCAAGGGTCATTTTTAAAAAGGAATTTTGACCAAAAAAAATATTGTTTCTCTGGCAAGCATGCATGTAATCAGGCTTTAAAACTCACAATACATCAGAAATTGAATATGGACAAAAAACAGGGTGAAACTTGCTAGCGACTCAGTATTATGAGGCTTTTACTTTTTTTTTTTTAACAACCACAGTTGCACTGCTAGCTTCCTTCTGTTCTGCAGCTTATCTGTATGATTTCCAATATTTCTACTGAACTTAAAATAAAAAAAAAAAAAAAAAAAAACGAGTTATCAGAAGGGAAAAAGGAGTAAAAACTGTTTCTGAAATACTTCAAGAAACCAGTCTATTTGCTGCAGGCAGCAGAGGGAACCTCCTCACAGAAACAAGTGCCTGTGTGCAAGAAAGCTGTGTGCCAGTGAGTCAGACTGACCAAGTGGGAAAAAAATCAAAGAGCCGGTTCCAGAAAACTCAAGTAGACACGGAAACAGAAAATACTAAGTAGACAGGTAGACAAATATACTGATAAAGCAGAGAAAAGAAGAAGCCAAAAATCCAAAAGCATAATGCATAAAATGCTTTAAGATCCATTTATTTTTTTTATATTAAGAAGGTCACCCAGTTCATTAAACACTTGGCAACTATCACAAACTGTTGGGTAGAGTGTCAGTTCAGTTTGGCTTTATTCTAACCAAAACATAAAAAGGACTCCGATTGTGCCTTTATTTTGTTTTTTTCTTGTGAAACTGTGTTGTTTACAGGCACTCGCTGTCCTTTTATTTTTTAATCAAGGACAGCAAAATTAAAAAAAAAATGCCCTTACTGTGAGATACATGCTAAAAAACAGGCAAAACTTTACAGGGTATGCAAGTGTACAGATTTTACTGTTACAAAAGGGGGTTGTGAATCTTCAGACACACAAGGTGTATATTTGCATAAACCCCTTCTGTGTTTGAGGCTAAACTTTACATATCTCATGTTTGTATACCTTCTTTTTGTTGGACAGGAGGGAAAAGAAAAAGAGAGACAAAGAGAGTGGGATGTTTAAGACGGGTAATACGGGTCCAAAAGAAAAGGGATAAAAGAATGGGAAAAAAGGAAGTGGGGTAAAGAAAGTAAGAGGATGATTTAAGAATTTTGTATGTGTGTGTGTGTGTGTGTGGGGGGGGGGGTGTCGTAAAGCAACAAGTTGCTGGAGGTTTATCATTATTACTGTCAGAGGTAGATATTAGTCAAAAGGGGCGGGGCCTGTCCACACACACAAACACACACTCAAATGTTACAAGCAACCATCCAAAAATCTTCACATGCAAACATGTCAACACACACACAGTACAACTACAGCTTACATGCACATACTCATACAGACACACGTAAAGCATTTCATCCTGTCACACATACTATTTGTGCAAAGGTGTGCTGACACCTGTGCTTAGGTGAGTGTTTATGTCCTGCTGTGGTGGATGATGAAATATAAAAAGAGGGAGTGGGCCTGGTCACCCCCTCACCCCTGGCAAAGCAGTTGAGTCAGTCAGGGACCCCGTTTTTTCAGTTTTCGCCAGATATTATCTAAGTGCATAGCGGCTGATAGGAAATCTCTGATGACCCAGCGTTCTAGCAGAATTTAAATGCTTCAATTGCACACAAAACTTTTCTTGTTGGGAGACGTGAAGAGTCTCACCTGAGATTTGTGCGTTTGCGCGGTCTTGTGTGTGTGTGTGTAATAAGCGATTCGTGCGTAATTTTTAAAGATTTGTGCAAGAAGTTAGTTTCAAGCTGTTTTTAAGCTAATTTTAAGTTGTGGATGTGTAAATTGTATTTTGTATTTCTTGAATTGTGTAATTTTTGTACTTATGCACAAAATGTATTGTAAAAGTTACAAATCAAGAATTACGCATGCACAAATCCAAAGTTACACACCAATCAAGAATTACGCATGCACAAATCCAAAGTTACACACCAATCAAGAATTACGCATGCACAAATCCGGCTGAAACTATTTTCTCTCTATGCAGGACTGCTACAGAGGCCTTCAACAGCAGAGATCATCACCCATCTGTTTACATGCTTTCCTACTGGCTTATAGGCCCTCACACACCCAACCTGGCACTAGCGGTGCAACAAAAATGGTGAGCGATATTAGATCTATCCAGCCATACAGTTTTGAGCCAGATGCCAGCTCAGATGAAGAGTGAAGACGGACATGAATTTAGTCAGGTGAAAGTGTCAGAATGGAGTGGAGCAGAAAGCTTGTGGCTTGCTGTAGCAGACTCTGTACTAAACGTATGTGCTTTTTTTGCATTTTTTTGTATGCTCCTGATTCACAATGACTTGAATACAGAAATAATCAGAAATACTATGCGGAGCCTAATTGTCTTTGTCCACCATCACCATAAAAATGCCAAAAGAACAAAGCCAAAAGACTAGGTCTTTAATTTTTTTTTCAAATTGTGATAAAATAAAAAAATAAACATTATAAACAAAAGTATAATAATGAATGACAATATGTAAAGTTAAAAAAGGGCTTTGGACGAAGTTTAATAATTTATCAAGTCCAAACCTCCTTTTTTTAATTAGCCCAAACTTAAATGTATACCTCCAGTATGTTCAGAGAATGGCTATGAGCACAAACACTGATCAAAATCAAGATTGAAAAAAACAAAACAAAAAATCATGTTTCTATTACTACTGAGCCAGTAGTTTAGTCCCACTCCAATCATATTTTGATCTATTTTAAAAGTGTTCCCAGTGGTATTTCAAGTATGATTATGCCGTTTTTAGGCAAAAAAAAAACAAAAGCTGGTGTTGTTTTCTAGAACAGTTTTTTCAGAGCAGCAGTATATTAGAAATTCTAATTTGTTGGTAACTGTTGGCCCGAATGAAGCCTATCATTTCCCATCCTCCCTTTGTTCACACTTTCTCCCGTTAGATTACAGCCCCTCACAACCCATAACCAGTGCAACAAAAATGGCGAGCAATATGGGAGCTATACAGCCATACAGTTTAGAGCCAGACCCCTGCTCGGACGAGGAAAACAAAGATGTACATGGTCACGTGCGTGCATGGATGTACAGTCATCTTCAAGTTGATGCATCAACATGGATCACAGAAGGGAGCTTGTGTCCTTTGTATCCCAGCATATTTTCTTATCTGCAAATACATTTTCTCAAACGTTTTGTCAGAAGGAAATTAATTAAGAAACAGAAGTCCAAATATAAAGCTTGATTTCATGTGTTCTCTCCATCATGAGATAAATGCTGCAAGAACATGTTAAAAAAATAAAAATAAAATAGACAACAGAATTTTTATTTTATTTACATTTTTGGTTGTTGGTGTTCCTTGAGATTTTTATCAAAGAAAAAGTGTACATTGGCTCAAAAAAAATCTGAACAAAACTGATTCATAAAAAATAAATTGACTATTTGCAAGTAACTTTCTAAATACGTGCGGCCAGTGCTAAACTTTGTCCTTGCCACATGGACCTGCAAAAAGGATTAGGGTCAAGGTTAGAGGTCAGGTTAATACAATTTACTGTATCCAGAGAATTGATTTCTATTGAGAAATAAACAGCTGTTACTCCTTCATTTTCTTTGTTAGAAAAAAAAAATCTTGCTCTGATACTTTTAACATGTTCTTGCTAATCTTAATTTCTTTTTCTTCATTTTTTATGCTGTAGCGCAAGTTATTTAAGTCATCAACTGTTCAATCAGATGCCTCAATAAAAGCAGGTGCTGTCAAAAGTTTGATAAATTCTCCTTACCCTGCTTTCAGTGGAAGGGGTCTGGCCTTCTAACATGCTCACTATAGATTGGAGAGTGTAGTTGCCATAAAAGTGTTGACTAAGACTGACACAGACCAATCGCGGCTTACCGGGGACATCTGCTTCCAACATGGCAACAGACAGCTGTGTAAAACCATTTTCTATTGTTGATGCCCCAGCTTGCTCAGTCCAGTTCTCTATATACAGACAATGGTTAATATTAACAAAATGCAGATTTGCTGTTTTTAAAAAAAAAAACATTTTCATTTTGGAAAGGTGTCCCTTTCGATTTTTGTCAATGAAAAAGTCTACCTTGGCTCAAAAAAGTAAAAGAAAAAAAAAAAAACTTAACCAGGTAGTAAAATGTTACACTTTATAAACTATTGCTGTTAGTGGTGATTTTTCTTTTCACTTTTTGAGCATATATTTTTATAGAATTTCCAACACGGTTTTGGTGTCAGAAGTGGAATCAGTTTGGTTTTGTAAATGAAGGAGATTAGGGTGCGTGTCCCTTTAAGAGTCTGTCTTCGGGTGGCTTCTTGATATTAATAGAGCTGCTGTGTCTTCCTCTTCTGACGTAATGCCCACAGCCTACAGAGACAGGCAAAGAAATCCTGTCACAGTAAAGCGATAACACTGGTCTGAAAGAGAAAAAAAAAAAAAGATAACGCACTGCTGTGTTTTGGTTTGCTGTTAGCAGCAGATCTAGGCGGGTAAATGATAAACTCTAGCATCGGAGCCAAACTCAGTCATGAATCAGTGTTTTGTTTTAATTTTTTTATTTAGTCTAGTTTTATGGACGAAGCCTTAACTATCTCTCCCTCTCAGACCAAAGAAAAAAAAAAGACAGCCAAGACACAGTCACACCGTCCGACATCATCAACAAACAAAAACACCAGAAAGAGACGAAGCAGCCTGCCAGCCACCATCTTAACAGGGCACTGAGAGACACACACACTGAGAAAAGACGCTAATGCTTATTTTGATCAACAGGTAAGCTGCACCAAAGGAAACTCTTGCAACACAAATGCACCCGGGGTATCCACCGCTACATGGCACGGAGGGGGGGGGCTTAAAAACACACACACACAATGTGTCGGTGATGTGGGTTGTAGACGGCGAAACGCGTAAGAGAAGTGGGAAGACGAAAGGGGTATGATTGGCAGACGTAAAAAAAAATGTTGCTGTTAGCCGTTAGTAGTTTTACGACGGACAGCAGTCGGTTTGCGTCTTATGTAACTAACGGCCTGAGCAGCGTCGCCGAGGAACGAGGGATATGCTGAATGAGAGGGAGGAAAAGAGCTGCACCGCTTTCAGTTCACATGGCAATTTACATTTAGGTTAGGATACACAAACGCTACACAAATACAAATTGAGGAGGGGGGGTTTACCGGGAGCAGCTACTGCTGTGACTTAAGTTTGAAGCAGCAACAAAGGGACGCGGAGTGACTTCCACAAGTAGGTCTGTGTTTCTTCTAAGTTTTGTTCTTTTTTTTTGCCTTCACTTAAAAAAAAATTAAAGCGGCATATTGATTGATTATATTCGGACAGATTTGTGTAACTACACCGTTGCTAGCGTGCAATTTCAGTCAGGTGCGCTACTTTTTCCTACTCTCATTGATAACTTTTTTGTTTTAACCACAAACTTAAAATTCAAGTTCAGCTTTCTTTTTTTCCCTTTTCTTTTGGTAAAAAAAGAATAAAAGTTCAAACTGTGCTTTTATTTTTTAAGCTCATATGGTTAAAAACAAACAATAATATAGATTTAAATAAATTTATGATAAAAAAATAGTCCCTGTTTTTTTTTGGCACTTTCATTGTCGCGAGGAGCGCATGGTGGATGCGAATTGTCGCACAAATCCTTTCTCATCAGCTGTAAAGAAAACGAGCATAAAATGTCTCAAATGGGATGTGTGATTAATTATTTTTTTATGAGTGATGCCAGGAAGCCTGAGTTGCATTTCCACTCAACTTTGAAGAAAGTTTTTTTTTGCTGCCCCCCCTCCTTTCTCTTCTCCTCCTTGTAAGAAACTGTGATGTTCCTTTGAGATAAGGGAGCTGGGTAGGCATGACAACTCTGTGGGGACAGCAGAGTATGTGAAGCCAGTACAATGAAGCACACATTGCTAGGAAGCTTTTTACCCATTCCTGCACCACAATTTTCAAAATCAGAACCCCTCAAAAAGTCCTCAACCTTAAAATATTATTATTATTTTTAAATGTTTAGCTATCTATATTTATTTTTCTCCAAAAATCCAGTCTGCCTGCAGGAAAGTTAACTTTTCATTTGAACCCATCTTTTGACTTCATTTCAGATGACTTTATACCAAAAAAAAATATTGACAGCTAAAATGGGTTTTTCAAAATATGAAAAAGTAAGTTATTCTTTCATACAGCCTATGAAACTGCACAAGAGGATGATAAAGACATTGTGTTAAAACTTTAAAGTTTCTAATATTTAATAATTCAAGCTTTTCCTCAAACTTGTGATTATGTTTCTGTTTTTGTGTGCGTGTTTTTTTGTTTTTCTTAAGCTGATAGTGTTTGTGTAAGGGATGCAACATTTCACTTTCCCTACAATTTGATTAAAGCCTAAATTTTAGGTGAGAGTGACTTGTGTATTACGAACAACAAACTAAAAAACCTTTTTTGTTACATATTGGCTAATACTCAATTAACAAGGACAAAAAAAAGTCACAGTGTAAGTTATATTATATAAAATTACTTTCGATAGTTGACAACAGGATCATAAGTGGTTTACTGCTTTAAAACCTCTTACTAGACACTATACACTTTTCTCAGACGAACATTTTCACATTTTTCACATTTTTGAACTTTTGTCAAAAAATTCCAGTATTATAGAATGAAAACAAGGATCTGATCGCGACAGAAGATTTATGTAGATTTGGGAAACAGAACGTATTCTGTACAGGAGACCTGACATGGATTGACAAATTCGACAGCCAATCAGAACTCAGAACACAATGCAGTGTAAAATTAAAAAAAATACATAAAAATATTTACTCTAGAAAAAAAAAATTCGCATAACAGCGAAAGACCTCAAAAGGCGAACTGCGATATAGCGAGGGACCACTATAATGTTATTTAACGATAAATATGTTGACACATTTTAACGTACACAATACTGGTATGTAGTAGAGATGCAACGATTCCCTTTCCCCACAATTTGGTTGAATGGTATAACATACGGTTTGGTTTTAAACCAGGGATTGTGGCATCCCTAGTTAAAATTAGCTCAGTTACTTTGATCATCATCACAGCACCTCAAAGCAGCGCGGGGATAATGCTCATGTGCTTTTAATCTGTGAGTAGTTCTCATAAAAACTAATGAAGTCAGTAATATTTTCAGGCTTTGTAGGTTTGTCCGGCCTGCCTTGTCTGTCTGCGTTTTGGCTTTTGATGTGACATGCCACTCCTGTGTTTCGTGGTCAACTTAAAAACGTGGTCAACTCCCTGAAATTTAAAAAAAAAGTTGACCCTCTTATGTCTTGATGTTGTATAACGACATTTTAATTTGACCGTTTTCTAGACACTGGATATTAATGTATCTCACTGCCTCGATCGGAGCAGTTTTAAAACATGTGAAGAGTTGACAACTTCCTAAAGAGAGTTGTTTCCTTGTAAAGCTCTTTCTCATGCATGTGTACATGTGTGCGTGGTCTACATGGACAGACGCGGCACGATCATATGGCTGCAATATGTGAAGTCTCTGTGGCTGTGGGGAGAAAGTTTAGGGAGAGAAACAGTGGAAACACATGGAGTGAGGAGAGTTAGAAACGTCCTGTTCAACTAGCTGGAATGTATCTCTCGTCTTTTATTGATGGTTTGATGTCCTGGAAGACACGAGGAACAACTGTTCTGATTTTTGTGGGCTGCCATGGATTTGTCTCTGAAAGCGGGAGCTGCATTGTAGGGCCAACAAAAAAAAGGAAAAAAAAAACACAGTTGGACTGTTAAAGTTCCAGTCACTTCAAGAAAATTGGAAGAAAATTGTGTGGATATCTCTGGTAGATTTCTTTTTTACTATCTATAAAAACCTAAAATTAAAATGAGCATTGTAAAAGGGGCAATCAAAACATATGTTAAAAATTAACAATTAAATCCAAGTTACGGTAAAGGAAAAAAAAATCATACTTTAGTTTGTCATTTTTCCCTGCTGATTCAAATGAAACGTTTTTAGGTATATTTAAAACCATGCTTTGTTACAAAAAGTGCAAAAATACAATATAGTCAAGAAGAGATAATTCCAGAAAATTAAAATACATTTGAAATGTATATTTTGATGTACACAACACGTCCTGAGTAATGCTCTCTGCTCACCAAACATCTCCATGCATCACAGCTGCCTACTATGTAAATAAATCCTACATTCAGTATAATTCCAAGAAGAATTATTATGAAAGAGTTGGCGTTTTTTTAAAACTCACAACTCCTATTCATTTGTAATCTCTAATCCTATTTATTTTTGATTGCGACTGTCCCAACTATCGTTGTTTCCAATAAGCAGGAAAAGATAGCATCTATTAGAGCAATAAGCTGCTATTCATCTCGGCCCTGCCTGCAGTTCAGATAAAGAAAAACACCCATTTGTCATGGATAGTTTATTTAAAGAAAAAAAGAAAACCTTCTTCGAGGCTTACTTGGCTTTCAATTGTGTGCTAGCATTTTTTTTTAAAACCCAGTCTCCTGTTTTGCTCATATTTCAAGGTCACAATTGTTTTTGACTTATTTTACTGTCCAAGCATATTGTTTTGGGCCTTCCGTGACTTTTTATTAGCTGCCTGCAGGGATGTGAGTCCATGCTCGTGTTACATTTACTGGAACTAGAAATGAGCGTCTGCTAAATGCCCAAAATGTCATCCGCACTATATCTGTGGTTTGTACAGTCTTGTTTAGGCTTGAGTTGGCCTCCAACATCTTTGTTCTATTTTAGATTATAAGATCTACATTTTTGATGGCCTGCAGTAGATAATCAGCACATGGTCTTGATTAACGGCAAGAGAGCTTTTTTTCCCCCCTTTACTCATATATCCTAAATATGAGACAGTTTGTCTTGCAAGATGCAGCAAAAAACTGATAAATTGTGTTTTAGTGAAACTTGAAATTTGTTTACACCCTAAAACAGTTTTTCTTTGGCCTTTATAATTAGAAGTAATAAGTAAATGACTTACTGCTTTTTCTGCATAGACTTGCTGGGCTGCTATTAAATGAAACCTGCTGGGTTGTTGCTGTTGTTGTTGTGTGATGCGCTTCGAGTTGTGAGCACTGACTACTTTGATTCAACAGTGTGTGAGTCACCACAAGGCTTCCTGCACATGCTAAGTTATCAGTCACTAGTTTGAAGATTCTTCAACGTCTGGCAAAGATTAAAGGATTTTACACGACCTTTGTGTAAAAGAAATAAATGAAAAGACTTAAAAAAATTCGTTCCTTCTTTTTTACGTTTTGGAGCTTGATTTGTTTCTGGTGCATTTAAAGTGTTAAGTTTAGTTGCACTTACATTTTCCATCAGGTAAGGTTCCAAACTTTCAGCTATTCGCAAAATATCCTTTTTTAATCTTATAAATTAAACTACTTTGGGGGAAAAAAGCTAAAATGTTGCATACATGTTAATGAAAGAGGTAATGGTTCAACTAGTAAGAAAATGTTTAAAAAATATTTAATCTTGGCTGTGAAAAATGTATTTCTGGTGGTTTCACATAACGCTCATGTTAACAACATTTAATGACTAATACAAAATTCATTGGCTTTTTAATAGAACAAAACCAAAAAAACATAAGTTTAGGATTAGCCTACAAAAAGTCATTGTTGTAAAAGCTAAACTCAAATGTTCAACACTGGGGAAATTACCTTATTACCATAAACTACTATTAAAAGCAAACAAAAAAATAATGCTTAAATACACTTAAAAAATCTGTATTTGTTTGATTATTGTGTTTTTTTTTCTATACTGTATCAATCATGCGTTTATTTCAAATCTAAGTTTGACATCTTTTATTGTCAAAAACCTTTTACTAGTGAAGTTCTACGGCTGGACATCCCTTTCAAAATAAATAATAAGTACAACTTTGATTTACAGAATAATTTGGATTTGATTGATAATTCAACACAATTTGATGAAATGCATATTTTTTATTCTTTTTCCAAGCACAACTAATAAGTAAAAAATGTCAAAGAGTTCTTTATTATCACTTATTTCTGATATTATGCATGAAGTAATGCACTTTGAAAACAAGCTGTTTGTGAATTTGACTAGTCGATTTGACCCTTTTTTTAATAAGAAATTGATTTAGATTAGATTCTTTCAAATTAAGCCCTATTCAAGAATTGTCTTCTATTTTAGCATCAGAAATATGATTTAGTGGGGATGCCTCTTCATTCAACTTTTCTAATGTAAAGTCTGTTGTACAAATCCATCAGACGCTCTTATTAAGTGACACATTCACAGTAGCATTCAAGACAAGCCGCACACAACGATCAGAACTTGTGTTGCTGAGTGCGTTTTTGAATCCTATGAGGACCGCTCCATCTGTGCTCGTGTGCAGGCTTTCACACAACACCCGGCGAGCAGACACTGAAAATGAACTATGGAAAAATGTGGCAGTGGCATGAATTTCAATGTGATTTACTTTGTAAGCCTTTTTGTGTTGAGGCTAAAAAGGCTGCGTAGCTTGTACATTTTAAGAGCACAATTTCCTCAAATAGGCCGTGCTAAATTCAGCAAAAAGTGATTTTATTTTCATTTTTTGTAGTATGTGGAATCTGCTGGGGTAGTGTTTTTCTTGAGCCTACAAGTGGATAACTTTAATAAGGTTTCCACAGATGGGGCTGCTGTGAATCAACCTCTGTTAGATTGTGATTTTTTCTTTTGGTATTTCAAACAAACTACCGTACAATCAATTCTAGCACAACTCTTATCAATATTAAAGTAGCAAAGGTTTGTCAAAACTTGTTGCTGCCTATTTTAATGTGATTGTTGTGTGTTGACAAGAAATTTCACATTTCTATTAAAAATCCCATCAGTTTCTGTGTTCATTTTAGTTATGCCTACTTTATCACGTCTAATGTTCAGTCTTAGTTAGCATTTCTCTCTGCCAGGTCAGGCCTTGTTGATAGATGGCTATCTTTTTTTTTTTTTTTTTTGTGAGCCTGAACACATGTCTTTTCCCTTCAAGGTCACATCTCAATATCTCATTTGCTGCTCACCTATTATTGAATTGACCTGCTGATTTGTTTATATCAGTCGTGAAGGCTTTCTCAACCGCCAAACAAAGAAGCCGTGCATGTGTTCATGCAATCTCAGCAAATGTACTGCATTTTTAAAAAATATATTGCTTCCAATCTCTGTTTTTGCTTTTTTGTGCTGTGGTTGTGCAGAATTTAGAGACTGCTTTCAATGTGTGCTTTTATTAACCCTTTAAAACTCTTTAATACCGTAGATATTGGCGGCAACACCTAAATAACACATATGCTCTTTGGCCTATTGTAACTCTCTGACCATTCACACGATCAGCGTGAGCAATCGAATTATGACGTGGAGAAAAGTGACTTTTCATATCAGCTTTGCACTAATGAGAAACTCAACTCTAATGTATAGAGTTGCGTAATGGCACAAAGCCGCTTTTCTCTGCAACAAAATCAGCTGATTTACGTCAATTGTGTCAGCACTTCACTACTGAAGTAGTGATGCGTATCAGTGCAAAGCTGCTTTTCTCCGCTTCAGAATCCACTGGAATTACATTAATTGCGTAAACCGTTGCAGAGTTTCAGTAGTCGAAAGAAAGTATTAAATTTACTGTTGTTTCTCTTAAAGTTGGTATTCATCAGACCTTACTGTTGTCAGAGTTTATTAAAGCTCTGATATTAATTATTAAAGCTCAATATTACCTGCTGTCTTTTATCAATGCTTTTCATACCTGTGAACTGGTCTTAAGCTACATACAACACTGGGCATTTGATGTGGGTTTAGCCCATGGTGTTCACGCAGGACAGGCAGGGAGGGTCTTCCTCTTCTTCTTCGTTTTCTGCGGTTTACTAACACGTGTTCGCCACCTGCGGTTTCAAAAGGCTTGGTGCGAAATGTTGAAGCGGTGCAAATCTTTCAAATTGGGCATGAAACGTAAACAGCTTGGTTCAGTGCTAGCATCCTAACAAAAGTGGATATGGATTCCCATCATGCCAGGAGAGTGGCCTTGGTTTGTCTTTATTTGAAAAGCAAATGCAGAGAACATCGTTGCCGTGTGGGGCGGTATGTAAATAACTTTAGCAACTCTCCCCTTCACCATTACAATTTTAAGATTTTCTTTTTTTTTTGCATCTGTGTGTCTGTCTTTATGGGAAAATGTATTTCTTTGTTAAAAAGGTCGTAACTGTACCTTCAGAGGAATAGGACTCATTTTTGCCACTTTTTAAAGCACCCGCCTGCGCACAATTGCGCACACATGAAAACACACTTGCAGCAGCCCATTAGTATTGTAGTCTGGGATCAGGCTAGAACATCTGGTGGCTGAGTAACTTTTGAAAGTGGTCTTTGTCCTCAGTCTGCGCATGTATGTGTCTGTCTGTCCGTGTGTGGTTTTCTCTTTGATTGTGTTATAAGAGACAGACTTTTTATGGCGTCCCGTCAAATTAAAAGAATGATTTAAGTTACTGACATGCCTTTTTCTTTTTTTCTTTTTTTTTAATATAAAAGCAAGTAGCCTTTCTAACCTTTGATGTTATGTTAATGAAGTTTATTTTCCTTTGTCTTCTTCGGCTTGTGGAAAATACAGATTATAAATAGTGCTGTCCCTTACAAATAGCCAACCTAGCTATTTTTATGTCACTCAAGGTGGCTGTTACAATAGAAAAAACAGGAGGATGTCACAAAGATACAGATTTCTTCAAGTTGCCTCTGGTCTTGCTTGACGTTTCTATCTGAAAAAAGCAGCTGAGACAGTTTGGCTAACTTTCTACCTGTTTTCTGCAGCTTTGATTTATTTTTTTGGTACAATATTTCTGTAGGAGCAGCTTTGGGCTTTAGAGGCTACAGCTCTGAAGACAACTCTAGCTGATGCCTGCAGGGCCTTGCTTCAAACCACACAACTTTGAAAAGCGTTAGACTGATTCTCTCTTACAGGAGGAAGGAAAAGCATGATACATTTACAAAGCATGATACATTTAGTAGCCACAGTGATTGTAACACCTCAGTGAATCCTTTTATAGTTTTTTTAAGTTATTAATCTCATATTAGTAAAGAGACATAATTTTTTTTACTACTGGAACCAGCTTGTATAATATTTAGTCAGCAAGGGCAGTTTACCACTTTGTTAAACCACAAAAACCTCATTATTCAATGCTCCAACTTTTTGATTGCAAATACTTCTTGGTAATTCAAGCAATCACTGGCTTTTTCAGGGTTTCTGGTTTGGGAAACTGTTAGTAGTGTATCCAAGCTGTTTTTTATAATAGCATTTTAAAGCTGAAAAGCGTGATGAAAATGTCGACGTTCTTGGAGGTACAGTGCTTCCTGAAAGTACTTTTACACTGTGAATTGGTTGAGGTAGTAAAACCTCTCACTACACGCTTTATACACTTTTCTAGACTTAAACATTTTCAGCCTTTCCTTTCATGTTTGAATTTTCAAAGTTTAACTTTAAAAGAAGATTAAATTTAATATTATAGAATGAAACGCGAAAATCAAAAATGATCAAAAGTGTATGTAATTTTGTCAAACTAAATGTATTCTGTGCAGTAAACATGACACAGATTGATTTGACAATAGTCTACAGCCAATCAGAAAACAGTATGCCAAAATATATGCAAAATTTTACTGAAAAAAAACACGAAACAGCATGAGAACGAAAGATAAACTGCAATAAAGTGGTAGACTGGTGAATTTTTCTTGTATAATCTTTATTATCTTTCTTTAGTTTAAAAGAGTACCCCTTATTTTTAGATTTGGAGCAGAAGTGTTACAAAATTGCATGTCAGCTTCACTTGTGAGTTCAATATTGGCACTACTGTGCTCCGTGTTTATGTGCAGGTTTGTTTCCAAACAAGAAGTGTTGAATTCTCTGAAGCTAAATGTGATATTCTTACGGTAGTTACATTTTAAATGTTAAAATATGCTGAATATTCTGTATGGGTTAGAGAAACAGTGCCCATAGCAATATATGGATTAAATAGAATGGCTACTTTATAGCTGTGTAACAATTTGTTTTAACAACGATTCCAGTCATCATAGTTTGTGTTTGCCAATTCAATTTAAAGTCAATATTGTTTCCTTTTGAATGATCTGATTCGATCAGATCCAGGACATCTTTAGCCAAAATTCAACCTGTGTGAATCAAAGTTTAATACCTGGGTACTGATCAGTGGAGGTGAAGTTTTGCAGATTCCTTGCATTTCTTTCAAGAAAATCATTGTAAATTAAATATGTGTACAAAAAACAATTGCAAATCCATTCACATTTGAGTTTTTTTAGTGTTCCATCCACTGTTGTGGAACATTATTAGAAAATTCTACCACACTGTATAGTCACGTGTCTGCAAAATTCAAAGTGTTTCCACACATTGGACTGTAATGATGGCTTGATCATTTTTTGCTGCCATCACGTGTGTTGTCCGCTCTGATGGCACTTGGTTGTTTTTATCTTATAGTAAAATATACCTATCATGCCTCAATCCAAATGGTATTTTTCAATATTGATTGTCGATTCATTTCCTTTTGTAATGATTTTTTTAATGGTATAACAAGGATCAACAACTTCAGACACATTGATCTGGTTGGATTGTAGGAATAGAAATCAATGAATTGTTTCACCCCTACTGCTTTATGTTCTTTAATTTCTGAATCCTTCACTTGTTCATTAATTTTGCTGTAAAAAAATCCCAGTGAAGAATTTAGTATTTTTAAAAGCTTGTAAAGCCCAAAATTTTTGCAAGAGCTGAAAAGTCTGTACATACTGGCCTATGAAAGTTAGTTAGTTGGAAACGTTAATGACATATCATTGATTTCTTTTGATCAATAAGATGGTGATGTTTCCTAACCCTTTAACATCTGAGATGTCGCCAGCGACAGCTAAATAACACATGCTCTTTGACGTACTGTAACTCTTCAAAAGTGTATGCTATCAACGTAAATCAGCTGATTGTGACGCAGAGAAAAACGACTTTTTATATCGCTTTTGCACCAATGCTACACATTACTAACAAGTGTTGTAAGTGTTGAATAATCAGTGTAAGTCAGTTGATTTATGCTAATTCTGTAAGTAGTTCACTGCTGTAAAGTGTTGCATATCAGTACAAAACTGCTTTTTCACGCTTCAGGATCTGCTGGAATTAAGTTAATTCCATCAACAGTTATAGAGTTGTGGTCGTCTAAAGAATATCAATGCTAGAGTTAAAGTTCCAGTGTTAAAGGGTTAAAGACAGAATGAACATTTCTAACATACTGGATATGAATTATTCAATGACCCTTTTGAGATTTTGCATGTTTCTCTGATACTATATTGTTGGTGCTCCCAGGTAAGTTAATGAAGTCAAAACTTACACTAAATGTAAGATGTCAAGTTTTTAAAAAATGAAGTTTAAGCTTCCTCATTCAATTTTTAACATTTCTGTTTTAGTAAACTTTTGAAAATGTGTTATCTGAAATGCTTACAAGCTAAAATGTGAATATGAAACATTAGTAAAAGTATGTCAACCTTTACTCAAGCTTAACTGATGCAAATCTTTGGGTTTAAACCCACGAAATTATTGCAAAAAAACTACTTCTGAGCTCATTAAGCGGAAGCAAAATTCAGAGATATGCCAGACTTATTCTCATCAGCATTATTCATCTTTTGAGTCAAAAAATAAATTTTGAAGTCAGCATGTTTTCTAAGTGCGACTCTAAAAGAGGAAGTTTTCTCAAATCAGCAGTCACAGACGGTCCTCTTCTCTTTCTTTAAGAATTTAATTTATACTTGTCAAGGCTCATGTTTGTGTGGACATTTTTTTGTTTAATATCTATCTTTTAAAGATGTAAAAAAAACCAAAACATAAAATGTCCTCTTAGTGGTGTATTTTTCAGTGTGTTTTTGCAAGTCTTCTGTGTTAAAAAGTGGACGTTCATCTAGATGGATGACGGAGGGAGGTGGCTCTTTTTTTGAAATGGAAATGAAGGGGGCACACATCTGGGGGTCTTTCAGACCTTTGTGCAGTAGCACCAAAAGGGTGGGTGCCAGAAGCCCATGGTCAGAAGTGTGTGTGTGTTGTTAGGGTAAAAGAGGGGGTGGAGGAACGAAGGACAGATGGATGGTAAAAGGAAATGTACTTTTTAGTTTATTATAAAGTAAGAAAGAAGAGAGAAGTTTCTAGCTAGCTTAAAGCTAAAAGAAGAGAGCGATGGGAAAGACACAAGACAAAGTTTAAAGAAAACGAGTTCAACTCATGGGATCTTTAAAAAAGTGACAAAAAACAGTTGAAACTGGTAGTAGTTGTAGAACGAAGGAGAGATAGACATCCGAAGGACAGACATGTTTGAATCAAGTGAAGAGGGGAATGGTGGGGCGAGAAAAGGGGCAAAAGATTGCTCGCTGTGGTAGAAAACTTTACGGCTGACAGTTAAATTTTCCTCAGGGTCTATGTGTGAGAGCGCGCGTCCGGGTGTGTGGAATAGCTCGGTGGGGGGCATGGCGTTTGTTCTGCAACATGGCTTTTGGGCTTTTTACTGTTTTCACACACAAGTTGTCCCTATTCCTTTTTTCTTCAGGAGCCAATTTCGCCCAAGCTGTAGAAACAGTTCGGTCTTTCTCTTTTTCTTACAAACTCCCTCTTTAAGTAATCAGAATGAACTTCTCTGTTGTATGAAAATGTCAGCACTTTTCCTGTTGAGTTGTAGTTAACAAAATCAGGGCAAAGCTTGCGTGATTAAAGGTGTAATCTCTTTAAATAACCACTCTCTTTTCTGTCTTGCATTCTTCCATTCACAGTGACATTCATCATTGTGTACCACACATGATTGCACTTCACTTTCAGACACTATTGGTATTCACTACATGCAACTAGAAAGCTCAGGCTACACTTCTTATAGTTATCAGTTATTTGAGAAGTTATGCGTTTGTTTTGAAATAAATTAGATGAATTCAGGAGGAGGTTTGCCCTGTGTTAACTTGAACTTTGGATTTATCTTTCAAACTTCTGAGAGCAGGTTTATGTCAAGAAAGGTAAGATCAGACACAGGCTTTTTGGCGTATTTTGCCCTTTAGTTATATCATTCCACGAGACGGCATCTTTGCTAATGCTGTAGTAGGGCTGTGGATCCTTACTTTGGTGGCGATCTTATTTGATTCACAAAAATCAACAATTCACAAATTGAACCACAATTCTTACTATTTAATGTAATGTCTGAATGACTGCTATAAGTATGATTTTTTTAGTGGATTATTTTAAATCTAAAATATGTACTTAATCACCATTATTTATACGTTCATTTTGAGCAGAAAATATAAAGCATGACAAAGATTTCTAAGATTTAGAAAGAAAAAAAATAGTATTTATCACTGTAAACAAAAGTTGTGTGTACATGTGCAAAATGCATTTGATCTGATCAAAAATCGGATTAGAATTGAACTGTGTACATTGTCCTGAAAAGCTTTATCCCATTATAACAAACGTTTACATTCGACGCAGGTTTGATCAGAAAAAATCAGAACTATCTAAAACACCGGAAAAAACCTTATATATCTAAAGTGTATTTTTTCCACACTCTACTAGTCTGGAATAATTTACAAAAACAATTGCAAAAAAAATCCATACATTGGACACTTATTTCAGACACTTATTGAGACAGTTTTTAAACTAAATCTTAGTGATGATTTAAAGAAAAATGGTACTGTAACCTAGATTGGATTCTAATTGTTTTAATAGTTTTAACTATTTTAATTATTTTACTGATTGTCTTGTTTATTGCTGTTTATCTATCTGTCTCCTGTAACTGGTTTTTATTTTACTTTCTCAAAAGGGCTTGGCCTTTGCTAGGCCACAGTTGAAAATAGGAACTTTTTAGTCTTAATCTGTCTTGCCTGGATACATAAAGGTTGAATAAAATAAAAATAAACACTGCAAATCAGCAATCTTGGAGGTTGCATATATTGGTATTAAAATGTTCTGTACCAGATTGCAGATATTCGAATTTTTGGATACTTGTTACAGCCCTATGCTATAGAGCAAAAAGTTTTTAAGAATTTTTATAGCTGCTTCTGGATAATACTCGAGTAAAAGCAACTTTACATTTTAAATTTGATATAAGGGCAGAGTTAAGAAAAGAGGTGTGATATCACAAACTGGGATCAGGAGCTGAAAGAGTGGAGCAAATGTTTGGGGGTTTGTTTATCTCTGTGCTGTACTTTAGGCTTTTAAAACCCATGGAATATGGTGACAAAGCTCTTAAGTCAAGTCAATTTGAGAGTTAGGAAGTTTGGTCACAACAGCTGCAGCTCACACCTTTATTCTCTGCTTACTTGCTTTATGGGTTCACACTTTTGAGGCTGTGAACAACACTTATCGGGTCCAGACCATAAATGACAGCACGTGCAATTTATGGCTTTGATTCAATAAAAGAAAAAAAAAAAAAGGTTAAATTAGCAGCTGTTCACAGGCTGCTTAAGGGAGAAAACTGAGACAAAGAAAACGTTTATCTTGAACATTTTCTAAAGTTAAGATTCAAACAATGATTTTTAGAATAGTATATACATCAAAGTCGAACTAGAATTTTTAGTTCATATTTTAAATGAAAAAATCTTTATTAAATAGTTATATTGAGTCATAGTGGTTCAGTTTAAAGCCCTACTTTTTTTTATGCCTCTTTGTCTTGATGCTTGCAAGTGGAGCATCTGAAAATCTCAGTTCAAATTCCCAATAGCCCTCAACTGGGACACACTGCTGCCCTCGGACAGCGTGCAGATGGAAGGGCTCTAAAAAGAAGTATAATGTCAACATTGTAAGTTTAAAATGTTCTTTTTGTCTGTGCGCGTCTGCAGGCAACCATCTGAAGCTCTTCCAGACGTTTTTCCCATTGGGCCTGGTGCTTACAGGAAATGTCTGATATTCCAGGAGTGGAAATTGTGTGTGTATGCACATGGGAAAGAGTGGTGTTGAGTGGCAAGTGTGAAGCAAAGAGAATATGGACCTGTATGTGTGTGTGTGCATGCATGCGTGTGTGTGTCTGACGTAATGTTTGAGCTTACCCAGACAGAGACAAACCAAACTGTGACACACATACACGTACAGGGTGTGTGTCTGCGTGGGTTTTAAAATCATCAGATAGGTCTGGCTAACCGCTCAGATGTGTGTGTTTGTGTGGAAGTAGTTCTTACAGAAGTGCCGTTTGTTTTCCATATTTTGGGGGAAAAGACAGCTAGGCAAGAGTCAACAATCAACTTGTTGATTTATGCAGCTACTAGTTCCTTCCATTACGCCTACAAGCCACCACTGAAGCAGAGTTTGTTCTCCATTATTTTTGATGTATGAGAGTTTTAGTTGCAGAGAACAAGGTCAGAATCAACAGTCTTGTGTTGATTTATGCAGCTCCTGCTTCCCTGCGCCTATCGTACATCAGTGCAGGACATTAACACCGTTCACAAGGCAAATGCGGGTTCGCCTTTAAATGTGGTAGGTGAGTTTCTCTCCTCTAACAATCACAGTAGCAGTTTACTACTCATTGGGAACCTTTGTTCTTGTATTTCTGAGATGTAACCGGTTCCTTTGGACAACTTGCTAATGTATTATCTGAACATCTGTAAATCTTTGCTAAAAAAACACGAGTGCAACATTCTTAGAAGTTCCATGTACTTTAACCCCTTAGAACTGCACATGTCACTGGCGAGACCTGAATAACACACGCTACCATAACTAAAGTAACTTTTTGTCCCTTTATCTGATCAATGTGAGTCAGCAGATTCTGATGTGGCATGGGACAAAGCCGTTTTTCTCCAAGACAGAATCAGCTGATTCTTGTTGATCGCGTAAATGGTTGAAGAGTTTCAGTATGTCGTTGATTCACTACTGTTAACTGCTGCTTATCAGTGCAAGGCTGCTTTTCTCCGCTTCAGAATCTGCTGAAATTGTGTCAACGATTGAAGAATAACCGTAGGGATGTAGTACCGTTTGGTACCAGTGCCACGTCATCAGTTTTTACTGGACTGATAAGTTTCAGCCTTAACGGTATTGCCAGTACTGTGCCAAAGTACGTTTCCCATGCCAGAATTTGTTTCACGGCATGGGCTACTTTGTTTTGACTTGACTTAAAAAAACTCGGCCAGTCTCTCCCTTTTACATCACTGCTTTTTCCGCTCCTGTGTGTGTGTCGGGGTGGGGGCTGCTCACGCACTTTCACACACACATTCCTCTGCAACACATGCACGTGGATGGCAGAGCGGCCGCGAGCAATAATGTCCCAAGTGTGTCTTTTTTTTTCTAAAGTAGATGCAGATAGCGCGCGGTGTCAAATGTAACAAAAGCGTGACTGTTGGGGCGATAACACCAGTAACCTGTCCAAACACCGCGCTAAAATACAACAGATTCTAGCAATGTTAGACTGTACAAGTGAGACATCTAGATCCGCTATTGTTTCAACAGGTGTGTATGCTAGTCTACACATATGGAGCCTGTGACTAAAGTGTTGTTTGTCAAACATAAATGCATGAAATTTGAATAAAAATGAGGAGGGAAATGAATATGGCTACCAGCACTGTAATAAAGAACAGTGATATTATATTAACACGTTATATTAACATATTGTGTTTTTATTTGTTCTGAAATAAAAGGTTTTCATGTACATAGTTTATTTGTCTTCTCCCTCCTTGTTTTCTCACGGAAAAGCATCAATAAGAATACCGGATCGTTAAGTGAGGAGTAGTATTGATAAAATCTTATCGACACCCATCCCTAAGTAACAGCAGTTGAAAGAATGTTAACACTGGAGCTAAAGCTACGGTGTTACAGGGTTAACCTTTGGCCAAATGATATTAAAGATATTAAAAAGCTGTTAAATTTTGTTAATTAACTTTGTTTTGTTAAAAAAAAATAGTGTTGAGCCTGAAATTACAAAACAAAATTTCTACATTGGCAGTGATAAAACAAGAAAGGTTTGCAACATGTCAAAAAGCTTATTGTCAGTATCATGAAAAGATCAAAATCACTGATATTAATCTTTGTTGATATACAACTCAGTACTAAGAAAAACATTGCTTTTATTGGAAAGTCACAGTATTCAGTAACTTTAATCTCCCCTCTATTAAAAAAGATTTGGGTGTTGCTTGTAGTTCTAAAAAAACAGGCCACACCCACAGCTTACACATAAGCAGCTGGACAATCTGGTTGTTCAAGGTTACTTACTCAACAGTGAGTCTAATGATTTTTGTCCCATTTAAAAAAAAAAAAAAAAAAAAAAAAAAAAAGAGATGCCATTTTTTTTTGGCCTCTTGTAGATTATTTGCCGATCCATTCATGCAGAACTACTTGCCAGAAAATTATGTTTAACAGTATGATTAGTTAAGGACTGGATTGATTTAGGTAAATAAGTATAATTTTTATATCCCCCAATATGCCACTCATTTTTCAAAAACATTTGCTTAAAAAATTTCTGTTTGAAAAACTAAGTTTAAGAATTAGCATATTTTAATCTTCCAGAATATCTCCTAAATAAATTTGTAAAATTAAATAAAATTGGACAATAATGTGATAGTTTTTTACTCATCTTTTACATGTTTTTATTACTTTTAATCCTAACAAAATTAGGCTCCAAATTCAATTTAAAAATGTTTTATTCACATTGTTGTGTACCAGTAGCATACAAATAAATTCTTTGAAAAAGAGCTTATTTGTGACAATTAGTGAAAATATGCTGGACGGGTCACAAGATGTCTTCTCCAAGCTCTCAGGTGGGGTTTGCCTACAATTCAGTTGAATTTATAATAAACTACTGCCACTCTACAGAAAACATGTCCTAGAAAACAATGCAGGTTTTTGTATTTTGGCTAAAAATGGCATAATCATAATTAAAAGACTACTGGGAATGCTTTTACTGTAGAGGAAGAGATGATTGGAGTGGGACTTTAACAACTTCATTATTTTTTATTTTAAATCATGGGGGTTTTAACTAAGACAATTTCTGTAAACCGTGTAAAATGTTCTTAAGGATTGCTTTTGAACTCAACTGTTGTTTTTTTAGGTGCTACTCCTTATTGTGTAATCCATTTTTTGACATGCTCTCCTGTGAGCTATTACAATTTTCTAGCTAAAGATAACTTGATGAAATATAATTCTTTTACTAATAAAATAAGTTTTAAACTAACTTTCCTTAAAAAAAAAGCCCCATGCAGAAGAAAATGTAGCTTCGTAATATGTTCTCTCTGACTGCTGCCCAATTCAGACGAAAGAAATCAAAATAAATACATTTTATCCTTATTATTTAGAGCTGCATATGTTTTGACATAAAAAAAGTTATTGCAAAACATTATAAAAAGCCCTTCAGTGCTAAAAGTTTTTTTATTATTCATCATTGATTGAAGATAAGAACAACCTTGTGCTTCTTCCTGCACTGTGCTCATGATGACTCATTACTATTTTAAATCTTGTTCCCTTAAATGTGCAGTGATGAGATTCTTTAGAAATTGATCACTTAAGTAAAAAAGAAAAAAAATCTAAATTTTACCTTTTTTAATCACAACAGCAGATCTGTAGAACTTAAATTCTACTTTTTAAAATTTGTTTTTGTGTTCCCTCATTTATCACAGTAGTTAAATTAAATCTGGCTGAAAGGTGGTGCAGTGGTTAGCACTCTTGCCTCACAGCAAGAAGGTTCCCAGTTCAAGTCCTGGCTGGGGGACTTGAAACAGTGTCACCAATGGGGACCTTTCTGTGTGGAGTTTGCATGTTCTCCCCGTGCATGCGTGGGTTTTCTCCCTGCGGACTGCGGCTTCCTCCCACCATCCAAAAACATGCTTCATAGGTTAATTGGTCACTCTAAATTCTCCCTAGGTGTGGATGTGAGTGTGCATGGGTGTGTGACTGTGGCCCCTGCGACAGACTGGCGACCAGTCCAGGGGTGTCCCCTGACTTCTCGCACGAGTAGCCGGGTTAGGCTCCGGCAACCCCGTGACCCTAAAAGGGATAAAGCGGTTTGGAAAATGATGAATGAATGAATAAATCTGCAAAGTAATCGTCTTTATTTTTTATACTTAATATAGCTGTTTTAAGGCTCTAAAATCTCACTCAGCACTGTAAACACTTTTGCAGACTTGAGCATTTTTTACACTTTTCTCTCATGTTTAAAAACTCTTAAAGCTCAAACCTTCGTAAAACAAAAAGTCCAGTATTATTGCATGAAACCAAATATCGTCTCGTTACCAAGAATTTATGAAAATTTGACAAGCAGAATGCATTCTGTACAGGAAACATTACACAGAGATTGATTGACAACTGTCAACAGCCAATCAAAGCACAGAACACATTGCGCTGAAAAACAAACATGCCAACTTGCGCGAAAAAAGTCTTAAACCGCACAACTGCTAAATTTGAGTGGTGTTATAGCGAGATACCACCGTAATCATGAAGGGTTTTTACCTTTCTAAAAAATGCCTGAATGAACAATGAACAGTTAATGTATTTTTACTGACAATCTATTTATATCAGCTTTTTGGGATTTCTAGCTAGCATCTGGCTAGCATTTCAAAGCTACGGTGTTCCACAGGCGACATTTTCCATAAATAACTGGCGATAGGTGAAATCTGTGAAGTAGAATTACAGATGTTTAAGGCTGTAATTCCTTCACTACACATTCTATTTTCTCAGGAAGACATTCTTTTTTTTTACACTTTTCTTTCTTGTATAAACTCCTGAAATTCAAACCTTTGTAGAAAAGCAAGCCAAGTATTATAGAATGAAAACAAAGATCTGCTTGCGATTAAGGATTTCCCTATCTGACAAGCTGCCCCCCGTGACCCGGGAAGGGATAAAGCGGGTTAAGAAAATGGATGACTGGATGGCATGTGCCGTTTCTCTGTACAGAAGACACACACAAGTAGAGGTTGAATGACTACTTTGACAGTCAATCAGGAAGCAGAACACAGTGAGCTGTTTAAGTATGCAAAGTTGCTCTGATAAAGATCCATGTAAAAAGTGGGACAGCAAAAGGTGAACCCCAATATAGTGAGGGAATGCTGTACATGTTTTTTATTTATAATTTTAGGTCTTTGCAGCTGGGGATGTCCCATCATGAACTTAAAACTTTTTCTTATGTAAGTTTTATGCATTGTAACTTAACTTAACTTAACTTAAGAACCCATGTTTTTTTTTAAAAAAAAGCTTATAAAATATTTGAAAGCATACTAAGAAAAGGGAGAAGTGAATCAACAAAACTTTTCAGTAAGGATTGTGTAGTGTATGAAACAATGTAGTCTTTGTGCTCTAATTGGTTGAACATGGAGCTTTAGTCTGTCTCCATTACATTAAAAGCCTGTAAGACACTTCAAAAAGAACGTTCAAAAACAGTAATTTTCCTCAGGACAGGAAGAACAAAGATTACAGTGAAAATAAGAAAGAAACGATTACTCAGTCCAACATAACTTTGAAATTGGAATCACAAAATCAGAAAAACCCAAAGATGCATCAAATGACCAGGATTTAAGGTGGAAAAAAAAGTGGAGCGCGCTCACTTGTGTTTAGAGATAGTCTCTGGGTTTGTGTGTGTGTGTCTGCTGAAAAGCAAGCCAAGAGAAAGACCAACTGAGTGGGTGCTGTGTGTGTGAGCATGTGCGTCAGGCCGTCATGAATGGTGTGTTTGAGATGGAGCGCAGTGCAGAGTTCCTCGAGCTGGACCAAATTGGAAACAGAAAAACAAACATTCCCTAGGAACCCCCGCTCCCACCTCCCTCAGTCATCTTCTTCTGCTGGTTAGTGGCGCGGTCCAACCTGTCTGGGACAATGTAACGGTCTATAGTCAGAGCAGACCACACACGCTCATGGGGTGGTGTGTGGGGGGAAGCCTGAGGGGAGAGTTTCAGCTACAATGACAGTTAAAAAAACAGACAGAAGAAGCATTTGAAAATGACAGAAGGCTCAGCATTGGATGGATGATGGGAAGGAGGGAAATCAAGACGGTTTAATGTTGATGGACTTTAGATGTGAAAATGGGGTTTCAATCAGGATGAAAAAAAAACATTTTGAGTTTTGTTTTTGAAAAAAAAAGCTAAAAACAAGGCTGGGAAGACAGTGATTGAGTGAAAAAGTCAACACTACAAAGTTCTATAGAGGAAATATTCACATAAGTATACCGAGTCTTTCTAAAACTTTTCTCTCCATGTTCTTTTTCTGTTTTATTAATGATAAGGAAAAAAAAGTTGTTTTCCACTTTTCCTTCTGCTTTCCGTCACTGTTGAAAAAACTTCTTTCAGCTCTTAATTGCTAATACCAAGATGTGGTCAGTCCTAAAACAACAGGAAGCGAGTCAGTGTGCATGCAGGTTGGCTTCACGTCTGGCGTATTACAGCACGAGGTGCATGTGTGTAACTTTTTATGCCTGTTTTTTTTTTTTGCACTCCTCACTGGTTGACATTTGTCATTCTCAGAATGAGGGGTTTCAAAATGACTCATCTTCAGTAATGACTCATAGTGTCCTAAACATTTCATGCCAGCAAACTTTTAAAAACTGTTTCACTTTCTTCTCACAGTCTTTCTGTGTGTTCATTTTGTAAGTGTAGTGATGCATTTGAAAGTACAGGTGAACAACAGAAAAGTCATATCTGGGATTAAGCATAATTCCTGTATCTAATTCTGAACTTTATCTGTCACTTCATATATATCTACATAAACGTCAAACAGTGTTCTATCCTTTGAGAATATTTGATTCTCCGACACACACACACCTCCATACACACTTTGGTCAGCCTGTGGAAACTGGCTGAAGATAAATACAGACTCAGATTTAGATTTGCGGTAAAAGGCAGAGCGAGGCCGTATGGATGGAAAGAAGAACGATTGGCACACAGCGAGAGGGTGGTACAGACACTGAGGGTGGAGTGATATTTGTGGTTGGGGCAACAAAAGGGGGAACTGAGAACTGAAGACCTAATGCTAAAGTTACAAAATAAAGGAAATATTGTTGTCAACGGTTGCTGTTGCTGGAAATCTTTAAAAATAACTTACCGATTGCTGCATTGTTGTGATTTTTGTAGAGCAATCAGTGTTTAAAAATGCTTGTGGAGTTAGACTCTTCTGCAGTTTATTAAACTAGTACATTTGTCACTAAATTGCTGACACCAGCTGTGCTGTATGCTTTCTTCAAGCTATATTACTGCACTTTAAGTGAAAAATAGGATCATTTTGGACTTAACCAACTGTTCCTGGCTCTGCCCTTTGACACAGATGAAGTAAATGATTGGAATTCATTGAACAAGAAATACAGTTTACATCTTTTAAAAATCTTGTTCTGTTTTTTCTTTCTTTTCTGTTCCTTGCTGAAACCAAAAAATCTAGGGGACTGTGTTTGTTTAATTTTTGGCTGTAAAATCCCTCACTACAGACATTATAAACTTTTCTCAGACACACACACGGACATTTTCACACTTGTCTTTCTTGTTTAAACTCTCAAAGTTATAGCCATCATAAAAAAAGAAGTCATATATTACAGAAGGAAAACAAAGATCTGCTTGTGATCAAGGATTTGTGTAAATGTGGCATATTCTGTACAGGAGGCACAACATGGAGGGGATTGAGTGACCCAAAAAAAAAAAACTTGCAAAATTTCACTGGAAAAAATCCACGTAGCATAAAATCCTATTCAAATAGTAAAGGTAACGCCATTTGTTTAATCTTGGGGCTCAGGTGTCTTAAAGAGTACTTCTTTGATTTGTTTCCATTTTGTTAGTTACTTTTTAAAAATATAGAGGAACTATTGTCTATTGAGAATGTGCTCTCACTTTTTCCTGTCTTCCTCCTTTTTCAGGTTGTTGACGACCGTAAAGATGGATGTAAACCAGAGTTGGGAGAAAAAAAAAAGAAGCTAGAGGACAGCATAACATGCACTCCACTTCAACTTGGATCTATAACACATTTGATCAAACACAAAGCTGCATTGCTGTTTAGATGGACATCATGCCGCAGTCCCAAAGCAGGAGCTGCAAATGCTGCTTGAGATTTTAAAACACAAGTAAAAGGCTGCTGAACATTTTTTGGCCCTGATTTTCAGAAAACCATGAGGAGTTGACCTGAGGACACAAAGGGATTGTACTTCGAATCTGCCATTTAATTTCCGGCTTCCATTGCATCACTGTGGAGTACAGAGAAACAGTAGCTTACCTGTGCCCCTGGAGGAACTGTTAAGGTACCAGGTTGACTCGGGCTGCTTTAACAGAGCTGATGCCAAAGCCAGAAGTCTGCCATGGTGTCTTTATAACCTGATGACCAGACAAGGTAGGACAAATGTATTTTAAATTGTTAATTTAACCATTACAATTGTGAAAATGTGACAGTTGCTTACATTTTATTTCAATAAAAAAAAGATCTTTAAAATATGCACAGAAAACAAATAATGAAGAATGATGAGAGAAGAATCTTTTAAAAATGTAGAAATGGAAGAAAAAACTGAAAAGCATCAACATGTAGGAAGACTATATCTTTAGCTGTTTTATAAATCTTTAGGTTTACGCTATTTGCTTAGATGTAAAAATAAATAAATGAAAAAATCCTGCTCAAGCTGGGAAGTGACTAAGAACTTAGGGAATGTTTAATTATTTTGACAAAATCATATATTTTTTGATTGGGTATAAAAGAATAGGTGCTTAACCCCTTGACAACTTGACCTAGAAGAAGTCAATTAATCTTTTTTTTTTTTTTTTTTTTTTTTTCTGTATATCCTTGACTGAGTAATACACACAACATTTTTCCCCAAATCTGCATTAATGATTTTGTTAAACAGTCACTTTAAACCATGACTGACCTGTTTTTTTGTAGATCCTGATTCCTGGGTAACTGGTGACAATCTGAAGTAAAATATTCTAAAAATAACTATTTAAGGCATCTTCATTGGAAGAAGGGATTGCAACAATATATATATATGTGTGTGTGTGTGTGCGTGTGTGGGTGTGTGTGTGTGTGTGTGTGTGTGTGTGTGTGTGTGTTTTGTAGTGCTATTGAATTATGGCCTGACAATTCTTGCTCTTCCATCCAGCCTGCTCCGGTGCATTCTTGTTCTGTAAAGCTTATTAGCAGATCTCATTAGTTCCTCACACTCAGGAAAAATTAGAGGTTGCTGCTTGGTCAGTTGGTTGGCAATGATTAAATGTTTCACCAAATATGCAAGTAATTGTTACCAAGAGTATGGTATTAACTACACATTTTGAACGATGCACTGACTGTACTTTGTTCTAACTACTTTAGGTTGTTAAATTATTGTTAAATGTTAAATGATTGAAAACGTACCAATAATGCTCCCAAATAATTATCTGTCGTTACTGCATGACATTTAGAGGTGGATGAAAAGTACAATATGTGAACTAAATAGGAACAAAAACACATGACATTTTGGCAAAATAGGGTCAACTAAAGGGAAAAAACTGCCCGATGACAAATGTTCTCTTTCTACCAATACTAAACATTTTTTGTGACAAATGTTCACATGTGTACCTTCTGATTTATTTCCACAAAATGTGTCAAAAGTAAATTATTGTGTACCTCTGTGTGTGTTTGTGGGGTGTGATAACCTCACTTCCTTACAGCTTCACAGTGGGGTACACAACTGTTGGTCCTCATAAATGGCTTTTGTGTGAATGTTTCAGTGTATTTGTAGGACAGTGAGACATATCCATTCATCATACTGTTCAAATGGAAATTGTACATTGAAAGACTCAAACACAGGCAGCTGCACATAGCAGACACTTTTTGTCCAGAAACTGAAGCAACAAAATATCCTAATTAATTCCTATTAAGGTCTATTAAATATGCAGATAAAGATTTATAAAGATGGTGTCACCAGATACCATGGCAGTCAGAGATGAATTTCTTAGTTTATTAATGATAGACTAATGTAAATAGAATGGAATCAATCAAAGGTAGACACAATAGGTTTGTTTTAAAACCTTGCATCTTTGTGCTCGTTTATCAACTCTATTTAAAAAAATCCTGGTGAAATTAGTCATGACTAATTACAGTTATCCATTGAAAATGTATGTAAATTTGGCAAGCTGAAAGGATATGCAGTACTCTACAGCCAATCAGGACACAGAACACAATAAAACACTGTTTAAAAAAAAGCAAAATCTGCAAAACAGCGACAATAGAAAGATGAACCGCAAAAAAGTGTGGGACCGCTGTTTTTTATTGACTCAGTGTTACTTTAAATCTGTGTGAAGCATAATCCTGTCTCAGGTGTCAATGATGCAAATGCTTTGAAGCATTCACACATTTGAGATTCTCTTGCCACATTTTTTGGAACGTAAAAATTCTTTCATAGTTTCAGCAATGTTAATATCAGCTCACTCGAGAGTAGTGTGCTAGTACTTTTGGTATTCATTTAATTAGTGGGTTTTGAAATATTAAGGACATTTTTTTATTTTAATAAATTTTCTAATCCATAGAGATAAATGGGAAACTCTTCCAAAAACTGTGCATTTTCAAAGCCATAAACATCTGCACACTTGGTATGCAACAGGGGTTAAACTATTTCACTTACACCCAGCTTTTTGAAATACCTTCAAATTTTTATACAAATACAATTTAAGTTTTATGAAAATTTCAGATCCTTCATGGATTAATATTTGAAGTCAATGAAGTGGAAGGTTTTGAAGCTTCAGTGGTGACATCATTGATTAGAGAGAATAGAGGGGATTTTTGAAGATATTTTTTTAACCGCTATAACTCCATTACTGTTTTTTACAGAAAAGTAAAGTTTTTTAAGGAAAATGTAGCAATATACCTCTAGTTTATTTGAAATCCCATTCTCAAAATTGTGAGGCAAACACTTTCCCCTCATTAGTGGCCCAAATCTGAGACAAACTTCACTCAAGTCCCCTATACCCGGCCACTTTAAGTCAGTGGAGGTTTTTTTTTTTTTCTTACCAAACTTGGTTTTAACTTGCAGTTGTGAGAACATACTTATATCCAGAGACATAACACTGGCACAAGTTGTTGCCAAAATGGTTGGGATTATAACAAGACTACATTTACTTTAATAGTATTGAAAGAATTGAAAATTGCCACTGTACTATTAGTTTGAATGGGATTCTGTCTGCAAGCATGCATATTGCATGTAAGATCTAGTCTGGGAGAGGCAGATGTGGGTGTGTTTGCTTTTTTGTTCAATATGCCCCCAAACTTGTGTTGTAGCCAAGTGAACAAGTGTTAACAAGCTCTTTGCAGACTGTATTTACTTAGTCCATATGCTGGTGATCTATACAGCTGTGTGCTGCCTCTGGTCTGTCTGAGAGAAAAATCCCCATGCTGATGCAGCCTTGTGTGAGGTACAGAAACTTCTGCTAAGTCAGCTGCTGGGTCTGCTTATCCAGATGAAATAGTGAGCTGTGTTCATTTTTTTCTGTATACACGTAGGGCATATTTCTCTTATATTAAACAATTTTTTCCCAATATTAATCATTTCACAAACTTGACATACATTTTTTACAACGTGAATTACACACTTTAAGTTCACGGTTTCTTACAGCTTTCTTTACATTTTTCAAGTGTTGTCAGGGTCTTTCATGGACTTTGAAATTAACGGATGATGAGTTACAATCTTAAAGCTAATAAAAGCAAGAAGACCTAAAAGCTCAAGCTGCTGTTGAGGCTTCTAGGCCAGTAGTACCAGAACCGCTATGAAAAATGTTAAGGTTAATGCTTTAGGGAGCTGTGAGGCCAGAGGTTAACCTGTACGGGTGCTGCTGGTTTTTTGGTTGTCCGGGCCAGTGAGGATCATAGACGGGAGCAACTGCATTTTGAGGGGAGCACAGGTGTGTCTTGCAGTTCTTGAGGCTTGCATGGCCACCTCAAGGGACATCATGGAAATGGAACGTGCAATTGTTGTGTCTGTGTGTGTGGTAAGTGCATCATGACGTTTTTGTGAGGATAATGTAAGATGCTCACGTTTATGAGTGATGGTGTCGCACAGTGCCCTTACATCACCTTCTAGTCGTTAGTAAGGTGCGCTTACTGGCTCCTTACTGACCACATAAATGCTGCATGTGAGTTCCCGTGGGATGCCCACACAATATTTAATTTCCCAATTTCCAGCAGTCAGGTGGCGTGTAAGGAGGACACGCTTATGTCTTGAACAGCAGTAACCGGCCCCTTGCACAGGATTTGGGATGGCTGAAAAAACGGTATAACATGCAGCATCTGACCTACTTCACCCACACATTTGTGTTGTATAAGCGTTCGCTACAACCCGTCACCCGCAGGATACCCGTAGGAATATGTGCATAAACATTTTCTCGCTACACGCTTTTAGAGCGGTATTGTGAGCTACCTGCGGGCCAAGTACAGGTTTGGCCATTTTTTGCCTCCAGCCAGCTCGTATTTACCTAAAAGAGCTGTTGTGACAAAGGCCTAAAACTGGTAGCAGAAGAATCTATACGGAACAATAAAAGCAGAGTAACTGGGATGTGACAAATATTTTTAACAGTTTTTGTTTTTTTTGTTTTTTTTACCATCCAGATGTCCCGCCAAGACCAAGTCAATCAACATAATGCAGCAGGTTAAACAGTGGACTGCTGTGTTGGTTTAAATGTGTTTCTAGTGGAACAAATGAGTATTTATGGAACAATGATGGCACAATATATTTACTAAAAAATGAAGTGTTGTAAAACTGCTAGAGTTATTTACCTAAGGCTTCTAGGTAAATAGACATGTATCTAGTTAGTGGACTTATTTTCAAGGCCTTAGTTGTGGTATGTAGAGAGTTTGGGGGAAAATGTAATTGTTGTTTTAGAATTAATCTTTGCTTGTGATTTTGACCACACTGGGAAGGTCTGGACCTCTCTGTACCTTGTATTTTGATGTCCGTTTCTGATGTATTTTCCAGATTCTCTAACAGACACCAATACCCTTCAGTTCTTTTCATTAGTTTTTTTTTTTTTACTTTGCACAAAACTAATGGGTTTTTAGCATTCGTAACATGTTTTTTTTTTCTTCCAAACAACAAAAAGAACCAAGACAGCAGGTTTTCTAAATCTGTTTTTAAAGTTAGGTTAATTTAATTATTTAAATTTAAGTCAGTTGAATAACAGTACGTCACATACTACAAAATGTCATTAATTATCAACAACAACTGGTCCAAAGGGAAGTAGACCTCGATGGAAAATATTTTATTTGGCTACAGATAATAGCCAAAGTAACTATTTTTATTGGGACATTATCAGGATCTGATATCATTGGAAAGAAATGTTGCTTTTTTGGAATTAGACAGTGAAACTTTGTAAACTGAATGTCATGATGCTTTGGGGATGGGGGGCTGACTTTTGCTACTAAAAAATCTAAATTTATGTTGTCGGGCTTCCACAGACTTTGAGACTTCTCAGGGAAATAAATAAATAAACAAAAAAAATGTGCGCAAATGTTTTACCTTTGCAAGTGGTTCTGAAGCACGACTGTGTCTGCATCTCAACACTCCTTCAGGGAGAGGTTTAATGTGGAGAAAAAATTGTGCACATCCAGATGTGTGACAACTCATAGGATTTTGTCTTTCACTTTGACTTGCAATATGTTCAGAAAAAAATGGTCATGCTGTTCTTCTTATTTTATTCTTGTTAAATATTTAGTTTTATGGCTGAAAAGAGCTATTTCCTATTAGCTGGTATAAAAGAGCGTTATTCTATCCGTGTGATCAATTGGTATTATTGCTGTTCAGAGAAAAAAAAAAAAGCAAAGAATATGACATTTCTAATTCAACTTGGGCACCCTTATATGTGTTTGACTGGTTGAATATACACTTCTAAACTTGTGCCCTGAATTAGATACTTACTTGTGATAAAACACCAGTTTCGCTAAAAGAATATTGAATGAAACTTTGTCTTTAGAAATGTGGATATAAGAATGAGGTTGGAGGGGGAAAAAAACGACTCTGAGAAAAACGAGGTAAGGTATGTACGTTTCAAAACTCTTGTATTCACTCATCGCTACGCAAATTTCTACAACCATTTTCTGGCTCTATGTACAAAACGCGTGGCCATTGAACGCATGTCTCAAGTTAAGCCAGGTTAAACTTTGACCATTCAGCACCGCACAGCACAGAAAGAAAAGCTGCTTTTCTACTCCTCAGAATCAGCTGATTCACGATGATTGTGTGAATGGTCCAAAAGCCAGTTATTTAGGTGTCACTGCGACATTATTGGTGTTAAAGGGTTAATTACGGTGGCCCTGAACGTAAATCACATTTTTCTTGTTAAATTTCATCTCAGTGAAGCATTTTAAAGTCCCACTCCAACAATATTTTGATCTAAACCCCCCCAAAAAAGGAGAAAAATAATCTTGTACCCTTGAAACCCTGAGATTATACCCCTTTAAAGCTCAAAAACCCATATGGATGCTTTTTCTGATTCCATACAAGAAATCCAAGTGGCCAAGTGTATGTAGTGTAGTGCTCAAGTGGCATTCCAAAAGACAATTCCACTTGGAGCTCATTTTAAGTTTGCATTATAAATCCCTGATCCAAAAAGGCCCTCCTGCCATGTTTTTATAGTATATTGAAGTTTCTGGTCTAGCATGTCAAATTCTGTTCCACGTTAGAAAAGGGATTGGGTTTTCCAAAGACATGTTTAGGTGGTGCTGTACAGGTTAGATTTACAGCCTTCTCTGATGGAATATTAGGAGGAATTAGACTGAGGAAAATAACTAGCCCTACTAATGGATAAATGCCACAGAATGCTTAATACTAAGCTTCTTTGTGTGTATGAGTGGGTTTGCGTGTGTATGTGGTAATCTCCGTAGCAGGTTACTCGCTATTAGTACACTACTGAACAAGGGGGCAATTCATTCAGCAGCTATAACTGTCTGGTGTGTGGGTGTGTGTGTCTGATGGTGGGGGTTGTGGGGTGTCAGAGTGAGGGAGGGAGAAATTATGTGGGGAACTGTTTAGCAGCTTTCTGTGTGTAGACTGTGTGTTGTTTTTAGAGAATTGTTTCCGTAAGTCTTTCTGGACCATATGGTTAAATGTGGAAAATGGCCCCTTTAAGGGTCTATACGTATGGGAACATGCACATTTCAGTGTGTGTGTGCATGCATTGGTCTGGACTGTCCAGAGTGAAGCTGTACAAACAGAATAGCTTGTGAACAGGAAAAAAAAAACATAGGGGTCTTGATGTCAGTGACATCTTTCAAACTGTCTCACTTGTGCTGACAAGTATGAGCACTCCTTTATCATCTTTTTTGATCTATTTATTTAATTCTGACCATAGACGATTGCTCATCTTCTCTAGATTTGTATTGTCAGTTGTACCAATAAAATACTGGACCTCGTAAGATATTTTTACTTTGTTACTTCTTTTCCGTAATTTGCTATAATTTGCTGTTTATCGTTTTCAAAAATGGAATACATGGAAACTTTAGGTTAATCTCCTACAAGTGTAGGGTTTGTTTCAGTTGTCGGCCTGTAATTTTGTCTAACTTGCACAAACCTGTGAATTGTGCGTACTATCTTATAAAGTTAAAAAGCTAAGCAACATACAAAAGTGCAGAGTTGTACACTTGAGGACTCTTTGTCTAAGCTAGCTTGTTTCCTTTGCTTCTATAATACAGAACCTATTTTTAAATAAAGGTTCAAATTGTAAGTTTTAATAAGAGAGAAAATGGTAAAAATGTCATATCTGTTTCAGAAAAGTGTATGAAGTGTGTAGTGTTTTTGTTGTTGCAGATTTCAGCTATCAGGGGTTATATTTATGACGTAACTACCTCAATAAATGAGGGATAACTGTAAAACTGTTTCAGTAAGATACCGACTATACCTGCAAAGGACACTTACAAAGTAAGCTTTCATTCAAGCACTCATTTATAGATAAAGTCATTATTAAATACATTGTCACCCTATTTATAAAGATGTTTCTTATTGTGTTTTATCTGAATGACATTGGCAAAGAAAGAAACTTTTTAGACCATGAGAACATGGGTTTTTATTAACCATATAAATAAATGGGGCAATATCATTATCTGAAATGCAGCATAGTTAAGAAAGAGACTGTTTTAACATTTTTTAAAATTGATTTACACGAGTAGTTATTCACTTTGGAGTTATGTTCTGATGAGCTGATTGGACTGAAAGGTTTGACATTTTCTGGATCTTCATTTGCAATAGCAATTCAAGTTGTAAGCAACAGTATGATACCTCATTGGATTTTACCTTCTTGTACTCTTCGTTCCAAATCATTTCCATCTGTTAAGGTGATAAGCTATGAACATCTTTTGTTTAAAACAAAAGGCATGTAGATGCAGGGGGTTAATTTTGCTTTTAAAACTTTGAAGCCTTCTTTGCAAAATACTACAATAACAAGCCCCATTCCCTGTTGAGACAAATGAATACCAGTGCCTAGCTTTCTAGGATATGCTGTTTAGCCTTATTTTATTCTTCAGAAACTGTTAAAAGCATTTTAGGCAAAGTATTGAGATGCTAAATTCCCTTAAGCCTTACTAAAGACCGGAATCCGACTTATGTCCTGTCTGCAGTCTTCTTGTTCTCCTAGTGTGAACTTGGCTTTAATCACCTCTCTTTTTTTTTCCTTTCTTGCTCTCTCTGGTATCTTGATATGGTCTGTGTTCTGCAGTGACTTCTAAACATTTACATTTCTGCTTTCAAGTGCTGTTTATAAATGGTTCTTATCTGCTATCTAACACACACTGACACAGGAACAGACAGTGAATCAAATCTTTAGTTGTCCCGACAGGAACGCTGTTACTATGTCCATAATAGGACAGGAGGAGAGAGAAATAAGAAGGCAAATAGAGAAGAGTGCCACATAGACAGGAAGAGGAGGAGGCAGTTAATTTGCCACCAGAGTTTTTTTGTGGTGAAGTGAGGTGTGGAGCTTTGGTTACTTTAGCTCCCAGGCCTTTTCAGTGATCTGATTTTTCCCTTTCATGGGTTGTACCTTTGTAGCTAAACAGCACTCCAAAGAGTGCACTCTATGCCTTGCTCAAGAACACTTAAATAAAGCACAGAGGAGATAACGTGACCTTTGGGTTTAAGGATACTCATGTTTTGGATCAATCTACTGCCCTTCCGTGTTAGCCTCATCCTGTGCACTTGGTTGCTCCCCCGTCTTGATAAACACCTTGCAGATTTCTAGTACGGAAAAACCCCTTGAGGACCAGACACTCTGCCCCCGTCTTAACTCAGTAGGGTGCGACAGAAAAGGGCTAATTTGGGATAATATTACTGAAAAGAGAAGACTATTTTTCTGAAAAATGCTTGTGCCGTTTAAAAAAAATGTGTGAAAAAATATGTATATATGCAGGAAAACATTAAACTCTTAGAAGTGTTTTTTTAGGGGTGGGAGTTCTATATCACTGTTGTTGTTTTTTTTTTTTTTTTTTTTTTTTATTTACGGATGTTTGTGTTGGTCCTACTCTGCATTAATAAATCCAAAGATATTTGGAGGGGGAGAATGGGGGACTATAACCAAGCAACTTAAATAAATGTGCAACTTTTCTAACAGAAGCAGCATTTGATCTCATTTCTGTTGTCTTCACTTCTATATGCTGAAAAACCAGAGCCTATACAGACAACAGAGTAATTTATGTTGGCATTGTGCAACGAGATGCACATCATTCTCAAATCTAAGGGTCTGATTGGGTTTTGTTTAAAACAAACATTGGATGCAACTTTCATCCTGATTCATAAAAAGGCAGTGACATCTCTTGTGCTCAGTATAGTAGGGCTTTGTATTGACTCAAGTCTGGTGATATGAAACGTATTATGATACACATGTCACTATGCAATATATCCCAATATGGCAAGACCATAATACATATGTGACAATTTTTTTAAGACTATAACTTCGAATACTTGTACACATATTTATATACATATTTTATTTAAGCAACGTTATCTCACATACAATTTGCTTTTACCCAAGCAAAGTTCAATTGCTTTTCGTTTGGTAAATTATGACATTTTTGTAATCATTTAATGCTGTCAGGTTTGCACACAAAATATTTTTAAGCATTAAAAGAACTATGATTAAGAAAATAAAGTGTATATCCATTTCCAACATTGCTTAAATGTACTTTGGTACATAGGCAACGACTACTGAATCCTTTAACGTTAAAGCTGTTGCCTGCGACTCCTAAATAACACACTTTTTGATGTCCTATAATCCTTCAACCTTTTACGCAATTTACGTGATTTAGTTGATTCTGACAGTACGTAAAACGGCTTTGTATATTGGCTTTGAACTGATATGCAGCACTTTACCTGAGTGTTGCATAACAGCGCAAAGCCACTTTTCTTAGCAACAGAATCAATTAATTTACGTTGGTTGCCTAAGCACTTAACTACTGTAAAGTGTTCCATATTAGCGCAAGGCTGCTTTTCTTTGCTTCAGGATCTGCTGGAATAACGTTAATTGTGAAAATGGTTGAAGTCGAATTATGGGGCAACAAAGATAAGTAATTCCTAAAAAAAGGGAGGAAATGAAACATAAATAAAAGGTAGTAATAATAGGTAAAAGTAATCTAACTCCTCCTCCCATGTAATGCTGGCTCTGCTGTTTGTTTCAAACAACTATGCAAGAATTGTAATCAAACAGCAATGAAACACATTTTGCTTGTCTTTTTAATCAAAAATGTATAAATATTTTACAGTAAGCTTTTTTTTTCTTTGTTAATCATACAGCTTTCAACAATCTTATTTGGACATACTTGACTCGCAGTACTTTTAACCAAATGCATTCACTACTTAACTTCTTTTTTTGCTTCTTTGTCATGCTGCACGGCTTGTTGTTAATAAAAACTGTAACATTTGGATGATACGTGTGATAAACTTAAAGGACATGTACTGGTCACCAACTGACAAAATCTAACAGAACCAAATATATAAAGAATAAAACATTGGTATACTTTGGAGACTCAACTCTACATCTTTTTTTTTTTTTAAAACACATAATTCATCATTGTAGATTTTCTTTTCAAGGGCCACACTAGTGGATGTAATCTGGCCTAGTTGTAATTGGGATGAGTTGCACGTCAGACAGGTCACCAGTCTCTGTGTTGGGCCTGTAATTGACTACTTAGCTCCCCAGAGTGTAAATTATCCCAGTGGCAAAAGGAATGTAACCATGCAGTGCATTTCTTTGGACTATGAAAGGTACAAGAGAAAACAAACTCTGGGAAACAAAGAGCACACAAATCATCTGCCTACAGCAGGTTGAGACTTTGCAAGATTCAAGATAAACATTTTATCTTGCCGAAACATTTCAACAAGAAACTGAATGGCGTAACTCAACTAACATTCTAAGAGGGCCTTCCAATTGCAGCCTTTATCTAAAAAAAAGTGATTTTGTAAAAGTATAATATTTTTCATCATGTTATAAAGAAAATTGAACTTTTATAAATATATATATATATTAAGTTTCCTTCAATGTTCACCAAAAACTAGAATATTATGCAATTTATTGTTGTGTGCTATGAAAATGAAATAAATTAATAATAATAATAAAAAAACTTTTGTGATGCCAAATGAGGTGCTGGGGATAAAAATCTGGTTACTTACAAAGTACTTGTATATCTTTCACAAATGTCTTAAAGCCCCTTCAGATGAAAGTGTGTTTTTAACCACGTTTATCCGGCATTAGAGAAAGCTTGTAGATGTGACGTAGAACTTATATTGGCCAGCCACAAGCTCTCTTTTCCGTTTTATTCTGATGTATCCACTTTTAGACGACTAGATCCATGTATGTCTTTATTTTCCTCACCCGAGCTGGCATCTGGTTCAAAGCTGTACGGCTTGATGGCTCTGACATTGCTCGCCATTTTTGTTACATTGACAATGTTAGGTTGGGAGTGAGAGAGGTTGTAAGCTAAAGGGAGAGAGTCTAAACAGATGGATGATGGGAAGTAGGTGCAGGCTTACTCTGCACCAACTGTCCCGCCCAAATCTTGGTGGCAAATTTATGATGAAGTATGTCGCTCATCAAAAACTATGTCCTAGAAAATTACACAAATGTTTTAAAGTTTTGGCTTCTAGACTGCTGGGAACTCTTTTACAATAAAATATAGTTAGAGTGGAACTTTCAAAACAAACATTGACAATAAGTTATGGTTGTGTTAGGGCATTAGAAAAAAAAGCTTCCACACTACAAAACAATATTTGATTACTTCCCATCAATTTCTTGTTGATGAATGTTTAAATATAACATTTTATTATTTAAAATAAATCCAAGGCTCTAATTCATTTTCTGGTACATACATGGCATTTTTAGCAATAAGTTGACAAAATTCTACACCTCTCCATTGCTCTACTATTTTTTGCCATTCATCAACAGCTTAGATCAGAGAGATTAGAGAAAGAATAAAAAGATTAAAAGACAGGAAGAATGATAGGAGGGGCTGGATATAAAATGAGAGATGAAAGGAATTAGGGCGAGGTATCTGCTGGAAAGGTTTAAGCTCTTAACTTTGTGTGTGCACCTCTATGCACACATTTGTGTGTATGTATGCAAGCTTTTTAAGGGTGTCTCAGCAGTTAGATGGGTGTGAAACATTACACACCTTTGTTCTTATGTCTGATTCATGCCAGGATCTTTTGTAAATCTGTGACCTAGTTAAGGAGGTCCCGATCATATCTGAAATTGTGTGATATATCTTCACTGCAGACGTGAAAAAGGTTGATCATTTTTGACAAACTTTGAGAAATTCTGGATTGTTGTCTTTTTTATGCTTAGCCTTTCTACAGCAGAAGAAAAATATGAGGTTTTCCACCATCAAAATATAGGCTTTGACATGGGTAAAAAGTACTAAAAGTACATATATTTTATGGTTTCGTCGGGGAATTCTGACCATTGTTTGTGCCATAAATACAACACAAGTTTATAATTGTTCAGCCCAAAGATAATTTTGAGATTGCATTCAGACTTGTTGTCAAACTGGCAAAGATCCAAGTACAAGTTGCTCTAGATGAAGGCAGAGATGCATGTTTTTGACAATTTAGGTGTAATGTATTCGCCCTCAAGCCACAGTATGATAAATAGCTGATTAAAGTTGAAGTCAATTTCTTCTGCTTTTTACATCGGGCTCTGTTTTTCAGAGAATTACCCAGTCTCATTTATGTTATTATCCAAAGTGCAGAGCTAGTGGTATGCTGACACTTGGATAACAATATGAGATTAATGGCTGATGCCACTCTGTTGGTAATTCATTTAAAGGCATGTATAAAGACAATCCTCCTTGAATAATCTCCTCCTACCTCTAACTTAAAAAGCTTCTGCTTTATGCTCCTTTATTAAAATCTCAGCGCTTCTAGGCAGATAGTCACAGTTGATTGATTTAGGTTTATTGCGATGAGAATACGGAATTGGATTAGATCAAGTATATTATAGTCACCTGCAAAGGGTGTGTAAGCTTTGCAGTCTTGCTTTAACAAGACATACTAGATGCTTTAACCCACATACTTTTTTGAGTTGTTTTTAAAGTATAACCATGTCAAAATCAAATTTTAAAATGCATTGATGATTTTATGAAAAAATTTTAAGGGCTTTCATAAATATCTTATATCTGCTTCATCCTACTGGAGGAAGTTAAAAAGTCTGACAAAATTGATGATGAGGAAAGGACATCAAATAAGGTTTTTGATAAGTTAGGGATTGCATGCGGAGCAAAAAATGCCATTATTTTAGAAAAGCTACATGCCCAGGATATGTTAAATTTAAATTTCTAAAATTCTTCACAAAGCAACATTTTAACTCTTGCACCAATATACCCCATTAATTCTGTTGAATACAGAAGACATGTTTGGGCTCAACTCATAATGTTCATAAAGAGTGACTCATCTGATATTGAAATGTATTTTAAAAAAACTTCTGCAAGCTTTCTTTGGTTGATGTTTAGGAGCATTTACGTCACAATAATTTGAAACTTTCCTTAGCACAATTGTGTAGCTGTGTGTGTTCCTTTAAGCTCAAATGACAATAAATTCAAGAATGTGGAATTGCTAAATTATACAGGATTTTATGTTGGGGTAGGGCAACAAGTTTGGGTAGGGCCAGACCTATGCTTGTGGTAAAATTAGAAGAAGGTTATGTCCTCTGGAGTGAATAAGTGTTAAAACAAATGCACATTGAGCTAAATCATTAAACCTGGATAAAAATAAATGTTTTTGGTTTAAAACTGGGTCTTTTTACCCTGAAAATTATTGAGGAATTGCTACCTTCTGAAACAAGCCTTTCATTCATCTTTGGAGAAAACAGCAACAATTGATACTTCTTGCTTTAAGTTTAATTTTGAAGTACAGGGTGGGGCCTAGGTTATGGCTTCACAGGATACTTCCTGTCCAGATTCAAGCCCTGCATTCTTGTTGAACTGAAATCATCCCAACAATCAATTGGTTATTTAGTCAATCATTTTTGTAAAAAAAACAACCAAAAAAAAACACCTTTTCTCCTTCTTTGACAATTGTGGGTCTTATCTCAGCCCAATTTATTCAAAAAAATATTTTTAATGTTTTTATTTACAATCAACGGCATCCCAGTATAAAATAGGCATATCAGTAGACCATGGTTAATAGCAGCTGATCATAGAATGTATACTAAATTGCTTCATTTCCTTGTCTGCAAAATCTGTTCCTAGCTTCATGTTTATCCCTTCCAGGATCCAGCAATTTCCACATTATTTGAAGTTAAGTGAATAAGATTGTAAAGCAGGAAATATATATTTTGCATTTTACTGAACTTAACAAAATGCCTAGATGGGGTAAGAGGCATGTGATTAGTCAGAGGGGTTGATGGGAAGTTCAGTGGATTTTCAAGTACTGTATTGTGTTGTTATTCATGTGCAGCACTGTTATCTGCCACTAGCCTTTGCAGAGAGTGCAGTATTATAGATAAGTCAATTTTTATTCTACTCATTCACAGTAACTCAACACACCATACAAAAAACGACGTTCCTGTTCAGTAAACACAACCAAAAATCACACACAAGGCTTCACTGATTATAACTGTTTTTTAAAGAACATTAAAGGTGTTAGTTGTGGTCCACCAATATGACATTCTGTTGTTTCGTACTTGTACAGATTATTTGTTTGATATGTAAAAGAGTTCACAGCATTTTACGTTTTCATTTTGCAAATAAAAGTAACAAACTACTATTAACCATAGCTGGCATTTTATGCTGGCCAACAGTTCTTTTTAAAAAGGTGTCTTTATTTGTTATAGATTTATCTAGTTGGACTTCAACAGAAATACATATTTTTAATGATATAAATATTTTTAATAGAACAAAATGAAATAGATTAGTGATTATCTGAATTCGTATAACTTGATGTTTGCAGCTACTGTACATCAAGGCGTGAGAAAAGTCTGTGCACTTAAGTGCAAGTATCTCAGAGCTGTATCTCTGAGCTGTATTGCAGGGTAACGGAAATGAAAGCTCAGACTTATCCTTAAGCCTTTCTGTACTGGCTGAGGGTTCTTCACATTTGTGTGTGCGCGTATGTGTTTGTCTGCTCTCGTAAATATGTCAGACAATACAACGCTAAAACCTTATCTGCAACTGCCCTAACAGCTAGAAATGGGCTGTCTGTAGGTGAAAAGTGGGAAAACCTGTAGAGCCAAAATGTTCATGCTCATCTTTTTCTGCTACTTATAGAACGGAGGCGTTCTGTATGGATTTTTCTTTTTGCTTTGTCTTTGAAACCCCCACCCTCAAAAAAATCCTGTGCACCGCACAAGGCGCCGTTAGTGCTGTTAACATGATAACGGGCTCCTTGTGGTGCAACCTGACTGTTGCAGATGAGGAAATTTGACACCAGAGCATAGTTAGCTCTGGTTGTGGGAATCACCACATGCATGTGGCATTAGAGGGATGGTCAGTAAGGGGCCATTACTCGCGCCTTACTAATGACCATGTGGCAAAATGGCATAGCATGACAGCCTTCCATTAGCCTTGTGGATCCTTAATAAAACACTTACCTCACACACATATATTGTATGTTCCATTATGTTCCGTTGAGGCGGCCAAACGGGCTTCAGTGGAACAGAAAACCCCCAAACCTGCAGCACCTGTACGGGTCAAACCCCCCCTCGATGTGACTAAAGTTTAACTCTTTAACACTGAAGTTTTAGCTTCAGTTGACATTTTTGAAACTACCTTAAGTCTCCAACCGTTTACACAGTTAACGTTAATCCAAGGGATTCCAAAGCAGAGAAAAGTAGCCTTGCACTGAAATGCAACACTTTACAGTTGTGAAGTGCCTACTCAGTCAACGTAAATCAGCTGATTCTTAGTAATGCAGGAATGAGCAGGCCCTTGATGGTGCCCCCATAGAAACTGAATTGTATAGGAGGAGGAGGGAGGGATGCTTTTTAAGCTGATGCTGGAAGTGCAGGTGCTGCTGTGACTTTGCCAGGAAGGTGATGTGAGGTGACCAGCAGGGGTTGTGTGTAACATGCACCCCAAGGTTCTTGGTGCTGTTGACAACTTCTAGTGCTGTCGTTGTTCTGGAGGGGAGTTAGGTTGAACTCTTCCCGGCTTTCAAACATGTAAATCCTCCAGGTGTTCTTAGCTCAGGTAAAGAGCAAAGGACATAGCATCCCTAGAAATTCTTGAGCTGGTTTACAAATGTTACAGTTGGATGAATACAGGAAATAGTTACATAGAAAATTTAAATTTGAAAGATTTGACATTCTGACGGTTTCACTTGTAGACGACTAGATCCATGTACATCTTTGTTTTCCTTGCCCGAGCCGGCATCTGACTTAAAACTGTATTGCTTAATTCCTCCGATATTGGTCTCCATTTTTAATTGCACGAGTAATGTTAGGTTGAGAGTGTGAGGGGTTGTCAGCTAGTGGAAAAGAGTGTAAAGATAGGAATGATAGGAAGTCGGGACAGGCTTACCCTGCGCCAACAGTCATGCCCACAATTTAGAGGCAAACTTCTGATGAATACTGCTGCTCTGCAGAAACAATGTTCTAGAAAACAACACCATTTTTGATTTTTAACTAAAAACAACACTATCATAAATAAAAGACCACTAGGAGCATTTTGCAAACAGATCAAAAGATGATCGGAGTGGGACTTTAGGAATGCAAAGTAAAAGTAGCAATCAGTTTGTAACTGATGTTCAGGGTACTCTGTAGGTCTTTAACCTAACTTTGTTTTTGAAGGAGTTTGTTGGTTTCTCTATTTTTTTTTCTCTCTTTTATACTGTGATGTCAAGAAAGCACTAAGATGCAAATGTATTGTATTCACTGTTTATTTTGCTAAATTTGAACTGAATTTATCTTAAGTATTGCCTTCCTGTATTTTGATCCAATCAGAGTTTTTGCAATTTCCTTATTGTCCCCTGCAACCCCTGAGTTCTAATCACAGGAAGTCTGCAAGAAATTATCAGTTTTCTGTTATACACTCACACTCACCCTTACTATCCACGCTTTCAGACTTGTGGATGAAATGCCAGTGAGGTCCAGATAACAGAGAGAAATAGAAGGAATACTGTTCAGGTGTTAATTTTCCCCTTCATATTCGTTACATGCACTTTTCTGTCTTGTCTGAGTGTGAGAAAACTGCCTGTTTCTGCACCACCTTGTCTTGTACTTTCATCTTTTTTCTGGCACCGTTCTTCTGTTTGAAGCATCTGCCACTCTTTGGCAAGCTAAGAAAGAGTATATTTCATTCACTGTCTGCACACTGACAGCCTGCTATCTTAAAGGCCTTGTTGAAGGAGACTTGTGAAAGAGTGTAAAGGCAGAAAAATCCTTCTTGGCAAAGCTAGATATCAGACCTCAGATTGTTTAAAAAAACAAACAGAGAACTTATTAGCAAAAAATAAGAAAACAAATCTTTATTGTTTAAAAGCTTTGACTTTAATACTTTTTCTATTAAAGTGAGAAATGTGTGCTGCCACCTTAAAAATGCATTGGAAAATGACATGAAATCACCATTGTGTTTGACATGTGATATGATTTGACTTTACTTTTGATATTAAACTTCACCACAGGTAAAGCTCAGTAGCATGAGAAGCAGAATCTTAGGGTGTTTTCAGACTGCGAAAGTCCATTGGTCTGGTCCAAGTCTACTTAATTTGGTCCGGATTGAGTCCTGAACCTTGCGTTTGGTCTGTATTCAGACTGCCGTCAACAGCACTATTCTGTTTGGAATCAGAGCTTGTAAACAAAAGTGCTTAACTAGTCATTGGCAAGACAAGACAATGAAATCATGGAAGTCTTATACTTTGCAATCCTTTTCGGGTTAGTTCACAATTCAAACTTTATATTTCGCGGACCAATTTTGAACGTCTGTTTAAGGGTTAGGTACAAAACTTTTTACTTGCTAATTGGTAAGGCGAAGGCATGCTGTAATGCAGTGGGTGAGGAGGCAACGAAGAAGGTATGCTGATAAGTGTTTCTGAGATATAGATTGTTGGGATAAGCGACATGTATCACCTTCAAAGTTGTTTTAATGAGCCTGCATTCATCCGACCACATTTTATTGAGTTGCTGTTTCTCATCGTTGCTCCGCTACTCTGATTACATCCTGTAAGTTCCGACTATGGTTTTGGTTCAGTTATTCTTTTCCAAGTATATTGCGACTGAGGAAACTCTGAGGGAAGCCAAGTTCAGTCCGATTGCAAACGAATCGAGACCACCTTGAAAGATTGATCCGAGAGAGGTTCCTGTTCCCAGACCAGGGTCTGCTTGGATGTTTTCAGACTGAAAATTTGTTTTGGATTATTGAGGGAAAGGAACTCAAACCAAATGTGTCCAGTCTGAGTACACTCTGAGCATAATGAAAAAATATATTAAAAAAGTGATTTGTTAGTAAGGGAAAATGGGCTTTCACAGCTTGAGACTATGTCAGAACAGCATTTGCAAGAACGTTTTCATCTCTTCCTTAGTGTCTGTGAGAAATCCTCCCCCTCTGTTCCCGACATTGACACTAACCATAAGTATCAATCCCATGTCTATTCTGGTTTCAGATGCTTTATATGGCTATTGATTTTTTTTTAATTGTTAGTCACACATCTGAGGGATGGCTTTCATCATCAGTTTTGATGTTATTAGAGCACAAATTTGCCATTTTGAGTGGCGCGCTCTTTGACTGGTACTGTAGGTGTGTTGTCCAACGAATAAACCCAACGGCACTTCAAACTTTTACTTTGTCCTGCCCAGTTTCCATTTTCAAAATTTGTTGAGTCAGGCCAATTTAACTTTGGTCAAAGTGCCCTTCCTCTTTTCTGGCTTCATTTTTGCCATGCAGAATCCAAAGGGTGACGTCAAAAATAATCTGTTCAATGTATTCTAAGTAGATGGTTGAAACACTAAACTTTCATTTCACTGGAATTTTGATGTGTTTAATAAGAAACTATTCCTTATTCTCTAAAAAAAACAACCTGTCATAAAATGTTTTTGATTACATTTCTAAGTCATCTGAGAGAAGATACAACTAGTTGTTGTATCGCAGTATTTTGAGCCTAACATTGAGCCTTTACAAATGCTGCTGACCAAACTAAAAGCAGTCTCAAAGGTGGTTGAAGTTACGTCATTGCCGATGAGAAAAAGAGACACTTTCTTAGCTTTCCAAGATATGACCACACATACATGGCATGCTTCTCACACACAGACTGTGACTGCACTAAGGATCCTAGCAGGGGACCAGTGCATTTGTGTGTGTGTGCATGAAGCTAAAATCCAGACAGGAATTCCAGAGGCCAGACTATTGCATTTTATAAACTCTCAGGTCACAGATTATTGGAATAGCAGAAGAGATATAGAGTCATCCAGTGTATGTGTGTGTGTGTGTGTGTGTGTATCTTGTTTCATTATTTTATTTAAGGGCCAGCTATTACTCAGACAACTCAGTAATCTAAATGCATGTGAAAGCATACTTTCCTTTTAAGTTCAAGTGTTTAAACTTGGATTCAGTGAAACCACCTATAAACCTGGGTGGTTATTTTATCTTAAGTTATACCTGCAGATGAACTGAGTCTGCTACTTACAGATGCAATCTCTTTCAAATAAATTTTGATTAATCATGTGTTTTTATGTAAGGCTTTTATATCTTCATTAAAGGTGTAAATACCTAGATTAACCTTAGTCAAATGTCTGGGCCCATGGAGGGTTATAGACAGGAGCGGCCACATCCTAAATGGAGAGCAGGTTTATCTTTCCGTTTCCTTAAGGCTCCTACGGTCACCTTAAGGGATGTCATGACAATGGAATGTGCGATTGGTGCGCATGTATGTGTACCATGATGAGAATTTGCAAGTTTAATGTAAGATGCACGCACTTATGACATGGGGGTCATGTCATATCATATGGTGCCTTTATGCTGCACTCTAGCCATTAAAAAGATGAACATACTGGCCCTTAATCGATGTGCGTGAGCGTTTACGCACAGATTAAGCAGGGAATGCGTGAGTACCCGTAGGACATAGGATGCCCACACAAACTACGTTCTGATTGTCTAATATCCTCATTTCTAACAGTCAGGCTGTGTGCAAATATCGCATACTTATCACTCGAACAACATTTATAGGCTCCTTGCGCAGTGTGTAGGACTTGGGGAGGTTAAAAATGAAAAATCTGGACGACATGCCTGCATCTCACCTATTCCACCTATTTCACAGAGTGGTCCTATAAATTTGATATTTTGTGTGGACCACCAGCGTCCAAGTTTGCCTATTTTTTTTACCCATAGACAGCCTGTATCCTCCTGGAAAGGCAGCTTTGACTAAGACTTTAGCGTCATGTCTTGTTTGCCTTGATAAACTATTTGTATTTTGTGAATGTTTTAGTTCAAGGTTTTTTTTATGAGAAATACTCATTACTAGGCTTGTGCTTTTCTGACAATTTCTAATAAATAATTGCTTCCAATAATTAGAAAATAAACGTATTTTAGGATTTGGTATTTGTTATCTAATACGACAAAAATCATTATGTCTTTTAAACTGCCAGAAGTATGTAAAACACACACAGGTTAGGTTGAACCAAAATAGGCACAGAACCACTTATAAGATTAATTTGAGAGATTCTTAAATGAAAGTGAGAGAAGGGAGTTCACAGCAATGACGCATGTGTGCGAGTGCCTTTGACATATTCAAACCAGTAAACCAAGGAGGAAGGAGCTTCAAAATTAGACAAGAGAATTGAAATATAGACTCTAGATTAATTTTGATATTTAAAATGACATATTTTGCATGCTGTTACCCAATTAAAAAAGGACTCCTACACTGTTGGAGTGTGGGTCTGCACGCTAGTCAGTGTATGTGAGAGTGTGACCTGCTTAATATTGCTTAGTACTTAATACACAGTACATAGCAGATGTTGTGTGTGATATGTGTGTTTATGTAAGCAGAAATTCTGACATTGATTAGGGTTCTATCAGTCAGCTGAATGCTTTTTAGCCTACAAAAGTGCAGGTTGATTTAGTTTCTTCCTACTGTTTCTCCTTACAGCCTCATAGCTCTAAATTAAATTATCATCAGTTAATTTCATCCTGTGTTAAATTAATTTTAAGATGTAAAACAAGTAAAGAACAACACATGCAAAAAACACATTGGGGAAAAAAACAAAATAAAAATTTGTGTCCTACATTGTGTCCAGATTGATGGAGATTATCAGTTGTATTATTCTTCCTCTTTTAATAAATGCTGACACTGTTGATTTCTTCTGCTTTAACTATTGAAGATTCAGTCTTCCCATCCTGATGCAAGTCTGTAGTTTTGTTTCTAATTTCTTTGACAGCTCTGTGGTCTTGACCATAATGGAGGTTGAAGTGTGACTTTTTGAGGTTATGGATAGGTGTCTACAGTTGTGTGATAGCCAGAAATCTGCTTCTTTGTAGGTGACAAACTGCTTATTTTACTGAGGATTTTACCAATTGTTTCATTAAAAAAACTACAATGTGATTTCCTGAACTATTCCCCCCATCCTGTCTTTGAAGTTGAAGTGTACTTATAATAGGCCTATCTTTTGTTTAAGTGGATAAAAACGTACACGATGGGTGGCCCACTAAATAGTTTTTTTTGGTTACATTTTGAAGAATTTTTTACAATTTTTTTAAATATTTTGTAACCAAAACCGAACCCGTGTTGGCTGCATTTTATTATTCAAACTACCAACTATGTCCATCTGTAATATGGTACTTTTTGTTAGATCTCCTGTCATCAATTTGGAAAGGATGACATAGCCTGAAAAGATTCTCTGACATGCTTTGACCATACCAGTAAAAACTCAAAAACTGTCGAAGCATACACATGCTACATTTCTCTTAGTGGTCACTTTGTTCATGTAGAGCAAGAACTTCTTAAAAAGTTTTTGTTCGAATCTGCCATCTATTTTGTCCCACCTTGTTTGAGGAGAAACAAGCTTAAAGCTGGACCTGAAGTCTACATTTATTTCCAATTTTAGAAATATTAAGTCCACAGTACATCTGAGGTAAAAACAAAATTAAGTTGCTTTTGTGGTCTCATAAATGGTAAAAATCAATGATCAGCTCCACAGAAAGACAACATAACTTGGAATATTTCCATTTTTTATTATCTCATTGTAAACAGTGTTTTATTTTGAAAAACTAATGAATTATCTTAATTACATTTTTCTATGAATCCCTCTTGATACATGTCAGAAGCTTACATTGGTTATGTGTCCTACTTATCTTTGCTACCTTCTGAAAGTGGCTGCTTCACTACATCACGATTATATTGAATTTCCCAAGCTATCAAAGTTGTCAAAAAACAAACATACGATTTTTTTTTTTTTTTGCGCCGGGTAAGATATCCAGTCAGGAGAGAATTGGAGAGCCTATAACTAACCAAGAATGCTAACAATCCCAGGAGTTTTACTTGAAACATGGATTTGTTGTGACAGGTTGTTCCCACGCACCAAACCCACTCTGCATAATTTGGGGCGATCGGCTCTTATGTTGCGAGAACTCTCGTAACGAAATTTCACAAACGGTGGGTCCAAGTTTATTATTTTTAGAAAAAAAACTGTTTCTATGATGGTAGTATCTGTAACACCTTAAATGCTGGTTTGTGATAACATTGTCTGACATTAAACAGGTCTGTTGTGTTAAAACGTTTGCACCACAGACTGGTGCTTCATCAATCTTTTTTGCACTATGGACCCGTACCAATGTTTTTGTCTCATCGTTTTACAACATATAACACACTAAGGGAAGCTTACAAGTTGATGATGCTATCTGGTCTGCTTTGGAAACAAGGATCTGGATTTACTTGCAGTTAGGGATGCATCACCACAAGATTTGTACTGGCGAAGAGATAATTGGATAAATGATAATTATCTGTCTCAGCCATTATGAATGTCTATGTCCTTCCAGTATAGTTCCGGTGCTATGACCAGAATCAAACCAAAACTACTACAACAAATGCATCAAATTGACCTTTTTTAATCCTAAAGATGTAAAACAAACTTGCTTTTTGCAAAGCATGAAGCCTAAATTAGTAGTGATGTATAACCAGAACAAAATCATGTAACACTTTCTATTTCGTATGAACTGTAAGATAGGAAACTGTCTACCGTTAGCTTAGTCTGTTTGGTTTAGTTTAGCAACAATCTATTGTTTATATTTTTGTAATTGACTTTATATTCTTTACAGAAATACCGGTGTGAAGCCCATTAAGATGGCAATGGTTGTGATTTTGGGCCACATAACATTTAACTGAACTGAATATACTTCATTCTGTTATTTTTTCATTTTTACTTCATAACCCATTTTTTACCCCGTCTTAAATGTTCATAATTTTGCTGAATATTTCACAACCTTCCCCAAATACTTACATCCAATAAAATATGTACAGAAACAGTGAGAGAAATATTCTCTCATCTGTTTTTGTTTTTTTATTTTCCTGTTTTTCCCTTTTTCTTTTGCCTCATAATCTCTGCAAACCCACTAAAGACTAACCCATGTGGTTCATGTTAAGCCATGATCTTTTCTTTTGTTTTAAAAGAGAACAACTGTGGTTGCGATGATCACAACGGGCGTGACAGGCAGATAGTGCGTGTGTTTTTCGAAAATCTGTATGAGAGCATGTTTATCTGTGGTCGTTTGGTTCAAATTCAGTCGTAAATACAGTCAACTCATTGACCTGTGCCCTGCTTGTGTTTGCAAGTGTGTGTGTGTGTGTCAGGCCGTAAACAAAGTAATCAGATTCATCAAACCCAGAACTGATCGTGGTTGGATCAATGCACTGTGAGCAGATTGAGGTGAGTATTTTGGAATAATCTGATGATTACTTTGAAAGAGGATTATTGCATGTTTGTATTGATGTAATGTTAGGGAATGTAGTTAAAAGCCAGTAATCAGATGAGCATAAACAAACACATGCAAATTTACATAAACACATTGCAAAGGGGCCATTTTTTTTACAACTCTGAAGTTTGAGAGGCAGAAATTTGCATTTCATTTTCTCTCTCCGGCCTTTATGGCATTTACTGTTCTCTTGTACTCTCTCTTTCTCCACTGAGCGACTATTAAAATAAAGCAATTTATGTCAACAAGGGCCCACGCCTAAACCAGCCCTGGCACTCGCTTAAAATGCGTCTGCACATACGTGTGTGTGTGTGTGTGTGCGAGAGCGAGAGAAAGAGAGGGAGAGCAAGGAGCGGGGACCAGAGGAAAATCTCATCTGATGTTCACCACACCCAGTCAGAATTCATCATTTGCTTGCACACACACACACAGTGGAAAACTACAGATTGCTGTGGTAAAGCAGTGAAGCTGAAATCACAGCCAAAGAAGCACCAACTGACCTAACTTCGATTCCATTCGTGCTGTTCCTCTGTTAAATTTCGTAAAAGCAGTGCTGATAGTAACTTTGAAATCTAACACAACTTTCAGTGGAGCATGAAATCAATAGAACAAATGGAAGAGTTATTATAACATATAATTACATTTTGTATTCGTATACCTGTAGAGAATGACGGAAACAGAAAACGGCTTGAAAGATTGTGAAGTCCTTTAGACCTCGTTGCATCTGTGCGTGTATAGTTCCCTGTCACAGCACAGCCTCGATGTGCTTCAGGCTGTGTACACAGACTGGAACCATTACTATCAACTAAAATTAGCTCCAACCCACTACAACATGCCACATAACAACTTCTGCTACTAGCTACAATTAGACCCAATACACCACAATGGCCTCAATACCACAGCAAAGACAAATGTGACAGTTAATCATTTTCATCAACAATAATTAGCCCCAAAGCTGAGAAGGCTTTCATCTGAAGTTGCCAAAATCAATATAATCTTGGAACAACTCAAAAAGATCCATCAGCATCAGAAGTGTGAACTCGATATGTTAATGTGACAAACTAAATTTTTACTGTCTTTATGCAACTTAGTCATTGGCCAGCTCTCTGTAAAAAATAACTTTTTTTTAGCACTTAGTTTTAGACTTTTAGAGTTAATTTGCTTTTTAGTCATCATTTTGAAGTTGAACTATGCTATAGGTCCCAAATATAGTATAAGAACTAGTAATGGTTGCCTCAGATTTCTCATTTGGACCAACTAAGAGTAAAATATATTGTTCTAATAAGTTGGATTCACCAGCGTTTAACATAAGTCTTTTATAGGATTTAAATGGTGGCAGGGCCTTTCAATTGATCAGTCATGTGTAAGCCCTTAATAGTTGTCAACCATTTTTAGCTTTGACAACATCCTTCTTTACTGGCCCTGAAGTACAAATCAAATCACATCAACAAATCACAAACCATTTTAAAGATCACAATGACAATTAAAAAAGCATAAGCGATATTAAAAGCACAAAAGTACATTTCAAAAACAAAACAAAATTCCAGAAACAAAAAATCAAAATGCAAAAGTAATTTCTAGAAAACAAAATCAAAGGTTAGAGAACAAAACACAATGAGAAACTTGAAAAGGTAGGAATTCTGAACCAGAAACCTTCAGTAAGCTAGAATTGATCCAAGTCAGTCTGAGTTGTCATTCTCATCATCACTCTCAATCAGAAGGGAACTTGTTGGAAAGCCATACCTCACCACTTAAAAGTTGGCTCAGAAGAATATTTCAATAAAATGTTTTGAACGTTTGACATGAGACCATATAAAACTTTTTAAGGCATCTGGCCAACTAGATTAACTTGCACTGCAGAAAAAATAGGGAAAAATTACAATCATCAAGAACATAAAGAAAAAAATTAGCAGAGCGTGATTTGATATTATGACAAATAGAATGATTGAGTAATAGCTGTTTATTTCTCTATAGAAGTCTATGGGATTTTGGATTCTTAGAACCACCGGGCACTTCCTGTTTGAAATGCGAGGGGGAAGGAGTCACTCAGTCCAGTTCTCACATACAGTCAATGCTAAAAACCTTACTTTAAATGGGCCTGACACAAACCAGTGGGTCACATGACCACAGAACTATTTTATTTATGCCTATTGCAAACCTCTTGTTTAGCTTTTGAGCTAAAATCTTTCTTTAAAGGCATAATTTTTAATTAGCTTTAAGTTGTGAAAACACCCTGGATATTCAGAAAACAACCATCAGCATTGCATGGAATTAGTTTAAAGTCTACGTCTTTTATTTTAGGTCTTTTTCAGTTATCCTTTACATTTTTACCAAACAGCCTACCGATATGCCCTAAAATGTTATACTTCTGATTTTGTTGTTTTGTTGCTACAGTCAATTTTTCCCACTCAAAGGGAAAAGTTGAAACTAACCCCACATACAGAAACACATCACTTCATTTTGCTCAAAACTGATGCAATATAAACAAAAGTTTTAAAATAAATAAATAAATAAAAATCTTTCAACTTTTCCTACATTGTTGGAAAAATAATGTCTGTGGGTGTTGTAAAAATGCTACTAAAACAAGATGACACATGTGCAGTGTACATCTAACACATAAGAAGTCATCCTTTATGTTGGATTTATTTTTTACTCTGAGTGTTAAATGACACTAATGGAGTAAAACGGATTACCCGTACATCTCCACCACTTCACCCAGTGACTCCAAGCTAATTCTCTAAATGCATATTATTGAGTCACTGTAATGGATGTGTTTCATACTGAGTCTCAACAGAACTTCTGCTGCTTCAAGATATTGCTACTCTTCCTTTTCCCCTAGGACAGTTGTGCTTGGCAATTGTGCATTTTATACACAAAGAATTATTGTGCACCACAAAGAAATTATTCTTATAGCAATTTCTTCTAAAACAGGGCAAATGTTCACAAGCTTTTTATTTTTTATTTTTTTTCAATTATCAATATAAATCATTGTTTTTCTGGTCATTATAATTTCTGCGTATTTCCATATTTGAACGTTTCTGTGTGCATTTTTGGCTGCTTTTGTTTTCTCCTACACCCCATTAGCATATTTTAAGAACAATTAGTAGATTAAGAATGTTACCAAGGTTCAAATTTAATGAGAAAGTAATTTAAGTGTTAACATTATTTTTTATACAAAATTCTTCTACTTTGTTTTAGCAACCTCCCAGCAAGATTTTGAAACAATAGCACATAAGCAAACAAGCCTGTTTTAGTGAAAATTAGGCATCCCATCAAATAGACAAATCAAAAGTAGCATTTATTTGGAGACTCATGTAGTGGTAAACTCAAATCAGTTGGATAGAAAAAATGCCACAACTTCTTTAACTTTGGTTTACTTTTACACATACACACACACAAGCACACACACAGCACTCTTTACAATGACCCAGAGAGTGAGGTGGGTCGATTTTCCAACAAAGTATGCATAGTATGTTTGCAAATATCAGGGCTTACATACATTGGGCGGCTGTGGTGCAGAGGAATGGTGGTCGACCTTCGATCAGATGATCGCAGAGTCAATTCGTGTCCAGCCTGCCCATGTGTCGAAGTGTTCTTTGGCAACACCCTAAACTTTACATTGCTCCTGGTGGGTACAGCTTAGCACCCTTGTAAGGCAGAGGAGTGTGGATGTTTGTACAAAATAGGGACAACATGAATTGCACTGCACCAAACAGAGATACGAATAACTAAATAAAAAATAGTACTGGGTAAATAATAAAGAATGGAGGAGAGAAGTAATAGGGAACAGAACTTTCCCCAGCTTCTAACTTCTAGTAGCCTGCTAGCAGCTAATTGTTAATAAAATTGGATTCAAACGTGTTAATGGTAAGTTGCATGTAAAATAGCTCAAATAGCGTATGGTAATAATTCATAGTAATAGAAAATCTGCAGTTTTAGCATGTCAATGTAAATACATTATTAATCTAATCTAAGCCCACGTAAGCCCGCTAAGCAGAGGTAATAGGCCCTCATGGCCCGGTTTATCAAACCATCTTTCCTTTGCTTAGCTTCATAATTCCCTAAAACTTCATTACAGCAGGTGAGGTAGGGCAGCAGTAAGTTAGATATTCTCTGACTGCTATCGAGCCTGGTAATAGGCCTGTCTAAAGAGGAATGTTTTAAGCCTAACTTTGAATGTAGGAACTGTGTCTGCCACTTTTACATGAGTTGGGAGCTTATTGCATAAGACAGGGGCTTGGTGGCTAATGGTTCTTCCCTTCAACTGTGCTTTTAGAAATTCTAGGAACCACAAGCAGCCCTGCAGTTTGTGAGCGAAATATTCTATTTGGTGGGTAAGGTACTATGGGATCTCTAAAATAGGATGGGGTCATACCATTCAATTTTATTTATATAGCCCAATATCACAGTTATGGCTGTCTTATTGGGCTTACATTAGTATTTGCAAGAATAAAAAGTCAAACACAAAAATGTAGACAAAGCTGGTTGTTAAACAGACTAAGCTGAACAAACATCTCGGCCCTTACACTCTCCTTCTCGGTGAGGAAAACATAAAACTCATAAAAAAAACCCTATCTCTTTTTGGGGGGAAATAATGAAACCTCAGGGTTGCCCATATGAGGGTGGGATTATTCATTCATTCATTTTCACAACCGCTTTATCCCTTTCGGGGTCACAGGGCTGTCAGAGCCTAACCCGGCTACTCATGGGCAAAGGCAGGGGACACCCCTGGACTGGTCGCCAGTCTGTCGCAGGGGCCACAATCACACACACTCCTAGGGACAATTTAGAGTGACCAATTAACCTATGAAGCATGTTTTTGGACGGTGGGAGGAAACCGGAGTCCCTGGAGATAACCCAACCATGCACGGGGAGAACATGCAAACTCCACACAGAAAGGTCCCCCATTGGTGATATTGTTTTAAGTCCCCCAGCCAGGACTTAAACTGGGAACCTTCTTGCTGTGAGGCAAGAGTGCTAACCACTGCGCCACTTTACAGCCAGGATGGGATTAATTTAAGTTAATTTAACAACTAAATATTTAAATAAACAACGACTTGTTTGAGTATTGGCCTTAGTGGCCATTCAAGGCCTTATAGGTTAGCAGGAGGATGTTGAACTGGATTCTAGATCCAATGGGGAGCCAGTGAAGTGAAGCTAACACAGGAGTAATGTGCTCTATTCTGCTGGTTCCTGCTAACAATCTAGCTGCTGCATTCTGAACAAGCTGATGACTTTTTAGAGAACTTTTAGGACAAGCTGCTAGCAAAGATTTACAGTAATCCACAGTTTCAGCGCCATGGTATGATCTAAAACATAACTGAAAATCTTTAAAGTGGCTATTGTTTTGTAGGTGGCGGTAAAGCCGTTTAACTACAACTCTTTCCAGGATTTTTTACATAAAGTGGAGATTTGTTATCGGTCAATAGTTGGCCAGAATGCCAGGATTCACAGTGGGCTTTTTCAGATAAGGTTTAACAATGGCATATTTAAAAGACTGTGGCACATAACCTGTTTCTAGAGCGGTGTTTATTTTAGTTAAAACTGAGTCATTAATTCGGGGGAAGGTTTCTTTAAAGAGCTTAGTGGGGATTTGGTCTAATGGGTATATTGGGTATAGTGGAAGCAAGAAAGCAATTTGGAATACTGGAGGGAATGAGTTTCAGTCTGCAACTTCCCTTATTCATCTCTGTGATATGGGATGTTTGGTTTGATGTGGTTGCGTGTTGGCCATTCTCCCCAATGCATTCTATGTCTGCAAACAACCCCCGCTCTTGCTGTCTCTGTCTCTCTGATATGGTTTTTGTTTTGATGTGGTCATGTGCTGAAGACTCTCACAAATGGTTTCCATAACAAAAAAATATATAAATATAAAGGTTTTCTCTTCAGTTTAAGAGCAGGAAAAAAATAAAAGAACGTTGGGTTTGTGTTGTAAGGATCTGTCCAAACCACCCAGAAAAAAAAAAAAAATCTCATGTTTAAGATGTTTCTTGTTTGTTGTGTCTTATGTCTTTGATGGGGTTTGCAGCTGAGGATTGTCACATGTTCCGTCTTTCAAAGATGTTTATAAGATAAATGAAAGCTTTACCTTATGTACAGGGAAGGTTATTTTATTTCAGAAAATTGTATTTTTGCTTGTTCTACAAAACCTTGTTTTTTGTGCTGGAAGTAGGGGTGTAATAATTAATTTTAACGATTCGATTCATGTCATAATTGGTGGATGACAATCGAATTCATAGTCGATATTGATTCATTTTAAATGATCTGATTCGATCTGATTCATTAACCTAAAATCAATCCAGAACATCTTTAACCAAAAATTCAACCAGTGTGAGTCAGAGATAAATACCTGGGAACTGAACAGTGCAGGTAAAGTTTTCCAGAGTCCTTGTATTTCTTGAAGGATAATCAAGTGTAAATTAAATATATGCACAAACAAACAAGTAAACAAGAATTAATGGCAAATCCATTCACTTTTTAGTTTCATAAAGTTTTACACATAAAAATAATACAAAGGGAACATTTTTAGGACATTCTACCACATTGTATGGTCACATGTGTTTGTAAAATTCAAAGTGTTTCCACACATTGGACTGGAATGGTGGCATTATCATTTTTTGCTGCCATCATATGTTTTTTGTCTGATGTGATGGTAATTGGTCTTTTTTATGTTATAGTAAAATAAATCTAACATGGCTCAATCTAAATGGTGTTTTTCAATATCAATTATCAATGTATTTAATTTGAAACAATTTCACAATGGTATAGGCCAATTCAATTAACAACTTGCCTCAGAAAGATTTAGTTGGATTGTAGGTACATAGGTCAATTTATCAGTTCAAGTACATTCTTACACCCCTTGCTGGAAGGCAATTTAAAAATGAACTGGTTGATTTCATTCTTTCAGTTCTGTCATTTTTTTAAATAAAAATAAACAGTTAAACCATTAAAGGAAACATTTTTGTTGCTTTCCAGAGATGGTGAGGAAGAAGAATCCCCCTATCCGGAGTGTGGGAGGTAAGGAGGAAGAGGAAGAAGAGGGGGTGAGGCAAGCAGGAGAAGAAGAGGAAGGAGAGGAGGACAGAGTGGGAGGGGAGGCCAAACGGACAAAGCTATCTTCTGAGCTTGATACCTCCGAGCGCATTCGAGAGGATGAGGAGCAGCAGGAGGAGGAGGAGGGAGAGAGCGAGTGTGTGTCCTCATCCGTTTCACCCTCATCTGTCGGCGATCGCAACTTCAATGATGAGCAAGGGGCAAGGAGAGGAATAGGGGGGAGGGTGAAGCAAGTGGAGGCGACTTCGGCAGAGAGACCGGAGGGCCTGTCGGAGTCTGAGGATGGGGAGAAAGGCGCTGAGGAGAGAGAAAGGGGTCACAAAAACAGAACCAAAGCAGATCATCTCTCTGCCCCCCTCCTGCTGTCCAGACAGGAAGGAGGGGAGGAGTCCAGAACTGACGCTCTCCGACTTGCCTCTAGCCCTTCTCCAAAACTTCAGGACTTTAAATGCAATGTGTGCGGATATGGTTACTACGGCAACGACCCGGCTGACCTGGTGAAGCACTTTAGGAAGTATCACCTGGGTCTGCACAACCGTACACGACAGGATGCTGCCCTCGACACACACATCCTGGCCCTCCACAACATGGCACCCCAACACACAAGTTTAGGTAACTCCCGGTCTTCATTTTGAGTCAATTTTTTTCTGACTGGTGTTAGTGCTACATAAACTGTACAAGCAAACATCCAGCTTTTAAGTGTATAAAATACCAACAGTAAATGTAACAGGTGTGTATAAAGCCAAATTGAATGAATGTACATCTAAAATCACATTTATGGCCACGTTCAGAATTTTCTGGCTATCAGGTGACAAAATTAAGATCTTGATAAAGTATGGATTACTGAAAAAGCTTTGGACTGAACGTATTCCCTGAAACAAACAAAAAAACTATTTTCCCAGTTTACTTGCAAATAAAGACTGTACCGTATTTTACGCACCATAAGGCTCACCAGGCACAGTCTTAATTAGGGGCCTATTTCTGTACTTAATCAATACACAAGGCGCACTGTATTATGAGGTGCAAAAAAAAAAAAGTTTTGATGAGCTTTATTTGACTATTTAACATTCAATTCACATTATTTTTAATCCATTTTCTCCACTTCTTTTCTTCTTTACTTTCTCTCAAAACACGTACAGTGTTTGAATTATACAGCTGTGCAATCAGACATTCCTACTTCCCTCTCATCTTATTCGCTTAGTCGCTCTCATTGCCAGGCGGGTGTTCAGAAATGACGCTGGCTTTAGCGAAAACTCAGAAACCAGTCAAAGCAGAGACCTTAGCCGAGGCGTCCACAATCCGTTCAAATACGGTGGCGTAACTCGACCGGCACTTCCTCCCAGTCTTTGTAAGTGTGTGTGCCGTCACCCAATCTCTCCCATGAAACGGAAATCTTTCTTTTAAGGCCTGAAGGGGACCTTGCAGAGTATGATCAAACATTAATTCAGCAGGACTGTATCTTAGTGACTGTTAAGCAGCAAACATACTGGAAATGCATGTGAGAAAAGTTTGGCTGCGCAGCACGCAGCTGTGCACGTGTGGGACTTTTCTGGCATAAGTCACATGCAGCTAGCATATTAGAAAAACATGCGCAAAGTATAGCTAGATGTCCATGAGACGCGCGGCACGCAGACATGCAGCAAACACACTGAAAATGCTTGTTTGTTAAGTTTGGTTAGACGCTTGAGCTGTGCCCGGCACGCAGCCATGCACGTAAGGGGAGCGTGGACTTCCTGGAGTGCTGGAAATCAGATGCGTGCTCCATTATAGTTGTCAGTTGCACTGGGGAAAACTGTCAAATTCAGCACATGATTATCTCCTGAACAAACAGACAAATGAACGCTGTCAGAGAAATCATCCGCGCATTTTCAGGACTGCGTACTTGTAATGGTTTAGGTCGAGTAAAGCTTGCGCTCTGAAATGCTGTGTCGATCTTTGTTTCAGTTACACTAAGGTGGATTTCTGCAGTAACTCGGGATGTGGTGTAACTTTACTACCAGCCACATTGTTTCCCAGAAGCACAGCTTGTCAGAATCACTGTGACCCACCCGTGTCCCTCAAAAGGCGCACAACAGGCTCATCTGTGTGCTCGTCACTCCAGTGAGCGAGAAATTGTTCGACAATCGAGGAGAGCGCTTCCAAAGTTGCACAGGAACATTTTTACAGATTGTGGAACTCGGTACTCACAAAAGACGCACTGGATTATTAGCCGCAAGGCTGATTTTTGAAAAAGGTTTAGGATCTTAAGAGTGCCTTATGGTGCGGAAAGTATGGTTAATATGATTGTTTTTCTGTCTTTAATGAGGCATTTTTTCTTGAGCACATTAGCACTTTCTTTCCTCTCTTTTAATCTGGTTCTATCGAACTATATTTATGTTTCTGATTTCAGATATGCAGCTCGGACAAGGACAGAGGAGCCAAACCAAAGAGTTGGGAAAGACGAGAAAAGACACTCAGAATCTGCAACATAGGACAGTTGTGATGAATGGCACGTACGACGTACAGGTCAGCACGGTCAAGATACAGTTAAGACAGGCCATGGTTTGCATTGCTCAAAAACATTGCCCAGTACATAGAAAGCAGTTATATTATGTATGTCAAACAGCATCATATTCAGCCAAAAACCCCCAAAAAATACATGTTTTTCTTTGGTCCTCCAGAGTCCCACTCTGATCACCTTTTGATCAATTATAAAAGCCTTCCCAGTGGTCTTTAATATATTATTATGCTGTAAATCTGTGTAGTTTTTTAGGACATAGTTTCTGTAGAGCAGCATTAGTTCTTTAGATGCTTAGCTCTGAGTTTTAGGCAGGACCATTTGCACGGAACAACCCGCTCCCCCTTCCCGTCACTCATAACTCAAAGCTCTTTGTTCTGTTTATGTACTGTTCCGCTCGTCTAAGCTCACAGCCCCTCAACAATCCCCAACACCAATAAAAAATGTTGGCCGTAGCCAAATGTACTTTTAAGCTTAATTTTCTGTTATTTTTCCTCCATCATCAGAAAATGCCACAAGAACATGTTAAAAACCCACAAAACATAATTTCTTTTGGAGTGGGTCTCTAAAGCAAAAAAAAAAAATGCTCCAAGCAATTTTATTTTCTGATCCTCTATTTCTTTATCAGGAATTCCTCGTAGATTAAGGATATAAAATATCCTTTAGACTTTTAATTTTTGTTTTAAATGATTCTATGTCTTTGTTCCGAAAGTCAAGTAAAAAAACACGAGCAAAAATCCCAGTGGAAGCAGGAGGTCAAGTGACACCACTTTGAGGGGAACTATTTCTTCAATTAAGAGCTCACATCATTTCATTTCAAACTATCAAACATAAAAAAATCACAACAATGGAAGTTTTATTCATGACCCAAGAAAAATTTGTTTTGATTCTTATTTTCGGAGAATCTTATTCCAACTACATTTCTCCATCAAAAATCAACTGTACTGCCTATCTAATTAAACATTTTAGTTGCTAACTCAAGAAAATTGTTTGAATGGAAGCCCATTTCCCTTATTTTTGCAAGCTAAAACACTATTATTTATATGAGAAAATAATTTGATTGCAAATTTAAAGAATTTTAATATGTACAGCTTTAAGGAAGGTCATTATTTATTGATTTCCACCCTCAAGGGAAGTTGGTGTAAAAAATGAGACGTATGGGTTGTAAGTATTTGACTTCTGACCTCTATGGCACAGTGAATGCAGTACAATTTAAACTGGAACTTGAAAAAATAATTAAATGACATGATTTTGTTGCATAACCCTGTGAATTGGAATAGGTGGTTGCTTGACTAGTTTTTCACTCATAGTCAACTTCAAAGAGTGTTGGATTTGTGACATTACAATTTTTTTTTCTTTTCTTAGTGGATGCTTTCAGACTGCTTTATGTAAGCTGTAAAATACAGAAAATATAGCACACTGTGAAATATTAAAGGGATTTTATAAACATATTTTTCATTTCAGATCAAAGAATTTACACAAAATAAAATCTATTTTAAAATAATAATTACATAACTGGAATTTTTCCTAAACAGTATTCTTTAAACTGCGTCTTTTACAAATCAAAATTAGTTAAGGAGAACAAAAACTTAATTATTAAAAATTATTAATCAGAATAATCCTCCACTAATTTGCAACATGAATATCAGGTATTGATTTTGTTGACAAAAAAGCTTTATGACTTGGTTGCACATTAACCTAGGTTAATGGGGGGGTAAATGGGGTAAACATTCTATTGCACAGTAACTTTCTCCAAATACCCCCAAAATAACTGTTTACACATGCCGTCTGATTGTCCGTTCTCCTATTAATCAGTAAGGTTTTAAAATCAGTCAGGAGAGACTTCTGCTAGATTCAGCTGCACTTAAAAACCAAAGACTCCTCCAGGAAGAAAAAAACAAACAAAACACAACTGTATTTACATTTAGTGTAATCATTTTTTATGAGAGCTGCAGTTCCATTGATTAATCTGTAAATGCTAAATCTGCTATTATTCTGAGTCAAGTCTGTGTGTCATTTCTTAAATCAGATGATTAAATCACAAGATGATGACAGTGATTGCAGCTCAGATGTTGGGGGTTTTAGCACTTCTTGGCATATTCTTTAAAAAAACACACAAAAAACCCCACTTATCATTTCTGTGATTGCCTTTGTGTATATCTGGATTATTTTGTTTTTAGGCAAAGCTCAGGTCAATGATGAGGATATTTTTTTTTTCTTTTATGAAAAAGAGCTGTGAATTAGCTGATTTATGTGTAAAGAGTTTAATTTCATTTAAAAGAACATTTTGTAATAACTCTAACTTGCATAATGGACTCAAAAATGGCACACCGTAGTCGAACATCTGTGCACACACGCACACATACTGAGTCAGAAATAGAAAATCCACCAGGCTTAAATCATCGTTTTGCAGAAAAAAGTAAACGTATAGGAAAAAAAAGAAATTGAATGAAAGGGGTCTTTATTCTCTCATTCCCTCACTCAATTTTTCTCTGTCCTGCCCACATTTGGAAAATTCCATGCTGTCATTTGCTAAGACAGAAACCCCTGTCAACCAATAATATTTTAAAAAAGCTCAGAGGAGAGGTTGGGGAAAAAGGAGGAATAACCAGGAGAAAGAGATGAAGGAAAAAAGGGGAGAAGGTAGTGCAAGAGACAGAAAGGAGCAGGGGCTTTAATCGGCTTTTTGAGAGTGTAATGAAACAGCTGTCAGACATATTTAACTTTCTTTTCCTCTTTCTATGTTCTCCATTTGTCTCTTCTATTATACGTATTTGTCATCTTTACTTTTTCTGCTGCTCTGCCTCCTGTCCTGAATCACTCTGATTCTATTGAAATTATTTTTCTTTTGTGTTTGTTTCTCTTTCATTTTCTGCTTTTACAACTTTCTGTCATTTCTACTTACTGAATCCCTTTACAACAGGCCTGCCCAATCCTTAAGATCTACCACCCTGCCAGCTCTCGCTGCACTGCTTTCTGCTGGTTAGATTATGATCACAAATCCCAAAATGCCACAGGGCAACCTAAATGCAAGATTTTTAGCAAATTCGGCAGGTGGCAAGTTTTGTAATCGAGAGGCGGAAGTTGCATTTTTACACGCCGCATGGTGGCAGGGGAGGTTTTAAGAACAAGTAAACATTTTACAACAACCAGACAATTTTCCTCTAAAAGTTGACATTGGTCAGTGGCCTCCTGGACACATTTCAAGGCCGCTCAGTAACCCAAGTGTCTTCTAGTGGACCAAACAACTTAAACCTTAGTCAAAATTAAGGGTGGACACGAGTTGTCTGTGAGTGTGTGTGAAACAGTTCATGCACAGTATTTTCTATGGGAATGCTGTGAGCGACGGGTCATAGTAAACACTTATAAAACATTTAAGGATAAATAAGGGTGAAGTAGGGGAGACCAATGTGTACAGATTTTTTTATTTTTTGCACATTGAGCAAGCTTTTGCTGCTCCTTGTGGACTGCTTCTGTGCAACCTGTTAGACATGAGGAAATTAGTCGATTAGAGCGTAGTTTGTGCTCCATTGTCATGACGTCCTTTGACTTGACCCGAAAGAAAAAAAAAACAAAACTCCCATTCAAATCCAAGGAAGGCCCAGTCAATATAATCAGTAGCTAGAAGGGTAGGGATAGCTGACAAACTGGCAGGGAGATGGAACAACCAGGGTTTGGCAGACCTTGTTAAGGCCAGTTCAGTTTACTCTATTTGTATGGAAAAAAAACCAAGTAAATGATTCCATCTGGTTCTCATTTTATCTTAGCAAACATGGCTTTACTTCTGTTCTTTTATGGCAGTCCTATTTTAATTTTGGTTGCTTTAATCAACGACTAATGCATCATAAAAAAATGTTAGGATATTGATTTAGTGTAAAAAACATAAAAAAGAGAGTTTGACTTTTTCTTTTTGATGTATCATTAGGTGACACTGGGTGGAATGTTGATTGGAATTGGACGCAAAACCTCTGACTGCCAGGGAAACACTAAGTATTTCCGGTGCAAATACTGCAACTTCACGTACATGGGCAGTAGTTCCTCGGAACTCGAGCAACACTTTTTGTCCTCGCATCCAAACAAAGTCAAAACCCCTCCGACCACCCCAATGTCTACGGCCAACAACCTGGCATCTCACGACAACCAGCTGAAAGGTAGAAGCCAGAACATTGAGGGAGTGGAGCGAGTGGCAGTGCGAGCCGATGATGATGCCCTTGCTGGATACAGCATCCTTGGTGGGGTGTGCTCAGACTCCCTAGCCTGGTCTGGGGAAGATGGTCGAGGAGCCTCGTTGGGGTATTACTTGTGCAAATTTTGCAGCTGGAGTTGTGACGGGTCAGGAGGTTCAGCAAAACTTTTGGAGCACTATGAACTAAGACATCGAGCAAGTCCTGGAGGAGCTGTGAGCCCCAACAACTCTACTTCTGCTGGAACAGAAAGAGGAGGAAGACAAGACGTGGTAGAGAAAGAGGATGTGGCATTCAAGAGTTGCAATGATCATTTACCTAACCCATCCAGCACCAGCAAAGGTTTGCTTACCTCCATTTTCTCCCACGAAACTACTTACCACACCAATCTGCAAAAAGCACTAATACATTCTTGCTTTCAACTTGATTTTGTTTTTTCTGCCAGGAGATCCAAACGGCGGGGATTCAGAAGCAGTGGTGACAAGTTACAACTGTCAGCTGTGCGATTTCCGTTACTCCATGGCCCACAATGCTGACGTGATAGTGGTGGCGCCCTTGCTGCTGCACTACCAGCACAACCACTCCATTCATCGCTGTTGCATTCAGCATTGCATGTATTGTCCTCAAGGGCACTGTCAGCCACATAAGCACCTTGGGGAGGTGAGACGTATAAAATCTAACATCTGTTGGGTTTCTTTGCAAGCACATGAAAAACAGTTACCGTATTTTTAGAACTAGAAGTCTCTCTAGAGTATAGGTCACATTAGCCCCCAAAAATAAGCATAATACAGAAGAAAACATCACATACAAGTGTCCCACTGGAGCATAAGTTGTGCTTTTAGGCGACAGCAAGAACAGACACTTCATCTTGAATGACAAATCATAATAACCACATTGATGCTTATTTAGTTTCATGAAAAATAAGAGGAATCTAGTACATTAATACAACAAATGAACAACTATTAAGATAATCATAGCATAAAGATCATGCTAACAAGGGAACTAAACTCTTTATATAACTTCAAATCACTACATTTATTGAATCCTTCTTCCTCCAGTCGCTTCCAAACAAGTTTTCCAAGCCCAGTGTAATACTACGTTCACATCGGGCTCAGAAACGTGCGTTCAAGCGACCACTTTCAATGAAAAGTATAAGTGAACGTGTGTAAATATGCGTTTTGGGATTGAGCAATGGAAAAAGCTCTAATTTCATGTCGGCATGCAAGTTTTTAAGTCAGTTTTTCAATTTATACTTCTAAAAATATGGTAAATATTCAAGCAAGTACACATTTATTAGTTCTAACTTCGTCCTTGGTCGACTTTCTCTGTTATTCAGAGAAACAGAATCCCTGCCCTATTATGGGTAGGCTGCTAAGCATTGCAGATGCAGCAAAAAATATGTTTCAATTTTGAAAGCTTCTTGCCACAGTAAGAGCAGCAGGCAAGCATTCAAACTGGCTTTTGCTTCTAATTTATCTCCGTAGGTATCCCATCCCTTTGCTTGTCGGAAGTCCACCTGTCCTAAATGCTGTTCCAAGTTCCCTCAACTCACCAAACAGCAAGATGCCATCACATCAAATCCAACAACCAGCACCTCGCCCTGTGTGACCCCTCCTAACCAGAGCGGCGACCCTAGCATAATTTCTGGTCTGACCTTTCAGCTCTCTGACCCTGCACATCCTGTTGTCACACAAGGTATTTACAGAGATGGATAATTGCAAACCATAACCACATGCTGTTGAGATGTGTCCTTTTACTCATTTTTGTGAGTTCCTGACTCTTCACACTTTTTCTAGGCGTCACCCACTTGTGCGATCAGTGTGCGTTCGCCACAACGGATATTGATGTGTTGCTGCAACACTATGAAAGCTGCCACACTTTGATCAACCTAAAGGGGGCCACTCCACAAGTCAAAGCTGAGGAGAAGGCTGATGGAGACAAGGATGAAGGAAAAAGAAGAGGACAAGGAAGGCAGTACTCGTGTGCAAAATGTCACTTCATCACAGAAGTAGAAGAAGAGATTTTTAGACACTATAGGTGAGCCAAATTTTCAAAGTGTTATTTTTTGCATTGCTTAAAGTTGTTTTTCTTTACTAAGATTACAATTTTAAAGACTATTCCATAAATCTTAAACGTGTACCTTCATGCCATCCATGGAGTAGAATGAAATGTCTGACAAGATGAGCCTGGATGTTAAAAAAGGCAATATTTTAGTTGGCCCTTGATTATTTATCCACAAATAAAAGGTAGCTGCCTTAAAAGTTTCAATTTGCATGTCAGGAAGATGATTAAGAATCAACTGCAGTGGTGCAGCTGTAATTCTCTCTTTTTTATTTAAAAGAAATGTCAACCGAGCACAGTCATTTTTAGCAGTAGCCCTGTTTTTTTTTTTTTTTTTGTTTTTTTTACACACATACACACTACAAATCTCATTTATACATTCTGAAGGGAAATTTTCTCTAATTCAATCACATATGTAGTCAGGGATGAATTGAAAAACAAACATTGCAGATTGGTAACAAGGCTTTTTTTTTCCTTTCTTGAAAATAGCTGAACTTGCAAAGTAATTTTTGGAGCACACATTGAAACACTTTTATTTCACTCAATGTAATTCCTCTTTTGTAGAAATTGGAGGACTGAAATCATTAGATGTTGGTCTCATTGCATCAAAGAATATTAACTCAGCTTTAAGTATGATTTAATTCTTACGTTTAGTCCAAATGCAAATTAGTTCAGTTTATATTGTAAGGTTTTTAATCTTTGCAGCTCATTTCAACCAGTATAGTCAGCGATCTTTGTCATTATTCTGTGTCAAAGTAAAAATAGACAGCATTGAAAGCAGCCAATAAAAAACATTTTGGAATCATCTAAAAATCTCTAAGGATCAGTTTGCTTTAAGTGTGTAGAATTTATTTTTTAGCTCCAAGCGGGATCTAATTCTTACTTCATATCTAAATATTGTGTTACTGGTATCATCTTAACCAATGCTTAAATTCATATCTCAAATTTTGCAAACCAGCATACCTCAACTAACTATTTAAACTTTCCCTTTACTTTGAAGTGTAGTTTGTACCATCACTGTTCGGTCAAGTGCTTTTGACCAGCTGTTGATCAATTAAAACCACATAAAAATGGAAAAGAAGAGTAACTATCAATATAAGTTCTTACCGTCATGCTTTTTTGCTAAGCAAAAGCAGAAGTTTGTTCTTTTTTGTCCTGAAAATGCAGATCTGACTCCTTTGTTGTTCCAGGCTGCAAGATCAATAAGCTACTGCTAAATGGCATATAATCAATGCAGATGTCTAACTTATTTCACAATTCTAGCAAATGCGACGCTGACCAGTATATAATTGACAAGTCCTTCTATTGAAAGGCTTGCAGTTTGAAAGTGATGCATCGAAGTGTTTTTTTTTGTTTATTTTATATTTGGTTTTAGGCCACAAGTCATTTTATTTTTGAAATAACAAGATCCAACTTTTACGAAGCACTCAATGGTTCAATGTTTATATTTCAATGGGGTTGCAAAGCATCTATATGGGTTAAACACCAGACGTGGCATTCAAGCTATCATAAATTTACCACAGTAAAAGGAGTAAAATTAATTTTAGAGCTGACTTTTTGTCTGTATGTTGAGAAATTCACAAATGTGCTTTTTTTTCATTAACAGAGCTTGCATATGAAACAGACCGTTAGCTGGGATGCTAAACGCAATACTGGTGTGAAACAAAGGAAGAATTCCTTACATATTTACAAATCAAAAAAGGAACTTAAAGACAAGTGGTTTTCAGTGGTTTCTCACTGTAACATGGTTCCTCTTTCATGGTTCGCAGTTTTGCGAATATTTTTGTGTGCAATTTTGTGAAGGTTTTTAAATATTTTCTTTAATCTGTGTCTTGATTGGCTATAAAACATTTCCAATCTCCTCCATGCTTCGTCTCCTGTACAGAATGTGTTCAGTTTGCCAACTTCACATTCATCTTTGATCACGAGTTTTGATGGTTTCATTCCATAACACCGAACTTATTTTTCTACAAGAACTTAGTTTCAAAACATGAGAGAAAAGTGTTAAATTGCAGATACCGCTCTGAAAAAAAAGAGCAGTGAGCGGTTGTACAGGTTTAAAACATCTACAGTAATTGTAAAAATAAATGTATCACTTTGCGAATTAGATCATAACTCCTGCAATCAACAACGGACCACTTTAAAGGGTTTTCTCTTATGTTCTCTTTATGTTGCAGACAGTCACCCACAGCTTTGTAGAACTGCTCTCATAAAATTTTTACCCCAAGGGAGTAAGGCAATGTTAAGCGAGACTCACTAGAGGGTAATAACAAAAATAAAATGGAAGATAGCTTATTATAAGGGAACAAAGTTGATCAAAAAAAAAAAAAAAACTACAAAAAAATAACCCAAAAAAAGGGAATAAACGAGTGGTAGAAGAAAGGCTAACAAGGACATTACAGGCCCTTCAGGCATTTCTAAGGTTTAACTATTGGTGCGTACATAAAAAAAAAAAAAAAAAAAAATTAAAGCAAAGCCAGAATAATTTTCACTTTTGAGGCAAACCAAAGTTTTCCACAATTTGGAACAATAAAGCTCTAAATTTAAATGTAAGGTTTTTAGTACAAAACACAGCAGCTTAGGGCAAGTGCAGCTAAAAGAATCCACATACTACAACCCTGTAAGGAGTGAATTCTTTCTATGTTTGGTCTAATTAAGTATTTCCTAAATACAGTTACTAACGGTTTGGAACCTGCAAAACAAAAGCCATCTGTTTGTTTGATAAAATGTGAATGATGGGGCATCACTTAGTCTAGTTTCAACGATGAACTGACAAAACACTAACTAAATTAGATAATATTTCTGTAAAAAAAAAAGTACATACAGAAATTTAAAAAAATGACTTTGCAACTTATTTAATCCACTTTTTATCATTTTAGAAGCTGAAAATCTGAAAAATTCCACAAATATAAAAATGTGACTTTATTTAATTGTGTGACAATAGATGCATTTACATGGGCACAACTAATAAAAAAAAATGCCTGATCATAAAATGTGTAATGTAAACATGCCATTCCGATTGATGATCCGACTGTGGTGCATGTAAACAGTTTAATCCGATAGTGTGTCATTACTGCACTGGATTTTACATTATGCATAGACGGTGTGGCGGTCCAGAGGAGGCTTTGGAGTGCGAACAGGACCGGCCGGCTGCTCCACAGCGAGTGAACCTGACTAGCAGCTTCATGTCTGTGAGCAGGGGAAGTTGATTTTTAGTGGTATGCGCTCTGGAGGTGGTTTTGGACTGCAGTCCGTCTGGCTGCTCTGCCTGAGCGAACTGCCGGGCTCTCCCGGTAGAACAGTTTGTCAGAGCCATGTTTGAGCTGGGGGAGGCGGCTTTTGAAAATGGAAATGCCGCTCTGCGCAGTTCTGAGAAACCCTGAAAACAATCATGTGAATTCGTGTTTCCAATTGTGTTCAGACAAAATAAAGACTGATGTCATTTCCATGTATTTACGTCTGGCTAAGATGCATATCGCTGGATTGCCCACACAAATTTTAGGTGCATCCAAGACTTAATGTTGTTGTTGGTATGTAGTAATGAAACCCTAACCCTTCTTCAGGATCCGTGTAGCTAAGAATAAAGCTCTGGCCGCACAGATTTAGGAAATTATGTGCTTGGAAAAAAAAACAAAAAACAATAATATAAGCATGCTTAGATAATCTCGCAATATACCGCAGCTTTGCTTGTTTACCACGGAACTCGCTAATTCTTCTTCTACGACCGTTTCCAATATTTTAGATAGTTCTGTGCATGTTGAAATGAATTATTCCATTCAAAAGCGTGGCACATGTAAACGTTCTTATAAAAGAATAAAGTTTTTCAGGGCTCAGTTCTGTTCTAATCCTATCTTTGATCTGATGAAAGACATTTTGTACATGGTAATGCAGCTAGGGACTCTTTAAAGACTGATAACAATTGTGTTTTTGCAGGTTTTAACATGTTCTTGTAGCATTTTTCTTAAAACTGTGTTTCCAAGTATTTATTTATTCAAATTATAATGGATCAGGAGCAGATAAAAAATATGCTGTTTGAAAAAAACAAATCTTGGGTTTGTGATGCAGCAACTGGGCAGCTGAAGGTCTCTTTTCCGCACTACAATCTTGAAACATGCACTTGGAGACAAATAGATCCCCATCCAAGATACCAACTGGCTCTGAACTGTACGACTGGATAGCCCTGATATTGAGCTCCTACAGCTCTGCAGAAACTACATCTTAAAAAGCACGACGCAGGTTATTCGATTTTTGATACAAATGGCATAATCATAATAGACCAATGTGAACACTTTTACAACAGAAAAAAATATAGTTTGAGTGGGACCAAAAAATAACTTTAAGTTCCAAACTCGAAGGAAACTTGAGTCTTGGTGAGTGTGAACCTGTGCCTTTCTGTGGACTTGTTTTAAGTGGGAATGTATTGACCTAAGAGGATGTAGGGCAGTGAATTTTATCACTGACTTGTTATTGAAGGTAATACTGCAGATCCAGGATTGAGGTGGGGGCTTGTGGCCCACCCCGTGTGTTTTCTACATCACAAATAAGCTCTTTTTCAAACTGCATTTTTTTCATCTGCTCCAGATTCACAAAGATTGCAATTTTCTTTATATATGTCTTGCATCATTAGAAACATGCCACAAGAACATATAAAAACACCCAAAGAACCATTTACATTGGAGTCGGTCTTTAAGTTTCTTTTTTCACCTATTTGAACAACTTCTGTTGCCTTTTTGATCAAATCATTAACAAAAGACAAGTCGTGAGCAAAAAAGATGTAAAATAAATGTGAGCCTGAAGAGGTCAGTAATACTTTTTAGAAAGAAGTAATGGCCATTTAAAAAGTATCTTTCTTCTCTCTTTGTGCTTTTTATTTGATTTTTTTTCCATTTGGTCATTAATATTCTTGTAAAGCTGTCATGGCTGTCAATGTTCCCAGTGTGAATTAATTTATCCTAATGCAAAAGAAAAAAGTTACTGATTGACACCAGAAACTGCCCTTTTGAAGAGTAACAGAAAGCTTAGCATTGAATCTGCTTTGAAGTGTTGCTTTTTTAAATTGTAATAGTTTCATGCTTTAAATTTTAATGCAATTATCCCTTTTAATGCTGGGAAATGTGCATTCATTGTTAAAGGAGAAATGTGTGTTAATTTGGAAAGTTGGGTCATAGTATAATATTTTGATTTAAAAACTGTAGTTTATTAAGTCTCTACCCACCTTTTTTTTACCAAGGTTTAAGAATTTTTAGTATGCTGTAAATAACAGAAAAAATACAAAAAAATAAAAGATTGCCATATTTTGTTTATGTTTTCTGTATTTCAGCACATAATCACATTTTGTGTGATTATGTTCATCTGAGTGAGGGTTTCTTTCAAAAAAATATTCATGAAGATTTTTTTTTTTTACTATACACTGTAGTGAGTGTTTCTCTAACTGCTGTCTTTCTTGGCCAATAATTTTAAATGTCAAAATTATTATTATTCTTGTTAAGTAAAGGTCAGATTTGTATAATTTAACTTTTTTCTTTGCTACATATGAATTTGTTAGTGATTTTCTTTCTCTGTTGCTCGTTACAGTGTTCTGTATTTGAATGTTTTTTTTTTGTTGCTGTAAATCTTGCTGTTCGGAAAAACTCGCAAAGCAATAATTTTTGAAGTACAGGTCAGATGATAGTTATGGTCATTTTTGAACAGCTTAGGACACTTGACAAACTTATAATTCCTATTTTGACAAGGGAAGATGGTAAATTTGGTACTGGTTCAAAAAACATTTATAAAACTTAAAAAAATATGTTTTTGTTTAATTAGATGGCGTTCAAGCGTGTGATGATGGATTTACCTCTTTTTATTGGTGGTGTCACTGTGTTTGACAGCACCTTTTTCACATTTCCATATTATTTGTGTAAACTTGCTGCCTGCAGTTAGCCAATCAAAGTCAGCTGTAAACATGGTCTCAGTATTGCATTATAAATGGTTTATTGATTTCACTTGTTGGCCCACACAAGAGGCACCACGACTGGCATCTGTGCCAGGAAAAACCCCGGTGTCGTGTCTGCGATGTAGAGGTGATTATTCAGGGCTTTGCCAGCAGGAAATGAAGGTGGTTTCTTGATGAGTAATTCAGTGCTTGTCATTCAGATCCATTTATATTTCTCACTACTCACTATTTTTTGTAATTCAGCTGAGTGGTGAGTCACTTGTTGGCTCCAAACTCCAAGAAATGTTGCCCTTGTGGTTGAAAAAGTACTTTTCATTAAAGTGGTTCTTTTGGGTGAGGTTCTGTTAGATTGTGAGCAGTTTTACTGCTCACCTATAGGACAAACTATTTTCAGTGAGTTAAGATTAATTGCAAAGTCTGTTTATCTAATTTAAGTTACAGTGATCAAACCAGTACTTAAAGACCCACTCTGATCATCTTTTGATCTATTTTAAAAGGGTTTGCAATGGTCTTTTAATTGTGATTATGCAGGTTTTTGCTAAAACATAAAAAAAATCCCTCATTTTCTAAGACATCGTTTTTGCAGAGCGACAGAAGTTTATTAGAAATTCACCACTGAGTTTTGGGCGGGACTGTTGGCACTTAGCAGGGAGCTTCTGCCCCACCTTTTGTATTTTCTATGTCAGAAATAGAATCTTTTTCCATCTGCTTTTTTTTGTCTGCTCCTGATCCACAGCAATTTGAGTAAAGAAATATTCATAAATGTTATTTTAAGCTCAAGTTTATTTTTATATGCCCTCCATTGTCAGAAAAATAACAAAAGAACATGTTAAAAACATCGTTTTTTTATTGGAGTAGTTACCCTTTAGTGACCCAAGCGATGCAATTAAATTGTAACAATTTTAATGCTGCGTTCTCTTTGCAGGCGTGTCCATGCGTGTTGTCGTTGTCGACACTGTGACTTCACGGCTCCCGATTCATCTGCCCTTCTTGACCATTTCAACTCTTCTCATTGTCACGACACGACTCCCTCATTAGGATCGTTGCCCACCTCTCTGACTCCATCGCTGACACTTTCAACCAATGGCTGCTCAGCTCCGTCCACCCTAGCAATTAAAGAGGAAAGCAAGGGGGACCTACGCCTCCTCTACTCTCTTGCACCACCTGAAGGAGGGTTGGCAGAAGGAGGCAGAGAGGAGGCGTGCAGGGCAGTAAAAAGCGAAAGAGGAGATGACAGAGAAAGAGAGCGAGAAAAGGGTTGGGTTCTTGGGGAGACAAGAGTACTGGGAGAAAGAGGGGGCGAGCAGGCCCACGGACTACTCTGGGTTCCAAAAGAGCAAATGGGGCCTGAAAAAGGAGTGGAAAGAGGAGCGGAAAGTCATACCCCGTCTCTTTTCCACTCCTCACTCTCATTGTCTTTTGTATCGGCCAATCATGATGCCTCTCAGAAGAAAAGGGGCGTGGCTCTACCTGGCATGATTTACCTGGGAGATACTAAGTCATATTTGGGAGAATCCCAGGTCTCCCAAATAGGAGGAAGATCGGGAGGAAATGCCCCAAGCGGAGGTGGAGCAGAGAAGCAGAGCCAGATTGCACCTCAACAGTACAAAGGTGGTGGAGCAGGAAATGAGGGTGGGAGCGGAGGTGGAGGAGGAACACAGGAGGGAAAAGGAGGGGTAACAAAGGAGGAGTCCCAATCCCTGTTGCGGGTAAGTAGAACGTGTGCATTCACCACTGTGTCCCATCAGTTGTCATGGATTTCTGTCTTTTATTAAGATGTTTCACTGTGTCTCATTCACATGCACACTTAAGTGTTTAGCTCTAGCTCTGAGGTCCTGGTTTTACTGCTGTTTTTTCTACTGCTGAGACTGTTAGTTGTCATGCCGCGTCTTCTAATATGCATTTTTCTTTAAGTAATCTCTTCTTTGAATCTGATTTAAGGATCAAATCTCACTTGGCCCATCACTAAACATTTTCTTTCCCCCTCTTCTATTGTATTTAAAGGGCTTTTGCAAGTTTACTCTGCTTACTTTGCCAGTAAAATGCTAACAGGAGTTCCCAGTGCATTCACGTGTTCATTTGTTTTGAGATGATTTCATTACTATTTTTCCCCTGATCTGCTTTCACTTCTCATTTTTGTGTTAATTGTGAAAAACTATGATTGAGAAAGTTGCATGTTGTTATGGCAACGTGGAAGGAAAGTGACAGTTCCCATGACTACTACCTGTCATTCAATTCCCTCACCCTACTTTATGGACTAAAGTGCTTTTCACTCCTTGGTGATGTCATTGACTGGCAGGAATAGTTTGTAGCTGGCCGGCGCCACAGGGCTTATTTCCTTTGATTCCATTAGATCAGAAAAACTGAAATAGACGGGTGCGCGTGCATGAGTGTGACACCTCAGTGACATGGACAAATGTGATTGGAGATGTTTTGTGAAAATCCTGGTGTGCATAGGCATATAGATGCACAGATTGTGTCTCAGGCTTCTTTGTACAGCCGTGCTGTGACTTGTTGGACATTATATGTATATTTTTGTGTCTGTGTGAGGCGTAGGCAGCGATCTGACAGGCTGGGCAGGGTGGGGATGCAAGAGGTTTACTCATTACTGTAGGTGGGGCCGTGTGTCAGACTGAGAGACTAATGCTGAAATTTGAAGAAAAAGAAAATGATAAAACAGAATGGCATGTGAGGAAAAGGCAGGACTCGGATGAAGATGGGTAGTCACAGACTTTCAGTGAAGCTAGTTATCAGTTCTAAAGTTTTATGCACTGAATCCAAAATCCAAAAAATATTCCAAAGATAAACTTACAGCGGAAAAACATACAGTGGTTGTTCGTTTATCACAGGAGTTATGTTCTAAAGATGACCTGCGATGGGTGAAATGAGCAAGCTTGTCGATTTGATTTTGATTTTCCAGCCGCTATATTGCAGTTTCGTTGTTCGATAGATTTTTAGTGCAATTTTTGTCTGGTGTTCTGTGTCTTGATTGGCTGTAGACCATTGTCAATCAATTTCCTCCATGCTGTGTCTCCTGTACAGAATTACTTCATTTTGATAAATTTAGATGAATATTCAGTTGTGAACAGATCTTTCTATTCCTTTGATAATACTGGACTTACTTTTGTACGAAGGTATCAAGAGAGAAAAGTGTGAAAATCTCACTCTGTCTTTGAAAAGTTTATAATGTGCGTAGTGAGAAGTTTTACAGCCTTAAATGATCTATAATCCTACTTTGCGGATTTCACCCGTCACAGATTATTTTTAGAATGCAGCTCCCGTGATAAACAGGGGAGCGCTGTATTATAGATGTTTTAACGCTGTAGACATTAACATTTTCAAACCTTTGCTGAAAATTTGGTACAACATCATAGTTAAAAAAAAGATCTGCGTGTACAAAAGTTGAACTGGGCTTGAGTGAGGGACCACTATAGTAATTTCTTAGAGTATTGGTATCAGTGATTTGTCATACTTCAAATAAAAAAAAACAACACCAACAAGCACTTCAAAGAATGACATTTGTTAACATTACCTTTTTGTTTGATTTGAATCTATTTAAAACCAATTTTTGTGGTCTTCACCATCTTTGCTGGAAATTGTAATACTGGATTTTAATTTCAACCTAAACTCCTAGGACAAATAAGCAAAAATTGTTTGCCTCTCAGCCTTTATGGTTGTAATCAAGGTCAAGATTAGATTTTGTTTAATTTCCAAATAAAAACATTGGGATAGTCATTAAAAATTCACACTTGTGGTAATTAAATTGAATCATAGATGTAAAAATGTTATCGAACCAGATCTGAAGCAAAAGCATAGCTGTTGTTACCCCCCACCAAGTGATTACTTGGTAACCCCCCCTGGGGTTTTGAAAGTGAGGGAAATGGTGTCACTCAGTGCTAAAGAACCATCAAACATTAAGGAAGCTTTAGCATTAAAACTGTTAGTAATCTTGTAAGCATACGCACATGAAAGCACATGTCTGTCTGTTTACTCTACTGGAACATTCAAGTTTGTGGAAACATTCCAAACAGGAAGACACAGTTATCATTGCATCTTCCAAACAAATTTAAAATGACTTAATGTCTGTAGCAGTGCTGTTATGCGGACTATGATCAAAACAGCTGGCGGCTGGGAAGACACTGATTTCTTTGCTGGTCAGGGTTTTATTGTGACATGTAAACCACAAATTAGGCTCCTAAAATTTCTTTGATGTCCTGTTCTGGTAAGTTAATGAAGCGTTGAAATGATACCTTGTTCTCTCTTGCTTGCTCAGTATTAAGTCAACGTTTAGAGAATTGTGAATTACGGATTTTTTTTTAAATTATTTTTTATTTCAGACTCCATGCATCTTGGAAGTACTGTGCCTAACTTAAGCTTAGTTACACGAACACATATGAGGGGTTGACCCGTACGGGTGCTGCGAGTTTTCGGGTTGGCCGGTAACAAGGAGGGTCGTTAAAGCAAAAACAAATGTGTCTTGTTTTCCTCATCGAGCTCGTGTGTCCACCTCAAGGGACAGCATGAAAATGAAATGTACAATTGTTGTGTGTGTGGTTAGTGTATCAGGAAGTACTTTTAAGGATAATGTAAGTTGTATGCACTGATCACATGCAAGTAAAACTATCACACGCTGCCCTTACACTACACTCTAGTCATTAGTGAAGTGTGCATACTGGCTCCTCACTTGCCATGTCCATCCATAGGATGCCCACACAGCTGTGCTCTTTAATTATTTAATGAGTAGATTAACTAATCTCCTCATTTCTATCTGCGTTCAAGAAGCGCACACTTATCACTTAAACAGCAATAACAGGCCTCTTGCATAGGGCACAGGATTTGGGGCTGTTCTGAAAGATGACAAATTTGTACAGCGTGCCTGCATATCTCCTACTTTGCCCTTACTTTTCACTATGACCTGTCATCTGCAACATTCCTGGAGAAAAATGTGCAGAAACATTATCACTCAGCAAGCTCCCCCAGCGGTCTACGACCTTGATCTTTTTTTTTTTTATGCAGGCCACCTGGGTATCCCATACAGCTCTGCCCTTTCTCCACTGCAGACAGTCCAACTATGCCGCAAGATGTTGCCCCTTTCATTGAAAAACATATTAGTGCGATAAAAAATAAAATATTAAGATACTGAAACAACACATGCATGGAGAATTCCAATGCTTGGCAGACTTGAGGCCATTGTTTGTTTAGTTAGACAAGAAAAAAGTGAAAACAGAAAATCTAAGTCAATTGAAAGCAATGAAATATATCCAAATATACCCTAAATAATTTGAGACCAAAAGAGGAAGGAATTGTGCTTATTGTTCCTGCAATTTTAAGTTGATCATTGTTTTTTCACATATTTCAAACAAAATGTTCATTTTATTTCATGCTTTCCATCAGATTCCATATAGATGTACTGCATATGGGAAACATTTCATTTTATGGATTTCCTTCAGAGTTTGTGCATATTCATGAGCCCAACTTTCACCACCTCTCTTGTTACATGTGTCCTTTTTATACGCTTGAAGAGTCAATGTATTCAGCAAAAGATCAACAGAAAAAAAGATTCTGTGTAGGTGAAGAAAATATACATTTTAAAAGAGGGGAAGTTGAACATTGCCTATTACTTAAAAAGCTTCATAAGATTTGACCTCTGCTGCTATCTTTCACCTTCTCCTCACAGCACAGTAATATTTTAGCTTTAGGTTTTCACTATCACACACACAAGCAGAAATGCCTTGTGTATCACATACATAGAAATACATCAGCATGGCTATCATTGGGTGGGGTGAGGGAAAGGCACTAATCCAGAGAATTGCCTCAAATAATAAATATGTGAACTACATGGCAAACGCATAAAGATCCAATTTAAATGAGACATTTGAGGGCAGAGAGTGATGCTGTGAAAGTGAATCTCTCCAAAATACACATTTAAACTATTTAATTGACGTGGGATGGGAGGATGCTGTCAGCAGGTTAACAGAGAAAAGGAAAGATTAAAAGGAGAGAAAACAACTGCATGTGGTATTTAATCTTCACCTGGGTTTGTCTGTGCTCATTTAGAGCCAAACGGCACAATTTTGCACTTGTGTTTGTTTCCCCGCTTGCTGTTTTCTATTCTCCGCTGCATCGATCCGTCTCTCTGTTTCTCATTTCATTTTTTTTCTTTCATTTCCCTTCTTTTTCTCAAAGGACAACTCAGCTGATACACGGCAATCGATGCACGCTTCATACACATGAAAGCACACACACATTCTCAAAAGAGGAGGTCGAAGTAATGTTCGTTTTGCACAATAAATCCTTGGTTTTGGAAGGTTTGTTTTTAGGTTTACAAATTTGGGAGAGCATTTCACTGGCTTGATCTATAATCGTTGCACATTGTTGCAGTGTTAAGACATTGTTCATCTATTATCTTTTTCAAATCATAATTTGTTACCTTGAATACACTCTTTTTCCTAAAATTTATCTGGCTTTTTAAATGACTTCAGAAGTCAAGGATTTGAGATTAAATGTATGAAAAATACTGAGTGATAGACTTTCAATTAGAGTGTTTCTGCAGTTAAAGAAATGCCATCATGTAAATGCCTTTAAATGTGAAATAAATAAATACATCAACAAAATTCTGATAATAATGTCAAAGATAAAGTACAGTTTCAGGAATTCAGGCTTGATAAATAAAAGCTGGAACTAAAAGAATAGTAAAATTGACCTCACATAGATGGCAAAAGTTCTGATGCATTTGCATTCCGTTTGTCTGTGTGGGAGCATACAACTTTTTTTTAAAAGTGCTTCACCTAACAACCATGCAACTTAAGTATTTATGTAATTTTGGGGTGCTTAATGCCTGAGTTATGATGCCTGACAAGAATGTGACATTTTCTAAAATGTTTAAAAGTCCTAATTTAATGATAGTGGCACACACAGTTGTTGTAACTCACTGCTCTACCAGTCAGTGCTTCACTTAACTAAGTCGAGATGCGTTCTGTTTCATCTGGTGCACCTTTTTGTGTTGTAAATTCCATTTTCATCCGGAGCGAGCTCCTAGGAATTGGAATTTGCTCCAGAGAGTGTTACTTTCCAGTTTATCTGCTCCCATAATATCGCAGTGAATATAGCAAGAACTTTTTGCTCACCATGGATTACTGCCCCAAAGGCGAGAAGTGGTGTAGAAACAGGAGGCTTAAGTGGGATGGCAGAACCGGCATGCTGGCTAGTCTAAGAATGCAGCCTTTAAAACCACCATGTTCCTTTTAATTTCTCACAAACACAAGATTTCTCTTTCAAAGACTACAACAATGCGATGAGAGACAGCTGCATTCAGTTAATCACTAAATATTTGCTTCTGCTATCTGTTTCTGACTCAGGCTATGTTGTATATCTGGGGTATCGGACTCCAGGTCTCAAGTGCCTGGCATCCTACTGGTTTTAAAGAAATTCCTACTTTATCTGTTGTTGATTACCTGGATCAGGTGTGTTTAGTCAAAAAGGAGCTTCAACTGCAGGAAAACATGTAAGTCTGGAATTTGACATCTGCCCCATACAGGGCTCCGAATTCCAGTAAGAGCAATCGGGCACTGTACCTGTACCACTATGTCTGAAATCCTCTACTGGAGTCCCATTCCCACTGAACTGTCACATCTCCAGCCGAAGTGACGACTGGATGGCTGCACTCACACCAGTGGTTATGAAACGGTCCTGTGTCCCATGACATAATTCCTGGCTCCAAGCTTTCACATGCACCTTTATGCACACAGGGGAAACGCATCCATAGAGGACACTGTTGTCGCAGCCCTCCATACTGCTCTTTTCCAATTGAGGAGCAAGGTAGCTACATAAGGATGCTTCTTTGTGGAATATAGCTCAGCATTTAAACCCATTCCCCCTGCCATACAGGTAGACAAGCTCAGTGACTTGGGGCTTCTACACTCTTATCTGTATTTGCTTTCTCTCTGGTTCCACTTTGAGTATCAGAGTGGGCCAGCACACCTCTGCGGCCCTCAGCCTCAGCTCTGGTTTCCCACTGGGCTGTGCTCTGAGTCCTCTATACTACACTCTTTACATCCATAACTACAACCTCACTCCCCATAGCGACATCGTTGGAAAGTTTGCAGATGACAATATGGTGGAGGAGTTCATATCAGGAGGGAATGACTCAGATTACAAGGACCACGCAAAGCGACTCTCATAGTGGCTCAAGGAGAATAACCTGCTCCTTTACACTGCAAAGACCAAGGAGTTAACTCTTAAACACTAGAGCTTTGTTGCCGTTCTTTGGACTATCATAACTCTTCAATAGTTTTCCAATTAATTCCAGCAGATTCTAAAGCACAGAAAAAGCAGCGTTATAAAGTATTTTACTGCCATAAAATAATGACAATTTAATAACAAAAATAGACCACAATTTTAGAGACTGTTACACAGTAACTACTTAAGTATTACCTACAGTACTGGTATTATTGACTAGCCCTCCAGCCGTTGACATCAACAGGGCAGTACAGGCGGGATCAGTGAGAGCTCAAAGGAACATTTCCTCCTGACTTTCTTTAAAATTCAGCTCACAGAAAGAGTTGCTCAGCTATCCTTTCAGCATAGTGGATTCTGTCTCTACTGGAATGAGTAAAAAAAAACAAAACAACAATTTACTGAATCCAGATGGGCTGGATGACTTTGTATGTGTGAGAATTCCTCTAGTGTCTATCTTAAATGCAAACATTAATAGAGTCTCTGACACAGTTGTCTGTTCTTTGCTGTTTTGTGTGTTTGTGAAGCAGTCACATTTCCCATCATGACACAGGCACAAATAAACATGGCCTTGCTAGAAACATAAAAAAGTGAAAGTGTATTTGTGTGTTCACTGAATAAAATCATGTCTGTGTTTAATGTAACAGAAACACAATTGGACAGTGTGTTTGTCCTAAGTTTGACCTGTGTCATTTTGAATGGCCATTTGAAAAAATATTGGTAGAGAACTGTGTGTTTGGTTCATGGGAGAATGTGTTACATGGCAGAATGCTGCTTCACACCGTGTGAATTTCTACAGCAATTTGATTGTCTTCCAGGAACATTACATTTGCTCCTACAAAACAAATTAAACCGTTTTAGGCGTATTAACCATATTTAGGCTTAGGTATTGCCCCCATACAGTTTTTTAACACAACATATGCAAACATGTTGACAGCTAAGCATTACTTGAACACTTGTACACAAACCAATCAACTTATTTACATTTATTTCTGTTCTTTTCATTAAGTCCTGTGGTGAATTTTCCATTCAGATGTGTTGTAAATCAAACCTTGACTAATAAATAAATAAGAATAAAAAAAAAAAATTCAGCCCAAAGCTACTTTTTTCCGTGTCTGGAATTATATATTTTATCTCAATGCTAAAAAGGCTTACGCTAGTTCAAAAAGTGTGTTATTTAGATGATGACATCTTAGATGTTAAATGGTTGAAAAAAGGGGAAATGGGTTTATGATGTTTAGATTAGTGCCGTCTTGCGATACATTTTTTGAGCTTTTTTTTTTTTTTTGTTTTGTTTTTTTGTTTTATCGTGACCCCTGTAAATAATTACTAATTAATTAATTAATTTCAGTTTCACTGATTTTTAACCTTCTGTGACTTCTGTGAAAAGCCTCATTTTGAGGTATTTTATTGAATTTTGTGACATTGTTGGGCAGTAAAATATCAAAATAAAACTGAAAATGTGGCCTTATGAAATTTCTTTTTAATAAGACTACCAATCTTTACTTTGACACCACAATGGGGTAAATGTTTTCAATCTTGAACAATTAAAAAAAAAAATCTGGTTTAGAGTGCACTAATTTATCTCATCAAAAAATAGTAGGAACACTTTTCTGAGCAAACCAAACTTATTATCATAATGCAAATGTTGAAATACCTTTTTTCACAGTAAACCACAACAGCAAGACAGTAGAAAAGACATGCGAGTGATTTTATAGTTTCCTTTAAACTATTTTGGTGAATCTGATCATTTCAAAGATTGGGATGAAGCAGAAATGAAAAAGAGAAGAGAATTTCAGAGGTTGGAAATGAAACATCGTAAAGAACTTGAACTATTTAGACTTCAGACTTTTTTTTCTTAACTTAAGCATCATCATATAAACAAAAAAAAGTACTAAGAGGTGAACTGTTACTCTGAAATGATGCTTTTTTTTTACTTGTCATGATCATCACTTTTCTCAGTAATAAGCTAGAGTGGAGTGCGATCTGTTTGCGACGTGCTGTGAAGCTGTTACCATGACAACGCAACACTCTGCTTTATAAAAAGTACGCTTTTGTAAAAAAAAAAAAAAAACAAAAAAAAAAAATTTAAGCTTAAAATTTGAAAAAGACTAAAGTAAACAAAAAAAAGCATTTTATATCTATATTTTTCTTAAATAGTTTGAGTGGGATAATGATCCTCCAGGTGGGCATCAACATGGAAGTAACCATCTGATGCAAAAATGAGATTAACAAGATTAAAAAAAAAACAAAAAAAACACTCTGAAATGTCTGTAATGAATTAGTCACAACCTGCATTATTTTGATAATTTGACACCCCTAGTTTAGATACACTGCATTTTGTTGACCTAATAGCTTAATTGCCAAATTCATATATGAATGAGAACTTAGAAACTTTCAGCTAGCTTATTAGCTAGCATATTGATATTTTTTATTCATATTATTCCAATAAACTTAACTTAATAAGCTATGAGACAAGCAAACTGCAAACATTTCATATCTCCATATTCCTGAGTTAATTTTATTCTGGGTCAAATTGTTGGTGCCACTGCTAGCCTATACGCTGCAAGTGTAACGCAGACATTTTTCCTTGGTCATGTAGGCAACGGACATGCAACACTGAAGGAGACATACAGAAAACCAGCACAACTACAAAAGAACAGACCTTTTGTGGCCAGATACAGGCATTGCAACCTATTAGGAATGCGGAAACATGGACACAAACTATGTTAAAAGGCAGATTTGGTTCAAAGTTCCTTTGGCCAAGAAACTCTGTATTGTTCTGCAACAAACGCAATAAATAGAACTTAAAAATGCACTATTGTTTTGGATTGTTGACAGAAAACATTTAAAACCTTCAGAAAAAGTACATCTTTGTTAATGAAAGGGGACACATTTTTCAATATAATTTTTATAAAAAAGGGAAGAATCTATTGTACGCACACCTTTGCGTAAACTCAGAAAAACATTCCAAATTAAAAAAAAAAAAGTTTTTTTGGGGGAAATTTTTAATTAAAGATAATTTTAAAATCATATTAGGATTGCTCAAAGTAGTGTAACATTATATTCTGTTACATTTATGGTAACATTTTACCCTGAAAGAAGCTATAAACAAATATTGCAGATATATATTTTGTGATAAACTAAGGGGGAAATATTTTGAAGCAGAAAAAGAATCAAATGCTTTTTTTTACTTTTAAAATGAAGACATCAGTTTTATTTAATATTTGTATGTAAAGTCATAAAATGAGGTAGTCTAATATACTGTCTGCTGAGATGTGCTTTTAGTACAGTGGTTATATTCAAACAAACTTAAGCAATTCAGCTGAGCCCCAATGACACATATGTTCCACCCTCCCCACCAGAGAAACAACCAGGTGTTTTTCATCACGTTGACATGGCAACGGTAAAACACAGTGATTATTTTAGCTTCTAGCTGTAATTTAGACGTTTACATCAATTACTGTTACAATCAGCTCGCGCACACACTAACAGAGGTGTGTGTACTCTGTGTTCTTTTTAGACTTCTTTGTTCTTCTGTCATGTCTTGCACTTGTAGACCTCATTCCTTGTATGTTTCTCTTTGTCAACTCTCCTTCTCTTTGAGGAGTTCACTCCAGACTGTGTGCCTGTGTCGCTCACATATTCATGCATGCAGACTTAAGATTGCACATTCACACATGGAACCCATATTAAGGCCAGATGTTAGTTTTGCTACAAGACTTCTACATGCAATACTCGCCAGGTCCACACACACGTAGAGTACACCAACCTGGCAGCGCTTGGATAATTAGGGAGCTGATTGGTCAGATTAAATGTCCATCTGACCCCTAACCAATAGTTAATTAAAAACCTATGCCTTCATTCTGCTATTATTTACCCAATGGCTCGCTTTGGTCTGTCTTTCTGCCCTGATTGTTACTTTAAATCACATGTGTTTTTATCAAAGTTGTATGTTTTAGTAGATTTGAAATAAGTAGTTGGTACAAAACAAATTAGTTGAATACTTAAATGTTTCTTGTTATTTTTTTTTTCTGGTAAAACAATTGCGAATAACTTCAAAACATTTTCTCTGTCTTCAGTAATCAGTGTTTCCAGGCTTCAGTAAATCTCACTTTGAGCAAATAACTACATATAAGATTTTATAACAAGAGTTTTATTTTTCTTAAAGATTAAACAAAAATGTCTCATAAGACTACAGACTTCACTATTTTGTCACACACATTAAAATGTCCAAAAATTGGTCAACACAAGTGAAAGGTATTTATACATGTATGAAAAAAAAAAATATTCACATAGTTTGAAGAGCCTTAGAAAAAAGAACACATTATCTTTAACTCGGTGTGAATTTTTGTTGATTATTTCCAATGCTTTATATACATTCAGCATCCATCATCGGAGGGCAACCTTCAACATGAACAAGGCAGAAGTCATCTCAAACTAATGTTTTTAGAATGTCAATCTGGTATTCGAGCAGCCTCTGTTGTCACTGAATCTCAGAGCACATACAGTATGAGTTTAACTACAATTGGAGATTCTAGCATAGATATGTTTACTTAAAAAGCAACCTATAAAACTACATGATGTCTTTACTTCATGAATCTACATTTCTAGTGGGTCAACATGTGCAGTATACTACCAGAATTTAATGTTTTTCCAAAACCAAAAGCAATTTTAGCAACATAATGATCTGGCCAGTGAGTCTTTATTTTGGGGTCAACTACTTATAATGAATGATGGATGGAGAGATAGATGGACACAAGGATAAGAATATAGATTAAAAGCACTTGGATTCGCACACACATTAAAAAATATGTAATATATGCATGCACACCCACACGCGCGTACGCACAGGATCTACCAGTCATCTTGACACTTTAATCCACTTCGCTTAAGGACATTGAGTCGCACCCTGCTTTAGTGAGAGAGAGAGTGAGGCAGAGCGTGAGGAAATGAACAGGTGTGTGTGTGTGTGTGTGTGTTTAGGAAAGAGGTAATGCCATGGCAACCTTGGCGGCCAAAGGGCTTTTTGGCAAGTTGGCAAGCTTGCCCTGGGCTTTAGCGTGTGCAGCAAAATCATGGCTGTGTGTGTTTGTAATGCAAGCATGGTGATGGAATGTAGATCTGAGATTTTCAGTCTTAACTCCTTTCAGTAGAAACATACATTCAACCTCAAACTTGGAGCAGACATGGATTCAGCACCTCTGTGTCATGCATAGTTGATGAGGGGGTATAATCTTAAGAAGGATCCCTCTCACTTTTGCTTATCCTTTTTTTTTCTTTCTGTCCCCGGTGGGGTTTTCACCTATTATATATTCTCCACTTGTGTGTTCTTGTGTGGATTTCTTTGTGTAAGTGTTTTTATGAATTCTGCTGCACTGGCGTGATACTTCTTGTACACTTGATTTCCCTTAAGACTGTTTCTCTCTTGTTCTCTTTCTGAGTATGTGGCTATGCAACAGAACAGGACCTGACACAACTTTGCCGAGCTTCAACTTTTCAAGAGTTGTTTTCTTGTGGAGTATGTGTATTGACTCGTGTTGTTTAACCCTTTAACAAAGGAGCTTTAGCTTTAGTGTGACATTCTTTCAACTACCGTAGCTCTTTACTCTTTAACCGTCTACAGAATTACCGTAATTCCAGCGGATTCCAAAGTGGAGAAATGTAGCCTTGCACTGATACAGTAGTGAAGTACTTGTGCAATGAAATTAAATCAGTTGATTCCTCTTTTTCTGTTTCAGAACCTGCTGAATCAAGTTGATTTTGTAAGTGGTCAAAGAGTCACGATATTTCAAAGAGCGTGTTGCCAGCGACATTTCCGGTGTCATTTCTTTTTTTCTTGATCATGGAGGTGTCACATTTATATATATCTATTATTTATTTATATATATGATCTCAATAATGGGTAAGACGGGTCTTGTTTCCACTGAGCGGTACAATGTGGTCCGGTGTGGTCCACTTTACAATTGTCCAGGAAATAAAGGTGAGCATTTCTACTCACAGTTGGATCGTCATGGCACATTGGGGTTGTAGACCGATCGCATAGCTTTGTGTCATAATATTGCGACTACAACAAAAGCGAAGCTATCAACAGCAATGGAGGTCATTCAGCAGCTCTTTTTTTTCCACTTGACTTTTGGTACTTTGTATACAAAGCATTTAATGTTGTTTAAGAAAAGAGGAATACAGCTGCTTTCTTGGCACTTGGCACAAAATTGTATGATTCAGTCTGGCCTAATTCCATTCATAATGGAAATGCTCAAAATACCAGACCGTATGGTAACGTACCGCTCAGTGGACATGAGACTATGTACTTAAGATCTAAACGGGGCAATATTTCAAGGCAAGGACAATTATTGTTGATCAGAGAGACTAAGAAAACAAATTCATCTCTCAATCCAGGCAACATTTGTAGGTATTTGAATCTGGAAATTCTATCGATTTTTTTGACAGCTTCTGTGGAGATTGGTTACTTCCAATGTAGTGGCGTCAACATAGGTTATGAAAACAGTTGCCTTGATTTAGTTCTCCAAAGGTGTTTTTTGTAGTAAACTATGTTAAACCTTGAATTGATTCTACTGACTATAGAAACAGTAGGAAATTATGCAATGACAATGTCTTCTGACAAATTTTATAGCTTTTTTTTTATTGTGCATTGTAAAACTAGTTTTATCAAGATGATATTCAGTTATTTATTAACAGAAAGGATACAAATGTTTTATAAGAAACAAACAAAGAGAAGATGACTGAATGAGACCATGACTAATAAAGAAGTTACTAGTATTAGGTAGAATTCAGTCCATGTACTTTGTGACGTAAGGATCCGTCATCATGCTGATGTTTGGCTTGTTGAACATACAGATATGCACATACTCGAACATACAAACAGCTCCCTCAGTACCGTCTGTCTTTTTTTTTAACATACCAGGTGCAAGCAAACAATGGGCATCGGCATGTGTGACTTTGTTTTTGAGTGTTTTTGTATGTCTGTCAATTACAGATGTACAAGCACTTCCTTTAAGACAGTGTTTAAAATGGCTATTGTGATCCTTCTACATTTAGATCCAACAAAAGATCCACTTCATCTGACTGTTCTCTGTGTTTACTTTACCTATTAGCAGACAGCTAAGAAATTGGTCTCATGTGTCTCTTTGCACTAGACCCACACAATAACAACTGTGTTATCGCCTCTTCTTCCAGGAATGTTTGAGAAATGATCCATCTCTTTCAGTCAAATTGACTTTCTTTTTCAGATCTTTAGCCAAATTTGGTATGATTCACATCCAGCAAATAAATGTTTGCATTTTCAGTTTTGATTGGTGAGATGATCAGATTTGTTTCAAAGTGAAGTTCTTCTCAGAAAGTTGAAGCATGTTTTTCCTTTCATCACACACAGTGTAGTGATTAAGGGCAACTGTTCACATGCAACACCCAACATCTGAAAAGTGGTAATACAAAGGGACTGGTCAACTGCCATCTGCTTTCTTTGCGATAATGCTGGATTATGACATTTTAAATCTAAAAAAAATAAATGACTTGCTTTACCTTTCTAAATAAAGGTCATATGACAAATGTTTGGTAATTCTTTATAAAACGATTCATTAAAAATCTTGTTATAAGTCATTATCAAGCATTATTAAATATTTTTAAGCGTGTATAGGACATTTATAACATCCATCTGTAAATCCTAAAAGAATGTCTTATAAATGTCCAATAAATGTTAATGAACAATTTGCTAATGCTTGTAATATCTCATAACTAGATTATTAAGGAATCTTTCTATGAAGTATTACCACATGTTTACTTAACTACTAAATGTCAAAGACATCCAAAAAGGAGCAGAATGATGTACATACAGATGCACAGTTTACACATGTGGGAAAGATTACTGTTATGTAAAGCCTATCATTGTTGATTTTTATGAAAAATACAACTACTACATTACTTTTAGACCCCCTAGAAAGTCAAGAAGAGCAGAGTAAAAACACACAAGTCAAGACGAGGTGAAAGGAAATTAAGAAAAGGATGACACAATAAGATAAGGAGGGGAAAAAAGGGAAAAAGAAAGCAGCTGCTAATATTTGAGTGGGGTTGAGTATTAACAAATGCAAACTAATAAGGTTTAATGTGTGCAAACTCACACATATTTATACTTGGACTTGAAAATTGTTCAAAACTGATTTTTGTGAAGTAAGCAACAGTAAAAAAATGAAGTGCTCTTATACCACTCTAGCCATTAGTGAGGTGTGCCTATTGACTCCTTACTGATCGTGTGCAACTGCTGCATGCACAGGGTGTGCAGGTGATACTGCCCGTCGGATGCCCACACAAACTATGCTCTGATTGCCTAAATTCCTCATTTTGAGCACTTCGTCTGCCCTGAATGATTGCACACTTCTCACTTGAAGGAGCACTATCCAGGATTTGGATGGGTTGGAAAAAGAAAAAAATCCGTACGACACCTGCTTCACCCTTACTTCCCCTTACGTGTTGTAAAGAAGTGTTCGCTATGACCTGTTGTCTGCAGCATAGCATGCCTGCAGAAAAAAATGTGCATGAACATTTTCATTGTACCTCACTGAGTAGTCAATGACCTTCATATCTGATGTACAAGTTTTCCCCTTTTTTGCTCGCAGACAGCCCATGGCAGTCTTTCAGTTATTTTGGCTGTATACCCATTTACAAGTATTGTATATCACTCCAATGTATTATTGCAAATTGGACAGCAGCGAAATTGCAATGTGTCTAAAGAAACGCCAGAAAGTCCACTGCACCGAGCAGAAATATGACTGAGTGTTTTACAAGCTTAAAGTGAGGAATAAATTGATAGCTTTCTGCAACACAGACTTCTGTTGTAACCCAAAAAGCCAAAGGAAAAATTGTCAACTTCTACATTATTCAAACGATAAGAGTAAAGACACATATTGACACCCCCCATCCCTTCCCACATTATTACAAGTTGTCGACTTCTGCTTGCTCACTTCTTCTATGCCTGAAGCAAAAGAAAAAGCAATGGAGCTTGCAAAACAAAATGAATAATGGGAGGATCGAAAGACTGGGATCAAGGAAATTTGCCCACCCCCTCACCCGCACTATTGCTGTGCCTGGTTATCACTCCTCACTGAGTGTTTTCTCCTCTATCTCCTCTTTGCTGAATGAAGATTAAAAGCTGATAGGAGATATTAAAGATGTGTTGTACCTCTGTTGCAGTGCATGCATGCGCACACAAGCACTGGCAGTAACATTAGCTCACAGGCAGTAACATTAGCTCTTGTATAGCTGGGAGCTCCTGATGTAAAACACATGTTCCTGCTTCATCTGTGTGTCTCTCCGGCTGTTTAAACCAACTTTATCACTCCATCAGTTCAGAAACAAGGAACGATTCATTCAGAGTTGGAAGCAGGAATAGGGGTTTGACTTTGTGCAATCTTTCTTGCAAATTTTGTATTTGTTTTAAACAGTAAAGGACTCATTATTGAACAATCAAACACAGATTTTCAGACCATGAATCGTGCTTTTACAAGAAACCCTATTATCCAGCAAAGGTGCCTTTTCTGAACAGTAATGAGCGAGAAACAAAGAAACAAAGAAAAGGTTTTTCAATAAAGTATCAGCTGTAAAAAAAACAAACAAAAATCAATCTTGTCATGTCATTTCCTTTACAGAAATATGACATTTTTATAGCAGGAGACATAAACAAATGATTAAAATGTGCACACGATTACAGTTTTGATTGTTCCAAGGAGCGACCATGGTGTATAGATAGAGCAATCGACCTCTGATCAGAAGATCGCAGGCTTGGATCCTTCCCTGCCTGTCAAAGTATCCTTGGGAAAGACACTGAACCCCACATTGCCCCTGGTGGTTATAGGTTAGCCCCAGTGTTTGACAGCAAAGCTGCCATATGTGTGTGCATGGGTCTGACTGTAAAGAGCTTTGGGCTTTCAATGAAGGTAGTAAAACGCTATATAAGTATACACTATTTACCATATCTAATAAAGTACTTAAAATATTTAAAACACTTTGTTACTTACATTGTCATAAGTTACTGATTTTTTTGATCACTACAAAAAACACAGGGTTTACTGCCATGGGGCCTTACAAGAAATTAAAACTGTCAGTGAAGAATCCACATTACATAACACAATTGTCTTATTTTTGATTAAAAAAGTACATTTAAATGAATATTTGAATTATTATTTAAGTGCATTCTTCTTCATGTCTTCTTGGACATGAATAAACAGAGCTGCCAAACATAAACAAAATCAAACTAAGTAGTGAAATCTTCACGGTTTATGACAATTATTTGAGTCATTTGCCGTTTTTACAGACAAAAGTAAATGCTGAAAACAGAAGGTTTAGTAGAAAATATCCATACAGTTTTTGCTCTCGTTTTTGATCCAGTCACATTTCTTCCTCTCAGACATATTTGGCAGAACCACATGTAGGACTGCAGGACTTTTAGTTTTGCACTCAGCACAGCAAAAATGTGCAATACGTCTAATCTAAATTATGACTCTGGGACAGATCTGAAACAGAGCAGGAGCCCACATACAATGTCTGCTTTTAGTTAACCATTACCGTGAGTTTAGTCTACCAGAGAAGTGAAATTACAGGTGACTCCAGTACACACACATTTAACACTCCCAGCTCTGTGTTGCTTCAAATTTCAAATAATCTTTCTGTGGTCCTAACAGTATTAAAAACTAAAATATGTCTGTGGGTTTTAGATTGTAATTCAGCAAAGAAATCTTATTTCTGGCTTGCGATTGTGCTATGCCTCTGAATTTAGTCTGCAATGGAAAAACAAAAGTGTAGTCACATTTGAATGCAACCTTAGAGGGCTGTGAAATGAAAACGGAGAAACCCATGTCAATATCATTTTGATAAATAGATTGATGGAACGCTTGAAGTGAAGTGAAACCACAGAAAACAAGTACATTTTGCTTTATAAAGGTTTCTTGTTGCCGCCAGTCCTTCTAGCGGACTAGACTTATATACATTTAGATTCGGTGGCCAGTGTGTGTGGTCATCCATGCCTTTCATTTAGTGTAAGCGAGTGTGTGTGTGAGACAGCTTTATTGACCAATGGATGAGTGCTTTGTGAGTGATGAGAAACAGGGGACCAGATGGACTTAAGGGAAATACAAACGTTTTATTTATTTATACAGCATGATTAAATGGCATTTGTTTCTGTCTCTTTGTGTGTGTGTATCTGAGTTTATTTGTGTGCACAGCTTGTATTTAATGACAAAGAGAATGAAGGGATCAGAGCAATCAGCTTTGAATAATTACTATGGGAACTAGGGAAACCCCCTGATGAAGAAAAGAGAAAAGTCAAAATACAGAATCATCTACTTTGTACACAAGCACTATACTAAGTCTTATTATTTTTGTTTCTTACCTGTCTGTGAAGTATTATATATATATATATATATATATATATATATATATAATAAAAACACCACCCAGTCAACTAAGAAGTTCCGACTTAAAAGGCATTTCAAGGTACTGGAGTGTTGTAGCCACTTTCTGGATAACAACCATAGAGAATATACAAAGGGAGTTGGAAGTTCATATTTCCTAGTGGAAGGCCGAAAACATCACAAATCTTGAGAAGATTTGCATGGACGAATGGGGCAAAATTAGCAGCGACAGTTTGTTAAAACCTGGCAAAGACCTCGATGAAACGTTTAACCTCAGTCATTGACAACAAGGGGTACATTACAAAGTATGATGGTGAACTTTTGATTGATAAGTTGTTTTTTTTTTCTCTAAGAGTATTTAGCATAAAAAAAGACATAATAATACAAAGGGATAACAAATATTTTGAGATTTTGTTTATTAAATTAATTTGAAAATAATTGAAAGAAATTTACATCTTCTTGACATAATTGCACTTATGCATGAGGTATACACAGACAAAACATTAAATTTGAATAAAATAAAGATTGTCAAATGGAGTTTAGGTCATTGCTTTAAAGGAATGAGTGTGAAAAAGCACACTTAACATCTTTTGTTGCTGATCTTTTTATTCATTTAATGTGGTTCTTTGATTTTTATTTGTTTACACGTTGTTTCTCACAGTTGAAGTGGAAATATGATTAACTTTACAACCATATCATCTTTTTAAGTGAGCCAGCTTGATTTTTTTTTCTTCAATATATGGAAATTGTAGTTTTTATAACCTCACCTTGAGTCTAGCTGCTGCACATGTTGAATCAACATACGATAGTTGGAGACCACTCGCTGCTGCTGAAACAAAAGGCTCCTTTGACAATCATTGAATGCTTCTAAAACAAGTTGGCCTAGATCAGAGATGGGCATCTCCAGGCCACGAGGGTCACATTCCTGCTGTTTTCCAACATACTATGCTCTGGCATGTTCTTATTGGCTGGACACACCTGAACCAGGTAATCAGTCATGAGTAGGGCTTTGATATCTGGAAATCAAGCAAACACTTGGCCTTGAGGCTTAGAGTTGCTCAACCCTGGCCTAGATGCTCGCTGAATTGATTACATAAGAACGTAGAACAGAATATAGAAACACACAAGGGTTTATTTTGTTAAAATTTAGAATACAATAGGAGCATAATGTCAGCATCTTCTTCTTTGCCTTTTGGCTGCTCTCTTTAGAGGTTGCAACCACATTTTTATCTACCTCTGTTAAACTTTATTCTCTAAATTCTCCTTCGTCAGACAAAAGACCCTTGTATCTTCCTTCACAACATCCATGAACTTCGTTTTTCATCTCCTTCTTCTACGCCTCCTTTATATGGTTGCTTAGACCTCGATATCCTTCAACCACCAAAATGTCAGTCATCTAAACGTATCTAAAAAATCTCTGCTTACATCTTTGAAACATCTAACACGAGCCGTGCCTCTTACGTATTCACCTCTGAACTTGTCCATCCTTGTCTATCCAAAATAAATCTCCAGCTCTGCTACCCCTAGCTTTGCCTTTGCTAATAGTCTTCCACACCTTTCTTTCATTTTTAGTGACACTCTTTTGCCACACATCACACCTAACACTTTCCTCCACACGTTCCAACATGCTTGCATACACCTCTTCACCTTTATACCCACACTCTCAGCTGCTCTGGACAGTTGACCCAAAGTACTTAAAGTCCTTTATCTTCTTCATCTCTTCTCTCTGTAACCTCATCGTTCCACTTGAGTACCTCTCATTTACACACAGATACTCTGTCTTGCTGCGGCTGACGTTCATTCCTCTCCTTTCCAGAATAAACCTTCACCTGCTCCTTGCTCTGACTATGGATGACAAAATTATGTTCTCGTTATTATCGGCATTATAGTTGAAATATTTGTCAGCTGGTTAGCTTTTGGAATATTCATAACTTTTTTAAAGTGGCATTTTCACCCTCTTGTAATCATAATTTTTGAAGTAAAAATATGTGATAGCCCTATATAGTTTTTTTCTCTCCCTAGTTTGTGTATTTTATTATAAAATATGTATGTAAAATGCACCTGGATGTGCATATAAAACTCACTAAATCTATTGAAATGCAAAAGATCAAACGTTATGACACAGTTTTAGTATTGCACAAAAGGAAAAGTCTGCACCAACAGTAAAAAAGTAATTTTGTTAATATTTCTATCAGTTTGAAAAAGCGAATAAGTTAGAAATATACATGTTCTGCACAGACGTTTATATGCAACTCATCACATACAATTACAGAGAATAAGATACGCATTATAATAAACAACAAAATGTATCATTTTGAACCTAAGTGCTACGAAAGATGATCAAAATAATCACTACAGGAAAGCAGTAAAATGTAGTGAAATGACAAACTTAAGGATGAAGGGTTGTTTGACTGCACAATATGCTTTCACGTGGTGTACACCCCGTGACCTGCCCGCCACTTCATTTGGTTAAAACATGGGATCAGTGTGCGTGTTTATGTGGGCATGTGTTACAAAGATTGAAGGAAAGACAAGAAGTGTCTACATATGTTCTAGCATGGATTTCAGCCTCATCAATCACTTCAGCTGGTGTTCAACAGTCAATCTTTTTCTTTCTCTCCCCCTCTCTTCATCTCACTTGAAGCTTGCTGTGCTTCCTCTGCCAACGGGGAGATTTGTGTCTCTGTCGTATTGGATTAGAGACGAGACAGGGAAGACAGAAGGAAGGAAAGAGGGGCAGAACAAGGGGGAGGAAGCGTGAAATAATAATAATATGCAATTTATTTTGCTTTGTTTTTTGGCAGTGTGTGTATAGTTAATTTTTTTGGAAAGGTCTTTTTTTCACTGTCGTCCTGCTTGCCCTGACGTTGTGTGTCTTTCTGTAACTGTGCTTGCTTGTGCTGATGTTATCCAGATGTGCAGCCACACTGGGCTGTAAAACACAGTTATTGTCATAACATTGCTGCTCACCTTGTTCGTCCGTGCTGCTAAGTGTGTGTTGAGGCTGCATGTGTCTTTACTTCCTGCCGTTGTCTTAACACTTTATTTTTAAGTTTCTGGAAAGGCAACAAACATTCTCTCACACTCAACACATGTGCATCTGCAGTGTAATTGGCTCCATTACGTATTTACAAGCTCTGTTCTCCGTCTGCGTTGAGAGGATCCAGCTCCTGGCGCCTGTACATGTAGATTGCTGTATTTTTAGGTGGGGATTTTGGAATGAGTGTACCTCAGTCCATTTTTCTGATTGTTTTTCATGTCAATGGTGGTTTTGTTAAAGGTGGAGTGCCACTCTGTTCATTTTATGAGATTAAAATTAGCCGTAGGTTCTATATCCCTGCAGATACTAAAAAACACACTCAGGGAACCTTGTGTTTTTCCTATATGTGTGCCGGTGGCCAGTCTTTTTTCTCAAAACCCTTCAGTTCAAACTTGCACATACTACAGGCACACCTTTAGTTGCAATATCTTCTGCTGAAGAAGCATATTTTGGAAAATTGTAGCACAAATGCTAGCTTTAATCAGGATGTATATTTTAATTTTAGTTGTAATGAATACTATGCTTCTTTACTTAAAAACTCTAATATTGTAGTTGACGTGAATTTGTCTTTTTTTTTTTTTACAAAAATATGTCCATGTCAGAACTTCTACTGCAAAATGTTTGTAGCATTGACTGTATATGAGAACTGGATCAAGTGAATGTGACATCACTCATATAAAATTGCTCACTTCCAGCGCCAACCAAATGAAGTCAATTCAGTCTTTCTTGCACTTTCAATCTTTCAGTCCGTAAAATGTTTTTCTAACATTTCTACTTCAGAAAACTGTAACAAATGGTCAGATAAAATTCTTCTTCTGCTGCTAGGTTATTGTAGCTTTACAGAGGGATTTGCTGTTTAAATGTACTTTCTTTTTGAAGCAGGTATGTTGCCAACCTAATTGACTTCACTACTGTGAAATGTTTCATACCAGCACAAAGCTGCTTTTCTCTGTTTCAGAATTTGCTGGATTTTTGTTGATTGCATAAACGGTTGAATAGTTACGGTAGATAAAGGAAATGTAAAAACTGGAGCTAAAGCTCTGGTTTTAAAGGCTAAAACAGAATTATATATGTATAAACAGCACAATTAGGTTTCCCAAAGGTTCTTTACATTTTTCACAGTTTTTGACAAAGTCTTGCTTTAACTTTTTACTACGCAACAGTTTTCTTTTAGATCAAAACCTGTCAGTGTGTACCAACAAATTACTCTCCTAGAGCTTCAAAGTCTAATGTCTAAAGGGAACCTTTTGTACTTTTAAGAACCAGATAACAGCTAATTAGGTTTTGCTTCAAGTCATAATGTAACTTTCTTCAGTTTCTTTTTTTTCCTTCTATTAGTCAGCTTACCGTGTGTCACCTGAGGCAACATCCCTTTTCCAGGAAATGCATGCTTGAAGATGCCTCACTTGCTGTTTTAGTGCACCTCCTTTGTGACTTTTTCCTCAACAATTTTGAATGCATGTAAATAAATTTGACATTTTTTTAAAGTAAGAAGGCAGCTTTTTATCAGTTAAAACGCTGCTAAATTCTATCTTTATCTTGAGGAGAACACCATGTAAAACAGCTTTTTGCACTCGCTTTTCATAAATATTACTTAATGTTCATGCATTATGAAGAGATATAAGGATAGAATATTTTAAATTATGCAAGATGTAGGTATCAGTCTGTTCTTCTTTTATTACTAAAATCAAATAAACAAAGAGAGCTCAACCATTTTCTTCTTGTTGCAGCTGCTCAGTAGTTCAGTTGCAGTTTACTTAGTTTGAGCTAGATTTCTTTTTCAAAGGTACTGTTGGTAACTCTCCTCCACTTTCTCTGTTTACTCCTCCCCCAAACTGAGGCTTCTTTGTTGGTTTTGTTGATTTTTTTTCCTGCTGTGTTGAGTTGTGCGAATGAATTCAACTGAGATCAAATGGAATGATAAAAGGGGTAAAAAAAAAAGTAAATCTGTGCCATGAATCTTATTGTGTCAGTCTCGGTTTTCATTCCCCCACACTCATTTTTGTCTCTCTCCTCCCTTTTCTCTCTCGTTCTTGGTAATGACTACATGCTAACTATTACTTTGAAGGTCTTGCTGTTTGTCAGCGGTAGGTGTCTAGCGAGCCTACAAGCTTCTGTGTCTCATTATAAGATTGCGTGTCACAGTGTGCAAAAAAAAAAAAAAAAAATCAGCCCTCAGGCTGTATTAGACTGAATGCTTGGACATGTGTGTATGTGAGCACATGTCTATTTGTGTCTAGTGGATCAAGCTGTTAGTACAAAATCTTGTTCACCAGCAGTCATTTGCTCGCTGCTTTTCTGTGGGTTTCTCCCCCTACTTCCTCGTTTTCTTTCCACTTTCTGTGTTTGTGTCTTTCTCGAACAGATTGCTTTCTGTAGAGGTGGCACTCAAGTGTAGATAGAGAGAAAAGTTGAGATTTCTTGTTCTTGAGTAACCCAGTTGGATGTTTCACTGAAATAAAATGTAAAAACACCTGTAGATGTCTTAAGCTCCTGCTTTTGTGTGTGTCTTGTTTTCTTTTTGTCTTTAGCCATCTTACAGTTGATCCCTAGTAAAAACAAAGCAATTAGCAGCGTCAAATTTAGAGATGTGGGATTTTTGTTGAAAGATTGTTGTTACATCAAATAAAAAGCATATTTACACCAGGACAGCAAAAAGAAAAAAAAAAAGCTTTTTTAAAAATATAAAGCATTATACAGCTGGAGATCTGTTATGAAATATTATTAGAAAATATGAACATTCAATGCAGAGAATTTATATCCATTTTTACACTAGCTAAACAGAAGCAAACGCACAAGAACCGAAGGCTTCTTACGTTAGATGGAACTGTTACAATAAAGGGTTATGTTGCTTTCGACACAGGAGATGTTTATTTAGATACACATCTTTTTTATATTAGTCTAAACTTTATTTTTTACCATACTTTACTGTATTTAATATTATTTTTAATATTACTTTAACTTTAGTACTTTATTTTAATTTTATTATATTTTTGTCCATTTTTTCGGACCTGACTAATAAAGATGGAAGACGAGGGTACAAGAAAAGAAAAAGGAGGTGAAGTAGTCTGGGAATGATTAAAGAAACACAGGGTTAGACACAGGGCAGGATTACATACAAAAAGAGGAAACGTAAGGTAACTTAAAATTAAGTATACATTTCGCATTTATTATACTGTAATTATATATTGGAGAATAAATCAAGTTTTTGCTGGAATCATTTTCATGATTTTGACCCATGTTGAATCAATAATCTGCCAAGTCAACAAGGAGTTAAAAATTCGAGACTTGACAGTCCCTGTGCCCTAAAGCAAGACATTGAACCTCATATTGCCCTTAATTGTAACACATCTGTATGGAATTTTGGATAAAACTGTCTTTAAAGTCTTTAAATTTAAGGAATCACTTATATTTTACTTTATATTATATTTTATATTTATATTTTAAGTAAACTAATGAGCATAATAAACTCAATTTAAATCCCACATGTGCATTTAAAACCATGAAATAATTCAAAAAAGACTTGAGCTGTTGGCAAAGAGCAGTTTAGGGACAGTTTGTTGTGGTTTGGACTAAATTTAGCTGCTGTTCTGGCTTTGCGAAGCGTTCACTGGTTGCCTGCAGAGGTGTGGGAGCTGAACTTGATTAAAAGCCAGGTTTGCCACTGGTTGACAGATCTGATTGTTTGGCAGGTGTGAGAAATTCATCTCAGTCCAATTAGGTCACATAAAGTGACGTCTAATATTTGCTGCCAGATAGGTTATGTGTATTCTTGGATGCTTGTCTCTCAGCATCCAAGCATACACACATACATAGAGGCCAGTGTGAATCACACTATGAAAATGTAAATACAATGTCAGGTGATATTCCCTAAGCAACCATTTCTCTCTCTGTCTCTCTGATAACATGAGGGTTATCATATGTGCTGCTGTCTGGAGCAAATGGAACAAAGATGAGACATCGATTACACACACCCCCTCACAATGCTTGGAGCATAGCTGATCTGTTCCGTTCCTCTTGACAGCTAGAGCATGGCAATCACCTTCCTAGAGTGTGTGTGTGTGTGTGTGTGTGTGTGCTTGTCTACTTGTCTTTTATTTTGTGTTTGCGTGTGGCCTCAGAGAAGCAGAAGGACTTTAAAACCCAGAGAGGTATGAGTAGAGTTGGGGTTTGAGAAAGAATCACAGTAATTCAGATGTTGTTTTAGCCTCTAACTTCACTCTAAAGGCTTGTCGAGGTTGAAAATGTTAAGTGGTCACCTGGATAGTCGAACCATTTAGGATCTTTGGAGTGGTATCGCAGCTAAAACACATACAAAGATGCGCTAAACCACAAACTGTTGTTCATTGAAATGTGTAGATATTCAACAATTTGATTTGTTTTCCGGTTTATGTAGAATAATTTGTCAAAAGACGAACTGTTTGTCCCAGGTCTTTCAATTAAAACTCTTAAACTCAAAGTACGTAAGGCTAGCTTAACTGTTTTTTTTTAACTGACTAATTTAAACCCTGACATAAAGCAAAAGGTTTTTTTTTTATTTTTATTTGGTGATGATATCTATTAAGTCATACACAATTTTACAACATATAAAAAATATGATGCCTCAAGGGAACTGCAAGACGCACCTGCATTCCCTTTAAGATGCGACCACTTCTCCACAAGCCCACCAATCTAAAAACCTGTACAGGTAAACCTCTTGTGTGGGTATATTAGGCTTTACGTGTTAATATTAATTCTCTTTTAATCATTTGGCTTTTTGAATAATAATCCCCTGTTAATTTTAATAGTGTAATGTACATAGCATGACTGTCTTCCCAGGTAAGCGAATTCGTGTGCTATTATTCTTCAGGCTAGGATGTCTTTGTCCTTTTAGAGCTTCTTTTTTTCTGTAATTGGAGTCTCTTGTATACTCTTCTGTAAGTATCAACGTGCTTTGTCTTTGCCTGTTTGTAAATGAGAACAATCAAGGACTGACAAGACATTTGAAGGTAAACTTGTTGCAGATGGGAGACATAAAGCTACATTTAAATGAGTAAGATGCAATGCTTTTAAATGGGCAATATTTGTTTTTAGCATTTGTTTACAGAGAGCAAGATTGTCTATATTTCAGAGCAGCTGATATCAGAATAAAATGTCTCCATTTACCACTGCATTTCCCATTTCCCAAACATAGTAAATCAGCCATATGCTCAGCTTCTCATACACCAGTTTGCAGCCTCAAATGTGATGCATCATATAAAGCATTCATTAAAGTGACTTCCTTAGTCCTTCTTATTGATGATGGTGAGGGACAGTGTTACTTCAGAAACAATAGCACAATGAAATATGCTGGAGGCTTTCTGACTGTTGCTCATGTTCAGGCTTGCTAACTAAAACTCTAGTGTTATCTCTTCTGCGATAATGATGCTTAAAGGTCACTGTATTTCAATAATTTCAAGCACTCTGTCACCAGCAGTAGTGCTCTCAACATGAATTGTTTCTAAATCTGTAAATATGGAGAAAAAGCTAAGTGGATACATTGAGAAGGAGGTACAGGAGGAGAAGAGGACAAAGCACAGATATGTAGATAGTGATGTTTGAAAAGACAGTTGAATTGGAGAATAAAAATGTATTTTAGCCTTAATCTATGTACTATATGCCCTAGTTTTTAACAAAAGGTAACTACAAGTAAATATGTATCATTAAAAAATTGCTTATATTAATGCAAGTCTAAACATGTATTTTTGGATCATTAGGCCTGCTTAAAATCCTTAAATTTACTCTAAAACTGACAGTGTGCCTTATGTATGAATTTAGGTTGTGATTACTGATCTTGAGCAGAAGTTATGTGGTACACAGCACTCAAAAAGTCTATGGTAAGAAACAGCTTGATGGATTGTTGGAACTGTACAGCTACTGTGGTCGGGAGCCTTGCGGAGTGAAACATACTGTGCTTCAACATGATGAAACAAAAAAAACATAAGTGTAATCATTTGCATTTTGTGTTACAACTGAACAGTTTTGAGTTATTGGTAACGACTTGAAAAATGTTTGACTTACCAGTGGCGTTGCAGCATCTTAGGTAGTGTAGTCATCACAAGAAATGACTTTTTTAACCCTTAAACACCAGAAATAATGCAGGAGACGCCTAAACACACATACTTTTTGACATACTATAACTCTTCAACCAAATCCCTAATCACTAAATCTGACGATTCTGATGCAGAGAAATGCAGCTTTTCATATTGGCGCAAGGCAAGGCCGAAAAAACAGTAGCTATCAGTATCGCAATAGTACTTTTTTCCATATTAAAGTGAGCCTTTCGCGACAGACTTTTATTTTGAAGGGTCCGAAATGAACACTCAGCTCAACACCAGCTCTGTAGTGTTAGATACTGCTGATAGTTTCATTCAAAGTAGATTCGCGTCTGTTATTGTATTTAGAAAATACAGTTTTTATGAATGTCCCATGAATTAAGTTTGTTGTATTTATCCACCACATCCTAAAGTCTGCTTCATGGAAAGATTGTCTGACTTTAAACCAGTTGCGGTGACAAACTGGTTGCCTGCGGCACAGTTCTTTAGCATATCATTGGTTGCAGCATGATAGCATCAGTGTGTAAAAACATTGTCTCCAAATCAACCCTTTTATTTTCATTAAACTCCCTGCTGCTGTGAGTCCAGCCGGTTTATCCTCCATTTCTGTTAGAATCCCGTTTAAAACCACCACGTCCTGCTGCTCCATCAGCCTAAGCTAAACACTACACAGAGAAGTGTACAGAAGCTACAGGAATGGCTTGGGGAGGCGCTTTACGTGTCACAGGCGCTTTTAAATATAACACAATAATCAATTTTTTCCCCCACTGCCTCATGGAAGAAGATCCTTTGTTTGCTGCCTTTTTTGTGTCTGCTCATTGTAAGAGATGGCTGACTTTACTCCCAACAACGGAAGCCCACGAAAGCAAAGAGCTGGGAAAAGAAAATCCTAATTTTACCAAAAAAAAACAAAAAGTCTAAAACAACACATTTAAATTAATCGATTAAATCGATTAATCGCCCAGCCCCAAGTTAAACCACGTCAAACTTTGACCAGTTAGTGACTTGGATTTGGTAGTGACTCAGAGTATAGCTGGTTTATCTGGTGATCCCAGAAACAGCGATGAGCCTGGCGATGCCTGCATGTTTTTCTAAGTAAAGATGAACCAAGACCCCTTCCCTAACAAGATGGTAATCCATATCGGCCATTTCAGAGACACTAGCAATATACCAAACCTTTACCGTTTTGTGCCCAAACGGCGAGATTTCACCACTTAACATTTTGCACCTGGCTTCTTCCAACTGTAGATGGTAGAGCTAAAGCTGTTAAAGGGTTAATATGCCCTGTAATCTAGTATGCCTGATGTATAAAAAAAAAATCAGATCATTGATCAATAACAAAGAAAATATGTGATAAAAACTATAACGTGTTCTTTTAAATGCTTTGACTTTTTGGGGGTTGCTAATGCAATTTATTTGAAGTACAATGTTGGGATATTTTAAAGCAACTCCTCTGCTGCATCGTTTCTACAGCTGAATTCAGGACCCAAGCTGCCCAGTTTTTAAATGAATCCTGCTCTGAGTGCTTTTGTTGTGGCCTTGTGTTTTTTGCTGCTGACCAAACCAAGTTCAGTGTTTACCTTGAATCCTGTGCCAATTTACTTCCTCATTTCCCACCAACAGGGCCTTTGACACTGACGTTCATGCACTTTCATACAGCTTAAGAATAACAGGCAATGAACCACTTTGACTGAGGTACATCTGAAAATGATCCATTGAATCCATGATCCTCAACCCCCCCACGCTTATTTTAAAAATGTGTTTTCACTGCTGAATTTGTTAACTATCATTCTCCAGTTCTACACAGACATGCAGATAAACAGCCAAAGAGTTATCAACATGTAGTGACTGGTTTAATACAAAAGGGAAAAGCTTGAGCACATTCTGTGTAGTGTGAGAAAAAAGGTTCGTGATTATAAAAAAGTGGCATTAATGTCAACATTTTGCTTAAGTCTCCTCCTTCTTGACTTGGTCCTCATCTAATTGACTAATTAAAAAAAATAAAGCCATTTTGCAAAACGTATGTGGGTTCAGCTTTGTGTGCAAGTGAAGTTTTTCCACAGGGATGTTACCAGTATTTCTCTTTTTATGTTTGGTTGTGATAAAATGTAATCAACTACTGTATTCATATTTTTTATCATACTATCCTTTAGTGTTCTCTCACTCTGATGTTAGTGCTAGATTTCTCTTACCTTCTTACCCTCTTTTAAAATACTTTTCTTGATTTCCTCAGTCTGTTGATGATCATGAGACCTCTGTCATTGATGTATGTTCACAGTCAAAGTCCTGATTTGTAGATTTCTTAATGTGTTCATCCATTTTTAGCTGTTTTAACCAAGATTTATCATTTTGACAGTTGAATTTACATCCCACTTAACACTATGGCTGTAAAGCTAATTATTGATTTTCACCACTGTTATAAAATGAAGGAAACCTTTCATACATTAGATATTTGAACCTGCCAGGGAGAGGCTCCCTGTTCTGGCTGCCTGCCTAAGTATGAACTACCAGGAGAGTCTTAGAACAAGAGATCTTTTTAAAGAGTAGTAATAAATTATAGGTTATGTGTAATGAGAACTGAGTATGATTTCTTATTCAACTGTTGATTTTCTAAAAGCAAAGTCAGTGCTGAATGTTTAGTGATTCCACAATGTAAATTGAACTTTGAAAGAGGAATTGCATTTTACATGACAATTAATTGATACGTATTTTGAATTGAACATGCATTTTTAATGTGTTTATAAATGAATGTGCATTGCTTTCACAAATGAGTTTGCAATGCATTTATATGTAAACCTGCTGATGCATTTGTAAACACATTTACAAAATGCATATACAATTGCATTTGCAAACACATTTTCTTAAAAAGGAAGTACATTAATGTTATATTTTATTTAATAAGAAGACACTTTTATTTTACAGCTTAAAAGTGAAGTTACTTATTCTATTTTCATTTTAGTATCCTTGCTGTTTTTTCATATTTGCTTTTTAATACAATTTGTTAAACCATTTAACCTTTATTTATTTTTCTGTGTTACAGTAAAAGCTTAAAGTAGAGGGAAATGAAACTTGGACCTTATTATAACCAACTCTCTGATTGGTTACACTTTGACATGGTGCCATGACTATCTCCAGCTAGAACTATTCATCTTTGTTGGGATTGGTAGCTTTGTTCTTTAAATAAATTGGCTGGATAATGCTTTAATATTAACTTTTCCAAATCATAGATATTTTTTCATGAGATTTAATTTTTGTTTTTTATCTTAGTGTTGTTTAAGAAAACCATGGTAAACTCGTTTCCTCATTCCCTGCTCTGTCTTCACAAATTGAACACATGGGATGTAATACGTAAGCAATACCTTCTCAGCTGGATTTCCATGCGAAAAAATAAACTGCATCCAATGCTGCGTGTTAATAATATCCTATGGAGCAAAAAGTGACTGCTTTTCTTCATAACCAAAAAACTATACAAACTACCTGAGCACCCTGGCAATCACAGGAAGGTGTAAAGGATGGTGTTTTTGATGTTACTTCTTTTTTTTAGATAATACAACCAACTTCATTTCATGTTCTTGACATAATTGGCAAAACAAAACAGCAAATGTAGATTTTGACTTTAAGACAATGTTTTTTGTGAAAACAAACAAAACAAGTAAAATATCTATCTAGAAAAAAATTATACAAAAAGAAATAAAAGAAAAATTCAAGGACATTCTCCAGTTTCTTGCACCTCATGTCTAAAATGTTTGCAAAAGACCCTTTATGTACATCTAAAGTTTAAACCCAGAAAAGAACATGTGTAGTAATAAGCTTCAGATTTCTCTTGGAGGTTCATTTAAGCCATTCATACATGTTTTTCTCTGGTTTGGCATTTCTTTGATATTAAGACTTTTTTTTTTTATTAAATAATTTTTTTGTAGAATTCACATTTTTTTACTTCTTACAAGATCAATTAAAAATACCTCAATGGGGCGTGTGTGCTTTTGTTTTGTGGGAATCAGTCCACTGACCGATTCTCATAAAAGCAATAAAGCATGGTCTGAGACATTTAATACAGCACTTAATACCACTGGATAAACTACAGATACTACGGCTGTACATTGTTATAACGTCTACTCTCTCTATCTTAACTTTCTTTCTTTTTTCTTTGTTTTTTTGTTTTTTTTTTTCTTTTTTAAAATGTTAGTTAAGGTTTCGGTGCCCTGGTTTCCACAGCAGATTATGTTGAGCATGTGAGTCTGTTTAAATCCACCTTGTAGTCCCAGAACAGTACTCACAGTTCTGGCCTTCCTTTACGTCACTCACTCTTACACAGACTGACACTTTCAAAGACTTTTATTTGCAGGCCGTAGTCTGCAGTAGGTCATTGAACTACAGACATACATGAGTAAGAAATGTAATTTTACACACAAACAATAACTGATGTACATGTTTCTTTAATCAGAAATATCTACATACCCTGTTGCGTTGGAGAACATGCCAACTATTTTTCATCACAGGTTGGGATCTTTGTCTTATCCAACATATTTTGAGTTTATGTATGTTTATGTTTTGGTTTCTTATGTTGCCTTTTTTTTTAAGAAAAACGCTTATCAAATGTTATTTGAAAATGTTAGTTAGGTATATAAAACATGGCTTTCTCATTTCCAAAGTCACTGCGGACAAAAAGAGGAATATACACATCATATTATTAAAATAAGCCAAGAATCGTTTTTTTGTTTTTAACTGCAGGCATACTTGAATGAATATGAGCAGATCATCTACAAACACATAAACACAAGAACATTTGCCTTGATGCCATTTGTCAAAACTCATGAGTTGCTTTTTTTTTCTAACTGATCGTGTTTCACCAGCAATTTCCAGAGCTACTCTCATTGTTCACTAGTTATCGCACCACAGACATCTGTAACAATGTTACTAGCGCTTTAAAAAGTCTCAGAATATTCCCAAATTCATGATCTGTTCCAGAAAAAAAAGGTACGAATAAATGTAAATCTCGTGATTAATTATATGACGTCATATGACTGCAAGCCTGGCGGAGAAGCTGTACTGGAATATGTCTGTAAAGTGTTCATCTAGTTTTTTGGTATTTCCACCCAAAAACAGAAAAGAAAAAGTCAGTTTCTAAATCATGTCTACTGAAAATACTGTTATCAGTTTTGATTAAAGGACCAAGTGTTTTCCAGATATTACAGTCATTTTTATTTTGATTTTGCTGTTTCTTCATTTACTTCATCTATCTACTGGAACTGTAGTTAGAAAAACGTTGAGGATGGAAAAACTGTGGAGAACGTCTTCAGGTTTTGTTGTGACGTAATCCCAGACAACTGTTACATTTATGTTTTGGTTACTGCTTAAATTAAATAAGGATAACTTGTGTGTAACATTGCTTAAAGTGACAAATTCCATTTTTTTCTTTCAAAATCTTCGTTTTTATCTGTTTTAGTTTGTTGATACCGATATCGTTCTTTATTTTTTCTAAGACTAAACAATTAAGAGCCTCATTATTTCTTTTCTGATTAGACCCGTGTTTGGAGGCCTGCAGAGATGAAGTCTTGTGTCCTCTTAGCAGAGGTGAAGGCTATGCTTGTTTTGCTGAGTTTACAACAAGTGGTAATGGGTTTGGCCTTTTGGAACGAACCTGTGATGTTGTAATGGAGCTAAAGGTATTGAGGGAGCATTCTCTGTAAGTCAGTTTCAAAGTTAGGGGAGTAAGGGGTGTTTTATTTATGTTACAAATGCTTCACAAGTATTGTACTTTTCCATAACTTATCAATATTCACTCTGTGCTGCTAATGTTTTGACATGATTTCATTACACAACTGATGTGTTCCTCAACAAATAATATAGATTTAAAAATGAACTGATTACTTCTTTGTTAATTTTTCTTTTTTATTTTGTGGGAGGAGCTTAGAGCGGCAGTCTCTGAAGCAAAGTGTTTTTGCACATACAGATAAAAGGTCTTTGTTTAAAATGTTGTTGTGAAAGGACAATTTCATGAATGGTAATATATAGTTTTGTTGAAAAAGATGATGTTTCCTCGTATATTGTGTGAGTTGGGTTCTAAAAAAAACTGTCAATAGGTGAAATCTGTGAAGTAGTCAACTTTATTTTTTCAATTATTTTAGATGTTTTAAAGCTATAAAACTCATCAGTACACATTTTTTATCCTTTTTCTCAGACGGACAATAATATTTTCCCACATTTCTCTCTTATTTAAAACAAACTTTCATAGACAAATAAATGCAATATTATAGAATTAAATCCAAGATATGTTAGCCATCAAAGATTTATGTAAAACTGGCTAACTGAACACATTCTGTCAGGAGAGACGGCATTTGTTGACAATGGGCTATAGCTAATCGGGACTCAGACCAATAAGCTGAAATAAAAAGCATGGTAAATTGTACACAAAAATAACCTCAGCAATACTGCGAAAGGTGAACTCCAAAATAAAGCGAGGGACCACTGTAGCAAAATTTTCTGTGCTGTACACTACACTCTTGAGAGTGACCTAAACTACCTGGGACTTTCCTTTGAATATGGCAGTATTGCCTGATCCAAATAGTACAACACTTTTTGATTTACTTCTGTTCTGGGAAGTCTGTCTGCAACACGATTTATTCGTTAGCAAACAAACACATGTTTCAAAAAGACCAGAGTTCCTTTGTTTGGTTCTCACAAGATCAGGTGAGTTTTCACTTTTGACGAACTGACTTAATAAATTATTGTGTGGATCAAACTGCCAAATGTAAAAGCGCTTTAAAGCCATGTTATTAATCAGTGACTGGGTAACTTTTGAAAGGTATAACTGGCAGCACGTTTTTATGTAATGCTACTGTTTAGAGAAGAAAAAGAACCATCCCAAAGCAGGTAAGAATTTTGTAACAAAAACAATAATAATAGTCTTTGACCTAAATTATTCTTTCAAAAAGTATTAAAGGCTGAAGGAGTATAGTAGTTTGTCTGATCATCTTTTTATATAGTGTAAAGAAGTTCCCACTTTTTTATTTTAATTATGATTCTGCAGTTCTTTGGCAAATAAAAAAAAAGCCTGTGTAATTGTAATTAAAACGGCAGTAGTTAATTCAAAATTCAACTCTGAGTTGTGGGTTACCCCCCCGTTTCGGTCATGCCTAACTGGGAGCTATATGTTTGCATACTCTCCCTCTAGCTTACAGCCCCTCACACCCCTGACCTAGGATTAGCGGTGCAACAAAAATGATGAGCAAAATGAAGCAATGCAGTCATTCAGTTTTGAGCTCAAACGAAGAAAACTAAGACATGCATGGATTTAATCATCTACAAGTGGAGGCATCAGAATGGAACTGAGCAGGGAGTTTGAGGCCCACTCAGTATATTTACTATGCAACAAATACGCTCTGTTTCAAACTGCATTTCTTCATCTGCTCCTGATTCACCACAATTTAATTAAAGAAATACCCTGACATTATTTTTTATCCTAATTTTCTTATATATAGTATGTCCTACATCATGAGAAAACTGTCACAGCATAATAAAAACACAAAAAACACAATTTTCTGTTGGCCCAGCTTGACTTCTTTCAATTTAAACCGATTTTCTTTGAAAGAGAACTTACTCAAAAGCTCCCTGTAGGCTAAGAACAGAAACGGTTTTGAACTCCTGCAGTTATAAGTCGCAAACATGCTAACCCATACACAAACACTGAAATGTACCCCCTTTACAGGGGGTCCTTGTTATAAAGACAGACAAAAGCACAATGTATTTAGTGTAACTTCATGTGAAATAATGCATGGATCCTCCAACACAGGTCGCTTTTTCACTTGTGCATGTGCCTGATCCATTGTACAGGATATCAGTCTTGGCAGAATAGAATTCAGTTTATTCCTCCAGCTAGTCTTCTAGCATGATTGAATAATCGCTGATTTAATGCAAGTCAGCATGTGTGCCAGTCTCCCTGAGTGTGTGTGCCTGCGTTACAGACTTTGTGTATGTGTGTGCCATCTGTATGTTAAAAGACTCCTTCCTTAAGTGAATTAAACATAATTTAATTTTGTAAGACATTGTTGAGAAAGCTCTCTTTTTAAAATTTATTTTAGACAGCAGGGGCTTTCAATATTTTTATTCTTGTCCTCACCGCAGGTCTCTAAATGTCCATTTTCCACTGCAGCACACAGACTGCAAATTGAACAGACTTTCTACAAAGTTTATTTTTAAATTGGATATGAAGTCTCCTAAGATGTAGAATTGTAAGGCACTATTCTGCTTCACTAGATAATTTCAAGTGAGGCTTCACTGCCGAAGCAGAAAGATGGCACCACATACTGCTTGCAGATGCTAAAACACATTTTGAGAGCTCAATATTTGCTGCTGGAGTTAAACCTCTGGATGTTTGTACTTTGCAGCTTTTTCTATGAAGATCCTAAGGCTTTGCAGATTGAACAGTTGGAGTAACATCTGTAAAGTTGTGGCTTTAGGAGAATTTCAAACTAACTGAAATCCACAGATTAAATGTTTGGCCCTTTTGCTGGGATGACACATTTTTGCTGTTCAGAATTTAAAATTGGAATAAAAATGTTGATGTAATTGGAAAGTTAAGAAGCTTCTAAAATCAGTTTTGTTTTGTTTTTTCAGAATAACAGTTGCTTTATCCATTTTAATATAACATGGGCTAAAAGCCATGTTGGTTTGAAACTTAATTTTAAATCAGTGTGTTAAAACACGTGCCTGCAATACACAGCTGTAAATTTTCTTACTTAGATGCAGAAGAATTAAAAAAAAAAGGCAGGTAAGAGAAGATGTCGAATGAAACCAAAGTACCCAGCAAGCCATCTGACCTTCAAACATTAGCGAGCACCTGCATATCTTTCCTAAGTTAATGCCGTGGGCTTTATCTTTTCTGTGCTTGTACTACACTTGTCCCATATTAGCCATCGCCCTTTGGTTTGCTTCCGCTTGTGGTCCATAGCCTGTTGGCGTTCACACAGAAGAGATTTTCGCGGACATTCGTTTGCTTTTACTCTTAACTCCTTCATGCCTTCATTTATTTCCAATTATTAATTGGAAAAGAAAATATCTTCATTGGTTTTTACTTTCAAAGTAAAGCTAGATTAACCCTTTAATAAAAAGCTTTAGCTCCAGTGTTTACATTCTTTCCACAACCAGAACTGTTAAGCCACATATGCCATTTACGTAATTCCAGTAAACTCTGAAGTTGAGGAAAGCAGCTTTGTGGTGATATACAATACTTTTTCAGTCGTGAGATGTTTTCAAAATCAAGATAAATCAGCTGACTCTGTTGCAGAAAACAGTAACTACTCAATGCAATGCTTTATGTAAATATGTATGGATATTGTTGCAAAGCCAGTACGTAAAGCGGCTTTTCTCCGCGTTAGGATCAGATGACCCTTGTTGATTGCATAAACAGGTAGCTAGTTCCGGTAGGTCAAAGGCAGTGTGTTTTTCTGTATCACCGGCAACATCTCAGGTGTTAAAGCATTTAGCCTAAAGGGGTTAAGTAGAGTGAAGTTTTGCCTGACTGTTCCTTAGTAGAGTTCACTTGAGCTTTCACATTTCCCAACTAAATCTTAGTTTCAAGAAAACACACCATGGCTCTCATGGTATAATGATGTCCTAACAGGACTTTTTTGTTGAATTATTTTTTCAACATGCAGTTGCTATGTAAGGATTCAGACGTAATTTTAAAGTCTACAAAATAGTATTCAGGATCAACTGATGATGTTCTTTTTGTGTAAAGAGGTGCAGTAGTTTATACAGACTGGAGCTTCTTGAATGTTTGTGCCACCTGTGTGTGAATATGCATGTGTGTCAGAGGGCGTTGTTGGTGGTGCCAGCTGAACGATTATGGGCCACAGATAAATAGATGTCATTAGGAGTTTTTTTCTCTAATTACCTGCAGCCCCTTTCCTGCTGGCTGGTGTGAGTGGGAGAGGCCTGGTATCCGTAAAAAATCAGCAAAACATACACTGCGTCACACGCAATGTGTGCTTGTCGCACACCCAACATGCAGAATGTTGTCGAGGACACTCTTTTCATTAAAGTCCCAATCCGGTCCTCTTTTGAGTTATTTTAAAAGCCTTCTCAGTGGTATAATAATTTTGATTATGCCATTTTTAGCCAAAGAAAATAAAAAGTTGTGTTGTTTTCTTGGACATCATTTCTGCAGAGTGGCAGTAGTTCATTAGAAAACCCACCCCCTTCTGCTCCCCATTGTTGAGAGCTCAAAGCAGGGAGCTTGTGATGTATTCGAACACAAATAAGATCTTTTTCAAACAGCATTTTTTTAATCCGCTACTGATTTACAATGATTTAAATAAAGAAAAACTAAAAAAATCAAATTTTAAGCTTAATTTTCTATACATATGCCTTCCATCATAAAAAAATGCCAAAAGAACATGTTACAAACACAAAAAATGCAATTTTCTCATTGGAAAAAATAATTTTTAGGTTTACTACTGGTAACCAACTGATAGTGATTGAGTCTGTTGTCTGTGCTTTCTGGAAGGCCTTGGGTATTATCTCCCTGATTTCATAAACCTAATGACTGAACGTCTCCACAAACACACTTTTCTTTAATTGTGGCTTCTCATTCAAGGCGAGCTTGCCTTCATTAGCCAGACGAAACTAAAATCTTCAGGTGTGTGTGAATTTGTTGGGGGCAGCTGGGAGGCCATATGTGAGTAATTTGGGCACAAGGAGGGAAACTGAATTCTGATGACAGACACACTATTTGCCCTACAACAGCACACACACAGACACACACATGCACACTAAGGAAGTGTGCATCAATCAATCACCTGGCTCTGTGTCTCTACATGTGGTGACCGTATGGCCTGTGTGCCATGTGCACACAGACCCACAGCAGCTCTGGCTCAGTGCGCCAGTGAGAATTTGCTCATGTAAGCGTTCCTCTGTCTGATGTCTGACGCCTGCAAACACATGTTCTGTGGAAATGAGGGGAAGATTAGCACAGGTGTTTATTGTACGCTGCATTATTGGAAACAGGATGCTTTATTATAAACATACCAAGACAAAAATAAAGTTTTTCCTGAACAGAAAAAGATACATCTGTTGTGTAATTTCAAATCAGTTCTCTGAGTAAAATTCCTTATGGTATTTCCTTTAAAAGATGCTATTGCAGATTAATACTTATTAAGTAATTTACTTCATAAAATATTTTCAAACAAATGTATTAGTCATACTCACAAATTAGAGGATACTTTTGTTGATCAATTTTGGATTTATCAAAAGATTTCACTGTTTAATAAACAATTTTTATACTGTTTGTTGAAAGAGTCTCAACAGACTTTCACCTAAAAAGTGCACCACCTGGCATGTGGGGCACGTTCAAGAATGCGCTGAACGTGGGTCCTTTAACGCACATTTGGTGAATAGTGTTCACAGTGTACTGTCGCTACCTGATACTAACTCATGTTCCTAATGTAATAAGAGCTGGGTGTGAAAGGTCGAAGCGATCTAATCTTGCTCCAGGCATTTTCCAAGAGGACCTGGCTGCAGACAACATGATGGCGCCCAAACATCATTTACCAGAACCTGGAAGTTGACCAGAACCAGAAATTCATGTCCTCCCCAATTTGTTAGAAAACTCTAACAGTGATGTTTGTTTTTTTTTTTTTTTTAAGTTTTAAGTTTTAAGACCAGAGAAGTCTCTGTCAAAACCTACTATGCCTTTTGACATATTGTGATACGTGATTTACGTGAATCAACTGATCCGCAGAGGAAAGTGGCTTTGCGAAGCAACACTTTAAATGTCACAATACTAACATTAACCAATACAACCTAGCACAAAGCCACTTTCTTCCATGATAGAATAAGCTGCTTCACGTTAAAGGTTGGAAAGTTACGGTACTTGAAGGGATGTCAACACTGGATCTAAAACTATGGTGTAAAAGAGTTGACAGTTTTGCAAATCTGAACTCCTGTTTATATACATTACAAGGAGTAAAACAATTGCCGTTCTTTCCCCACATTTTAATATCATTTTCCACACTTAACTATTTATTCACATTACAATTTTTTAATATATGATGCTCCAATTCTGAAAATTTGTGGAATTTTAGTTTCCTGTTAATAATGTCTGGGTACTATCATGTCCGTAAACAGGTCCCTCTTGCTTTGTCTTCAGCAGCTCTATTCTGATATATGAAATACTTAGTGTCCTATAATTCTGGCTGGGCACAAACCACAATAATTAGTTTGTCTTTATAATCACTTTTCAAACGTTTGGGAGGTCCCACGATTAGTCAAAATTCAACTGGTTTAAGTTTCAACGAGAGTTCAGTTGCCACGCATTTTGTAAGTAGAGCATGAAAACGGTCTTAAAAACTTGCATAGTGAATACAACTTTTGGCGTGAATGTAGCATAATATATTTATTACTCTTTCTTTTCCTTTTTTTTTTTTATTTTACTTTTATACAATATGTTATTGGCCTGGATTGCAGATGCTTTCATGTGTGTCTTCCCAAATGAAACATGAATGAATAATTATGATGTGATCTTTGCGGTGCATTAGATGGCAAAAAGTAAATTAACAGCAGTGCTTCCACTGGGTTCTTGTGCTTTTATCTGGCAGCACAGAGCAGATGCTCAGTGGAAGTGCAAGTAGTGGCTCCATCTGTTGCTCTGAGACTGCAGAAAACCTGACTGAAGTGACTAGCTTATCTGGGCTTTTAGCTTTCAAAAGTGGGGATGCTGCAAGATTGAAAAACACCATGCATAGCTGTCAGGGGTGTCATAAACATCAAATACCACAATGGCGGCCCTGAAGAAAAGAGGTTCTTGATGGTAAAAATGTCATGATAGAGGCCAGAGGAAAAAGCAGATTGAGTTATGAGAAAGACAGAAGATAAGCCAAATATGGGGATTTTAAACTAAAGCAAAGAGGTGGTTTTCAGTCTAAATTATAATGTTTTTAGGGGGTACCAACACATCTTTTTTTGTTTTTCTATATAAAGTTGTTCAATTAGATTGCAGGTTTTTTAAATAAAAAAACGATCATGCTTAAGTTTTCGTGAAATATCAAAGGTTTTTTGGTACCTTGTCCAATACCATCCATACAAGACTCCTGCATCTCGCTCACTAGTTACTGTGAGTTCCAAAATAAAGAAAACTTGTGCAAATTGTGCATTCATGTGTACTTATTTGAAAAAAAAAATTCTGGTTCACTGGAAAGTCCTTGTGATAGATTTCCAAAGACTGGGATGTTCAATGTTGAGTTGGGTATTTTTAACAATTCCGTGTCTGCAACATGTTTCAGTTCAGTGAGATATAATAGGTGAAAAGACAAAATCAAGACAGGAAAGAAAAAATGATCAGTTTTAAGTTTGAAAAAACAAGCAAGAGTTGGCCAGACAGTCAGATGGAGAGATACAGTCATGGAGGAGAAAGATGAGGTGCGCTGTCCTCTCAGGGTCACCAAAGGTGGTGAGTGGGGGCCAGAGGCTTAATGGGATGGAGAAACGTTGTGATTGGCTCATTACTGTGATGGAGCACATTGCCACAACAATTGGCCTTTTCTCCCCTCCACCCACCAACACCACCCACCCACACCCCCTCTTTGCGCACACCGCATTTCTGTGTATCACTTTACTGTGAACTGCAGAGGTGTGTACAAGTCGGCGTGTATGCAAATAAAGTCAAACTCTGGCCTACAGAGTTTCTGCTACAGCAATACTGGAGGCGAAAATGTATACACTGAAGAAATCCATGTTACATATTCAAATGGAAACAAAATTGCAATAATGGAAAAAATATATATTATATATTATATTTTAGTGATCTTTGAGTCTTAAGCTGAGGTCACACCGTACTCTGCAATGCTTGTTCAAGCGACTACTTTTCAATGAAAAGTCTATGTAAATGCCTGTAAATGTGGGTTTCAGGTTTCCCTGTTCAAAATTCTTGCATTAACACATCACTACGCAAGTTTTTAAGACGATTTGCGGGCTGTACGAACTAACACTCTGCAATTGAATGCACATTGTAAGTTAAACCAGATTAAACAATTAGGGACTCTGATTTGGTAGTGACTTCCTTTAAAACTCACGGAAGTGCCAACCACTTGAAAGTTGATCATGGAGAAGAAATTAATAATTGCAGTTTATGTCCAATTATAAATATTTAACACCAAGTCTTTCATATATGGTAAAAGAGCTGTTAACGGAAAAGCTTGGAGCAAGATTTGTGAGTTCGGCCCCACTTTGTCATTTCTCACCAAGCATCTACCAACTGTAGGTACATGAACACAATATGCTAAATGAACATTCAAGAATGTGTATTTAGCACATGCCCAGTGTATGGAGTTTTATGGATTTATCTGATTGCTTTATTTTTTTAAAAATCTACCTTTTTTTGGGAAGAAAAAGAAAGGATGATTTGATTTTTATTCTTTTTGATTGTCGTGCAAACAATCCTGCTATATTCTAAAATGTGCATAGTGCTTTCTGTAGTTCACATACAGGCTCTAATCTGATTTCTTTTGTTCTCTTCTTATAGCGGCGCAGAGGTAGTGGGGTTTTCTGTGCCAACTGCCTGACCACCAAAACATCGCTCTGGAGGAAAAACGCCAATGGTGGCTATGTCTGCAACGCATGTGGTTTATACCAAAAACTCCACTCAGTAAGTCCTCAGCCGACAGACGTGTAAACAGATGCCACATCCATCCCAGCTGTGACTCGTTTTTTGCAAGCTTCTTTAGTCATACTAATATGCAAGATTTCGGCATCATCATGCATTGCACACGCTGTACTTCCAGGTAAACAAAACAGCGATGGAGATGATTTATGGATTCACAGATCAATTAGGAACTTTTCGGTTATACTTTCCACCAGGGGAAAATAAACTGTCCAAAACACTTAGATTTATCTTTTTAACCAAATAAAAGTTTAGATCAACTAAAGTTGATAAAACTTAAGTTGTATCATTTACATTTTCTCTTTAGTTAAAACAAAGACCTTCTAAAACACTCTGCCTGGGAACTCGCTCAGTTTTACTTACAAACTACTGAGTTACTTCATTTGTTTTCAGACAATTGGATATTTTTTATTGTTTTTTTAACACTCTACTTTGCCATGTAATTGTTTTTGTTTGTTTGTTTTGTGTGCAAAATTAGCAATTCAAATCTGGGCTGCACAATATGAGTACAACTTGCAATGTGCGATATTAGTGATCAATATTGCGATGATTATATTACTTGGGATGCATGAACAAATAGCAAAACATAAACCAGCCAATACATAATTTCCATTTAACTCAACTAGTTTTGTTTAAATAAAAGTCACCATACAGAAGGGCAAAAGTTTCGGCACTCCAGGTAAAATGTTGTATTATTGTGCATAAAGAAACCAAGGAAAGATGAAAACATCTTCTAAAGGCATCAGTTTACAAATGAGGCATTCTTTTAATGTGTCAAAAAATAGACTTTATTTCCATAATTTACCCTTTCAAAATAACAGAAAACAAAATAATGGTGTGTGTAAAAGTTTGGACTCCCTGAACCTTTCGCCTTTGGAAAAGCTGAGACCTGACAGTGTCATAGATTGTTTACAATCATCCTTTGCAAAGACTAGGTGATTTTAATCTCAAATATTTGAAATAATCTGAGTCATCTGACCTTGCCCCAACAATCTGCATCATGGGTTCTTCAAGCAGCTGTCCAGAATAGTTGACGCTCACAAAGCAGGAGAAGCTATAAGAAGATAGCAAAGCCTTTTCAGATGCTAATATCCTCAACAGTGGAAGTTAAAGCAAGATCTGAAAGACCAAGAAAATTCTCAGACAGAGCAGCTTGCAGGATTGAGAGAAAAGTAAGTCAAAACCCACGTTTGACTGAACCATCCCTCCAGAAAGACCTGCAGACTCTGGAGTTGTGCTACACTGTTCTGCTGTCAAGAGATACTTGTACAAATATGGTTTTCATGGAAGAGTCATCAGAAGAAAACCTCTTCTATGTACTCACCACAAAATTCAACGTTTGAAGTTTACAAATGAACATATAAACAAACCTGATGCATTTTGGAAACAAGTTCTGTGGATCGACGAGGTTCAAATGGAACTTTTTGGCTACAATAAGCAAAGGTACGTTTAGAGAAGAAAGGGTACAGAGTTTAATGAAAAGAACATCTGTCTAACTGTTAAGCATGGGGGTGCATCAATCATGCTTTGGGCTTGTATTGCAGCCAGCAGCACAGACAACATTTCACAAGTAAACTGATGCCTTTAGAATATTTTTCAATCTTTCTTTATTAAGATTAAGATGAACTTTATTTTGAACTTTATGCACAATAATATAACATTATACCTGGGGTGCCTGAACTTTTGATTTCCACTGTAACTTAAACTATACTCCCAATGTCCTAGGTCTACACAAGAGGCCGGCAGGCATTGAACATAAAAAAGGCTCCATTCCATTGGTCAACAGCAAATGTAGATTAGATTAGATCATTGGATACATAGATAGATACATTCAAATGTAATTTTTTGTTTCTTTTTTATTAAATATTGATTATTTTTGTTATTAAATACTGTTTTTTTTGGCTGAAAAGCAAAAGAAACAGGCTTAGATAGCCCTGCAATTTTGAAATAATTTTTTAAAAGCAATAAAAATCAAGCCGTAAACACTGCAATTAAAGTTATTGTATTAGGTACATTCTAAATTTTATTTGAAAAGAATATATTTTTTACACTGGAGACTTGATGTTTACAGGCACTTATTGTATAATTTTATAGACAGCAGTGTTTATTTTATATTTTGACCATCAATTATCATTCTGCTGTTTTGGCCAATTGATATAGTAAACATTGCGAATAAAATAATGTAAACTGCAGGCAAATACCTACATTTGTTCTGTGAATCCCTCTCTGAAAATCTAATAATGGGGTACAGGCATTTTTAATGTGTGGAGAAATACAGATATTTCAGCAGCCATCATTAACCAGCTCCATGGAGGGAAAAATATGATGGAATAAATCAAGTTTACAATAGCAGCCTGGGGAAAGTCAAAAGAAAATTCATATTTAATTAGACTGCATAAAGTGCAGCAGAGATAAAAAAAAATGGAGTTGACTTCAGAACATCAGGGTTTAGACATGTTTCCAAGGCGCTTAATCTAAAAATGTATTTCTCTGTTATCAGCATCAAAAGAAAACAGCTTTACTTTCACTCACTTTTCAGATCAGCTTGTAAAATTCCAAATCACAGTTTATTAAAAACATGTGTTTTGCCCAAATTTTGACTACACAGATTAGTATAGTATACAGCAATAATATATTGGAAGTGTAGCCCTTTCTGTCCCTGTATATGTCCTTGGTTCAACCCGTTCATCTCATCTGTTGCTCCAATCACGTCCTAGCTTTGTCTACTCTTGGCAGTCTTCATGACAACCATATTTTATACCCCATAATAAAAGTTTTATACGCTCTACACACATTATTAGAGAGGATAGCAGCTAGTAAAACACTTGAGAGTCCGAGAGGGGAAGGGAGAGTTATGAATAACGAGACAGGAAAAGGTAGACGTGAAGGGAGGGAGGGAAAAGAGTGCAGAAAAGACAAATAAAGGTAGAGAGAAGGGAGAATGGCAAGGAGGGGGGAAAAAACGTAGCATAATGAAGTGGGCAGTGGGAGGTTTTTTTTAAGACATGGAGGGAGGTGGACAGATTAAAACCTGGTGAAGGAAATATGTGAAAAGAAAAACGGATAGTAATTGAGATAAGTGGAACAAGAGTTGTTTGTATGAGCAGTAACTGGGCTTGGTTATCATACCAAAGCAACACTGTAGCCATAAAGGTGCAGTACATAAAACCGCCTTGTTTGCTTTGAGTCTGTCCTCATGCATGTTTAATAAATAAACAGAAAGCCAAGAAATTAGCTCTTCCTTTTTTCTGATTAGATGTGTCGATAAAATGGCATCTTAATTAAAGGAAAGCACCAAACTTATCTATGAACAAGTGAGATGTGAGATGACCTTTTTTCTCATTGAAACATCATTGGCGCTGTGATAATCATTTGCTTGTGATCGAGAGGTGAAAAAAGTAGTCCTGTTTTAAAATATTGCAAATTAATACAAAACATATCTGAGATAAATGCATTTTGATTTGGTGGCACTTTTATTCGCCTCTTTTGTTTTATAATTTTTTTAATAACACATTTTCTGTCTGCATCCCTTTAGAGCTCTTCTCCTGTTTTTGCAAATATATCTTTTCTTAAGCCTCTCCTGTGATTTGCAGTTTTTTTTTTTGCTTTTGCCACTGTTTGCCCCAAAATAAAAAATGCTTGGACAGAAAATAACAGAAAGACTTAACACATTTGCAGTTGGAATACTGGTAGTTATGAGTTTTTGCTCCGAAGTGTTGGCATGAACCAACCAACTTCTGACCAAGCAAATAGCTGTACATGTTGGGGTTATGTTGCTATAAAATAAGGGCAAATTGCCTTTGCCTAAGATCTACTGTAAGTGCATCCTCTTGTGGTGAGGGGAAAAACTGCATCCACAAGAATTGCTTGTGTTTTTATATTTTTAAATTTGGTTTTGCAGAAATGATTAACCCATCGTGCTGCGGTTTACTTTTTGTTTTAAAACATTACCAAAAGTCATCTTATGCTTTTGTGCAAAACACAAAACCTTGTTTATGGTCAGTAATCTTCAAGAAAAATAAAAAATCTTTTCAATTTTTTTTTTTTTTCATTGTTGTAGATTTTGTTTTATATAACAGAAAGACAGAAAAAAATAAATTGTCTTTAGATTAAAAATGCTAATCATATTGCGATGTACTATTGATATCAATTATATCATTTTGATTAGCGCCAGGGATGTTTCCAGACAATGTAATGTGAGTAGAGTGGGCATAGCTTAAGAAAGTATAAAATGAAATAGGGTCAAAAAGTAGATTCTCAAGTTCCTGCATTATTTAATTTAAAGAAAAATCTCCAACATAAGTTTAAAAGTTTTTGGCAGAACAAAGAAACAGAGTTCCGTCATGCTTTATCGCAGTTCAACTTTTGCAGTCTCATTGTTTTTTGTATTATAATGCATGTTTTTTTTATTTAACACATTTTTAGAGCTAATTGTGTTTTTCATCCTGATTGGCTGTAGACTATTGTGAATTAACCTACACAGTGCCTTATTATTCGTACAGAATACCTTCATCTTACTAAATTATTATAATTCAGCTTTGTATCTTCGATCATAATCAGAACTTTGTTTTTATTCTATACTACTGTCTTTAATTTTCTATGGGGGTTTAAGCTCAGAGTTTAACAAGAAAAAGGTGTAAAAAATACACGTCTGTCTGAGAAGTAAATATTATTCATATACATATATATATATATATATATATATACATACATACGCGAAATCTGGGAAATAGGATTAAAAATGTTTAATAGCTGTAAAACCCCTCACTAAACACATACACATTTGTCAGACAGAACATTTTCATATTTTTCTCTCTTGTGTAAGCTCTCAAGGTTCCCCTCACAGGAAAATAACTCCAGTTTTATAGAATGAAAACAAAGATCTGATTGTGATAGAAGATGTAACTTTTTTACACCTAAAGTTATCTAAAAACCGTCAGACCCCACAAAAAAGCCCAAAAAGTTAATCTATCTAAAAACCGCCAAACCGACCCCAAATCCACCTAAATGATGTCCATCTGCACAAAGCCCGAAAATGTAAAATCAAAACCACCCAGTTGAGTGGGAAACCACCTAATCTGGCAACACTGCAGCAGGCCCTGCTGCACATCACAGAACACAGTACACTGTAGAGAGAGAGGAAAAAGGCAATGCAAAAATGCACTGAAAAAACGGCTAGACCGTGTAAGGTGAACTGTGATACGACGAAGGAACACAATAAATACACGTTTCTTTTTCTACTTTACATGCATCCCAGAATAAAAGTTTCTTGACCCCGTCTGTATTCAGTTTAAGAACAATTCATATGTATGACTCTCGTCTCCAGACAGTTTTCACACATTTCAAGAAAAGCTCCACTTTCCAACAAAGTAACTTTTCAAAAGTCTAACCAGATTTTTTTTTTTAAATTAGTCTAGCATGACCGCAATGCCAGTAAAGCACAATGATTCTGTATCTGTGTCCAGTATGTGTCCCTACATGGTGGAATAAGTTGATGGACTCCACTGAATGCAAATTACTGCAGGGTTTTCAAAATGATAGTAGTGGTGGTGGCCTCATATGTAGACATGCCCTTGGGCTCAGCTTTATTCAGGATGAAGAGGAATTAAAATCTCATAACTTTCTCATCACTCCCTTCCTCTTTCCTGTGTTTTATTTTTTCATAGACACCCAGACCTCTAAACATCATCAAGCAGAACAACGGGGAGCAAATAATTCGCCGGAGAACCCGAAAACGCCTCAACGCCGACTCGCTCTCCTCTGAAACCCCCCCCTCGAAGCAACAGCGAATCAGTAGTGAGGAGCGAATGAATGGAGAGGAGTCAGAACGAAGCTGCGCACCGCTAAAAGGCCAGCAGCCGTCACCTCGCTCACGCTCACCCCGCTCCACTCAAGCCTTCTTAGCAAGTCAGACTTTGGAGATCCATAGGAGAATGCCTCCTCTCCTCCTCCCTTCTCATACCCCGTCGGTTATGGCAGTAGAGGGAAATGGGGGCATCACTGAAGGAGGAATACCATCAAAAATAGATGGAGGAAAAGGAGGAGGGGGATCTGAAAGAGGGAGTCCGATAGAAAAGTACATGCGTCCATCCAAACCGTCTAGTTATTCCCCGCCAGGGTCACCCATTGAGAAATACCAATACCCTCTGTTCTCGTTGCCTCTTCCTTTAGCCATTTCGCCTGATTTGACTCCTGAATCTGATTGGCTCAGGTTCTGGACCAAGTACAAGATGGCAGCAACAGCTTCTGGGATCCCTGGGAGCATCAGTAACTTGAGCAACCCCAGTAACCTTGGAAACAACCCCAACTATCTCGGTACGATGGGGACTTCGGTACAACATCATCAGCAAAGCTACACTGTGCCTTACTGCCCCTCTCCTTACTCTCCTCTCCCTCCTCCTCCAGCCCCCCCTCACTATCCTTCCTCCATTAACGTTCAGACATCTTCCCCGTCAGTGCTCGAAAACGAGGGTCCTTTAGATCTTGCAATGAAGCAAAGAGATGCAAGCAGGGCAAACACGAATGTGTCAACAAACGGCCAAGAAAGGAGACTACAAGACTCTCCTCTCTCAGAAAGAGAAAGAGGGAACTGGAAAAAAGAGAAAGAAGAGGATAGGACAGATGAAGGAGAAGATCCAAGTGTGGAAACAGAGAGGGAAGTGAATGACAATTTGTCAGGAATTCAATCATCAGTATGTATAGCAGTAGACGTGGCCACACAGGACGACCTAACCAACCGCTGCATCCACTGTGGGATCTGCTTCTTAGACGAGGTCATGTATGCTCTGCACATGAGTTGCCATGGCGACAAGGGACCATACCAATGCGGCTTTTGCCTACACGTGTGCGCAGATCGTTACGACTTCACCACACACATACAAAGGGGCTTACACAGGTACACAGACAAAATGTCACAACAGAGGGGGCACACGCAAGAAGGCCACATTCAGAATGTCACAGTGATGTCAGAGCCCGAGTGTCGAGACGAAGCGGCAGAGCGAAAAGATGGAGAAATCACAAGTGAAAGTGAGCCCGTCGTGGCAGCATGTCAAGACAACTCAGCAAAGGATCCGGGCAGTGAAGACAATGGAGCGGGGGCTGAAAAGGTGATAATAGGGGAAGAAAATGCCATAACCAACAAAGAAAGTGACAGCGTGGTGTCAGACATCACCAGTAGTCAAAAACCCAAGGAAGATTTGACTGCCATGGACTCTACGCTGTTAGATGGGATTAATGAAAAAAATTAGCAGATTTACACAAACCTCCAAGACTAGGCTGTTGCATTACTAAACTTTTGTCTTTGTTCCTGGAGGCTAGGTTTTAATGGGATTATGCTGAGTCATGTGTGAAAACTTTTTCTTTTGCTGGATGGACTTTGACATTACATGGTCCAAAAAAACATGGCAGGACCCATCTTGACTACAACGGTCTCCTTCCTCTGCAACTGGAGATCGACAGCATGTCAATATGCAGCTGAAATCACATGTCAAAACCAACTCCTTACTGTTTAAGGGGATTCAGAAGCTGGATTTGGTCTTATTTAGGAAACATTTGAAGAGTTCTGCACTTGAATAGCTTCTTACAAACTACAAGGAGAAGACGTAAACTTTGATCAGTTGATATCTTCTGCACTGTGCTCACAGGCAGGTCCAAGCTAGTCTGATAATTGTGTCAGACGGTTTGATTTTGGCACAGTTGGATTTAATCCATTTTGGACTGCTGCGTTCCTGCCAAGTGTGTTCTTGACACTTTTTTTTTTGTCAAAAAGGAATCAAAACCAAAAAAAAAAATAAAGATTTTGCCTAGTTCAAACTGGTTAATGTAAAACCAGCTAGCGAGGGTTACCGATCACTTGGTACATTAAGATGATCTCACCTGAACCGTGTTCTTGAACTGATCAAACCCTTGGATTAATGCAAACTCTTATTCACCTTGTGCTGGCTTAAGATTGGTTGGATTTTACCCTGACTTTTTCAGACTGCTTGACACCAGTTTAAACTGGTGAAAATGGTTTCACTCCGGAATGAAGTGTTCTCTTTGTCGTCCACTTGGAGATAAACTAGAGGACTATATTTTTTACTTTCCTCTGTGCCATGATACTAGTTATGTGCCTGGCTGCCTGCCTAATCGAACAACCATCTATTAACCTGCTTAACATTTATATTAATAAAAAGGTAATAATAATAATAATAATAATACCAACAATAATTGTGTTATACAAAAATGCAATTTGCTACATGTTCATATATGTTATTTTTAAGGCAAAGAATGCTTTTTTGCAGGAAACTGTTCTATACAACTGTCTATTTGTGTTTTTTGTATTGTTTTTTAAGTTCTCAGCTATGTTTTAATGAAATGTTTAAAGGCCATCTAACGGAAATGGTACGCCAGAGGGGAGTATGTGCATGTGTGCAATTGTGTAATTGCATTAACTGTTTCCAAATGATGACGTAAACATAATGAAGGCTTGCGCAGAGTTTCTCAGTCCTCAGGGGTCACACGTGTTGCACACCAGCCCACCTGTTTCACAGCGATGTGACACATCAGTGTTGCATGTTTTGCTTTTTTTTGCCATGTCTCTTAATGTTCCCTCTCAAACATGCTCCCAATTGTATTTTTATTTTATTCATTGGTAATTGTGGATTCCGTTTGTAGCTTTTTTCATGTCTATGTTCTTAGGTTACACAATTTTATAGAGAAATTTAGGAACTTGGGGTGTAAGACCCTAAATTTTATTAATGGATCAACCATTTGGGGAAACTTTCTGTGTACAGAGCTAACAGAGATTCTTGCATACAGTGTTGTATTATTTTAGGTCAGTCACATAAGTTAGTTCTACGTAGCATGCTAGTATCCTTTAAACTACATAGTACATTTAAGTTGATTATTTGACATGTTTAAAAAATATGGGAAACTGTAGGAAGATATTGTATAATAAATTTAGAATTCAATTGAAATGAAGGGATAATGTTGGTGGCATCTCCAGCCAAATCATCTTACATATTCCCTGGTGGAATCGTTCAGTTTTCTGGAAAAGAGCCTGTCCAACACCTTCAGCCTCACTGCCTTAAAAACAGAAAGCCCATTAACAAAAAAGGGAGGCATTTTTAGTAGTCATAAAATGTCAGATGATAACAAAATAACTGGTCAAGAGAATAAAGAAAAAAATGTCTTAAGCAACCAATATACAAAAAATCCTTCGTGCCTGGGTACTTGTTGTTTTCTTTTCCTTTTTTTTCTTTTCTTCTTTTAGTCAAAATGTGTATTTTCTTGGGGCAATGTGACCCAAAGTCCAAAGATTCCTTGGCCTGATCATTGAGTTGAAAGCTTAATTTCTAATTGGTCATCATTTCAAGTGTGAAGAGAAAGATCTTTATCTGCCTTTGGTCACTGTGATAACTGTAAATGACAAACTATTTTGAAATTGTTGCATGTACGTACACTACCTTGTTGAATTGTTGAGCCATGTGCCTCATTTACAGCAATGGGTGAATTTAGACATAAGAGAATGTGCTATCATAGGAATTTCAATATGATATTAGTCCTTAGTAGGACACTAATCCTTTCCAATTCCCCAGATATGTGCAGATCTTTCGGTTCAAATAGCGGAATCGCTAATGCTATCGGTACAATTTTGAAAAAAAAATCAAATTCCTCACCTTGTTTGTTCCTTTTACTGCTAAAAGTTATGAATTCATGCTGAGGAAAAACTATCAGATCATTTTATTCTGCTCTGATGACAGAAACAACACATTTCTCGATGCAAAACAAATTTTCTTTTAAAGCTATGGACACACATGTGACGCACGTTCACTATGATTGGTCAAAGTTGGACCTGGTTTAACTTGCAACGCTTGTTCAATGGCTTTGCGTTTTGTATTAAGATTCCTAAAACGGTCAGAAACTACGTGAGAGTTTGAATGCAGAAGCTCAAACCGTGCATTTGTGCAGGCTTACATAGACTTTTAATTGGAAGTGGCTTGAACGCACACTGGCATGGGCGTAGTGAACGCAGCTTCATGAAGCAAAACCTGTCAACCATTTAACATTGAAGCTTTACGTACTTTGAAGCTTTAGCTTCAGTGTTGGCATTCTTTCAGCTTGAGTAACTCTTTGACTGTTTATGCAATTAACGTACTTCCAGCAGATTCTGAAGCGTAGAAAAATCGCTGTGTCTTTATGCTGCACTTGACAGTTGTGAAGTGCTTACACAATTGACGTAAATCAGTTAATTCTGTCATAGAGAAAAGTGGCCTTGTGCCGTTACTCAACATCTAACATTAATCAGCACGCATCGTGCATATCGATGCAGATACAATATGCCACTTTTCTCTACATCAGAATTAGCTGATTTACATTGATCACGTAAACAATCGAGGAGTTATGGTATGTCCAAGAGCGGGGAATTTAGGTGTCGCAGGCGACATCTCGGATTTAACTATGTTTATTTGGCAATTTCTGGTTATTGGAAGACTTTGAACTTTTTTTTTTTTTTTAACTACGAACATGACTACAACTCTCAAACTAACTTCTCAAATTATCTGATGTTTTTTACCTTAAAGGGTAAACTCTGGAAAAGTTTGCTCAACTCCTTTTCCAAATTTATGATTTTGTATCACAGATGAGGACAATTTTGGATAACTTGAATAAAAGTTTTACTCGTTTGAGTTCCTATTTTATGGTAATCTTTTTCAAAATAGAATTTGGTTACAACTGAAGGAACTACAAACAAAGTGAATGCTGTTTACAGACTTATGCAGTCCTTTCCAAAGAGACATAAGAATGATGTGGATGGTGAAGTAGTCCCTCTACAGCAAAGGGGAGAAGCTGTCTTCAATATCTCAATTCGGTTCCATTTTTCTCTTTTCTTCCCATCAATATCACATTTAATTAAATTGTCAAAAGAAGATTTCTTTTTAACCACTGCTGTTGATCTCTACGTAGTATTTCAACTCCAGCTGTCTTCTACCTCTTACCTCTCTCTGCTATCAAGTTGGCAAGGTTGGAAATGTTCCAGGTCTTTCTGTCAACTCTTGTTAACTTTTTGATTAGATTCCTATTTCAACACGAGCTTCAGTGTTGACATTATTTGGACTACTGTTTAACCTTTGACACAATTAAAATAATTCCAGTGGATTTTTACACAAAAAAGTATTCTTGCACAATATATAGCAGTGAAGTACTTATGCAATTAACTTAAATCAGCTGATTCCATCATTCTCCGTGTGAAGCTACGTTCATTCACACTGCCATCGACAACACGTGCTCAAGAGACCACTTATGCGCATTTCAGGTTTCCCCGTTCAAAATTCTTATGTTCACGCATCGCTACCCAAGTTCCTACAACCGTTTTCCGGCCCTACGTACAAAACGCGTCCATTGAACACATGCTGATCGTTAAAACAGTTGAACTTTGACCAATCAGGGGTTCTGATTTGGTGGTGACATATTGATGGCTGTAAAAGAAAAAGCCTGGAGCAAGATTTGCACTGCTTTAACATGTAGCACTATGCCTCTTCCAACTGTAGGTGGCTGACATGGGCTTGTATTCGGTATCAAAAGTCCAGTGTGAACGCCATGGGCTAAATGCGCGTTCAAGAGTGTGGGTCTCATGTCCGGTGTGAGCGTACTTTCAGAATCAGCTGATTTACATGAATCCCATGAAAGGTCAGAGTTACGGTTTGTTACAGAGTGTTATTCAGGTGTTGTCCGGTTTTAAAGGACTAAAACCGTTCCTTTATCTCTATAGCTTTCACTCATTAGAAATTGTTATTTTTCCAACGGGATTGACTTTTAAATAGAGGAAAATTACTATAATTTTTTTTTTTTTTCTTTTTTCCATTTCAAAGACTTTGGGAAGATTTTTTTTCACTTAGAGTTTCTTGGAAACAAGTGTAAGGGGATTGTAAGGGGAAGAAAAGGATTACCTAGTTTTGCTTTCCTTTGCTTTTCCTTTTAGTGAAATCTGGATTAACTTGATGAACTACAAAGATTTCTCTGTAGGCTGGAATTAAATAAAAATGTCCTTGCCCAAATGCTTTTGAGTGACTTAACTTTGAAGAATATTCCTTTATGCGGTGACCGAGCTGGAAGCGGGAAAAAAAAAAAAAAAACAGCTTTGACAATGAAAACTCTGCTGGTGCACACTTCATCATGTAAATGCCCTGCAGGATCTCATCGGGATCTCGTCTTTTGTTTGTTTTTGTACGACTCAAGACATCTGAGAAAAAGTGTATCGAAGCAAAAAAAAAAAAAAAACGACATTGGTGTCATTTTGACTTTCAGACTATGGTAATGGTTATGCAAATATGTCAAGAACCCAGGTTCTGCAGGACATCAGTAATAACTTTCTTAAGTTTGACGGCATTTCAAAGCATTCACAGCGTTTACAGTGGGAGGCCTTAATAAGTGGTTTACTTTTCGTTTGTGTCCGAATGTTATAAAAAGTGTTGCTGTTGCTTGCACTCCGTTTATTTGTTCTTGTTGCGAAGGAAGGGAAAACACGTGTGTGCAGTGGTACGAAGTAAGTGTGCATTTCAAGGCCAGTTTAATTTTGGCTGAACACACACAGTCATGCACACACTTAGCAAGTATGTACAGTTATTCATTATGTTTTAGTAGGTTTTTTTTGTTATTATTCTGTTGAATACTTCTATTAGAAAAAAAACATGTTTTTCTCCTTTTTTAGGTTCTCTGTCATGTTGTATTTTATCCCGCTACCTTTCTCTTTGTTACTGTTTAGATTTTTATTTCATGCAAGTATTTCAACATATTTTGACAGCCAAGAAACATTTTGTTACACAGCTAAACTTGAAAAAGAATAATGATAATAAATAAATACAAGTAATAACAAACCTTTTAAAAAAGTGTAATGCGTTTTTATTGTATGAAAGAAAGATGAATTGTGTCTATGCACAGCCTGTTGTGTCCCACTTTTATTATATTGTAAAAGTGTTCCCAGTGGTCTTTTATTTAGAATTATGCCATTTTTTTGCCAACATAAAGCAAAAAAATGTATTTTGTAGGACATAGTTTCTGCAGAGCAGCAGTTAATTCAAAATTTGCCCTTGAGTTAACTTACACCTCCAACCTAGCATTAGTGGTGCAACAAAAATGTCAAGCAATATTAGAGCTATCCAGTCATGTAGTTGAGAGCCAGATGCCAGCTTGGACGAGGAAAACAGACATTCAAGGATCTAATCATCTACAAGTGAGTGTAACAGAATGGAGTGGAGCAGAGAGTTTGTGGCCGTCCAGAGTATATCTACATTACAAATATATATATATATCCTCCATCAGAATAATGCTCCAAGAACATGTTAAAATCACCAAAAACACAATTTTCAGCAGAGTGGATCTTTCATGAGTGAATCCCGGTTGCATGCAGATGCCACAGAATAATGAAATTCACAGAAAGCTTTTATTCCAAGTCATCTAACTTATTTTAGACATTGTACATTTTCCTGTCTACATCCTGCTGGCTTTGTAAGCTCCTGCTACCCATGTGCTTTAACACCACCTGCCTGATTTTATGGTTTTTTACTAAAAGCTTGATCCTACTTGTCATCTTGCTTATGTAAAGCTCACATTAATACCACCCACTAACTTTCAACATATTTGTGTCGAGTTAAAATATTAAAAGTCTCGAGAAGATTTATATATATATATGTATATTAATTGTTATATTATTGTGCATGAGGAACCCAAGGGACAATTTTTTAAAAGCATGTATTTACAAATGAGACATTTTCTTAATATGTCATAAAAATTAGGCTTATTAAAGTTTTCTTACAGCCTGATAAGAGCTTATGAATAAATATGTAAAAGGGTCAGTAGGCTGCAGGCTATACAGTGGGGATTGACAGTTAGGGCAATAAAATGTATTATTGTGCATAAAAAACCCAAGAAAAGATTGAAAAATCTCCTAAAGGCATCAGTGTACAGATAATACATTATTTTAATATGTCAAAAACATTTGGCTTTATTTCTATCATTTACCCTTTCAAAATAAAAGCTAAAGTTGTGCTTTTAAGTTGTGCTAAAGTTTGGGCCCCCGGCAGAGTTAGTGTCTTGTACTGCCCCCTTGGTAAGTATCACAGCTTGTAACGTTTTTAGTAGCCAAGAGTCTCTCAATTCTTGTTTGAGGTTTCTTCATCCATTTTTCTTTACTAAAGTCTTCCAGTTCTTTGAGATTTCTGGGATGTGTGTTAAGCATTGCTCTTTTCAGGTCTATCCATAGATTTTCAATGATGCCAAACCTTCAGTTTCTGCCTCTTAATGTAAGTCAGAGGGGGTTTTGAGGCATGTTTAGGATCATTATCCATTTGTAGAAGCCATCCTCATCCTGTAGAAGCATCAAGTTAGTGTCCAAAATTCGCTAAAACTTTGTGGAATCCATTCTTCCTTCTACTGGTGAAATGTTTCCTGCTGGCTGCAATACAAGCCCAAAGCATGATTGATCCACCCCCATGCTTAACAGTTGGGCAAAGGTTCTTTTGATGATGCTGATTGTTGAGACAAGGTCAGATGACTCAGATTATTTCAAATCTTTGAGTTGGAAATCACCTGGTCTTTGCAAACGATGATTGTGAACAATTCATGACATTGTCAGGTCTCAGCTTTTCAAAGGCGGAGGTGTATACTATAAATTCTGCAAGGTACCCAAACTCTCCATCCCTACTGTATGTATTTACTAGCACTTCTACAAAGACACACCTCCAACAAGCTGAAAAGCATGCACAAAAAGGGAAAACATGCAATTGTATTTGAGATCTTGAAGAAGTGTAAACTTGTCACTATATGAGAACTGAACCCTCGCGTTCCAAACAGGAAGTGCAGACTGTCTCCAAGAATCCAAAAATCTCATAGACTTCTAATAAGAAATAAACAGCTTTTACTCAGTCATTCTATTCGTTGAAATAATATTATAATAACAACTGTCTTGCTAATCCTTATATTTTTCTTGGTATTTTTTTTTTTTTTTTTCCTTTTGCAGATTGTTCTAGTTATAAACTGACCAATCAGGTGTCTCAATAAAGGTATGTGGTCTCATGCTGAATGTTCAATGTATTTTATTGACTGACTTTGACTAATCTGTATTTACTGATCATGTTAAGCTCATTAGTAGCCGGGTTAGGGTCTGGCAGCACCGTGACCCCGAAAAGGATTAAGCGGTTCAAAAATGAATGAATGAATGTTAAGCTCATGGTGGCATCCATATTGTGTGAATGCTTAGAACCAAACCTTGATTTGCTTTTTGCATCTGAATCTGTCCTACTGCAGAAAGATCTGTGTATTTTCAATTGTAAATTGAAAACTCATTGAGGAAGCTGCCAAATTGTCAGACATAAATAAATGCATAAATGATAAATAGCATCTCTTTCTACAGGGACTTTCTGTTTTTACTTGGAACAAAAGTTCTTTCCAAATCACTGTCCCAGTAACGCATTCATACATTCATACATTGATGTCTTTTTGTAGTGTTTACAACTTGTTTAAAAGCTCTAGTTCCTTATTCACCTTTAGTACTTCATATAGACCCAGATACCCAGCAAAAAGTGTTTACATTTTAGTCTAAAAGTGAAGCAAATGGAAACAATTTTTCTTACTTTTTACAGGGTTTAGGTTTGAGGTCAATTAAGGTCAAAAATAAGCTTAAAGTAACAAATACATAATCGAAACAAATAAAAATACCAAAAAGCAGCTGGTATAACACAATTTTTATTTTAATTTATTTCGTTTATTTAATCAGGGAAGTCTGATTGAGATAAAAAATCTCTTTTTCAAAGGAGCCTTGGGAAACTTGGTAACAATATTAAATTAGGGGTGTTAACTTTCACGCGTTAACACAGGCGATTAATTAAGAAGAAAATGCGTTAATATATATTAACGTTGATTAATTACACTCTGCGAAGCAACCATCTTCCGCCAGTTCCACAAAAGGCAGACTGTTTGATGCGTAATATATGGCCCGTTGTCACGGTAACACAGTGCATCGTTGAACTGGCAGACCTTGACTGCAGCAGCATAGGAAAGCGTTATAGGAGTAGTTCAAAAAAGCATCGGTTCAGAGAGAAAGTTCACCTCTTACTGCCTGTTTTTGTCCAGGTCATGAAGGAAATGCCTTCACATATAGAACAATGTGACCGGAACTTTTTCTGAAACACCCAGCAGCCAATCAGGATAGAGTATTCACCTGAACCATTTAAAGTGCAGAAACAGAATGTTTGTCTCTTATGACTGTATATCAACATCTTTGTTTCCTTGGAGTAATAATGCAGATATTAAAGTCTTTACAGTTCTGTTTATCCTACTGTTGATATGATTTGTTCACACAAATTTCTGAGTTTGCACTTTATAAATATATACATTTATAAATGTGATTTCCATCTTTTTCATTGTTTTTGGTGTTTTATGTGTATTTAAAATAGATCTATTTTTATAAAATTTCAAGTTGGGCCATAGAACTTCATCAAAATATCTTTATTTTAAAATACGCCTTATGAATTGTCTTAATTGTGTTTTTCATTTCATTTTATAATTTCATTAAAGTGTGAATTTGTTATGGTGATTGATTTTAACTGATTTTTATGTATTTTAGTTTAGGGAAATTCATTATTGCTTTTTATTTCTTAATTAATAAATGTTTTTAGTTGTTGTCATTCACAGATTCCAGGAGCAGAACAGCACAACTCAGTGAGGCATCTTGTAAAGATGATGAGATCCAAAATAATAGCAGGCAGACTGATCCTAATATAGTGAAAGAATGAGAGTTCCAATAAATCACGTGAGCCCAGCACCAACTAACATGAAAATGTTGAAGTTAAATAAATTTTTAAAAAAGAACAAAAGGAAAGTAGGTTGAACAGATAAGTGGTGGTTACATCCACCAAGTTTCATTTTTTAAAGAACATTTTCAGAGAACTTGACACAAAAGTCCTGCAAAAGGATAAAATAAAATTGGAAAAAGAACAATTCAAAGTAGAACTAGCATTAACACAAATGGTATGAACACAAAAGTACAGAGGTACAGACAACTCTTCCGCTGGCTTAGAAGCCGGGGAGTAAAATCCATTCTCTGTTTTTCTTAGTTTGCATCTGTGAGCCTCGAAGGACATGGGAGGGAGGTCGTCAATCTATTTATTGATTAAAACAAACACTGAAGTCTTTTCTACAATGTTCATAAAGCCTCTGAAACACACATATATACCACACACACAACTCTAAACGTATCTGTCATGACAGTTCTTCAGACAAATACATATTTCTAGAAATCTCAAAGCCAATCCTGCCTTAAACCTTGAAAGAAGGCTTTTTTTCTAAGTTGTAATAAGACTAACTGTTCTCATGACTGTAAATGTCTCCATTTACAGCTCACTAATTATGATTAGTCGGCTGCCAAAGGTTGGTCCTCACACCTATAGAAATGCACATATGAACATACATGTACACATACACAAGTCTGCTCGACAAACCAGAGGCAAGCAGTGTATTGACTTTGTGTCACGCATTTTTCACCGACTCAAATGGGGTAAGTGAGAAGCAGGCGTGTTGTAAGAATGTTTTTTTTCCATACCCTAAACGGAGTGCTGTTCAAGGGAAAGGTGCACAACCTGACTGTTATTCTACATTCTTACAAACATGTGACGCATATTCTAAAACATGTCACATTCTCAAGTTATTCAAACGCTACCCCATACATATATAGATATAGATATATATAGATCTGTCTGTCTGTCTGTCTATCTATCTCTATATATTTATTCTCCTTAATCAATTTTAATACTTAAGCATTTCAATAAATTAAAGGGGACACCATCCAAACATCACTACCAAATCTGAGTCCCTGATTGGTCCAAATTTAACCTGGTTTTACTATTAGCGCTTATTTATTGGGCTCGCGTTTAGTATGTAGAGCCCAAAACTGTTGTAGAAACTTTTTTAGATTTTTTTAGCATGGAAGCCTAAAATGTGTTTTTACATGAGTTTACAAAGACTTTTCATTGAAAGTGTTTGCTTGTACGTGCTTTGCTGGTGTCAGTGTTGCATAAGAAATAAGACATTTAGATTGCAATTGTTTATGAGGGCATCTTACATTTCACCTGCACGCTCCGTGCGTGCATCATTTACATTTACAGTCAGTAAGGGGCCAGTGAAAGTAGCTGGACGGCTCAGTTGGCTGAGTGTAGGACTGGCACAGGAAACCTGGGTTTGCTTCCCAGGGTGTGCAATGATCTTAATCCAGTGTGCGTCAAGGCAAGAGCCTTCGTGCCGTTGCCTAACTATGGGCCTTCCTGTACCTTAAAAATACAGGATTGTGTCAGGAAGGGCATCCGACATAAAACTCTGCCAAACCACCAGTGTGAATCAGTGGAAACTGATGTTGCTGTGGCAACCACTAACAGGATAAGCCAAATAGGTAAACAATAGTAAGGGCCCCTCCTCCATAATGATTAGAGTGTGGTGTAAGGATGCATCACTTGTACGTCATAAGTGAATGTAAATTACATTTTCTTCACAAATACTGTACAATACACTTACCACACGCAGAATAATGGTACGTTCCACTTTCATGATGTCTCTTAAGGTGGCCGTACGAGCCTCGAGTGCAAACACACCTGTGGTCACCTTAAGATGCGGGTGCTTCTCTTTACAACCCTCCACAGGCCCCGACAACCCAAAAATCCGAAGCCCCTGTGCTGGTCAACCCCTGTACGAGAACATGTGACTAAGGTATTAGGTAACGTCTTTGAAAAGAATGTTTGAACTTGTTTTGAACATTTAATTTACAATGAAACTGTCAATTTTGTGGTGATGTTTCGCTAAACTCCTATAGATCTGAGGTCTGGCTGCAAGCTTTAATCAAATGGTCATATTTTAAAGATAATTATTATGTTTTCTGTCATGATAATGATTGTGGCATCTTAATTTGCTAAACAAGAATTCATTCATGTCGACAGATCTGGATTAGTAGCACAACCCAAATCTCTTCTCTGTCCAACAGCCTACAGAAATAATTAGAGAACCGGTTCAATCTTCCTGCGACCCTCCTTTGGGTCAGGAACTTTGACAAACTTAATCAGCGTTGTGGTGCAATTTGTTTAAAGATAAATGCCTCTAATCTCCGGTCTATATTATGTTTTGCATTATCAGTTTATATTTGTGCTTATAAAATGAACATTGATCAGAGTTGATTAACTTTGCCTTTGAACTCGCAGGGAAATTATGTAGCAGCAGGATACTATTTATGTCAGCGTGTGTGTATGTGCGCGCACGGACGCATGCTTGTGTGTTGAGAGCGTACAAATGTGAGGTGATTAGCCACAGAAATACAGACCGGAATGCTAAACACCCCGGTGTCTGCTGGAGAGGTCAGCACGCAGACACATACTGCAGCATATGATTATAAATCTACTCAAGGTAAAGGAGGTCCAATAGGAGGGGAGTTTCAGAAATGAAAGCTTGTTTACCTTGTAGCGATGCCGTGCATCCGATTACAGATGCTAAACAATGCACTAGTGTTTCTCAGCGTCATGTTTTCATATCTTTTCTGTATGCAAGCTTTGCTCCAGCTGGTGCAACTGTCAGCCTGCTTTACCGCCTGTTTAAACAGCATCTCACAAACAGCGCTCCTGTTTATTGTGATTCATGTTTATGGATGAGGAAGTTGCACCGATGACGAGGGACTAGTCTGTTTGTCATGATATATGTTTACTCTGGGCAGGTGTGGCGTTCAAGAACACACTGAACACAGGTTCTTGAATGCACTTTAAGCATATGGCGTTAACACTCACAGGTGTTCTTTCACAGCTCTATTCCTATGTATGAAAGACTTGGGCCGAATCCGAATACCTCCGCTACTCCTCTGGCTCCTTCCTATTGCTCCAGCTGAAGGAGGAAGCTGTAGTGGTGTCCAAAAGGTTTTTTTTTAAGGAGAAACTGTAGCAACTGAGGGCTAGCTATCCGACCGCCCTTTTAGTTCAGAGGAAAAACTTTAGTTTTAAAGTTTTAAAGTTATAAAACTGATTTTTTTTTTACATTTTCCAAGCATTGGCAGCTACACGCTAACCTAGATGACCAGCAAATGTTGAGGACGTCATCAAGCAGTAGTAAATTTGAAGACAATTTTCAAATGTTTAGTACTTTGGTCTTTTGAAAAGGACGCTACTCATATGTCATACCAAATTCAAGCACCTAATTTGGTCAGGTCAAAGTTCAACTCTCCTAAATTTTGATGCACGTTCATTGGCCGTGCCTTTTGTACGGAGAGCCCAAAACCTTAAAAGACTATTTACGTAGTGAGAGGTGAACGCGGGAGTTTTGAACAAAGAAGCCTGAAACGTGCATTTAGACTTTCATTGGAAGAGGTCGCTTGAATGTGCGTTGCCGAGGTCAACATGAACGTAGCTTGAGGCTGCATTCACACCAGCTGCGTGTGGCGTGTTCAAAAACATGCTGTGAGCGGTTTCATGAACGCGCATTGAGCCGGTGATGTTCACACAGACAAGCAGAGAGTGACGACGAGGGAAACCTTCTTCTTTTGTTCCTTAGTGTTGACTAGCGCTTGTCCACCACCTACATTTGGTGACGGCTCGGTGCGCAAAGTCAAAGCAGTTCAAATTCGCATGTTTACAACAGTTGGCACTTCCATGTTATATAAAGAAAGCTGCCTATACGTCACTACCAAATCCAATGTCCTGATAGGTCACAGTTCAGTACGACTTAGCGTCAAGAAGTCCGTTTTTTTGGACATAAAAACTTGTGTAGCGCCGTGTGAATGCGAATGTCCTGAACCCAGAAGCCCAAAATTTGGGTTGACGAACGTTTAACCAGACTTTTCATTGGAAGTGGTTGCTTGAACACGCATTGCAGAGGCCAATGTGAACGTTGAATTGATATATTGAGATGTTACCTGACAGTTTCATACTGTTATGATTCCATAATTTGGCTTCTAAAGATTGTCACTGACTAATGACTGGGTGTGAATACTGTATCCTCTGCAAAGAGGAATCTTAAATAATAAATGCTTCCCTCACTGCATGCTCTGGGGTCGCTCCTTTCATATCCATGTACAGTGTGACAGACAGACTGATAAAATGAGCCAATATTACAAGAACAAAGTCTGTGTTTAAGCCCCTAACCTCCATCCATGATGAAAGTGTAATTAGAACTCTGAATCCTCTCAGTGTGTCAGTTGTATATCATCAGCTTCCTGATCCTAAGTTGGAGGATTTACTTGATAATCTTCAATCCCTCCATTTCCTCTCCACCACTTTAATTGCTGCAGTATCTGCACATACACTCTCTCCTCATCCCTCAAAGTCTTTTGTGCTTAAATGCGCAAGAAATGTTTGGGAAAAGAATTTTATAGGAAATGCAGCTCAGGAAGAGTTGCTTTATTTTTCTTTTTTTTTTATCTGAAAAGTAAAGACTGGAAATGTTGCACATCTCATTTCCATTTTTTTTTCCATCTGCAAAAATCCTACACATGTTAATCGTCTCCAAAACATATTGCGTTGTCATAGTAAACAAAAGTACCAGATGTTAGACACAGGTATAGCACAGATGTCACTCATACATCAACTCAGAATGACTTTGGCTCTAATGTTTTCATGAAACCATTAGACTTCAGTTTAGGGTAGTACCCATGGGCTCTGTAATGGTTTAATGGGTGTTTTTAAGCAACAGAAAGCTTGAGAAACTGTGTGTAAAAATGGGAATTATGTTTAAGGGCAATATTGTTCAGGAATGGGCCCCAGAATTGGTGTCATATAATTCTGTCTGGGCACAAACCAGAATTTAAAGCAAAGCCAGAAAAACTAAATGTTGAAGTTTCTCAAAGGACCAATGCAAGCTTGTTGCAAAAGTGAGCCAATTCTTATTCACTCCCATGTTAACGCTTTAACACCGGAGCTTTAACTGCAAAAACTCTTCAACTGTTTACGCAATTCATGTAATTCCAGTGGATCCTGAAGCAGAGAAAAGTGGCCTTGCACTGATGAGCAACATCTTACAGTAGTAAAGTCAACTGATTCTGTCACAGACAAAAAGTAGCTTTACGCCAAAATGCTACTTTACCTTTGCAATGTGTTGTGTGTTGGCTAAAGTTGATGTAAGACGCTGCTTTTCTTTGCGTCAAAATCAGCTAATTCATGTTGATACTGTAAACAGTCAAAGACTGTGTGTTGTTTAGATGTCACTGGGGACATATCCGATGTTAATCCATCCATCCATCCATCCATCCATCCATCCATCCATCCATCCATCCATCCATCCATCCATCCATCATCCATCCATCCTCATCAATCCATCCATCCTCATCCATCCATCCATTCTCATCCATCCATCCATCCATCCATCCTCCATCCATACATCCTCATCCATCCATCCATCCATCCTCATCAATCCATCCATCCTCATCCATCCATCCATTCTCATCCATCCATCCATCCATCCTCCATCCATACATCCTCATCCATCCATCCATCCATCCATCCATCCTCATCAATCCATCATCCATCCATCCATCCATCCATCCATCCATCCATCCATCATCCATCATCAGAACCTTCTGTGTCCATGTTGGGGTCACAGGGCTGCCAGAGCCAACCCAGCTTTTTAAGGGCAAAAATGGGGTACATCCTGAACAGGTTGCCTGTCTGTCACAGGGCTGCACAAGCACACCCTAGGGGCAACTTAGAGTCACCAACTGACCTATGAAATATGGTTTTGAACTGTGGGAGAAAGCCGGAGTGCATGCACAAGAGCATGAAAACTTCACACAGAAAGGTCCCAGACAGAATTTGAATCATGGCTTTCTCACTGTGAGCGTTAGCCACTATACCACCATACAGCCCTCATCGCGTTCCATTACTCAATTGTTGAACCTTGCCAGTATAGGCTCAGTTTTTATCCGAAGTCATCCTACGGGCATTGTTGGTCTAGAGTGTCTTTGAGCTGTACGTTAAGATAAGTGTCCCATCAAAAACACTGACAATCAGAAACCAAGCAACTTTGGTGTTTTGAGGAATAAAGCAGTAAAAAACAAATTGCCATAGAAATTCATTTTATACTTTTTCTTAACTAAAACAAAACAGATACTGAAGTTGTAAAGTTTTCATTTAATTCCTTAAGTGGATGAGAGATCATTTTATTTTATTTCATGGCTTAAAAAGTATTTGAGAGTTGGCAGTTTTTAATACATATACACCCAACACTATTGCTTTCAATCTTGTTGTGTCAGGGTTTTGTTTCGGTTCGATATCATTTTTACGTATTACTAAATAACAAAAAACTAAAGAAAAGAAAACGTTTTTTTAAGTTGCTAATTAGCAAGTTCCATTGAAGAAAAGACTTTCAGTTGGCCTGGTGTGATGTAATAAAAGAATAAATGATAAAAATCTGAAGCTGCTTTTTTCCCGTGTTAGAAGAAGCTGCTTCACATTGATTGTGTAAACATTTAAGTAACAGTAGGTCAAAAAGCATGTTATTTGGGTTTACAGTTTAACTTGATTACTATGTGCACATATAGCACCTCTAATGATTTTTCATGTAGGTTTTTTGTGTTGTCTTTTGGTTTCAGTCTGGAATGTTCTTGAGTGTCTAAAGTATTCCTGACAGCTGATATCCTCTAAGGTCTGTGCTTGTTGAATGGCAGAAACAGGAAATGTTTTTGTTCTGCTGTTGTGTTATCATGCAGAGATATAAAGAGATTGGAGAGAAGAAAACATTTTTTTTTTACTTTTCCTTTCTGAAGATTAAATGTCATGGGTGAGCAGCAAGCATTATGCAAATAAACAATGCTCAGCTGCAAGAAGCCTTGTGGGGGAATCTACAGACTCATACTTATGTATCAAATGTTGATGCTTTTAAATCAACACACTCAGCCTCATGCTGCACAAGAAAGGCACAACCATTATACAGCCCATACCATGAAGTTAAAAGACCATTGAGTTGTTTCTTTAAAACTCTCCTAACACCAGAGTTTTTTTTTATTATTATTATTTGGGTTTGGACTGTGGTGTGTTGGTCAGAACTCTCGCCTTAAAACATGAAAGTAAAAATGCTCAAATCCTGGCTGGGACCTTTCTGTGTGGAGTTTGCATGTGATCTGCTTACATGCATAGGCTTTCTCCAGCTTCCTTCCACAGTCTTAAAACATGCTTCATAGATGTGTTATTTGATCTAAATTGTCCTATGGGGTAAATATGGGTGTGTGAGACCTTGACATGGACTTCCGACTTACCCAGGGTGTACCCACCATTGCCAAACATTAGTTATGGGCACCAGCAGCCTTGTGACCTGAAAGAGATTCTGTGGATTTGGAAAAAGGGTGGACTGATGAATTGACCAGTGTTTTCTGTGTGTTAAATAAAAAAGTCTGGAAGTCAATGAAAGTCAAGTCAAGCCAGCTCACCGCTCCCTTAGGGAATGGATCAATTATGGTGAAACAAATTTAACAATTGATGGGACTTTAACTTTATTATGAAACGCATTACTCTATAGATTAAGAAATTCATAGCCTAACAAAAAGCCTTAAAGGATTTTCTAAATCCTTTCAGAGTAAAGTATCTCCATATATCTGATCATTTATTATCTTTGGAACACTAAAACATGAATAATTGATGAAATTTGAGTAATTTTTATGGATTATTTTCATACCCGGAAGTAAAATCACTCGATCTCAGAGGCACAGCCTTTCGCTCCTTGTCAGTCCCGCCTATTTCACTCCAATGCAACAACGTCATCCTAGAACCGGGTTCAATTTGCCTGCGTGTGTCCAAACTTTTTGCAAAGATGGATATGCATACTGGGCATAGAAAATAAAAGCGTTTTACAGATCACCGCGAGCTCCGCAGAGAAAGCGTGCGTGTTGGCCTGGGGGCGGGGCTGGCAGCGCAGACTATTCCTGAAAGGGGCTGTTCTGAATCTGTGACGTCAGCTCGTGAGAACCTGCTGCTACTGCAGAGAGCACAGGTTTTTAGAGGATTACTCAAAAACGTGTGAACAGATCAAAATACCGCATTGAGGTCGTTTATAGTGAGGAATGAACAGTAGAATACAGTTAAAAGCTCAAAAAGTTGTTTTTTTTAAAGTGGTTTTTGGTCATTTTAAATCTGTTCTCTTCAGCTGGATTTGTCCACTGCCCTATCCAGGGCATACCCCACCTTTGCCCAAGAAGTAGATAGAATAGGCTCCAGCAACTCCTTGATGCCAAATTGTACCAAGGGGGTTTAGAAAATGATAACTGGAGTAAACCTTGGTTATGAGAATCTACACAGCCACTTGTGATGGTCTTGTATTGAATTTTATTTTGAAATTCTTTCGTTTCATTTAAAAATAAAATGTTTGGATTCATTTCAAACTCATGCAAAGCAATTGAACTGGTTAAAAGGGAAATGTTTTATTTATAATTTCAATTACTTTCCTTTTTTGATTTATGGAACCCTTTACATTTTCTCTTATGTTGTGCTGTTTTACATTATAAAGCTCTAGTTTGTGAAACTTCTGCGTGTCTAACTTTAGTAGGGTTCTTAACATGGATGGTAGTGTTTATCTGTTTAGTGTGTCTGTTGTGTTTGTTTTATCAAATCCAGACTGTTTGCTGTTTATGTGCAGTTAAAAAAATTAATAACACTTCTATTTTTTGGTATCGACAGAAGCAGACTTTACTCGGAGGGAGACTCACAGCTAATCTAATCAAAACATGCTCAAACCCGTAATGTGTGCAGCGCCCCCGAACAATTATTATTATTATGGTTGGTTTGTTATGTTTCATCTGGATTTTTGAGCTTTGAGGATTCTTTTCTCTCTAAAAACTTTGTTCCTGCTTATTTTAATATTATCCTTCATGCTCAGTGCACACAGGACTGTGACGTAGACTCACATCGTGTTCATATGTCTGTCCCTCTGTTTCCTATTTCCTTGCAGTCATTTTTTCTACAGTCGTCAGTCTGTACTCCCACAAATACCCCCACATAACTGCACTGATCTGCTGTTTTCTGTCACCCTTAAAAATGAAACACGGATGTAAAAACCTCTGTCAAAATGGCAACTTAGTGTTCCAGTGAACGCAAGGGCAGCGCCACACGGTTGATTTGATGGTATTAAGGGTCATTTCCATTCATTCAGCCATCTATCCATTTTCAGGACCTAATGAATCCCTTTTGGGATTACAAGATTATGGAGCATACAAACAGGGTGAAGGCAGGATACACCCTGAACAGGTCCCTGAACCAGTCTGTTGCAGGGCCACACACTCACACCGAGCTACATTAACGCAGTTAATACTAGCTGTGTTATCTTGTTGTATGTATACAATTGTATAAATACAATAACACCCAACCAAACATTTTGACAGAACTCTGTGTACCTCTCAAAATCACTTCAACATCAGTAAACACAACCACAATTAATCCTTATTATTAGGCCCCTCCCTGAACCGCCACCGTAACGTGGTGGAGGGGTTTGAGAGCTTGAGTGATCCCAAGAGCTAAGCTTTGTGGGGCTTTTGCCCCTTCTAGGGTCCCCCATGGCAGACAGGTTTTGAGTGATGATCCAGACAAAGAGGGGAACCAAAGATTCTGTTATGTTGCCTGGATTAGCATCACTGGAGCCCCACTCTGAAGCCAGGCCTAAGGTTGGGGTTCTAAGGCGAGTGTCTGGTGACCAGGGCTCCGGGTCCCGTCAGGTTCAGTACAAAGGAATGACCTGGAATCACTCACCCACTACCTGTAGGAGAGCTCAAAAGGGGTCAGTGCAATGTGGTGTGGGTGGAAGTCAAAGGCGGCTGCCTCAGCAGCCCACAACCCAGTCATGGAACTTGGCTTTTGAGACATGGAACGTCACCTCTCTGGGAGGTAAGGAGCCTGAGTTTGTGCGGGAGGTGGACAGGTACAGGCTATATTCAGTTGGGTTCACTTCCACGCCCAGTCTGGGCTCTGAGACTCAGTCCCTCGAGAGGGGTTAGACTCTTTACCATTCTGGAGTTGCCCGTGGTGAGAGACAGCTGGCTGGTGTAGGCTGACCATCGAGCTCCCAGCTCATCTGCCAAATGTTGGAGTTTACCCCAGTGGACGAGAGAGTTGTGTCCCTTCATCTTTGGGTGGGGACAGTTCTCTGACTGTGGTGTCGACTTATGGGCCAAACAACAGTTTGGAGTACCCAGCCTTCTTGGTGTCTCTCGAAGGGTACTGGAAAGCACTCCATTGTATTCCTGGGGGACTTCAATGCCCACGTGGGCAATGACAGTGGCACCTGGAGGGGCGTGTTTGGTATGAACGGCCTCGCTAATCTAAATCCAAGCCATGTTTTGTTTTTGGATTTCTGTGCTTGTCATAACTTGTCCATAATGGACACTATGTTCAAATGCAAGGATACCCACCAATGCACTAGGCATCAGGAAACCCTCCATCAGGAAACCCTAGACAGGACTGATGATCGACTTTGTAGTCGTTTCAGGTGACCTTCGCCCGTGTCTTGGACACTCAGGTAAAGAGAAGGGCAGAGATGTCCACTGGTCACTCCCTGGTAGTGAAATAGATTTGCTGGCGGGGAACAAGAATGGAAAGACTTGGTAAACTTGAACATACTGTTTGTTGAGGAAACAGTACAATACAAAATACAAAACAAATTGCATTGTAACATTTAAAAAATTTTTAAATATATATTTTTTAATTTTAATTTTAATTTACCACACTACTTTTGTTTCTTTTTAATAGTTTGACAAGATAAATGTAGAAAAAATGTATACTTTCAATATCCGAATAAAAGTAGTGATGATAGATTCACAGGGCTGTTGAATTTTGAACTTCTTACCTTTTTTTGTAACCCCTATAACAAGGATTTTTTTTTCCTTTAAAAATCAAAGCCAATTTACAGTTTACATTTAACTGATCACTCTGATATCCTGTATACATAATAACATAGCTTTAAGCTGGTGATATTTAACATAAACAAGCACGAATACTGATCTATTACTGATTTATAACATGATCATAGTTGAAAAGTTATAGGAATACTATTTAAAGACCCACTTACCTTCAGATTAATTTATTCTCTCCAAGGGAATAAATCAATAAAATGTATTTCATTAATAAATTACAGTGTTCTTACAGCCTGAGACAACTTTAAGAGCTTATGAATAAATATGTAAAAGGGTCAGTAGGCTGCAGGATGTACAGTGGGGATTGAAAGTTCGGGCACCCGAGGTAAAATGTTATATTATTGTGCATACAGAACCCATAGAAAGATTGAAAAATCTCCTAAAGGCATCAGTTTACAGATGAGACATTATTTTTAATGTTTCAAAAACATTTGGCTTTATTTCCATCATTTACCCTTTCAAAATAAGAGAAAACAAAACAAAAGCATGTGCAAAAGTCTGGGCACCCTGCAGAGTTAATACCTTGTACTGCCCCTCTAGGCAAGTATCACAGCTTGTTAACACTTTTTGTATCCATGGATAGACCTGAAAAGAGCAGTGTGTAACAGACATCCCAGAAATCTAGAAAAAACTGGAAGACTTTTGTAAAGAAGAATGGATGAAGATTCCTTAATCAAGAAATGAGAGACTCTTAGCCACAAAAAGTGTTTACAAGCTATAAACACACATGCTTAAGTGCAAATGTGTCTATTTATTAATTAAATTAATTTATGCATTTGTTTATTTTCTAATCAATTAATGAATTAATACCTGAAATAGATTTGATATATCTAAGAAAAGCAAAATTTTATGCAGGTTTCACAAGAGTATCTAACTGCATAACAGGAAGTGAAAAAAGTTTGCTGGTTCCCAGGTCTTTGATTAATTATTGTTCCCCCCTTAATCAGTGTTAGTTGTTCCCTTAGTCATATTAAAAGCAAAATGACATTTTTGTGCCTGATTTCTAATTCTTATACCGTTTTGTAGGATTTGCTACTTTGGCCTTTGAAATTTGCTGTTTGTTTCCAGCTTGTACTCTTACAAGTCCAGGACTTTTAATGTTTTTAGGCAAAATCTTCCAAATTTTGCTGGCCAAATGCTGGCATCTGGCTCAAAACTGTACATCTGGATAGCTCCCAGAATGCTCGCCATTTTTGATACACCGGCAATATTAGGGTGGGGGTGTGAGGAGTTGTGAGCTTACGAGCTTACTCACAATCAACAGTTCTGCACATAACTCAGAGGCAAATTTCGAATGAACTACTGCCGCTCTGCACAAACTATGTCAGAGAAAATGAGATAAAACTGGATTTTATCCTAAATAAAAGACCACTGGGAAAACTTAAAATGTCTAAAAAGATGATCGTATGGTCTCTGTGTTTATAAGAAAGACTTTAATCAGATCAGGAGGTAAGGAATAAGCAAATGAAAAAGAAAACATCTGTGAAGTGATGGAGAATGCCAACCTTCCTGTCTCGATCCACTTTACCCCGTATGCATTCATTATTCAGCATACCTTCAGGTCAAACTCTCAGTGTCTTCTTGACATCTCTCCTGCCCCCTCGATGCTGTACCGCCTAGTCCAGCTCTTCTCTCTGTGTTGTTCTTTTCTCCATCTTACTGCCTGTCAGACTCACACATTCCCCAGATGTCACCTGAGGGATGAGAGATGTTTCTGTGAAGGATCAAATTTTCATGGACTTCTTTTTTTTCCTGTCAGGTTTTTTTTTTAATTAAAGATATTAAAGAAGATTTCATTTTTTTAAGAAGTGTTCCTATTCTAAATGTTTTGTAGCATATGTCTCTAAAGTTTTCTCATCTCTATTACAGTAAGTCAATAGCTAAGCTTTATAAGCTTTTGGGCAAATGATTCTTGCTTTGTTACTTGCGTTAGTGAATTTGTTGCCATTGAGGTGATCAGCCAGTTTACTCAAAGTTGCCAGAACCTCCAATAAATGCATGAAGAGCTTTAAGTTTTAGAGCACTAAGTAATAAATTGATTAGCAGCCCTCTCTATATATATACTTTCATACTTTTCTTGACCTCTTAACTTTTATACTTCTTTAACCCATATCACGCATGATTAGCAAATTAAATACACAAGTGTTTGTGTCACATCACAAAAATGTGAGTTTTGGGGAATATAGACAGCACATCTCATTAGAACAAAATATAAAAATCACAAGAATGCCAAAAAAAGGAAGAGATATTTTTTCCCCATTAGTCTTAGTTCCTTCACTATTCCCTTAATCCTTTCACTATTCCCTAACCTCTGAAAGACGTTATATCGTGGGGCTTTCTAACGCCCTGTAATTTGAAGGTAATTCAGGCCATTTGCTACTTTTCATGCAAATATGACGTCACCCATTTGCTGATGAAAAAAACCTAATAAAAAAAGAACACCAAAGTGTTCACTGCTTCCTTTCGTATGTCCAGAAGAGGTACAGGGTTCCCCCTTCCGGCTGTCGACCGCTCCGAATACATCAGATATGCTTTGCATTTCCTATAAAACGACATATTTACTCATCAAAAAGCCTGAAATGTCGTTCATCTGTTGCACCTTGTACAAAAATCAAAGCCTGGGTCTTATTTTTGTAATGATATTTTTTTCTCCATAAACATGGACCAAAACTAAGCATGTCATAGTCATTTTACTGTATCTGATAAGCTACGTGTCATTGTTTATTGCACTTCCTAATATGGCATCAATCTTGTTGTGGTGACATTGGACGATTCCAACAGGTTGATGTAGTGTCTCTGTCTTATATAATTCATTGGGTAAAACTAAGTTGAGTTAACAACACAAATGAAATGTTAATAAAAGCATTATCCTAACATGCTAGATAGTTGGAATTATTTCAAAATAAATGCACATGCATGAAGGAAGTAAAAAAAAAGAAGTCCTGTACTGGTGTGACTTTGGTTTTTACCGCTATTGAAATGAAAACTCTCCCTTTGATAATGTTTAAATTGGATTTGTTCTTTTCTTTATCTTTTTTTTTTGGATATGACTTCTGAGTTATATAACAACTGACAAATTTGTGACTAATGCTGTGTGGTACTATATAATTCCATGTGTTTTTTTTACCTTAAAGTTTTCAAAGTCACACACAAAAAGGTAAAGATATAGTTTATATTCTACTAACTAAAAGTTGGTTCTCTATTCAAATAATCCTGTCAATAAAGACATAGTTTAAATAAAATGTGTTTTGAGAAAAAAGGTGAGATGAGGTAAAATCAGATGGACATCGTCCAAAAAATAACTAAGACTGTGCTCGAGGTAACGGGAAAAAAAATTCTAATTAAAAAACTGCAGCGCAGATAAAGTCATTAGTAAAATGAAACACAAAAAAGAGCCAAGATTATAATTTCAATTCAACATTTTGCATGACATAAGGGGGGAGTCATCCTGATCTTAAAGAAAATAAAAGGCTCCATTGAAATGAAGACACTTCAGAATGTTTCAAAAGTGACAAAGATATAACAGACTAGAGTGAACAAAGGTGTAAGGAGACAATAGGGTGAAAGAAAAAACAGGGTAATGTGACTAAAGCAGTGAGGGGAAAAGAGAAAGACCACAAAAACCATCTTGGTGTTTTTCACATGTTTTTGGAGCATTTTTTCTGATAATGAAGTCTTTTTAAAAAGACCATGGAACTCAAGTTAGGTGGCCAAAGTGAAACACATTGTAACCCAAAGACTCGCCACATACTTGAAAATTCTCTTGTGTTAAACCATTTTAAGCAAAAACATATGATATTCAGTAAATATGGTCATGAAGAAGTTTGATGTAGATTATATTGTATAAACTCAAGGTATAAGTCTAGGGTAGGATTAAAAGAGTTTTAACTTCTTCCTACTCCTTTTCAAACAATATGTTAATGTCATTTTTAAAATAATTTCTAAGCATTTTTTCTCTCTTTTGTTATCCTCTGCTTGCTTTTTTAAATCTCTTTCTATGTATTATTTGTAATACACATTTTGAAAAATGAAAAACGGCACAATGAAAAAAAAAGACCACTGTGAATGACTTTACAAAGGCTTAAAAGATGATCAGAGTGGGGCTTTATAGAATAAATAAATGAAGCAGAAAGAGAAACAGGACTGATAATGATCTTGTGGTGTAAAAGGGGGCAATACTAAAGAACAGAATAGAGAAAGAGTGTGACAGATGAGCTTAGCATGGAAGGAAATGCAGGAAAAGGAAATGCAGGGAAATAACTTGCAAAGACAAGATGACAACTGAGATAGAAAGGTGACTGTCTTTTTCTAACTGTTATCATGTCTTTTTTTAATACTTCATCTCTCTGCTGTTTAGGGACCTCCATGTTGCTGCCCTAAAGCTTAGTGCTTTATTGCACATTTTTCATGCTATGACTTTTTCTTTCTGATGTTCATTTTCTGAGAATGTCACCAGTTCCGCAGAACTTCACTAAAACGGGTTCCTACTTGAATAAATTAAAAAAGGAATCAACTGAAAAAAAGATAAGACAGTGATGGGCCTAAATGTATGAAATTTTCCTTCCATTGTTTTACAGTTCAAGACTAATTATTTCTCCTTAACTGAAGGACTTTAAATAAATGAAAAATTGAATAATGTGCTGAGAACTAGAGACAATCCAAGATAAATCCAAAAGAATAAATAATAAACATGGATTTATATATCAGAGCTGTAAATCTGTTAGATTTTTTTTATTTTTAATCAGTGATATGATTGTGATATTAATGATATGTTCACGTATGATTAATCACAATATTCTTTATTTCTATATCAAATATTTTTGCATATCTTGCATGATAGCTTTAAAAGTGTGAGGTGTGCTGCAAGGTGTGAAAAAGAGCAGAGGTGAAGAAGGTTAAGGACTTGAACTATTAGTCTTAGTCACAATAGACTTGAGGGGTGGATACGGGCTGTTTACGTGGGGAAAAATGGGCAAACTTGTACAGGGCATGCAGGTAGTCGTAAACTGCTAGGTGAGCCTATAGAGCAATAGTGTTGTTTTTCTCTAAAGGCATGCTACAGGCGACAGGTTGTAGCGAACACTTAAACAACTTGTACTGTAGGTGAGACACAGGTGTGTCATATGGAATTTTACCCTTTTCAACTCAACCAAATACTGCACAAGGAAGCTCTTAGTGCTGTTCACGTGAGAAGTGCTCGCTCTCCCTTACTCCAGGCTCACATCACATGTGGTGCGGCTCCGGTGCGATAGGTTTGCGTGGGCGTCCTACGGGTTCTTACCTATCACCTGCACACCACATGCATGCGGCATTTGCTTGTGGTCAATGAGGAGCCATTACTCACAGCTTTACTAACAACTAAAGTGTTGCATTAGCCTACAACAGCATCACTCATATATCATAAGTACGAGCAACTAACATTATCCTTACAAATACTTCACAATACACTTACCAAACGCACAACAATATGTTCTATTTTCATGACGTTCCTTAAGTAGCCGCACAAGCCACAAGAGACCTGCAAAACACACCTGCGCTCCCTTTAGACGCAGCCCTTCCTGTTTACGACCCTCTACAGGTCCAGACAACCCAACAACCCGCAGCACTCATACGGGTCAACCCCCATATGGGTGCACGGGGCATTAGGCTAAAGGTCTATGGAGGTTGGAATGGCTAGAGGAAGGTGTCAGCCATGACATGAAACAAAAGAGTGCTAGCAAAGTGAAAAAAAAAAAAAGCTGCAGGAGATTTAATAAAGTTAAAGCTGCCAGAATAAAGGCCAAGAGGAAGACCAAAAAAGAAGGTGAATAATGATTTAAGGGCAGATTGCTGAGGATGAGGTTAGAAGAAGGCAGATGATTTGCTGTTTGCAAACCCTGAGGGGAGCATGAAAGACAAGGAAGACAAAAGGTTAGAGAGCAGGATGCCTTGTACAAAGTGGTTTCTTTTTTCTACACAGTTCAGAAAAATTGATGAAAAAAAAAAGATGAAAGCATAACATTTTCAACTCTGGCCACAATTTATTTAATGTAACATTACATAACAAAAATGTAGTGTCAAATTTCAACATTGAAAGATGAAATGGCTCAATCCAGTAACATAGCCAGTACTGTGTCTGTTTGGCTTCTGTGGAATGGAGCTCTTGAGAGTAACAGAGCATTAACATTTTTGTGCTTGTTGTGATGAGTGAGCTCCTTTGCGTTTTTGTGCGTTAGTACCATGTTACTGTTTACACACTTTACCCCAGATTAGCATTCTGCTGATTGGGGTTGGGGTGTGGTGATAAGATGCTAAAACGTGTGTATTTTATATAATACTGATGCTGTTTCTGAGGATTTCCTGGTGTCTTTCAAATGCTTAAGTCTTGGTCACATGCACACAAACAGGTGCTGCTGGTTTTTAGGTTGTCCAGATCAATGGACGGTCATGAAGATGAGCAGCCACATCCCTCCCTACTCCCATATAGGGACTATCTAGTGCTCTGGATTTTAAAAACAATCGGACACAATGCTTGTTTTTAAATGACAAATATGACGTCATCGATTTCCCAAAGTGCAAACCTTAGAGATATGAATATTTTATCCAGACTTTTCATTCTTCCACTGTGTTCTGGTGATGAAAACTTGAGTTAAGTGTACTTACCCACATTCAACATTGTTCAAACGCAATGCATTGTGTGTCTATTTTGGCCAATCTAGTGAGCATCAGTGGAATCTGGATTTTCACAAAGACTTCTGGGAAATTGCTAGGGCACTGGATTTTGGAATTGTGGATTAGGACAGCACTACAAACTGTCGAATGCCCAATGCAGTGCACTAAGTAGTGAAATAAGTAGAAAAATCTTTTATTGAAACAATGTACATCAGTGCTGCTCATTCCTGGTCCTTGCGATCGACTGCCCTGCCTGTCTTGCAGCTCTCCCTGCACTGCTTGCTGCTGATTACCTGGACCAGGTGTGTTCATTAAATCAGAATGTGGAGACATCTGACTAAGCTAATCAGCAGCTGGCGGGGCTTCATGTAAACATTCTGAATACTCTGACCTGATTAGGGGTCATTACTGCGCTGGCTTTCATGTCATGCGTAGATGGTGTGTGCTCCGGACGAGGCTTCGGAGCGCGATCCAGCCGGCTCCAGCCGGGAACTAAAGTTATAGCACCTAAATGGAGAAATTATCATCCAACCGTCTCTCCCTCTTCAACATACAACCACATTTACACTTTTTACTTGAGAACGTAAAATCGTATCCAGAAAAATAAAGGCTGAAGTACAAAAGTACAAAACCAGATGGAAATTCATGTTGGCCACACAAGATGCACATTCCTGCATTGCATATTTTAAGTGAGTTCAAGGCTAAATGTACTTGTTCACATGTACTTACCTAACCCGTCCTCTGGGTCCGTGCGAACAATAAAAAAAGTTATGCATTTGCATCAGATCATCTCACTCCATGTGAACTGCAGCCATGTTTGTTTGCAGCAGATCGCCACTTCTTCTTCTAATGTTGTTTCTGGTATTTTAGGTAGTTCTGCACACGTCAAAATGATTTATTTCCATTGAAATAAATTGTCATTATAATCGGAAACATGTACACAGTTCAATTCTGATCCGATCTTTGGTCAGATTAAAGAGAAAGTTAATTTCTTAAATGTTTAAGTTTCTGCCACCAAGCCTGGTCGGTCTCCTGCATTTTGGGTCCTGCACCACCAGTTCCCAACACATTGTGTCGAAACGACCATTCTTTGTTTACAGTTCTGAGAACTTGTTACATTGTAAAATTAGTTGATAATTAAAGCTCGATGCCTCCATTTGTCATCCATGCAGTTGTCTCCTAGTCGCTGCCTCTATCATCTCATCAGTACCCAGTGCTGATGCTCTAAGTGAGGTGTCAGAGGTTTTCACTCACAACGGAAGCAAAATCAAAGAGGAGATAATTGTTTTGTTGCCCCCCAGTCTATCCAAAGACTCTCACTTTCTCTTGATACCTTTGGACAAATAGATTGTCCTTTCACACTAATCAAACAATGTCTATCCCATGTCATTATCAAACTCAGAGTGGTATTTGGCTTTTCATGATCTCAAAACTTTTTTTTTATTATACTCCTGCTTTCACAAAAGCCGTTATTTAAATAACCATTTAAGATGATCTTTATCAGGGTTTCTGATCTATTTAAAGAACTGTTTTAGACCTTTTTTTTCTCTGATTTTTTTTTGGGTTAGAAAAATTCTCATTTAAGCAGATTTTTAAAGCTTACCTCAAACTTTGTGGGAGACTGACAGGAAAAAGAACATTTTTATAAAGAAGCAGTTTAAGGGTAATGAATGAATAAATAATAGCTTTGGTATTATTCAGAACTCTTTTTACTATCTGTGATTTTTAACTATTATCGCGTACCACTATGTTCTGATTCTGTGTCTTAAATGACAGTTTATAATTCCAAAATATCCACTGTTATATCACGCACTTTGTATTGTTCTGGAGTTTGTTACTGTTCCGATTTTCATCAGCTTATGGATCTCCAGTTGTTGTCATGTTGAAATAAAGAAAGGAGAAAAATAAAGAGTCAAAAAAAATATGAAGGGGAAAAGAACAGGATTTTGGAAGACTTGAAGCATAAAGAAGAGGAAAGGGGTAAAAAGGACAAGGGAAGACACTGATGAAGAAGGAAAGGGCAGCCCTGCTGGGACAATTAGTCCCACCTGCAGCTAACTCAAATTGTGAAGGCCTCTATGCAATTGTTGTGTTTGTGTCTTAGTTATGGAGTTAATACTGTGGAGACTTTTTATGCCTCTATGCTGGAGGCAGCGGTGCTCTGTGTGCACGGTCTGTGATCATGCGCACTTTGACTTTGCAACTGCATTTGAAATAGTTTGGCTCAGTATGGATTTAGGGGGAAAAAAAACCCTCAGAGGTCAGTCTTAGTTTTCTAGGATTGTCTTTGTATGTTTTACTCTTTTGTTAAGTCTTTTTAATGCAGTTTCTTTGATTTCCTGTTTCTGCTTTTCCTTTTATGCCCCAAATACTTTGATTTATTAAAATTCGCCTCAGATGTTTTTCTTTTAGATATTTAGTGCTTTTAGAATATTTATGTCCAGTGGTTTTAAAGGGTCAGATTATTTATCTTGTCCCCTTTTTGCTCATGTTTGATTTTATTAATGATTCAGGGCTGTCATACAAGAACTGCCGAGTCCAACTCTGATCATCTTTTGATCTTTTTTAAAAGCTTTCCCAGTGATTTTTTTTAAAATTATGACTATGCTGTTTTTAACCAAAATCAAAACCTTGTGTTGTTTCTGCTGATCATCAGTTTCTGCTGATCATCAGGAGTTAATTAGAAATTCACCTCTGAATTGTAGAACTGTTTGCCTTTATGCAACCCCGCCCCCCTTCCTCTCCCCAAACACTCTCACCCGCTAATAAACAGCACCTCACAACCCCAAACTAACATTAATGATGCAACAAAAAGGGTGCACAATATTCAAGCTACCCAGCCATACAGTTTTAAGCCAGATACCAGCTCAGACGAGGAAAACAAAGACATACATAGATCTAGTCCTCTACAAGTGGATGCATCAGAATGAAGCGAAATGGGTGACCCACCCAGCAAATTTTCTGCGCCACAAAAAAAATCTTTGTCAGACAGCATTTTTTCGTCTGCTCCTAATTCATGATTTGTATTGGTAAATAGTCAGAAATGCAATTTTCAACCTAAATTTCTTTATATGTGTTCTCTGCAGATACTCCACATCTGCTTTCAGTTTAGTGTAACACACGTGCAGCGACTCAAGTGTCAGAGGATGTTTGATCGGTCGTTCTGCACGTCATCAAGTGAGGTGCTTCATGGCGAAGATGGTGATTGGCTGACGATTTAAAAATAGAAACACACTGATTTTTTTATCATTCATTTTTGATGGCCCATAATTTACAAACACTTTCTCCAACTGGTCAATCGTGATCAATGGTAATCGAGACTCCTGGTCTATAAAATTGCAACTTAAAAATTGTGGGAAACAATTGTTTGGCAGATGAGCATAAGAAGTGGGAAAAGTGGACACATTTCAGGAAGGTGTTTTGAGTCATGAGCTTTTAAGGAACAATGATAAATAAGTAAATAAGCTGTTTTTCTGAGTAGTTAAAGACATTCCAGGAAAGCTTACTTCACTTCTGACATACAGTGTTTTACTTCCTTTTTAAAAAAGCAGTTAGCAACTGATCAGTCAAAAAAGATTAAAAAAAAACCCATGCTATGAGCAGACAGCTAAAAGACTAAATTCTGATGATGCTTAAATGTCCAGATGCTGTTAAGTCAGAAACGTTATTGCCTCCTTATCTGTAAAAGCTTTCCTATCAGCTGAAGGTAATTTGATTTTTTTTTTTTTTTTAAAAAGTTAAAAATCGACCCACAAGCTATTTTCTAAAAAAAGCAAGACATGTTACTTGGAGGCCTCGCTAACATCTGAGCTCTTCTGCTGCTTGTAATATCCATAAAAAGCGCAAGTGGGTGAGTGTCTGTAAAAGTGAGAATCTTGAGTCTACGCTTTGAATGCCACTTTGCACGTTTATGAAATCTATTTAAACCATGCTAAATTTATACATGATGACGATCACAATGAGGGACAGTGAAGGGTTTTGGCCAAAGGCATGTTAACACATAGCAGGCTTTGGAAAAATCCATTCATCCTAGGGGTATAAAAAGGAAACGCTCTACCAGCCGACCAAAAGAAGTGCTTTTTCAAAATGATGACAACTGGCAAAACTTGGAATTGTTAATTTCACTGTGACATCCTCAGTGACTGTGGCGACAGGATACTGGTGGGTAATTATATTTGCGATGAGTGTGGATAAAGGAGAGGATTGATGTGTCCATGATGCACCTGTGATCGTGGACTGGAAGGCAAACACACAAGCGGACAAGCAAACAATGCCTTTCACCCAGGGAGTGGTAACTACACACAACTCATTGACTGAGGAGCACTTGGTCACCATAACAGCCAGTGGCATAGTCAAATAGACACAAGGACACACATAATGCCTTTCTTGTGATCTATTTCTTCAAACCTACAATAACTCACTGGTCCAACCTATACGCCCAGTACATCTCCAAAATTAAGAAATAGTCTTTAATGTTAGACAGTTTATTTTGCACACAAGGATCAAGTTCCTTCACTTAATTTGTAATTGCCTGATTGATGACTTTATTGAAGTCTTGTGTGGTTTATCTAGGAGATTATGGCCTAACGTATTGATCATCTAACTTGTGTGAGGCATTTTGCATTTTTTTGCATCTGTTTTGCTTCTCCAAATGACTAATAATGTGGGACAGTATACAGATTTCAAAGCATGTTTAAAGCTTTTAAATATTTTGGATTTTAAACCTAAAAACATCCTATGTAAGTTTTTATTGTTGAAACTTTATTAAACAGACTTTTTTGACCAAAGTAACAATCTGATTAAAGTGTCATTTGATGAAGTGCAGTTTATCTAATGTAAATGTCACAGTGAGAAAATAATTCAAAAGACATATGAAAGGACGTTTACCATGGTTTTTCAGGCTTCTTTTGAGTAGAGCATCTTTTATGATTTCATTGTCAGAAGACAGACAGTGCTGCTTTTAGGTCTTCCCAGCTGTCTTATCAATGGCGCCTTTGAGTTTTGAACAGGATTAACTTTCCAGTACATTTTAATTGCAACTACTTCGGTGCCATTTATTTTTTAGATGTGGTCATATCAGGACAGTTTTGCTATTTTGTTCTTCTTTGTTTCACACAGAAATATGCTAGAAGGAGAATAAAGGATATTAGATTAATAAAACATGTTTCAGAATGGTGTTTGGCAGAAGCGGAGCCTGGAAACGCTCGGCTAGTGAAATGCTCCCTGAGGTTGCTCTGCAGATGGAGGAAAATCTTGTTGCAGAAATTCTGTTATGGCTGTTGCGCCAGCTGGGCTTAAAATTCAGTCCTTGTTGACTTGCAAGTGTTGTGTAATACTCAAATATGTCTGTGAGTGGCAGCCAGACAATCAGCAACTAAACTGCTTCTCTTTCAACTGTCTTTTGCCCTGCTTGCTCTCTCATTTGAAAATATGAAACAGCAAGACCATTTACTATTTGATCATTTACTTACACATTCTTATCAAAAGGCTTAATGAATCCATGTCATTTTTTTGATAAATTCCTGCTCAAAAACCCATAGAATTTAACTGAAGCTTCGGTATTTTTTTCCTAAATATCCAAGTGAATGTGCTTTTGCTAACTTCCACTTGTAACGTCTGATTTTGCAAGAATCATTATAGGAAACCGTGTGTTTAACCAGGTCAGTGGAATGTGTGTACATCCTGCCATTGGAAGGTTGTGCGTTCAAATCACTTTCAAGTGAAAAGTCTTCTCTTCAAAGTCATGCAGGGAGTTGTTCAGGTTTAAAGGGGGATTTTCTTTACAGAGGTTTATTTTTTTCTGTCCCCAACACATATAATTTTCTTTGACTTAACATCACATCATTTTCAATACTGCAGGTGTCTCATGTTAAAACACCCCTTTAATTGTTGCTGTGCTTTCAAAATGTCATTTATGTTAAAACCTGTCTTTTTTTCCTTACAAGTAGTTCAATCTATAACAATTTTATTGTTTAGAGTTAAATACCAAACTAGCAGGGAATGCTTAAAGGTGTATTTTTGATTTACATTATTAGATTCCCAAATTCAAAGACTTAAAAAATCTAAGGTAGTTTGATTTCTACTTAAATATGTAAAAACTTGCATATTTAAATATGTTAAAATGTACATTTTTACAATAGCACTATCTGATGATGACATAGTATCTTGTGGAATCAAAGGGATGAGCTGATTGGAGTGGCTCACTTACCTTAACCCTTTAACACCCCACCTTTAGCTCCAGTGTTGACATTCTTTGGACTACGGTAACTCTTCAACTGCTCACACCATTAACATTATTCCAGCAAATATAATCAGAATACATTATTCTAAAGTGGATGAAAGCAGCCTTGTGCTAGTTTATGCAGCACTTTTTAATGTAGTGAAGTGTTCATGCAACCGACGTAAGTCAGCTGACACTGACATGGAGAGAAGCTGATCTGCAAAGCTGCTTTTCTCCAAATCCGTATTAGCTGATTTACATTGATTGCATAAACAGTCAAAGAGTCAACGGTAGATCAAATTATGTTTGTTATTTAGATGTTGCCGCCGACATATCTGGTGTTTAAAAATGTAATAAACCCACCTGCTCTATCTGGTGTTGGAATTCTGGGCTACATGAATATTGTGCTAGTTAGTAGGAAAATACTCCTGCAACGCTAGTAACTGCAATGCTGTTGCATTAAACAATATTAAACACAGTCATTGACTTTTTATTACAAAAGTTGTAATAATTTATGATTTTTGTAGAGGAGAAAGAAACTGCAAGTTCACTTCCTGGAGCCCTTTGTTGTCTCTGGAATCATCAACCCAGTTGCTATTCATTTGTATCTACCTCCAATTCTGCAAGTGCACCAGTGTTTGACGTCAACCAGTTAGAGAACGTAACCTTCAGGATCCCCCAGAAATCGTCCTCTTCCTCGTCTGTGTAGGGTCTGCCAGCTTTTGGCTTCCCATAGGGTGTGGTAAGGGCTTCAGTGCCAGACGTCTTGGAGGGTTACGACCGTGCAGATCACCACTTGCTGCCAGCTTGTTATACTCTGGACAGATCAACAATCTTCCATATCCATTGGGACAATCCTGATCAGCCTTGTGGCGCATTTTGAAAGCTGGTCATGAAAGGGGGCATTATGTCACCTATTGGTGCAGCTGTTGCAGCTGATTGGGTACAATGGTAGGTATTTAGGTACAATCTCACTGCCGTCTGAATTTATTCTAAAATTCTGAATTTATTCACTTTCTAATTTATCTAAACCTAATTTGCGGTTAAGCATTTGACATTTATGTACTGTGTTTTTTGTACTATAAGGTGGTACTATAAGGTTTTTTGGTTTCTCAAAAACCAACAGTGCTGCGTATGTATAAACTGCAACGGCTGGTTATTGCAGATAAAAGATAAAACAACACAGTTTATTAAAAATAAAAAAAACTCTGACCAACCAAATGCCTCTTGGTCCATCTAAGAAATCTAGATAGTATAGTCATAACACAGTATTGTACTGTTTCGTTTCGCTTAATGCGTCCGGTTATCTAGTGCATCTTATGTCCGAAAAATACGGTAATAACAAATGAACTCAAAATGTTGAACAAAAACATTTTCTCCAGTGTAGTTTACCTTATGCATGACATGTCTATATGCATGAATATGCCTTAGTCTAAATTCTGTTGCTTATCTTCTTGGTTTATTTTTGCTTTCAAAAAGGCCAAGATGTGGTGATGAAATATCTAGCCAAAATGATCATAACAAAATAATTTAAATCACTGAAAAAATAGTGGGTCACATGACCTGTTTTCCATCTCTTTTACAGCCAGTGGCGTGCTCAAAAACACACAAGGACACACGCAATGCCTTTCCTCTGATCAATATCTTCAAACCTTGAGTGTACATGCAATGACTCACTGGTTCAACCTATACATGAAGTAAATCTTCCAAATAAATAATAGATTTGAATGTAAGACAAAATACAAGCCCCATAAGGGGAAACTTCTATTAGTTACTTGTAAAAATTCAGACAAATGCTTGTCGTATAATTGCCTGATGTTTTTATTCGAGTTCTCTGTGGTTTATCAAGGGGATTATGGCCTATTGATCTTCCCGTCTTTGTAAGGCTTCTTGCATTTTTTTAATTCAGTGTATTCAGATTGTTGGCAGTTGTATATCAAACCGTGAATGTACATGTTTAAAGCCTGTGGGACCTTGTGTCATCACTAACCAGCAAAGTGTGTTTGGACTAATCGCTTTGTTGTCAGGAGAGCATTTACATGAAGGATTAAGCAGTTCACTGGAGATCTCTTTATATATATATCTATAGATATATAGATATATATATATCTACATATATATATATATATATATATATATATATAGGAGAAACACGTTCATCAGCAAAAAAACTGTCCCAATGCTGCTCCACAGATAGACTAAGGAAGTCTTTTGTCCCTCCTGTTATAAGACAGTACAACTCCCTGACTGAGCATCAAAAGAAAATCTTATTGAATTTTCAGTTTTGAGTGTTTAATTGCGTTTTTAATCAATAGATTTTATTCTTTGAATGCTTTTATGGTTTTATGATTTCGTTTTATTTCTTTATTTTTATTGGCTGTTAGTGTTGTGGAATAAGCAGCTTGTCACTACTGAATTTCCTTTGGGATCAATAAAGATTCTATTGTCCCTTCAACACACTAATGGATTATCATGTGAGAAAGCAGGGCAGTGGGGGACAGCATCCAATATGACTCCCAATTTTATAGGGAGAAAGGCAACTTTCCAGGGGTCTGACAGAAACACAAATCACCCCGCTAGGCTGGCCCACAATCCCAGAAGATCCACCAGCACTCCCACCCACCCACCCCATCCAGATGCCATACAAGCCCCCGCCAGTGATGAAACCCACAGCTGCCCCTCCCATAGGGCACCACGTTGTCCTGATCCCCAACCATTTCGGACAGTGTAGTGTGTGAAAGCAAACCAGAAAAAGATGTGAGAAATGTCACATGGGACAGACAACAGATTTCCCCTGATGATACAAGCAATCTTTTTAAGTTATCATCCCACATCCAAAAAAATAAAAATACACAACTATTGTAAACTCCGGTGATCAAGAAATGAGCATGGGCCCGGAACAGAAATCAGTGATGTCTCACATACACAAAACATATTCTTAATCAAAACATAATTCTGCCGAAGACAACAGCAGTGTTTCTAAATGTAATTAAACGTCTGTGATGTACACGACAACACTTGAGGGAATTATTCAGAAATGTTGAATTTAAAACTCTTTAAAAAATGCTTCTTAAGACATATATGCCTTAATAAGTTCTTCAAGTGTATTTATGTTTCAGAATTTCCCATTTTCATTGCTACTTTAAGAACTCTGTCACTGGCTTTATATATATATTTATAAATAATGGCTTTTTTTTCCTGAACTGGTGTCTATTCACATTATTATTATGAACAGTTTGGGGTGAAAAAAATATTCTTAAAGATGTTAAAGGTTTTTGGGAAAAACGTCTGAAAAAAGACTTGTTTTTCACTATTTCGACTGTTACTTGTGCTAAATGGCTTCAAGGACAAACTACTTTGTCTTTCTGTGCCAAATTCCTTGACTCTATTTGCACCTACACCTTAACCTTCATGATTAAAAGCATTTAAAACGGAATGAATCACAAAGAAAAGGAAGACACATCTACCATACCAACAACGTTATAAATGTTGCACACTGATTGTTTTTCATCTTTATTTTAATGTTTGCTGTTAAAGATGGTAGTTCCAAAATATGACCTTTTTTTCCCAAGAAGACAACTGAACCCCTTTTTCATTTCTGTCAAAAACCACACCCAACACACTCACACTAATACATTACACAAGGGAGGTGGGACCTCTGACCATCTGTCTTCTACCCCATGCCCTCAGCAGCGGCAACCTTGTCTCTTGGGTGCGGGCCTCCTGGGCCCCGCGACCCCTTCCCACGCAGGGAGAGCTAGGGATTCTTTAGTTCTCTGGCAAGACAAAGAGAAAGGGGATCACATTTTATTAGCCTGGGGAGTGTCTGTTTTTTTATGTTGCGGGTTCAGGTCATTGCCCTCGGGTGCTGGCCTCTCCAAATTCCAACATTGGGTGATCCTCGGAACTCCTGGCTGATGGTGGGCGGCTTGTCTGGGGTGGGGGAGTTGTCAGGGATTGGGGCCCCACGGTGGGCCCCCTGGCATGGTGGGAGGGCTGCTCTTCTGACTGGGCTAGGACTTGCACTCTGTGTTCCCGTGCCTCACTGTTGGTGTTGGGGTCCATGTGGCGGTCCTGTGAGCCCTGGTCTGGGTGCTTGGCTAGGCTGCCAGGCAGGTGGATCTCCTCCGTTGGCTCTACAATACGGTTGTGGGGGGCCCTGGTCGCCGCTCTCTCTTTGGTGTGGGTCCTGTTGCAGGGATGGTCAAAATCTCCTTCCTTTTTTACTTTTTTATATTCCATCATCCACCTCAGCTTAATGGACATTCACCTGAGCACAGGTGTTGGCTCAACTTTGCACAGTACTTTACGTGATGGATTGAAATGTTTTACATGTGTTGGTTTGTCTGTGTGAGCTGTGGTTGTGTTATGTGCATGTTGACAGGTTTGTATGTGTGGACTCTTGGAGCCAACAGGTGTTTGTAAAGTCAAGTAACTGAGTATCATGTAGAACAGCTTAAGTGTGCATCATCCAAAAATGTATATCTTAATGTGTGTTTCAGTGTCTCATGTTCACCTTTCTTTTAACTAGTGTCCTTCTGCTAAGATTAGGGGTAGAGCTATTAATCGACTTAATTGACAAATCAATTTGTTTTCCTGAGATCCAATCAGGTGGATCTGTCTGGGACAAGCTTTTAATCGAGCTATACCATTATACATTTGTTTCAAAGTTAAATAAATCAATACTCGATATTGGAAAGTACCATTTGGATTGAGACATGGTAGATTGATTTTACTATATGCCTAATGTAAAAATGACCAAGTGCATCACAGCGAACGACACTCACATGATGGCTGAAACGCATTACCAGCCATCCTTACAGTCCACTGTGTGAAATACTTTGAATTTTGCAAAGATGTGACCATACATTGTGGTGGAATGTTCTAATAATGTTCCGTTTGTACTATTTTGATGTGGAAGAACAACAATGGATGGATTTACAATTAAATCTTGTTTACTTGCTTGTACATTAATTAATTTATGCTGGATTATTTTGCAAAAATACAAAAAATCTGGAAAAATTCACCCGGACCATTCAGTACCAGGTATTTATCTCTGAGTCACACTGGTTGAAGTTTTGGCTAAAGATGTCCTGGATTGATTTTAGGCCAGTGAATTGGATTGCTTAAAATGAACCAATACAAACAATGAACTGAATCGGCAACTTGTTACACCCCTGGTTGTAATAGACAACTTCATATAAAGCTGAAAAAGTCTGTCAGAGAAAGATGTTCAACATCTTATTTGTGCATTTAAGGACAGATGTCTTGTAGATTATCTTGTAGAGCAACCAGGAGCATACAGCTCTGCTTTGTTTTGTTTTCAAAGAAGCTTCAATTTTGACGCAAAAAAGGTTTGTGGCTGATGAACATAACGAATTACAGTGTGCACATTCACTTATCTTTCAGAACTTTCACTGCATTAAAAATAAATTTTGTGTTGTTTCTTTTGAATTGCATGCTGTTTATTACTTTTGTACGTAAGATGGAGAATGTGACCTGCATGCACTTATTTCAGATACTTTTGCTGCAGCTTTTTGTTTGGTGTGGTTCATTAATTGGAAGCTCCTCATCTTGTCGTGGGTGTCGGTTTCTATGTGGGCAAGAATCTGTGTGGGCTGAGTGCATTTTGGATTCGGTTGATTTATTCTCTTCTTATTTGGACCTTGTGTGGTTTTCCTGGTGTTTATTTCTGCCACTGGAAGCTACAAATTAGTATTAGTTAACAACTGAAAAGTTCTACGGTCTAACACTAATCTCTATTCTTTTTTGTGACAGGAAAACTAGTGCAGCATAGAAGGTAAAACGAATTTTCTCCTTGAGATTTCCAACAGATTCAGCTTAGAACATGCATTCTATCACAACAGGTTTAATTTAATAAAGCCACTAAAAATGATTTTGGATACATTTGATCCAGAACACTGCCCTCCGCTTAAGCAAAGAGAGCCTTTTTTATATTAAAAGAATTGTTGTCGACTGACTATCTGAATGAAAATGCTTTTCTCAGTTGCATGGAGAAATTCAAAGATTTGTTAGGATGTACCTCAGAAAACATGACTTCACAATAGTAACTACACATTTTACTCACTTTATTTACTGAGAATCTTAAGGGTGTGCTGGAGAAGACTTAACACGGCTGTTCAGCCCTCCTATAATCAGTGCAAAATCATGGCAGAAAATTAATTCAACTCCAGAGGGAAATATTTGTTGTGACATTGCATGAGCTTGCTTAATAAACACAAAATACCAGAGTCCACGCATGTGATTTATGTTCATTTTTACAGCAGTCGTGACAGAATCATGCAAACAGCATGGCGCTCTCATAAACCCTGGAAGTATCTAAAAAAATACTATCATGCTTTAGAGGGCAATGCAAGGCTCTGGCTGCAACATACTATTTGTTTCTGCTTCCTTCTTTCACTTTTTCATTTCAGTCTCTTCTTTAAGTTTGGAAGACACACATTTTCACCCACAACTAGCGAAGTCGCGAGGTTGTTAATTGAGTGTTTCCCAAACAAATAGACACATGTGATTGAGGTTACCAGAACAGAAATAAGTTAATGGAAATTAACAAAACAAAAGCACCTTGTTATATTATTAAAAAAAAAAATCACATTAATGTCACATAATCCTTTACATTAACATTTTTAAAAACTATAATGGTGCTCACCAAAAGAAATAATCAATAAAAATTACTTTTATGTGATGATTTTTTTTTTAGGATTAAAAAGCAAAACAGCATAGTTTCTGAGATATAAGATTTTAATGTAAAAACAGCTAAATTTATTTTCAATCTTTAGACTAGAAATGGAAGATTGAATGGAAGAAACTGTTACGGTAATTCAATCTAAAGCTATTTTGTTTTTACATTTGTGTATACTATCAGAGTGTGCTTTTTTTTCAAAGGAATATTTATTATAGCTAATAGCAAAGAATTATATAAAAATGATGCAACCAAATGACCTGAAAAGTGATAGAGAGAAATCCCCAAAAGATATAACTGCCCCTGAGTCCAGACCGTTACAAAAGGGGTTTATACATATATACACCTTGTGTGCCCGAAGATTTAGAACCCCCAATTGTAACAGTGAAATCTGTCCAACATCAGAGGCTCTCAGCTCATGTCTGATTCTCTGCTGTTGGACAGGACAAGTTAAAAAAAAAGAGCGTGTGTTATTTAGGTTTTACCGGCGACAGGTTGTGGCTTGAAGGGTTCATCCATCCGATGCACTCAGTCTCTGCATTCAGTGTACAATTTACTTTTTTTGTATAAAATGTTTCTTTTACATTCAAAATGTCTTCAATTACACAATTTCTTTAGAGGCACAAACTGTCATGCTTTTTCTCTCCAGACGTTGTAGCTCTTTTTTCTTCCTTTTTGTTTGAATGAATTTTAGAAAAAAAACAACACAAACTCTCTCTCTCTTCTAAACAACTTAAAAGGAGGTGATAAATATGAGATTTAGAAAGAAGATGAATTCTCAATGTGACAGAATATGTAAAAAAATGAACTAAAGGAACTGCAATCTTTGAATAAATTTGGGGATGGAAACATGATCCTAGTCATCGTAGAGGTGTCTGTTTCTGCGTCCTGTCATGTTATATTTCACTGGTGATATCTTTCACTTATAACACTCTAAGCATAACTGATGCCCTCTGCATTAAACCGTTTAAACCTTAAAGAACATTTGACATTTTCCTTCTGCCATGCTTGCTCTCTGCGCTTCTGGTTTTCGTACAGCCTTTCTGAAGGTCCGTCCGTTGCCACACAGGCTCTAAATCGATCCTCTTATATGCATTGCATGTTGCTTCCATTGAGAGTCAGGAATTCAGAGCCTGGATGCCAATTTATCACCTCCTTTGACATTTTTTATTCATTTGCTTGAACCACTAAAGTTCAGAACCTTTTGAAACCAATGCCACATCAACAATTTGTAAGTTGATCTGGGTCAGAATTGAAATGTCTTCCTCAGCACAATAACTCATTAATGTGTGAAATAGCCTTAGGTTATCTCCCTTTCACACGCTGTCATATTATCTCCCCTCCTAATTGACCTGTACTTGTTATCTCCTCCATATGCAAGGATGTTTAAACCAGTGCTTAACGAGGAGCATAAAGAAGAACAAGTAAAGAAACTGATATGACCTATGACCCTGCAGCAACCTCTGCGGCTTTCAAGTGAAAATACCACGCACGCTTGCACATACATATGCAAAATGAGTGGGAAAAAAAAGAACAACATGGATGTTTGAGCCTGCTTCTATCTGTAGTGACGCAAATATATTCATTGCATATAAAAGTGAAGACATCTGCATTACAAAGCATCTGCATTGAAAAAGAAATGATTTGAAAAGAAAAGGAAAAAAAAGACGAAAACTACAACATAGGTTATGGTGAGTGACATGCAATTGCAGAAATGACTTATTTAAGCTTGAAAACACAGCAGAATTATGATAAAATTTACCTTATGACAGATTCATTACTGAACTGCGAAATACCTCAGGTTAAATACTGTAAAGTAGCACACATGCTGTCAAAGAACTTGAGGGGTTTTTGTGTGTGTGTGTGTGTGTGTAGCAAGCAGGCATATAAACCAGAAATGTGCTTATCCCACATTTTCTTCTTTTTTAATGAGATTCAGTCATTTAATGTGAATGTGCAGTTTAGCAAATGTGATGCTGCTGATTCACTACAATCTTATTCTTCCCTCTAATGCAACGATTTCTTTGTGAAGAATAAAAATGGATAAACAGAAAACTCAGAAATCAAAATTACTTCTGAAGACTTTAACCATGAATAGAAATCTGCCATATTTGTTATAAATGGGCAGTCTGCGTGTGATTGTGATGAGTGGTGTTTGATTGTTCCCTCGTCTATACTGCTTTACAAGTCGCTCTCGCACCATACTTAGCATTTGATTGCTTGCACACATAAACACCATGCAAGTTGCACAAAGTTACACACAGCCTGATTTGCTACCTGTTTCATGGATTTCTTAAAAAGATTTAACATCCAAAAAAGAAAAAGTTGACCAATACACGTATTCTGTAAAAATGTACCTTTTTTTTCGAGTAAAAGTCACTTCTTTTTGTTTCTTTATTTTGCATAGTTTGGTCAGGGGTACGACTTATGCTAAGAAGCTACTCAATTGTGATTTTAAAAAAATAAATATTGGCTTATACATTTGTATTTGTTATTATACCATGAGCAACCGGTTGTACTTTAGCATTTTTTGCCCGCTAACAACCACTAGAGAGCACTGTAGATGAGTGTATCAGTATTTTCTACTGACAGCAACGCAGAAGAAGAAATGCTGTCCCAAACAAACATGGAAGACATTATGATCATTCTCCTCCTTAATCTTAAGATGTTTTTCTTACATGCATTGAGACATTATTTTTGTTGTTATTTCTTTTCTTTCTTTGAACTAATATGGCACAACAAGTCATCAAACTGGGTTACAGAGACATGAAAGTACCACTGAAAATGAAGTCATTCTGATGCAGCTCCTGTTCTGCAGTAAAATGGTAAAGATCGCCGTCAGTAAAAAAAAAAAAAAAAGGAACGATCTCATGAACCCAGACATGGAGACATGATTACTGCTGTTTTTGTAGAGCTCTTCAAAATAAATAAACCTGATCTCTTGACATCCGTGTCATGGAATGGATGACACTTCTCATTGCAAATTAGATATGCATTCAATGCTTTCCTGCAGCAATGAGGCTAAAAACAGGATGATAGCTTCTCCCACACACAACAGGAGCATTTGGTTTATTAAACATTTTAGGATAAATATTTAGTATCAAATTTGACGGACATTAAAAAAAGACAAAATTGTAAATTTGATGAAATAATGCGTGTGAGCACAGGGTTACGCTGGGCTGAGCGGATTTGGTCAGAGGCGTCGCACTTTTTGGAGAAAAGTGCGACTTATACTTCAGTGCGATTTATATATGATGTTTTCTTCTTCATCATGCAGTTTTATTTGCTTCTGTGACTTGCACTCTGATGTACCTAATAATGTAATATTAATTTCAATGTTTGTTTGTTGTGCCATAAATGGATTCAGTTCAGCTTGGATGCCAGCAAGCGCAATTCTGAGCTCTGTGAGGTCTGATGTTTCTTGGTTTTTCTTCTGTGCCATGTTCAGCTCTCTATATCGCAGAATTACTGCTTTTTTTGCAGTAATTATGTGATGATTCAAAAAAAAAAAAAAAAACATTGATTGTGTAAAAGGTCAAAGAGTTACAGTGCATCAAAGATCGTGTGCTACTTAGGTGTCGCAGGTCACATCTCTGCTGTTAAAAGGTAAAAATGCCACAAATCAAACCCAAATATTACTCTCATAAAGTAACTCTCATACAGACATCACAAGCTACATTTAAAATTTTAAAAAATCTCCTCCACCAATTAGTGTTTTAAGAATCCAATTTCTATTTTTTTTTGTTAACCACTTTCATGATCTGCTAACTTTGTTGTGCTTGATATATTGCATATTTGTAAAAGTTTCAATGTGTTTTGTATTTTTTTTATTCACAGAATAAGTGAAATAAATACTTCTTAACGAAACTACAAACAAACTAAATCAACAACTTATGTTACAAATTGAAGGTTTATGATCTAGGTAATTAATCATCTAAACTCTTAAAAAAAACAATTGCACAAAACTTGCAACTTTATTAATTCATACCAGAACAAAACTCCAAAACAGTGAGTAAAACATTTAGAAGTGAGTGAGACCTTGGTATAATCCATAAAAAATGCCTACAATTTTGGAGACATGAGACCTACGGGGAGAAAACAGTTGATGATGGATGCTCGTTTTTGATCAATGAGGACCTTCAGCTACACCAGCCTGTCAAGGGACTGCTATACATGACAGGCTAACACAAACTGATTGTATTTGTCGACGTAAAAAAAAAAAAAAAAGTAAATAAAGTACAATAAGGAGAGCTGTTGGAAATGTGAGAAAAGATTTGTTTGTGTCAGAGAAATGTTGATGAACTAAGTCCATAATCTTTGGCAGTTAGTTTCTGGGCTGATGACGCACAAAGTGCTTGGGAAGAACACAGACCAGATATATAAACCCCAGAGTCTAGACGCTGATGGTGGTTAGAGGTCCGATCATGCCAAAGCATCATTCAAAGTGGAGAACAATGTGGAGGAGGAGCCGTGAACCGTCAAGGACGCAGAGAGAGACAATGATTCATGAATTTAAAGGCAAAAATATGATTGTGATTGGCTGAAACGAAAGGCGGTTTATTTAGCTATTGGTCCTTAGTGAAGGCCTTATTGATGATGGTGTGTAGAGTGATGCACAAATCCAATGTAGCTGTAAGTGAGGTAAATCTTCCTTTTTGAAATTGCGCCAAAGCTTTACTCTTAAAAAATAAGTGCGATGTTAAGTGATGGTGTGAGAGCAGGTTGTACTCTCATTTCTATGCTGCTTCTTTTGAATGTTGGCACAGAAACTAAAATATACCAGACAATGGTGTTTTTAACATGTTCTTGTTGTGGGGTTATGGACCCTGAATATTTGTTGGATTAGTGTTTGGTGTCCACTTCCTGTTTTATTTTGTTGTTGGTTGTACTTCCTGTGTTCCACCTCTGTTTTCAGGTCTCTTGAGACTCCCTTCCTAGTGTGTGTTCTCTCCCTCCTTAATTGGCACACCTGTTTTCAATTACCTCATCCCCTCCTCCTGGTTATAAGTCTTCGTCTCCCCTGCACTGGTGTTCGGGTGGTTTTTTTTTGTACCTTCAAGGATTTGTCTTCTGATTTTTTGAGAACTTATTTAAATAAATGAAAGACTTTTCATTTAAATTTGGCGTCTGCATTTGTGTCTGCACATCAACCTTTGACATTTGTGGCATTTTTCTTATGCTAACGGACAAATATAAGATAATTTTAGATTTTAACTTAGTTTTTGAGTATTTCTTTATTCAAATCAGGATAAATCAGGAGCATATGAAAAGCTTGAAAACGTTCTGTTTTGTGATGCAGCTAGTAAAACGGACGGGCCAAAGTCTCCCTGCTCTGCTCCATTCTGATGAATCCACTTGCAGACAAATATATACATCTACCTCTTCAATTTCTTTGTCTGAGCTGCCATTTGGCTCAAAACAATACAGCTGGGTTTTTTGTTGTTGTTTTCGTTGCACAGCTAATGTTAGCTCGGAGTTGTGAGCTAGCTGGAGAGAGTGTAATCAAAGGGATGATAGGATATCAGCAGAGGCTCACTTACGTCCCTCCCACAACTCAGAGGCAGCATTCTAGTGAACTGCAAAGTAAACTTTTCTTGGAAAACACTAGTTTTGTTTTTTAAATGTGCCTAAAAGCAGAATAAACATGAATAAAAGAGCACTGGGAATGCTTCTAAAGTAGATCAAAATATGATTGGACAGAGACAATTTATTGCCTTTTTTAAAAGGCATGCATGTACCACGATTGGCATGTTGCCTCTTGGGGATGTCACAGAAGACCCGGCATTGACTTTCACAGCTACGCTTATGGAGCGAAATTACGATCAGTCCGATTTGTGCGTGCGTAATTTTGAATCGTGCATAACTTTAGATTTGTGCATGCATGATTCTTGATTTGTGCGTAACTTTGGATTTGTGCGTGCGTAATTCTTGATTTGTAACTCATAAAATACATTACAAAATATTACAAAATACAAAGTACAATTTACACATGGACAACTTCAAATTACGACAGCTTGAAACTAACTACACGCAAAAATCTTTAAAAAATATGCATGAATCACTTGTTACGCACACACAAAACCACATTTACACACAAATCTGATTTGAGACTCTTTTCACATCTCCCAGATTCATGCGTAAGTGATGCGTTTAAATGCTACTGGAATGCTGGATCATCAGAGTTTTCGGATCAGCCGCTCTGAACTTAGACGGTGAATAAGATCTGGTGAAACTTCCATCTTTCTAAAACAGATTAATATAAAAAAGTCTGAATATGGGTTTTTATTACACTTGTACTTTAATTCTGGAAAATGTTTTTATTTTTAAACAGTTCTTCTGCATATACGCTGATGATACACCGCTTTACATCGCTGTGTTTCCTGATGACCTTGAACTTACTAACACTTTGTATTTTTGTATATTCTAACAATTGTATTTTTGACATTGAGTAATGAATGGCAGGGGACATCTTACAGTTCAACCAGGACCAAACAGAAGTTTTAATCATCTGTCCTGAAGACAAGAGAGAGATGATTCTACCACATCTTCAGGATTTTAAACTTTCTCACTGGGCGCTCTTTTTGACTCTGAGCTGAATTTTATTCCACACATTAGAAATGTTGTGAAGACAGGATTCTTTTCATCTTAAAAATATTGCCAGACTCCACCCATTCCTCTGGTGTGAATCTTCTCACTTTACTGTTTCCTCACAGCAGAGCCAAGCCTTCAGTTTCTCTTAGTATTTACTTTTATAAGTATTCATTGTGTGTACGTTAATGGGTGTATATGTTTTTAATGGAGGGAGGGTAAAGAGTGGGTTGGGTTTTCTCTTTTTATTTTTGTCTGTTTTTGTTTTTGCCTGTAGGGCATTTCGAGCTGCGCAAGTATGAGAGATGCTTTGTTATTAATAAAGTTTGATGGATTTATGTGCAGTCAATGGCAGAGCTAGAAGTATAAAGACATGGAAAGGTGGGAGAGGGGCAGAAAACTGAGAATAGGAGTGGAAAGCCTTTGCAAATGAAAGGATAAAAAATACACATTTAAAACTCTTTTAGTATTAATATTATCAATATTAAAACATCAGTTTTTTTAGTTTAGGTGCTATTACTAATGCTTAAAGAAACGCGTTTTAATGATTTTTTATTTTTGCCAATGATGATACAATATTGACTTAATACTGATGCTAAAATTAGAGAGGCAAAACTTTTTTAGCTCCGCCCAGTTCAGCCTCAAGTGCAGGTTAGTGTCAATTTTTCTACTTCAGTTTAAAAAGCAGGTTCCTTTTCCTTTATATTTCTAAAAGATGGAAAAACAGATTTTTTCATCTGTTTATGCAAATTTAAAGCATGTGCACTAACTTGGTCTCTAAAAGGACAAAGAACCCATTCTGAGCTGTTTTGATGATGCTGTAGAAGCTGCAATTGATAAACAGGTAGTGAATAAAACGCTGCTGCACACACAGTTTAATCCAGCTGTGAGTGCGGTTTGATTACGGCTGTTATTTGCCAATTATGGCGCAATTGCTGTGTTGTCTCTTCAAATCTTCTCCTTCACCAGTAAAGCCTGTATCTCCCTGTGTCTCCTTTCCTTCAATTCTTTCTTTAAAAGAGACAGTTTTATTTTTTATGTGGATCGCTAGCAATCTTTAAAATGTTTCTTCTCTGCCTTCTCTCTTTTATTCTTTTTTTCTTTGAAGAACCAAATAATTTATTGAATAATTGAATCCCAAAGTCATTAAAGAGAGGAATGGACCCTTTTTTTTTGTCATTCGGTGAACCACTTTCACAATTTCTATTTGCTAGCACAATCTTATAATCACCTTCTCTTCTCCATTTTTCCTTTGTCATCTTTGTGCCTCAATTTCCCTCTTCAGCTGTGTGTTGTCTGCTCTGCTCGCTGAATGATTTCCACTACCTCTTCATCCGCTGTTTGTAGGTTAATAATAATGCATCAAGGATCTGCATGTATATCCATTGGCAATTATCTGCTGTGATGATGTGGAAATCTATCACACTCTTCAGTGTGTGTGTCAAAGACAGACAGACCAGGAATTTATGTTTAAATTAAGGGCAAAAATGATAAAAAAAAAAAAAAAGTAAGGATGATTTCTGAAGGTGTGTGGTATTTGTGTCTTATGACAACACACTGTTTAGGACAAACCTAACCTGAATTAAATGTCCTCAAGTTTTTATTTAAGCTGACTAGCAGTTGATTATCAGGAGAGGTGAGGACTTTTTTTCTTTTCCATCAGGTTGAACAGCCATGTATAAATTTTTTTTTTTTTTTTTTTTTTTGTTTGGAAGAACACAAATCATGACTGAAATACAGTAATTTAAAGACACATTCCAATGAAAATCATGTTTTTACTTCAGTAATATTTTTTCGTCTCATTTTTATTGAAGATTTGAATAAAGAAATACAATTGTAAGCTTAGTTTTCTTTACATATGTCCTCCATCATCAGAAATATGCCACAAGAGCATGTTAAAAGCGCAATTTTTATTGGAGTGGTTCTGTGAGAAGGTCTTTTATTTTATTTTTTGGCTGCTCCATTTCAGTGATGAATCACTGAATGGATTCAATCACGTTCTGTATGTTTTCCTCCTGTAATTTGATGTTTGTGCTCTAACCTGTGTACTCTGAGTTGATTTAAAAATGTAAAAAGCAATACTTTTTACTTAAATTTTTATTTTCTATGTTTATGTTTAGGTGCCAACCTTTTTATTTCCATTTTTTATTCTTTTGAAAGTAATTTTACATACATTTATATTTAGAGTAAATATAATGGCTTGAAAAGAATTGAGATTTTTATTTTTTTAAATTTGACCAGGAATGGGAACCTGAACATGAATCACACTCGAGTGTCACATCCAGAGATTTGACTTGACTTGAGATTTCAGGTTTTGAGTTTGTAAAAAATATTCATGTACTGATTCCTTTATTTGCTCAAAAAATTACTGTCTGGTCTAAAATTAAAGCTCCCTTTCGTGTGTTTTCTCATCGGAAATGCAGATGGTTTTCAATTGCCAGTTATAATGTTCCTACGAGTATAAAACTGTATATTTTATTGAGATTTTATGCCAATAAAATATACATTTTAATTAAAAGTTTTAGGACTTGAAACTTGACTTGAATTTGCGACGAGTCTAGACTTAATTTGGAGTTCCAGTAAAGGACTTGTGAGTGTTTCTGCATGTATCTACCAAAAAGTATGAGCTTTATGAGAAATATGTTTTTAAAAAATGCCTTAATTGAAAGCATTTTTTAAGCAATAGAGGGAAAAAAATTGAATTATCCAATCAAGGGGAAAAAGAAATAATGAAGTTGTAAGCTACATAAAAATTTTAATTAGGACTTTGTTGCACCCAATCTGTCTTTCATGACATTTTTAAGCACAATATTCTTCATCTATAAATGTTTTGCAAAGTCATTTATAATTCACGTTTTTAGATAAGGAATATGCTTTTGAAATTGTTAATCATGTCTGAGTTTAAAAGCTTCAATGGCTCTTTCCTAAGAACCATCACCATGACACGCTTGTAATACAATGAATATAAACGCAACACTTTTGTTTTTGATCCCATTTGTCATGATATGAACTCAAAGATCTGAAACATTTTTTACAAACGTTTCTCTCAAATATTGTTCATAAAATCGATCTGGGAAAACTGGGATACTGAGCGCTTCTCCTTTGCAGAGATAATCCATCCCACCTCACAGGTGTGCCATATCAAGATGCTGATTAGACAGCAAGGTTATTGCACAGGTGTGCCTTACATCGGCCACACTAAAAGGCCACTCTGAGAAGTATAGCTTTGTTTTATTAGGGCTAAAAAAAACAGTCAGAATCTGGCTGACCACCATTTGCCTCATCCAGTGCAACAAATTTCCTTTCAATGGAGTTTGTCGGGTTGTCAAGTGGCCCGTGGTGGTGGGGTCATGGTATGGGCGGGCATACGTTATGGAGAAAGAACACAGGTGCATTTTATTGATGGCATTTTTCATGCAGAGATACTGTTGCAGACGTTGAGATCCTGAGATCCGTTGTTGTGCCACACATCCAAGAACATTGCCTCGTGTTATAGCATGATAATGCACCGCCCCATGTTGCGAGGACACAATTCTTGGAAGCTCTAAACATCCCAGTTCTTGAATGGTCAGTTTACTAAACACGTCACCCTTTGAGCATGTTTGGGATGCTCTGGATTGGGGTAGGCAACAGCAGCTTCCAGTTCCTGTCAAAATCCAGAAACTTCACGCAGCCATGGAAGAAGGAGCAGACCAAATTCTATAGGCCACAATCCACAACCTGATTAACTCTACGAAGGAGATGTGTTTGCACTGCATGATGCAAAAGGTGGTCACATCAGTTTTGTTGCATTTTCAGGGAAGTATATGTACAAACAGATAGAAATTACTTGACAAGTACAACAGGTTAATTGGAGAGTTTGAAAAGTTAAACATGACAGGTGGGGATGGGGCATTGCTCTTTATTTGATTTTGTATGGTGTCATCAAAATAATCTAAATACATCTTATTAATTTTTTCCCTGTGACTCATGTCGCCTTAGACACACACTGTTTGTAGTTTTTGAAGTTTACAGAGGTAACAGTTACAAAAAAAACTTGAGTTTTAAAGTAAAAGAGCCCTATGGGACCTATGATGCGTCAGAATGTCATATTAAGTAATATTTATTTTTTTGCGGGACAAGATTGAAGCAATTTAGGCAAAAGACTGAATGGACAAAGATGTTGAACAAAAAAACAAAAACAAAATCCAGTTATGTTTGGCAGCCGTCTGTGTGTGTGTGTGGGGGAAGGTGCATGGAAATAAAAAAACATATGACCTGCTAAGTATCTGGATTCATAGTGTGTCTGCATTTATCCTACTTGTCCTTCAGCAAGATGTCAGTTTGCTTGTATGAAACCTCTATAATTCAACCCTTTTGACATCTCTTGCACAGTAGGAGACCCAATTTCAAAATAGCTTTTTTTTTGTTTTTCAAGCTAGTAAATCACTGTAAAAAAGATGTTTGACAGTGTATGTCTCTGTGTACACAACAAAAAAGTAATGGCTAGTTACAAAAAAAACAAAAAAACATAGAAGTATAATTTCTAATGTAATTGTTTTTCCACTCAGGCTGTATATCTTGCTCTTTTAAAGCCCTATGGTGCATGAAGGTTTTTTTGTAGTCAACGGGTGTGTGGATGAGTGTGCCTGTGGACAGGCCCAACACTTGATAAACATTTACATTTGACATGAATATTCATAAACTGCAAGCAACTTGTTGCCTCTATCCCTTCCTTCTCCTTATATTTATTTTTCATCCTCCAACTTCTTGATTCATCCTTTTTTGTACCCTTATCCCCCATCTTTAACGTTGGACTCTCTCTGTCTTCTCTTTTCCATCTGCTCCAAGAAATGTAGGCAAATAATATGAATACAAATAAAGTTTAGCCTAAAATACAAAAGGGGTTTATATAAATATACACCTCAATAACCAAAGTAATCCATCCCCTACTATAACAGTAAATTCTGTTGAACACAGGAGGCCTTCAGCTCCTATCTGTTTGCTCAGCTGATGGACAGAACAGGTAAAAAAAACAAAAAAAAATGGTCCAACGTTTTGTTGCAGTACATATAAGAAAATGATCACATGAAGTCATAAAACACTCTTGTTTCTAAGTATGTTTATTCAGTGGACTAGCAAGAAGAAATGAATAAGAAAACTGGGGTTCATGTAGGTCACAACACAAGGGCTAAAAAGGAAAAAAGTTGAATAATGTCCATTTTGGTAAATGTAAAAGTTCTTTTTGCAGAGAATTAACAAGATTGGTCAGTTGTTGTGTTTAATGCTTTTTTGTTTTCCCCATAGTCCGAGCTTGTTTACAGTAATATTCCCCTGTAAGTGAGTGACGAGCCAAACCTGTCTCTGTATTATTGCTCATTCCAGACAATATGGTACAAAGACTCACTGAGCTTTACGCGGTCCTGGCTTTCCTGATCATATAGATATTACTCTGTAAAACAGTTTGCATTTCATCACATTTGGAATTCAGAAAAATTGAATTATTGGTGTTTCTTTACTTGATATATGCTGTATACTGGTACTTCATTTATTGTTTGAAAGGTGAAATCCACAAAGAAGAATTACAGGCACTGCTGTGACAATCCGCACACCTCTTCCAACTGTAGGTGGTGGACATGCGCTTGTATTGGATAGTGACAGTCCCGGGTAAACACAGCAGGTTTAATGCACGCTCTTGAATGTGCTCTTGAATGCGCATTACCTGCCAGTTGTGAATGTTGATTCAGAGTTGCATAGTGTCTCCAAAGGACTATGGCCTTTTCATGGAATGTATTTTTGCCATCCTGTTGTAAAAAGTTCAGAGTGATGGTTTACCCAGAGGTCAATCAACCAATCAGCTTGTAAAAGTGTCAGGAGAAAGCAGGATGATTATCTTTCTCCTGGATGTCTTTCTACCTGATTGAATCATTCACTCACACTCCCTCTCTGATTATTTTTTGTCTCTTCCTCACTCCTTTCATTATTATTCTCCTGTCTTCATTTTTTTTCTTCTTTCATTTTTTATTTTTTTTATTTTTACCATTCTTTTGAATCTCGGGTTCTCCAGCTTTCATCAATCGCAGTGTCACTCTGTCATAGAAAATGCAGTTAACACACAGATAACTACAGTCGAAATCAGTTCACCCTTAGGCAATCCATCCAAAATAGATGCGTGTCTATATGAGTGCTAGCACGCACATATATTCTAGATTGACTGCATGTTAATGGAGGATTTTGCTAGTGCATTGTACAACTGTGAATATCAGGAGAGTCAAAAGTGATCCATCAGCAGATTATTTGCATAGTGCATCAGCATTGATGGTACTGCAAGTATTTTTGTGTAATCTCCCCTCCCATTCTTAGTATTTAAAGGTTATTCTTTCAAAATGTGATCAATAACTTCATATTTAGGTCATTGTCTCTCCTTTAACTTGTAATCAACCTTTATCTTCATCTCTGTGTTGCAGTGCTGTCAGTGTGGATAAAAAAATGAGTCACATCAGCCTGAATCCCTCTTTAGGCTGCTGTGCTTGCCTGCCTGTGCTGGCCATGGAGTAGTATTAGCTAAATGTTTGGTGACACATGAGATTTTTTTTTTCTTTGAAGAGAGTTGGACAATTTAACAAGGCTATCAGATCCCTCCAAGTACGCATGTAACGCAACAAAGTGGAGGACATGATGTGAATGTGTTAGCGCCAATGTCTGCCACCCTCTAATTCAACCCAGGCAAGGATGTCTAAAAAACTGCCTGTTGAGCAACATTTTGCAGCTTTACTATAATCCCACTCCTTGCCATTGGATATTGAAACATCACCACATTGTATTTTCTATTGCTGAAAGTGTGAAACAAACACATCTGCAAGCAATGGTCAAGGCACTTCTTAATATTTATGTGGAAAACAGATGCCTTACAATGTTTCAGTTCATAAGACATTTAAGTGCAACGAGAAACAGCATAGAAAAGCTGAGCTTGATTTAACTTAAGATCATCTGCTAAATATTGACTAATTTTGCTTAACACCTGAAAATATGTTTAAATAGTGAAAAATGATTTGTTAAAGTCCCACTTCTCATCATCTTTTACTGTAAAAGCGTTCCCAGTGTATTTTTAATTATGATGATGCAGTTTTTAGACAAAAACGTGTTTCTGTGACATACATGTAATTCCTGCAGAGCAGCAGTAGTTCTTTAGAAATGCACCTCTGAAGTTGAAGGGAGGACTGTTTCAGACAGGACTCTCGAGAGAGCTGAACAATGACTAAAACAAATTAAATGATAAAAAAATAAAGATCACACAGTTTATTTTGGTGGGAGGGACCGGAGGGTGTGTTCCACACTCCTTAGCCTCCCTGGGAAAGCCTATGCTAGGGTACTGGAGAGGAGAGTCTGGCCGATAGTCAAACCTCAGATGCAGGAACAACAGAGCGGTTTCTGTCCTGGTCGTGAAACTGTGGACCAGCTCCACACCCTGTCTAGAGTGCTGGACGGCTCGTAGGAGTTCGCTCATCCAGACTATATGTGTTTTGTGGATTTGAAGAAAGACGTTCGACCTCGTGGCCCGTAGTGTCCTGTGGATCCTTTGGGAGTATGGAGGCCGAGGAGCGTTACTGAGGGCTGTCCAGTCTCTGTATGACTGGAGCTTGGTCCACATACTTCCTGGTGCATGTTGGACTCCAGCAGAGCTGCCTTTCATCACCAGTTTGGTTCATAATTTTTGTGAAGAATTTCTAGGTCCAGATTGGGGCCAGAGGGGTCTGGTTTGGGAACCACAGGATTCCTCACTGCTTTGCAGATAGTGTTGTCCTGAGTCCTGAGCTCTGGGTCTTGACCAAAAAAAACGAGGTCCTGAATTCAAGCGGCTGAAATGAGCTTCCTCCGTTTGGTGGCTGGTTGCACCTTTAAAGATAGGGTGAGAAGCTCGGTTACCCGGAGGGAGCTTGAAGTCAAGCTCCTCCACATCGAGAGGAGCCAGTTAAGGTGTCTCAGGCATTTGGCCTTGATGCCTCCGGGACACCTCCCTGAGAATGTATGGCCTGAGAATATCTTGGGGTCCTCCTAGAGGAGTTGGAGGAAATTGCTGGGAGAGGGAAGTCTGAGCACCTTTGCTTATATATAAATATGTGTATATACATGTATATATGGCGTTTAAATTGGCTATATATATATATATATATATATATATATGTGTGTGTGTATGTGTGTGTATATTTACCATTTTACCTTACCAGCCACTGTTTGGCTGGAAGGTGAGGTACACACTAGACAGATCGCCAGTTCATTCCGTTCACATCTAAAGGGACAATTTAGTCACTAATTCACCCAGGAAGTCTGTTTTTTGACTGTGGCAGAAAGCCAAAGCACCCGGAGAAAACTCACGTATGTGCCGGAAACTCTGCACATAAAGAAGCAAGCCAGGGTTCAAACCAGGACCTTCTCGCTTTAAGACAAAACCACTGTGCAGCCTCTGGCTTAAGATATATTTGCTATTTGACTACATTTATGATGCCAAGCAATTGATTATTTACTTCAACATTGTTCAGTGTATTTATAAACTGCTTGTTCACTGTTAAAAAGTTAAAAAATATGTTCTAAATCAGAAATATGATCAAACCATAACATTTTAATTGATGGAATGTTGATCTTCTTTGCACTGGGTCAGTCCAGAAAGGCCACATAAGTCTCAAAGCTCCCTATTTGACCAACTTGATGTGGCATTGACCTAAAAGTATATTATTATTGTTTCAAGTTCATGTAGAAAAAGCTTTGAAAAAAGCATACAAAGAAAAAGAGGTCACCTAGATCTTAACTGGTGAATCATGGCAACCATCTGAATCTTATTTACTCAGTGAGGTTGAAATGTTCCCAGTCTTGTTATTTTTGACATAGTGATGCTCTGTGACAGCAACTTGAGTGTGCAGCCATGAAGCACTCTAATTGGACATTTCATTGGTATGTGGCCTGTTGATCACATGCTTCCATACCTAAAGCAAAGCATTTCCTCTCCATCGGTGGTCCGGAACAGTCTGACTTGAATATGAAAAGCAGAGCAGATGATAAATTCATGCAGAAATCCCCCAAAGAAAGCTATGCCAGTGACATGAATCAGCAATTCTTAAGTATCTCTTGGTTAAGAAGATAATATGAGCGGCATAATGATTCATGTAGCTGGATCCAGAGTGGGCAAGAGAAGAGATAGAATTTGTTACCTTATGAAGAAACAATAGATCTGATCCAAGTAGCAAACAATTTTTTTAGATGGTTAAAATGAAGCAAAAAAATTAATCAAAACTAGACCAGCACAAGAGGAGCATTGATTGCTGATTTATTTTAAGGAAATTTGAAAAAATGATCAAATAAGGGATAATGCCCTACGAGGTGTTCATGATCAGAAATTAATGGACTCTCTGAAGGACTTTATCTAGCTTAAATCCAGTCACTTGCAAAAGAAGGAAATATTAAATTATTTATTTAAACTTTGATCGCATTATTTTGTATGTTTAAACCCTTTTATTTACAAGAAGTAAACTATATGAAATGTGAGGATGCATTGTTTACTTAAGTATGCACAAACCTCTCTCTGCTGCAGCAAAGGAAAGTGGTGCATTTGCTAAATGTCACGTTAGGTGATACAAAGCATCAATTCAGAGGGAAGGTTAACCTCTTACCGCTTGGATTTGTCCAAATGATGAAGCAAACATTTTGTTTTCAATTAACTTGAATTATTTAATGTGTTTTAACAAACAAGCAATTTATTTCATTTTTAAAAAAATGTATAAACACATATTGACTCAAGCAGTAATGTAAGCAATTCAGACAGACAATGAACTATTTAAAATAAAAGGTAACATTGCTGTTGATGGAAAAATGTGATAAAATACTGGCATGTCTATCGTAGAACCATTGAATAACAGAGATCTTTCAGTTCCCTTCAGGTTTGTACAGCCACTTATCAGGATCTACAACAGCAACATGTACTATTTTGCTGTTGTGATAAACTGTGGAACAACATTTGTCCATCTATGTTCCAAGTTTCTGTTGTTCTGGTTATCAACTGCCGTTTAGGCTAGTATAACGACAAAGAACATTTAAACTATTTGACTGGAGCTTCTTTATTAGGTGTTCGTTATCCCTTCATCACCATATAAAATACAATAAAAGTTGCTAAAAAATCGAAACAAAAATTGCTCATTATGATTAAAAAAATGTAACTACAATTGCAAAGTATGTTGAATGTCAATGATAGTGAAGACGTCTGCTGGAGGTAGTTGTAGAATACACTACATTGGGAAATTAGAATATAGTTTTATTTGGTTTCACAACATGATAAATCAAGTATATCTTTACCTGGACACATACTTGAAACAAAATTTGTTTATTGTTAATTTGACCTATTAAAACTGAACAACACATTTTAGTAATTAAACCTTTATTTATGATCAGAAATGAATGATAATTGAAACAATTATATGTTCGTTTTAAAATGTGTGTCTCATTTTGGGGCAGTCGGGGTGCATAGGCATAGGAAGGACCGTCGAATTCTGAATGGAACATCATATGTTTGTTTCTGGACTTGGCCGCTCATATGTCAAAGTGTTTTTGGCCAAAACACTGAACCCTGCATTGTTATTGTAGTTATAGAATGGCGCCAGCGTTTGCCAGCAGAGCTGCCGTCCGTCAGGGTGTGAAAGTGTATGTGAATGGGACTCTGACTGTTAAGAAACTTCAGAGCATACAGTCTGTCTGAGTGATAATGAATGTTATGGTCACTTTATTCTATAAGTCAGCTCAACTAGACATCACTAGATCCATTTCCCACCGGTCTGTAAGATTATGCTTTGGGTTGTCTGACTAACACAGACAAATCAAAGAACCCCTTTCTTTTAGCTTCCTCTGGAACTGTCATTTCATTTCATTTCTTTTCATTTTAAAATTTTTGCATTATTTAGTTGTTAAATATTTTAAGTTTTTCTTCAGCTTTTCATCAGGTAACTTGGTCTCTTAGGTTTGGTCCATGTAAGTTCATTATTCCCCCACAGGTAGAAATGGGCTGTCTGCAGGCAAAAAAAATAGCAAACTTAATTTTTTTTTTGCAACCCCTCCAGATCCTGCGCTCCGTGCAAATGCTTTTCAAGCAATAAGTGCATGGAGTACTGTGTAACACCATTACCTGTATGTCAGCAGTGCATTCCACTTAAATCAATATTACAAATACTTAACGATACACTTACCACATGCATGATAATTGCAGGTTTAATTTTCACCCCGTCCTTTAAGGTGGCCGTACAACCCCTAAGAATGCTCTACTTAATCAAGCACAAAGGGCAAATTTGTGAAAATAAACACCATTTGAATTTATACATTTATTCTCAATTTTTCAACATAATAAAGAAAAAAATTACATCTCACAAATGTCACAGTATTTAGTTTAATTGCTACTTATTTGCCATTTGCCAATGGTTTTTGTCAACCTTCATGATATCATATTTAGAGAATAAAAAAATTAAAAATATTTTACTTCATGACAACCCCCCCCCCCCCCCCCCCCCCCCCCCCTATATTTAATACCATAACAGACCTCTTAACTTCTCTTTTTACTTTAATATAGTCTAAAGTTTAAAGTCACTCAGCTTCTAACACTTTTTCCTCAGGTGAGAAAACATCTTTCAGTAAAGGTTTCTCTAATAATCTAAGTTAAATAAATTCATATTTATGTCTTTCATCTATTTAATTCATTTTCCGTCCAGAGAAATCACCATGCGTCTGCTGATACTGATGTTCTCATGATTACCTGCAACATCATAACCTTCCCGCTCATGGAAACAAGGCAGTGCCGCTCTCAGCATATTTTTTTCTCTCCTCTTCCTTCAATACTTTCTTCATGGCTGATGCAAGTCTATTGTATGTCAAAACAATACACATTCATTCATCTACTTTACTCATTAAAAGCTCTGTAAAGAGAATACAGCTACTGAAACCACAAAAAGAACCAAAAGACATAATGTTCAATTTCAGAGTTTTAGTTTAGTCACAGCTGAGTATGCTGCTGAGCTGTGAATGGTAGAGGAAAAATTCAAACCCTCTTTGAAGACCCTCTCTGATGAAAATTTTAAATTTGGTGTTTTTAACATGTTCTTCTTTTTCTCATCATGTAAGACATGTTTAAAAAATAAGCTTCACATTTTTGATTTCAGAAAATTTCTTTATTGAAATTATTGCAAATCAGGAACAGACGAACAGCTTTAATTGGTAATTAAAAAAATACGCTGGGTGGGCCACAAACTCACTGCTCTGCTTCATTCTGATGCATCTACTTGCAGACAAATAGATCCTTGTACGTCTTCAGTTTCCTCATCCGAGATGGAATCTGGTTCAAAACTGTACAGCTTGAAAGCTCCAATATTGCTTACGATTTCTGTTGCATTGGGTAGTGATAGTTTGGGGGTGTAACCTAGTTGGAGAGTGCGTAAACCGATGGATGAAGGGAAATTTAGGAAGGCTCCTCCACAACTCAGAAACGATTTTAATAAATCATAAATATATAAAAAAGATAGATAAATTAGCCATCTTTTTCAATCATCTCCCCATGAGATAACTTTCTGAAGAAATAACGGTGATGCAAACTCCCTCCATCCTGGTTTTCAGCGGTGTGAACACTGCCACATAACACCGGCGCCAGGGCGGTTTTCTCTGCAGATCAGCTGGTCCACGTTGACCGAGTCAGGAGGCATGTCAAAGAGCATTGCAGGTTTTGACAGAGGCATCACCAGTGTTAAAGGTTTAAAACTTAATAGAAAAAAAACTAGTTAAATTAGTCTTTTTGACCAAAACATAAGTATTTTTGGAGTGAAATGCGGCCGGGGGAGGGGTATTCCAATCTAAGTAATGTAATTAAAACAGACAAATCTCTGCTTTTTCCTCCTCTTCCTTCCTTTTTTCCCTTAAAGTTGTCCCTGAGGGCTTGTTTTGCTGCTTTTTCGTCTTTAAAGGGTAACACAACAGTAAATCAACTTTTTTTGGCTGTTTACCTCTACTAATGGAGCTTTAAAAGGGCTGACTGTTGGTCCTTGCCAAATTTTGTGACATCTTAAAGGTGCCTAAGTCTAAGCAAAGATGCTCAGACTTCCCTCTCCCAGCCACTTATGTCACCTATACCCACGGTCGGCCCTAGTTACAGTATGCCGAAAGTATGACAGCACTGGAGCTAAACCCTTTGCCCTTAAAAGGTTAGTGTTGAAACTGTATACAAAAACATTATTTTTGTGCTGGTTGGTTTTTCCTCTTATATGTAATCAAAAGTAAACAACAAAAAACATCACACAGAGACAAAAGATCAGTGTCATTATTATTAATTTGAGCTATTAGTAGGCCTATCAGATACAATTTAAAATTGTCGAGCAGATTTTTGCATAGTGACAAAAAAAAAACAAAAATAAGACAAAAAAATCAGCTTTTTGCAAGTAATTTAAATAAAAGAAAAAGACAAAGGCACTGCTTCAAAATTATTGGATGATTTTTAGTGTATGTTTTCTTAACTACTGTTTTTCTGGAAAAAGAAAAGTAGCACTTATTTTTATTTTTGAATGATTAGAAGTTGTAAAGAAGAGTATGATCATTTAGAACATAGATTGACCAGATTGTAAGTCAGGTGCAGAGAAAAGTGTACTGAACACACACATGGGTGGGCCAAGATAAGAGCATTTGCTGTTTGCAGTTAAGGAACACATAAAAGATGTCTGTAGTGCTTTGTTAAATGAACCAAACCCCAACTCAGTATTTTTCTCAGGTTCAGAGTGCTTTCTTTCTTTTCCAGAATCTTTACTCTTTAAAAATAATAGCGGTGTGTGGCTATTTTATTTTTAATAACGTGTTTTCACATTTGGAAAGACAAAAATAAATCTGCATTGAATTTTATTTTGGGATAGTTGTACTTATAGAAGTCCAGAAAGTGGGTGTGTGTTAGCCTGGGGGCGGTGCTGGCGGGCTGCAATGACAAAGAAACTGTATACTTAAAATGCAAAGCAAATATATTTATATTAATGACTAAAATAACACCAGTGGAACATCAAACTCTGGTTACATCCTCTGCCTATTAACATTATGAATTTATGCAAACAGGCTCGGTGTGTGGGAATCACCTGTTGCCTACTGTTTTTTTTCTTGTCCTGAAGTTATACCCTTTTCTTCAGTCTATTCTTCTGTTCCTGCACTAATCCCTTTTACTGTACATCTGCACAGAAACGTTCCACTTACAACTTCGTGTTTAGTGTTGATTTTTTACTTCGTTACAAGATCAAAATTGTAATTAATTTACTCTACTCATTACCTCTTAGAAAAAGTAATTCCCTACTCATTACTTTACTTTGTTTTTTTCCATCAATAAATTCATATACAAATTCTCAAGGGAAAAACAGCTTCGCAAAAACAAGATGAAGATCCTCTTGCCTTTCATTTAAAAGGGCTCCTTTACAAAATAGATTTTTAATTTGTCTCTTATTGATAAAAAAAACCAAAATAAAAAGATACTTTTAAAACAATAACTTTGTACGAGGTATGAACATGGGTCAAGACGACCTGGCTTCATTTGAATTCAGACAGCAGTGTGAAAAATGGCTCTTGTAACTTCTGGTCATAGGATGTTGCTTTCTAGCAATGAAAAGGAGAACGACTATGGAGAAAAGGGTTAGAGGCTTTGTTAATTTTTGTGAATTACTGTTTTTTCTTCAGATTTTTTTTTTTTTCTTGTTTTGTTTTTTTACTGGCTGTAGATCCTCACAGAGACTTCACCATCTTTCTATGGCCCCCTGTGGAGCAGTGCATAGCTCCTTGCACTTAGTTAATTGTGTATATTATGTTTAAGAAGGACCTCTCTTTCTTGAAACAAAGATTAGTTGATGCTCAAACAGCAGGAGAAGGCTATAAGACGATCGCAAAGCATTTTCAGATGCCAATATCCTCTGTTTGGAATGTCATTAAAATGGCAGGAACAGTAAAAGATCTGGAAGAAAAAAGAAAAATCGCAAACAGAACAGCTCACAGGATTGTGAGAAAAGCAAGTCAAAACCCACATTTGACTGCATCATCCCTCCAGAAAGACCTGCAGAGTTGTAATTCACTGTTCTACTGTCAAAAGATACTTGTACAAATATGGTTTTCCTGGAAGAGTCATCAAAAGAAAACCTCTTTTACGTCCTCACCACAAAAGTCAACGTCTGAAGTTGGCATGTGAACATATAAACAAGCCTGATGCTTTTTGGAAACAAGTTCTGTGGATCGACGAGGTTAAAATGGAATGAGCAAAGGTACGTTTAGAGAAGAAAGGGTACAGATTTTAATGAAAACTGTTAAGCATGGGGGTGGATCAATCATGCTTTGGCTTATATTGCAGCCAGAGGCACAGGAAACATTTCATGAGTAGAAGGAAGAATGGATTCTGCTAAATTTCAGCAAATTTTGGACACTAACTTGATGCCATCTGTGAAAAAGTTAAAGTTGAAGAGAAGATGGCTTCTACAAATGGATAATGATCCCAAACACAACTCAGAATCCACGCTGTTTTACATTAAGAGGCATAAACTGAAGGTTTTGCAGTGGCCTTCTCAATCACCAAGCTTTATAAGCTTAAGCTTTTTTTAATATATATATTTAGCTCCCCTTAACACCTTATAGAGACTGAGTATGATGATGTATCTGAGACCTACAGAACAGTCCTACAGATTGTTGCCACTGAGCTAACAACTGGGAAATCATTGCATAGTTCAGTGGTACTGTCAATACTTGATGCATTTTGAAATCAATTTAAATAAGCTAATGAGTGCAGTCACCTGGCACAGTAAATATTATTAGCAATATGTCAACGTGGGTAGAGAAGCACAAAATCAGCGCAGGAGTTTTCTGCCACAATGAGAATATTCAAGAGTAAAATGTTTTTTGACTCAACCTCAAGACTTAGATAAAAAAGTTTCTTAATTAGGTATGTTCTAAGTGGTTCCATCTTTCAGGTTAAAATTTGTGTAAATACATTGTTGGCACCAGAAAAACCAAAAATGTCTTTAGAGACTGACCACAACAACTGTGTTACCTTGATGATTTCTTATCCCATGTTTCTTCTTCCTTTTTGGCTAAACACACCTGATCCAGGTAATCAACAGTAAATTCGGCAAGATTTCCGGAAAACAAGCAGGAGGCCGACATGCACACACAACCTGCGGCACACATCTGCACACTGAGCAAAACTTGTCGAAAATTCTGTTACCATGTAGTCCAGAGAAAGGTCCTGTAACTACTATATATTTTGGACTATAAGTTGTACTAGAGTAGAAGTCACATTTTTTTAATAAAACACAAGAACAGGGGCAGGTACTTAATCTTGAAAGGCAAATCTTTATATATTTAATCATTATATATTTTTGTTTTGTTTTTGACAGCGCACTGTGTTCTGCATCCTGATTGGCTATTGACCTTGTTAATGAATCTCCACCGTGCAATGTTCCCTGTACAGAATGCTTTCAGTTTGCTAAATCTACCTAAATATTTGATTGCAAACAAATCTATATTTTAATTTTATAAGAGTGGACTTAATTTTGAAGAAGGTTTGAAAGAGAGTTTAAAAGTGTGTGGTGGGGTTTGTTTTCAAGCCTTGGAACATCTAATCCTACTTTGAGAATTTCACTTTCACTACACTTTCTGCTTCTAATTTTCAGTTTGTGTTCTCTTTCATTGCACCTTATTTTTCTAAATATTAGATTTAAATAAAAATAAAAAGATTTTAAATAAAGTTTTTCTCAAATTTTGGAAAGGTTTTGCCTTTGTGCATCAGAGTCTTCAACCATCAAAAATTAGAGTTTCAGTCACGAGAATACACTGCTTGAAGTCTTATATCTTTTGTAGATGTTTCATCAACAGCATTAGAGTTTATGTGTGATTGTTAGGTGACTTAAGTCAGTGAATTTCTTTTTTGCCTTTGTGCTTGTTTTGTATTTTGTGTAGCCCTGTGCAACATGTATGACTATCTCGCAAGCACAGCCACTCTCTCTTTTACACTTGATTGTTGGAGCAAAACTTTGTGTTTGCATGTGTGGACAGCTGATACCCACGAGAATGTAGTTGGAGTGTAAGACTTGCTTAACATCCAATCCTTTAACAGCCTTTAAAGGTACGGTTCTTACTGTCAAATGAATGTGGAGTGAAATTTGGTTTGTTAGAACAGATGAAAGGAGTTCACTAAGGTGTCTGAATCTCAAAAAAGATTCTTTAAATTTATATAAAAATACAAAACTGATAAAAAATTGACTTTACAAAGACAATGGTCAACAGCTGCACAGCATCAAATACAATATATCTTTCAACAGAAAAATCCAGTGTTTAAATGTGCAGATAATTTGGTAAGAAAAAGGGATTTATTTTGTTAGATGTGAATCCTAAAGATGTAATATTACAAAAATGAATCAAATAATGTCATTAGGCAACCATGACATGATTTTTTCTTTTTTTTTTTTTTTTTACTTACCCTCAAACTATGTTCACACCGCCCTCGCCAGTTTATGTTCAAGCGACCACTTCTAACGTAGACTTCCAAAGTCTATGTAAAAGTGCATTTTGGGCTGCAAAACTTTCACATTTACCAGTAGCTACACAAGTTTCTACGACTGTTTTCGAGCTCTTTGTTTGAAACGCATGGCGATTGAGGGCACGTTGAAAGTTAAACCAGAGCAAACTTGGACCGTTCGGGGAATCAAATTTGGGAGTGATGTATGGATTCTTCTCTTAACGTCTGATAATCGATCATGAAACGGAAAATAAAAAATGTGATTTGTGCCTGGCTGGAATTGACACCAAGTCTTTCATATATCGGAATAGAGCTGTAAAAGAAAAATCTTGGAGCAAGAGTCACAAGATTGCATGGCTTCAAAATGTCATAACATGCTTCTTCCAACTGTAGCGGACATGCATCAGTAAACAGTAGAAAAAGAAGAAGGCCCTTCCTGCTTGTCCAGTTTGAACACCATGGGCATTTCGGGTGTTCTTGAGAGCATGTCAAAATTCCCGGTGTGAATGTAACTTAACACTGGAGATGTCGCTGGCAACACCCAAATAACACACAGTTTTTAAACTACTGTAAATCTTTGACCATTTACACAATCAGCATGAATCAGCTGATCCTGACGTGTTGCATGTCGGGTTGGCACAAATATCTCATAACGGCAAAAAGATCTGCTTTTGTCCGAGACAGAATCAGCTGATTTTCGTTGATCGAAAAAACATCTCACTATAGTGTGTAAGGGCCGAGGCTGCTCTTCTCCAAAGTTCTTTAGTAATACTTTAATTGCATAAACGGTTGAAGAGTTAAGGGAATCAAAAGACTAAAGCTCCAATGTTAAAGAGTAATTACATTTTATTTATCAAAAAAAAATTTTTTTTTTTTTTAATTTTTTTTTGTTATAAATTGCTGAACTTTGACTCTTTAAAGGCAAAGAGAGACTTCAGCAAACTCCTAACTCCTCTTTGACTGAATCAGCTGTGAAATCTACTCACTGTGAAATCAGCTAAGTTTGACCAACTTGTTCAACCCAATAAACAACAATTAAAAAGTGAATATTTCTGCTTGATTAAGAACAGTAACAGATGGCATCAGCAGTTAACAAAACTCTTAAATGAACACTACACTGAACTGCAGTTTTCCACCCCTACAATTATTCCAGTTTCAGGGACGAGAGCCAACTTGTTTATCCTGCTGGGTGGCTGATTGGCTGGCAGCTGCCCTTCTTGAAGGTTTGATAAAAGGACAGAAGGCACTGTAAAAGCCAGAAAAATCACCTGTTTTAGAAGCTGTTTTTACAGACCACCTACTTTCTCGGCTTGCAATAAAAAGAGCTCATAGCAGTAAAAAATCAACATTAAAACATGGTCTTACCTGCTCTCCATCCATAAAAAAGCATATTCAGCCAACATGCAGAAATGTGACATTTTTAAGTTCATGTGCAAAGTGTATTCTAATAATCTCTTCTGCAAATTGCATGGCAAAGATTGTGTGAGGGACTTGAAAGAAAAGGGCTCTAACAGTTGTTTAAGGGATATTTTGGTAATTACCGAGAAATGTTGACTGAGCAACCAGTTTAATTGGACTATTGCTGTTTTGTAAATCTTAGGCAACATGGCCTTGAAAAAAATCATTTTTTTTTTATTTAATGAGTAGTGTTGCGCACAGTCACATTAAACTGAAAAATGAATGAAAGAGGAAAGTAGTTTTTATTACAGATGATACAAACTACATTTTCCTGAAAACCAATTGTCTTTGACTTTCAATTTTGTTTTTTCTTTCTTTGATCTTTGGTGCAGCCCTGCATCAACATTGAAGTCCTCTGCTACATTTAAGCAGACCACACCAAGGTCCTACATCGCTCACACATGTCCTGCACAACTCCAACGTGCTTTTTTTGCCACTTCAAATTCCTAATACAAAAGCACAGCTCCTCTCTCAGTACACCGTCACAGGCTTTCTCCAGATCGACAAAGACACAGAACCTTCAACTTTGCTGTACTTGTCCATCCCCAGAGCAAATATTGCATTATTAGTGGTATTCTTTCTTCTAACCTTACCTTAGCTTCCGCAACTCTTTCCTCCTGACTACCAGCAATGCAAATTTGTCCTCTGTAGAGGACATTTCTTAATCTGACTATCTCCCAAGCGCTCCACACTACTGAACAACTTCTGGTATCTACTGAAGACATTTTGGGATTTTCAGTGATATCAAAAGGGGTGGACCCCTGGGAATTGAGGATTTAAAAAAATGTGATTAGACATTTTTTTTTTATTTTGGGTTGTCAGGAGGTTAACTTTAGATTATGGCAGAATCTGAACCACTTCCTGATTCAGTCATGTGACACGTCTGTATAGCAAAGCTTCGGATGGCAGCTTCAGCTTCTCCCCCTGAATGAAGCAAGCCTCCGTACACACATTGCGGAAATGCCCCATCCCTACTAGTCACGCGCTTCAAAGCCTCGATACGAAACATCACATCACTAAAATTCCTTCTTCGTTAGCTCTTCAAAGCATTCCCTCCATTTTTCCATAACTCTTGTGGTACCAGTGAACACATTTCCATCCTTGTGTTTTATCAACCTAACTTGCTGCATATTATTCCCTTCATTGTATCTCTACCTTGCTAACCAATACAAATCTACTCCTCCCTCCTGTTCAAACTGTGGTTCAAATCCTTGTACAGCCTTTGTTTGGCTTTAACTTACAACCTTAACCTTGTGCATGTCTGGTGTTCTCTGTCGTCTCAGTATCTCACTTTTTCCTAGCTAATGTTTAGTTCTTTACACACTCCTGAACAGTGTTCCACCACAGAGTCTTTTTATCTGCTTTCTTCTTTCCAGACGACAAACCTAATACCTATACCTAATACCCTGACCATTTTAGGTGTAGCTGCCTAGTCATCAGGCAGAACCTCATTAACCCCAAGCCTCAACTTTTTTAACATTCACCATTTGGTCCTCTGCTATGCCCTACTGCCCTTCAACTTCTTCACCACCACCACTCTTCACTTTACACACCACCATCCAATGTTGTCTGCACTCTCGTTAATCGCAACTTTGTTGTCACTGATTTTTTTTTTTTTTAGATTACAGTGTCTGCATAAGATGTAATACACTTGTGTTCCCATCTCCAAGTTTGTTATCATTTATTTATTAAAAAAAGAAAAAAATGTTTTAGTGATGCAACCACTGCTCCAAGCAATGTGCAATGTTCTTACTGGACTCTCCCCATTGTTTCCAAAAAGGGGCAATTAAATTATTTTTTTAATTTTGACATGCTGTTTGTATACATTTCAAGCCTAATTTTTCAGAAGACTAATTATTTTTTAGTCTGTGTCCAAAACCCCCTAAAAACACTTGACTGCTTGTCTTGGGTAACTAGTATACATGCGTGCAAGTGTGCCAATATTTGACTCCGCCTGTGACTCTGTCGGTGACTGTTCAGGCTAGTATTGTGCATGTGAGTGGTGTCACAACCTAACCTTTAGAAAAAGGTCAGTCCATTTGGAGGAGGAAAAGAAAGAAAACACACAGGCAGACATAACTAGCAATATATGTCCTTCACAAAAAACAAAAGTAGACTTTGTTGACCTTTAGATTTATCTATATCTTTGTAAATATGGAGTTATTTAGGGGCTGATAAATTATGTCATATTTGCGAGTAGATCTTTGTTTGTCATTGCCTTTGTTATAGTCTTAGTTTAACTTACATGGCTCAACAACTGAAGTACATGCATGCAATTGAGTTGCGTTTTATCACATGAACTGTCCTCAAAGACGAGGGGAACCTTTGAGGCTTCTCGTTCTTGACTTCTTTGGTTTCCATGGCAGCCACAGGCATATAGAATACCAGACAACCATTTTGATGTGATAAAATGGGTGTCAAAGTACTTTTAAAAGTTCTGGTCCTCATTTATTGCTTGTATTGGTCACCAACTTTACTTTGACTGCTTAATTTTACATAATTAATTTAACTGAATTAATCAAACTTGAGTATTGTCTGCACGAGAAGGCGCACTCGATTATAAGGCGCACTGTCAAAAAATTGTTTATATTTTAACTTATGTCATATGTTTAAGGAGCACCAAACTATAGGGTGCATTAAGCGTGACAAAAGAGTCAAAGAAGTCCGTTCATTAGTTATTCAGAATTTATTATTATTGACAGTAACACTAGAACTTGTTTGTAACACGCTACACTTTATTCATGTTAACATTTTTATGATGCCTGTAACTCCCACTTTTGTTTGCAACACACAAATTAAGACTGATACAGCTAAAACAAATGATATGGTGACTATGCAAACTCCCAACTATGGTAGTAATATGTAAAGAAAATAGTCCAGTTAGGCTATGGTCACATATCCCAAAATGCCACCTCACGGCGACCTAAATGCAAGTTTTTCAGCAAATTTGACAGGTGGTCGCATGGCAGCAAGTGTAATCAGGAGGTGGCACTTTCATATATAAAAGTGGCGTGGTGGCCACAGAAGTTTTAAGAAAAAGCAAAAATTTCACGATTTTGCTTTCAGAGTTGACATCAGTCAGTGGCCGCTCAGGCACATTTCACGGTTTTGCGGTTGCAGTTCAATGAGAGTCGATGAAGATGCCTTTATGAAATTGGGCAAAAGCTGATTGGCCACAGGGCGGTCACAGTCAGAAACACCTGCCAGCTGGCAGCAACTCTGACTGGACAACGTCTAAATGTCTCTGGATGCCGACCATCCATATCAAGTGCCACCGGCCGTTGGCCACCCGGTAGCCCGGGGGTATATAAAAAGTGGGCCATTCTGAACGCCCAATGGCCACCGTCTACATTCACAACCATGCCAACGATTGAAAAAAAAAAAATTTAGCAACTGCATAAAATCTTGAAGACTTAGCTGATGCCTTCCCATTGCGAGGAACATTAGCCACGATAGCGTATTCACAATAAAATTGTTGTTTTTTTTAAAATAAAAATTACAGCTTTCAGGTGTGGCTTATATTGTGGAAAATACAGTAAATCGATGTGTTGAAAAAAGGAACATTAATTTAAGTAGTTTTCGCTTTTACTCCATAAAATGTCAGTCTCATTTATCCAGGTGTCGCCTTGAAGTTGGCGTCTGGACTTCAAATCTTTCTTCAAATGTTTCACCCCTCCTCAAAGTGTCTTCATCAGACTGCGTCAGTCTTACTCCACAAAGTTCAACACAAGCAACTGTTTTCCTTTAATTACATGGTGGCAACTTCAACATGCAAGTTTGACATGAAAGTAGAAGACTGGCATGTAATTAGCTGATTAAACTGCCTAATTACCAGATGATGAAGTGTCATGATGCCCCAGGGAGACACCCACATAAGCACTTGTGTAGCAGACACATATACATCCACAGGGACAGAGATTTCTCTGGTGATTTCAGGCTTCCACTGCTACAGCAATCACACTCACAAAACAGTCACTATTAGGAATGCTTACTTAGTATACATATATTTTTGAGATGATAGTTGGTCTGAGTATGTTTATGCTTAAATTTGATGAAAAAGTGACAGTTTTTTACTCATTTTAAAAGGACCAGTAAATACAAAGGGGAGAAGCCTAATGAACATTTTTTTCTAAATGTTTGCAAGTAAAAAACCCAAGCGTATATAAACATTAGAGGTAACATTTTTCAATAATATCAAACAAGATCAAAATATGTGATTTGTTGTGCATTGTTAGAATAAAAAAATTCCAATTGTTTGATGATGAATTTGTGCAATATGATTGATTTTTTGACATCGTTGTCTTTAAGAAAAAAAATTTTGTCACTAAAACATGTTTTCTTAAAATAAGATTTTTTTGCTATAGACAATCTTTTTCAATAAGATTTTTTTTCTTGCAAGACAGAAAATAAGACGCTTTTTTTAGAAACAAGGCCATTTTCAGTTTTAGTTTTTGCAGTGTTAATATTCCCTTAACAAAAATAAAATTCTGGTTTGCTTTCTTTAACTACATACCATGTATTTGTCCAACAGAAGGCATTGTTTCTAATGACTCATAGGGATTTGCAACAAACTATGAAAAGCAAAAGTTGATCTCTGAGGGACAGCCAAGCTAGCAGCTGTACAAGCAATGACAGTTCTTTGATTTGATTAAAGAACAGTCAGATTTCCTCTTACCTGCTTTCAAGAAGAATTTGAACACCTTTTAAGCTTTTATGAGAAATGTGTCATATTAGAACCAACAAAGAACTCTTCTCTCTTTACTTGTAGGTTAAAATAGTCCTTTTCTTTCGAACTTTTTCACCCCAGGTAAGTCCACTGTGAACTCCAACTTCCCTCTGGATAACGAACAGCCTTCATTTTTTGGTTTGGTTCCATTTCTATTCTCATTGCCCCTTTTGCAAGTGGACTGATATTTGTAAACAAAAGCATGTGTGAGATTATCGCTGTGCCCATTTGCCAGAAATAATGATAAGACAAAACAGCTTTAGAAAAACAATCATGGAGGTGTTGCATGCTGTATTTGTCTGTTTAATTATTCTATTGTCACTGTGATGCTCCTACATCACTCATTGCACCTTCAGATAATCAACCTCATGCCTTCCACCTGTATTGCTGTAGTGAAGCGGACTTCACTCAGCAGATTTCTTCCAGATTTTTGAGTTAGTGGGATTGTGGGCAGGGTGTGGAAACAGTGTCAATTGTGTCCTTTTCGAGGACAAAGTTTCTGCAGAGTGGCAGGCCTCCAAGTTGTGGGTGGGATCATTTGCACAGAGCAACTCCACCCCCCTTCCCTTCCCTTTGCTGAGAGCTCTCTCGTGCTAAAATACAGCCTCTCAAAACCCAAACCTAACATTAGCGATGCAACAAAATTGGCGAGCAATATTGGAATTATCCAGCCATACAGTTTTGAGCCAGATATCAGCTCAGACAAGGAAAACAAAGGCATAAATGAATCTAGTTGTCTATAAGCGGATGCATCAGAATGGAGCAGAGGAGGGAGCTTGTGGTCTGCCGATTACATTTTATTACATAACAAATACGATCTTTGTCCAAATGGCATTATTTTGTCTGCTCAAAAATTCACAACAATTTGAATAGCGAAATACTTTTTAAGCTAATTTTTCTTTTTTATATGTTCCTATCATGAGAATAATGCAACAAGAAAATATTAAAAACAACAAAAACACAATTTTCATTGGAGTGAGTCTTTAAGTTTTAGGACATTGTGGTTTGTTGAAAAGAATATAGATTTGTTTAATTATTATTAGCTTAGTTAGCTCCGCATTCAGTCTCACACTCCTGCACAGAAGGTGGAAGACTCTACATCTCTTAAATGTTGGTTGCTACCTGTCAAATAAACCCAAGAAAAACAATAAGAAGAAAACGTTTGCCAGAGAATCTTCTCCCTTGCTTAAGGTTTGTTGTTCCCCACATTGTTTATTGTTTCTGAATTCTGATCTTCCTGTCTTCATGACTATGGATCTTTGCCTGCCCCTTGACTAACTGCTTTTGGATCTCTCAGTGAAATAGATTTATGTCTTCCTGTTTTTGGGGAAACTTGCTTGAGTGGTATTTTATTTATTTCATTTGGAACAAGACTGTCTGTTTCTTTTTTTGATGCTGGGCCTTTTATTTTCCTTTCCAGGTCTTTTTGAGTTTTTCCTTTTTCCTTTTGTCATCTGTCTGGAGACTCCTGGTCAAAGTTCTTGTCTGGAACATTTGGAAATATTGGACATCTTCTAGGCTGCACGGTGGTGCAGTGGTTAGCGCTCTTGCCTCACAGCAAGAAGGTTCCTGGTTCAAGTCCCGGCTGGGGGACTTGAAGTAGTGTCAACGATGGGGGCCTTTCTGTGTGGAGTTTGCATGTTCTCCCCGTGCATGCGTGGGTTTTCTCCGGGGACTCCGGCTTCCTCCCACCATCCAAAAACATGCTTCATAGGTTAATTGGTTACTCTAAATTCTCCCTAGGTGTGGATGTGAGTGTGAGTGTGTGAATGTGGCCCCTGCAACAGACTGGCGACCAGTCCAGGGGTGTCCCCTGCCTTCGCCCATGAGTAGCCGGGTTTGGCTCCAGCAGCCCCGTGATAAAGCGGTTCAGAAAATGAATGAATGGACATCTTCTATGACAGATATTACCTTCTGGTGTGTCTCAAGTTGTGAGGATTGTGCACTTTGGTTTGTTTATTACTTATATTTCTTTAGTTTTTAAGGTTCGGTTTTTAGTTGTTTGCCGGCAGCAATCACAGCTTTTTTCATTTATGCTAATTGCAGTGAGGCAAATATCTGATCACTGTGATTTTGCAAGTTTTCCCACTGAGATGTTATGACGGGGTCTTAAATGTTCATCTTAGGTTTATGTCCACTCTGAGAGAAACTCTGAGAGAAATAACCTAAAAACATTTCAGAAATCACATTGCATGATTTTTACATTTTTTATTTGTATGTTACCGGTGCAAATAAGTATGTGAACACCTGTTTGTCCGCTAAAATTGTGACCCTAAATGACCTGTTATTCCACATTTACTGATTATCCCAAATTAGAAGCACGTTTCAGGTTGTTTGCTACATAAAGACACCTGTCCACCCCACACAATCAGTAAGATCTCTATTACTAATATGGCCAAAACCAAATAGCTGTCCAAAGGCACTAGAGACTAAACTGTAGACCTCCACAAGGCTGGAAAGGGGCTACGGGCCAATTGCCAAGCAGCTTTGTGATAAAAAAAAAAAAAAAAAATCCTCTGTTGGAGCAATTATTAGTAAATGGAAGAAGCTGAACAGACTGTCAATCTCCCTCTGACTGTGGCTCCATGCGAGATCTCACTTTGTGGAGTCTCAGTGATCCTAAGAAAAATGAGGATTCAGCCCAGAACTACACGGGAGGTGCTTGTCGATGACCTGAAAAGAGCTTGGACCACCGTTTCCAAGCACACTCTTGGTAATCCACCAAGTCATCCTGGTTTGAAATAATGGACGGCACAGAAGGTTACCCTGCTTAAACCAGCACATGTCCAGTTTTCCAATGACCATTTGGATGATCCAAAGGAGTCATGGGAGAAAGTCACGTGGTCAGATCAGACCACAATAGAACTTTTTTGGTCTTAATTCCACTTGCCGTGTTTAGAGGAAGAAGAATGATGAGAACCATCCCAAAAAACGTCCCTACATTGAAGCACGGTGGTGGTAGCATCATGCTCTCAGGGTGTTTTTCTGTACATAGGACAGGACTTCACTGTCTTAAAAGAGAGGGTGACCGGGTCCATGTATTGTGATATTTGGGGGAACAACCTCCTTCCCTCAGAGCATTGAAGATGGGTCATGGCTGGGTCTTCTAACGAGACAATGACTTGAAGCACACAACCAGGATAACGAAGGAGTTGCTCTTTGAGAAGCATATCAAGTTTATAAAGTCGCCCAGCCAGTGTCCAGACCAAAACCCAATAGAAAATCTTTGGAACGAGATCAAACTCCACGTATCTTGCCACCAGTCCAGAAACCTGACTGATCTAGAGAAGATCTGGGTGGAGGAGTGGACCAAAATCCTTCCTGCTGTGTGCAAACCAGGTGAAAAGGTACAGGAAACGTTTGTACTGTGTAATTGCAAACAAACAAGATTACTGTAATATCAACATTGATTTTATCAGGTGTTCAAATACATTTTTGCAGCAGTAGTAGACAAATAACTTATATAGAAAATCTTGCAATGTGATTTCCAGATTTTTCTTTTGATTATGTCTCTCACAGTGGACATGAGCCTAAGATGAAATTTTCAGACTCCTCCATGATTTCTCAGTGGGAGAACTTGCAAAATCAGAGGGTGCTTAAATATTTATTTGCCTCAGCGTATATACGGTTTTGGTTTTTATTTCTACCTTGTCAGGTCTTCTATGTCACCCTTTGCTTTCAATGGTTTTGTCATGCTATATATTAATTATTAAACTGTTGCGTTTCTGCCACAAGCCTGGTCTGCATTTCTGCTCGTACACCACTTCTGACACCAGTAGCTTTTTTTTAAATAAAGTCTGAGCGGCATTCCTAAGCAATGTGCATCTTTGGAATCCATTTCTGTTTTACACCTGGACTACTACTGTTACAAATGTCTGAATTTTAGGAGCAGCTATTTCAATGTATTCTGCTAATTATTTTGCAACCTAACAGTAATATAACCACATATTGTTGATCTCTGCTATATTCATGTGACAAACATACATTAGTTTTAAGTTATAAAATTTGTCAAACCGTAAACAAGTTTCTATTTTATTATCAGAACTTTTATTACTGCTGAATGCATCCTATACATTTATGTTTTTTTATGCTTTTTTGTTGTATTTTCCACACTATGGGGCACACCGTCAATGTATGGTCTATTTTTTAATTTATGTGTCATTCATAAGGTGCTTTGAACTATGAGGCACATTAAGCGAGACAAATGAGTCAGAGATAAGTCCGTCAGTCAATCAGGATTTATTACTTACAATCACAGTAGCTCTAGAACTTGTATGTAACACACAACACGTTAGTAACACTAGAAGAATTGCCTGTAACTCCAACCTTGTGTAATAGCTCCAAAACAAATGTTACTGTGACTATTCTAACTCCAAATCTTGTAAGTGAGGTGTAAAAAAACAGTGTCCAACACCGCTACATGTTAGCCACGTTTGTGTATTCACAATAACACAACCATGTTTTGTTGAAAATGTAGTACTTAAACCCACCACCGTTCAGAAGCTCGAATCCTGTTCCTTTATCTCCATCATTGACATGGAAAATATTACAACTTTTTCTTTGTTTTCGCTGCACAAACATTAAAATAGCACTGTACCTTCTGGTTGCTTCAGGCGTGTCTACATCTCTAGCCTTTGGCGTGACCTCCACTACTGTTTATTCTCTCAAACCCCAGCTCCAGTGACTTGTTAATGTCAAAAAGACATGTGGTTTAAATTTGCCAATTCTGTTGCAAAGAAAAGCAGCTTTGCAACACTTTGTGTTACTAAAATGTTGCATCAGTGCACAGCCGATTTGAAAAAATCGCTTTTCCCCATGTCAGAATCAGCGGATCCACTTTGATCTCGAATAAGAATTACAGAACGTCAAAGAGTGTTTGTTATTTAGGGGTCGCCAGCGACATTTTTGGTGTTGAAGGGTTAAAAAAAAATGAACTTTAATATTCATTAACTGATTCTCATTCATTTCATTAAAAACAAAGCAAAGTAAAAAAAAGCTGGCTTTGCTGGTTTTTCTACAATTTTTGGGGGTTTCATCATTTATGCATCTGGCATATTCTGTGGCTTGATGTTCTGCATTATGATTCCTGTTAATTCCACTTGAAGTCAGCCGTCGATCAGGTCGACTAAAGCTTTCCTAAAAGTCTTACTATAGAAACTCCGAGATGAGTTTAAAGTTAATGAAGCCAGATATAAACACACAAATTGTGGGATCATAATTAGGACTTCCCCCTCAGGAAAATGGAGGTGGCAGTTTTACACTGCAGATTTAATATGATATGCAGAGGTTCCAGCCATAGCAATGTAATAAAGCCAGGCTTCAGGCTGACAATAAAGGAGTGCAGATTCTCCTGAAATCAAAAACACATGGGCATTTTAATCTTTGGTTCTGTGCACTCTGTTTTTTAAAGCAGTTGGCAGCATTTGGTAAAAGTCTAAGACATTTGGCTCAATTTGTTTTGTTAATTCCTAAATAATTACTTTATATGTCTTTTCTTTTTTCAAAGACAAGGGATTATGCTATCATTTTGATAAATGTCAAATATTCTACAATTATGGCCAAAGCCTCTTCTTCCATCTCTGTGGCTCTCTTCACTCCTTTCATCCATTTTTCTTCTCATTAGCAGTCTCCTCCCTCCTCCATCATCACTCCATCCTATCTCATTTCTTAGTCAGATGGGCTTTCCAAGGCAGAAGGTCACAGAAATGTCTCTTTTACACACCATCCTTCCCCCCTTGCTTGCACACCCACATTCTTTTTGCTCTCCCTCATAAAAATGAATATATTACTTTTTTTCCTCCCCCAGTAGTCTCTCTTTCTTTGACTACAGTACATACATTATTCTTTTTGGTCAAACTCGTTGCACTGGCGTGACATAAGAAGTGATAGATTTTAGGTTATGACCCAAAACTCAGAATCGAGTTCAAAAAGAAAATGTACAGACTTGATCATAAAGGTGCCTTTGAGGAAGTTACAGTATCTCACAAAACGAACAAATCTAACATATGATCTGTAAATTGGTATCATTAACATACAACCAGTTTGTAAAAATGTACTTATTAAACGTAATGTATTTCAATTAAATAAAAATGAAAAAAAAAACATAGTGATGGAAGTAATATTTATCAAACAACTATTTATAATATGCTATTTTCAAGATGAAAGTTATGTTTTAAACATATTCTTGCAGCATTTTTCTGATGACAGTTCAGAAAATTAAGCTTAAGATTGCATTTTGGAAGTGTATTTTATTCAAACTGTTGAAAAACAGCTTATTTTTTATGTTAAATATGCTCTGCTTCATTCAAATGCATGCACTGCTAGACGACTAGATCCATGTACTTTCTTTTTCCTCATCTGAGCTGGTATCTGTACAGCTGGATATCTCCAATATTGCTCACCATTTTTGTTGCACCAGTAATGTTAGCCTTAGGCTGTAAGCTAGCAGGAGTGTGTGTACAGATGGATTATGGGAAGTGGAGGCAGGGCTGCTCCATGCCTACAGTCCTGCCCACAACTCTGAGGTGAATTTCAAGTCTGCAGAAACGACTCTACTGTTCAAAAGTTTGAGGTAATTTAGACTTTTTTTTTTTTTAAGAAAATGAATATTTTTTTCAATGAAGGTAACTTTAAACTAATCAGAATTACAATATATACATTATTGATGTGGTTAATGGTTAAAAAAATGACTATTCTAGCTGCAAATGTCTGTTTTTTGGTTCATTATCTACATAGATGTCTAGAAGATAGCGGCTTCACAATGGCGCAGTGGTTAGCACAGTGGTTAGCACTCTAGCCTCACAGCAAGGCACCCAGTTCAAATCCTGGCTTGGGAACCTGTAACAGTATCACCAATGGGGAACCTAGTCTGTGTGGAGTTTGCATGTTCTCCCCGTGCATGCGTGAGTTTTCTCTGGGGATTCTGGCTTCCTCACACCATCCCAAAACATGCTTCACAGGTTAATTGGTCTAAATTGTCCCTAGGTGTGTATGGGTGTGTGGCTGTGGCCCTACAGGAGATTGGCGACCTGTCCAGGGTGTACCCTGCCTTTGCCCAACACCACAGTGTTGGTAATGGTACAATGTGTTTGGTTATTTCGTCAGAAGGCTAACAAGTGATTAGAAAAACCTTGTGCAATCGTGTTAGCTCTGCTGAGAACTGTCTAGCTGGTTAGAGAAGCTATAAAACTGGCTTTTTGTTGACTATGTGGAATATTACATTTGTGGGTTCTATTGAATGCTCAAAATGGCCAAAAATAAGACTTTTCATGTAAAATGTGGCCGTCTGTTGTTGTTGTTGTTCTTGAAAATGAAGGCGATTCCATTGCCAAGAATGTGAAGATTTCCTTCAAAGATGCCTACTACTCTCTTCAGAGAACAGCACAAACAGGCTCTAACCAGAAGTGGGAGGCCAGGCTGCACAACTAAGCAAGAAGATAAGTACATCAGAGTCTCCACTTTGAGAAATAGATGCCTCACAGGTCCTCAACTGGCAGCTTCATTAAATAGAAACCTTAGTGTCATCAACTACAGTGCAGATGCAACTTCAGGATGCTGGACTTTAGTCCAGAGCGGCAAAGAAAAAGCCAGATCTGAGACTGGCTGTTAAAAGAAAAGATTAATATGCGCAGAAGAACACAGACATTGGACAAAAGAAGATCGGGGGAAAAAGTGTTATGGACAAACAAAACAAAACTTTGAGGTGTTTGAATCATGCAGAAGAACATTTGTTAGACGCAGAGCAACTGAAAAGAGGCTGAAACAATGCCTGATGCCATCTGTCACGCAAGGTGGGGGTAACATGATGGTCTGGGGTTGCTGTGGTGCTGGTAAGACGGGAGGTTTGTTCAGGGTAAAAGGGACTTTAAATAAGGAAAGCTGCACTCCATTTTGCAATGTCATGCCATGGACAGCGATTGATTGGAGCCAATTTCATTCTACATTTATTATATCAAATAAATCTCATTATTTTTAACCTTACCTTAATTATTTTTTCTATTCATTGTACAACTCATTTGGTCAATAAGCTTTTGACTAAACATTTGACTTTACATGGAAAACACTAAATTGTCTGGTTGACACCAGGCTTTTGAACCGTCGTTTATGTCTTAGAAAACAACATTTTTTTAAATTTTGGCTAAAAATTGCATAATCATAATTAAAAGACCGTTTGGAACACTTTCAAAATAGATCAAAAGATGATTGGAGTGGGACAGAAAGCACATCTGGTTTCTGTTATTCTGAGTCCAATGTTTTTAAGCTCTCATCAATGACTTCAGAGTTGCCACAGCAACCTTTTTCACCCTTAAGTTATTGTAGTGATTTTCATTACTTATATTTAATGCTAGATCTATTTAAGTTCCTTGCATAAACCTCATTATTTTATTCTGTGATAAAAACAACCCTGATGTCATCATCAGAAAAAAATAAATTAAAGTCACATAATGAGTTTGTTAAAATAGGAAGAGGAGAAGTAATGTGTACCAGCAGCTCCTTTAATGCTCTCTTTTTTTTTCAATTTACACAGTAATTCGTCTGCCTCGTAATTGTCGGGAGACTTCTATAATGTGCTGCCATCATGCTACAGTAGCTGGTGCATAATTACAGTTTTCTAGTCTGTTGTTTATAGATTCTTCAAGCTGTGATGTTCAGTACTCTAAATGAGATTTCCAAATTTCAGTTGTGTTTTTGATTCTCTTGTGCTTGACAGTGTTGTTTATTTGAAGTGTGCTGTAACAAGAGGAATGTAATTTATTTAATTGGCTGGATGATAGTGAAGTGTTCTGCATAGAAAACATTTAGCATAATGGGCAGAAAAGACAAGGAAGAATGCATTGGAATAAAAAAAAACTACTCACAAAAGACAGCAAAGGAGAAAAAAATCAAAAGAATGTATTTATTATTTTCATTCATGAACATTCATAGAATTCTTATAGACTTGTCAGATATTGTAAATTAGCTGTCAAACTCTTGCTAACTTCTTTGCACAAAGAAAATTAACTGCTACATCCAAGAATTGACTAAATTAAAATTTTGGGGATTAAGATGTTTTTTTTTTTACCCTTTATTGAAATTCATAATTAAAAATGTACAATAAAAGCAGCAATTTCGAAATGAACAGGAAAACCGTTCCACTGCCCCTAGTGGAATGATGATGCACTACAGGGCAGAAAAAAATTATAAACATGATGTTTTTTAAGGAAAGTTTGGATCCTGCCTATGAGATAGGGGTCTAAAAAATCCAATATGGTACAGATTATTATATAGAGTTAAATGAATTGTCATAATCTCAATCTTAAATGATGATGCATCAAACTGTTTAGATTCCAAGCTGTAGTTGCAATATTTTGTGAAAAAGACGTATCTATGCAGCAGCATTTAAAGAGAATAGCTACATTTGGAGGGCTAGACATCCTGTAACACCATGCTGGAAAACAATGAGTCTTGTCATTCAAAAATATGCAACCAAATGACTGTATAGCCCAGCACCGTGCAGCTCTTTTATGCCTCCATTGTGGCTGTTTGACTTTAAAGAAAACTGTAATGGATTTGAATAATATTGGGTTTGTGGTTTTAGTTAATCAGTTTATCAGTTCTGTCATTTATTTTTAGATTTTTAACAAGTCAGATAACTGAACAAAACTATGGAAAAAGATTTCATCTATTGTCACAGCGGTTTATCATCAGCATAATCTTAAAGCACACATTTTTATCTTCTGGTGCACACAATTATCAAGATGCCAGGCAAATTTCTTAATGTCTATCATTATAATTGCATGGGTAGATTAGAAATGTGATTCCACACCAGTGTTGTGAGGTTTATTTTTGATAATAACAGGAGACATAGGATGAAGGTACACTAAAGTCATCAAGATAAAAAAAAAAAAAAAAAACGTCATGTGTGACTTTTTTGCATTTTTATTCCAAGTAAACAAGCTGCAGCAGGAGGATCTTATTTGACACAGTATGTACTTTATTTTGAAAGGTTCATGCGCTGCTGTCAAAATTGTGCATTTTTTTTAAAGGAAAAATGTAAGACTTTTATAATTTAATAATTAAACTTAATTATAATAATGAATTGATAAATGACCACAAAAACATTAATAAAATTACTTTTACCTAAACAAGAAAGTAGAGCTTCGTGGGTCACATTGTGTTTTTCTTTTTTTTTTTTTTTTTTTTATAGGTAAGAAATTGGTCCAACTGTCTCTTTTAGTGATAAAGGCATTGACTGTATATAGAACTGGACAAAGCAGCTCTGACATCAGCATAGAAAGGGCCATGCCTCCAGCACCTCTGCTGCCATTTGGAGCCAGTCCACAGGGACTGATCCAAGTCTGTCAATGTTTCTAGGCCAACTACTGTCACCAATCAGCAACGAGCTTGTTTGAGGGCCACACCCCTTTCACTGAAAGCAGCTCAGTTGAATCTGTCAATCAAATGTTTGAGGTGGGGGTCAACAGGCGGCACATGCTTTTACTGGGGAATCTGATTGGTCAGTTTATAACCTGAATAACTTGCAATAAAGAAAATACTACAAGAAGAGGTTAAGAGCATCTCTGTCAGAATAGAATGGTTATTCTGACAAATAGGATGAGTAATGGCTGTTTATTTCTCAATAGGTATATAGGATTTTGGCTTCTTGGAGCCAGCAGGTACTTCCTGTTTGGAGGGGGAATGGGTCACTAAGTCCAGTGCTATCATACTGTTGATGGTTAAAGGTTGCAGACCCCTGGTATAGGAGATAAGAAAAGTTGATAACATGGTTCATTAGTTGTTTTCATTTTCATATTCAAATAGACCTGACAAAACAATACTGAACAGTAGCACAGAAATGGACTAAAAGGTGAAATAATCACACCATGAAGGCAAAAGGTCTCAAATATAAAATACAATCATAAAAAGGCACAAATGCTCATTTTTAATAAAAGACTGGAATGCAAATTAACTTTTTTTTATATATTTGTACTAATGTGGTGCTACTTAGCAGACAATGCTGATCCTCATATAGCTACAATCAGTCATCCATCTGTTAGACTGATGCTTTTTAACTTTCACTGTCTTCTTAAGTCTTCTTTATGTATGCAAGCAGACAGAGTCAGATGTCAGAGTAGATTAATCGGTTCCACGTGAGTTGGCTCTCTTTATGCATCTTGGTTATTTGAATTAATTGGAATATGACCTTCATAAACAACCGCACTGATGTTTGATTAATCCTAACAGCAAGCAGTCAGGTTTTCCACTGCATGCAAATGAATTATCAATGATTTCCTTTCTATAACATAGATTTGAGACTCGGCAGATTTGCAATCTGTTGCCAAAAAGTGTTAGTTAACATGCAGAAGCATGTGCAGAGGAGCAATAAGCAATACCATCCAGATGATATGCAGTTCAGAGGAGCCTTGAGCTTAGTATGGTGACAAGACTGTAGTGAGTTTCTTTTTCAAGCACTGAAAACATTTGCTGCTTTATGAGTCGAATCCGACTACAAAGGAGGCTTCAAACTGTTGAGCAGCTGAAATCCCTTTTTAGGCAAGAATGGGAGAACATTTCACTGTTACAGCAACTGGGCTGTTCAGATTTTAAAGACCTGCAGTGATGACAGAGGTGATGCAACCCAGTGATAAACAAGACGCTGTCCTTTTTTCTTTTTTTAAAGGTGCTTTAAGGTAGCTTCAGATGAGTTTGAGAAAATTAAGAAACATTGTTTTCAATTATTTTTCAGGCAAAACAAATTTATTGAGCATGTTTAGAATTTAATTGAATTATTTGTATATATATATATATATATATATATATATATATATATATATATATATATATATATATATACACATTTTTTTTTCTTTCTGTTCTATACCTGTAAATATGACAGATGTATGAAGGAGAATGAAATGTAGTATATAAATAAGTCAACATTTTCTTGTTAGGAGTCATGATGCAACATCAACACATATTTCTAAACTGTCCTCAAATGCTTCCAATGCTGAGGTCTTAATGCTGCTTGTTTTTTTCATGTTCTTGTGTTAATTATAGGCACTTTTTTCCCCTCTAACAAAACTTAGTGTTTATTACCTTTAATTCCAACTTGTGCTGGTCATTTTGTAGTGTCTTATAGAAAAAAAAAAAGAATAAAGCTGCAAGCGACATTGTGTGCTGGGCGCTCCTTTTGACCTGCCCTCACTGGTTGAGTCACTTTCCACATCTGCCACCCTGCTCAGAGCTTAACTTGACAAAAAAAGCACTTTAAAAAATGCTGGCTATTCTGTTGGTTTTATCTCCATATCAACCACTTTTTTTTTTTTTTTAACTTTTGAATTTCTTTGGCAGCTGATTTTGTTTTGTTAACCACGCATACATTAATAATATAGTCACATGTTCTATCATTTCATTCAGTTTGAGTCATTTGAGAATTCAAGTAAAACATTTTCACAATATTACAGTAAACAAAGATCCGTTATTTTCAAAGTAGCTGCCCAATGATGCCAGAAGAGTTAGGAGACAATAGATTGTTACTCCCTACTCCCTAGGAGGAATTTGAATTTGTAGAAGGTATAAAAGCGGATTTGATTTGAAAATTCAAGATGGCAGCCTTTTACTGAGGTCAAAGGTCAACAAACCTAAGGTCGTGGTTGTAGACTTAAGCTGGTGGTGTGTGTGTAAACTTTTATGAAGATTGCAAAAGTTTCCTTTTCACATATTGTGGAGAAATGTGAACATCATCAAATTTTACACGTAACTCAACATGCCCACAAAGCTGTAGGTCCTGTGGCCATCCCATAGTAATTTCAAAAATGTCTTTACATGTGCCCGACATGTGTGTTTTGATTTTGTTAATGGATTTAGACATTTTAGAGCCCCGTAAGGGATTTTGGAACCATTCTTTTTTATGTTTTCTTCCACTGTAATGTCATAACTCTTTGGGGAGAACATTCCCTCTGCCCAAAATTCATTTCCACTAAGTTTGTTCCACTAAAGTACTAAGTGTGTGCAAATTTTGGTGAGCTGCAGCATGTGGCTGGAGTACAATTTTTGCTCAAAGGTGCATAAAAAAGAAGAATTGCGAAAAGAATATGGTCCCTGCAGTTAGTCACCGCTGCGGGACATAGTTAATTGCATATCACTACCTACATTTTGGATTTGTCACACACAAGACTTTCTGAGACCTTCCACATTCCATTTTATGCCATTGATTTTTCCAAGCATGCAAAACGTGGTAACATGTCCAAGTATGGCACCTCACAAGTGACTGTAACCTAGCAACAGATTGCTCTGTCGTTTATGTGACATCCTAACAGATTCTAAAGCATTAAACATCTCCTCACCTTTTTAAACTGAGCTCTAATAAAGAACATCTTGGCTCCAGAAGAGCTGCTATGCATTCATGTCTAGTGTGTATGTGCAGTTGCACAAAGCGCATTCGTATGTGAGTTTTCACTTGCAGAGTGGTGAACTTAATTGGCTTCAGCTGGGTGCGGAGGCACAACAATAGCTTTAAACACACACAAACACACACACACACCTGCAGTCACTATCAGAAAACTCCCATTGCAACATGAACAAGACACTCATAGCTTGACTGAATCCAAACACTGAGGCGTATTGTGGTGACCTTATTTGGAAACTTAGCTTATTGGATTGTATACAGCAGCACCAAATAGGAAAAGTGTGTTCATGTTAGGTTATGGGTGAATACATACATACATAACTGGTTTAAAAAAGAATACTGGTGTAAATTTTGTTTCTCTAATTGACTTTCAGAGTTATCTGGCCACGCTGCATGGTGGGAGAATTTTAACACCCAACTATAAGTTACGAATTTAAAAAGCTGCAAAAACAGAGCCATTTCTACATGGAACCCTGCACTGGTCTTCATGGATTGTAACTTTTTCTTTTCTGTACCTGTTGTGTTCTGCCTTCTTTTTAAATACAAATAAATATACATATGTGTGTGTGTGTGTGTGTGTGGGTGGGTGTGTGTGAGTGTGTGTGGGGGTGGGGGGGGGGGTGCTGGATATATATTTTGAAAAACATTGAAAATACATTTTTATTCATGAAAAACACTAAATGAACAAATATATCATAGTATTTATGTTACTTTAAACTTTTACCATCTTTTTTAAACTAATTATTTACAGTCAAAGTTTTTTTATATTTAGTGGCATTCAAAAATATGCAAAAATAGTCAATACACACAGTGACTTTAAATGTCTTTTAGCAACCACTGAAACTGGATTTGGTTTAGTAATGTTTAGTCAAAAAGAAAATAAGAACAATTAAAAAAGGCAAATAAATTTTTAGCTGTTTTCCTTTTTTTAATCTATTGTAATCATTTGTTTGGCATCTGTCTCCAGAAATTAAAGTTATTATTACATTATATTTGCCTTTGAAATTACTGGTACATGAAAGATATAAGGTCTAACATAAAAAAGCTGTATAGTCAGCTGGCCAAATAAAAAAAAATCCCTTTTTTCTCAAAAAGATTAACGTATTTTAGATATCTTTTTAACTATTTTTCAAACTTGAAAAAGTGAAAAAACAACTGAAACGTCTGAGGAGATGAGCATTTGAAAAATATATAGACATACACAAACAAACCCTCACACATCTGAGAAACCTGATTGTGCCGTTTGACAAATCTGTGTGTCTGGAAGGACTTTCAAAATAAATAGTCAAAAAAAGATTTCTACTCTGAAAAATGTGGCAAAATTAAAAATGATGATACACCTTACTTGGAGATGATTATTCATACTTTTTTCTCCTAATTTATTACTGTGATATAATTTGACTTATACTTGTTTTACCATTGCTTTTAAAACGTCAGCAATTTGTCCAAAACTTTGCATCAAGACTTTGTACATTGGTGCCCAGACAAATTTAGATTTACAAATTTTACTTCATTTCTAAAACTTTGCAACTAAAACACCTGCATACATTGTTTACCTTTGAACCTTTTCCGTGTCGTCCTTTGAGGTCAACACAGCAAAAATGTCTAGCTATTCCATTAACTTTTGATCACTTTTGAACTTTTGATTGTGCCTTTCAAGCACTTGCCCTTTGTTTTTGGAGCACCCCGCTTTATCATTACAACAGAGCAAAGATTTTTTAAAAGTCTGGTTTAAGATGTTTTAATTCAAAAGACATTTTAGTTTATTTTAAATGCTCTTTTACTGCGACTAAATCTTTTTTTTTAGCTTGTCCTATGAATGGGATGGTTGTTCCTATGACCGGTTTCTGTATTCTGTTCATTTTTATACTTCCTTTTTATATTGACAAGCACATCCCCGTATTTTTTGGACTATGGCAGAATCTGAATTCCTCCCCTACCCTTCTGGCTTCTCCTTATGGCTTCAATTGTAGGGGGATTTGAACTTGTCCGGACATTTTTTTTAGCCTGAAGCCGTTGTGACTTGAGTCCAAATTTGAAGACACTATTTTCAATATCTCTCCGTTTGGAGGGTGAAAGGTTTCTTATCCTAAATTAAGGATTTTTCTACTTTTATACAAATATTAACCGACACCGACCACTCGAAGTGTAGATTTTGATGAAGATGACCAGAAAAGGTATTAATGCCTATGGAGAGCTTCTTCTGTCCTGCCAGACAGTGGCCTGAAGCCACAAAGAGCCCATGAATGGTGATGAACCAGAGCGCACTGATCCAACTTTTCATTGAAGGGATTAAATTCCAATTGAGTGTTTTGGTCACTTTCTTCCTCACCAGCGAACACACAGAGGTTAGCAGTTTAAGGTTAAAGTTAGAGGTTAATGTTTTCCTCTCAAGGGCTAAATGTAAAGGCAGGGAAACGCAGGAGGGGTAGGGGACAAATTGGGATACAACTTATGAGCTGCATCAGCCAATACGAGCCAATAAGAGAAAAAAAAATCATAAAGTAGTCGCACTTTTGGGAGAAATTCATTTAACACAATAAATGACACAAGGAACAATTATGGATTTGTTAAATTCCTCTGTGTCGCTTTGGAACAATACTGTCAAACCCAGCATAAAGCTGAGCTGTACTTCTTCTGTGTTGCTATCAGAAGAAAACTGATTCACACACCTACAGTGCCCTTTAGCAGTTGTTTTATTTTTTTAAATCACATGATGCTACGTTCACAATGGGCTTTCAAGTGACCACTTTGAATGGAAAATCTACGTAAACGTGCATACAGTATATCACACATGCACGTTTTGGTTAGCTATTTGTTTATTTATTCATTTTTAAACCAAGTTAAGAATCCAACAATGTGTCTGGTGTTCTTTTTCTAAAGGAACAAGGGGTGCTTTTCTCTTTTTTGGTATTTTCATTACCATGTTAGGATAACCATGGTGGAAACATTTTCATTATCTTGAAATATGCAGGCGTCTGCTTTCATTTGTTGCCAAAAAATTGAGATAGGATTGCACACAACCTGCCAGACACACACAGAAAGCCACACACAGATGTCGATAAAATTCACCATCACAATCCCTAAGGTATTCCTTGTTGAAATAACTGAAAAGGAGAGATGATATTAGACCAAGACTAAACAAGAAATTTGAAGTTGAAGAGTTTTGTCTGTAGGTTTTCCACTTCAGTACACAAAGCACACTAGATAGAAGTGAGACATTTGTTTTCTGCTTGCAGGGCTGCAGGAACAAAAACAGAGGTCTTTCTGGTCAGGAAATGTTAAACTTCAAAACAAAACCCGGGTGTAGAACACCAGGGAAATCCTCATAGGGTCCTCCTGCTGCAGTACAAGCGTCTGAAGTGTTGTAAGAATGGACAATACAACTTAGGAATATAGCAACAACACAGCAGAGATGGCAAGGATGGCAATTTTTTAACGTTTTTTTGAAAAACCTTTGAAGCAAAGAAGAGGGAGTTTGGTGTTTTGTGCATTTGTTGAGAAAACCAAGTAAAACAGTAAACTGATGTTTAATGCATCCAGGTTAAACCATAGGTCTCATAATAAGCTTGCAGAAGTACATCACACAGCAACTATAGAGTGTTTTGTTTTCCAAAAGCTTGTCTCTAACCAGGTCAAATCTCCAGTGAAATGGCATCTAATTTTTCACCAGTGTACATGAAAAAAAAGAGAGGAAAAACAGCTTATGTGTTTTGTTGGTTTGGTTCAAAAAATACAGTTGCTAAGATGATTACCCAAGTGTTCAGTGGGGTCGAGTTCAGAAGCACTGACACACCATTCCATCCTCTTTACTAAAAACTCTGAGTGTTTACCCTGGAATCTTGCATGATTGAGTTCATTCCCTGAATGTGGAGATCTGAGATTGTTACTGTTTGCAAACTCAGTATCTTTCTGTATTCAGATAGCTTCAAACAGTTACAAGCATTTCATTCACTAGTGGGGAAAAATTATATACTTCTAAAGCACACTTCCTCCTTGTCTTTTAGACGCTCCCTTTTGAAGTTACCACAGTGAATAGTCTTCCTCCATTTACGCTATCCTCTGCCTCCTTGTTTACTCCAAACACCCTCATGTCCTCCTTGGCTACAGCCAAGAACATTTTTAGTCTTCCTCCTGGCTTCTATTCAGGTAACTCAACCTCAGTATTGTTTTATCTGTTGTTTTAGGGCTGTAAATTGTTTTCAAGCTAATTAGGTGGGTTGTCATGGTTACATGTGGTTTTGACATGCATGGCTCGTCAACCAGATTGATAGGATTTAAAAGGGGATCTGCTCACCTGTAAAGTGCAGGGGAGGAGAGCTTAGCAAGAGGTGTTTGTTGTTTGCCACAGTTATGGAGTTACAGACATTATGATATTGTTTATTAGCATGTTCTTACTTTTTTGAGAATATTGACATTTTGTCCATGAACTGTGCAGTTAGCAGAAACCATGATGACTGTTCCCCTTTGCAAATAATACATATATAGGAAAACCAGACGGAATTCCCCATGTCTTAGTCTTAGTCTCAAAGCAGCGTGTCATACTCTTATCCTCTTTATCCTGATTGCCTGATCCTCTCAATCCTGTCCATCTAAATCCCCATCATTTTCCAAAGAGAACCTCAACATCTTCAGCTTCGTCACCTATTCTCCTCCTCTTTCTTTATCAGAGCCCCTTTCTCTGAACCATGGCTCACCAGTCTTTCACATTTGATGACACTTGTCACACATGATACCTTTCTTCACCCTTTCCTATCGTCTTATACACGCCTCTTCACCTTTTTTCCACACTCTTTGTTGCTTTGGATGGTTGACAGTCTTCTACCTTCTGCTCCCTGTAACCTTGCTGTTCCACTTGAGTCCCCCTCATCTACACACAGACATTCTGTCCTGCTGCAGCTGATGTTCGTTCTGCCCCTTTCCAGAGCAAACCTCCACCTCTCTAGATGTTTCTCTACCAGCCCCTTGCTCTTACTACAGATCATAAAATCGTCTGCAAAGATCATGGTCCACAAAATTCCATTTCTAATGTCATCTGTCAGTCAGTCCATCACCATAGAGCTCAAAAAGAGCTCAAAACTAATCCTTGGTGCAGTAACACCTTCACCTAAAATGCCTCTGTCACAACTACTGCGCATTTCCTGATTTTCTTACAGCTCTAATACATGCCCTGCAAAACTTGAGTGTACTTCTCTGTCACTCTAGACTTTGTCTTAGAAAACCATAGCATATCCCCCTGTACCTTGTCATTGGCTTTCTCAAAATCTACAAAGTCTCAATGCAGCTTCTGGTTGTTTCTGTACTTCTCCAGACGTATACTCAAAGCAAATAATGTATCCATGATTCTCCATCTCTGCATGAAATCACTGTTGCTCACAAGTACTCACTTGTGATCTCCACACCTATTGCTCATAATTTCATTGTGTGACTCTGTTCTTTCAAGAACTCAAGGGAATTTCCCTAGGGCACTACCACACTTCTCCATTCCTCAGGCATCCCCACACTCCCAAAGACTTTGTTAAACACCCCAGTCAGAAACTTCCCCCTTTTTCAAAACCGTTCTTTTACCTTCCATAACTCCTCAGGTATGTGTCAGGATCAACAATATTTCCCTCTTCATCCTTTTAAATGCCTTTTTTAGTTAATCTTTTGTGACTTTTGCTGCTTCTTGCTCCACAAGTCTTCTTCTTCTTCTCTGTTCTCTCTAACTTATCCTCATTAGTTAGCTCTATAGTTCTCTTTCTATCTTTAGATTACATATGAGGAATCTGTCAACATATTTTAATCCCTGGCCTTGATTAGCCTAACATGCTGTACATAATTTCTTCTTCTTTTTGCTTTTTATCAGCAACAACACCAAAACAACCACCTCTTCCTCCCTTTATGTCCAAATTGTTATAGAGGTCATCACACAGCTTTTATTTGACCGTTACCTCCTCCACTTTCATTTTGTCTTTCGTTTAGTCATCTCGGAGAACATCTTGATCTCCAAAAGCCAAGTTCAACACGTCCCTAAATGACACAACGCACTACATTTTTTTAAAAATTATTTTTACCTTTTTTAACTTCTACCACTTGGTCCTCGTCTCTGTCCTTTATCTTCCTCACCACTTGAGTCATCCTACACACCACCATCTAATGCTGCCTAACTACAGTCACCCTCGCCACAATTTTGCAGTCACTATCCATTGTAATCCATTAGTTTGCAGGCTAATTCAGTGTAATTCTTACTAACTAATTTCCTTACAAGTCAGTTTTTCTACATTTGGTAAAAGCTGCATGAAATGCACAAAGTAGGATCAGCTATTCCCTACCAATGATAAAAAAAAAAAAAACAGCCTTAAGGGTAAGGTAAGGGTTAAATTTTTTTTTGAATCCATTAATAAGATCAATGTAAACAGTGGCCATGGAGAAATATTTTGCCTTTGGTGTAACAAATGTATAAAGAATTTCATTTATTACATAAGAGACTTTAGAGAGTTTTTTTTCTAACCAAACAATTTTGATCACACAAACATTTTTTAATGTTCACTAGTTTTGTTGATATTAGAATTTAGTATGCTATGCTGTGCAATATTTCAATTGTTTTGACTTCTACTCTTCATGAGTCTACACAGCAACACACAATATGCATTTAATGCCACTTCCAAAGCAAAACAACGCAACTCAGCAGCCTTGTGGTAGAGTGTCTGCCCCAAGACGAAAAGGTTGTGAGTTCTAATCCACTGTCGAGTCATACCAAAAAATTGGATTGGGAGGTTAAACCACCAAATGAATCAGCTGTGTCTGCAGCTTAGCAGTTCCCCAGGGTCAAATGCGGAGAACAAATATCACACAACTAGGTGTGTGACGACTATTGGGACCTAAACTTTTAACACAAACTGCAAGGCAAGAATTGAAATGGACAGTAAGAAGAAACAAATTACTGTACCGAAGAAGTGAAAAATTTGATTGTTTTTAAATAAGCAGATTATATCTGTCACTGCTCTAAGCTTTTTCCAACAGTTTTTTTCTCATTTGCTTCTGATTTACAGCAATTTGAATAAAAACATTTTCAAAAATGGAGTTTTAATCTCTATTTTCTTTATATTTTTCTTCCATCATGAAAAAAAATGCCGGAAGAACATGGTAAAAACACAAAAAACACAACTTTCATTGGAATAGCTTTTGGGTAACAAAAAAAAATTAAAACAATGTAATTTGATTAAAAGCAAACATCCCAGTGTCCTGCTAACAATAATTGTTAGGTAAATGAAGTGAAAATTAACTTTTTAAAGCTAAATCAGTGGTTGCAGCTAATATATGTAAATAAATATGGAAATGATATTCAACTCATGTGCTCATTTAATGATAATTTAAAATTAAATAGACTTGTACAAGTGCATATTAACAAAAAGACCTGGACTAAAGTGGTTATGAACTATGTATTTTAAGCCACAACCAGACGAACCATGCCTATGAATTTATTGACATAATTTGCCAGCAATATATTGAGGGATTGGTAAAATAGCATAATTTCTTTTTCTTTTGCTCCCACTTCCTCATATATTCTATATTTCAACTCTGGTTTTCTCCAGATTTCATGCCGCCAATTTTTTTTATTGTTGGCATGATCATTAATGTAGACGGTGGCAGTAGGGTGGCCATCAGGCATGCAGAATGGGTCGCTTTTTATATATTCCTGGGCTACTGGGTGGCTGGTGGCCTATAGAACTTGATTTGGAGCCAACCAGAGACACTTACACACCGTCCAGTCAGAGCTGCTGCCGGCCAGTATTTCTGGCTGCCACCAACTTGTAGCCGCCCAGCTGTCGCCCAACTTTGCTATGGCGTCATTTCCGCCTGTCACAGGACTGCCAACACACAATATTGAAATATACCTGGGTGGCCACTGACCAAATGTCAACTGTTAGAAAAAACAGTCTGTACTCTAAAAATATTTACTTTTTATTGAAGCGTCCACAGCCATCACGTGCCGTTTAAAAATGTGACTGTGATTACAAATACCACCACGCAGCCACCTGCTGAACTTGCTGAAAAACTTGCATTTGGGTCACAGCAAAGTGGTATTTTGGGAAATGTGACCCTAATCTAAGTAAAGGAACTCTAACAATTATCTGTTACTGTGATGGCTGTGGAGGCTCTGTGTTGTTTTTTCCCCTCACTTCCTTGTTTTTCAGAGCATGTGAGTGGCAGGGGGTGTGTCAACCACTCCAGAGACACCTGCACTCAATCCTCTCATTAGCTCACCTTACTTAAACCAGTCTACCCACCACCACTGTTTGCCAGATGATTCCGTCAGGTTGTCCATGTGATTCGACTCTTGCCAAGTGTTTTTTCCTGCCCAGTTGGATTATTCCCTGCCTCTATTTTTGATTCGGCTTTCAGCCTTTTAAACCAGGCAACTGTGCTCACCAAGTTGGACCTCCGTAATGCTTATCACTTGGTGAAGATTAAAGAGGGGGATGAGTGGAAGACGGCATTTAACACGCCGTTGGGACATTTCGAATACCTCGTTGTGCCATTTGGACTGACTAATGCTCCCGCTGTTTTTCAGGCACTCGTTAATGATGTGTTACGTGACATGCTGAATAGATTTGTGTTTGTGTATTTGGACGATATTTTGATTTTCTCCCGCACTGAGAGTGAGCACGTTCAGCATGTCAGACTTGTGTTGCAGCGGTTATTGGAAAATAGACTGTATGTGAAGTCCAAGAAATGTGTTTTTCACGTGTCCTCTGTTACTTTTTTGGGTTTTGTGTTGGGGGAGGGACAGCTAGAGCCCGATCCGTCCAAGGTCAAGGCCGTGGCGGAGTGGCCGACGCCTGCTACCAGGAAGCAACTTCAGAGGTTTTTGGGATTTGCTAACTTTTACCGGAGTTTCATTCGGGACTACAGCAGAGTAGCCTCTCCCCTTACCAGACTTACCTCAGTACGGGTCCCGTTTTCCTGGTCACCTGAAGCAAACAAGGCTTTTGTCAAGTTGAAGCACCTGTTCTGTTCTGCTCCTGTGTTGTGCCACCCTGTTCCTACAGCTCAATACATGGTGGAGGTGGATGCCTCGGAGACTGGAGTTGGAGCTGTCCTGTCCCAGCGGTCTGCCTCTGACCAGAAGCTGCACCCCTGCGCTTTTTCTCTCGGCGTCTCACTCCTGCCGAGAGGAACTACAATGTGGGGAACCGGGAACTGTTGGCGGTGGTTTTGGTGCTCAAGGAGTGGAGACACTGGCTGGAGGGTGCTTCTCAACCATTTCTGGTATGGTCTGATCACAAGAACTTGTCCTACATCCGTTCTGCTCGCAGGCTCAACTCTCGTCAAGCTCGGTGGGCCCTGTTCCTGGGCCGCTTCAATTTCACACTCACCTACCGTCCTGGATCCAAGAATGGGAAGCCCGACTCCCTATCTCGTCAGTTTGACCAATCTACTGGTGCTGAGCCTGGGGAGGACACCATTGTGCCTTTTTCATGTGTGGTAGGAGCTGCCAGCTGGGCGGAAGAGAAGGTCGTGCAGGAGGCTCAGGCGAACCTCCCCATCTCACCTGCGTGTCCTGCCGGTCTTCTATTTGTGCCCCCGTCTGCCAGGTCTGCTGTGCTCCAGTGAGGTCACAATTCTACACTGGCATGCCACCCTGGGGTCCACCGCACGCTGTTCCTGCTGCAACAGCGCTTCTGGTGGCCGTCCATGATACCTGACACCCGGGAATTTGTCTCTGCCTGCTCCATTTGTGCCCGCAACAAACCGTCTCATCGTCCCCCTGCCGGACTGCTTCATCCACTTCCGACGCCTCATCGCCCTTGGTCGCACATTGCTGTGGATTTCGTCACTGGACTTCCCCCGTCAGAGGGTTACACCGCCATTCTGACAGTTGTTGACCGTTTTTCTAAGTCTGCCCATTTTATTGCCCTTGCTAAGCTGCCTACGGCGTTCGAGACCGCTAATCTCCTGGTTCAGCATGTTTTTAGGCTTCATGGACTTCCGCTGGACATTGTTTCCGACAGAGGTCCCCAGTTCACTTCCCGGGTCTGGGGGGCTTTCTGTAGGGCCATTGGGGCTACACTCAGTTTGTCATCTGGTTATCACCCGCAATCCAATGGTCAGACGGAATGGGCGAACCAGGACCTGGAGGCTGCCATCCGTTGTGTGGCGGCCGATCACCCTGCTTCCTGGTCTACTCACCTGGCTTGGATTGAATATGCCCACAACACCTTGGTCTCTTCGGCCACGGGCATGTCTCCATTCATGGCATCTAACGGCTACCAGCCTCCCCTTTTCCCAACACAGGAGACGGCAGTGGCCGTGCCTTCTATTCAGGTGCACCTGAGAAGAGCTCGACGGGTCTGGCGTGGGGTCAGGGCTGCGCTGGGTCGTACGTCGGAGCGCAACCGAAGGTTGGCAGACCGTCATCGTGTTCCGGCCCCTGACTACAAGCCTGGACAACGGGTCTGGCTCTCCACACGTGACCTTCCTCTGCAGTGTGAGTCTCGGAAGTTGTCTCCCAGGTATATTGGTCCCTTTGAGATTGACCGTGTCCTGAACCCTGCTGCTGTCCGATTGAAGCTGCCTGCTTCTTTGAAAGTGCAGCCATCCTTCCATGTCTCCCTCCTGAAGCCCGTCTCGGACAGTGCTCTCGGCCCTCCGGCCGTGCCCCCTCCGCCCCCCCTGCTCGTTGATGATCACCCGGCCTATACCGTTCGCCGCCTGTTGGATGTTCGGCGGCGGGGACGCGGGTGGCAGTATTTGGTGGATTGGGAGGGGTATGGTCCGGAGGAGCGCTCCTGGATTTCTCGTTCCCTGATCTTGTCCCCGGCTCTTCTGCACGACTTTTATGTCCGGTACCCGCACAAGCCTGGTCGGCCGCCGGGTGGCGTCCGTTGATGGGGAGGTACTGTGATGGCTGTGGAGGCTCTGTGTTGTTTTTTTCCCCTCACTTCCTTGTTTTTCAGAGCATGTGAGTGGCAGGGGGTGTGTCAACCACTCCAGAGACACCTGCACTCAATCCTCTCATTAGCTCACCTTACTTAAACCAGTCTACCCACCACCACTGTTTGCCAGATGATTCCGTCAGGTTGTCCATGTGATTCGACTCTTGCCAAGTGTTTTTTCCTGCCCAGTTGGATTATTCCCTGCCTCTATTTTTGATTTTTGGCCGCTGCAAAATAAATGTGTTTTTTCCATCTTTGACACTCTGCGTCGGGGTTCTCCTTCGCTCCCGTAACAGTTACGGTACAAATAACACCTCCAATCTTTCAGAAACAAAGAAAATAATTAAAGATGGCAAATATATTATGACCTGGATGTATATGTTGTCTTGCCAATTTTTTGTAACTAGATTCGGAGCAACCAATTGGAGCACTTGTATGAAAACACGCTACATAAAAAAACAAACGAATTTCCAATGCTCATCCCTAAAAGCAGGTTAGTTTGTCTTCATATGAATCTCTACATGACAAATTAGGAAAAGTATTTAGCAAGTTTGACAGTATGAAAGTGCATGCAAAAACTGAAAGAAATGCTACTAAAAGTATGGCCAAAACTGTTTAGGTAGTGCAAGATTGTTTCCTGTGTCTGGCATGTGTGAGGTATTACTTCAGACATGCTTGGGAGGTTTTCATCTGCTGCAGTTCGTCCTTTAAATCCTGCAGAGAGAGGAGATGGAACAGGAGGAAACAAGAGGGCACAGCAAAAGAGCTTGACAATGGAGAGAATGAAGAAGAGTGGTGGTGAAATGCTGTTTTTTAGTGGAATTAGATCGTTCCTAACTGTAAAGCTCTGTACTCAGGTCTAATGGTGATGGATGGTCCACCACTTTGAAACAATAGAGCTTCCATAGTAAGGCAAACACACATAAACTCTTCAAAGTGGCACTTTTAAAGCTCCAGAAGTGTATTTATTCTGCTGAAAAGGACATTTTTGAATTAGTTAATTAAAATCAAAACAACTGAAATTTGCAATTTGCATAGCCAGATAGTCACCAACATTTACTTATGCACACAAACACTACTGTACTAAGGACAACACGGTGTAGTTCAGAGGTCTACAACCTTTAACACTGGAGCAATTTAGCTCGATTTCTCACTGAACTCAAACCCTATAGAAGCCACAAAGTCTGACTTCATCCTTTAAAAAAAAAAACTAAATTCATTGATGTAATTTGTTACTATTATGACAAATATAAGTAAACGATTGTTGCATGAACAAGACATAAAGGGAAGATTTTTTTTTTTTTTATGTGAAAAAGATTAGCTCTGTTGTCTCATGGTTCATCTGTTGTTCATCTGAGCTCAGTCTTCTGAACTCTTCAGCTAGTTCCAAAAGCAAAGCTAACTCAACTTTCATGTAACGCATGCATGCTGGCATGCATCAGCTGTTGACCCGAAACCAGAAGTTTCCCAGACTTTGGCAAATCTTATCAGAACAGACAGTATGTTTCCAATCTTCTACTGTACAATTTTGGTGATCCTGTGTGAACTGTAGCCTCAGTTTCCTGTTCTTGGCTGACAGGGGTGGCATCCGGTGTGGTCTTCTGCTGCTGTTGCCCATCTGCCTCAAGGTCAGATGTGTTGTGCGTTCAGAGATGCTCTTTTGCAGAACTCTGTTGTAGCCAGTGGTTATTTGAGTAAGTGCTACCGTTCTATTAGCTTGAACATTACATAAATGTAATGTTATTTCAACAAGACATGTAAAAGTCATGGTTGTCAGCTTGAGCCCCCCTGTAAGAGACGATGAACAATGCCCCATCTGCCAAAGTGGCTAGATAAATTATTTTTCTACCCGCCAAATTGAAGTTTTACCTGTATTTGGCGGTTGGGTGGGTGTTAATTTAGAGCCCTGTACACATATATGTAGAAAATTGAGTACAAAATCCTTGACTCTGACCTTTTTGGATTGATAAAAGAGGTCAGGTCAAGATGGAAAAAATATGTAAGAATTTTAAAAAACATTTGTAAAATATCACAGAACTCAATTATCACATCTTTATCATTTGACCTTAATTTTTTTGTTTTTGTATTAACATGCATATAATCAAAAAGTCAGTAAAACTATTTCTTGTATTGTGCAAAAAAAACCTAACATTGAATCACTTGTGGGGTAACCTTGGCAGAAAAAGCTGTTGTGCAAATGTTCTTCACACAGACATAGGGTCCCCTCAGACCAAGTGGGAAACTATGCAGCCGTAATTTGATTTATGTATGCTGCTGTTGCCCAGAAGAGCCACATTTGGAACTACAGGGAAACAGCTGGCTGATGGCTGGATCTCAGGGTCTTGTATTAGCACTGAATTACACCAAGTTATTCAGAATGGATTTTTTGAAATGCAGTGAAAAAAACAGGTTTAACACATTTTGTTTTTACAGTTCTGATGAACAGCTCTGCAATCTCCAAGAGGACGAACTGCTGTCACATTTGCTGTCCCTCAAGAGATAAAAACAGCATTATTTATGTTTTATATTAATAGTATAGATTTTCTTTGATGTGATTTTACAGTAAATCAACTTAATCTTTAGTTATACTAATTTAAAGTCCAATTTCAGTCATCGTTTGATCTATTGTAAAAGCGCTAGCAGTGATCTTTTAATTAGGATTTAAAAACAAAAAAAAAACAAAAAAACAACCTGTGTTGTTTTCTTGGGTCGTAGTTTCTACAGAGTGGCCATAGTTCACTAGAAATTTGCCTCTGGGTTGTGGGTGGGACTGTTGGCACGGAGCAGAGTCGCACTCCCTTCCCATCACTCAAACTGTGCCTATTTACACTCTCACCTGCTGACTTACAGTCCCACACTTTCCCAACCTAATATTACTGGTGCAACAAAAATGGTGAGCAATATAGGAATGATCCAGTTGTACAGTTTTGAGCCAGATACCAGCTCAGATAAAGAAAATAAAGACAAACGTGGATCTAGTGCTCTATTAGTTGATGCATTAGAATGGAGTGCAGCAAGGAGCTAGTGGCCTGCCCATTGTATTTTCTTTATCACATAAACAGTATTTTTCAAACAGATTTTTTTTGTCTGCTCTTGATCTGATTCACAACAATTTGAAGAAAGAAATACTCAGAAATACAATTTAAAGCTCAATTTCCTTAGATATGTACTTCATTAAAAAATGCCACAAGGACATATTAAAATCACCCACAACACAATTTTTTACTGGAGTGGGTTTTTTGAGGTGCAACAAAAAAAAATATTGTTTTCATAATATTAAATCCCTGATATAATATAATCTATTTTTTGGGGGGGGGGGTGTACAGACACTGAGCAAATATACAAAGGCCCATCTGTTCTGTACACATCATGGTGGATTTCATGAGAATTGCAGATTGCAAATTTCTTGAATACATTTTCTATGACGACACAATGAAATAAGAAACATAAATGTAAAATACTGCAAACTACAACGTCCTGTTCCAAATACTCAAAACAGCAGCATTTTATAAATCAGAATGAACACATTCAGGTAAAAAAAAAAAATTAAAAATAACAATCACAAAAAAACGGGAAAAAGGAACATTTTATTTACATTTTTGTGTATTGAACAACACTATCTGAAAAAAATTACTTGACTGATTTTTACATTTATGTATTTATAGCTTCTAAACAAGCCAACAACATGTTAAGTAAATGGCTCATTCACTATGCTGCATAGCAAACCAAGAATGATCTTCCTTACCAACAGTCTGACAGCAGATGCTGAACTGGCTGACAAATGTCAGGGTGCAGGACACTCCACAGACGTGTGGGAAGCAACAACACAGTTGCCCTTGCAGTGGGATCAAACATACACAATTCAAATAGGGGGGTACAAGACACCTGGTACTTTAAGTAGTAAAAAAGGAACATTTAGTATTATTTTTAATGATTAAAGACACACTCTTATCATCTTTTGATCTTTTGTAAAAGCGTTACCTTTTAATTAAGAGGATGCTGTTTTTTCAAGAGGACCTGTCTGCAGACATCAACGTCCAGAATTGGAAGTCATGGACTGAAAGTCTTGGACCGAAAACAGACGTATCCCCATATTGCTTGAAAAAAACTTGTGACTCTAACCATAATGTTTTTTTTCTGTTTTAAGTTTTAAAAAAAAATAGTTTTTCAACAGTTTTTAACACTTTTGGGTTAGGGTGTAGTTCCTTATAAATTCACCTCTGAGTTGTGGGCGGGACTATTGGAACAGAGCAACCCCAGCCCCTTCTCCTCCCCATTGATGAGAGCTCGCAGCAGGGAGCGTTCCAACAGCGTTTTTTCATCTGTTCCTGATTCACAACAATTTGTAAAAATAAATATTCATTTTCTTTATATATGTCCTCCATCATTAAAAAGAAGTACCACAAGAACCTGTTAAAAACACCAGAAAATAAAACATTTGAGTGGGTCTTTAAGCAAGCCTTAATCATGATCTAAAAAATAGATATTAAAAAAAAATGTAAAAGCATAATTTCTAGTTTAGTATGTAATGTAAACCAGACTTCACTGTCGTTTTTAACATGGATATATTTATTTTCATTTTAAATCTAGCATTTAGGGATGTGTTTATGTTGACCCCAAACACAACATCCAAGAACTGGAACAGACCACATAAATCTGTTATTGTACTGATGTGACAGTGTCTAAATTAAGGCACAGTGTTAATGTGCCTTCCAACTTATTACTGTCTCTTAAGGGGTTGTCATACTCAGTAAAAACTGATAACTAGTTTTGTCTCTTTCTAGCCATGACATGTCTGTGTTTTAAGTCCTGGCTGCTTTGTGATGCTTATTTATTTAACCTGACTTCAGGCTCTGCTAAATCAATGCTCACGCTGCCTGTCACAGATTGCCACATGTGACGCACAGCTGCTGCACACAAATGTACACATGCACACTTTCATGAATATGATTAAAAAAGCCTAAACACTTTTCATCCACAATGGACCATTTGTGAGTCATTTTTATCAGAGGCTAGGCATTGTCTTACTGTTTTGTGCATTGCATGTGAATATATCTACCATTGGCTTTTTTGATTCATTGATGTCATACATCCTTGCATTCCCTATTCTATGCATCCAACTCCCTAATCCCCCCTACATCTCTCCCTTTTACAGTTGTACTTTTTTTTACACCCTTTTGCTCTTGTCAGCACCTGCAATCCTCTTTGACATTTCTCCCATAATCCTACAGCACCTGGAAGTTGAGCCCTGCAGGGATGACACTGACATTTTGGAAATGCACTCCAAGCAGGATAGTCTAAATGAGGACCTTTACATTCAGATGCACAACCATCCTCCACACCAGATCAACATTTTAGACACAAGCTTAGTTTTTGACTTCTGCACTTAGACTTTATTCATCCATCAATCCATCCATCTTCTATCCTTATTCCTGGGCGCTGTTATGGGAATGCCAAAGCCTTCCCCAGCTACTGAAGGACAAAGGCACCTGGACATTACGGTTCCATTGTAGGACCGCGCAAAGACACACAGCCATACACATTCACACATAGTCAGTAAGTTTTAGTCACTGATCAAACTATGAAGCATGTGTTTAGACTTTGAGAGAAAGCAAGAGTCCAAAAGGAAAACTAAGTGATGTGTTTTTATGACTTTTTTTTCAAAGGACACCAAGTTTCCAGATTTCTGTTTTTTCCAGTGTTCTTTTTTCAGTGTCTAGAGTTTTTAAGTTTACAACTTGTTATTTATTTTTGAAAAGATCTAATAGATCTTAAATAAATCAATTTTTACAGGCAATTCTGGTGTAATGTGGTACTGGTAACAACAAAAAGCTCCTGTCTGTGTTTTAGAGTAGATGAAAAGTGTAGCTATGAAAGATAGCTAGAAATATTTTTTTAAATGGGGTAATTTATCAAAAATATCCAAAGAGAACTGTTTTTAAATGGCTATAAAGCATATCGAAGGCCCTTGATCCAGACGGAATGCCCATAGAAAACACACACAGGCATAGGGAAAACATACAAACACCACACAAAAAGCTCCTACCCAGGATTTGAACTATGGCTTTCTGGCTTTGAGGCGAGAGTACTAAACACTAAATCACAGTACCCTTTAAGGTACACTTAAAAGCCTTCATTAAAAAAAAAAGGCCTTATGTTTTATAATTCGGAACACCTCATCAATGGATTAATTCTGGGCTTGCTTACTGATGTGAAAAAAGGATTTTGAGAGATACAAGTTGCTCTGTCAAAATGTATTTATTTAAATGTATTTTTTACAAAATGCAAACATGGTTGGGTAGTATTGTGAATAGGCTAGTGTGGCTAACGTGTAGCAGTGTCAGACTGTTTTCTTTGATTATTTGTTTTTTTATTTTTGACAAGGTTGAGTTAGCATAGTCTGAGTAATGTTTGTTTTAGCGGTATCCGTCTATTTTCATGTGTCGCAAACAAGGTTGGAAGCTACAGCTACTGTGAATATGCTAATGTGGCTAACATGCCTAACGTGGCTAATGTGTAGCATGTTACAAACAAGTTCTAAACTTACTGGGATGGAAGTTAAAAAATCTAAATGACTGACAGACCCATCGCTGACTCTTATGTTCTGCTTAGTGCGCCTTATGTATGACAAGTTCAAAAATTAGCTATCCGTTGATGGTGCGCCTAATAGTCTGGTATGCCCTATAGTGTGAAAAAAAAAAATACAGCACTTACTTTTGTCTTGTATAATTTATTTTAGTTATTTTTACTCCTACTCACATTTGAAATGTAAACTAGTAAAAATCTCTAGAATTCATCAATATTGTTTGTTACTGTGATGTGAATAGCTAAATGGTTGCTTTATGTCCAGTCAAAGTTCATTAATGTAGAAATGAATGTGCATCTAGAATGTGTCGCACCAGAGAATCATGTTTTATTTAACATCTAGCCAAACATCAATGATTAAAACAACCACCAGGAACATAAGAAGTTTCATCATCATGAAATATTTAACAGATTTCTCTGTTCTGAAATGTGAAGGGCATGTGTGATTTGGATGCTGATCGACACATCTCAGATTAGCTCAAATGAACCATGCCCATGCAACTAAAATGACCGATTTTAAACCAAACAGATCAGACGAGAAAACACACAACCAATACTTCTGTAGTTTCTAACCATTTTATTTCATGATAATGGCAACCAAAAGCTGACAATACAGTAGAGCACTGATGACTGGTAAGTAGCAGAGAGAGATTCAATAAAGCTTTGAGTAACTGCAGCAGCAGTACTTTTGTTAACCCTTTAATCTCAGCTAACTGCTGAGTCAGGTGGTCGCTGAGAGTATGGATGTGTACACGTTTGATTATTTATGCATTCTTTGAGTGAGTGTGCTGCTCTTGAGTCTCCTTTGTAACATGCATACTTTTTGTGTCCTCAAAGCATTGAGTGTATGTTAGCTGATTGAATACAAATACTGTAGGTGCTGTTGTCCAACCTTAAAGAGTGTCTACTGTGCTAAAAAGCCGAGAGATTGTTGCACCTGTGGTCTCAACAGAGGCACACTTTTCACCAAAAGTAGCAAAACTTGGGCTTACTGCTTTCAGTGCAAATTCTGCTATCCACAGAAGACACTCTGTTTGGGAGGTGGGCACCAATTCTACCTTCAGGGCTAGATTCAAAACTTTCCTGGTTGATGCTGAGTCATGTCTTTGTCAATGTAGCTAGAAGTGAGTTCTTCTGGGGCTTTTCTTTTAACAAAATGTTGGGATTTTTTTTATACAGAAAAGCTTTCCTCTTTCTGATCTCTTTAAGTAAAAATGTAAAAATACAAAAATGTTTCTATATAATAGCAAGTGATCCTTGTTTCGGTGTCTGCATGTTTGATGTCCTCTCTCCTTGTTAAGTCTGGTTCTGCTGTCCTTGTCAACAAAGGTTGCTCCTCTCCACTGTCATCCAGTGCATGTTCAGTGGCTGACATTTTCAAACTATTAATTAGACTCATATTAAGAATTTTATTAAATTGGACTTGAAGAATGCCATCATCAATGAACTACATTGATCACGTTTCTATTCAACCAATCACAAATATATCTTCTAGTTAGAAGATGTATTTAACACTGGAGCTTTAGATTCTTTTGACAACTGTAACTCTTCATCTGTTTAGACAATTAAAATAATTCCAGCATATTCCGACGCAGTAAGAAAACAGTTCTGCACTGTTGTGCAACAATTTACAGTAAGAGTTAAGAGCTTCTGCAATCAATGTAAATCACCTGATACAAGCTGTGTTCACTTGTGCAAAACGTCTTTGATCGGATTAGAATAGAACTGTGTACATGGGCCCTGAAAAAATGTATCTGATTATAACAAACATTTACATGCGCCACACTTTCGATCAGAATAAATCCTTTTGACATGCACTGAACTGTACAAAATATTGGAAATGGTTGTAAAAGAAGACACAATGAGTTCCCTGGTAAACAAACGAAGCTGCGGCATAGAGCGAGATGATCTTCCAAGCATGCTTTATTATTGTTGTTATTTTTTTATAAGCTCATAACTTACTAAATCTGTGCGGTCTATTGCCTAAAGTCCTTATGTGCTGCATTATTCTTGGCCACATGGACCCAGAAAAAGGGTTAGGGTTTGGTTACTATGTACCAGCAATGTGCATCTTAGCCACATGTAAATACGTGGGAATAACATCAGCCTTTATTTTGTCTGGACACGATTGGAAACACTAATTCACATGATTGTAGGGTTTCTCGGGACTGCACGAATCAGCATTTCCGCACTAAAAAGCCACCAAAGCCTCCACTGGACCGCCACACGGTCTACCCATAACATAAAAGCCAGTGCTGTAATGACACACAATTGGAAAAAAAATGTTTACATGCGCCATGATAGGATCAACAACCCACCTAGCTCAGTCGGAAATCATTTCTGAGAGAGTATTTCAAATGGCGTGTTTACATTACGGATTTTTATTTTGATCAGGTTTTTTTCCTAATTACTTTTGGCCAATGTAAACACAGCTACTGTTGGAGGAAAAAGGGGTTTTGCACCGTACGCAACACTTAACTTAAACACATCTGTATCAGCTTACACGTAGAATGCGTAAACAGTCGAAAAGTTATGGTACTTCAAAGAATGTGTGGTATTTAGGTACCACCGCAACATCTCTTCAAAATGGTCCGATTTGTAGATGATCGTCTCTCTAAATTGTTGCCGGACCTACTACAGTCTTCCTCCACCCTGTTCTCCACCAGGAATTACATGGTTTGGCCTTTTACCTTTTACTTTATCTGCTGTTGATTATCTGTGTTTAGCCAATAAGGAGCTTCAGGGCGCTGGCCCTCGAGGCCTGAATTTGGACACCTTTGCTTTACATTCTTTTGACTACCTTAACTGTTCAATCGTTTATGTATTTAACGTAATTCCTGTGGATTCTGAATTGGAGAAAAGTAGCTTTACTCTAATATGCAACACTTAACGTTGGGAATGTTGCATTTAGGTGAAGAGCCAATATGAAAAGCCAGTTATTGCATCAAAATCAGGTGATTCACATTGATCCCACGGTTGAAGAGTTACGATTAAGTGTTAACCAGGTGATCTGATATTTACTCTTTTATGGCCTGAGTTTTTTTTCCAAGAATGCACAACTGAAGACACAATTGTTCCAAAGCCTAACTGCCAAAGAATATGGACTTATTTTACAAACATTTGTCTGCAGCACAAATATTTCTTTACTTGCGTTTTAAAGATATCTCCTTGTTGAAAAAAAAATTGCAGTTCATCTTTCGTAGTCTCACAAATTTATTTTAATGCAATTATACATGCTTTTTGTTTTCACCAGTTCACTTTGTTCTGCACCCTGATTGGCTCCTCCATACTGTGTCTCCTGTACAGAATGTGTTCAACTTACTACATTTACATAAATCTTTGATCGCAAGCAGATCTTTGTTTTCATTTTATTATAATAGACTTGTTTTTCTGTTGAACTTTTTGAGTTTAAGCAAGAGAGAAAAGTGTGAAAATGCTCATTTGTGTCTGAGAAAAGTGTATAAATTGTGTAGAGAGGAGTTTTACAGCCTTAAAACATCTGTGATCCCACTTTTCAGGTTGTTTTTAGAATATAAGGCCTGCGACAGAACAAAGTGACAGGATTTCAGGTTGCTTTGTTATTTCATTTTTGGTTTTTTATATCTGCAAAGTGACTTGAATTTACATTGATTCCACATTTCTCCATTGTAGTCAATTAAAACAAATCTACAATGTTCTGTGGTGAGGAGACTTTTGCTTCCTTGAAATATGGACTCACGATGTCATTAACTTTTTTTAGATTTACGATTCCTATCTGCCTGACACAAACTCTATTTTGGAGTTAAAACATTCCTTGGGAGACATGGTGCTAAATTAGGTTTAGGCATAGGTTATCACACATGGTCCTATATTTACTGCCATTTGCTTTCCAGAGCCTCTGAGTGATTTAATGACTCCTGCCAAGTGATTTACAAAATGCTTCACGCTTAGATATCTTGATGACTTAAACACTATACACATCACATAAAAAAGTCTTAAATACTGCACCTTAAATGGCTGCAAGTCTCTGCAAAGAAAGCAAATAAGAAATGTGCTACTAAAGAAACCGTAATCACAATTTTTTGTTCCTATTTGACTGTATGTTCCAGATGTTAAGGATTGCTATGTGCTCTCCAGTTTTTGGCAAATTTAAATTCACTCACCACCTTTCAGGAGTGATCTCTAATAGCACGTGGAATAAATGTATTTATATCTGTTTTAAAGTGGGCCCAATAAACATTCAAGCTGGTATTTGTGTTCATGTCTAGTTTTGTAAATAGGTCCCTGTGCTGCCCATTTATATGCTATAAAGGTCAGCACCGGAAAATAAAGTTCTTTGGAATCAAATGTGCTTCTATCTTGTAAATTATACCTCTATCCCACAAAGGCTGTTAATTCTTTTTCTGTCTTCTCAATCTATCAATCCGTCCATCCCTTCAAAATCCCCTCAGCTTTTTTAGTTTCACGCTTAAAGCCTGAGTAGAGCTCTTCCTGTGAGTGTACACTTTCATGTGTCTGTCTCTCCTGCACTCCATCCTGTCACCTCCCTGCTCTCATCCCCCACTATCTCCACTCTCTACACCCTCAATAACAGCCTGTGGTCATGAAATCTTTTACAGATGTGAGCTGGCAGACCTTGTGCGTTCAAGCTTGTGGGTGTGTGCGTGAGGAAGGTGTGTACCGGCGGACCTTGAGACCTGTCAGTGTCTCCCTGTGTCAAACAAAGGTGCTGGCATTGTGCCAGTCTCTCATCTCATACACCCCCCACCCCCAACCCCTCTCCTTCTCTTTTCATGTCAAAGAGAGATGTGGGTAATCTCACTCACTCCCAGAGAGATAAGACATTCCAGTGCATGGTTCAATATAAAAATATTAAATTTGGCTGATTTTGTTTAGATGCACTGCATTATTCTGTCCAGGAACCTATAGAGCTTCTGAATAAACCTTTCGGTGATCTTAGCTTGCTGCTGTTCATGCTCTGCATTAGCCTTTGTAGCCTGCTGGTTGGTGTTTACTATTTAATGTACCTTTCACATGAAGGACTAAGCTAAAAATTAAGATCAGGGACTTATGGATTGCATCATGGGGTTTACTGAAACGTGGCTGATGGTGGTAGTGTCCCACTCCGATCATCTTTTGACCTATTTTCAAATCATTCCCAGTGATCTCTTAATTATGCTGTTTTTAGCCAAAAAAAGAACAATTTTCTAAAGATTGGCAATTGTTCATCAGAAATTTTCGTCTGAGTTGTGGGCGGGACTGCTGGCGAGGAGTAAGCCCACCCTTACTTCCTATCATCCATCTGTTTGCACACTCTGCCATTGCTTATAGCCTCCCGCACCCCCAACCTAACATTGCCAGTGCAATATTAGAGCTATTTTGAGGAAGCTGTGCACGGATCTAGTCATCTACAAGTAAATGCATCAGAATTGAGCAGAGAGAGCAGGACCTTGTGCCCGCTCAGTGTATTTTCTACATCACAACTACAAGCTTTTTCCAAAGGAGCCTTTGCTTGTCTCTTGATTAACAAAAATTTGAATAAAGACATAGTCAGAAATACAGACTTAAGTAAAATTTTCTTTATATATGTTCTCTATTATGAGAAAAATTCCACAAAAAACAAAACACAGTTCACATCAGACTGGGTCTTTAACATTGGACACTGCTGTGGCTTTTATTAGAAATTGTAATCCTACAACATGAAAGTGTCCTCATTGTTGTCTTAACTTTTCCTATAATGTTTAATTCTGTTGCTCTACAGAAACATGAAAATTAACCTGTTGGCTGATCGTAAAGTAGAATCCTCTATGTTTGTGTAACGGTGACAAAAGCACAGCCTAATGTTTTTGGAGCTCTACTTTTTTACTTAATTACCGTAATTCCAGCTGATTCTGAAGAAAAAGAAAAGCGGTTTTGTGCTGATATGCAGCACATACAGTAGTAAAGTGCTTTAGCGTTCAACATCAAACCATTAAAATGACAAAATGTTTTTTACACTAACATGTAAAATCTTAAAATAAATTTAGTTTGTCCTCAGTTGAATGTTTTTCTGTCTTTGTTATTAGTTTGGGTTTTTTTATTTTATTGTTTGGTTACTGTGCATTTTTCTTATTTTTGTGCATATTTTTCTGCAAGTAAGTCAGTGACGTTTCTTTTGCACAAAAGACTCCTAAAAGGCTCTTAAAAGATAGACACAGTCGGTAAAACTGCTATGTACCACACTGTTTGGAAAATATTTGATCCATTCCAGCCTCAGTATTTATAATTATGAGTATTTTTACCAGGGGATTAAATAAAGATTCTGCCTGAAGAAAATAATTTTGCCTTAAGGTAGGCTTTCACACACTTTCAAGTAAATATCAGCAAGCGTTCAGATCAGTTTTGTATTTATGCTGAAATGAAGCGACATAGCACAAACATTTTGCTGACGCTCGATAATAAAAACAGCGGGTTCTCGTTGAGAAGTGTGATTTTGTAGCATTGCGTGAGGCAGCAACTTCTTTTCTTTAGAAACGCTCAAAAATAATGAGGACTAAAGTCAGCCTTCTTAGCTCAGTGCAGCATAAAAATAGACCCGGTATTTGAAGCAAAACATCAATGACTACATTGTACATAATATTTTTATGATTTTAAAAAAAATACACAATCAAACCTATATTCTGGGACATAGAATTTATTTTGAGTAATAAATCAGTTCTTTACTTTCTAGTTATTGTGCCTATACGCAGTTGACATCCATAAAAGGTGACAAGTCTGGGAATTATAAACAGCACACCTTATATTCCCATTGTTGGCATGTAATTGAATTTAGTCATGACTCAGAGATGAAACCTCGGGTATGAATAAGTCATGAAAGTTGAAGAGTTGTGTTATGTGTTTGCAACACTAAGACAATTTTTTTCTGTAGCTCATAAAAGAGGGAGATGGGTGCAATTTCATTTTCCACTTAATGCACTTTAAATTTGTAATGAAAAACTTAATAAAACTAAATACTTTGCAAGGATAGAGAACTGGTATCAGTCAGACAGGTATCAGGTACTGAGTCAGACCAAATTTTTAAATTGTTTAAAATGAATTCTGCAATGTTTGTTTTTTTTTTAACTGTAGGATAAAAAGAGATGCAAAGGACTTTTTTCAGCTATGATAACAAAAAATACCCATAAAATTATACTGATTGCAATCATTAAGTAAAGATAATCCCCTTTTTCATCATCCATCCATTTTCTCAACCTGCTTTATCCCTTTCGGGGTCACAGGTTTGCTGGAGCCTCTCCAAGCTACTGTTGGGTAAAGGCGAAGTGCACCCTGGACAGTTTGCCAATCTGTCACAGGGCACCCAGACCCTCCCACACACACTCACACCTAAGGACACTTTAGAGTATCCAGTTAACCTATAAAGCATGTTTGGACTATAGAAGGCAGCTGGAATGCTCATAGAAAACCCACACATGCAAAAGGAGAACATGCAACCTCCACACAGAAAGTTCCCAGTTGGGATTTGAGCCACTGCCTTCTCCCTGTGAGGCAAGGGCGCTAACCACTGCACCACCATGCAGCCCTATTCCCCTTTTTGCTTTTTTTTTTTTTTTTATTTCAATAATGCATTACCTGAAAAAAACAAACAGGTAAATGGTTTTTTCTTTGTATGTTTAATTTTTGTACACAGCTTGCTGTCTTTTGTCTATTTTAGCCTGTGGTTTTATACTTCTGCTTGTCCTTCTGTTCCTGTTGTCATTTTTTGAATAGATGTAACTTTTTTAGTATTCAGCTTTATGCTTGTTGTTGACCTTCCATCTTAATCTGAGCTGTTTTTAAAGAGCCCACGCTGTTTTCAAACCTGATTTTTGTGTTTTTTGTCTGTGATTGTAGTGATTGCTAGATGAAGCCTGATGCTTTTTGAATCAGTTTGTTCACTGATGGACAAAGCTGCTACTCTACCTAAGTTGAGTATTTCAAAGCCAAGGTCTGGTATTACATAGTGGTAAAGCATTGGGCAGCAAAAAATAATAATAATGTGCAAGTAACTGACATATGTCCACAAGCTCTGTTAAAAGTAAAAGTATTTCCAATTCTATTAAGATTTGTTGATACATTTGTGTAGAAATACACAAACATGTTCTAATACAAAATCATATTTATGGATTTAAAGCAATTCTTCCAAAAACCAATGTAAATTCTGTTTGTATGTGTTATTGGTTGGGAAGGGGAAGGGGAAAAGGGTGAGTTGGGTTTTTATTGTGTTTTTGCTTTTGTCTTGTTTTTTAATTGTAAAACAGGTCGAGTTACGCCAAGTATGAGAAGTGCTTTTTATAAATAAAGTTTCATTTGATTAAAGTCACAGGATTGTAAAAAGGAAAAAGCAAATCTAAACTAAACTGAAAAGGTGATGGTTCACTGTAACCAGAATTACATTCGGCATAAAAATAGGGTCGAGCAGCTTCTGAGTTGGCAGCTTCTACTGATTTTGCTGTGGGAGGAGGCTGTGTGAGGTTAGCTGGATGCTGGGCCTGATGGGCGCTTTGGCAAAGCTCAGTGAGATGAGTCATGACTGAAAGTCCTCCAGAGAAGTGACAGTCTGTCATGGAGATAGCGAAAGGTCATCGTCCATTAAAACACAAAGTTTTGCTAACATTTTATCCTCTGCCATTCTGAGTGTAGTACAGGCTGTGTGCAATATCAGGGCTGCAGCTGGCCTTTGTCTTCATTTGTCCGTGAATCAATGTTTTCAGTCTAGTGGCAAATATCGAAACTTCAACACTGAAAAATGAAAAACTCAACTGTTTTTTTGTGTGTGTTTCAAAGGGGGGTTCCTCTTGAAAAAAAAGCAGGTTTGCTGCTTTCATCAAACTATTGTATTCTCTTTTGATCAAATCTTTTAAATTGGTTTCTTCGCTTGTTTACCCTGGTGTTGTAAAAGACAAAAATGTGTTTTACCGGCCAGTTGTCTGAGAAAAAATAAATAGAGTTTGAGCATTTCCTTCCAGTAACGTGTACTTAATTTGAAAACTATTCCACTTTAACTTTGGACAACTTTAAAAAACATCAAAGGAATTTTAAAAACTGTTAGTTTGGATTCATTCTTTTTTTTGAAACGCAATCTCCTTGAACAACAAATGTACCTGGCAATCAAAAATGGATTCACTGATAGTTTGCAACAAAGCATAGCTCATCTGTACATTGTCACTACAGTACCCCTGCGACAGACCAGTCCAGGGGTGTCGCCTGCCTTCGCCCATAAGTAGCCGGGTTAGGCTCCGGCAGCCCCGTGATCCCGAAAGGGGTAAAGTGGTTCAGAAAATGAATGAATGAATGTCACTACAGTAGTTTTTTTTTTTAGGTCCATCATCAATAAACACATGCATGATAGGTTAGAAAGAAGTAACGTTTTAATCATTTATGGTTTTTTTACAAATATTTTTTTCATTGACATTGCCAAAAACAAAATCTTTTTTTCTGCTGTGGCCGCTCAATAATTGTGGTAGTTATGTTGTGAAAAAAACATTTGACGAAATCCTTAGCACTGTTAGTTTTATTTTTTACAAAAATCATAGATGTTTTAAGACTGTAAAACTGAAAGACATTGCCATTTTCACACTTTTCTTTCTTACTTGAAAACTTTCAAAATTCCAACCTTTGTTGGAACTTCAGACATGAGGTGCTGTAGAATGAAACCAAAGATCTCCTAGTAATTGAAAATTACTGTAAATTTGGCAAACTGAACGTATTCTGTACAGAAGACACGGCATGGCGGACATTGATTGACAGTGATCTATGGCCACTCAGGACACAGAGCAGTGCTGTTAAAAAAAACAAAAACATGCAAAATTGCACTAAAAGGACCGAGGAACCACTGTATAGTCCCTTGACAGACAGTGAGTCCGATTATAGGTTTTTGTTTTAAATGGTTTTCTAAAAGAAATGTTCAAATCTGCTAGACTTTGGTTGAAAAGAAATTAACAAAATAAAAACAATTCTATATCATTTCAAACTCATGAAATGGCACTTACAGTAGGTTTTGACAGAGGGATATCTAGTGTTAAAATATTAAAGCTTAAAAGAAACAAAAAACTTGATTGCCAGTGAAATTAGTCTTTTTTGACAAAAACAAGAGTACTTTTTGACCGAAATGAGGTGTGTGGAGGTTTGTCAATTTACGAGCAATGTAATGTGAATAAAAAAAAAACCCTCTGCTTTGAGCCGGTTTTTCCTCCTCTTCCTTCTTTTTTTAAGGTGTCCCTGAGGCCTTCCTTTCTGCTTTTTCATCGTTACCATTTTAAAGAAGCACCAACAGAGGCAACACCGCCCCCGCCTCCCCCAACCCAGGAAGGTCGCAACACCGAGTGTCTGCCCGACCACTTCCTTCAGCTCCTCTGGGGAACTCTGAGACGTTCCCAGGCCAGTCGAGAGACGTAGTCTTTCCAGCATGTTCTGGGTCTTCCCTGGGGCCTCTGCCCAGTGGGACATGCCCAGAACATCTCACCAGGGAGGCATCCAGGAGCCATTCCAACCAGATGTCCAAGCCACCTCAACTGGCTCCTCTCGATGTGTAGGAGTAGTAGCTTTACTCCAAGTTCCTTCCTGGTGACCGAGCTTCTCACCTTATTTCTAAGGGAGCACCCAGCCACCCTACAGAAGAAGCCCATTTTGGTTGCTTGTACCCGGGACCTCATTCTTTTGGTCATGACCCAGAGCTTATGACCATAGGTGAGTGTTGGAACAATGACCGACTGATCTTCTGGTGGCTATGTAAATCAAGCTCCTTCTCCGGTCATACAGGGACTGGACAGCCCTCAGTAAGGCTCCATGGACCCCTTACTCCCAGAGCACCCTCCACAGGATGCTACGGTTTGATGCGTTCAAACACTTTCTATAAATCCACAAAATACATATGGACTGAATGAACGAGCTAACACAAGCCCTCCAGCACCATAAAGATGGTGAAGAACTGTTCCACAGTGCCATGAGCAGGTCAACCACCGCACTGTTGTTTTTGTATCTAAGGTTCGACTCTCCTCTCCAGTACACTGGCATAGACTTTTCCAGGGAGGCTGAGGAGTGTAAATCTCCGGTAGTTGGAACACACCCTCTGGTCCCCCTTCTTGAGATGGGGAGCCACCACTCCTGTCTGCCAGTCCAGTGGTACAGTTACGTGTCAGCCAAGACACTCTCACAGCATCCAGAGAACTAACATACTCAAGAGGACCCCGTCCACTCCCGGAGCTTTGCTACCAAGGAGCTGATCGATTACCTCAGACTTTAGCTTGGGTGATGGACAGTACCACACCAATGTCCTCAGCCTCTGCATCTTCAAGAGAAGGTGTGTCAGCGCATCAGGAATGAGGAGATCCTCAAAGTATTCCTTTCACCGCCTGACAATTTCCCTGGTCGAAGTGAGCAGCTCCACACCTGCACTGAAAACAATGCTTTTCCCTCCTGAGATGCTGTCAGAATCTCTTCGAGGCCAACCGATAGTCCTTCTCCATGGCTCAGCTAGACGTTCAGACGTTCCCAGCAGAGCCTCACAGTACATTTAGTTCTCCCAAATATTTCCAGCCTCCTTTCCCGCCAGCGAATCCAACTCACCTCCAGGTAGTGATCAGTCACTATTGCAAGATTGCAAAATATACAATTAATGCACTTAATGACTGAGAAAAAAAATATTTGACAGTGTGACAAGAGTATGAATCAACTTTGTTGATTAGACAGTTCATTAAATGTTCCTGAACATTCTTTCATTAGTTTTTTTTTTTTTTTTTTTTAATCAGAGGGTTTTTCTGCATTTTAAAATTGTACAAATTTCAATATAATAAGGAGGGTAGACATGCTCCGAATTTTGCACTATGAATATTGGCATAGGAAGGTAGTTTCAAGGTTCAACTGTGGTTTCTGAGTGTCACAAAACTGGTTCACTTTTTAATGAGGCAAATCACCATGGCAACTTCTGCTAAGGGAACAGGTCTGCATAAAAATCTCACATCTGAAATTATATTTACCTAGTTGAGACCGGGTGAGTAAAATATTCATACATTTATCAGACTAGAACAAGTTGATGTAACAGTGACATTTTGTATGAAATTTTTGGACAATATCTATCACGCTAATTGATTTTAATTAGAATGCACAATGTTTCTTGTTTTGTTTGACTATAAATCTATGGATTTGAGGTTAAAACATATGCAACATTGTAAGAACCATTTCAATATTGATTAGTATATGTTAAAAGGGAGAAACTCTCATCAACATTGTCAAATCTATTTAAGTGGTAGCTTTGCTCTACATGTCTAAACATTTCTTACACAAAGTAAAAGGCGTAGGACAATAAAAAGATGGCTAACATACCTTAAGAAGATTATTAACATTTAAGACGAGAAAACTGTCTTTCATCTCTTTTCTTCTGTTTAAGCTTTTATAAAATTATTGCTTCAATATCAAACATTATTATTTAAATCAATTATTTAGCCCACCCCACCTGGGAGAGAGATATCTAGGAGAAGTGGGGGTCCGCGAAGAGGAATAATTTAAAATATTTTTGATAACCATCTGAAAAATAAATCTGTCAATGCCATTATGAACAAACTGTGTGTTTAAAGAGTTTTCATAAATTGCTATTAATTTAGCCTTTTTTTTCTTAAAGATTCACGCCGGTCATTTAAAAAATCTATTATAATAGTGTTCCCAGTGGTCTTTTAACTATGATTATGCTGTTTTTAGCCATAATCAAAAAAATATTTGTAGTTTTCTCAGACATAGTTTCTGAAGAGCGGCAATAGTTAATTAGAATTTTACCTTTAATTGTTGGCAAGTTCCCGCCCCCCTTTATGGCTTATGGCCCGCCCGGTGTATTTTTAACGCCACAAATAAACTCTTTTTCAAACAGCATTTTTTTTGTCTACTCCTGATTCACAACGATTCGAATAAATAAGTACCCATAAATGTAATTTTAAGCTTAACTTTGTTTATATATGTTCTCCGTCAACAGAAAAATGCAACCTGAACGTAGTAAAAAGAAAACACGTAAAACACAATTTTGATCAAAGTGGGTCTTTAAATCCTATGTGAGAAATCTTTCATAGTTTTTCCATTTACCAACATAAAATTAATAAGAAAATGTTTGATTGCTTTATAATGACTAAATACATTTTTTTTTTAAAAGTATGCCGTTTTTAGGAATGTATAGGGAAAATTCCTCTTTGCTACACAAAAAGGCATATACAGTATGAGATGGTAGGGTTATGAGTCAAATGCTTGACTGTCAGTGTTGAAGCTGAGCTTTGACTACTGTGTAGTCACCCCGTGGCTGTGATTACACTCTTATCCTGTGACATGCAAGCGTGAGCACTAGACCTAAAAGAAAATGGTAGGTGACCTGTTGTGAGATCGCTCCAGGCTCAACAGAAGCTCCCGCTGCAGGAACCTCCAAAAGGAGTGGTAAGTCAATTGTGTGGAATTATTCGGATCCAGAAAAGAAGATACTTCAAAGAGACAGAAACTGTGGAAAAACCCGTTTTTTTATTATGCTAACTTGTGTCACCTTTGAAGACATGCTCCATTTATCTGTATGACAATGCCAGCCACATGTATGAAGCCTAAATAGCTCAAAAACAGTAATATAATGTCTGACAGAGTTGAATTATTGAATTTAATCAAATACAAATGCAAAGAAACATGGGCCTGCATATTAGAGCAGTGTGACCATCTTCAGGTCTTCTACTATTTTTATAACATCGTCATCCTCAAAGTTGCTGTCATCAAATTTCTTTCAAAACAATCCTACAGTTGAAAACACTGCTGACAGCTTAAGGGCCATGCCAGAGGCAGGCATTGTATGGTGATTGCATCAAAGCTTTAACAAAAGGTCTATGCCTTTGCTCTTTCACCATTTGAAGTTAAGCGTTGATGCGCATGCATATTAAAGTGTCCTTAGGTTTTGAATTCTGACAGAAAATTAGAATTGTGGTTTGTGTGTTCATTTTCAAAATACATTTTCATGTGAAAAACAAGTTGATTCCTTTCACTTCCTGAAACACAAAGAAGGAACAATGACATTTTTATCTAATCCGAAATAGCTTTGAAATGAGACACTAATGTGTTTGGCTGTTAAATGGTCATAGGCTATTTGGAGTTAGGGATCGATTTGAATGTGTCCATTAAATATTTTAGTGTAAAAACACCTTATTTGAAATTACTTCTGCAAATGGGTTGAGTGCTTATTGTATTATGTCGTTGTAAGATTCCATTACTTTAAAGAAAATCTCCAGATTGTCATTTTCTTTTTAATTTCTAAACCTTATTTCTATTTGGAAATGAACAGTGATCTAGAAAAGTTCTATTCCTTTGTGGCTCTACTCAAAGAAAATCAATTTTATCTTAGGAGAATTGGCAAGAAATGTTGATGCAAATCAAATTCCAAACCTGTTGAGGATGAATTTGTCAAACTGTTTTTGTTTTATAAGTTTAGGTTTCTGGTTTATTTTTTTTCCTGATTTGCTCATTTGGTTTATTTAGGTTTCTTATTCCCTCCATCTGTGTGTACTTGCATCTGTGTACGATTGTGTGTATTACTTCTTTTCACCTGATCTGATTAAACATGAACAAGCCAGCCTCTTGTTAATCTTGTCTTTACATAAATTTGCATAAAACACCTGTTTTCAAGGTGCCATTTTCGTTCGGCCACATGTCCTGGCATGTTATCTCTTCATGTTGGGTGCTGAAAAGTTTCAGGTGATTTTTTTTTGCAAGTCTTCATTTTTCCATTATTTTTCTCATTATGTTGTATTTATTTGGACAGTGGTACCTCCTGTCTTTGTTTTTCATGTTATCACACAAATATTGACACTACGTCAAAGTTAAAAATCAATGAGTTTGAAGTTAAAAAAAACATCAAAAGGTGATTAATTTAAAATGATCAGGTTAAAGAAATGTCATGATCAGCAATGAAGGAAGATCCCCTTCACTATCATTTGCTTTAACCCTGTTTCGTAATTCAATTTTATTGTCTTTAATCCTGAACGCATTGCAGGATTGTGCGTTTTTGGAAAGCAGACTCAAGCCATGCCTGATACTTATTTAATTCAGCTTCAGTCTATTCCTGTTGGATTACTGACCATTATTCCCTGATCCTGTCATGTATTTGTTCTACGTCCTCCCACTCTTGCTGGACTTTAAGTCCATTACTGCTCCCTCCAAATTCAGAATATTTGCATACAGGTTAGATGAACATTTTTTGCCCTTTTTAACTCAATTTTATGTTTTTGTGTAAATTGCGAGCCACAAGGATTTCTTTTTTCAAGTAAAAGTAGTCTAAAGGGCAAACAAAAAGTAATGTCCAGACTAAAGTTTCAGACACTAAAGTAAATCCAACATTTTCAGCTTTGAGTTCTCTGTTAGGTTTGTCCAGGTGTGGAAGAAATGCTACTTTATCCGTTTAACTGTAGCTCCAGTGTTTGACATTCTTTTGACTACTGCGACTCTTCAACTGTTTACTCACGTTTATGTAATTCCAATGGATTCTAAAGCTGAATTCTGTTAGAATTCAATAAATTCCATACACGATTAAGAGGTAAAGGGTTTTAGTAGTTCAGAGTGTGTGTTATAAAGGTGTCGCCGGCAATAATAAAGGTGTTAAAGGGATAAAAATCCTGGAAATGCTGTTTTGTTTTAAAGAGGGTTTCTGCTGACAACTGTTCTGTTTATTGTAATAGTATTGTCTTACATTTTCTCTAGAGGCTTTTGAACTTTCAACAAAAGTTTTAATAGGTGCTGAGGTTTTGTATTGTGCACTCTGACTTTGTAGAAAACTTGCTGGGGTGTCCACTTTAGTGCTCCCTGTCACCTTTGATTGCTTTTCTCTTGTAAATAAGCTTGATCTGTACAGACTTTTGCTAAGTTGTTTGGAAATGGCTCTGTGATCCACCCAAGACTGCTGGGGAGCAAGAGTTTCTCTGTTAAGATTGTTGGTGACATTTTCTGCTTGACATTTTATTAACAACAAATAACACCAGCAATGTCAGGGTTTTATGAGTGATACTGCTGAAAATGACCGTCATTCAGACACATCCCCAGTAAACCCAATAAACGGTGAACCTCTACTAGAACCTCTGAATGTTCTCATGAATCCAGACATGGTGACGTACAACAGTGTATTTTGTTCTCATTTTAGTGGCACACATTTTATGTAAGTGTGTCCTTACGTCAATTCCTTTTTTCATAGGAGTTAATTGTGTTGTTTTCATTTTCACAGCAGTAACGTAACACATTGAAGCTGTTTGCAGCACCTTAGAAAAAGCATGTGCAGCCTTACAGAGCAAGACTGTATTCTGATTAACATTTAGGTGTTAGGATTTAACTTTCAGTAGTTGCTGTGATTAGATGCTGTATCATTTTAGTCTAATTTTTTTTAGCTGATAAAATTCTCCGTCTCTTGTTTAAATTTTTGTCCCATGCATTAGTTTTTAACATTGACAAAGACTGTAGTGAGACATTTTAGTAAGTAAATGTGCTTTGTGGTTGCTTATACTTAAAACTAAGATTTTTTTTGCATAAAATAAAGTCCTGCTTCGTAATGCCATCAATGCCATTTTAAAGTTGGAGTTCAACAAAACCTTAAAATATACATTTGTGGTTTCAAACTTCTGTTTGTTACTACCATTTTTGTATATTTACTGTGCATCTTTCGCAATCTATTTATAGAAGTATTTTGCACAGAAGGGTGGACAACTCACAACCTTCAGGGTATATTTCAATAATTAAATGGGTGACAGATGACAGTCAGCCAGAGAGAGGAAAGAGACTATTTTCCAAAGCTCAGTTAAAAACAGATCAATTTAATATTCTCATAGTATAACTTGTTTGTGCAGCCAGCACTAATTTGTTTGTAATCAACCTTTCTTTAAACTTCCTTTTACTGGCTGAGACTCCTCTCAAAGAGTCATATCTGGCACAAAACAGAACAGGTTTAAAAATGTTTTTGCTCATAAGCTGAAAGATATTATTTAAAAAAGGCTAGAAATGAATATTATGAATTATTTTGTGACTTAATATTATGACTCTGCTGTCATAACTAATATTTAATTGCTTTGCAAAAATTTGCCAAAGTAATTTGATGTTAGTTATAACAGAAGACATAACATCCATCTCCGTGACCCCTTTCAGGGTTGCTGGAGCAAGCCCTGTTACTGTTGGGTGAAGGCGGGTACATGTTGCCAATCTGTTGAAGGACCAAACAACCAAACACTCACCAACAACTTGGGGCAATTTAGATATAGCAGTCAACCTATGGAGAATGTTTTTCAGCACTGGAAAGAAACTGAAGTGCCTGGAGAAAAGCGGACGTTCCAAAGAAAACACACACATGCACAGGAGGACATGCAAACTCCATACAGAAAGGCACCAGCTGGGATTCAAACCAGGGCCTTCTCACAGGCAAGTGCGCTAACCTCTACACCAATGTGCAGCTTTTAGAAAAGATGCAAAAATGCAATGGCACCAAGTTTTACCCAATTTTCATGTAATCTTCAAAAACCATCTTTTGGCCTTGCTCCATGTTTTATCATATTTTCTGCACTCTTGTGCACATCGGATTATAAGGCCCACCATCAATGCATGGTTACATTTTGAATTTATGTCATAAATAAGTCGCACCAAACTGTAAGACTCATTAACCAAGACAAAAGAGTCAGAGATGAGTCAGTCAGTCAGACTTTATAACTGCATTGTTGTAGTAACTTGTTTCTAACGTGCATTAGCTAACGTAAATATTTGTCTTAGGATAGTTTTAATACCTGTAACTACCAACCTTATTTGCAACATGTAAAACAACAAGCTGATATCGCAAAAAAAAATGTTACTTTGACTACGCGAACTCCCAACCTTGTTAGTAACACGTAAAAAACAAAACACAGTGCAACACTGTTGTGTCCTCTCAGTCACCAAATCTTAAGACCCTCAAATTACGTACTTTACCATTTTTTATGTAAATGTTTTTTTGATGCTCTCATTTAAAATGACCTTCCATTCTGCTGTTCTCATTTGCCACTCTTAAAAAGTCTTTTGCCCCTCCTGCCCCCCCATAAAAAATGCTCTAGCACCGGCACTGGATTTAGCTAATGCAAATGTGAAATCTAATAAATGTAGCTGTGTTTTAGGAACTGTTGAGGCATAAAAAGGTGAAAATATATGGAAACAAAAATATTGCACAGGTTTAAATCATAATAGAAGGTGCAGGTCTGTCAGGGAAAAAAAAATCTGTGGTACTGAATTAAAATAGAACTAAAGTTACATCTTTCAAATCCAAATAGTAACTCGAACAGTAGGACACTTGAGACATTCTGCTTTCTCTAATTTTTTTCTTCCATTTTTTCATGTTGAACAAAGAATGCAGTAACAATACAGGAGGTGGACAATAGATTGGCAGAAGAACTTCATCTTCGAAAAAAAAAAAAATCATCCGTCCCTCTTTTTCTATGTTCAGAATGAATTTATGTATGGATGACTCCAAAAGGAACCTTTGATCACTATTGCCTTGGTGCCAACCTAAAGGATGAAAGGAATTTAATACTGACTTTCACTGAGCAGCAAAGCAGCTCTTTGTCAGAGAGACTGTTTCTCAGCATAAAAGAAAAGAAACACAAACCCATGCAACCTACTTTTGAAACCTTCCTGCATCTCTTCTTGAAAAGTCACGTCAAGACCCAAAAGAGCTAATTTTGTCAGTTATGCATAACCATATTTCCCCCTTCAAATTGCTGCATCTTTCAGAACAACAGTTCATAGTCACTGCTAAATTTGTAAACAGTTGTATAACCAAACATCTGGCAGTAACATTCAAAAGATATCAAAATCAACGTTTCTCGTGCGTTTTTGGAGCTAGTAGAAATGTAGGTGTATGCTTTAATTCTGTTAACTGTACGTACATTTTGGTTCTTGTAGATTAAACTATGTTTTGTTTTGCGTAAAGGAAAGAAACATGCATCCTTCCTTTTCAGAAATACCAGGATTTATTCAAACAAAATTATTTGAATGAATTTCAACAATAATAAGAATGATTTGTATTTTTAATCACTTTTTAAATCAAAATATGTATTATATAACTAGTGATTTAACTAAACAGAGGTGATACTTTAATTACTAAAAAATATTAATTATTACATAAAAAAATGAACTGAGAAGCAGTTTTTTGCATGATTTTTTGTAATTACTGTAAACTAAAAATAACCTTCAGATTTAATCCTTACATTTGCCTTTTTTCTTATCTAAGGACTATCTCAATTGTTTTTTCCACTTTTCCGCACTTTAGGGTGCACCGGTAACTAGGCACATCACCAATAAAAGATTTATCTTCAAATTCGTGTCATATAAGAGATACCGAACAACAAGACGCATTAAGCGAGACAAAGGAGTCAGAAATAAGTCTGTTAGTCAGACTTTATTGACTATTTTTACAGTAGTTCTACAACTTGTTTGTAACACATTACACGTTAGCCGTGTTGGCGTATTTACAATACCTGTAACTCCCAACTTTATATGCAACAGACTGATACCAGGAAAACAAATATTACTGTGACCACAGTAACTCACAATCTTGTTAGTTTCTTGAACAAAGTTAATGCTTTTAAGTGCACCTTTTTATGTGAAAAATGCAGTATTTTGTTACATTAGAATTTAGCATGTTAGAAAAACGTTCTGTACACTAAAAAAAGTTTAATAATATATAAAATGATTAATACCTAAAATACATTAATAACTTTAATAATAGTAACTAACTAATTACAATAACTTATAATAATAACTTAACAATAACTTTAATAATACAGTACTGAAGGGAGAGTTATTTTATTTTTTTTGTTCACAAACCAACTAAGTCTTGTGAATTTTTATAGCTTATTTGATTGCAAATATTACATCTTGCGCATAGCTATGTTGTTACTTTCACTTGAAGTTGCTCTGAATTTGATTTTGGAGGCCCACATGCCAAACACGTAATGCGTGGACACACAGAGGTCCCTTGGCTTTATATAATGGCTGATATGCTTGGTCACGTTCAGAAGACACCATGGTTATGTTTGTATGTGTGTCTGTATGTGAGAACAAATAGAGGACATGCAGCCTGAAGCAATGAATTCCAATGGATTGGCACTCCAAGGATCCATGCAACTCCTTAAACCACACATACAGATTATGCCAACCAACACACTAACCTGGAGCTTGTGAATGAGCCTCAGTAATGTTTTATTCAGAACAAAAGAAGAGCCAAAGGAAAATGCTAATAAAGAAGTTTTTGATTTCTTAAATCCTTCAGAGCAGACATGAATTGATTTGTTATGAGTTTTTTTTGTAAAATTCGTCTCTCTTTTTTTTCCCAGTATCTTCCCTTTTAATGGACAGGTATGCACTGCATTATTCAAAACTGCAGTTCAAACACATATAAATACTCAGAGGGGCCTTAGAACAAATGTGAATCTAAGGAGCTGCTTTGGCATTGAAGGCTTTGTTGCATTTGTCAGGGTCAGGTGCCTTGGAAAAGAATAGTCAGATGTATGAGAAACTAGCCTATTGGCTCTGTCAGACAGAGAGAGAAAAAGTCCATTCAAGCTGCTATTAGCCCTCATAAATGTGGTATCAGCTCACTGGTAATTAAAATGCAGTTTCTGAGAGTGAAGACAGAGAAAAATGCAAGGCAATAGCTGGAAAAAACAAAAAGGAGAAAAGCGTTGTATTTGTGAGTGCAGGGCTGTAGCTGTCAATGTATCAAATGCCGAAAAATGAAGTAATAATCTCTTTTTTTATACCTGTTCTGATTTGGACTCATGCATGTAATCTACTTCATTTTGGAATGCACAAGGTTCATGATTATTTAGATGCTTTTTTCTCCATTTTTGGAACTTTCTTTACAGTCAACTTGGTATCCAAACTCATGTTGTTCACCTTTCTGCACTACGGTCATCACAGTGACCATCAGCTTTCACTGATTTGCACAGAGAGACCCAGACTTAAATCTCCTTGTGGCTACATAGTTAGGCAGTAGCATGAAGAATCTTAATGTGCAAAATTTACCAGTTTTTCATGATCAGGTTGTGATTTTTCAAAAGTTTTTATTAGAATTCACTTTGCCCACAGGCCTGCCCGTTGCAGTGCCTGCAGCTGTCTTCCTTTGGTTTGACCAAATTATACAAATAACATGGTAGAGGGACTTGAGTGCTCGAGTGAGCTCAGGAGTTAGGAGGACTTCAATGCCTACGTGGGCAACGACAGTGGCACCTGGAGAGTCATGATTTGGCTTCTCTGATCTCATATTGTCCTGTTGGCTTCATCAAGCCAGGACCTTCAGCTTGCTTTGGGGCAGTTTGCAGCTGGGATAAGGGTCAGCACCACTAAATCTGAGCCCATGGCTCTGAACCGGAGAAAGGTAGTTTGCCCTCTCTGGGTGGGTGAAGTGCTCCTTCCTCAGGTGGAGGAGTTTCAGTATCTTGGGTTATGTTCACAAGTGAAAGGGAGATCAGAGCGTGAGATCGACAGGCAGATTAGAGCGGGGTCCACCGTTATGTGATTGCTGTACTGGTCCGTTGTGGTGAAGAGAGAGCTAAGCTAGAAAGTAAAGCTCTCATTTTATTGGTCCATCTTTGGTCAAATATTCACCTATGGGATGCCTCCTGGACACCTCCCTGGGGAGCTGTTCCTAGCATGCCCCACTGGGCGGAGACTCCAGGGAAGACACAGGACATACTGGAAAGTACAGTCTCTCGGCTGGCCTGAGTACGCCTCGAGGTCCCCCCCAAAAGAGCTGGAGGAAGTAGTCAAGGAGAGGAAAGTCTGGGCATCTAGCTTAAACTGCTTCCCCATGACACATGACATGATATGCAACAGTTTACCATAGTGAAGTGATTACACAAGCCACATAAACGAGCCAATTCTGTTACAGAGAAATGCATCACAAAGTCATAATATAAAGTAGTTTTTTCTCCACAGCAGAATCAGTTGGGATCACGTTAAATACGCAAACTGTCAAAGAGTTATAGTAAGTCAGAGAATGTGTTATTCAGCTGACCTTGGTGACATCTCCAGTGTTAAAGGGTTAAATTAGAAAACTATAGTGGCAGAATGTGGGCACTTCCAATATCCAGCACCACAAATGAATAAACAACCCTGTGTGGTATTGAAGAAGGTACTGAAAATAATTCAAAATAAATTATTTGGCCTTATTTGTTTGTAATTTTTGATTTTTTGCTTTTTGTAATTGTTACCTGTATAAAAAATACTATCACACAACTAACAACACTAGGCATTGGTACATGTATTTCTCCTATTGAAATGTTACCCAACTATTATGGTTCTAAAAAGGTCAGGCAGGACAAAGATGAGTATCTCAAATAGACAAACCCTCATCTTGTATCTGAATAGTCACTGATTGTACTTTTTACTAAACCTATAAATTTCATTTTTGCATTATAGTTCATATATTTTTATGCCAAGACATGTATAAGAAAAAAAGGATTGTGCTGTTGTGTATTGTTTTGTCAGTTTTATTTCCTTGGTTCTTTTCATGTTCTGTTTTTCATTCACACCAGGTTAATGTTCATAATCATCACATTTGTTTTAGTGAGTTACCCTCAGTGTATTCAAGTATCTGTTTTTCAGTTCTTCCTTGTTGGGTCATGGAACTTGTCACTCTCAAGTAGCTATTTCATTTTATTGTTTTTGCTTGTGTTTATGTTTGGGTCCTTTTTTTGCATGTTTTCTTTCTTCATGTTCTTGTTCCAGTAAGTGGCTTGGTGAGCTAAGATCTTACATGGCAGCTCATGATTGGATGGAGGAAGACTGCTGCCCACTCAGGATTGGATGGAGGAAGATCGGTGCCTGCTCCGCATTGGTTGAGGAGGCCTTATATACCTCCAATCTCCACTTCCTCAAGTGGGGAGAAGTTGGACTGTAGTCAGTTTGTTTCTCCAACCCACCAATGACGCAAGCATTTTGTGAAGCCTTTGATTGTGTGAAACTTCTTGGCAAAAACATTGTGAAAATCTTTGTTTAGAATTTAATGTTGAAACGTCATTCCAAGCAGTAGGAGTGGACTGCCATTTTGTTTGTGTGGTTCTTTTTTCCTGTTTTGGTTAGGTTTAGGGAGACAGTTAGACTCTGGCATTTATTTTGCTTTTTATTTAGAGGCTAGGTAGATCTTTTGACATCTTAGCTAGTCCTGTTTATTAGTTTGGCCTTTGGTCCACCCTGAAGTTAAATGCTTCATTTCTCCTTTTGTAAACTTGTAACTTTTGGAATAATAAATCCTTTTGTAAATTTCTACAGTGATTTTGTTTTGTTTTGTTTTGTTCTTCTTTCTAGTGATTGAGGGTTTACTCAGTGAGATTTTGGGTTACTTCTTTTTGTTGTTTTGCCCTTTGCCCCTAGATTTAAGGTGCATAACAGTAATTCTATGCTTGGAAAAGACTTTCCATCAAACCAAATTTTATTTATAAAGAACTTTTCATAAATATGTAACAAAATGCTTTACATAGTTAAATTTTTTTCCTACTTAAAACTGAAATAAAACATTCTCACACACACAACAAAAGCACACGATACTCCTCGACCCGTACGCACAAAACAAAATGAAGAGTAAAACTATTTAAAAATAAGATGAGGGCTATGTCCAAATTTCCTCCATACTCTCTAAAAATGACTTTCTCTAAAAAACTACTAAAAATTAAATAGTGCCGAACTATCTAGTGCACTGGATTTTAAAAGCAATACAGACACTATACTCACCAGTTTTCCTTTATAAATGACAAAAATGACATCACAGATTTCCCGAAGTACAATGTAATAAAAATGAGCATTTTAACAAGATTATTTATGGATACCATGTGTTTTGAAAATTAAAACTTGAAAAAAATAAAATGCATGTTTTTCACAAAAAATGTTCAAACACAAAACATTGTGCAACATTTTCAATCTAGTGAGCATCGATGCCCACTAGTTTTTTGCAGATACCTCTAGGAAATTTCTAGCGCACTCAGTTTTAGAATTGTAGATTTGTACAACACTACAAAATGGCAAACAAATGATATAGTGCACTATGTAGTGAAGACATTTGGACACAACTGAGAAGGAGAAATCTGGCTAGATCTTGAAGATTCCTTTTAAGAATTTTGGTTGTTACTACAATTGTGACTAATGTTGGACAAAAATTGACGTGTAGTTTTGAAAAGTTCATATGTTTTTCCTAAAAACTAAAATCCACAGTCATGTAATGATTTGTAAGAACCAAAATTTGAAATAAATAAATAAAATAAGGCCACCATTATTAAAAAGAAGACTAAAGTTAATGATATAAAACACTCGTCTTTAGAAATACAAAAATATGATCTTTGTTGTTGCTCATTTTAGGTTAGAAAACTGAAAAAATGAACTGATAAACACTTTTTTTCACCTTCAGCATGACTCTATGTTGTTTTTCTTTTTCTGTCATTCTGACTCTAAAAGGCCCCAATTGACTGAACACCAATCTACAGCCTTGACAGCAGGAAAAAAAAAAAAGAAAAGCTGTGAAGGAGAGACGTGCCACGTTTGGCTTAAGAGTCATTGGGGACTAATTGATTTCATCTCTCACAGATGTGACCCCCCTTTAACGCAAGTGGTTTTGCTGAATGATAACTGGTAAAAACCTGTTACCTGTCATCTGCTTTCTGTACAATTCAGTCCGATAAAATTGCAGGAAGACTTGACCTTTTAGCTGAACATTTAACTAGATTCCTTTTTTTTTAACTCTTTCACTCCATAACCTTCCCCATCTCTATTTCCTTTGCATCTTTTTAAAAACCATTTGTATCATTTAACATAACAAATGGGTTTAACTCAAATTTTGGGGCAGTTAGATTAAAACATTGAATAAATTGTTCAGTGGATATTTACTGCATTTTTTTTCATAAAAGTTTGTCCTTCTGCTGCCACAGAACAGATTTCTTTTCAGTTGTACTTTAAATAAAAAGCGAATTTGCACTGTTAAGTTCTCATCTTCTATTTGCTGTGGGATTTTATTAGTTTGTATACTACAATCAAACTATTGTTCTTCTGTTTCATTATTTTTTGCATCTTATTGTTATTTCTTCCATACGTCTTTGGCTCATCCAAATCTTCTGCATACTTCATGCAATATCTGGCATTTAAGTATCAAAATGTTCTGCTCATTATGGACATTATTGCTCTCTTTTGCAATTTCTTCTGCAACTTATGGTATCTTTGCAATTCAACAAAATTGCTGCAATTCTTGCCATAGAAATGAATAGGGAAGGTTCTTCTGTAACTCCAAACGTTGTGCAATCCTAACTTCTGCATATTTATGCTATTTTAAAAATTCAAACATGTATTTGTTCTGCTATTTGTGGTGGTTCTGCTGTTTTTTTTAAAAAATCTACAAATATCTATAGTTTTTGAAAATTTTCAAATTGTTTCAATTTTATAATACAATGGAAGTCAATGGGGAGTCCACTTTTTTCCCTGTTTTTGAAATGTATTTTCTCCTACAATTTTTCAGCTAGAGACACCATTCAAACTTGAAAATATAGTGGAGGGATTGGGATTTAGAGGTATTACTTTTCTTTTGGATATGTCATGTAGTTTTTGAACCACAGCTGTTTGAAATGAGGCAATTTGGGACTTATTGCCTGATTTTCACAGCAGCCAGAGGGAGTGAAGTCATTACTTAGAGTGTAAACACATGTAGAAATTCTTTTGAACAAATCGCTGTAACCACTGTTTGTCGTAGTGACACGATTTTTCAGCAAAACGTAGAAAAATCGCTGTAGATGCATAAAATATAACTCTTAAAGCAGTAGGGAAAATACTTTTGCCCCCACAGCCCCTAGACTGACACTAAGTACCCATTTCTCCTATACCTGCCAATGTTAAATTTTCCAGCTGGTTCAAACACCAACTCTGTTTTTAACTTGCGATTATGAGAACATGCTTGAACCTACAGACATGAAACTTTCACACATTGTAGCCCAAAGCCTTGTAATTCTTACAAGGGTTTAACATTTCTGATAATTGAACGACTTTTGTTTGGAGGTAGCTCAAAAAGCCGCTTTTCAATAGGATAACATGAGGTCTTTAGCTCATCATAAGATCAACATTTTAGTGACACTTCTGTGCTTTGTAAAACTGAAATAATATTTATGACCAGATGTATGGTTGACGGATGGCGGTCATTTGTTTGGAGCAAGCATTAAAAAGCTGATTCTGATGCTGATTCAGGAGATGTCCCCAGTGCCCTGCTCGCCAATTTTAACTGCAACCTTTATTACACACCCTTCAACCACAAGAAACACACCTCAACACACACACACACAAATATATTACACAAGGAAGGTGGGACTACTGATCTTCTGTCCCCTACCCCATCCCCGGTGCGGGGAACAGGACCTTCAGCAGCGGCGGCCTTGTCTCTTGGGTGGCCTACTGGGCCCGGCGGCCCCCTCCCCATGCAGCGAGAGGGATCCCTCAGTCCTCTGGCAAGTCCATGAGCGGGGGATCATATTCCATCTGAGCCTGGAGGGTGTCTGTGTCCTTGTGGTGTGGGTTCTGGTCCTTACCCTCGGGTGCCTGGCCCCTTCTAAGTCACAACATAGGAGAGCCTGGTCAGGCTACGTACTCCTTCGGGGACCCCCACTTCTTTTGGTCATCCCTCCTCTAGGTGGGGGTAGCTGACCCCCGCCGTGCTCTCTTCTGGATCGCCGCAACTACCTGGAGCTTCGGTGCGGGTCTCCCTTGGGGGGGCCCTGGCTCGTACCCGGGGCTGGGGTGGGAGGATGCTCAGAACTCCTGGGTGGTGGTGGGCGGCTTGTCTGGGGTGGTGGGGCTCTCGGGGGTGGGGCCCCGCGCCGGACGGCCCGGCGGCGGGAGTGCTGCGGTGGGAGGGCTGCTCACCTGGCTGGGCTGGGCCTTGCGCTCTGCGCTTCCGTACCTCACTGGGCTCGGGTGTTGGGGGCCCATGTGGTGGTCCTGCGGGCCCTGGTCTGGGTGCTTGGCCGGGTTGCCTGGCGGACGGATCTCCTCCATTGACCCCACAGTATGACTGCGGGGGCGGGGCCTGGTCTTCGCTGCTGCCTCGGCAGGGGTCTTGGTGTGGGGATGTCTGGGTGCTCTCCCTCCTTTTTTTTTTCTTTTCATTCCTTCATCCACTTCAGCTTAACATAACATTCACCTGAGCACAGGTGTCGGCTCACCTTTGGACCTTCAAATAGTGTGCGTGTCAGAATGTAATGCTTTACATGTGTTGGTTGGTATGCACAAGTGTGTGTGTGAACTGGATGTGGACAAGTTTGTGAACACTCTTGGAGCCGGTAAGTATGTTTGTAACAGCTGAGTGTGTGGACAGGCCCCGCCCATGCTAGACCAACATTCACTATTGTAAGGGGTATAAGCTCCAGCATTTTGTTGCCTGTAGATTTGCAACTCTACTTTCTCTTTCCATTAGTCAACCTCTAAAAATCTATAAAACCCCCTCTCTCTCTTTTCCCCCTTTCTTTTTCTGTCCGGTAGAAGAAAAAAAAAGAATATAAGAAAAAAAAATGCTGATTCTTCCAAGTCATGCTCCCAAGGTGCACCTTCTCACCCCTCCCCTCCTCCCCTGCCTCACAGGCACACGGAATGAAGAGTTTTCTCTTCTTAAAGTGGGTTTTTCAGATAGATTTTTCAAAAGTAGAACATATCTTTCTGTAAAACAAAGCTTTTAGAAATGTACTTGTATTTTTCAACATTTTTATCTTAATTACATGTCAGTTCTTGTTTGTTCTGTTTTATATGTTGCTTTTGTTTACACATCAACTCTCTTCTTCATATTTTTGGGAAACTTATCGGTTTAAGTTTGGCATCTACTGATGTTTTTAAAGCCAATTCAGCATTAAGTTAATGTTTCAGCAATATGCTAGCTGTTAGAGCTGATTTGGCATCTACCAAGGTTTTTCAAGGTAATTTTGTGGGGTTTTGGAACCAGGTCGATTCGTTGTTGTTAGTTTGTTATCACTTCCTGTTTTATTTTGTTGTATTTCCTGTGCTCACCATTTTCTTCTCAGGTCACTTGACACTTCCCTCCTTGTGTGTTCCCTCCCTCCTGGCACACCTGTATGTTGTTAACTAATCCTCTCTCCCTGTTATATACCCTCGTCTCCCTTGCACGGGTTGTCGGGTGGTTTTGGTTACTTCTTGGATTTATTCCTACTCTTTCGAGAAATTAAATGAATGACTATTCCATTTTGAGTGCCGTCTGTGTTTGTGTCCACACGCCAACCCTGACATTACCACCCGACCAGTAACATGGACGCAGCAGACGCGGAGACGGTACGGGCATTGCTTTGCCAGCAGGAGGAACAGATGTCCTGCCTACGTCAAGGATTACTGGAAATGTCAAGCCGTCACGAGCGACAACTTGCCGCATTGGGTGAACGATTTGAGCAACTGACGGAGCGTTTTCAACATCCGCCGTCTTTCCCTTCGTCACACGAAGGGAATGGCAGCGTGGAGCACCTACCTGCGCATCTCTCTCGGCTTTTCTGGAGGCTTTTCAGCAGGTGTTCCAACACACCAAGCCGGGCAGAGAAGCAGCTCGAGCCCTTATGCAACTACGGCAACGGGGAAGACGGGCAGCTGACTACGCCATCGAGTTCCGAACCTTGGCCTCCACTAGTGGTTGGGACACCACTGCGCTCATGGACGCTTTTGTGGAGGGACTGTCCGAGGAATTAAAGGACAGATTAATTGCTCTCGAGTTACCTTCCTCCTTGGAACCCCTCATTGCCCTGGTTATCAGGATCGATAACCGTTTACAGGACCACAAACTGGAACATGGCAGAATGACACCCCGCTTCCAACACAGTTCTGTTGGGCGCAGGAGCTTGGACTCACCTGACTGTGCTGTTTTTCCCACAGAACCCCCGCCTCTAGTTTCTGAGGAACCTATGCATCTTGGCCGGGGCAGACTGACAGTTTCCGAGCGACGGCGGCGGATGGCGGCAGGTGAGTGCCTTTACTGTGGCGGCCGGGGTCATTTCTGCAGGGATTGCCCCAACTCATCAATAAGAGTGGGCGCGCTTAAGAGCCGTGGTCTGGCTCCCACTATCCCGAGACCTGCTTCCTGTGTTTTGGATGTTCGGGTTATGTTCCAGAAAGGGGGAGTTTCTGTCAGAGCATTGGTGGATTCAGGAGCAGAGCAGAACCTCATGGACGCCGAGCTAGCCAAACAGGTCGGTCTTAAGTCTGAGTTTTTGCCCCGTCCTTTACGAGTGGTCTCCCTCAACGGCCAAGAATTAGCCACCGTCTCACGAGTCACTGAGCCGGTTCATCTGATTGTGTCAGACAATCACCACGAGCACACCCGTTTTTACTTTTTTCCTCCCCACAGAACCCACTGGTATTAGGTTGCCCTTGGCTAATGGCTCACAACCCAGTCATCGACTGGCCCTCCAGCCGTGTCTCCGGCTGGAGTGAGAAATGTCACACCACATGTTTGCGTTCAGCTCGGCCTCCTGGGGGAGATCCCGCCGTCCCAGTAGGGCGGCCGCCCTCACCTGATCCATTCAGGGTTCAGCCTGAATGTCATGACCTGACTGAGGTGTTTTCCGAGTCACGGGCCCTGTTGTGTTCAGGGGTTGCCCACAATAGGTTGCCAGATCGTCGGCGCACGCCAGCACCATCCTACCTACCTGGTCAGTTCGTCATGTTGTCCACCTCGCACCTCAGACTCCGGACAGAGTCGAAGAAGCTTCCCCCCAAGTTCATCGGACCTTTCGAGATCCTCAAGGTCATCAATCCTGTGGCAGTCAGACTGCGCTTGCCCAGGTCCTTGCGCATCCACCCGGTCTTCCACGTCTCTCAGCTGAAGCCACACGTCACGAGTTCTCTGCAGCAGCCATCCTCTCCGCCACCCCCTCCCCGCATCATTGATGGCCAACCGGCCTACACTGTCCGTCGCCCGTTGGACGTTCTGCGACGGGGTCGTGGTCTCCAGTACCTGGTGGACTGGCAGGGGTACGGACCTGAGGAGAGATCCTGGGAGCCTGCATCACGCATTCTGGACCCTGACCTCATTAGGGACATCCACCGACGGCACCGGGACAGGCTTCCCCCTGCGCCAGGCGGCGCACCTTGAGGGGGGGGTACTGTGGGGTTTTGGAACCAGGTCGATTCGTTGTTGTTCGTTTGTCATCACTTCCTGTTTTATTTTGTTGTATTTCCTGTGCTCATCATTGCTTCTCAGGTCACTTGACACTTCCCTCCTTGTGTGGTCCCTCCCTCCTGGCACACCTGTGTGTAGTTACCTCATCCCCTCTCCCTGTTATAAGTCCTTGTCTCCCTTGCACGGGTGGTTCTGTTTCCTTCTAGGATTTGTTCTTGTGTTCTCCTTCGAGAAATTAAATGAAGAACTATTCATTTTTGATTGCCGTCTGCGTTTGTGTCCACACGACAACCCTGACAAATTTAGCTTTTAGCTAACATTTCAGCAATATGCTAACCGTGTGCTGGGTGTTTTAATGAACTTCAGCAATTTATTATTTTTTTATTATTTTAAAACATTTCAGCCTTTTCTGCTAAAGGTTATGCAATTATGCATATAAAAGCAACAACCTTCCGCAATTCTGCAATCAAACATATTTCTGCTGGAAATGCAAATTTTCTAGTTTGTATTAAAATTGAACAAACAAATGATAAATATGAAGTAATCATACTCAGCTGATATTACATTAATTTAAGGTAGTCTGTTCCTGATTAAACTTTTACTCACTGGTAGAAAAGGCTCCTGTTGATACAAACTGCTCTGACTACTTACAATATTGTGTGTTTAATTTAACAGGCCCTGGAGTTCTGTGAGATTTAAAAAATATTTTGTGCATGTTTAGCCTTTTGACAGTTATAAGTAACTTCAATCAAACATTTTTTTTTAAATCTGCAATTAATATAAAAAGTAACTACATAAATGGTGTGTAAAGTATCTTCAACCTTGAGCTGCATGGAGGAGCCCAATGGAGAGTGCTCTCACTTTACAGCAAGACATTACTGGGTCAAATCCCAGCTGGGTCCTTTCTGTTGGAGTTTGCTTGTTGTTCGTGGGTTTTGTCTAGGCACTCCAGTTTTCTTCCACAGTCCAAAAAAATGCTCCATAGGTTAATTGGAGTCTCTAAATTGTCTCTAGGTGTACATGTGTGTGTGTGGCCTTCGACAATGTATTCCACCTTTGCTGAACAGTAACTGGGCTGGCTTCAGCATCACACGACCACAAAAGGAATTCAACAGGTTCTGAAGATGGATTTTTAATCTTAGGTTCTTTACAGCAGGATGCAAATTCAGATTTACTCTTTTTCTTTCTAGAATTGTAATCTATTTTGTGTCCATGGAACTCATTTAGAGTAGAATTTGGTTTACTTTTATGTCAGGGTTTGTTGTTTGTGTCTAAGTACTTTGGTCAGCATGTTTGATCTTTATTAAAAAACTAAGTAAACACACATAAAATTTGGAGTTCCCATCGACGTATCTGGTTTCTTTCAGTCCTTGTTTTCCTCGTCCAAGCTGGCATTTGACTCAGAATAGTACAGCTGGATTGCTCGTCATTTTTGCTGCACTGGTAATGTTAGGTTGAGGTTGTGAGGGGCTGTAAGCTAGCAATGAGTATGTAAACAGATGGGTGAAGGGAAATTGGGGAGGGTCTGCTCTGCGCCAACAGTCCTTCCCACAACTTAAAGACACATTTCTAATAAGATAACAGTCGCTCTGCAGAAATTTTGTTCTCAAAAACACACTTTTTGATTTGGGATAAAAAAAATATATATAAATAATGGTAATTAAAAGACCACTGGGAAGCCGATCAGAGTAGGTCTATAAGTAGTTGAATTCATAACATTTTGTCCTATGAGACAGAATTACAAGTATGCTAAATCATCTTTAAAAATGAATCTGGTAACTGCATCTTTTCACAAAAAAAACTTTTTTTTTTTTTTTAAATTATGAATACACTGATTAAACCTTTTAAACTGGATCTGCTTAAGTTGGATTTTGTCTTACCAATTGTACTTGAAAGATTTTTTAAATCTCACACAAAACCAAAGAATTTTGCTTACTCTGTATGAGTTAAAGTCAACTACTCACAAAAATCGAAGTCTTTGGTTTTGTTAGGAACACCAATTCCATATTTGTCTTTTATATGCATCTTCTTGGCAAAAAAGAAAATGTCTGAATCAACCCAAGCTGCAGGTGTGATCAGAATTCACAGCTGTGATCAAAGGTCACCTGCAGCTAAACTCACAGGAAGATCTACCTCAACAATCTGATTGTCAGATGAGATTGCGGCTGCGTTTTTATGTGATGACACCAGCTGTGTGCAGGAGTCTCTGTTAAAGTAGTCTCCTTGTTTTCTGCAGGTGGTCTGATCTGGATGATTCAAGCTTCTAGAATATTCTGCAGTGCCTCTGCAGCAAAAGGATGATCATCATTGGTGGATGTCCAGGAGGCCGCATGCAATCTGACAGGCAACATGGTTGGTCAATGTCCTCCTCAACGCTGCTAGACTATCCTCAAAACTTAAACAAGGATATGCAATAACAATTTTTGCAGAGCTACAGGAGGATCAACTGCATCCCACGGCCATTGGTGCAGTAACTAGTAATGACATTTTTAGAAGTCTGACATTTGTGTTGTGCTGGAATTCTATGTACGATACAATTTTTACCTTTTTGAATTAAATGACAAAAGTAACTTTCACGATTGTCACATTTCTAAAACGTACATGTATGCTCAAGGAAAAAATGAAATTAGGTTTTAAAAAATGTATAATATATGACATAATTTGATTCCAACATGTATATTCTTTATCAAAACTCATAGACGCATCCCTTCTGGTGAGCACTTCACTGAAACACAATCAGAAAAGGCTGTAGATTAAAAGGCTGTCAGTCCGTACAGACAGCAATTTAACTCAATTGCTGTCTCCAAAGTAGTTGCCACCAGGGGAACTTTTTGTCCTGTACCAGATGATCTTTGAAATCCAGGTCATTCCAAAAACAGAATGCCTAGTGATATTGCTTCCACAGAAGAAAAAAAAAAACTTTATGTAGCTGTGGCAGCTTAAGGACGCATACAAATCTCTTTAGTTTGTGGATATTTTCAAAAAAATTGGAGCCTGACATCCCTCAAGTGAAAGTTTGTTCTTGCAACAGCAGAGAAAGAAAAACCGTTAAACAATATGGCCCTTGCAATCCAGGACTTCTGCAGGTCATAAATCTAGACTTACACTGACCTAGTCATTTTTTTGTTAAAGTCTTCAATTAGTATCTGAAACATTACAGATCAAAACTTTTTAGAAAAACATGAAGTCACTGCTATTGTTAAAGTTACTTTTTAGCCTATGCTAATAACAGCAAGAAGTATTCCACCAACCTTTTAGACCACTTTTGACACACTTTATCAATTTCACCTGAGCATCTCTGCACGTTGGCTTTAGCCACACAAACATAGAACAAAGTGAAGACAGGAGACTGAAACTGGATAGCTTGCTATGTTTGATCATCTTCATATTTACATGGCCTCGTTTTTTGATGGCAGAGGCAGAAAATTAAATCCTAAAAGAAGGCCTAAATACAACACTAAATACAGCGACAGACATACTATTAAACCTTTCCAGATTCTGGGACAGTTATCCTTATTTTATCCACTGCCTTTAAAAAACCTCACCACACCAGTTGCCCTCACGTTTTAGTCTAAAAGTCTCCATTAAAGACTGACTTATCTCTGGCATTGACAATCAGAACTGACATTGTGTGATTTGTTTTAGAATTTACTGTTTGACAAACTTTTTTCTTTTTTAACTCCGGCTCTAAAATGGTCTGTAAATAAGCATATCATTGCCAAGCATTGAAACAGCATATTACTATTTATTGAGGCATTCTCTCCAATTATCTTGGGATCATAAGAAATTCTCTTCCATGTCACACAGCTGAAGCCAGTGAGTCCACAGCTTGTGTTCTATTCATTACTCCACGGCTTCCCTCTTTTGATTTTCAGGAGCGTTCTCCTACATCGCCATTACTGCAAATAGTATTTTTGTTACTTACTGAATTGCAAAAGAAACAGGCAGGAAAACATGACAATTTCGATCCAGCCTGCTGTTCACTCCTACGTAAGAGTGTCAGGTCTAGCACCATAGTTCAGATTGTGGACCTGGACACTAATAAGTGAGGCTTTCAGAATATTCTCTCTGGAGAATGACAAATGGAACTGGCAAATCAATATGAACAGTATTTCATAATGAAATTCGTGTCTTTAAATCTAAAGTTCTTTTATCGATCCATGTCATTTGTCAGGTTTGAAAGTTTGGAGGAGGACGAGGCAAAGTGAGCATTTCTTATTGCTCTTCTTGCTAGTCAGTAAAGTAAAATAATAAAAAAACACACACACATATGCCAGATATTGCCCTGCATTGTAGGCTTTGCATGGTCTGTCAGTGCATTGATGGGTTTCCTGGCTTCCTTCCAGCATCTAAGAACATGCATGTAAAGTTGATTTGTGGTTCTAAAGTGCACATGCTTCTTTGTCGTATTTGTCTTTGTTTGGCCTTGCAATGTCCAGCTTCTCTCCAAATGACAGATGGGACAGGTTACATGGATATGGCTCATACAGTCTTGCAAGCAAAGTTCCTGGTTTGGCTGAATTTTCTCAATGACCAAAATACAACAAATCTTGTGTTTTTCAGCTTCTGTGTGGTGAAAATATATGCAGCTCTTGAATTATGCCTGTCGTGTGGTGCCCTGACGCCACACTTTAGTTACTAGTAATTGCGCTTCTTATTGACCATGTGCAAAATACTGCATGTACCGTGTGTGCACTTGACACACAAGTGTGTGTAAGATACCCCCACAAACAACACATTTCCTTATTCCTAACAGGATTTAAGCACGGACAATGCAAAGAGCGTACACAGCACTCCCTGCCTAGTGCACAAGCTTTGTGGGAGTTGAAAAAATTTGCTATTTTACCATTTCTTGGTCTTGCATTTTGTATAAATGTTCACTATGACCTGTTGCTTGAAGCATGTCCACATGAACATTTTTACTCTACGGGATCACCGCGTAGGCTATGACCATGATATTTTGGGTGGCTACCTGTATGCCCGTACAGGTTTGCTAATTTTTTGCCCACAGACAACCTGTATCCACCTGTAGGGGCAGTTTTTACTAAAGTTTATACAAGTTCGTGTAAGCTCATCTAAAATGTCTTCTTCTACAAAATTGTTTCAATAACACTTTCAGTGAAAACTTACTTTAGAGTTGGTAGAAGTAGGACATATTTTACTAATATAAGTGCAATGCATAACTGCTTCCATTGCTGCTAACATTCTTATCTGATTGCTGGCAGTGTGCTGTCCTCATGTTAGGCTTGAAAGTTAGATATTAAATATTTAAATATTTAAAAAAATAATAATATTCAACTTGGTGACACAAAACACTTTTTGGTTTTTTATGTGTTAAAACATGGTTTGTTGTTTTCGTGTCTGGATTAGTCACATCCTTTTTTCATAAAGTTCCCATATTTAGTTATATTTTTGTGTTTTTTTTTTTACTTGAATTTAAAAAAACCCTCCTCAATACACTCTTTATTCACTTTTTTCAGAAAGGCATTGACATATTGTCAGGGAGTCGTGGTGGTGTATGACCCAAAATGAAGGAGACCAGGCTTTGTTGCAGACAAGTAAAACATTTAACAAATAAACTGAAACATTACAAAATCACCAAAGAAAAAAAGGTGGCAAAGCAGATGACCTGACCATGATGAACAGAAAACCAGACACGTATATACACTGAGGTAGATTACCTACATGAAGACCGCTGTGGACGATTAACCTAAACCTAGTGAGTCTGACAGGGAAAACAGACATGACAAAAGCATCACAAAACCTAAGCACAGAATCCTCACACACATTCACACTTTTCTCCTTTATTTAAAAACTCTTAAAGTTCAAATCTTTGTAGAAAAACAAGCCTAGTATTATAGACAGAATTATAGAATGACCAAAGATCAACTTCAGAAGCAGAACACATGACAAGCATGAGATTGATTAAGCATGCAAAATTGCACTTAAAAAAAGCTGCAAACAGAGAGACGGCAAAGCATCATAGCTTAGGATCACCCCAGTGTGCAAATACACTCCATCACCTGTCCCCAAGTCACTTGCTTCATTCTATATGTGATCAGTATCAAACTTCTTAAAATGTACTTTTCAGCCAATCCTTAGACTAACAAAAATAGAGTTTCTGGAGTGATTTTCCCAATGACTCGTGTCAATGCAGACATCCAGGCACACATTCGAGTTTGCACCATTTTTCCACTAATAAGATGTCACATTACCACCAAGCTGGGTCCTTCTCTCCATGCTGACTCCTCACCATTCATAATGTAATAAACTTCAAATTTTGAGTGGGCTCCAAAACAACCATAACCATGCTGACAGTTCTGAACAGATTTGTTTTAAAGATACCTGGTGAATTGCTATTCTCCAATTTTTAAATAGCGTTGGAAACATCTCATGGTTAATTTGTGAGGTTTTTGACCCTTAGTTAGGTTTTTTTTCTGTTGTGTTTTCTTGGATCATGTATTATTTTGATTACCCCGTCACAATCACATCAAGTTCAAGCTTCTACATATCCACAGCTGTTCTAATGGAAGCTAATCATCCGGAATATTTTAGTGTCTCGTGTTTCAAACTTTGTTCATGTTTAAATGTTAAACATTTGAGTCTCCTCCGTTTGGGTCTTACCTCACCAATAGCATCTATAATTTTTGTGACATTGACAAAAAACTGCCGAAAACTGTTCAGATCAAAAATACACACACAAGCAATGTCCTGTCAGGGACGACAGGAAAGAAACAAATACACACATTGGAACGTTTTGTATAAGACAAAAAAGGCAAGACTTCCATTAAGAAATAGACAACTATTACTATGTCATTATATTTGTCAGAATAACCAGTCTTTTTAAACATCTTCTTACTAATCCTTTTTCGTTTGGTTGTTTTTTTTTTTTTGTTTTTTTTTGTCTGTAATGCAAGTTATTCAAGTTATAAACTGACCAATCAGATTCTTCGATAAAAGTATGGGCTCTAACATTGATCGTTTGAAATTTTTGGCTGTTATGGGGGCCAGCTGCCCTCTGGGTGTGTTCCTGGTGCCCGCTCTTTTTCTCCTGCATCTGCACAGGCGCAGGTATTTGGGAATAAGATGACAGAAATAAAAGATCCACCTTAAGAGCTCTTTGACAGTGCTCTTTCTCTGGTCGTCCTGCTGTGTCCAGATCATTGCTGCAACTTTGTGCCAAGTCCTCAGCCTGCTATTCTCATGCGTGCATTCCTTAATTTGGTTCTGTTGGCTTGCTGCATTTACAGACATATCCTAATGCACTTTGACACTTACGCAACACCACATCTTCACATTTCTTGTCATTTTGTTGTTTATACTAATTAAAGTTAGGTGTGCGTGCTGGTTCTTATTTGGCGACGTTCATATCGCAAAAGATGGTGACTGAATTGACTTCATTTCGTTGGAGCCATTTATAAGCCATTTTATAAGGGTGATGTCACCTTCACTAGGTCTAGTTCTCTTATTAAGTCAATGGTACAGCCATACTGACGGCAATTTACTCTTGCCAACTCAACATCATACTTGGAATTGTACAAAATAATGTATACATTTTGTGTCCACACACATGCTAAATTAACACACCCCTAATAATGCAGAAATCTGACTGTATTTATGTCTATTGTGTGTTTAAAGCTCTTACATGGGAGCAAATGTAATTTGACCCACTTCTGCAACCAGCTTCTAGTGTTTAACTACAGATCTACATTTTTTACTGATGCATCTTGTTTTTCTTTTTAATTTGGGGCTGTGGTGCAGAGTTAGAGTGGTCGATCCTTGATCTGAAGATTATAGGTTCAGTTTCCGCCATGTCTGCCCATTTGTTGGTAAAGTCACTGAATCCAACATTGCTCTTGGTGGTTATAGGTTGACACCAGTATTAGGCAGCGGAGACACCATCAGTGTATAAATGTGTGTGCATGGGTGAAAGGGACTGCATCAGGGCTTTAATAAAGATAGTGAAACACAAGGAAAGCTATTTGCAATAAAAATGTAAAATGTTATTCAGTTTGTTATTGCAAAAGAAAAAATAGTCAAATAAAACAAAATATTCTGTAAAACACATTCAGAAAAGACTTGGACTGATCAGCTGAAGAGAACAAAAGTCAAACCACCTAATTGAAAGTGCCTTGTTCTCTCATTTTTTTAGTAATATGAACAACCTCTCTCCATGTTGAATTAAATGTTACCTCTCCCTGATGATTTTCTTCATGTGGCTTTAATGTTCACGCCATAATATTGAAAGCTACAGTTTTTTTCCCTTTTCATCACCAGCACTGAAAAATAACGCATATTCTACATGCCCAATCTCTCAAACCCACACAAGCACAGAAAACTCCCCTTATTTATATGATGTGGATTGTGAAAGCCTCTCAGTTGTTCACCGATTTACTCCCCTAAATGCCCATGTGTGCTAGTGTGTTTTGGCTATTGAAGCTGTGTTTGTGGTCTGTCTGAAATGTCTAGAGAGGGGAAAAACCCATGGAAATAGAATGCAATGCAGGTAAATAACGCAATTTTCCCCTGCATTCAATGTCTTTGGACATGTAACAGGGTAGAGCAAAAAAGCTACCACAGAATCTTAGAGTATTATTGCAAACAATACCGGATAAAGAGTCACCTAATCGCAAAATAACTACACACAAGTAGTCTATGGCAACATTACGGGAAATTAGATACTTATATTCTCACACATACAACACAACACACAGATTGCATTCAAACCATTTGCAAGTCATAAAAACTGGGGAGCTGGGGCTACATCTTCCTTGACTCCTAAAAAAAACAAATATTGCTATAGCATTAAACTCTTAACTCAAAATTATTAGTGTTCTCAATATTGTTTTTGAATTGCATTATATGCCTAATATACATCAAATGCTTGTGAAATAATCAAAAGAAGTATGTATCTTGAACTTAACCTTGGCTTTCCCCTTACAAATAATCAGCAATCAATTGCTCATTAGGTTAAGATTAAAGACTTTAAAGGTTGAGGGAGTAATTTAGATTCCTGACCTTTTGGTTTGTTGCCTTGAGAAAAGTGCATTTTATGGATTGGTGAAGCTTTGTCGCAATTTCAATGAGGGATATTTACCTCACTAATAAAATACCATTCATGTAATGAACGTTCAAGAGCACTTTTAGCATACGGTGTTCACACTGGACAGTCCCTACCTGATGCTAGCGCATGAACTCATAGTTGGAGGAGGCCTGGTGCAAAAAGCCAATCTCGCAAATCTTGCTCCAGGCTTTTTCTTTCACAGCTCTATTCTGATATATGAAAGACCCGGTGTCATGGAACTCCGTCTGGGCACAAACCACAGTTATTAATTTTTATAATCTATTTTCAAACGGTTAGCACTTCTGTGAATCAAAAAGGATACTACCCATGCATCACTACCAAATTCGAGTCCCTGGTTGGTAAAATTTCAACCGATTGCACTTTTGCGTTTTGTACGTAGAGTGCGAAAATGGACTTTAAAACTTGTGTAGCAACGCGTAAATGTGAGAATTTTGAACGTAGAAGCCTGAAACGTGCAGATAAGGCTTTTTGAAAAATTTTTCCAGATATGTGGAACATAGAATTCAGCTTCTCCAGCTTTCGTTTTGACTGTAGGAACTGGGAAAATACTAGAACCAGATGACCAGAGCGGTCTGGCTAGTACATTCAGGGTCAGGAGGTCAATCACTTATTTTGGTGCGAAATCTTTCAAAGTTTTATAAACCAGCTATAGAACTTAAAATCTACTGTTGACTTTGAGGCTCTGGGGTTTATTCATTTATATTCCAAATTCATCCCAAGCGCGCAAGATGTAATCAACCCAGAGCCTAACTGCCAAAGAATGTAGATTCATTTAATGCACATTTTTCTGTTACATAAATAAATCTTTACTCGTAGGCTTGGAATCTTTCCGCATTGAAATAAAATCATCAATGAAACACTCAAGTCAAATTATGCTACGTGGTCCAAACTACATGTGATAGAATGGTGCTGAATCAAATATTACCTAAGCTCTCCAGCCCACCAGCTCCTAATGCCTGACCCTTGCCTTCTGTGCTCATCGTACAGCTTTTCCTCCAGGGGTAAAAAATGGACAGCAAACATTGTCTGACCTTAGAAAAACATTTACTATCCTTGTCAGGTACAACATGGAATAGAAAAAAAAAAAAACATATATGCCACAAGCTAAACTTTTCAGGGGAATACAGGAAAATCAGGATGCCCTGATCACACTCTTAGGCAAACTGACCTTTTTTCTGATGAGCTGACAGCAAAAGGAATAATTTTACTGCCCAAGAAGGCAGAGGTATTCTCCCAGAACTCCATTCTTGAGGCTCAGTCCCATTTGCATGTACAGCATGTGAGGGAAGAAAAGCCTTTTCAATGCTTCTTTGCCTTCAAACCAGTGTAAATGAGTGAATTACTGTGACTACTTCTACATACTTATTGCTACATTCACAGAATTTGGAATCCTAATACAATTATTTGGATATTTTGAAAGAAACAATTTAAGTGTTGCTTCAGCTGCTTCATTTTACTCCAATTCACAGAGTAATACACCCTACTTAACAATCTTCCTGTCTTTCTATCCCAGAACTTATGAATTAGGCTGCATAGAGATGGCTTTCCAGGTCTTTTTTTTTTATTTTGGCAGTAAGTATTTTACGCTCAAGTCTTCCACTTAAAAATCATCCAAACCAAGATACACTTGCAAGTACTGTGGGATTCCTGAAGGCAGCTTCAGGCTGAATTATATTGAGCCCAGAGCACAAATGTTTTTCAATTTGTCGTTTATTAAAAACGTGTTGTTTTTTTATAGTCAAAAGAAGGTACACACGTGGACAAAATTGTTGGTACCCCTCAGTTAAAGAAGGAAAAACCCACAATTCTCACTGAAATCACTTGAAACTTAAAAAAGTAACAATAAGTAAAAATGTATTGAAAATTAAATAATATTTTGTTGCACAACCTTTTGAGGCAATCACTGCAATGAAGCGATTTCTGTATTTGTCAATGAGCGTTCTGCAGCTGTCAACAGGTATTTTGGCTCACTCCTCATGAGCAAACTGCTCCAGTTGTCTCAGGTTTGATGGGTGTCTTCTCCAAATGGCATGTTTCAGCTCCTTCCACAGATGTTCAATGGGATTCAGATCTGGGCTCATGGAAGGCCACTTTAGAATAGTCCAACGCTTTTCTCTCAGCCATTCTTGGGTGTTTTTGGCTGTGTGTTTTGGATCGTTGTCCTGTTGGAAGACCCATGACCTGCGACTGAGACCAAGCTTTCTGACACAAGGCAGCACATTTCTCTCCAGAATGCTTTCATAGTCTACAGATTTCATTGTACCTTGCACACATTGAAGACACCCTGTGCCAGATGCAGCAAAGCAGCCCCAAAACATTACTGAGCCTCCTCCATGTTTCACCGTAGGGACAGTGTTCTTCTCCTCGTATGCTTGGTTTTTGAGTCTATGAACATAGAGTTGATATGCCTTACCAAAAAGCTCCAGTTTGGTCTCATCTGTCCAAAGGACATTCTCCCAGAAGCTTTGGGGCTTGTCAACATGCATTTTTGCAAATTCCAGTCTGGCTTCTTTATGATTGTTTTTCAGCAGTGGTGTCCTCCTTGGTCGTCTCCCATGAAGTCCACTTTGGCTCAAACAACGACGAATGGTGCGATCTGACACTGACGTACCTTGGCCTTGGAGTTCACCTTTAATTTCTTTGGAGGTTGTTCTGGGCTCTTTGGAAACAATTCGAACGATCCGTCTCTTCAATTTGTCATCAATTTTCCTCTTGCGGCCATGTCCAGAGAGGTTGGGTACTGTCCCGTGGGTCTTGAACTTCTGAATAATATGAGCCACTGTTGTCACAGGAAGTTCAAGCTGTTTAGAGATGGTCTTACAGCCTTTACCTTTAAGATGTTTATCTATCATTTTGTTTTCGGATGTCCTGGGACAATTCTCTCCTTCGCTTTCTGTTGTCCATGTTCAGTGTGGTACACACCTTTTCACCAAACAGCAGAGTGACTACTTGTCTCCCTTTAAATAGGCAGACTGACTGATTATGAGTTTGGTAACACCTGTGATGTCAATTAAAGGACACACCTGAGTTGATCATGTCAGTCTGGTCAAATAGTTTTCAATCTTTTATAGAGGTACCATCATTTTTTTTTCAGGCCTGTTTCATTAGTTTGTTTTTTTTAAATAATTATTTGACTATTTTTTCAATACATTTTTATTTATTGTTACTTTTGTAAGTTTCAAGTGATTTCAGTGAGAATTGTGGGTTTTTCCTTCTTTAACTGAGGGGTACCAACAATTTTGTCCACGTGTGTATGTCAGGCAAACACCATACATTCTGGAGCCATTCTAGAGGCAATTAATTACATTAATTTGTGAAATACAGATGGTGTTTGATGGTTCGGTGCTTGGAAACTAAACCCTTTGAAAGTTCTAATACAATAAACTGGGAAAAACTAGATGGTAACTTTGTGGTTGCAGTGGGAACGCTTGTTTAAAAGTCTAGGCACCCTGATCGACAGATAAAGTGCTCGTCTCGAGCAGCCCCGAGGGTGTTAATGGAAAACACAAGATATGGATAAGACAAGAAACAACTGAGACCGTGGTGCCGAGGTAGAGCGGCCGACCTCTCATTGGAAGATTGCAGGTTTGGTTACCGCCTTGCCCACCCACATTTCCAAGGGTTCTGTTGTGAAAGATTTTTGTTTGAGTTCTTTAGTCATTGCGGTTGGAGGTTGGGTAGAGCGCCATCATAAAATGTCATAGGTTTTAAACAGTAATCCAAGGGGGAAGAAAAACTGACCTTCACACAAAGACAAATCAAAACTCCAGCTCTTCCACTGGGTTAGTCATTTAAAACATTTCCATGGCTGCGTTTTATGCAGTTGGAGACAAATCAAAACACTTTCATAAACCCTGTTAATATGAATTGGTTCAGGTGAAGTCTTCACAATCGAGTGCACTTTCTAAGTTATCCATTTATTTAAGATTCAATAACAACTCAAAAATCCAAACATACATCATTGAAAGGGTTGTTTTAACTCAAAATTTCAATCATTGCACAACAAACATATTCTCTAAATTAATGTCTAATACAAATCAAAAGTCCTGAGACCATCTTGGCATCTTACAACAAAACTATCCAAAGGTCCAAAATGGACAAACTACATTAACAAAAAGGTTCAAGGTAACGCTTGTAACGCTTGTAACGCTTTGAAGTATCAGTCGTCCCCCCCACCCCCACCCCCTCCAAAAAAAAAAAAAAAAAATTCAAGTTATTTTTTTGTATTTGTTTGAATTTAAGCAGAACTTTCCTAGTTTCAAATTAATCCACATCTACTTGTGATAGGTTCAAGAAGGTCTTTCTTACCATCTTAACTCCTATGAAAATTATATGGGTATACTTACCAGTCCAATCATTTTTTCCTACCCAAATTGTTGCCTTCGCATGGCGGAGAAAAGTACTGTTGTTGTCCCATTAGGTTGTATGCAATTACTGTCCAGAACATCCTTTTGTAGAATTAGGTCCACTGTAAAATTACATCTGCATGTGGCTGAACCGCCTTTTTTGTTGTTTGTTAACCATCATTGTTACACAAGAACTGCTGTGGCTACAAGTTCTCCAACCAAATCCATGAAAATGGAACATACAACTGTTGTGCGTGTGGCAAGTATTAGTAAGGATAATGAAATTTACTCACACTAATGTAATACAGATGATGCTGTCGTATAGTGCCCTTATGCTTCACTCTAGCAGGCCACACCTGCTTGCAAGTATTGGCCACTTGCAAGCAGGCCACACCTGCTTCTCCTCTGCTTCACCCTTAAATACCGTTACCTGTTGTTTAAGTTTTCACCATGACTGCCGCAGCATGCCTGTAGAAAAAATATGCATGAACAGTTTTTCTTTACAGCAGTGCTGGTCAATCATGGTCCTCAAGAGCCGTAACCCTGCTGGTTGTCCAATTTTTCCTGGACCACTTGATGCTGATGACTTAAACCAGGTGTATTCAGTCAATCAGGATGTTGAATCATTTGAGTCAGCTAATCAGCAGCAAGCTGGTCATAGAGAACTGGAAAACAGACAGGTCTAAGGTTCCTTAGGACCAGGGTTGGGCAGCCCTACTCTATAGGCTCATCCAGCAGTTTTATGACTTTGATTTTGACAATTTTTCACTTGCAGACAGTCCACATCCACCCGTAAATGCATTTTTGACAAAGGCTTAACACTAAATATCTTTTGCAATTTGTGGGACCAATGAGAGTTGCGACTAGATGTGAATTTGACATTTGAATTTGTTTACATATGCTTATGTTCACTTTAAATTGCCACCTGCACCTGCATGTAAAGTCCATATACTCGTCCATATACCATACTGACCCATTTTCATGTGAATAGTCTGACAGAGACTTTTCCTTTTTTTTCACACATTCTGTCCTCTTCCATCAGCACCCCACAAACAACAGTGCTAATACACAGGCAGGTGGTGATGAACAAATAAAGTATGTTAAGTTTGTCACAAATGTGGATCCATGTGGATGTGATTTGCAAAAATAGGAATTACATAAAATGATGGAAGCACCTTTCCCACCATCCAGTACTGAGGCTCTTTACCTTGTTAAGTGGTTATTTGATTAATAAACTCTGCTCCACTGATGAGAGTAAACAGTATTATAAAAATTAGGATCAACTAGGATTATTTTTTTCTTTTTGTGTAAAAGGTACTCCATGTATTTTTTTCCATCGTGGATGCTTGCCGCCTTGTTGTGAGGATAATGCTTTCCTGCAGTTTCTCAAGAGTAGCTGTATTCCCTTGAGGGAACCCCCTCTTTCAAACACGCCTAGATCAAACCATTCACAGCGGACAGTGGTTGTCAGATACTGTGGCAAATGCTGTTTATATGACACAACCCGCTGCTTACCTCTTTTTTAATTTTAATCTTGTTTTGCAACATTTTACACAAAGCATAGAGAAATGTTAAGAGATTATTGGAGAAAAACATATGAAACTATATGGCATAACAATAATTTGTTTCAAAAGTAAGCTAACCAGTATACTAATGAGGAATTGGGTGGTTGATAACTCAAAACTAGCAATTACTTTAACTAATAAAAAATTACAGTAGGTAATATTAAATATGTAGTTTGTTATTTTATATGTATGTTACACTAACACAGATTAATGTTAATTTTAAATAAAGCATTGAAATAAAATGGAACTTGGTTCAACTGAGTAATTTTTATAAAAACTCATTGTTTTGTTCAAGCCGACGAGTCTTCTTGCACATAACCTTACCCCTTTGTCCCAAATTCACTGGTCTAGTGGAGGAGTTTCCACCTTGAGAATGGGAGATTGTAATGTTAATCCACTGTGGGTCATACCAAGAAGTCTAAAATGGGATCCAATATCCCTTGAGCATTAAGGAAAAGCCACACACAGTACATACAGTACATACAGTAGCTATGATGGCACCTCATTTAAAGAACAAAGTTTTATACTCAGTTCCACAACTAGTGACTTCACTCTTAAAATTACAAAAGCTATAGTTGATGGTTACATTGGTCTTGCTTTGATGTATTTGTAATTTTTTTGTCTTAAAATATGTTTCAAAATAAATCAGGTTATTGCTGTTTACAATACATTCAAACCTTAATCTGCAATGTTTTGGTTAAGTAAGATTCAAGGGTTGAAATTCTGCCTTGTGTGACACAGAAAACGATTTATGAAATAGTGTTTTGTCCTTTGTAATTACTGCACAATTTACCCAACAAATGTTTTATTATCAAGCGTCGTACTAAAAGTCACCAGAAAGGTGAATTGTTTGATGGTAGGAAAGGAAAACAACTTTCTGAAGGAGAAAAAACTGCAGGGTTTGATGATTTTTACTCTTTAATCTTAAAAAGGTTAAAAAAGGGAGTTGAATGCAGGAGAACTGCAGTCATTAAAAGGTTTTATGAGAATGCAACCGAAATGCAAAGGGAACTACAAAGCCAAAATTGGCACAAAACCGCAAGGAAAAAAAACCAGGAACCAGTAAAAGAGCACTCCAGGCTTGATTACAAAATTGAAATATGAAGAGGAAGCCCACGTTACCAGTCTGAATAGCAGGAACAACTGGACCACACGGCCACCAAAGTCGGGCATTCTGGGATGTAAACAGGGTAGTGGAGCAGCGATGAGACAAAGCAACTCACTGAAATTTAGTTGAACAAATGCAGGCTCATCAAAACAACTAAATGTGATGAACAATTCTTCTCAACACTTTTTTCCCTACAATCTATTATATCATAAACACTTTTCAGCGTAACTTCTTCATTATCAGTAACCACTTCTTCTAGAACAGCCTTGCAGCATGCCTCTGCTGTACCAAAGCAGCAGAAAAAAGGGTTGTACCTGACATTGATACAGGCGTTAAAAAATAGGTCAGCGAAATATAGTTTGAGCAAGGGTACTATCCTGAACAGGATTGCAAAGTGCAGGACTTCCATAATTTCTGCCTTTCGTTGCTTTTCCCCCTTCTTAATTCCTAGCCAATGACTGAAAAGATCTTTTACATTTGTTTATAAGCTTTGGTTTGAACACAGAATAGTCTGGCTGATGGCAATCTGAGTACAGACCAAATGTTTGGTTCAGGACTCAATCTGGACCAAATTAACTCTTAAAAACCCAACAACAATGTTCTTCAGGGTCTTTGAAGTTCATTTAAAAAAAATCTTTTTTGTTTCTTCATTTTGGGAAGCAACGATTAACAACTGCCAAAAAATGAAAAATAAAAAACAAAAATAAAAGCAATACATTCGTTTAAGAAAAAAAAAAAAAAACAATGACCAAATTTGACCCGTGGACTCGAACTGGACTTATGGACTTTTGCTGTTGTGAGACAAAATGAAAAATCTGTGTTGTTTTCGAGTAGATAGTTTCCACTGAGTAGCAGCAGTTTATAAGAAATTCACCTTTGAGTTGTGTGCAGCTTAATTTTCTAATATATGCCCCTCTGTCATCAGAAAATTGCCACAAAAACATGTTGAAAACACAGAAAAACACAATTTTCATCCAAGTGGGTCCTTAAGTTATTTCTGAAGTTAAAGTAAGCTCAGACTTCAAAAGGTTGATTTGAACCATAATCCTTCTTTTGTGCCAGATACTGTTGCAGAAATCTACCTTAAGTTGGGTCATTAAACTATGAAAAATCCTTCTCTGCCTCAGGATAATTAAGTCGTGACAAACACAATACTGATCGTAATATCCGTACTAGAGCTGCTAAAGGATTTGGCATGTTCCTATTAAACTATCCAATATTACCACAACAAGGATCGCAAAGGATGAAATAGCAGATTGATTTAAACTATTCTGAGCTTCTCCGCTTCCAATACAACTGGGTATATCTTTTCATCATCAAAAATAAACCGATTGCATTGTTCACAACAATTGCAAGGTAATGGGTCAAAATAAATAGATTCTTGTTGCAATCACTTAAAACGCTTCCATACAAGGAAATCCTGTATGGATAAATCATGGGGAATTGACAGGTGCGTCTCTGTCACCGAAGAAGACATTGATGCCTCTGCTTGCTGGCGATATAAACGCTTCTGCAGAAAAACTTAACATTCAGCTGCATGAGCAGAGAATGTTATGTGAATTTTAGGTTCCTGGGTTTCTGGGACAAGCTGGAATATATTATATCTGCCAATTGACTATGTTCACTTTTTGGGGCCAGTTGCTAAGAATTGAGAATAGCTGGAAAGACACTAGCATTTTCTCTAGTTTCTTCTCTGTTTTTTGGTTTTATACCCATGTTTATAATTTTTTTGAGCCACAAACATGACTCCCACCTGCTCCTTTGCTTTCACTCTCCATCAGTGATTCTCTAACATGAATGCACCTTAAGCCTCCCACTCCTTCCTCACACACCTTCTAGTCCTACTCTGTTTCCTTTAATCTTTTCCACATTTCTTCTCATCTTTTCTTACCTCTCCACTTTTCCTTGTTGTGTTTATAGTTCGTCCCTCATTGGCTTTATAGCATTGTTTTGCCTTTTTGAGTCCCTGTCTTTCATTCTGAATCAATATCCTTTTTTCTCTGGGTAGTCAATGTGCGTTTCCCCAACCAGTCCTTATTTTTGTCATCTTAAGCTCCTTCTGTTCTGTCAAATCTCTCTTCTTGTTTCCCATCCTCTCCATCTCTCTGAATATTAACCTCCTAAACAGCTAAATGAGTTTTAAAAGCAGCCTGCTTAGTAGAACCTCTTGAAAACGGAGTTTATGACAAATGTGACGGAACATGAAGGCATAAAGACATCAATGTGAAAGCTCCCAGCGAGAGTCAGAGGCAGTGCAGTGCATGTTTGGCTGATGCCAAAGTGATTAGCAACAGGGACAGTGATGGAGGGAAACCAAAAGATGAAGAGGAAGAGATCGTGTGCCTGTAGATGGCAGAAGAGTGCTTTAAGGGGAATGCGGACTGGCTCCACAACACACAATCTAAGCACATTCAGTCCTGGTAAAAACTCACATAGACCTATTTATAAAGGTAGATTGAGCTTGGCCAGAAATGTCTAAAATGGACGTCAGAATAAAAGTATTTTATTAAGGCTTTTCTGGGAAATAGATAAATGATCAGGAAAATCAGAGGCCCTATTGTTTTCACATTTAAGAATATGATCGAAGCGAGAGAAATCTGACAAATCCATGAATGCTTGCAAAATGAAATTTGCATATATCCTTTTGGGCTGCTGTGAAATGAGGCATGTTCATAAACCGTCTGACATTTTAGATTTCTTTTTATTAAAATATGTAGATTTCTGTGATTGACTAAATTCTGCTGCTGTAATGTCAATTAAGTTAATAATCAGGTTTTTTTCATAGTAAAAATTGATTTTATGACTGCAGAAATTTGATACGATTTTAGCTGATAAGTTAACTGGCGTATACTTATATAACGCTTTACTATCTCCTTACAAGGTCCAAATGGTGGCTCAGCTGCCAAAACACCGGCGCAACCTAACAGGGGCAATGTGGGGTTCGGTGTCTTGGCCATGGACACTTTGACACATGAGCGGGCAGGGTGAGAACCAAACCTGCGATCTTCCAATCTGAGGTTGACTGCTCTACCTCTGCACCACAGCTGCCAGATCAGATTTGAATAAAGAAATCGGAAAGCAGACACTTTGTATGGAATGATAATATAAAACAACTTGGCAAACTTTTGAATCTTTCAGAATAAAATAGAACAAAACTGTATTGATCCCACAAAGTACAAATTACCTTGATTTTAAGGTAGTCCTGTTGATTTAAGGCTGTCCAGCAGCTGCAGAGGATGCATGCATGACATGGTATTCTAAGATCAGCAGGGGTTCCTTACACAGTGATCACCAGTGAATTTAAGATTGATACCGTTAAGAAAGTAAAACTCACAGCAACCTGCACTCAAACAGCCTCAAAATCAAGGACTAAAAACATTAAGAATAAAAAAATAAATTACCGACCATACATAACCTTGAAAAAAAAGCTCTCTCCCTGTAGCAAGGAATAGACTTTCAGAGATGAGCTCTGATGAGGCTGACACTTTTCAAATGTAACAAAAAAATATGTTTAAGTAAAGCCGCCACACACAAAAGAGAACACATTCAAACTGACCCGACAGACAATGCTAGATTTGATAACTTTTTGCTTAAACATCTAAAACCTAAATAACAGTTACTGAATTGTTTCTTTATGATTTTAGGCATTCATGCACTAAATTCTACAAGCAAAACTCACATTTACATTTGTTTTATGCAGTTTTTTAAGCTTTATTACAAAAACATTTGCATAATTTAATTTATTTGAGTAGAATCTTTTTTTATTTGCCATTTTTAACTTAATTTAAGGTCATGCCATCTAAAAGAAGTTTCTATTTTTTGCACCAAAATCTTCGTTCGTATCCATAAGCAAAGAAAAGACAATATTTTACCCCATAGTCTTCTGTAAAGAATACCTTTTTTTATTAATGTATTAAATTATGGTTTTTTTGTGTGTGTGTCTTTTATGGCTTTATTTAAATTGAGAAATAGTTATATAGATTAGACTTATTTTAATTATGTAGATTTCCTAAAACGTGTTTTTGCCCAGGATAACATTTTATTGTACTCAGCTGATAATATGAACATCAAAAACCAGTTATAAATAATATTCAGTCAAAGAACTGTGTAAAGAAAAAACAATCATGGTTTGATTTGAAAAATGACTGCAGTGATATCATGTATTTTTTTATGTTGATAATCGCATCACTTAAAACATTTTCGATCTGATCAAATAATTTGTGAAAACGTGATCATCTGATCGAAATAGTGCCTTGATTATATGCTCCTCTCTCATGTTTCATCATAAAGCAGAAGTGTTCCGATCTGGACATATGGTTGCCTTTACATGCTAGTCAGAAGCTGGCTTGCATTCATAGAGGGGCTTAGACATAATTCTGCACGCCTGCTAAACAAATCTTATATGATCTGTGATGCTTCCTGGGAGGTTATACCCTCGCCACAGATGCACAGTCATGGAATGATTGACATTTATACGACTGGCTACAATTTCTCTGCTCAACAGAGTCGCAATCACAGTGGCTGATCAATCCTATTGGTTTGGTCAGTTGTGTTGATACATAATAATTATTTTTCTTTGTTGATCTATTCTGGGGAATGCTTATAAGTAAAAAAAATGTGCTCAGTTTTGGATAAATATTTTAAATTATTGTGTGGTTGTTCCTGCAAATCAGGGGAGGAAAGGCAGGAAAATCTCTGAGAATATACTCTGTTCATTCACCAGGGAAGTTACCCATTACATTACTGTTTAGTATAGTTTTCATTCAAAATTTAACATGAAAGTTTTAAGAAGTTTTAATCTTTAAAATGTTTAGTTTACAGTTTTGAGACATAATTGGGATGCTTGAAATACATCCTTGAAAAATTGTATATAGTTAACTTTAGCTGGTTCTTTTTGGGACACGTTTCACATTGTTTTGATTTTTCTTTGCTTTTTTTATATTTTTTGATTAACTTTTCTATTTTGTCTTTACACTAATATAGCATAAAACAATTTGATAGCATTTTCTATTTTTGTTCTCATTAAAAAATGACAGCATTTACTTCTAGAAATCAAGTTTTTTTGGACAGTTTTTTGTTTATTGCATAATTATTGTTTAACATTATGAAAGGTTTCTGTAAAAAGAGAAGTTCGGAATAAAAAGATGGAGTGGATATCAAGCAAGGCTACAAAAAAAACAGTTTAAAATATTATTTATTAAACCAAATTGTAAAGTAGTAAAACATGCTCAAAAATAGGTTACTTTTGGGGCTACTATGGGTGAAAGGATGTACCTACATTTATGTTAAGTGTGTATTACTGTTCTTAAAAAAAAGTGTGTGTAATGGTTGCCAGGGTTTGCTAACAAACAATCTGCTCCTGTTTGATTTTGTTCAGTTTGTCATTTTGAAGTTTAGTCCTTTAGTTCACCTGGCTTCTGCATTATGAAGAAATGTAATGTTACATTATTCTACATAAAGTAACTAAATCTAACAAGAAAATAATTAAAATTCCAAATAGAATAATAAAAAGCTTTTCAGGTTTTATTGTCCCTTTGGTGGACTTAGCCTCCTTCGGCCACAAACGTGAGGATTTTCAAGGAAAAGGCAAATTGAGTGTGGAGAGATCCCCACGATGACACATATTGAACACATAAGAGTTTCTAATGGCACTTAATTTGTTATATTGATTTCTTTACAAAATATCTTCACTGTTTGTTTTTAGAATAAATTTGAGCACAGTGTTGTTACAGTTCATTAGAGACGCAGCAATTCCTAACCGAAACAAAACCGTCGGTTACGCCAATGAATGGAATCATGTGGAAAGTGAACTGTTGCATCCCTACTGATACTCCCTATCACAACATTGGGTTGAATGAATAACCCAAGTATTTCAGGAGTGTGGTTCAGTATGCGTCAACTAACAGGTTTTTTATCCATGGTTAGAGAGAAAAAAAGAGAGATTATTCTGAACTTTTAGTTCGTGTTGTTTTGTAATACCAATGGCAGAGCTAGAACATTTTTGAGGGGTGTTGAGGGGGGCAGAAGACTTTGGAAGGGTGGAAAATGAGAACAGCAGAGTGAAAAGTCATTACAAATGAAAGGAGGAAAAAGCATGTATTTCCAACAGCTTTATTATTGCTATCAATACTTCAACAGCATTTTTTTTTGCTGTTTATACTTTTGATGCTTTTTAGCTATTTCTAGCTCTTAAAGAAGCTTAGATTGATGAGTTTTTAATCTTTGTCTAAATGATAGTAATATTTACTCAAAAAATTGGAGGAAGTTGGGAAGCAAAGCTTTTTGTTGGAGGGGGAGCTGTCCCCCTTTCCCTCCTGTAGCTCCGTCCCTGTAATACACAAATCATTAAGGGTGTTATAATGAATCAACAAATTGATTTCTATTCTGACGATCCAACAGATCGATCTGTCTGAGGCAAGTTGTTAATGTAATTGATCTAAAAAATTGTTTCAAAATGAAATTAATCGTGTTGAATCGACACTGGAAAATACCTTTTAGGTTGAGGTATGGTAGGTTTATTTTAATATAATGTAAAAACAACCAAGTGCGATCAAGGCGGACAACACACGGCAGCAAAAAATGAACACGCCATCATTACAGTCCAATGTGAGGAAACAGAATTTTTCATTGACATGTGACCTTAGAGTGTGGTAGAATGTTTTTTTTTTTTTTTTTTTTTTTTTTAATTTATTTATTTATTTTTTGTATTATTTTTTTTTTTACTAAAGATGTCCTGCAACGATTTTTGGTCAGTGAATTGGATTTAATCAGATTGTTCATAATGAACCAAGATCGACTATGAATCATACTGTCAACTCTAAATAGAATTGTTGTTAAAGTGAATTGTTGCACCCCTACAAATCATATCTGGATGATATGTGAAGCACAAATGATATTTTAGATCATGAAACTAAAACCCTGAACCAAAAATTGAAGTGTATGTTTGGATACACTTCACCAATGGTCTGTTCCTAATCTCAAGGGAATTCTGTAGGATTAATGTTTGAAGTAAGTCACCTGGGCTCTACAAAGGCGCGTTTTATTCCATTACTTCCGTCAATGACCACGTGAATAGCAGCTGGGACTCAGAGTACCAGGAGCTCTTGAAGGTAGCATCTCTGTAGCGGCGGGCAGAGGGAAGAGACGCACCGTGGAGAGCGCACCGCGCATGGAGGGAAAAGATGCACATCTCCTCCGCTTTCTGAAAACAAAAGGGGATCTTTGTACCGACTTCTTTTTAAAAAAAATATTTTTCAAACTCTTTGGAGTGAACTAAACGATTGTTTCCACCCTAATGATGAGATTTGGTTCCAGAACACGGGAAGGAATGACAAGTGATGCTTTCTGGAAAGACGAATCAGAGAGTGAATAAAGTAATGAATCTCTCCTCTTTCAGGGGGTAAAAATGCTAAATTCCCACAGTTTGTGAGAGGTGGAAGGAAGAAGAGCACGAGAAAGAAGAGGAAGATTTCACAGATGCAAGAGGACGGTTATTCTAAAGAAATCCAGGACCGTTTTTGAGATGGGAAAACAAGCGTAATGAAGGAAGATACATTTTTATACGTTTTTTTTTTCATTGAATAGTAGTCGTTGAGGACGGGAGGAGCACATTAGACTGCAACACGACACAGACTGGGAAAAAAAGAGGAAGAAAAAAAAGGCTGGATTCCTCAGAATGAAGGTGGGATGCAGGGGGATGGAAGTGTGGATTTGAAGCTTCCCTTTCCCTCTCCATCACTTTTTTGGGATGGAACAGGAGGGAACAGAGACATAAGCCACTGACGACAATCATCGCTGGCGGAAAGACAACCTGTGCGCCAGTCCCCGCTGCCCCCTCTGCGTCTGTGGACTGAATTCATCTTACGGATCTGAAGGATTTATCCAGTCTATGTTTGAAGAGGGGAGGCAAAGAAAACGCACGCGGGTGTCCCCCTCCCCTCCTCTTCCCCCCCCTCTCTCTCACTATCTCATTCCTTTTTTTTTTTTTTTTTTTTTTTCTGGATGTGAGGCAGCATGCGGCCCGGTGAGAGCTCAGAGGGCTCGCGCTCGGCTCACGGAAGATGCACGGGTGTTAGTAACCTGACTCATAGCGGCGCGGACCGCTGTCTCGCGCGCCTCTCGAGGAGGACGCAGAGGGTGACGACGAAGACAGGAGCGCCAGGGACGAAGAGGAGGATGACGGCGATGCGCTGTTTTCTGTGGAGTCTCGTTATGAGCTCGCTGTCTTCACGCGCGGACGGTAAGAAGATGCGACCCCCCCCCAAAAAAAAAAAAAAAAAAATTAAAACATATTGAACTTAACACCACATACAAATTGGGTAGCTAATTCATTTGTCTAAAAAGAAACGCAAAAAAAAACTCTTTTCATGTCTTCGTATGTGGGCGCGTGCCTGCGCGCGAGGACATGTGTGTAAGTGCGATGTTGCGGAGCAGATAGCTTAAAGGGAGAGACTGAGAGGGTGGTGAGGCGCGCGCGCTCGCGCGGGAAAGAAGGGGGGGGCAGCCTCTTACCCCCTTTTTCCTGGTTTGCTCCCCCCCCCATCCTTCTCTTCAATACAGCCATTGAGCTGGTAGCCAATAAATATTCTTGCGGTAGCTCTTGGGCTGTGGCAGCGAACGTGAGTTGCTTATGCCAAAGTGTGTATCTCTGAGTGTGTGTGTGTGTATGGGGGGAGGGAGGGAACGTGAGTTGTTTATAGTGATGAGGCCCAAGCCTTACGCAGCACTCTGTCCCTAAATCTCCACCAGCATTCCCATTTATTCTCTTTTATTGTGTGTCAGTCAAAAGATGTTGTATAATGGTAGTATCTCCCCATTTCTCTATAGCACACACACTCGGTTTTTTTAGTCCTTGTACTCCTTTTCCCTCGCTATCTTCACCTGATTGAAATAAATCGGTTTATCAATAGCCCAACTCAGCATGATTTTATTTATTTATTTTTGTGTGCTTTTTTAATTTTTTAAACCCCCTCCCTGTTTCTGAACTTACCATGTTCTTCTTACCAACTCCCAACATTTTCCATCCCTTGGACTAACATCAAAGCACCCATGGTCTGATGTAGCTGACAACTCCTTAACATCATTTTGCATAAATTTTCAGTTCACAGGCTATTGTGATTTATATCAGCTCTTGTACAGACTGTGCCTTTAAATCAGAGATACATCACATTTGGAGGTTAGGGCTTATTTGACACAAAAATTCAATTTAATAATATTTCATAAAGATCAACTTTGATGAAAATTGTCTTTTTGGTGTTCACTGCATATGAAGAAAATTAAACCTAAAAATGCTTTTCTGAGTATTTCTTTTTCAAATCATTGTGAATTAGGAGCAGTTGAAAAAGTACAGTTGGAAAAAGCTTGCAGCTGTGATGTAGGATCCACAGTGTCAAGCCACAAGTTCCCTACTCAACTCCAGTCTGATGCCTTTGCTTGTTGACGACTAGAGCCACACATGCCTCTGTTTTTGGATTGCACATTGACCATTTTTGTTGCACCCACAATGTCAGGTTGGGTTTGTTAGGGGCTGTAAGCTACTGGAAGAGTGTAAACAGAGGGATGGTGGGAAATGAAGGCAGGCTCAATCCGCAGCAATTATCCCACCCACAACTCAGAGGAAATATTGGATGAGCTTCGGCCGCTCTGCAGAAACTATGTCCTAGAAGACGACAAAAGTTTTTTAAAAAATATATATTGCCTGAAAACAGTATAATCATAAATAAAAGACGGCTAACAACATTTGAAAAAGATCAAAAGAAGATCAGAGTGCGACTTTAAACAACTTTTTTAGGTTTATAACAGACACAACTGTATAGCTGCTAATTTTTCAGGGTGATCCTCAATCTCATGTCAATTGTCACGATGCTGTCCCACATGGTTGACATCACTTTGACATTTTTTCTTGCATGCATTCTTTTTGTCCATTACAGTAAAAAAACAAAAAACATGCTAGTTTGTCTGACCTAATTAACATACTTATTAGAAAAAAACTGGCTGCGGATTTGAGTCAGCACAGACAGTGTTTGTACGTACACTTACACACTAGAATGACAGAGTCTTTGAACAAAAACTATGCAATCATCATGGCGTGTAGAGATGCAAATAAAGGAAAAGGATAAAAGGGATAAGAAGAGACAAGTAAAAATCTGGATGTCTACCTGTAGATCTGAAGCATTGATTTTAATTGGTGGTAAGTGATGTCTTCTCAGATATGGGCACAAATCTAAAGGAGCTTTGGAACTCTGACCTATCAATCAAAAAAACTGCATGAAAGCGTTTCAAATTCAGGTAAAACCTTTTTATTTCATTTAACATGAGAGCCAAAGGAAAACATTGTATTTCAAGCACATTTTGCAAATGACATCAACACAAAAGTTCAAACAACAAACTGATTTTCTTGGGCTAGACAAGGCAAGAGTGTTGGTAACGTTACAGATGTGAAGCACAGCCCTTAAATCTTGCAAAAAAAACCAAGAAAAAACAACATCTGTTAGTGCAGTCTGAACAGTCTGATTTGCTGGAAAGTGGAAGGTAAAGCCTTAGCCACAGTCACTCATATGGGGTTTGGTGCGGCAGGTTTTTGGGTTTTGCGGGCCCATGAAGGGTCGTAGAGGGAATCGGTTGCATTTTAAAGGAAGCGCAGATGTGTCGCGCCATTTTCTTGTCATTCGGTCACCTCAGGAGTCGTAGTTGAAAATGGAACGTACAATTGTGCATATGTTAAGTGTATTGTAAAGTACTTTCAAGGATAATGTGAGTTACATGTACTTATGAAGTACAGGTGATGCAGTTGTACGTAAAACTTTAGCTGTTCGTAAGATGCAAGTACCTGGGTCCTTACTGAGTGTGTGCAAATGCTCCACACATTGGGTGTCGATGTGATACATAAGTGCTCATAGGTCACCCATAGGATGCCCACACAAACTATACGAATGGTCTAATTTGCGGATTCCTAACAATGCAAATAGTGTTCACTTATCACGTGGACAGCGCTACTGGGGTCCTTGCACATTGCACAGGGTTTGGGGGTTGAAAAAAAAAAGAAAATTCCGTACAACACATCTGCGTCTCAATTACTTACCCTTACTTACTTTACCCTTGTTTAGGTGTTCGCTATGACATGTCATCTACAGAATACCCATAGCAAAATGCGTACAAACAATTTTGCTCTACGGATTCATCTAGCGGTCCACGACCTTAATATTTTGCATGTGCCACCTGCTTGCCCTGTACAGGTTTTCCCAATTTTTTACCTGGAGACAACCAGTCACAACTTCCTTTAAAGGAAGTTGAGAAAAAGTTATCTTATTTTGAATAATATCTTTGACATATAGACACCAAAGTTGCATCTTTGTTAGGATTCAGGGTTTTAATTAAGGTCTCAGTTCTCCTTTAGACTTTATCTTAAAACCCACATAAATAAGTCTTTTTTAAATTATCATACAAACTTCAGCAATTCTGCTCAATTTAAAGTCCACCTACAAAGAAGTAAAATAATGACCACTTGTTTGCCTCTATTTTTTTTTAATCTCAAATCTCCATTTCAACCTTTTTATTTTTCCCACTCCAAGCTTAACTCCTCTTCTCTTCTCCTACCCCGTTATGTTCTTGCTCCTGTGTTTTCCCTCTTCTCTCCCATTTTTTTCTCTCTCCTGTCATGCCTCCCTACCTCATTTCATCTGTCAGCTCTGTCCTGTGGCTCCCAAGGCTTAATTTACCCAGCAAACATGCACATGGAACCATCCCACACACATACTTACACCTTTTTGCCATCTCTCAGAACTAAATGTATTCCACTTAGTGTGTCAGAATGAGAGGCAGGACTGCGTTCAACCTGTAAAACTGCACATTTGCATCAAATTCTTTTCTCAAGCTCTTTCCCAGCCTTGTGTCTGTAATATAATCTCAACGCAGAGTTTTACCGACAGCTTATGGCTCTTTGGCAGCACAAAATCAAAGGTCCAACAAAGAACAATCAAAGGGGGCTTCTTATTAGTCAGACAGCCAGGTAATCTAGCTCTGGTCGTCAATGAAGAGAAGGATTGCCACTGCTTTGGCTTGAGGCTAGTCTTCAGCATGTGGCCATGCAATTAACCTAGAAGGATAAAAATACTTAATTTAATTTATATTGATGAACCATGGAAATGCAGTTCTTTGTTCTTGCAACATGGGCTAAATTGAAATTTAATCATAATCCCCTGGTAGCGTCTAGTAATTTAATGCTAGTCATCAGTGTTAAATTGCACAAGCTGCCAGGCACCGCAACATACTCCTTTAACCAGTGTTTTACCCCACCACTGAATACCAGAGATGGATTGGGGCAGTTGGCAACTCTGATGCTGATCATTGGTAACTGATTGATGCTTTCCATTACCATGGCACAGATAATCATTTGTCTGGGCTAGTTACTGGTTGAGCACTTTGGTCATCACTCTCCCGACTGTCATTTGTTCATTGATATTCTGCGTACAACTGATACAGTTTGTGGCTGGCAAGCGTTTTGTCTTTCTCACACACATGCATTTGGACAATTAGCACACTGTGTGTACTCTGCAGCCCGGCGAGTAATCTCACACTAAGCATTAGCACAGCACAGGCTCTCTAACGCACATTTAATCCTGTGGCTTATGGCGGGTTTCTTGGGGAGAAAGACGTGTCTGTCGCAGAGTCAGCCTCTTGATCACATAAATACTTTGACTCAGAGGGAGTCAGGAAAAAAAATGGGGGGAAGAGCAGGGCAGATGAGACTTAGGAAGTCATGCAGGGATGTTAAAGGGGTCTTGAAACAGCCCCCAACTTTGATATTGATAACTCCTAATCCCTGTCTTCCAACGTTTTTCTTTGCTTCTGTCTTTGTTTTGAATATTTCATCAGTTTGGCATTGTTACTTCATCCTGTTCACATTTGACCCACGTTTAATTTCAGCTGCATGAAAACCTGAATATGCCTTTACCTTTATCTTTGTCTTTACCATAAAAACATTACTGCAAAACCATGCACTTTCATTTATTGGAATGATTATTACTTGGTCGTGTTTTCTAATTTAGGTTTTAATTTTAAAAAAATTGAAAACAAAACAAAAAATTGAAAGTATATCGTCATTGCAGCATCAGCCTGTACAATAGTCGTATCACTAAAGATGAGGTAAACTGCAACTAATGGTTATCTTAACACCATGTGTTCCCTGAAGAAGGCAAAAAAAAAAACAGTAATCAGACATTTTTTACAAGACAGCCCCACTCCCTACATCCTCTGTCATGGATCTGTCACAAACTGTAGAAGCTGATCTTAATGGCTACTTGTTGTCCAAGGCCATAGACAGTGAGGAGGACCCCTTGGTATGGTGGAAACTCCACCAAATGGCATTCTCACATATTAGCAAGGTTGCAACAAAGCATCTCTGCATACCAGCCAGTAGTTCACCTTCAGAGTTTCAGTACAACAGGAAAGATTGTAATGTGAAGTCACAAGGATAGTAAACAAATCCTTGGTTTAAAACCCTGCAAAGTAACCATGTTGGTTTTTCTTACTAAGAACTTGCCTTTTATAAACATTCACTAAGGAATGATGAATAGACAGAGATACCACAATGTTTTTAAAAACACCCACGTGCACAATACTTACATTGTTACTAATTGTTGTCCATATTAGTTTTAGCCAATACTCAGAGAAAGGTAGATCATTGCTCTTTAGTGTGTTTCCCTGATGTACTAGTGCTTTCCTGCCTACTATTGAGATAAATTGCAGTGTATGGTGAGGCCGTGGTACAAAGGTAGAGTGGTCAGCTTCCCATTGTAATATCACAGGTTTAATTCCTGCTTTGCCCATCCATGTGAGTTCCACATCGCTCCTGGTGGTTATAGGTTGGCACCAGTGTTCGGCAGCAGAGCCGCCATAGTGTGTGATATGTGTGTGTTCATGGGTGAATGGGACTTTGACTGTATAGCACTCTGGGCCTTTTAAGAAGGTAGTAAAACACTATGTAAGTGTGCACCATGTAAGTTATGTTAACTTTTATTTAAATGAAACTCTTGCAGTGACATGAAAATTGTGTTGTTTTTGTTTTGCTATTTGTTCACGTTATTCGAAGTCATAATGTCATTGCAATAATGATTACTAATATAGAATTTCGCAAGTTTCCTTTATATTGTGCCACACTAATCATAGATGATATTCAAACAAAAAGATACAACAAGTATCTTGAAATTTTCCTCTTAGTTTTCTGAGTTGATTGTGTTCGATGATATAGTCAAAGAAAACACACATTCAGCTCCTCAAGAGACAAAGATTATTGAAAAAGTAACATACTACTGTTGTTTTTCCTGTTTGGATGCAAGTCCTTTACAGTTCCTCTCTCCAAGAACATCATCAGCTGCTGTTTTCTACCTGGAGTCACTTAGGCAGGGCTTTTCTCCAGCCAACATCAGATGCCTCATGTTTAGTAGAATTTTTCGCTGCAGTTTTGAATTCAGTTCATGAAAAACCTGCTTGATTGGCTTCAGACCATTTGACTGGGTATTCTTTCCAGGGGAAATCTCCAGGGGGAATTTGTTTTCACAACTTTTTTGATAGAAGTTGTCCATATACAGTCGTCACTAAATAAAATCCTCTGGTTAAAAACGTTCAGTAGTCTTTAGTTTTAAAAGTCATTAATGCATTAATATTTACAGAAGTGACAAACTTGTGTTTTGACTGTAAACACCGTAGTATCTTTCTGTGTCTTTTAAAACTGTCCTTTCTTAAAACATACATTTTTTGGCACACTGAGAGCTTTCACAAAGAGAAACATATCCATATTTATCTTAGTTATGATTTTCTTCTACCTCTTAATGCTTCTGAGAGTACAATTATTCTACTGCAACCAACATCAGCACCATTCGTTACTAGTCAATATGTATTGGTATGTATGCCTTTTTAAGCCTTAACTTTACTTTTATTACATTTTTAGATTTGTTTTACTTTATTTATTCTGTATGTCTTTATTTTTATGGTGTTGACATTTGGACCATGAGTCTGTATTGCATATCAGTCAACCGACTCTCTTTTAGTCTGTTTCAGTAGAAAGAGCAGTGGATGGGATGGCTGTACATGTTGTGCAGAGAAAAAAATGATCTTGTCCCTAAAGAGGATCGAATGATATTTTGGTTGCTTGTGAGTCTTCTTTTTGTCTACAGATTTTGTGTACAGTGTTATCTTGTTAATTGTAGACTTGTGTTCTGACAATAACTTATGACAGTCAAAATATGAGAAGTTAACATATTTATTTTTTACAACTATTATAGATGTTTTAAGGCTAGAAGACCCCTCAATAAAAACTTTATACACTTTTCTTTCTTATTTAACTCTCATAGTTCAAAGTGTCATGAAAAAAATGTTGTCACTATTGCAGAATAAAAGCAAGATCTGCTTGTAATCAAAGATGTATGTACAATTAGAAGGCTAAACACATTGTCTATAGGAAACACAGTAAAAAGGAGTTGAATTGATTATGCTGTACAGCCAATCAGAAAGCAGAACCCAATGGGCTGTAAAAACAGCACGTAAAATTGCACTAAAAACATTTTTTTTTTTAAACAATTTTAGTATTTTTTTCTTAACAAGACCAAGTAACCATTTAGCAGTAAACAAAACATTCACTGGTGTTAACGCACTTATCTCTGCAAGCTCCTCAGTTCAAACTATTCAGACTTATTTTCTGTGTCACCAGGTTTCAGGGGTTTATCCCAAAGACACTAATTGTTCATGCAAGACTTACTTGTGCATGTGGGCTGACTGTAGCAATGAATGTAAGCATGCATGGGGGTTTGGCTTGTTTTTTCTCTGTGACGAACAGGCAAGCTGTCCACGGTGTACTCTGCCTCTCCCCTAATAACAGCTGGGCTGGATGCCAGCACCCCAATTACACTGGACAGGAAAAAGCAGGTATAGAAAATGGTGTTTGTACTTGTACTTGCAGTATATATGTTAGGAAGTAGTCTATCAAGCACAGGCATAAGCATTTTTTGGCATGTTAGATATTTTGCTATGCTTTTCGCTCAGGCATTTGTCATTCCACATTCCCCCTACTTCTTTTCTAATACCTTTTCTTATTCCCTTCCTCCATCCTCTCCTGACCTCCACCTATAATGAATTTGCAATTGCCAACTCTTTTTCACTCCACATTTGCCATCTCTCTTCTTTCCTCCTTCATCTTTTTTCTTTCCTTCGCTCCCTCCACTCCCAGCCTCCATTTTTTCTGTATTTGTTATAAGTGTCAAATGCAAAAGATGCTTGCATGCAGGGTGCAGCTCAGTCAATCTGTACTGAGAGCTTTTTGCTCATAGCAGGGAACACATTTAATTCCTGCACACAGATTGCCACATAAATAGCGCATTTTTAAATTGCGGCAGAGCTATATCTACTCATGTGCTTCAGAGTTTTTATTTGCCGGCTATGATTTTTTAGAAAGTTTAGCTTGCACACATTGAACTCTTTCTGCTTTCAACAGGCTTGTTAAATTGAAAGAAGAGTTAATTTTGCCAAGCAAATCGGATTGGAGACTGCGCTCCAGATAGCAGTTCCAGCTGTTCGAGGGCCCCATGGATCCATAAAGGATTTTTATACACAATTGCTCTTTCCTCCAAGGTCTTTTGGTTTAATGTAAGCAACTGAATGGTGTCAGGAGTGGTATGAATTTAGTAATAATTCATTAAACTGAATCAAAAGGTCTGTGTGGCGGTTTTTCTATGTAATCCAACTGGGAGAAGAAATAATGAAAACACAATTTGAAAGTTTAATTATATCATTTTTTAAAAAGTAATATAAATGTAAACAATAAAAAAAAATTAACTGCATAATGAGGAGGTGACATTTAGTACACAAGGGGATTCTGCAGAAATCTATACCTGTCACATGAACACACACATGGGACTGAACCACTCAGACTAAATCTGTCTTCCGTAGCCTCTTTATTATTTCAGAGATAATTAGAAGCAGACATGACACGAGCATGTTGATTAGGTGAGATGGTGCATGCTCATGCACAGCCTTCAAAAATGCACAAAAATATGCTGGGCACACCAAGATAGCATGTGTTACCCTTAGGGTGCAACCACAAATATATGCTAGCGTTCAACAGACACGAGGACAGGAAACAAACACGTCGACTGACGAGAAATTAACAAAGACTGTTTCTAAGCTGGTTCTCACTGCTGATTGATGTGCACGTTTAAAAAAAGCATGCATGACTGCTGGCACAAGAGGGGGCAATTCACTTAAACAGAACGTGAGAGGAAAAGATTGGTAGACTTATAAACACCCAAGACAGTCAAGGGTCAAGCTCCCAGTAAGTCTTCCTTGGCTGTCCTTGAGGAAGGATGCACTTGGGGCTTTAATGACTTTTTGCAACTCTGTGTGCAAAACTGATAGTTGATTTGAACTACTAGACCAGCACAAAACAGTGCAGGCCTGGGAAGACACCCATAATGAGGTTGTTCGTTATTTTCACAAGAGCAGGCTGTTAATCACAAAAGCTCTTCAGACTAAATCATGGCAAGGTTGTGTCAGCCAAATGAATTATTTGATTTTCAGTTGTATTTTTAACCAAAGTAGACTTCTTCTTTTGCATCCTCCTCACTCACACTAACTACTCTCATGTCCTTTTTGACTTCATCCATGAATCTCATGTTTGGTCTTCTTCTAGACCTCTTACTTGGCATCTCTAACCTCAGCATCCTTAAACAATATAATCCCTGCTTCTCCTTTCAATGTATCTAAACCATTTCAATTTTTTCTGCATTTATGTCAGAAACATATTCATTCTTCATCCTATCCATCATCAACACTTCCAAAAATAACTTCAACATCTTCAACTCTGCTACCTCCAGATCTGCCTCTTGTCTCTTTCTCAGAGCCAATGACTCAAAACCAACAACATCATTGGTCTCACTAGTCATCTGCTACATCTTTTTTTTATTCTTGCTGACACTGTTTTGTCACACGTCACACATAAAGCCTTCCTCCAGTCATGCCAACCTGCTTGCACACACCTCTTCTCATCATTCCCACACTTCCATAGTCCCACAAGTTTGTTTTCAGAACTAATTGCCTCTCCATTATTCATCCTCTTTAATGCCTTCCTCTCTTTATCCTTACAGATCTTTGCAACTTTCTTCTCTATAGCAGCCACCTCGTCTACTGTTTGTTTTCAAGCATGTTACTCAATCATCATCTCTTCAAGTACTCTTTCCATCTTGCCATTACACTTGTGGAAATTGTCAATACAACCCTCCCATCCCATCAGTTTCTCTTCCTTGCCAACCTGTGATGATCCACTTTTCACACCTCTCATACAAATCCCCATTCGCCCTTTGTTTGGTGTTTTCTATCTTCACCTTGTGCTGCATTTGTCTGTACTTCTGTCCACTGTCTTCTATCCTCTCAGTTTTCCACTCTTTTTTGGTAAACCCTTTCCTCTTTACACACTCCTGAACTTTTACATTCCAACACCGAGTCTTCTTATCTACCTTCCTCATTCCAGATGACACACCAAGTGCCATCTCTCCCAGTCACCCAGATCACTTTAGCTGCAGCTGTCCAGTTATCTGGAGGACCCTGTCGATCTTTTAGAACATCTTCCAGTACATTTTTTCACAAATGAAACTTTGCTAAATTTTATTTATTAAATAAACTTTTACAAATTAAAAATGTATATTTCACATAGGCTCATCTGCTTAATTTTTTCTTAACTTCCAAGTCAGAAAATATAACCTGGATTTGAGGCATGGCAATCTGACAGAGGGGATTTAAAATAAATCAACTTAAACTAACTTCTCTGTGTTTCTCCTTTCAATTTTTTTAAGCATTTATTACAGTTTCAGGAAACACAGCTGTTCAGCAGTTTATTTAGACAAATCTTAGAAAACACAACTACACAGCAGACCGATTAACTATCTATGAAGCCAAGTACTTTCACCCTTGACAGATGGCAGCTTCTCCTCTCCTAAACTCTCTGATGTGAATTAGCATAACTTATACATGCAAGTTCATGTATTTTTGAACTATAAGAAGTGCTGGAATTGGTTTGGTTAATCTTTTAGGAGGCATTGTGTAAAACAACACATGATCTTTTTTTCCTTCTTATAAAAAATGCACAACGTTACTCAAGTGGGAGATGGAAGGCAGACAGATGAGGTGTTTTTTTTGTGCAAGTTTGTTGTTCAAACCTAGTGTGAGATAACACTTATGTCCATGTTCCCAGGCAGACATCACAAACACCAATCAACATCATAGACTTCTGTTGAGAATTTAACTGCTATTACTCAGTCATTCTATTTATCAGAATAACCATACTTGCCTTGCTACCTTTTTTAATGAGATTTTGTTAATCCAAATGTTATTTTTCATGATATGTTTTCTGTAATGTAAGTGGAGTTAATAACTGGCCAATAAAATGCGTCAATGAAAGTATGTATGTCGAACCATGGAAAGGTTTGATTGACAGAATTTTTGTAGCCTGCTTTCAAGTGGTAGGGGTGTGAACTTCAAACAAGCTCACTCCTGATTGGCTGCATCGGACCAGTTATTGATTACTGATCTAACATGACAGCATCCATAACACACAGACACAAAAAAGCAAATTGACTTCCGTTCCTATGAGTTAGAAGTATGTAATTTCCTATCTGTGACGTCACACACACAGTCATTGATCGAAGCAAATACCTCTTCACCACATCCTGCTATTGTTATTAAGGTTAAACGTCACATATTCTTGACAACTTCATATTTCTCTTGCCTGTTCCTAATTACTGCTATGGAAAGATTGCAAAAAAAGTTGTTATAATCAAGGCTTCAGATAATTATATTTGTTGTAATCATCCACACTTTCTCCTGTTGTTTTATTGAAGCTTCACAGCTCTGCAGGTGATGAGGTTCTTCTCGAGTAATGATGTATTTCCTGCCTGATTCCTGCACCTTAGGAGTCTTTTTGTACTCTTGTTCAGTCTGCCTATGTATGTGTTTGTCTTTTTGTGCACAAGATGCCCCTCAATGCATGTGTGCGCTTGTCAGATTTATTCCCAGAGAAGACTTATTTCCCCAGCAGGCCCTGTCAGGCTGTTTCTGGGCGCACTCGGTTCACAGCTGGAGGCAACTACTGTCACCTGCTTACCTAACATCTCAGCTCACTTCTTTTCTCTTCTCCTCTCTCCCCACCCCAAATTTTTTATTGCTCAGCCTCATGCCTGTCATAATATAAATGATCTACTTTCCCCAACACAACAATGGGATTCTTTTTGGGGAACTTCTTCTACGAAACAACTAAACTGAAGAGAGAATTGGTCCTTTATGGTTGGCAGGAAAATTACTCCCAAGACACTCCAAAGCCAAATGACTGCTCTGGGAATATACAAGCGCCATTTTTGCTGTGGCATTTCAGGAAAAGTCATCTCTAAAACTGCCTTTTTTAAGTAAAAAGCTGACATGCCTGAGATGTATTTAGCTTAAAAAATAAACAAATAAAACAGGAATAAAAAAGAGGTCAAAGAAGTGTCATAGACAATGTAACTATCCTTATGCTTTTATTTTCAGGTAGCTAAACAAAAAACTAAAAAGTGGAATGAGATCCAAGACTCGACTTGAGTCAGACTTAGATCTCGCAGGCAGGGACATGAAACTTGACTCAAGATTTGACCTCAAGGTCTTGAGTCTTGGATTGAGACTAAAGTTTTGGCACGTTTAATGATTAATCTTTAAGCCTTTGTCCCATGCACCTGCACGCGGGGTAGATGCTCACTGGTGCTGCTGGTTTTTGGGTTGTCCACGTGGAGGGTCATAAAGAGGACTGGTCACCTCTTAAGGGAAACAAAGGTGTGTCTTGCAGGTCCCTTAAGGCTTATACGACCACCTTAAGGAACGTAGTTGAAAATGAAGTGTAATGCTGTCGTGTGTCTGGGAAGTGAATTGTTTATTGTTTTTAAGACTAATATAAGTTGCACGCACTCATGATGTACGAGTGATGCTGTTGTGCAGTGCCAATTGCGGTGCTAATTGTTAGTAAGGTGCACGTACTGGCCCCTTACTGACCATGTGCAAATGATACCTGCAGGATGCCCATACAAACTATGGTCTGAGGGTGTAATTTTCTTAATTCTAACAGTCAGGCTACATATAAGGGCTATGGGCTCACCAAGCGGTTTATGACCTTGATATTTTGTGTGGGTCACCTGCATGTCGCGTACAGATTTGAACAGTTTTTCTCCCTAAGGGCTGTTGTAACTAAGACTTTAGACACCACTGTCTGGTTGAACAGAAAAGTTCTTTTACTATGGTATTGCAGGTTTTTTTTAATTCACTTGTAGGACTGCAGATCTGTCAATTATGATGTCAGTAGACATTTCAAAAGTAATGAAAATTTGTGATAATAAAAGATTCACCAAAACCATTAAAGCTTGAAAATTTCAGACTAGCCTTGAATTTCCAACTAAAGACTTGAGTTTGATTTGGTAAAAGGGACTTGCATTTTTGAAACAAAACCAAACCAAACAACAAACTAAGCTAAAATAAATTGTATTTAAGCGACAAAAAAGCAAACATCTAAGTTTGCTTCCTGGAGTTTTTATTTCCATTGGCGGATTTCTGGCTCTATCCATATTGCAGAGTAAAATCTCAGCATGGTATTTCAGTGGACAGCATTAAACATTTTGGTCTTTGACCCCGGCCGTCTGTTTCTTCAGCACCCTAACCATGCCCCCTTTCTGCCTGTCTTCTTACTACTCTCATTCAGGGCTATAGGGTTAGACAGAGACCAGATGCTAAGCCACACAACTGCTGTCGCATACATACAGGATCTTCTCATTTTTTATGACCTCACAGCCCCTCAAGTCAATTCTCTGGTTTTTCATTTAGTGTTGGAACAGTTGGGATTTCCAAATTTCAATGATGCTGTACTACTCACAATAAAGTAAAATGAAAAAAAAAGGTCAACATACACAATTAAGAACAACATTTTATAAAGTAATTTTTACAAAAATTCTCATAAGTTGCAAAGCTCTTTTTAAACTTATTAAAAAGAACCTTTTAATCCAAGACATTTAATATACTTCACCATAAACAGTCTTTCCTGTTTAAATGTTTAGTTTTGTTGTGAACAACAAATTGAATATGTACATATTAAAGGTCAAATACAAGTACTTGTCTATTTGGTTCATTTCAAATGACTTGTGATAACTGGTCAGATTTAAAAAAATAAATGAATTAATATTTAGTAACAAAGTTGTTACTTTTTTAATGCTTTATAATAATATTCAGTAATTAGATATTAAGCATTAAAAATGTGCCTATATAGGACATCATTAGTATTTGTAGACGCTTAACAAATGTCTTAAAGGTGTTATAAAACTCCTCATAAAGACAGTTTTTGTCAGAGTTAGATATTTTGCAAACGTCTTACAGACGTCACTAAGATGCAACACAGACATTTATTAGCACATATCTTATTAGTATTAATAAGTTACGATTGAAAGTTTAAGTTATAATTGATTAATCAATATACAATCCTAATATAAATTTCATAAAAAAACTTTTATTTTTTGCAGCCCCTCAGTGTAAAGCGTGACCAATACGTTTACCTTCTTAAGGCTTACCTATAAATCCTTTGAAAGTGATTGTTAAATCCATCAACTACGTCTTTTTAATAGTTTATATAGAGTGTTTTGCTGCCTCTTAATCACTATTATAGCACTACTTCTTGCCACAAAGAATGACAATGTAGAACGAAATATTTACTGTGTAACATTGTGTCAAGCCACAAACATACAACATTTAACAAGAGATACACATTGGTACTAACATTGACAGTTTTAAAAAGCTAAACCGCAACTTTCAATAAAGTAATATAAACCAACATGAAATATTTAAACTCAGAACTCTGTGTCCTACATTAAGATAAATACATTTGTTATACACTCATCTTGTAGTGATTGATTGACATTGGTGTGTATCTCTCAGTCATTATAATAACACTAATAAGAAATTAGTAAGACATTTACAAATGCTAATGGACTGCTATAAATGTCCTAAAGGCTTCTAAACACATTACTAATACTTCTTCATGAGTTATGACTAGATAATTAAGGAATCCTATTAAAAAGTATTACCTTTCCAAGTGACTGTTTACCTTTCACTTTTGAGTAATCCAGTTACTAACCCAGTTACGTTTTTAATTTATTTTTAAAGTAACATTCTAAACACTATTCCTCACTTTTTTGGATGTTTGTGTGCCTTTTTGCTGATTAACAGTGAATGTTTTTTATGCTGTCTCTGCAGTCAGAGAGCACTTGGCATGAGGTTTTTTTTTTCTTTTTTCTCTGTGAAACATGCAGAATCCCATGTAAGGTGTGCTGGCCCACTATAGCTCCAGACAGATAAATTGGTGAGAAACACATGGGATGCTGACACTCTGAGTAGTGCCAGAATCACAATTTGACATGTTTCACATGAAAAAAAAAATCAGTTTGAGAGTGAGAGATGCAGACTTGTGACAGCATGGAGATGTGAAGTCTGCAGTTGAACATGTTTAAATGCCCTTAAAACCTGTGGAACAACAGCAGAAATTGAAAGAAAAAAAAAAAAGATAAATACATGTATGATGAGTTTAGACGAAAAATATTTTTCTGATTCTAGCCTAAAAGTGTTTAAAGGCCAACACCATTTTGTTTATATAAAAAAAAAGTCGAGTAAAAATAATGAATGAATCACAAAGTCCTGTGCATTAAAATTTTTGATGTGTTTGAATGGTATCAAAAATTCACCCACAGATGCATTGCTCTGAAGCAATCTGTTTCTTAAGCACTCCCAGTGGGACCAAATTATAGAACTGACAGGCCGTTGTGTGATTGAGTCCATTGGGACTAAGGGGTATTCCTAATGACCACCTCCTCAAATTTAGCCTCCCACAGCCAATTCATAAATTGCTACAAGTGAGTTGAGGATTTCAAAATCTGGTCTTAACAGTTGTCAGTGTAGCACAGAAATTAACCTTTTTCTATATGTTTAACAATATAGTTCTTCAGTTATTTTCAACATTACATGTATCTGTTCTGCACACTTTGTGCTACATATTTTCCTTTTAGCAAGTATTTGGTAAGCAGGATAAATGTTCATAAAAAAGGTATTTGTGTCTTTTGTCAAGTGGTGTTGTTACGATGGTAATTCTCTCCGACATTAAATTTCCTGTTGTAACTTACACTAAAAAGTCCTGATAAAGTAATTAAAACTTGGACATTCAAGAACGCGGTATATCCACGTAAATGTGTGTTTCGAGCTTCTGCGTTCGCATAGCTACAGATGTTTCTAAGACAGTTTTTCATGCTCTACGTACCAAATACATGTCCACTGAACACCTGTTGAAAGTTAGACCAGGTCATACTTTCACCAATTAGGCGTTCGGATTTGGTGACATACAGATGGCATCTCTTTAAATTCATGGAAGCCGATCGTTTGAAAGTTGACCACAGAGTAAGAATTAATACTTGTGGTTTGTGCCCGGCCGGCATTAGATGACACCAATGCTTTCATAAATTGGAATAGAGCTGTGAAAGAAATAAGATTCACAAGATTTGCACCACTTGCAACATTTTACACCAAGCTTCTTCTAACTATAGGCAGCAAACATTTGCTAATATTTTGTAGCAACAGTCCAGTGTGAACACCATATGGTAAATGCGTGTTCAAGAATGTGCATTTAGCGCATTCTTGAACACGCGTCACTTGCCTGGTGTAAACATAATATTATTCTACAACTCTACTGATGCATCTTTTTATTTTTATGTTGGCACTGGCCTAATATATAACAGAAAGCATGCAACTCACTGGATAAACATATTTATTCCCTCCAGTAGTGACTAAAACATTATTTAACTTGTTATAGTTTTTCTACTTAAATTCTGCATAAGCTTTAAACAGAGCACATTTATTTATACTTAACTTAATGTTCTTACATTAATGCTCTTCTTAATGTAAGTAAAATGCATATGGTATCATGAATGTGAAGCCTGAAGGTGTGTTTGTACTTTTTGAGACTCTCCTGTCTTGTGTGCACACAAATCTTCCCAGTGGGAGTTCAAAATCTGGGGCTTTGGTCCTTCACCTACAAGGAAATGAATGTTTTTCAGCAAAAACTTCCTCGTAGAGTAACATTCTACTTTGTAATAACATAGATTCATGCGAATACCACAATGACACTGTTACTCATAAATATTAATGAACCTAAGGATATGTTCATTGCTTGGAAAGGTTCCAGTGATACACTTTGTTACTGTTAAATTTGGTACTCCTTTAGATGCTCAGATTGACTTAATATAAAGCTGCAGATACAGTAAGTGCTTCCTTGGCATGAAAGGGATGCCTTTTCAGTTTTCCCTATAAAGGTCCCTTGTCTTTTTTGGTTTGCAGCAAAGAAACACATTCCAACACAGCTAGTCTCAAAACATGTGTTTGGAAAAATGGATACACCATTTGGGAGGATGCTTCATAAAAAATGCAGTGTAAAGAATGAAATTTCATTTATACTCATGAAATTTACTCATAAATATTTTAGTTGTGGAGGAGGAAACAAAATAATTGTAATCATGGTTCTTCAAAACATAAAACTCAAGGGCAAAGAAACAACAAGGGTAAGGACAATACTTAAGCTATGGAAAGGTATACATAACCTAAAATATATATTGTTTCCTCACTGACACTATGGATCTTTGGCCACCAAAAAAAAAAAAAAAAGAAAACTATTTTGAACTGATTCGAGTGCTCTTAGTGTAACTGCATGGACATGCTTTCACCTTTTGGTTGTAGCTTGTTGGTGGTGAATCAGAGTATAACTTACAGCAAACAACGGAAGCAAAAAGCTACTCTGACGTATTCTACTCTGTGCCAAAATGCCCGGTAGAGGATGAGCTGAAATGAGTTTCTGAGATCAAAAGAAACAGAACGATAAAAGGATAAAAGGGATTGAAAGATAAAAGGGATCGAGTCATTGGATCCGACTTGTGCCTTTATAGAACAGAAATCAACAGAATTAAAATCCACCCAACCACAAGGAACGTTGGACTCCACATACGTCATGAAGGTCACTGTGTTCAAAAGATGTTTTTTTTTTTTTTGGACTTCACACAACTGATCAGTCTCAGCCTCCACAAAAAATTCTGGCAGTTCACAGAAGTCATCAAAGCCAGAGTACACAAAGGATTCTTCTAGCTTTACTGTCTGATGTTAAAGGAAAATATATATATTTATATATTTTTCTGCTGTATTTTGGGGCTGTTTTTATTTTTTTCCTAAAAAATATCATGGATAAAAAAGAGATGCTTTAAAAAAAAGAAATCCCTGTAACTCAGTAGGTAAACTATATTATATGGTTTCAATGAAACCCCAAAATAAATTGTAACTTAATACATGTTTGATTGAGATATTGAAAACCTTTTACATTTTATACTTAGAGGGCTAAAATACTTGCCTTGCAGGTATGAACATAAATTAGCCAACATTGCTTAAGTGTTTATCCTCAATGCTGCTCATTGTCATTTGTTTGGATTCTAACTTTTGTTGTTGTTTTAATCTTTGAACAGATTTCTACTATTATTTTTAGTCACAGTAAACCGCAGACCAGTTACAACACATTAATGCTAAAGAGGGTTCGTTTTGGATTATTTGGATTACATGCTTTCGTTTCTCCAGCTGTCCTCCAAATGAAAGGAATCGCTAATTAGAGTCTGATCAAGTTTCCGGAAAAAAAAAAAAAAAAAACCTGCATTTCACACTTTGAGAGAAAATAGTCCAACAAAAGGTTTCACATACAATGTTCAACTTTCAAATTCTCACAGAAATATAAATGTTTAGGTCTTAGTCTGACTACAAGTCCGTGTTCTTTAAAGAAAAAGGCTGTTCTTAAGTGCCTTAAAAAACAAGTGTTTTCAGGAATAAATGTGAAACTTTCTGATTAGTGTGTTTTGTTACATTCTTTTGAGGAGATGTTTATTTTGAAAGATTGGCACATCGCTGCCATTGCAGTATGACAAGTTGGGCTTAGTTCTGTCAGATCTTTACAGGTAACGCTGATCTACACAAATTTGGCAATTGCCTTAAAATGCAACAACACTGCCTTATCTGTCTTTTTTGCATCTTCAATACATACTTACTCACCTTGTAATACTTTGCAGGAGATGAGTTGTGCTTGCTCTTTGGTGTGCATTATGCTGCCTTCACACCGAACACAATTCGCATGTCAGGGGCATCCAGTTTCAATGTTAAGTCAATGTACAATCGTGGTCAGATGTCCTGCAGTGTGTTTTAAGCATCAAACACGGCGTGTTGATCTGGAAAGAGCACATTTTTGGCATAACGGCACGTCCAGAGTTCAAATATCTGAACTTTGAAGAAGATGCATAATGTCAACCAATCAAGGACTTTGCTTTGGCCCATGATGTGTTGATGACATGATCAGCGGGTAGAGTCCAAAACCAACACGGAGGAGAATTTGTTTGCTCTCATCCTACACTTGATGATTTTTTCTTGCAATAGACAATAGACAGTTTCTTAGACAATAATATAAACTTTCTAAAATGTTATTCTTAATTAATTTTTTTCTCTTCTTGGACTAATGTGGGCAGCAAGGCATCAAACTGTGTCACAGAGAGACTGAAGTACCACTGAAAACCACTCTGTCAATTCTTCCATGTAGCAATGAGGCTAAAATCTTTAGACAATAGCTCCTCCCACACGCATCTTGGACAAGGGGTGAACAGTGAACGTGACACGCGTCAAAAGAGAGGTATTGAACACAAATTTGAAATAGTGTTCTGTTTGAACGCAGCGTTATACTCCAGTCATCCAGCAATGGAGTTGTAATGATGACTTCGGCAGATGACTTCAGACCTGGTCCATTCTGGTCTCTTGTCCGATTTCTGTTTGCACATCTGCAGACAGACTGCATGGTTCTAACTAAACTGAACACTTATCCTTGTTATTATAGACAGAGCTGCAGACACAAGTTTAGCAGAATTCTGCTTGGTAACACGGTGGGAGAGAATTAGAATGCTGTAAAAGCAAACAATGAGCCAAGGACTGATTGCATGAAAAAAACGTGTGTGTTTACAGGGAGTGTATCCCAAGCTATTTAAATCATAGAATAAAAAGTTGTAGTCCCTAGTTTCTGTTTACAAAAAATAGCTTTGTTCCCAACTGAATTACAGCCTTGTAAAACCAACTTGTTACAAAGAGAAAATAATTACTTCGTTTAATCTTTTTTTATCAATGTTTTGATGTTTCATTTAGTCAAAATAAGACATTTATTTACAGTCCAGTTCAATACGATCATGATCAAAATTAATCAATTTTATATAACACATTATATCCAATTACAACCCTGGTGCTCATGATCCCTTGAGTAGCCACATTGTAGTGTCTAAGTCCCTATGACTACAGTCACATATGCCAAAATGCCACCACGCTGCGATCTAAATGCCAATTTTTCAGCAAAGTTGTGTAGGCGCCGCATAGTGACATTTGTAATCGGGCAATGGGGCAAAGGCAGTTGCATTTTTAAATGCTGCTTGGTGGCAGCTTAGGTTTTAAAAAAAAACTAAAAATTGAGCAGCGCCCGGATTATTATTATTTTTTACATCGGGCAGTGGCCACCCAGGCACATTTGGAGATTGTACGGTAACAGGTGGGTGACAGGAAGGCAGCAGCTTGACAGTCTATAAGAGGGTCTCCAAGGTCTTCAAAATCATCTGATGATCAGCCAATGAAAGACCGCCATCTTCTAGCCGCCCCTCTGCCTCCGTGCTGCCATCCTGCTGCCACCATCTGACTGAGAATTCGATGATGTCTGTTGAGATGAAATGGGGGCTCTGCAATGACCGGACGACAATCTGGCGATCACGGCCACTATGTACCACCAAGCAATTATTCCCGCTAATGTTTCATGTATCCATGCATACACACAAGCTCTATGAGCACACCGAGGACCATTGTGTGCAGCCCCCCTCAATCACCACCACCCCTCTGCTGCATGCGCTGCGGCTCTGGGGCTCAGCTTTTTACCTTTTTTTTGTGGAGGAACTCTCGTAAATCGAGCGTGCAAAACTCAAGTGATATTTGCATCTGAAATAAGGAGGATGAACCTGATTGAGCAATTTGAGTTTGTAACTTTGTTTTGGATGTAAATACAAAAAATGTGTTGAGAGACATAGATTCACTAACATGTCATGGGAGTTTTCCGGGGTATTCAAATTTCACATTAACCAAAATAAAAGCTAAATTGAAGAGATATTAAATACCTTGTTAAATCCTACTAGGACTCACACTGAATAATCAAATTCCCTATTTTATGAGAAGTTATTGGGCCAGAGTGATGCCATACATTTATCTGTTCCACTTTGTGCAAATGCAATATGGAAATGGTCTGCAAGTATGGAGCACTTTTTTTTCCCCTTTGGGTGACCACTCAATTCTTTTTCATTTCATGTAATATTTTTCAAGTTGACATTGGGTTAAGTGTTTTGACCGTGGAGACATTGCAGTTTAGACAGCCAAGGCTAGGAAATTAAACCTTCATTTTTCTGATTAGAAGATAACTATTGCTCAAAAGTATGGCTATGCACTGTTGGATGATTGCAATCTTGCATGAAGAACTGGTTTTATCTGAATTCATGTTTAATGTCCTTCTCCAATGATCTTTTGACCAACTGTAAAAGCATTTCTAGTGGTCTTTAATTATGATTATGACGTTTTTAGGCAAAATCAAAAACCTGTGTCGTGTTCTAGGATACTTTCTGCAAATTGGCATTAGTTCATTAGAAATTCCCCTCTTAGTTGAGTGAGACTATTGGCGTGAAGTAAGCCTTTCACTTTGTTTACACTCTCTCCCACTAGCTTATGGCCCCCCACAGTCCCAACATAAAATTACCAGTAAAAAAAATCCAGCCATACACTTTAGAGCCAGATACTATTATGGATGAGAAAAATTAAGATGTACATGGATCTATTTGTTTGGAATCCAATGCATCAGAATTGAACGGATCAGGGAGCTTGTGGCCTGTCAACTGTAGCACCTACATCACTGCTACAGGCTTTTTTAAATTGTATTTTTAATTGTATCTGCTCCTGATTCATAATGATTTGAATAAAACAACAATCAAACAAAAATAAAACAATACAATGTTAAGTTTAATTTTCTTTATAAATGTCCTACATCATGTACAAAATGCCACAAGAAGATGGGTCAAAGCTGAACAAAAACTGTCGATATCTTATGCTGCATTCACACCAGCCATGTGTGGGGCGGTTAAGAATGCGCTGTTTCATGAAGAACGAGCATTCAGCCGGTGGTGATCACACTGGACCAGCACCGGACAAGCGCTCACTAGCGCTCATCTGCCACCTACAGTGGGATGAAGATTAATGTAAAATGTCAAAGTGGTGCAAACCCTGATATTCTTGCTCCAGGCTTTTTGTTTTCACTACCCTGCCCTTATGAACGTCCGTCTCGGTTTCATATAATGACCGGGCAGAAAAAGGCAGATATCAATGTCTCCTTCATTGTCATGTTTACAATGATTGGCACTGTGTTTTGAAATTATTGCTACCCACATGTCACTACCAAATCTGAGTCCCTGATCAATCGCGTTCCCGATTTGTACGTAAAGCCTGTGACTTAAAAACGTAAAAACTTGCGTAGCAACACGTGAACGTGAGCGTCCTGGACGTGGAAGCCTGAAATTCAGGTTGGGGCTGGAATAACTCAAAAACCTGCAACACTCATATGGGTCAACCAGCGATGTATGTGCCAAACTTTAAGATACTGGTTCAACATGATGAGCTGTTATTTACCAGATGCTATGCCTTCTTCTAAATGCACTTTTGCATCTTTGTTTGTGAGGGATTGGGTCTCTCTTTATAAATATTTAAATCTAAACATTAACTCATCCAACTCATTCAAAACTTTAAGCATCCAAAAAAACTACATAATAACATAAAAGCATATCCATCACCAAGCACTCTGATATGGCCTGCTACATTTGTTTTGTTTTCTTGATTTTTTGTTAATAGGAGTTGTTTAACACATATGAAACACACAACACTGTTGCTTGATAAAAGCCACAAAAGCCCAGTGGACTTGTGGTATCTTGCCATAGAATGGTTTGCAATTTGGAGAATTAAAGATCTGCTTGCGAAGCTCAGCAGTTCCAACAGCTACTTGTTTGGGGCCAGTGAGATGAGCAACTATCAGGAAGGGAAAAAAAAGGTAGAATTTTAAATTATAAAATCAAACGTAAAAAAAATCTGGTCTAGTTATAAAAGCTCTGGAATGTTTTTTGCATTAAAGAGCCCCAAATACAAGTTTAGATTTAGGATAGGATAAATACAATTCTGAGAACCAATAAGCCAGTTTTTGAGCTTCCTCATAGACTCATCTGGCACATTTAACAGTAACTTGACCTTTGATTTTGCTGTATGTGGCCATGGTGGAAAAGCTTATGAATAGAAGCAGTGGGGGGAAATTGGTGTTGTAGGTTGTAAGTACCTGATGTAGCTACAGTGGTAATGGTGGGGTCTCGAAATCATAATTACACCTGTTTCTGCAGCTTAGTGGGGTTCCTAGAACATGCCTGGTACACATTTAACCCAAATACACACAAGCAGAGGCGGTCAAAGCCATGTACACAAAACATCTTACACAAAATAGGCAATATGGGACTCACATACACTCACTCACCTCTACCGAGAAAATAACTTACTGGTTGTTGGAGATATAGTTTTTGTTCGGTACACCGATTCAGTGTACTGAATCAGAGGGACTTTCGTAAAATGTTTTTGTTTCACCTGTGCAGTTACATTTATTTTCATTATTCCAATAAACTTCTCTAGCCATAGACATGTACTTGTAAGGTTGTGTATGCTGAAATTATGTTACAGCCTGATGTAAAAGTGGAACTCCTAATCAATACAACACTTTCCCAATTGACTGCCGATATAGTTTACCTGTACTGTTCTTTTCATTCAGAGACACATGGGTAAGGCTTAGTTCTTCCTGTGTTTGTAAAAAGAAAAAGAAATTCTAAGCAAATGACAAGAAGAAAATTCTATCTCACGAATTTAGTTCTAATTCAGATCAACAGTTCAGTAAAGCTGTGTATATGGGTGTGTGATTGAGTGGCCCTACGATATGCTGGCAACCTTTCCGGGGTGTAACCCGCCTTCGTCCAACAGTAGCCAGGTTAGGCTTTGGCACCCCGTGACACCCCCAGAAGGGATACAGCGGGTAAAGAAAATGAATGGATGGATGGATGGATGGATGGATGGATGGATAGGTGGATGGATGGATGAATGGATGGATAGGTGGATGGATGGATGGATAGGTGGATGATGGATGGATGGATAGGTGGATGGATGGATGGATGGATGGATGAATGGATGGATAGATGGATGGATGGATGGATGATATATGAATAGGTGGATGGATGGATGAATGGATGGATGATGGATAGGTGGGTGGATGGATAGATGGATGGATGGATAGGTGGATAGATGGAGGGATGGATGGATGGATGATGGATGGATAGGTGGGTGGATGAATGGATGGATAGATGGATGGATGGATGGATGGATGGATGCTTACCCTCAAATTTATTTTGTTGGTCAAAAACTTTATCCTGATTGAAACAAAACAGTTTTTTATCTGCAAAATCTTAACAATAACTTAGGATAAAACAAAATAAAGACAAATAACTCAATGAACTTTCTTTTCTTAATCAGTCCTTCCAAGATCTTGTGGGCACTTTTATCATTCTTGCTGCCCAAAAAGCCAGAAGTTGTAATTGTTTGCTCAAAAAAGCTGCAAAAGGCAAATGTTTTTTTTCTTGACGCACCTCATTACACAGTGCTTAATTTGACAAAAAAGCTAACTTTTTATGTTTGCGCAAGAGCGTAAAACCTGAGCGGTTATTCCATTGCAGCATGCTTAGATCATTTTTACACAAAAGTAACCTGCACTAAATTCGTGTTTAAATTTAAACGTTTAAATTTAACTAGAAAAAAAGAAAAGTTGGGACTCTAAGATTTGCTACGTTCAAATAAAAATTGTTTTGATTTGTGATTGGGAAACATTCTTATTTAGGTTTTGCTTGGCTTAGTTTTAAGTTTCAATGTAGTTATTAGTTACATAATCCTATTTTATTCCTATAATCTTGTTCTGATTAATATTTAATCTGCCATTTCTGGAAAAAGTTTGAAATTAAATGTTTCATTCAATACAGACATTATTTACAAACAGTTTAAACTGGGAAGAACACATTAACTGCACTCCTGTAAAACAATATCTTAATACATAATAACTGTATATCTAGTGCTTTTGTTTAGATATCTTTATCAATAGATCGTTAGGTCTTTCTTCAAATTGGTTCAGTGTAGCATAAAGTAGAGATTAACGTTTTAACTTGTTTAAAACAACAACTTTTGGCTATCATTGGACAATCGGTAAAATCCCAAAATGGCCGACTACTTCATGGCTTTGTAAAATAAAGTACAAAAGAAGACTTGCCACGGATGACTCAAATATCAAATTGCTCGTGGGTAATGTTATCTCATATTCAATGGGTTGCACTCTGAAAACAAGAATTCATATCGATTTTCTGTAAAAGTTGAGTGTGGCCGATGGTGGATGCGACTGGGCTGTACTGTGAGTGTTAATGTGTTTGTGCGTCGGTCAGGTGCTTAATCTTGGCTTTGTGAGTGCAGCAGCAAATCTCCCTGTAATTACAATTTGAACAGCCTTGACATTTCACAGAGACTCGTCTTGGTATGTGCATGAGCACGTGTCTATGTCTGTGTGTGCTTGGGTGTTTGAGAGCTTGCTGAAGGCCTTTTGTCTTCTGGGGATGAAACAGCTGGGTGCTCCTTGCTAATTAAGGAGAACCTCGTAATTACTGTTAACTGGCCTACTATAGCTGTCACAGAGAAGGCACGAGATGGAGAGAGACACGGGCAGGGTAAGTTCTTCAATATCCTTTTACCTAAACTGTTGTTATCGTTTGGTGAGCTTATTAAAGTAGAGATTTTTAAAACTGAGAAAAACTACTCACAAAGGAGGATCAAAAAGCAATAAGTCCACCCAGACAAAAGAAGAAGGTGTTATTTCTGTAAAGAATTGCTCCTGACCAACAGACCCATGTCAACATAATAAGAGTAAGGTTGTATTTCCATTAAATATTTTCAATTTGGTGTTTTCACATCTTCTCAGTCAGAAGGTACAAAAAATAGAAACTTTTTGTGAGGTGCTGATGATGAAATTTGATACAAAACAAGAAACTGGTATTTTGGGTGGATAAATTGTCATGCACTGTCACCACCTTAAACTAGCTTCATAAACAGCTTTCACATATTGTAGCAGTCACAACCGAGTCACGTAGAGTTGAGAGGTCACCCAAAAAATTGGACAAGATTGTGCCTGTATGGAGACAATTAATACAAGTAGTGTTTTGGAAATATGTTCGTTATAATTTGGTATAGTTTAGTTATACACGGCCACTAATAATATATTCTTTTTGAATGTTACTTAGTGGCCTGGGGATTTATTTTAATTCAAAGAAAAACAAAAAAATGACTTTGTCAGATGCTTGTGTGAAGCTACGTTCCCACTGCCATCGGCAACGTGCATTCAAGCGGCCACTTCCGATAAAAAGTTCATGTAAACGCATGTTACAGGCTTCTGTGTTCAAAAGCCTCACATTCACAAGTTTTCAAAGACCCACTCAAATAAAAATTGTGTTTTTGGTGTCTTGGAAGAAATGTATAAAATGTTTTTGGATCAGGAACAGATAAAAATTGGATGTTTGAAAAAGCGTGAGTTTTGGCACCAGTCACTGCCATGAGTGGTCTAAAGTCTCCCTTCTCTGTTTCAATTCTCAATACTCCACTTGCAGACAAATATATCCATTAATGCACTTCATCTGACCTGCCGTCTGGCTCAAAGCTGTGTGGCTTTACAGCTCAGATATGGCTCGCCATTTTTTTTTTTTTTTTTTTGCCACGTTAATGTTTGGACTTGTGAGGTGCTTGTTAAATATATATATTTATAATAATACATTTATAATAATGATAATTATAATTACAATTAGTTTTTCTGCTTATACTTTAAATTATTGGGCTTTACCGGTTTCATTTATTTGTAAGAAAACTTCTTCCTGGCTCATCATATCCTGATAAATGTGCATTGATTACCACAATAAATAGAGAGAGACTTGAGGGAAAGTGTTGGAAACGTGACTGACCAAAAAAAAAAAAAAAAACTCTCCAAAAGGAAAAGTAAAAAACACAATAGAAATATTGCAGCCAAAACAAAAGACACAATAATACCTTTACAGACCAGTTTGAATACCAACACAAGGGTTTTCTCTGGACTAAATGTCACTGCTGTCACTGTATTTTTATCACTTAGAACTGTAATAGCTGCTTTCAGTGGGTGTGAAAAGTGTGTGCTTAAACACAGAATAGTGAAGAGCTTGTAATGCCAAATTTGTTTGTCTTAGTGGTTCTTTCTTGTTGCCTCTAGTAGAAACCCAAACACTACCATAAAGGTTAAGCAGATTAGTTAAAATACCCAGGCAAACACACACACTGAGATTACTTGACATGAAAAAAACACTCTCCCACTTCTTTTTGCCTTGATAATTCTATAACGTAACCACTTGGTTATGATGACGCTGAAACATATTGAACTAGATTTCATCTCCCAAAGGATAACAGAGAAAATCATGTTTTTTTAAAGGGAGTAAGACCAGACTGTAGTGATCTTCATATGCCTGCAAATAAATATTGACATTGGTGACCCACAGTAAATTTAAAAAGGCTATTCAATGACAAGATAAAGTGATAGGAAGTGGCATTTAAAAACAACATTGCAAAGCAGTTTTTAAAATAGAGCTTTTCATTCATTTTCTATACCCGTTTTGTCTCTTTCGGGGTCACTGGGTTGCTGGAGCCTCAAGCCTGATCCACACTGGACCAGAACGTGGAAGCACAGCGGAACAGAGTGCGCTTCCATTCGGCGCCCCTGTTAACCAATGGTGTAGTTCACATCAGACGTGGAAGTGCTGCTGACCTCCGCGCCGGCTCACGCCGTGCAGTGAAATGGTTTGCCGTCTGGTCACAGAGTGGTCTACAACTTCCCCAACCTGTGAACCACCTGGATTAGCTGTAAAGATATGCCTATTTTTTGCCCACAAACAGCCCGTATATGCTCCATATCCACCCGTGAGAACAGTTGTGACTAAGGCATTAGATAGGTCCAGAAGAATCAGTGGTACTGCTGCCTTACTTTTACCCATAAATATCTTTAAAAATTCAGGATTTATAAGGTATTGATCTGCATGTAAGTACACACGCGTGTGTGGGAATATATTTGTCACCTCATGCTGTGTTTAAGTTCACATTAGACCACTATTTTCTCACCTCGCTCCTTTACTCCCCTTCCGTATTTCCTTGTGGTCTGACACCCGTCTTTACAATCTCTTTTTCCGTTCTTTGCCCTGTCATTTCTTTCCCCAAATACTCCTTTTTTTCTCCCAAGCTTTTAGCTCTTGAATTTTTCCTTTAGTTTCTTTACTTGCGAACAACTAAAAAGGCCAAGTTCCGTACACCAACATCTTTAAATGATTCAAATAAAACAATGAAGAGCAGCATTTTCAACAAAAGGAAGAAAGGTTCTGTACTATATTTAAGCACATGTAAGAAGCACATTCTGCAACCTTTGGTTGTTTTGCTATTTTACTTTTCCCCTCAGAAATCTATTTTCAGGTTTAAGCTTTTTTTTTTTTTTTTTAACAAGATTGCAGTGTAAGAAACTGTTTCTTTTTTTTTTTTTTTACAAAAATTAGCTTAGGAAGCATGATGTCACCTGTTTTAAGTCGACCATTTGTGGATTAGTTTTCAAAACGTTCTTGCTGCTAACAGCAGCTGTTTTATACTATTCATATGTTCTAATGTTCTTTGAACAACAATTAAGAAGGAACTTACATTTTTGTAGTCTAAAAATCAGAGGACATTTTAAATACAGCGTTCCTTCGTTTATTGCAGGACTTATGTTCTAAAAATAAACCTTTATAGGTGAAATCCGCAAAGTAGGAATGTAGATGTTTTAAGGCTGTAAAACCCCTTACCACACTTATACACTTTTCTCAGAAAGACATTAGCATTTTCACTCTTTCTCTCTTGCTAAAACTATTAAAGTACAAACCTTCACAGAAAAATAAGTCTAGTTTTTATAGACTCGAAAAAAAATTGATTGCGATCGAAAATGTGTGCAAATTTAATAAGCTGAACGCATTATTTTTCTCTTTTTTTCAACTTCTGGCATTCTGTGTGCGAATGTCCGAATGGCTCCTCTCGTGCTTGCTATTTGAAACAAAAACAGAAATCTGATTGTTTTTTTGTTTGTTCATACTATTTGTTTAGCAAAAAAGAAGGATTTCTACAGCCAAGAGAAGGAGGAGTTGAACTGGGTTTGCCATGCACCTGCAAATGTATTTCAAGTTTTCTGAGGAAAAACTGAAAGCTGATCTAAGCTAACACTACAGTCTCACATCCCAAAATGCCACCGCACTGCAACCTAAATGCAAGTTTTTAAACTAATTTGGCATGTGGCTGTGCAGTGACATTTGTAATCAGGAGGCGAAAGACTCATTTTTACACAAAAGTTAAAATTTTATGGCGACTGGACAATTTTTCTGTAAAAGTTGACATCATTCTGTGGCCGTCCGTGAACATTTCGAGAACGTGTGGTGACAGTCCAGTGACAGACAAGAACGGCGCCAGTACAAAGCCGAATGGATGCCAGCCGACCAATAGCTTAGGAATATATAAAAAAGCGGGCTATTCTTCACAACTGACGGGCGCCTGACTGCCGCCGTCTACATTCATGACCTTGCCAACAATTTTTAAAAAATCTGGCACACGCAACTAATATTGAAGATTCTGCAGATGCTTCCCATTTCACAGTGGCAATTGTATTTGTGACCATAGCATAAGCTAAGCTAAGTGAAATAGCTAAAGCTAATGGACATTTTTCTGTACATTTCGCCTGGATTACAGACCCGAAGCATCTGACTTTGCCCTTGCTACTGGTACGCTCAAGGATCGTAAAAACCGTGACAGAATGATCTCAATAAGTGTTGACATCAAGATCCAAGCAGCAACAATCCAGCCCAGTTCACAGAGAGCCTAGCTCCTTGCTCCAAACAGCATTCTGTACAGGAGACATAGCACAGAGGAGATTGATTGACAAGGTCAACAGGCAATCAGGCTGCAGAATACAGTGCAGTGTAAAAACAAACAAATAAAGCAAATAGGCAAAGCAGTAAGACTAGCCAAATAGCGGGGAGCGATTGTACTCTAAAATGTTTAGAAATAACTTACTTTGGTACATTGTCTCACTAACAGTCCAAACTGGAGAAACATTTGCTTTGGTGCCAGAAACTCTTCTATTACACTGTATTAGTGCCAATTACTTTTTTTTCAATTTCTGGCAATAAATAATCCAAGATTTTTTTTTTTCTAACCTTAAGCACAGCGCTGCTGTTGTTGGCTTCCACACAACAGTCCAGATGTGTACCAGTCTGCTCGGTGCTCTTTTTCTGGTTGACAAACTTCAAGCTCCACTGGATAGTTGGAAAAAAAATGGAAACAAGTGAAGCGTAAGCACAAAATGACTGTGCGAATGAACACAGGCAGTGAGTTCTGTCTCTCTTGTCTCGCCCTCTTGTCTTTGTTTACACTGATTCAGTTGTTGGGCCCAGTTTGTTGTCTCAAGGTGGCTTAAATGCCTGATAACATTACGGGAACATACAACAAAGCTCACTAATTGACATTAGGAATTAGATGAGATGGTAAACTCATTTAAGAAATTATTGTCATCTGTGGAGCATAGCCCACTCACTCTTGAGCCTTGGGAAATGGATGCTGTCGCCCTTTGTTCACTTTATGGAGCAGCTCCAGGGTTTGTCTCGGTAGGACATCACCGCCCCCCTTTCTGTCTTTGTATGTCTAGAGCCTTTCAGGAATCCTTTTGTGTTTGAATAATGACATTTGCTTTCATGCAGGACTATCTTTCCCTTAACCAACCTCTTGTACTACAACTTTACTTAATGGTTATACAGAATGTGTTTCAGTGAACTGCAGGCAGCAGGTACAAGCTTATCATGGTTAAATAAGACATCAACATGACTCAAAATACGTGTTACACAACTTTTTCCAAATAGTCACATGGTTGTAGACTATTCTTGTTTTTTTTAGTCTGTTTAACACAGGGAAAAGGATGTAATATTATTAAGGATGTCCCAATTAGGATTGTTTGGCTCCACTGTGATTCGGTTTTAAGGATCTGCAGATACAGAGACTTTGCTTTTCCGCAGTAAAATCTTGGGATCCGTTCATGACTTGCGGACTTCTAGTAGAGTATTTTTCTGAAGAATTTGCTTGAACTAGATAATTATTATAAGAATAAAAAAAAAATCCAATTAAAATTGAGTCTGAAACTACGTCTTTGGGCCCGATTTCTGATCATGATCGAATGTGGACATTCCATTTACAATTATACAATTGTATAATTTATGAACATTTATGTTGATGAGAAAAAAATTTGCTTTTTTTTTAAATATGTGCATTAAGATTTATGGTTGATCTCTTCTTTTTATTTGTTAAGCTCTAGTTTGTTTTGTAATTGTTGAAGCTTTTTTCATTGAAATGAACACCAGTTTATCTCTTTGTTAATTATAACATTTATTTATGTATTATTGAAAACAGTAATTTTAAATTGTTAGTCTGAACAGATGAACAAATGAAGTTCTGTCAACTTTTATTGTTTGTTTTCTTGACTCAAAGGATATTTATTTATGCTAGTTTTTTGAAAAGGTATACAGTTCTGTCCAAATGTGAATCTAAAAAAATAGCTAAACTGTTCCTTTAGCATTAATGTTGGAGTTTAATATTTAAAAAAAAAATCTTAAACAACATTTTAGAAGACCGCTTATTCTTTCACTTGCATGATTTGATTTTGAGTCTCTGTAGTGGATGCGATCCAAGCAGGCAAACCTTTTTCACCGTCTGTGAATCAGCTCCGGGGTTTGTCTCAGCATGACATCACCATGCTTTGTTTGTCTCTTTTTCCGTGTATTCAGAGCCTTTCAGGAATTAGTTTGTGATGGAGCATGAGCATCTGATTTACCGTGGAAACATTTTTGCTTACTGGCATGTACTGTACATATGAGAATAAATGCTACAATTAGTCATTGTAAACATTTTACCAATTAATTTGAGTTGTAAAAGAGTATAAAGAACATTCACATTTGTGAAAAGAATGTATAGGTTGATTGTTTTGACAGTATTTGGTACAGTACAAGCAATTCTTTTTTTTTTTTTACTGTATGCTTGTGGATCATGGTTTTACCCATTCATACTAGAGAAACTGGAAAAAAATGTTGATCCCCTCATGGAACTACGCAAGACATTTGGTTAGAAGTTCTTTTACTCAAAAAGTCAAAAAGATAACATAGTAAAAACAATGTGATAAAACTGTCAATTATTGAGGAAAATAAAAACATTTTAGTTTCTACACTTGTATTTGTTATCCTATGCAATTTAATTTATACTTCTGTATACTTCAAGTAGTGATTAATAATGCATACAAGCAAAAATAGATACATAAATAAAAAGACAACATGAATAAATGATGCAAAATATTTAAAAAAAAAAGACATTGGATTAAAAAAATACCAAATGCCGTCACCAGACAAAATCTGACTTTGAGCTCCTGCCTTTTATTAAAGACCTTAGAAAAGAGAAAGGGAATCATAAAATATGTATTAAAAAAATAAATAAAAGCTGACTACCATATACATCTTGTTTTAAAACTGGCCCTATTTGTCAGAACGTGCTCTGAGATTTCAGATATTATATGTTTATATATCAATCCATACATATATATTTATATGAAATTGCATTTTAGAACCATTTACTTTATAATATATATATATAAATATATTTCAAAAAACAAATACAAACATGATTGGGCTTAGCAGCTAATACTTCCATAAAGTTGCAATTCAAATATAGTTTCCCATCAAATATGTTTCACTATATTTGCTTCCTGGCTTTTCCAGAGATTCCAAGGACCTGCCTTTGTATCTACATACACAATCACCGGATGCACACACAAAGCACTTGCTAATATGAAGTGTTCCCTCGACTAAGCCCCTTATCACAGCAATTAGTTGGGTGTCTTTTAATAGCTAGAGAGGAACACAGTTTTATAGGGTCCAGCGCAGATGTTAAGGAGCAGCAGAAATAAACAATGGAATTGGAAAAATAATTATTTCCTGACTGAATGACACATTGACACACCGATATTAAATAGATCTTTCTGCCAGGACAGCTGACAGGTTGATAAAAATAAACAGCTTGTTGTTTATATGGAGGTTTTTACACAAAGCAAAAAAGCAAAAAAAAACCAAAAAACTCTTTTATCTGTTGAGATCTTCCTTTTTTTTATTTTAGAGCTTTTTAACTGAAAAGAGCAACTTTTTTTGTTTTTCCTTTGTCTTTGACTTTAAATGGAGCTTTTGGAACATATATTTTATAATAGCCAAGCTATACAATTGAAAGATATCAACACACTGCAGAAACTTAATCTTAAGAAAGTCAAACGAATGTCTTATTTTCTGTCTTGATAGAAACAATAATCTTATCAAGAATGTTTTTTGATAGCAAAATAATCTTAGTTTAGGAAAACACATCTTTGTGACAAAATTTTTTTCTTAAAATAAGAATTCCATTGGCAGATTTGATTGCTTATTTAAATAAATTTTTATTCAAATGTTTTGAATTTTTGACCTATTTCTAGGGAGTCTGTTTTGCAGTGCAAATGCACACAAAAAGTTAAAGAGAAGTTGGAAAAGACACAAACATTTTTAAGATTGACAAGTTGTGGATTTTAAAATAATTTGCACATAATATGTTTATAATCTGTAGCAGTAAAGAATGAAGCTCACGGAAACCAGTTCCTACTCTGTAGTTCAGGGAAACTCATTTGCGTAAACATTTTCCGCCTCCCTTCATATGCTGTCCCTTTTCCATTAATAATGAAACTTTTCCTGATTTCCAGCATAGTTGGAAACTTATATATTCAGGTCTGCAAATAAAAATGTACTTCTTCAACTTCCTGACAAAAACACAGTTCCAGTATATCACTTGCTGGCATGCAAATTTCATCTCACAATCAACATTTTTTTGTCCCATTTCCCACTTAAATCAAGGAAAAAGCAATAGTTTATATTTGCTAATTCTTGTTCTCTTTGTTATTCATTCTGTGTCCTAATTTCTGCTCCTATGTATTTGGGTTTTTATACCAGACATTACTTTTTTATGGGAAGGCTGAATCAGCGGCAGTCACATGTACAAAACCTCCCTGTTGGCATCATGGCAGATGTAAAAAAAATACTAAACAGTGTCAGATGAAGCAATCCAGCAGTCAATTCAAGGTTGAATATGTTTTAAAAGTTTTGTAGTTTATATGGAAAAAAGCTAATAAGAGTATTTCCAGAAAATGAAAGGAAACGTTCAGTATGACCATGTATGTATGCCTCAGGCAGCCACTACAGTTCAGCTTAATGGTGGGTGCTTTTATGAACACTGTCATTTGGCATACCAAAGAGATGTTCATCTCTAAGAGACAATGTTTTGGAGATTATGTTTTTTTTTTTCACTTCATGAAAACATGCTAACGCCCAAACCAAATAGTTAATTTTGGCATGCAAAGATGGACACAAAATCTTGATTAATATGCCTCAAAGAGCTCCTGAAGTAATGATACAGATGAATAGAGGGTAACTGCACCTTGTGACAAGGAACCCAAGGACAAAAGTAGATCATTTGTTCTGTGAAGCATTAAAATTTATTCTTAAGAAACAGTATGTGCCGAAATTATTATTATTTTTTTTTTATTTATTTTTTTTTACAGTTTAACACTTTTAAAGGGAGAAAGGTGACATGTGGACATATTTTCTTAAGCCTTCGTCACAACTGCTTTTATGGATGGATACGGGATGTCAAAAAAATGGGAAGATCTGTATGTAGCACGCAGGTGGCCCACAGGAAATATCAAAGTCGTAGACCACTTTGTGAGTCCATAGCGCAAAAATATAATGTAGTTTGTGTTTCCATTTGCATGAGTTCTCTTGAGTGGCTGCACATGCCACAGGAGAACTGCAAGACACACCTACGCTCCCCTGAGGATCCAGCAGCACTTGTCCACAACCCTCTATGGGCCTGGACAATCCAAAAACCCTCCGTACATGGGCATGTGACTTATGCTACGGACACAAAAACAACTGCCACTGCGTTGTGGGGGAGGAGGCATCAGCAGAGTCTTCAAGATTTCATGCCCAATATTTTTGAAAATCTTGGGCAGGGTCATGAATGTAGACGGCGTCAGTCAGTGCTGAATAGCACACCATCCAGAGACATTTACAAATTGTCCTGTGACCGTCTAGCTTTCGCCTGTCACTGGACTGCCACCGCACAACCTCAAGATGTGCCCAGGCAGCCACTGACCGATGTCAACTTTTAAAGAAAAATTGTGTCCTTGGCAAAAAATTTTAATTTTTTCCTAAAACCTCTGTGGCCACCGCACGGTGGTGACTACCACCTCTCGATTACAAAATCCACCTGCTGAATTTGCTTAAAAACTTGCAAATTAATTAAGGACACCGTCCTGTGGCATTATGGGATATGTCACCGTAGTCTTTGTCATTATCTCACATTCATTCTTAGGTTTCCTGACTGGGTTTTGTTTGTTATTCCATCAAATATGGGAGTGTCTCCTGCTTCTTATCCTCCATTGTAGACAGCAACTTTGGCATGAACGGTTAACAAGCATTTCTAGTCTTGAATCACATGCTGTTCAGAAGGGTTATAACTAGGTATATCAGGGTAATCACACAATATCCGACCAATGGCCTTGTCTTTCTCCTTGCATTGGTTTGATCACTGGCTTTTTTACTCAAGAACACGGACGTTATCCCTCTCTGCAGTTAATGTAATTATAAATATTTTGGATGCAACATGTGTACTACGTTGGCTTAATAATAATTCATGCCCACTTTCAACTGACTCATTCAAAAAACTCCCCACCACTTCCTTTCAAGCACATTCCCAACTACACGAGAGCTTATTTTTAAACCTGTCAACACATGGAGGCAACTGACAGTGCAAAATCCATTAGATCATTATGCAAACTTCAAAAGTGAATATGATTTAAGTGCAAATTAAAAAAAAAAGAGTCATGTTGCATTAGCATGCTGTTTTCTTAGCTGCTGCAAGTAAAATTAGAATAGAGAGTAAATGTCGGTCTCAATAAAGATCAAAAAGAAATGCAGTTTTTCAGCTAGCTCTTGCATCGGCATGAAAAATTCATTAAATTGAATCAGCAATTATCACGAAGTCAGACAAGAAGTTTAAACAAAACAATCGCTTTTTCTACCTGAGTATTCAAAGGGCATCTAGCCTGTTGCTCACACAAATGAACACATCTGCACACTGTTAGGGAAGCTTTTATGCTACCCAAACTCACTAAGGATTTAGTGCTTCATCCAGGAACACCAAACATTTAACCACCAAACAATCAGTTGGGAGATGACTGAATTACATCTGAGCCTCAACTAAAGGCCGGTGCAAAATTGGTTCCTTTATGCCATGATATTTCAGTGCCAGTCCTAAAAAAGACAAGGCGTGCTTTTTGAACATTGAAACCAAACTCCCACTTTCCCTCTCTCAACTTGAGGAAAACCAGGAAGTATCAATCACTGCAGTTCCTCAAACAACCACTGGAGATACAGTACTGTAGGTTGCTAAGGGGAGGAGGAGTCTCAAGTAAAAAAACAGTGATTTTAGCTTAATAAATAAATGTATATAGTCCAGTTTCAAAGCTCTTTTTCATTTACATTGCATTATTTTGTAGTCATGACAACTGTAACACCTGTAAGTGTTGGTGTGGATATTCTATTGTGCTCGATAATGTTGTTTTGATTGGCAGGTGGGCAGGCCCAACAGAGTTTCAAACTCTTCTAAGTCAAGTTAAATTGTCATTATTTGAACACTGCTGAAGGTGGTGAACAATGTGCCAACATCAGGCTTCATGTTTAACCATGAAAACTCCAAATTGGTTCATATCAGAGATTACTCATCCAGTGATTATGTGCCATTCTACCTCTTCATTAATTCCTATTTTCAATAATTGCAATAAAAAGAAAATTAAAATAGCATTTTGATTCACAGAGGTGAGTGGTTGATCCCACTTGAAAAGTCACAGGTTTATTTCCCGCTCTTCCTGACAATATTTCTTAAGGCCCGTTGGCAAGACACTGAAACAGAGATTTGTCCTTGTCCTCTGGCTCGCTCACTTGCATGTCGGCACTGCCAAAATCAGGGTGTGTATGTGCATGTTATGCTACATTCACACCAGGGACGGTAACATCCATTCAAGTGACCACTTTCAATGAAAAGTCTATGTAAACTAACGTTTATGCGCATTCAAAACTCATGTTTAAGTGTCGCTACTTAAGTTTTTTAAGTATGTTTTTGGCCTCTACTCACAAAATGTGTGGCAATTGAGCAAATGTCAAAATTGCAACCAGTTTAACTTTGACCGATAAGTGACTCAGATTTGATAGTGATGTATGGGTAGCGTCCTTTTCAAAACATGCAAATACCAACCGTTTGAGGTCAAAAATTGCGTTTTGTGCCCAGCCAGAATTATATGACACCAAGTCATGTGTGCTGGCTCCTAAATTTTGCCATCAGTTGCCACCGGCAATTAGAGAAGTCACGCTCTCGGAGAGTTTTCAAAAATAATTGTCCCTCCATTACATCTTTTAAGCATCAGCCTACCCCTTTTATTATGTTGGTTTTAATCTCTGATTTAAATTGGTTTTATGCTTTTTATTCCCTTTGTTTTATGATTGCATAATGTTCGATGCATGTTTTCCTTTTATACAGCACTTTGGGCCTCCTTGGCTAGTGGTGAAAGGTGTTTTTTTATATAACTAAATGAATGAATGAAGTCTTTCATATATTGGAATAGAGCTGTGAAAGAAAAAGACTGGAGTAAGATTTGGTTGCTTTGCACCGCTTAACATTTCACACTTATCCTCTTTTAACTGTGTGCACATACGCTAGTATCGACAGTCCAGTGAGAACACCATACGCTACAAAAACCACTTTCAGCGTGTTCTTGAACGTGCATCAAATGCTCAGTATGAACATTGCTCAAATGTATAATTGGAACATGTGGTTGTAAATCACTTTGGGCCTTAACCCTTTAACAGTGAGATCTAGCTCCAGTGTTGAAGTTCTTTGCATTACAGCAACTCTTCAACCACTTATACATTAAAAAGATATCCAATGGATTCTCAAGCGTAGAACAGGAGCTTTGCACTGATATGCAAAACTTTACAGTAAATATACAATATGCAACAGTTCACAAATTGGCACATAGTCACTTTCTTCCATGTCAGAAAGAATTTGTTGGTTTGCGTTAATTGCGTAAACAGTTGAAGAGTTATGGTAGTTCAAAAAGCGTGTCATTTTGCTGTACCAAGAGATAGATATGCTATCAAAGAATTAATGAAAGATGGAACGTGCTTTACATGTATGCACTTTTTACCAAATGGAAAGTTTTACTTTTTTGCAACCTCAGAGGGATATTAAATGTTTGATTTTGAACTCGGATTTCTGGCAAGGATGTTAATTACAGTCTTTAAATTTCTAATTAACTAGATCCATAAATAAAACCTCATCTTTCTATTTTCTCTTTCCATCCATCTGTTCACTGGACTTTCAGTTTCAAAGTTGACCAAAGTCATTTCAATAACTTCCTCACACAAGCATGTGTATAGACAAACATACACAAGCTCCCTAGTTAGATCTTTTGCCTCCTGCAACATACTGATAAGCCTCTCTATGTCTCTCCCTTCATGTCTCTTGCATATTCTTTGTCTCTTGCTTTTCTCTTTGTGTCACTTTTTCATTTTGCTCAGTTTTTTTTCTATCTAGGTCTCTGGTTCTGTGCTGTCCTTGTTGCATTCATCTACTCCTCTGTCAGTAGCGTCATTCTTTCTCTATATCTTTTTAACCCCCCCCAAAAAAAACTCTTTACCTCACTGGTCAGTCTTTTCTTTCTCAAATCGGGATGTGCATTTCACAGTTCAATATTCCCGTCAGTCTCTAAAATGACAAGAATAATGCTGCTTGCATTACTTAAGAAAACAATCAATGCTTTTTTGATTTATGTAATTTGGCTATATTTTATCTTATTTTATTATTTGTCAATGAAGGTAAAGTGTTTTTTTTTTTTTTTTATTTTCTTAAGTTTTTACCTTAGAGTCCACCAGAGACCACCTTGCTGAGTACCACAACTGAATTGTGTTTGCAATCACTACCTTTTACTATTTACTCTTAGTTTTCTGTTCTTATTTGCTAGATTCTTGTTGCTGGTTCCACTTTCTCAGGTTTTGTCTGGATTTGATTTTCTGCTTGGCAGTGCTGTAAATTTAGCTTAATAATTGTTCATCAACTTTTTGCCTCTTGCATTTGAGCTCTCCACCTGAACTCTAAGACATTACAGAAACTCAGCTCTTTCCCTGAGCCTGCTGAGCCACAGATTTGTTACATTAAAGGAGGTACTTAAGATGTGTTTTTTTTCACCTTAAAGAAGAGCATCAACTAAGTTATTTATCCTATTTGTGCCTCAGAAGGTAAATAAAATTTTATAAAAAGTCGGAATTCATAGAATTAATTACTGCATGGCCTAACATTTACTATTAGACTGTTAGGGCGGTACAGTTTATTTGTAGACTGTGTTGCTGCAGGTTTGTAGAAACCAAATTTTTACTCACTGTTGTCCAAGATGTCTTTCACCTTTTACCATTTCATAGATTTCTTAACAAATGTGTTATGTATATTATTAAAATGTTCAGTAATTGTTGTTATTATACCAATTCTGACAAATATAAAGTCAGCAATGCCTGTAAGATATGTTGAGTCCTTTATTTTATTTAAGAATATTTTTGAAACATGCATTAAATTCCATGTCCATAAAATATGCAAATATTGTTTTTAACTTCTAATGTACTTTATTGATGTTTACAGGCATGAAATACACATAAGTCGTAGGACACCGCTCAGATATGTACATGACACAAACACAGCAACACTTTTTTGTTAGATCTTGTTAATAGTTTGTTAATAGTTTATCTAAGTTAAATTGAAAGCAAATGGTTTCTCTTGGAAACGTATTAAATGTTGTTTGTTCCACCCCATTTTCAGGTTAGCCTGCTATGTATGTGGATTTAGTCCTGCTTGGTAGCATGACAGCAGTAAGTGCCTGGCATCAAAATGTATGTTTTGCTGGTAAGAAATTAGGAAATCTTAGATTTTTACCATGCTGAAGACCATGCACTGATGGCAAGATGGGGTCATGTGAGAAATCTGAAGAGCCACGACAAAAATAAATACATTGCTCTGCCGTTTTTTTTCCTGTCATTTGTCATGACATGCTGCAATGCTTCTCTTTGTTTCTCTAAATCTGCTGGGTTGGGTTGAAAATATAATGAATATAACATTTTCTCGCTACGTGACATTACTTCACCGAGAAGTGATACATCTGATTAAAGTGATGTATCTTCATACAAAATGATGAAAATTTGTTTAAATCAATTGTTGTCATTTAGGGAACTACAACCAAAGACTTTGGCTTTGAACATTTTGCAGCATCTGGTTTTTCTCTTCTCTTGGCTACTTCACAAAGTATATTTCCTGTGTGTCCTTTCAATATCCTCTGAATAAGGATGAGATTATATACTATATATATGAGTTATTGTTTGTCTAAATGCAGTTTGCCACAATAGAGTAGTTAGAGGTAAGAAAACATTTTCATTCTATTGTATAATGTCCATTGTCAGTATGCAGTCCAAGTATGAAATATTATTATTTGTATAGTTTTCTCTGTGGCCTCAACATGTCTCTGTTATATTTATTCACAAGATTGAATAATGGGAAAGCAAACGTGAACTCCTGTTCTTAAAAACTGGTAGTTGGGGGTACAGCTGTGTATAAAGAATGGGGCTCAGAATGTTGTCTTGGTTTGCTGAGATTGTGGGCTAAATGTGTGTTCTGAATCTCTGGTTGCAGTCTGAAAGAAAGTTGCTAATCGAGTGGAAATAGAGTGTGGAGGCCCCAAGTTCCTAAGTTTCTCTTCCAGTTTGTTAGGATGGTCTTGAAAGGTGAACTACGATCCATGAAGTGCATCTGAACATAGCTCCTTTGCTGCTCCAGGTGGGGTATGGATAGCAGTGTCCTATGATTGGATTTCCTTCTAAGCAAACTGGTTGGAATTGAAACTTGGGGGCATGAACAAAGGGATATTGATCCAAACTAATTTTTTAAAAAGACATAAAAACCACTGGTGTGAATGCAACTGGCTGGGAGACAAACTGGACATATGGGAGTTTTTTGCAGGGGGGCTATAGTACAGTGTCCATTAATTTTCGCAGGTTTTGTTATTCAAACATCTGCCAGTGTTCAGTTGAAGCAATCTTTCACTGTGTAGAACCTTCAAGCTAGGCCTGCACAATATGAAAAAAATCTGCAATATGCGATATCTCTGTTTTAAACTGAGACGGTATGACTTGCGATACATGGACAAAAGCAAAACAAAAATACTAATACATTTTCACCGTGGGGAGTGATCCGATCCGTTACACCCCTGACTGGCGTGCTTTATTTTTTCGCCACGTTCACATCCTCTGAGATGCTGCACTCAGCCATCGCAAGTCTTGTTCAGCCACATGTCAGATGGAAAAAGTAGATGACGGGCATCTAGCATTAAAGGATTCCAGTGTTTGGTCAGTGACACTAAGAGCTCCATACCAATGGTTTAATACATAAAGGGCTTTATTTGATTTATTGCTTTAAACTACAAAGAGATAGTTTATTATGCATGCAACCGGATACCATTATTGCCACTTCTGCCTCCTTTTCTGGTATGCATACCGCAATAAATCTTCTTTTTTTTTGTGCAGGCCTACTTCAAGCCAACAGTTTTTGAGCTTGTCAGGGCATTTTTTACAGAGACAAGCATGTGATCAATACAGTCATGTATAGAAAGATCAGAAACGGTGGTTTTAAAGTAGCAAAAAAAAAGTTGCATCTTGGGAGGACAGTGAGAAAATCAACAAACATTCTGAGACAATTCTAAAATGTTGTCATGAATCCTTTATACAGATTCTTCTGAACTGATCAAGCCCAGTGAGAATAAACAAGTCAGTATCAAATAAATGTATTGTTGTTGTCTATTGTTTTTTTTTATTTTTTATAAAGATGTAACAAGACTTTAAAGAAATCTTTTCAATTTAGCTTTTCGCTAAGGAAAAGGAAAAGTTTACTATCCTTTCCCTAAGGAAAATGTAACAGAAATCTAATTACAAAACTGCTGGATTTTAACACATTTTAGAAGACATCATATAAAACTGGACCAGAGAAAACCTGTAATCTGCAAGCCACCATTGGTCACTAACATTATTTAATAAATATGTAAAATTTGCTTTAAAAATATAATTTTGGTTATCTATTTAAATGTGGACTCCTTTCTATTGGTAAAAATAAAACAAATACAATGAAAAATCAAAGTGGTTTAATAGACTGGCAAAAAAAAAAAAAAAAAAAAAAACTCTTACAAAACTCTTAAAAAATACAAGTATGGCTTTGTGAATGTACTATGTAATACTTGAGTGGGCTTTCCTTCACCTGTGTGTGCTGTAGTAAACAAGATGCTTATTTTGCTGCCTCATCTCATCACCTGCTTCCACTCATCCAAATGGGTTTCCAAGCTCAAGGTTATGATGTAACAGCAGCTGTTTCCTGAAATATTAGATAAATACAGTGGACGAGGTGACTCAGCAAACATAGCACACACATTCACACACACCTGAGCACTTGCTACCCACAATGAATTCACAATGGATTTGTAAATACAAGAACTGGACCGGGATTCCAAGAACTTGACATTTTTAATGGTTGTAGAATCTTTTTGCTTTCTTCTCGTCAATAGAAACACATGCACCTCACATTTCTCATTACATGCAGTGATTGCCACACAGGGCTTAACTCCAGCTTTGGAATGTGTGTGGTTGTGTATGAGCGTATTTGATGTCAGCAGGGTGGAATCACTCTCACTTACCCCCCTCGACAACTGAAATCTTACCACCCGCCTCTTGATGAGCTCTCTTCACATACACACACAAGCACGCACACACCCGATGCTAATTAGGAGTCTTCATTATAGTTGGATTATGCTGTTCAGCGGCGGCTCTACATGCTTTTCTTTATGGCTGCAAAGGAGCTAAAGGCTCTTCAGTACATTCAGACGTCTGCTGGGTTAACTTAAATAATGGATTTACAAATGCAGCATATTGTATATGTTTTTTACTTTAGAAATAAGGTAAGAAGGAAAACAAAACTTAGATCAAATTTAAGGTAAATTGTAAAATAAAAAATAAAAACATTTTAACACATTTTTTGAAAAGTTAGAATTCACACCTGCAGTACACAGCAAGAATTTGCATCAAATAGGCTGTTTAGACCAGGGGGACATCAACCTGGGAATCCTAGGACTGATCCAGACTGCTTTATTAATTTTTCTCTGAAATATATAATTTCCCTACACAGATGACAATCCAGGATTGACGCGGGACCCTGAAACAAGCTCATTCTCAGTATACTGGCTTATCTCCTCCTATTTCAAAGCTTTAGAAGGTATAAGGGTACTCATAACCAGTTTCTGATATCTGGTATTCATTCTTAGTATAAATCCTTAAAGCCATTTCTAAGGAGGTAACACTGTCTGCGCGTTCTTGTTTTTCTCATGACATACTATCTTAAATTGTAAAGAAACCACTAGGAGGCACATTCAGTGCTTTTGTGTCCTGGTTCAAAGCCTGGACATTTAATGATGATTGTGCCAGGAAGGCCCCTGCGACAGACTGGCGACCAGTCCAGGGGTGTCCCCTGCCTTCGCCCATGAGTAGCCGGGTTAGGCTCCGGCAGCCCCGTGACCCCGAAAGGGATAAAGTGGTTCAGAAAATGAATGAATGAATGAATGTGCCTGGAAGGGTGTCATACACCAAACCAAAGCCACATTAATTATGTGAATGATGAACAGAACCTTTAGGGACTTTGACAGGGAAAACTCAAAAGTTGGTCAATGTGATGATGTAGTTTTTGACGGTTGTCAGTGATAATGCCCTCCAGGTAAGATGGGAGCTTGAGGAGAAGGAAGTGTAATGGTGCCCATTTTTAAGAACAAGGGAGACATACTGAGTTTTGAAAGCTACAAAAGAATAAAGCTAATAAGTCAAACATTTCAGTTATGGGAAAGAGTAGTGGAAGCCAGGCTGAGGTCAGAAGGGAGCATTTGTGAGTGGTGCTATGGTTTCAAGCCAAGGACGAAAAACAACAGAGGCACTGTTTGCCTCTAAAATGCTACTGAAAAAGTACAGAGAAGGTCAGCAGGAGTTGTATTGTGTATTTTTAGATCTAGTAAAAGCCTATGATTTTGGTGTGTTTTTTTTTTTTTGGTGAGTAAGTTTGAAGTTGCATAGAAATACATTTGACTTATGATGGACATGTACTGTATGAGAGCCTTAAGACAGTAGAGAGATGAGCTGTAGATGTAACATAGGAGTTCAATGTGGAGGTGGGACTGCTCCAAGTATCAGATTTGAGCCTCTTCTTGTTTGCTGTAGTGATGGACAGACATACAGATAATGTTAGACAGAAATATCAATGGATCAAAGTGTTTGCTGATGACACTGTGATTTGAAGGGAAATATGGAAACTAGTGGTGGAACATTCAAAAAGAGGTGGAGACTTGATTGTGAAAGTAGAGGAATAAAATATAGCCACTGCAGAACAGAGGATCTGTGGAAATGACAGGGATGGGTGGAATGGTGAGGTCACAAAGAGCAGAAAAGGTGGAAGGCTATTGGTACTTATGGTTGACAGTTCAGAGCAACAAAGAGTGTGGACAGCTTTTGAAGAGTTCAGGTGTAATGTGTAAAAAGAGTGTCAGCAGGAATTAAGGCATAGGTGCACAAAGGTGGGCATCTTGCATAGTTTAGAGACTGTGGTTGAAATACTGGAGTTTAGACCCGTTGAGAGGAGGGAAAATGGTTAATTTTGTAAACTGATACTGTGGTACCTGAAAAGAATTCTACAGGAATACAAAAGAGGAGGTTCATGTTAGGGGTTGGTGTACGCAGAGAGGATGTAGAGGAAAGGCTTCGATGGAGGCTGATTATTCCATTGTCAACCTCCAAAGGGAGCAGCCAGAAGACAAAAAAGACACTGGTTTTGTCCAGACTCCCCCAATATTCACTACTTAGGGCACTATACGAGGCACTATTTGGGGTGTCCAAATCTACAACTCCAAAATCCAGTGCCCAAGTAATTTCCCAGAATCTCTGCAGAAAACTTACTCACTAGATTGGTTAATAAAGACTACAATGCATTGCATTTGAATGATTTGTCATTATAAAACATTGTATGTACATTTTATTTTGGTAAACCAAGTTTTTATCATCAGAACACAGTAGATTCCTAAATAGTCTTTTTAAAATTGTCATACTTATTCGTTTTTTTTTTCGATGAATGGGTGACATCATAACATCATTATCATTGGTGTTAAAAAAAAGTAATGAGCATACGTCCTGATTACATTAAAATACAGGGCACAAAGTAGTCCTGCACTACAGTCTTTTAGGGGTTAGCGAGTAGTGAGGGAGTTCAGACATAGTTACTATCTTAACTATGATGAAAAAATATCAGGTGTATATTTTAACCCTAACTACAAATTTAATTCCTTTTTTGACACGTGTACCCTGGGAACAGGGTATGGTCTTTATAATTTTGCTGCTATTCTGTGTAATGAAGATTGTTTTGTGTTTATTTTTTATATGCATATTTTATTCTTAGTCACAACTCTCCTCTCTGCAGGCTTATTGCCGCCATCTTGCATCATCATTCAGAGATCCTTACAACTGCTTTTATTCACAATCTGCATCTTGTGTCCTTGTAGAGGTGCTGCAGAATAAATTGGAAGAAAAAAAGAGACCTAAAGACAAATAAAGGTTCATTAACAATTGCCTAGATTGCTATGATAGAGGTCCTCGTGGGAAATAAAGGTGAGATTGTATTAAGAGTGTACAACTCTTCCCAAATATCATTGAACGTAATGTTTCATTCTGTGTATTTTTCAGAACAATTATAATCCCCTGTCTGTAAAATAAAGAGAAAATCAGTATGTTTGGATGGTTTCCTTCTTAAAAAAAATTACCAGTCTGCTCCTCGTGTTTAGTTTATTGATTTGCAATGGGGAACAAGAAGAACCTCCCAATCTTTAAGAACAATTGTTCATCATCTCTGTTACAAGCAGAGATATTTTGTAAAGGAAATACTCTAATTTGGCTCTATTTGAACGTAATTTGAACATTTCCCTGAAAAAAACGCACTTTTGTCTGTGTGCTTTTGCTTAAACTAGATCCTCAGGTGTCTGTTATCCTGGTTTAAGTTCTGGTATGAAAACACTCATTGAAATAGCATCATGCCTGAGGGAAAAAGTTATGTTGACCAGATGAGTTGTTTTCCATGCATTTAATGACTGTGCAAGGCTGAGTTAAAAACTCATTTGAGCAATGTTACCATTATTATAATTTGTATTACTTCTACTCAATGAGCATGTTTTGAGTTCATGGGTCTGATACAGCCTGAATACATTAGGGAAGCTCACACAAATTAGAAAATAAAGGAGAATGACAGGCCGTTCTGAAAATAAACAAGTGTAAAATGTAAGAATGCTTTTCAAAATTGTTTATATCCCATCTGGGTTACAAAGACATACACACACTTAATTGGGATTAAAAAAACAGAAAGAACTGAGGAATACATAGCAAGAACTGGAAATACGGTATTTTCCACACTACAGGGCTTACCGTACAAGATTACTAGGCACACTATCAATGAATAGTCTTGTCAGGATTCAGTCGTCCAGCTCCACCCTCAACCATTAGAGGGAGGCCTCACTAGAGTACTGAGCTCCTTTGTTCCCTTCGTACTTCAACTCCCATCAGTCACCCCTCTCTGACTCATGTCCTCACCAGCTGTTTCATATCATCATCCCAATGCTGTGTATATATACTCACCCCAGACTCAGCTCGGCGCAAAGTCTTGTTGATTTATTTACAGTCTGAGCTGTGCTCTTTGTTTGTTTTATCTGTGCCCTGACCTCTGCTTGTTCATCGTCATCGTTCATGTCTTGCCCATGTAAAATAAACCGGTTGCGCATAGATCCAAATGTCTCCGCCTCTTCGTTACAAGTCTATTTTCAAACCTCTCATATATAAAATGAATCATAGCAAAAGGCACATTAAGTGAGACAAAAGGGTCAGAGATAACTTAGTCAGTCAGACTTTGACTGTGTTCAGAGTAATTCTAAAACTTGTTTGTACACCGTAGCAACATTACAAGCTTTAAATAATATTAATAATATTTGCAATTCCCAACCTTCAGAATAACATGACAAAACACAGTCTGACACCTTTACAAGTTAGCTTATTCACTTATACGCATTAGCTTATTCAGAAACACATTGTTTGCAACATGTAAAAGAAAAAAAAAACACTGATACACTGAAAAAAAATATTGCTGTGACTACGCTAACTCCCAACTTTGTTAGTAACATGTAAAAAACCACAGCTCAACATAACTACATGTTAGCCACATTAGCGTGTTCACAATAACACCCAGCCATGTTTGCTACTTGTAAAAAACTGATATTTTGATAGAACAGTGTACCTCTCAAAATCACTTCAATATCGTTAACCACCACCGGAATAAATCCATAAATGAGGCGCTTTATTTTATAAGATGTACTGTTGTTTTTTGAGAAAATTCAGGCTTTTAAGCATGCCTTAAAGTGCGTAAAATTCAGAACACTGAAATTTGAGCAATATTAGTAGTAGAAACACACATTTCAGTTTCACCTTTTCATGTATTTTTTATGGGGTTTGCTTTGTGTCAAAGGAAATGGAAGAAAAATGTTGAATCAAAGAAAAACATCAATTCAAGTGACCTTATCAGCCTTTTGTCTTGCTCTCACACTTGTATCTAAACAGCTGTGTGTATTTGAGTATGCACTTGCATGTGTCTGCACATGCAGGTGTTACAGAAATGAAGAGAAAGAAGTATAGTTAAAGTTTTCTTCTTAATCTTGCTGACCCCCATAGGGATGTGAGGTGTCACACTGATTGGATATTTGAGTGCAATGCCTGGGACACGTCCCTGCCTTAATGAGGAGATTAAGAACAGCCCTTATGTGGCTTGAGCCTTTTTCCACATGGCCAAAATATCAAATGAACTTGGATATCTCTAAATGCCACACGCACTAATGTTTTAATGAGAAGCCGTACATCTTATGTTGTGTTGGGGTGGACTTTTGTAGGCATAGTTCATAGCCAAATTGATCAATGTCTGTCTTTAATGACCCATTCCAACAAAAATTGTTTTTGGTGTGTTTAACGTGCATGCATTTTCTCTTAATAGACATATCTAATTAAAGTTAAGATGAAAATTGTGTTTCTGAATATTTCTTTATTCAAATTGTGGTGAATCAGAAGCACATGGCAAAAATGCTGTTGGAAAAAACTTGCTTTAGTGACGTTAGCAAAACTCAGTATCAAATTTCTAATGAACTATTGCTGTTCTGCAGAAACTATGTCCTAGAGAACAACACGGGATTTTTTATTTTTGCTAAAAAAGGCATAATCATAATTAAAAGATGACTGGGATTGCTTTTACAATAGATCCAAAGATGATTGGAATAGGACTTTAAAATATTACCTCAAGAAATGCAAATGTAGCATTTTCAAGTTTTTCTTTTTTTTAACAAAAATTTACCACAAATTAAAGCTTTTTCTTTTCCATTTAAAGTAATCCCACATTAGTTTCACCTCATCCATCTGTTTATGTGCTCTTCCGCTAACTTAAAGCTCCTCACAACCCAAATGATAACATTACCAGTGAAATTAAAATGGCAAGCAATATTGGAGCTATCCAGCCATACAGTTTTGAGCCAGATACCAGCTCTGATGAGGAAAACAAAGACATAGATGGATTTATTTGTCTACAAATGGATGCATCAGAATGGAACAGAGCTAGAATCTTGCAGCCCGTCAACTGTAGTGCCTACGTCACTGATGCAAGCTTTTTCAAAAGGCATTTTTTCATCGCTCCCGATTCACAGTAATTTGAGTCGAGAAATACTCAGAAATGTATCTGCAGGCTTCATTTTCTTTTTATGTCTTCCATTATCAGAAAAATGTGAAAAGAGCATATTTAAAAACACCAAAAACACAATTTTCATTGGAGTGGGTCTTAAACAACTCTTTAACTCTTGTTTACTCTGCTTTGTTTAGCCACCAACCTTCAGTGGTCTTTTGCTGTTTTCCACATGCTGAAAGGGTTGTCTTTCCTCCAGTTCACACCATCAGTTCCTTCTTAACTCGTTCTACCCCCTATTGTCATTACCTGTGTCTCTCTCTACATGACCTCAATTCACAGGCAAGCTCCCATCTATTGCCTCTCTGCGTCTCTTTGTGGCTTTTGCCAGGTGTAGCTGTGCTGAGCTTCAGGCCAAAGTGTGTGAGCAGCAGATGAAGCGTGCATGTGTGTGTATGACTTTATGAAGCATGTTTTCACTCTGTGTTTGTTTACGAGACCTTCTGTGTCTCTGCTCTGTCCTCAATTTCGAGGCAACAAATACCCCTTAGTTTTCCCCTTCTCCTCCTTATTTCTTTTTTTTTTCTTTTTTCTGCCAAATGTTTGTGTCTCACTCACCAGGTGTATTTTGTTTTGAGCTGGAGGCTAATATATGTGTGCAAGACTTACAGGCTGGAGGAGAGGAAAAGATGCCCTAGTTATGGAGTTGAGGAAGATAAGAGCCAACTGCAATCAAAACGACAGTAAAAAATGTTTGTTCTTTGTGCAAATGTAGAAAATCTTCATAGTGTGATAATATCTGGTTGGCATCTTGACTGTGAAAAGCATGCACAGCCATGTTTCCCAGTTGCTGTTGTTTCCTCCACTTGAAGCGCTCACTGGAAACCAGCATAGTTGTGGTGCAAAAAAAAAAAAAGGGGAAAAAAAAAACGGAGAACTGATTGCATTCATGAAACCATCTGTATCCAGGCTTTATTTGGGCCATTCTGTTTTCTTCGGTATCTCTAGAAATCCCCTCCAGCAGACACATCAGACAGTGCAAAGACTTGTGCGAAGGGAATGTCATGGAATCTGTCAATGGAGAAGAAAATGAGGTTCAAAGCCTCGGCTCTCATTGAAGCTTATGGAATTCTACATGGATGGTTGAAATCTTCATTTATTTATTCAGAGGGATAAAAATATACAGGAGATTTGTAATTTAATTATGAAAACTGCATATCGAAAAATCTTTATTGACTAAAAATTAAATATTACATATCAATATTAAATAAACAAACACAACTTATTGATTTCATAATCCACACTCCTTTATAGGTTAATTGGTGGTTCTAAATGCTCCATTTGGTGAAAATTGTGGCTGTCCTTGTATGGCCCTGTAATGGACCGGTAAACAGTTCAGGACATACCCTGTCTTGGCTCAACAAAAGCTGTTTAGGTGCTGTAAGTTTTTTGGTTGTCCAGGCCAGTAGAGGGTCTTAGACATAAATGGTCACATCTTAAGGGGAGCCCAGGTGTGTCTGCAGTCCCTTAAGGCCCCCAAAGCCACAGAATAATTTTGAAAATGGAGCACACTATTATCGTGGGTGCAGTAAGTGTATCGTGGAGTATTTAATAATAATAATGGATTGGAATTTTCTGCCCTTTTCCAGACGCCCAAAGTGCTTACGATGTGTATCCATTAATCATTCACTTCTCATTCATACTTGGTGATGGGAAGCCACTGATGTAGCCACAGCTCTCCTGGGGCAGACTGACAGAGGTGTGGCTGCCAGTACACGCCTACGGCCCCTCTGACCATTACAGAGACATGAATACTCATTTAAGTACCAGTGGAGCCACACCGGAGGCAAACAGGGTGAAATGGGTGAAATTGTTCAATTTCCTAATTTCTAACAGCCACTAATCACTTGAACAGCACGAATGGGCTCTTTGCACAGTGTGCAGGACTTGGGGGTTTCAAAAAAAGTGAAAAATTACGACACGCCTGCGTCTCAACTTCTCCACCCTTATATTGCATGTTTTAAAAATGTTCACTATAACCTGTTGCCTGCAACATGCCAGTAGAAAAAAATGTGCATGGATATTTTTGCTCAACGTTTTCACCGAGTGGTCTGCGACCTTTATATTTTGTACGTTTTTTCAATAGATTGCCTATTTTTATGTACATAGACAAGCAATGTCTAGCTGTAAGAGCAGTTGTGACAAAGGCTTTATATAATAAAAAAGGACGAATTTGTGTTTTTTCAAGATCGTTTATACTTATAATAAGATAAAAACAAGATGATTTGTACACTTACAAAAAGTGGAAAATTAACTACTTGATGAAATAAAGGACTTTAAGCATCTTGTTTTCCAGGAGTTTTTATACTTTGTCTTTCTTATACAATGAAGTTAACTGCTTTTTAAACTTATTTGTCGAATAATACTAAATGTTGCCTTTGTTTATTTGGGGGTGGCTATGCTGCAGAGATAGAGCAGTCAACCTCTGATTAAAAGATCACAGGTTCGGTTCGGTTCGGTTCGGTTCAGGTTCGGTTCGGTTCGGTTCCCGCTCTCTGCGCTCAAGTGTCTTTGAACAAGATACTGGGAAAACATTGAACCCCAGGTTGCTCCTGTTGGTTATAGGTTGGTTCCATTGTTCAGGAGTGGAGCCACCATCAGTCTGTAAATGTGTGTGCATGGGTGAATGGGACTGTAAAGCACTTTGGAATATGTAAGAAGGTAGTAAAGGGCTTTTATAAGTATACGCCATTTACCATTTGGTGATCAATTTCAGATTTCTAAAAGCAAAAAAAACCTTAGAGCTACCTATTAAATAGAGAAAAAAAACTAATTTTTTTACTAATCAAACTCTTTTTCTCCTGAAAGAAGAAAAAGTTGCTTTAGCTACTGCAGCACTTGGCATATTTCTCTCAAAGTAATGATAATGTATCAGGAACCAGTATACAGGAACCAACACAGTAGGAGACCAAGCTTGATGATGGGGACTTTGTTTAAAAAAGAAAAAAAAAATAACTGAACATGAACAAAATGTGAAACAAGGGCAAAATCAAAAAGTGTGACTGAGCAAATGACCTGACAAGGATTAAATGAAAACTGCACAATTATGTACACTGAGGATGATTGCATAAATTAAGACAGCAGAGGGTAATTAGTAAATGAAACTAGGTGAGACAGTGACAACGGGAAAACAAGCCTGAGAACACAACATTTTAAGAACCAAAAAAACAACTAAAAATCAACCCAAATAATGCCTTCTTAAAGCATTTTACTTTGTATATTTGTTAATTTTTTGAGATTCTAAGCAAAGCTTTATGGAAATTTGTTGGTTCACCTAAAGCGAAATATGTGTTTTCTGCAGTGAGCAGACAGGAGGACCTTGCGAATGATGTAACCCTGAGAAATAGCAGCAATCTGGGAAGGCAGATGCCTCTTCTTTCCTACGTTCAGAATATTCTGTCTTATCAAGTTTGTATTTCTTCCCCTCTGTGCCTCTCAACACTCAGTCCTTATTCTCACCTCCCATCCTTTCCCTCCTCTACTCCACATCACATCTGTTTCTACTTACAATTTTTCTCTTCCCCCCTTTTGTTACATCTATTTTGGTCCATGTTTTGTCGTCCATTAATTCATTTACTCATTTGTTTTTTATTTATGCTGTAGCATATTTCATTTTTCATACGTCCAAAGGAGATAAGGTTGAGACATGGAGGAAAATTTTAAAAGAAAGGGTTTAAGAAGTACTAAAAACACAGGAAAAGACAGAAGACAGTACAGAGACTTACTGGATTAAATAGAAAATTCACAGGAAATTAAAACAAATTATTATGAAACAAGACACATAGAAAGAGCCAGAAAAGAAAATACAAGCAGGAAAAAGTAATTCATGACGAAAATTTGCTCAGTTTTGAAGAGCCTTAATAAAAAAATGATCCTATTCCAGACAAAAAGATCTTTTATACATTTTGCTTTGTTAGACGCCAAACTTTCTTTGGGGTAGTTTCACGGATCAGTGATTTTTATATTAAAATAAGCAGCTTATTGAAGGGAAATTAAAATGTAAGCCACTGCAACCTCCCCCATCTGCATCATATCCGTCCTCGAATGGAAAAAGAAAATGCTGCCAATGCAAGTTATAAAATTACCTCAATCAGCCACTGCATTCATTGAAAGGCATGTCAATTGCAGTGGCCTCACTGAGTAGCAGGTCAGCATAATCGGTTCAAAAACTCGAATATATGCACAGCGGTTGGTGGACTCAAAGGAATTGATTATACACTATAAAAAAAAAAGATATAAACATTTGAAAATTATTTTTCAGCATGATCTTTGTCAACAGATCTCTCTTTTAGCTGGTTTCTAGTTTAGCTGGTCGATTTTTAGCGTGTCGATCTTTTGCCCTGTTCACTTGACTGTCTGTCTTTGATCAGTTCTGTTCGTGTTGCCGGCAAGACAAAATAAAGGGCTACAAGGTCTTCCACAGATCAGAACCAACGTCTGATGTCTCTACTTATGGAAGACTTGTGTTACATTTTATTGAGAGGTATTCTTTTATGTTCAAAAAATATATAAAATCATGTATTTTACAGCAAAGCAACGAGCATCAGTAACATTAGTATTGCTTTAATAATTTATCATCCACGTGGTGTGGGTAAAGATAAGAGAAACAAACAGCTCAGGCTCATTCAGGGTCTGCAAAAGCATGTGATACTGCTTTCTCATATTTGCATATTTTTGGGAACATTTTTCTATCATTTGATCTCCGTTAAAAATTAAAAATAAAAGTACTGGTTCCAGCACCGTTTACATACCGGTACCATTTCAAAAGTACCCGATTCCTAAATATCTACCACTTTTACGACAAATGAAATGTGTAACCGTAGGCCTACCTGACACAAAACATTTTCTAATGTCCTGTTGGTATCTGTAGACTGCAACTCTCATTTAACTGCAGCGATCCATCATTTTCTGTCTTCCTGTTGTTGAAATTGGTAAATAAGGGATGCTTGAACTTAGAGTTTTTCTGTTTTGACAGCCAACAGCAATGCATGTGTACCAAGATGAGATTTGGTGGCTATTTCTCTACAGCAATGTTGCCAATTGTCCTCACCGGATGCATCAAAGTGTATATTTGACTCCCAAAATGACGGACAAAGACTCACACGTGACCTAACTGCAAGAGATCAGTACTTGAAAATTCCCAGAAGAGACTTTTTGATGAAAGCATTTTTATGCCCTTCAAAGATTTATTAACATGATTAATTCCTGCCATATACAAGAAGTTAAATTCAAAGCGATTTGGATTTTTTAAGTTTTTTGTAATCAACTGTGAAGCAAAGTTCTGACGAAAGCCTAACTTTTGAAATGCCAAGCTTTTTTCTTTAATATTTCTTTATTATGTTGGCTTATTATTATTTGTCTTTTGGCCTGTTTTGCCCTTTCTTGTTTTGAAAAATACTGATCATTCAAAAACCACTAAAGTCCTTGAATAGCTGTCCTTGTATGAAAGCACACACAAACATCTGTCTGTGTGTGGATGTCAGCCAATTGAATGTACCAAAATGTGTGTGTGTGTGTATGCATAACCTTTAGGTATATCTCTGTGGAATCAGCAAAAGGCTGAGCTCTGAGCTTTTAAAGAACCGCTGTAAAGCTACAGGGGCCCACACTCCTCTCGTGTAATCCACGTTCTTTGCTTTTCAAGTTTTGAATGCAACATAAAACTGTAAAAAACACAGAAAAGCAAGAATTTCTTTACTGAATGATTGATCATAAAAGATAAGAAAAGAAATGAGAGAACTAAAGACGAGTTCAAGCGGGGATACTTTCCAGTGAAAAATGGGCCAAAGAAGGTATGATGCATATGTTGGCCTTACTGAGAATAAGTAATAGTTGCTATCAGTTTCCAGATATTAAATAAGCAAACAAAATGTCACAAGTTCTCTAGAGATTGTCCAGAAGCAGAACAAAGATGGTCTGAAGCCTAAAATCCAACCAACAGGCCAGATTGGAAAATGTCAGTTTGTCTAATGGGATAATTAAATGGTGAACCCAGCTGATTAATAAAGTGTATTGAACAGCAACCATAAATACTATTTTTCCACCTTAACACCAACAAAAGACATGGTTTGCACTGGAATTAAGCTCTGCAAGCAAATTTACATCCAAATTTCCGTCAAATGAAATGGCTTAAAATGTAAATTATGTACAGATAAAATGCAATACAAACAAAAGTTAAGTTAAATTAATCCAAACTGTGGAAGTTTTTCTTCTTCAACCATGGGTCAAAGTAATATGCAACTCTCAATTGACAACTCAATGTGCAATTCAGGTATGCAATTTGAAAGTGCATTTTGCAATTTAGAATTCAATATTAAAAATAAAGATTAAATCTAAAAGTGCATTCACATCAGTCGCAACCGCGGCGTCAAGCTTCAATCTTGAGTCAATGTAGAGATTTGATCTGAGTGGCACGAATTGGGCATCGGACATGGCGTGGCAAGCCGCGTCAACCATTTAGAGACTGAGCTTTGGGAACGTGACGTTTTCGGTGGCTAGATCAAAGGGTTAAAAAAAAAAGATTCAATATGGCCGCCCGATGTGGGGATCTTCGTCCTGAACTTCCATCCATTTTCTTAACCCGTTGGCTCACAGGTTTGCCAAAGACTGCTGTTTACTGTTTGTTGAAGGCAGAATACACCCTGGACAGGTTGCAGCCTGTCACAGAGCCCATGGAGCTGGAGAGATGAGCACGCTTAGCTAGCCAGCCACCCGCGGGCCAGCGTGCTCTGTGCTCCACCGCACAGTGTCCGGCAGAGCTGGTGAGCGCCGCCCCACAGGGGGGCACAGCTAGCGAGTTCTGCCTGTCCCTGGGCAGTGGAGCTTGCTATGCTAGTCCATGAGCGGTTGACTGTGGAAGAGAGCCGGAGAGCTAGCGGAGTGCTGTCGCACTGGTTCGATCCCTCCACCTCCATAGGCATTATTGCTACAGTGTTTGTAAATTTTGTGTTCCTAGAGTAGGACTCTTTTCTTCATTGTTTAAGAAATTATTGTTTTCGTTGGAATGAATGATTAAATTTTTGTCACCACATTTCACAACCATCTTCACACTTTTCTTTTGAAGTTATATCCTCCCAATTTCTTTGCTTCAGTTTTATTGTTGCAACATTTTGCGTGGGATGTGAAATCAGTTTTTTTGTTCTCCGGATGATACTAATCTATGTATTGTGTTTTGGACAGTTTCTCTAATCATTAAAGTGAAATTATTTTGTGATTTTTAAAATCCAATATTGATTAAATTTAAATCCAATATTGTTGAAATGTTGTGTCACTTGTCACTTGTGTCATTTGAAATTTGTGGGCATTGGGTTTTTCTTTAAGTCAGTTGAGTTCCCAGTCTGGATGAGGTCTCTGCCAATGTATATTTAGATCACTTTTGATTTATGTTTTTTATTTATTTATTTATTTTTACTATTTATTGGCTGTAGGTGGTCAATTGAATGAGATTGCAGCTGAAGACCTTTTATGACGATAGATTTATTTTAACTTGCACACATTGCACCAAATTTTTTGACATAGCAATCCTTTTGCACGGAAATCACTGTCTTACATGATAATTTCCCCTACATTCATTGACATAAACCCTGTCTGTCCTGTTTACATTCTAACCCCTAGTGGGGTTGGTATCAACCAATTTACAAAAATAAATAAATAAATAAATAAATTAAAAAAAAAAAAAAAAAAAAAAAAGAAAGAAAAAACAAAAAAAGATCATAGTTGCTCCATTTTAACAATGAACTTAATTCTGATATATAAACACTGAATAAACCATTATGCGTTATGTTTCTGTCCTGCTGGCCTTTTTACGGTAAACATTTTTGTTGCTCAACTCAATTATATGTTCAATTTATTGGTGGTTATTTCTTAACTAAATCTTCATAGCAAATGCAGTGTAAATTGGCATGCAGTTGGCAAAACATATTTGAAAAGTTTGGTTAATATATTCGGGTCTAGAGACACTTCTTCTACTTTTCAGGTATATTATGAAGCATATAAAAAAAGCGCTTTTCATAAGATTTTACAATGCATTTTAGTTCTTTGCCCAACAATGAAATTAGAACTTTTTAGAACCTAAACCAGCTTCAATTTAACCAACCCAAAGGCTTTTCAGATTAAAAAGAAAAAGAAAAAAGTATGAAGTACTATGAAGACAGCCTTTCTTTGTAAAGATAATCATCTAAAAGCATCATCTCACAAAAGACTTCAAGCTGAGGCAGCAGGAACTTTTCATCTCATCAAATTATTCATTTTGTCCAGTAATTTGGTTTATGACTTATGCAATGACTGGTATTTTTTTCAGTCCCTTTAACTGAGAAAATCAATTTACAAAGTCCACGAAGACATAATACATTTGATAAACAATAACTGTGAAAGGAAAGTAAACTCTAAAGTAAATACATCTTCAGTTGGCTTTAGGACTTTACTTATTTTAAGTAAGTTATAAATTGTTTGTTTTATTTCTGCTTGTTTTTGGAACAATGTTCTCACCAGTTGAGCCAACATTGTTCGCAGGAACCAATCTTTTCTACAGCTTTTTACCACAAGACAGCACAAACTTGAATATATTGGCCTGCCAGAAAAAAGAAAGTATGTAAAAAAGTTGTTGAGATTGAACAGAAATGAATGTGCCTCGCTTAAAAAAAAAGAAAAAAAAATCAATCAATCAAAAGGACATGATATATCATTAAATTTGTCACTAAATTTTTTGGGTTAAGTAAAAAAAAAAAAAAAAAGTAAAAAAAGCTGATTAAACTATGTGGATATCCTTGATTTCTATCAATAACATACTTGTATTCCACAACAGTCACTTGTTTAGAATAGTGTTCATGAACCAAAATTAGAACCAAGGACTTTAAATACACAGCACCAGTTATAGTTGTTTCCAGAATGGTCCACAATGTTCTGAGAAACGCCAACAGTTAATTGACATTTTCAAAATAAGAGATAATGGACAATTCTGGGCTTCAGAAAATTTATTACACATAAAAATATGTATTTTTTGAAAGACTAATGACGGAATTATGTCACAACCAGTCATGGTGTATTTCAACAAGCTATATGAACTAGTTTGAACATTAAAAGTATAAAGATTGCAGTGTTATATTTGGGAAGGGAAAGCTTTAATCACAGGAAAATAGAGACAATTTACCACTTGGCATTAGTGTCATTAGCTTCTACTTTCCTCTTATACACATTTTTATTTCCATCTGGATACTTTCAGGATTTTCCTTGTTGTAGGAGGCTTTGTAAAGTCTGTCTATGAAACTTTAGAGGCTTTTCTGTTTACAAATGTGCCCGCCAGTGCTAACTGACCCACCAGCTGGTGCTCAAAAGCAATTTGCAAAAGCAAAATGCTTTTGGAGAGACTCTCCAACTGATTCTGTGACTGTGTGCTACACAATATAGGCATTCTGTTCCCAGCCTTTCTTTTTCTAACATGTTCAGATCAAGATTTTTTTATAGAATACAATGGAATATGCAACTTCAATAAAAGAGCATGGATTTATATATATATATATATATTTATTTCTAGTAAACCTCATCAAACACTAATAATGACAAAAAGAACAGTAAAAGGAGTAGAAAGAAATATTATATGTCTTTATGATGTTAAAAAACCCCAAAAACTTTCCAAGTTTCCAAAAATCATCTTGACACATAATACATTATAAATTACACCATGTCTTCCACACTATGAGGTGCACTTAAAAGCCTTCTTTATTTCAGAATTGACAGTGTGCCTTAAAATCTGGAACACCTTATATATAGTATAACTCTGGTTGTGCTTACTGATATCGAAGTGATTTTGAGGAGTACACGGTGCTCTGTCAAAATGTTTTGTTGGATGTTATTGGGAATATGCTAACATGGGTAACATGTAGCAGTGTTGGACTGTGTTTTGTTTAATCTGTTGCCATCAGTGTTGGGAATTAGCGCTGCCACAGTAACATTTTTTTTAGGGTTAATGGTCTGTTTTTTTATGTGTTGCAAACGAGGTTGGAAGTTACAAGTATTGTGAATATGCTAACCCGGCCAATGCATCCAATGCAGCTAATGTGTAGTGTGTTACAAACAAGTTCTAGGGTTACTGTGAACGCGGTTAATAAAGACTATTTGACTGACATCTCTGACTCTTTTTCTCGTTTATTTTGCCTTACAGTCTGGTGCGCCTTATATATGACATCAGCTTGAAAATAGACCATTTATTAACAGTGCGCCTTATAAACGGGTACGCCCTAAAGCGCAGAAAAGAAGGTACTTTGCTTTTCCTGCTCTACAAACAAGTCTGGGTGTTGCACATAAAAGGAGATTTTTTTTTCTTCTTTTTTATAAAGGACATATCACTATCATCCCTGAACAAATAAAAAAGGTAATTGGAAAATGGAAATGTAACAATTTACTTTTTATCCCTCTAGAAGTTTGATTCTTAAAAGAAAAGAAAACAACAATAATTGACTTTATTGTTTTACTTTACACAAAACTAAATTGTTTATTGTTCATAAAAAAACCCCTGTGTTTTTAATTTTCTATAAGAAACATCCAAAATAAATGTTGAACGGAGAAGAGAAATGACCAAATACAGTGTTCATGCAAAGCTCTATATTTACACACGCCTTCTATCAATAGTCTTTCTGTGGTGTGATCCAGAATCTGTGAAATCATTCCTGAAAAGTGCTGTAAGCTTTTGGCAACTCTAAAGACATTGACTTTACACTAACCCCTGACATTTATGTGTAAGAGTGACTCACAACAACACTTGAACAGTCCTCGTACACACTTGAAGAAAAGCACACAGACTCTTGGTCTTTTAAAGGCCTTGTGGTCTAATGTGAGCTGTCAGCTCTGCCACATTGTTTTGACTTGTTAGGGATGGAGCTGGAGGAAGAAAGCATGATGTGCATGTGTGTTCTCCTTCACGCAAAAAAGATTGTGTACATTTTTGTATTGCATGTCTCTGTACTCATAAAATCTCAAGAAGACGTATGCATGACAACAAGCGAGACAGATTTTTGTGTGTGTTAAGCTTGGACTATGTTCAGATGCTTATACAGTTCATTGTGATGACAAAAATACAAAGATTTCATGTACTGTGTTTTTTCTACTCTACTCTAACTCAAGTACTTGTTTGTACATGCTACGCATTAGCCGCATTCGAAGCGTTAGCGTATTCTCAATTCCTGTTACTTCCAATCCTGCTTGTAACACTTAAAACAAAATAAAAGACTCAAACCACTAAAAGAAACATAACTGTGACTTAGCTAACTCCCAACATTGCTAGTAACACATAGAAAAAACACAATGCCACTACACACTAGCATGTTGGCATATTTAAAATGCCCAACCATATGTTTTGAAAGAGCTCTGCGAACTTCTCAAAAACACTTTGACATCAGTAAGCATAACTAGATTTACTCTGTATATAAGTCTGTCCGGATTACAAGGTGCACTGTTGTGTAGGGCTGAAAAGAAAAAAAAAAAGTGTTAATATTTATTAACATAGATTAATTACACGTCAATAATTTGCCTCGAACTGTTCAGGCTTCCACAGCATGCGTTATTTTCTAAAAATGCACATTTCATCTGGCATCATTCCACTTATACCATGGTCATTTTCAAAAGAAATAATTATTCAATCAATTTGTATTACTTGCTATGTCTTTGGTTTAGATCGCTGTTTCACAAAAAATAGACAACTTGATTGGTGGTGTGACCCATTGTCCCGTTAACATGACAATGCGCCGCTGAGCTGGCACGACCTCAGCTGCAACGGCAAAAGAAAGCGATACTGTATATATTCTGATTGTCACAACAGGTTAAATAAAGTATCTGTTCAGAGAGAAAGTTCATGTCTTACTGCTTGTTGCAGAAGATAAAGCAGAAGTTTGTTTTTAAAAAAGCCTGCGCAGTTATTTAGAACTTTTGGTCTATGTGACCGGGACTTCTTTTTTGGATGTGCTTCAACACTAGGGATCGACTGATACCGATATCAATATCGACACTGGTGCTGACATTGCCCATTTTGACACCTATTGGTATCTGTTTTTTTTTTTTTAATCTGAAGGCCGACATCGAACTGGTTGTTTTTGGCCCGGAGGCAGCTCTGTTTTCAGCATTGTCCTGCCCACTGATTGGTTAACCTCACTCAAGCAGAGGCAATCAGAAATTGAAACTGTTTGCAGTGAGGAGGTTGGGGCAGGTTAAACCACAGCAGAGAGAAAGGTTTTCTATGTGATGAGGTTGTACACCTGCACGGACGTGTCAAAGGTACCTAAACATAACATTCTCCCGAAATTGTAGAAAACGTCTCTGTTACCTCACCAACAGACATGTCAGTGAATTACCAAATTAAAAAGAAAATACAGAAAATAAAGACATGCAAGCAATCCATTATTTTATTACTGTGGGAATAAAACTTTAAAAACCAGATTAAATTCTGTTGAGTTTTATAGCAGGGAAACAAATATTGGCTATCAGCCACCCAGACTTTTACTGTATCCTCCTGGCCTTGAAAAAAAACACATCGGTTGATCCCTAGTCAAGACCCAGCAGCCAATCAAATTTGGGTAATAACCCGGACCATTTAAAGTGCAGAAACACAATGTTTGTTTCTTATGACTGTATATCACCTTCTTTGTTTTTTTTGGAGTGATACTGCACAGATATACGTGTTTAGAGTTCTGCTCATCTTAATGTTGATGTGTTTTGTGCACACAAATTACAATTCTTAGGATATTTGAGCTAACACTTTTCAAATTGAAACATATGAGACAATAAAAGGTAAGGCAATCTCTGGCCTTTTTTCAAAAGTTGCATATTGCCTTACAAAATTTACCTAGTATAACATTGTGATTGATCGTGATCAATTACAATCCAAAAGTATGATAAATTTAATATTTTGAAGAGATTGTCAGCACAAATACATACATATATATATATATATATATATATATATATATATATATATATATATATATATATATACACAGTATCACAGTATATATATGTATATGAAGCTTAGATATAAGTAAGTCAGTGCAGAAATGCTTTGAGATTTTTTTAGGTTTTTAAAGAAAAAAAATCTTTATGGATGTGACCTGCTCCCTTGGCAAGGCAGATCGCTTCCACTGAAAAGCAGGAAGCTTAACAAAACGATCAGATGAAGTCTGCAAGATACATCAGTTTCAAAGGTAAAAAGCTGTGGTTGTACTGGGCTGCCTGCAGGTCTGAATATATTTGGCCGTTTTTAGATGATGCAAGCTTTGCTGTGCAAGGACTCACATGCAGGGCAAAACTCCTGCAAAGATAAGTAACGTTCTGGAATTTAAGACTTTGAGGTCAAAAGAATAAAAAAAACAAGTACTGTCTATTGTGAGACAAATAAAAAAAAAGATTTAATCTATTTCTGTCACAGTTTTAGACAAGCTCTCGTTTTCTCGTTGGTACTTTGTGACAGCAACACCACCCTTTGCTATCTCTGTAGCCATCTGTGATAGGCACAATGTTCAAAGTGATGGCCGTGTCTTAGTGTTAAGTGTTTCTTGCCTGTGCGTGTGCATGCGAACCCATGTAAAATGCCTTTTCTCCCTCATTCTTCTAGTGTGGTATCTCCCCTCTAGTCAATTGAGGCTGTTTTCATGCCTGTTTTTTTTGTGGTTACATTCAAATATGTTTGAGTGAGTGGGCTTCTTTTTAGTCCTGATTCTATGATAGCTGCTGAGCTTAACCCTGTAAAGCCCAATATAGCAAAAAAAATGACATGACATTTAAATTTGAGTAAAATAATGTTTTTTAAAACCCTTTAATTAAATACACCAAAAATAAATAACTAAATATCTAAATATATATACAGGATCTGATCTGTCAGGTGATTTGTTTGAGGCATCATTAGTCTCAGTATCAAAAATCTTCTTCTTCTCTTATACCAGTCATTTTCCTGGAGACACGCACACCTTCCTGTCTTTGCTCAATGATCCAGGTTAAAATCGAGTGTTTCTTGGCCATTGCTACACTGGTCCCCAACACAAATACCAGACACCCAGCTTCTATACAACCTGGAGAAGATGCGCAGATCCTAAAGGAACTCGGCCACTATTGGAGACCGGCGTCTAACAGTAACTGACACCTGTTGAATCCATTGTTTTTGGGAAACCGGCTTTAATAAGAGACAGGCCTCAATTGGAAGTAATAGGGTAACAATCGATCAGGTATTCCCATCAAAGTTTGGAACATTTTTTTTAAAGTATCAAGAATAAACATATACTTTTTTCTTTCTGGCCTATTTTTTGTTCGAAAGCTGCATATTTTTGAATAAGATTTAATTTATAAAACATTGTTATTAATCCTGTTTAATTATTACACTACCTTATAACTCATTCAAACAAGCAATAGTAATAGGAACAATAGTTCCTCTTGCAAACTAAAATGCATTTTAACAAAAATAATTCTCATCCTACAACAGTAAAAGAGAACACAGAGTCTGTGTGCATTAAGGCTTCTTGAAACCTTACAATGTTATTTTGTATTTTAAACATACGAAAATTGTGGGTTTTCTTCTTTAAAAAAACGTATTAGAATAAGCTAAACTTGTTGGAAACTTAACCCAAATGATAAAAAGCAAGAACTGGTGATTGTTTCTACTTGTCCTATGTTTGCTGCTTGTGATGATTTAAATTGTGCCGACCCGATCTTAATTCTACAATCAGCTTTTAAAATAAGATTTAAAAATATTTTTTTTAATTCAGCATAAGTATCACCAATGATACTCAATCAAAGCATGCCGGCGTCAAGCTTCTGTTGTCAAGGCAACTATCTAGAATGTATGTTGTGTGTTGTCTTTCATATGTCAAAAGTATGTCTGCAAAAAAAAAAAAAAAAGCGGAATATTGTTTTTCTTATTTACCAATGCTTTACTAAATAAAATTAAAGATCTCCAAGGGTACTTGCTAAATGGAATGGTTCACCAAAACCCTTCAATCCTTCAAGAGGCTTTTGTAGTGATCAGTCAGAAACTGGAATCAATTTTTGACTTTTCCTCTTCACAGATCTATTTGCCGAACAGAATTGTTTATTTTAAAAAAAGTTTTTTTTTTTTTAAATCAATTAAAGACAACAAAAGATGTGTCAGAGTAGTAGAACGCTCCAAGGAAGGCAAAGGAGCTGCCTCCACGACAGCAAAAGCCTTGACTTGGAGCTAGAGCCTCTAAATACCCATGACTACTGCCATCCTTTGACCCTTTGAAATGAGTGTTAATTTTATTCTTGCTCACTGAAGACAAAAGCCAGAAGCCTATTAGTGCTAACATTTTTTTTCTTGCTACAATGGTGTGAGCTAGCCATCACTGTATATGTCTGCAAGGAATTCTTTTAGAATGCCGAACATCTGTTTGCAAATACAAAACCTTAGTAGCAGCTGCAACTAAACATAAAAAAGGAAAATGTACAGCTGCAAGTTTAGATAATATCTCTTTGTTCAAAAAGATGTGAGGCTTTTCTTGTGCTTGACTGCACAGGAACTGAGTTGACCTGGACTGTTGTTGTGAGGCAGCCGCTTTTCTTCCATGAGCCTCTTAAAATTTAAGAAAACATCAAAGAAACATAAGGAGTTATGACCTATTAATTTATTTTCACGGAGAGTTGGCTTTAGATACATAATATGATCTGAAAATGAATATATTCAGTGTCACAATGAATTTAACTAAACAATGAATTGCTTAGTCTGGTTAAAGATTTAAAATGTATTTTTATCACGGTCATTTTTAATGCCAAATTGTGTTTGCTTTAGTGTTGTTTATTAGAGGTTTCAACAAATTTTGCTAAAGAAGTTTTGGTCATTCTAAATATCACGTTTGCTAGTTTTGACTAAAGTGGTTTAACTAAACAAAAACCTGGATCTCATAGTTTTATTTAATGACGAATGAAATTATCAAATTTTTTGGAATATAAGTTGCAGTTTCTTGCTTAGTTTCGCTAGATGTGTGACTTGTACTTAAGTGTAACTTATATTTGATTTTTAAAAATGAAAAGCAACAACCGCTGGAGGGAACTGTAGGTGTGTCTGTCAGTTTTTATTTATTTAACTTCTTAAACAATAGGAGGATCAGCCTCTTGCTACTGAAAGCAATGCAGAACAAGAAGCACCGCTTAGTCTTATGCTGGGCTTGGCAAAAGTGTTCCGAAGAGACGCAGAAAGAAGAATTCAACAGATTTAGGAATTTGAAGTGCTAAAGAGTTTATTTGACTTGTTAGCGTGTTCTTTAGCCTACGGTTATCTAAGTAATTCTTCAAATGTTGCACGAAGATAGGCTACTAGACACTTATTCAATTTCTTCTATGAGCCATGAAGCTAAATAGGCATCAATGTGTTTCAAAAATGAAGCGTGCAAATATACAGTCGTATTATTGTTATTTATTCGTGTTATTATGATTTAAGATAAAATGTCTGTTCTTGGTCCCGTAGTTTGTTAAATAAATGTTTCCCAAAAATGCAACTTAAATTCCAGTGGAACTTATATGATTTCTTTCTTTTTTTTTTTTTTTTTGGCTGCTTCCATATGGAAAATTCTGTACCTTTTTTGTTTATTTTATTTTTTTCTGAGACAGTTTACTAATGACAAGCACAGCTCTGCTATTTATACAAAGATTTGTGTTGTTTATGTGATTGGTTTTCTTTAGAGTGAAGTCACACAAAGGATTTTCATTTTTTTTTATTGACTGAGCACAGTTAATGTGAATAATTACATTGCGCTCCACAGGGGTATTGGTGTCTAAAATGCCTCCTCAGCTACTTTTCTTTAGCTAGAGCATATTTGAGCCCGAATGCGGCATGTATTCCATGCAGGTGTTTCTACACAGGTGTCATTTGTGACTTAATTAAGTTGATTATGGTAAGTGGTTAATTAAAAAAAATAATAATCCCATCATTTCCTTCTGTATACCATAACAGTCATCAAAAGACATTTAGCCTTTGTCCAAATCTTCACATGGCTTCCAATAATTTTAATGACTCCATCTGGGTTAATTACCGGTATGTCTGTTTTTATCCATCTACTGAATAGAAATTTTAGATTACAACATTAGACAGTAATGAAAAATAAACAGAACACTAATACAGGATTGACCGGGTTGCTGAAGACATATTCCCTGTTGAGAAAAGTAGCAACATTTTATTTGAATAACATCTTCAAATTTGTATGTCAAAAATCATGTAAATTGTGATTTAAATGACGACATAATTTAAGATTTTTTGGTTTAATTGCGTATTTAAAAGAGAAAAAGGAAGATACAAAGACTGGACTAATTGGTTTTTACTTTGCAAAAAAACAATTGTGTTTGCTGTTACTCCTATTTTTAAGATGTAACCTACTGACTCTCTTTAGAATGGTAGCAAACATTAGGTTATAACTATAATCCATTCTTGTTTTCTGAATGATTTCTTATTTTCAGAAATGGGGTTGTGAGAGGCATCTTAGAAATCTTGTTTTCAACCATCCTGAATGTCATGACCATTATTTGTATTTGAGAACCGGACCCATAGTCTGACATCCATAGAAAACAATTTGCTTCTGGCTCCAAGGATTTTTTTGCAAAATAGACGATGCCACGTGTGAGCCAGACAACATCAGTAAGTAAAATGATCAGTCCAAATCAATTAGACTCATTGTTTCAAAATAAATCACTGCCATTAATCAGGAGAGAGCTTGTTGGAAGTCCACACCCCTACCACTTGAAATTGGGAGAATCTGTTAAACGGTTAGAACGTTCAACGTGGGGGCCAGTGAGTGAGCTCCACCTCATTTTCTGGAGGCATCTGATTGGTTAGTTTATAACCGGAAAAACTAAAAAATATAATGAAAAAATAGGATTAATAAACACATTAATAGTACATTATTAAACAAAAGAAAATAGCAATGGCATGCCAAAAATGGTTATCCTGTCAAATATATAATGATAGCTGTTTATTTTTGAATAGAAGTTTATGGGATTTTGGTATCTTGGTAACAGCAGGCACTTCCTGTTTCAAACGAGAGGGGGAAAGGGTTACTCAGTCTAGTTTTCATATACAGTCAAAGATAATGTGACAGTTGTGGTTGTTTATTTACTCTCTACAGATCCCTACACACTAAAGATTTTTATGTTAAAGTTAATTTACTAATCAACTAATTAATTCTGAGTCACCAGACACGTTAAAGACTGAAATGGAACTAGCTGGCATTGGGTTTTTCCATTTCTTCCCCTCCACTGCTTTTTTTTTTCCTTTTTTTTTATTTTGAATTTTATGCGTTCTGGAGGTACTGGTATCAAACACCATCACCACAGATTGTACTTCACCTTGATCAGAGCTTTGCTGGCCACGATCATCCCAGACCTGGAAAAGTCATGTGCCAAGTGTGCATTGATATGGCCCAAATATCCTGCCAAATATGCCATTTTCTGTAGTGAGGCAGAAAAACAACACGCGCCCATGTGTAGTTTCAGACCGTCGTCAAGAGGCTTTGTTCCTGTAGTGTGAACAGTGCTAACACGCTGCTAATGCTAAACCTCTAATTACTCAGTCACTTTTTCCACATCTTTTACACCCACAACAGTCTACTAACATAGGCACCCACAAACCCACAAGAGTCAAAGTGTCAGTCACTTTGGTTGATTGTTCATTTATAAAAAAGCTGTCCAACCGTGCTTTAGCTCTAGATAAGTAGCAACTGCACTCAATTTGCGCAAAATGTAGGCTTGCCCTTCACATATGTTATTTCCAAGTCATTCTGTTGAAAAATAGCTTTTCCTTTGAGGATACTAAGCATGTGTTTGTCTTTCTTCTCTGTCAGACTCACTATCTTTCTTTTCTCTCTCTAACTTATTCTAATACTGTTATTGGAAACATCAGCCAAAGTGGTGGCACTTACTGGCCCTGATGCGCCCATGCACACACACAGACACATAGACACAAACACACATACACACACACTTTAAGGCAAGCTGCTATCCGGGCAGACTGCCCATTGCATGCTAAGCTAATGAGACTGGCATCAAGCCATAATACCAATATCGGCAGCAACCTCCTTTCGATTCTTCTTCGAATTCAAAAGCACGGGTGATCACACAAGATAAGAAACTCAACTAGGTGCATGAAAGTTAAGTTTTTCAAAGATATTTCAGCAGCTAAAACCAATTCAGAGATGAGAATTAGCTGGCAGCACTTTAAAGTGGGGGAGTGGGATTGGGCGTTCATGGGTTTTGGTGTCTTTTGTCTCAGTAGCCAATTTCATTTAGCTCTTCTTTACAGAGCAAGGATATTCAAGTAGTATGTGGCAACAAACCAGTATGGTGATTTTCTCTTATGAAGAAGGAAATTGGTTTAAGCATTTCTTTTTTAAAAAAATCTATCTGTTTTTTGTTTTCTGTGGGTCTTGGGACCCATAACTTCTGAAAGAAACGTCAAAGGAATATCAGTTTAGATGAAATTGTCCTACAGAAATTCTAATGTAAAAAATAAACTTTGAGATTATCTTTAGACTTTTTACAGAGAATGAAGATTCCACAAAGCAGAGTTGCTGATTTTTTAAAGCTGCTTCTGATTTATTTACATTTATTTAAGGCAAAACTTTCTGATTTTTATTTTTAATTTTAGCCCAATTCCTGTGGGAGAACAGCAGCACCTACTCAAATCAATTTAGTCTCAGGTTATCATTTCTGGTAAATCTTGTGTCCCTTTTCAGGGAAAAGGGAGAAAATGGTCAGAAATTAGTTGGAAACTGGAGGTGGGGGTTGCCATACAATCGCTGCAAGCAGAAAAAAATGAACAGAAATACAGTCCCCAAAAGACAACAACTCAAATTGTAAATAAACAACAAGATTAAATACAACAAGGGGAATTGCAAAGCTAGAAAAAAACATCAAAGCAGAAGGAAGCCAGGCTATGATAGGCTTCAACCAGGCAGACAGCAGGGACAGGCCGTAGACATAATATTATTGGACTTAGCGGGGTGTGACGTCACCCATAGAAAATGCCTTAGCTCCAGCTCTTGCAAAATGAAGCCTATTCAGTCTGTATATTTCTGCATTACGCGTACTGCTATTTGGAGCCAGACAACCGTGATTGATCCGAGTCGGTCTGAGTCACATTCTTAGATCAATCGCCAATCATGAGTGAGCTTGTTGGAAGTCCACGCCCCTTTCACTAAAAGCAGGCTCTGGAGAATCTGTCAATCAAACGTTTGAGGTGGGGCCAGCGTGCTTTTTCTGAGGCATCTGATTGGTCAATTTATGATTGTTGCGTCCTAAACCAATTAGGGTCTGCTTGTTACAAGATTTTAAAAACATACTTTTTCTATCTTTTAAGTCACATTTTTTATTTAAACAAGAAAAGTAACAAAATACATGTGCCAATTTTTTTCTCTTTTTGAACAAAAAATATTTTGAACAATATGCTGTAATGTTGGTCATTTTGTGTACATTTTCCTAAGAAAGCTGCTATTATGTGATCATTCAAGTTTTACAGCTGCTCCTTTGTAGATGTAAAGAAATACACTATTTTCAAATTAGTGGGGGAAAACATAAAAGTAGTTGAATAATAATCAGCTATAATTTATAATTATTGCATTGTAGCCAATCTGAGTACAAGCAGTAACAGTGTACGATACTCGACATATAAGTGACACATATAACGATGATAGTGATGCTTAGTTTGGGTGTTATTACTTTTAGAGTGACTAGTTTTTCTCCCATTGAACAGAAAACACAGATATTGTGTTAACAAATACTTTAAATTTGCCTTTTTTCTCCCTGAAAGCACTGACATTAATTTTTCATCATGTGGTGCTCCACTAACTATATAACATTAATATTACATGACGCTCTTTTCATGGATACAAAGTGAATTTTGACCAACGACATGGAATCCAACAATATTTAGAGAATATTAAATGTGTTTGAGTCTTAATATTTGCATAGGGATTTTTTTTTAAAAAAAGAACAACAAACAAACATTACCACCGTTGGAAAAAACAAAGCTGACATCAGTTTTTATAAGATTGTCATGGTTGCAAGATTAGAAAGTTTTTTAGCCCAAGTGGGCTTTTTTGTTATGTCTTTTGTCATACTTTAGGCTACCATACATTACTTAAGGTGGTTTGATTAATAATGTGATTCTTTCAAAGTAGAAAAAGGTAGAACAGTTGACCTTTGATCGGAAGCCTGTAGGTTCCCACTTTTTACCGCCTAAGTGTTTAAGTGTTTTTGGGCCAGACACTGAACTCTACATTTGTTCTGATGACTGCAGGAAAGCGATAAAATGCTGATCATCAATAGTTTAAATAAAGTATCTGTTCAGAGAGAAAATGCCCCTCTTACTGGTTGTTTTTGTCCAGAAAAGGAAGCAAAATGTTGTTTTAAAGAAGTCTGTGCAGTCATATAGAAAATTTGGGCTATGTAACTGGAACTTTTTTTTTTTTTGGTTTGCATTATCACTGTAGATGATCACTTTTTAATCCACACCCAGCAGCCAATCAGAATCGAGTGTTCATCTGGACCATGGTATAATGGCCATCATGTTTCATATAACCCTAATATCAACCTTATCTATCCATTATTTCCACCAGTGATCTGTTGAGCAGTGATACTATAGTCTACACGTGTTTGTACCTGGAGTGGCAGATGTGAATTTAATGCAAAGTCTGCCTTAAAAGTTTTTCAGAATGTTCAAGATCTCAAACTGATTTACATAAAATACCTGATGTGTCATCAATTATGAATACCTCACCTCTGGAACCCTCTATCATCTTAATATCGATGTCTCATATTTCCCAGCAGAATGCAATACAGTAGTTACACACAGCATATTAATGAATACTTGAAATTATCAATCAGTTTTGTGTCTCTTTGCTCTAGCTTTTAATCACACTTAATTAACAAGTAATGCAGGTTCTGACCTTTGGAAACAATGGTTTTTAGGCCTCTTGACTGTAGACTGGCATCAATTTTCATCATTCTCCAAGTAATTTTTGTTTTTTTTTCCTTTTTACTTAGTCACGAGCAGCCATAGTCAGAGTGTTATCCACATTTCTCAGTTTGAAGAAAAAATAAAAAGTTGAGTTGAAGTGTTGCGTTTTTCCTGTGTACAGCTGGAGCCCAGGTGGTGAACATCTATAAACCTATAACATTACTCTTTCACATCCCTGATGATCTGTTCTCCTTTCACTTTCTAAAATTAAACAACCTTTTCCTTGTTGCTGCCTTGTCTTTTTCCTTGATATTCACCCTCTGTCTTCTTCGCATCATTCTTGCATTTTTTTTTTTTTTGTATTTTTTGATCTCTCTTATATATTCAGTAGCGGATATTTCTCTATTATTTGTGTGCTCTCTTTAGTAATTGTCCGAATTCTCATTTTTCCAGATCTTGTCTCGTATTCAGCTTGTCAATCCTTACAAAAGCAAAATGTTTGTTGAGACAGTGCTACTGCATGCCTTACCTACTGTCTTTTCAGTGCGGTTTTATGTCACATTTTAACACAAAATAAACGATAATAAAAACATCAAAAACATTAAAGATTCAATGGAAAATGATGACATGCAATATAATTGTGCGCAATATATACCCACGTGGACAAAATTGTTGCTACCCCTCAGTTAAAGAAGGAAAAACCCACAATTCTCACTGAAATAACTTGAAACTTACAAAAGTAACAATAAATAAAAATTTATTGAAAATTAATTAATAAAAATCAGCCATCACTTTTGAATTGCTGATTAACATAATTATTAAAAAAAAACAAACTAATGAAACAGGCCTGGACAAAAATGATGGTACCTCTATAAAAGATTGAAAACTATTTGACCAGACTGACATGATTAACTCAAGCGTGTCCTTTAATTGACATCACAGGTGTTACCAAACTCATAATCAGTCAGTCTGCCTATTTAAAGGGAGACAAGTAGTCACTCTGCTTTCTGTTGTCCATGTTCAGTGTGGTACACACCTTTTCACCAAACACCAAAGGAGAGAATTGTCCCAGGACATCCGAAAAAGAATTATAGATAAACATCTTAAAGGTAAAGGCTATAAGACCATCTCTAAACAGCTTGAACTTCCTGTGACAACAGTGGCTCATATTATTCAGAAGTTCAAGACCCACGGGACAGTAGCCAACCTCTCTGGACGTGGCCGCAAGAGGAAAATTGATGACAAATTGAAGAGACGGATCGTTGGAATTGCATCCAAAGAGCCCAGAACAACCTCCAAAGAAAGTAAAAGTGAACTCCAAGGCCAAGGTACATCAGTGTCAGATCGCACCATTCGTCGTTGTTTGAGCCAAAGTGGACTTCATGGGAGACGACCAAGGAGGACACCACTGCTGAAAAACAATCCTAAAAAAGCCAGACTGGAATTTGCAAAAATGCATGTTGACAAGCCCCAAAGCTTCTGGGAGAATGTCCTTTGGACAGATGAGACCAAACTGGAGCTTTTTGGTAAGGCACATCAACTCTATGTTCATAGACTCAAAAACCAAGCATACGAAGAAAAGAACACTGTCCCTACGGTGAAACATGGAGGAGGCTCAGTCATGTTTTGGGGCTGCTTTGCTGCATCTGGCACAGGGTGTCTTGAATGTGTGCAAGGTACAATGAAATCTGTAGACTATCAAGGCATTCTGGAGAGAAATGTGCTGCCTTGTGTCAGAAAGCTTGGTCTCAGTCGCAGGTCATGGGTCTTCCAACAGGACAACGATCCAAAACACACAGCCAAAAACACCCAAGAATGGCTGAGAGAAAAGCGTTGGACTATTCTAAAGTGGCCTTCCATGAGCCCAGATCTGAATCCCATTGAACATCTGTGGAAGGAGCTGAAACATGCCATTTGGAGAAGACACCCATCAAACCTGAGACAACTGGAGCAGTTTGCTCATGAGGAGTGGGCCAAAATACCTGTTGACAGCTGCAGAACGCTCATTGACAAATACAGAAATCGCTTCATTGCAGTGATTGCCTCAAAAGGTTGTGCAACAAAATATTAAGTTATGGGTACCATCATTTTTGTCCAGGCCTGTTTCATTAGTTTGTTTTTTATTTGTTATTTGTTTAATTATGTTAATCAGCAATTCAAAAGTGATGGCTGATTTTGAATATTTAATTTTCAATAAATTTTTATTTATTGTTACTTTTGTCAGTTTCAAGTGATTTCAGTGAGAATTGTGGGTTTTTCCTTCTTTAACTGAGGGGTACCAACAATTTTGTCCACGTGTGTGTGTATATATATATATATATATATATATTTTTTTTTAAAGTATCAGATTTAGGCCTTGATATATTTGGGGTTGCTAAGCGGTTCTTTTGCCAAATCTTGGGGTTGCTATAGCAACACCTAGCTAACCCCTGGCCCTGCACCTAAATGGGGGTTGGCGATGAATGGTAATGCAGGTTTTGGGTTTTCAGGGCCTGTGGAGGGTCGTATAGAGGAGTGGCTGCATTCGGGAGATCTTAAGTGTGTCTTGCTCTTGTGGCTCGTTTGGCCACCTTAAGAGACATGTGGTAAGTGTATCGTGAAGTATTTGTGAAATAGGGTAGTTTCTCGTAGATTAGATTTTGTGCAAGGATCAGAACAACCAGGTGCGAGGGTTCAAAAAGGGCGAAAAAAAGTTTATTCTTCATGGGTTTAGACTTTTACTTGGAAAGTCTGGCAGTCCACTTCGCAATGATCAGAGGAGCATGTAGCCTGGACCCTTTCTGATAAAAAAAGAAGAACACACAAATTAAAATCCAAGATAAAACAGTTAAAAAATGTAAAAAAAAATGCAATAGAAATCTGTTTAAAAAAAGGGTTCAGGAAACATATCTTTGTTCTAAGATAGCTTAATAAAACTGAGAAACAGAGAGGGTACTTATCTGGAAGAGGGGGGGTTGTGACCGCACCCTCTATGCTGCTTGTCCATCCCCCTCTCTACCTCACGGGCAAGGCACTCACTGAGCCTGACTCTGTCCCAATCTTGCAGCCGAGCTCCAGCACTACTATGCACAGCCCCCGCCGCCGGCTTTCCAAATCACTGCCGCAGGCCACCTCCAGTACCATAAAACGCTGCTGTGAACCACTTCTGCCATTGTTGCTCCTCAACCTTGTTGCATACAGCTTCCGTTGTCGGCGCTTATCCACCGCACTGCGTGCAGTTCCCACCGTTGGTGTTGTTCAGCATTGTTGTGGGTAGTCACCACAGCTGGCACTCTCCGCGAGTTACTCCCTTTGCTGGGGCATGCACAACTTGCTGAGGGCAGCTTCCCTCATGAGTTATCTTTTCTAGTCCTGCAGCGCATCCTTTTTGTAAAAGTCTAGAACTCTTAACCGCCCCACTACACACCTGTGACTCATAAGTAAATTGTGCGAGTCATTCACAGGCTGTCGGAGTTCCGAGCTGCAGGACCAGGGCGAACAAAACAGAGCCCCATAAGAAAAACACAAGTGGTAGACATAAAGCACAAATAAAATTTACCCTGTGACATATTCGTATTAGACCAATGTAAGTTATATGGCCTTTAAACACGGGTCATGCTGTCATATTGTCGCCCTTGCCCCACACTATGGTGTGAAAAGTCCCCTTATTAACCGGTTTTAGGAGGGTAAACCAAAAAAAAAGAAATCTGTACGACATGCCTGGTTCTCAATTACTTTCTCCTTGTTTACCTTTGCACGTTGGATAAGTGTTTGCTACATCCAGTCGCCCACACCATGCCCGTAGAAACATGTGCACGAACGTTTTGACTCTACGGCTCACTGAGTGGTCCACCACCTTGTTATCTTGTGTGGCCTACCTACTTGTCCAGTACAGGTTTGCCCTTTTTTTCCACCCAGAGACAACCTGTACCTACCTGTAAGCACTGTTCTGACAAAGGCTTTACATTCTGGTGCAGCATCAGTTTGGGATGCAGTGCATTCTTCTTTGGTAGAGACTTGGTCTGCCCTGCACTGACCGTTATTATGTGCAATTATCTGCACTCTGCTTGAGCAGCCATCTGTGTTCTGCTTATCTGGTTTTAAGACAGTCTCTGCAGCGTTTGTGCAGGATTTCCTAGGAGAAAGACGCCAAACACGACTCCATTGAAACTCTTTTTGAACAATTTTAACCAACGAGAAGTGTAGTTTTTGATATTTGGATAGAATTTCTAAGAACAGGTAAATTGTTATAAAGTGTGTAATTTGTCCATGCAGCAATTAAGGTTAAGTGGAGTCAGGCAGTTAACTGTGATGACCGCTGAAGGGGACTGCCAAATTAAAATAGGAAAGAAAAGAGAAAAATTTATTTTCTTCACCACTTTTGTCTTGACCTATAATTTCATTTTCCAAATTAAATTGAAGCATGTTTCTCTGTGGATGCCTCTGCGTCACGGTTAAATGTTTTCATTTAACCCGTGATCAAATAAAACCACATTTTCAAGGTTTTCTGACCTCTATTTGGACACTGTGCTTTTACAAGCCTCTTTTAAACTACATAGGAATAGAAGATAAAACAATGAATGTTAAGAATATTTGTGTTCAAAATATTTCTGATACAAAGATTTTTTCTTTGAATCCACAGCTGTCAGTCCCAATAATGACTAATAATTCATATTCAAGTCTGCAAATGGTTTGCCGTGGTTTTGGCATCTGTATTCATGCCTCAGGGTTTGGGGTTTAACATTATTTCCTCTCATAGATCAATATAGCCCCACAGTTTTCAGAGTTTTTAATGAGCCCTCCAGCTCAGAGGTTCCTGCGGTAACTAAATTTGATCGAGGCCAGCAAATAGATCATGTTTTGTCATCACATTCTCCTCATTAAGAATATCACTTTCATAATTCAGACCTTGCTGTCGAATTGGTTCATTTGTCAGAAATTAATCACTGCCTGGAAAGAATCAATCCTGGTCTAGACAGCTTGTGATCAATCGAAATTGCAGTGAGATATATTGCTCATGTATGAACACAGTAGGCAAATCACTCAGAAGGCTCTTCAACTGACCCTAGGTGTGCTGGCTTAAATAAGATTTCATTTGTGAAGTTGATCAAATGAAAAATGGACATGTGTTGGATATTATTTTGAATCCCAGCTGTGATGATTTTGGATTTTCTTCGGGCACCTTCTTAGACTTCCTCCAACTGTCCAAAAATATGCTTCTTAAGTTGATTGGTAACTTTAAATTGCTTCTTAGGAGTTAGTGGGAGTGTTGTTTATCTATATTGGTCTTTACAATGGACTGACGGTGTACTTTGCCTTCACTCTTTTGTCAACGGGATGGGTTCCATGAACCCCCATGACCCTGGACAATACAAAACTGGTATTAAACATAAACGTGGCTTACACATGCTTACAAATCAAGAGTTTCAATAGCCTGAGAAATATAAGCCAAAAATGCTCTACTTTGTCCTTGTGCCTAGCTAAACTTGAAGTACCTTTTCATCTTTCTAACTTATTTTGTCAATCACACTCATTTTTTGGTGAAAACTATGTTCAATTCAACTTTAATAACCTCAGTTCTTAAGAAGATTTCTTTAGGACTGCACAGAATATTTTAATGGTTACCTAACTGGTCAGTTAGATCGGAGGTGAGGCGATAAATGTGTCTTTGATCATACTTAATTCAAATGTCTTGTCAATTTGGTGGAGGGTGTAACAATGTTTTAATCACGCACGTAGACTATATACTGATACGAGATCTGCTTTCAAACGGTTAAGCCATTTAAGTTTTGGCCTTGTGCCCTCTGATAGAAAAAAAAGGCCATAGGCAATTTTTATGAGAAACAAAAACAAACCTAGATCATGATTATATTTTAGTATGAGACAAAGATTGAAACTGACAATGATATTTCTGCAAAATATTTGAGATTTGAACTGTTGAGTTGGCATCTAGAGAACATTCCTAATGTTGCTCCAAATGCAATAAAAAGTCAAACAATTCCCTTCATACACGTATGACATAACCAGTTCTGATTAAAATGGAATGTGGGAAGAAGCCAAAGTCTAAGCCTCCATACATAAGAATTGTACAGCTTGTACAGTTGGTCTCAAAAGAAAGCATCTTGATGTCCCAACAGATGTGTTAGGTGAGATTGTGAGAAGCCCTGTAGGTTTAATGGAATGTGTTGCTGTAAAAAGTACGTGTACTCAGCAAAAAGTGAATGAAGGAACAGTCTTGTGGGTCCTGTGCTGGGATTTTTCTAAGTGCTGCTTTTCTATATTTGTCTCTGAAATACTTGCTTTTCTACTCCCCCTCTAATGCATTAATCATTAGTTTTTTTAGATTCCAACTGTTTCAACTCATACATAACATCTAACAATTCAAAGAATTACCATCGTTTCTTTGGATGCATGAAATTCAAAATATGGATGAATCTGAAAAAGGTAACAAAAGGATGATTCAAGCTCCTTATGAAGCTTTGGAGAGGAACAAAATGGTTTAATTCATTGATAATCATGCTATCATTCTGGCCGGGCACAACCTGCAATAATTATTTTCTCCTCCATGATCAATTTTCAAACAGTTGGCACTTCCATGAATTAAAAGGGATGCCATCTATACGTAACCATCAATCAGAGTCCCTGATTGGTCAAAGTTCAACCTGTTTAAACCTTCAGCGTTCGTTTGATGGCCACATGTTTTGCATGTCAAGCCCAAAAATCACCTTAAAATGTGCTTAGTGATGTATGAACTCAGATGCCCAAAACAGGCGTGATTATGTGCGCATTTACATAGATTTTCCATTGACAGGGGATAGCCCTTCTGTTACCAAGGGAAGTGCGAACAATACTTCAACTTCAACTAGCCAAGACTCTGCATCAGTGGACACATAGAATCTCACAAACTAGGTTACCCACCCAATATTTGTTTTTCCTAACATTTAACAACAAATGTCTCTATTCCACACATTTTTTTTTTCCAGAAAATGCATCAGAGCCCTTTTATTTCCTCTGCAACTGAGGGGAAAAAAAAGCATAACCTATACAATTCATGCATTCTCTTTTGATTTGTAAGGCAATTGGCAGAGAGAATACATTTTATTTGACTTAATTATTCTCACAAAAAATACATCTCATTGAATTTACAAATGTGTTTTCAAAGGTGGCCACGGTCTGGTATAGGCTATAGTTAAAAATGAATTTCTGGGTTAGCAAAGGCGGAATATCAGATCAAAGAAATGAGAAATGGATGGTCTGTTCTCTTGGATACTATAGGTTGCTCCTGGCAGTAACAGAGATGCATAAAACGCACAAAAAGTAGGGCGAGCATTCCAACATTTGCAGCTGCCTCATCATTAATCACTGTGTACACAGACACCATAAACATAAATACGGCTTCTGGGCTTTTTTTTTTCTTCTTTTAAATGTGCTCACGTTTGCCCTTTATGTCACTTATCATCAGACAGAAAAAATAAAAATAAAGCTAATACATGCAGAACATAATTAGTCTAATTAGATTCCAGTTTTTCCAACGCTAATTACAGTAATTTGATTGCTTTGTTTATCAAAATCTTTTTGTCATTTTTGCCAAGTTTGGTGCTCAAGTGTTTCATCGTGTTTTATCGATTGGTCCAGGCAAAAAGAGGAGCTGCACTGTTGCTAAGCTGGAAACCATAGAAATGGCAACTGAAGGAAGTTTGTTTGTGTGTAAGTCTGTGCAGGTCGAACTGAATGAATTCTACATGGTCAGCCAAGCAGAGCTTTGGATAGAGTGGGTCAGGGCATCAAACATCTGCTGCCCGAATATTACCAAAAAAAACCCCAAAAAACCAACACAATGGAACAATTTGACTAGATTTTTTTCGACTGACTATAATTTTTGTTCTTACCCAAATACCCAAAGTAGGCAAGGATGTTACTTTTTTATGGCATTTAATCGCACAAATTTGTTTAGTTTACTAAAATTCATCCTGATTAAAAATACTGAAGACCAGGATAAAATAGGATAAAATCCTGTTTTATTGTAAATGTACAATTAGGAGTAGTAACAAAACAAACTAATGTATCCAGAGGTTTTTATTTTTGTCAGTTTTTTTGTAACTAAGTGCCATGATGACATCTATTTAAACACTCTTTACTTTGTTAGGCTCACCAGAAATGCAAATGAGCAAGATGTTTCTTCTTCGTATATATTGACTGTATATGAAAATAGGACTGAGTAAGTGTGATGTTACCCAAGTCAATTCAGTTGCCATTTTTTTCAGTGATAAGCTGTGATTGGTCCAAGCTGTTCTCCCCAATCAGGAGTGAGCTTGTTGGACGTCCAAACCCCCACTGCTGGAAAGTGTGCTACATGAAATCCGTCATTCAAATGTTTCAAATGTTCCTCGTGTGACCATACTTCATTGAGGCATCTGATTGGTCATTTTATAATTTGAATAACTTAAAATAAAGAAAAATATGAAGAAAAAAGTTAGGATTAGCAAGAACATGTTAAAAAAGTAGCAGAGTGTGAATTCTGACTAGTTGAATGACTGAACATTAGCTGTTTATTTCTCAATAAAAGTTTTTGGGTTTTTGGCTGCTTGGAGGTGAAGAGTACTTCCTGTTTGGAACACGAGGAGGGAGGTGTAGCTCAGTCCAGTTCTTGTATACAGTCAATGCTCATAAATAAGTACCTTTTAGAAAAATACTAGGATGGAAACATGCAGACAGGACCAGATGTGCCTGCTTTTTATATGAGTTTTTATATATTTTTGTCTTTTGTTGGAGAAAAAAAATAAACAATTTTCTTTGTCTGTCACTTTGTTATTTACTGAATACAGAGTGAACAGAAGTTTCTTAAAATGTTTAAAATTGGCTCATTTTTTAAACTAACACATGATGTGGATGATAAAATTATAGAATTGGTCTCATTCATCTTATTGTTAAAATTCTGTAGCACGTTTTACTTCACAGAACAAGTTTTAACACAAAGCTATATTGACCAGTTAAGCGGTTGAATTGTTGCTAACAGCGTTTCTGGACTGTGGAGCAGTTCTCTCATGTTCCTCCATCGTTTCAGATTGGCCATGATAGGTCCAGACTTCAGAACACAACCTATTTCCTATCAGACGAATGTTTTCTGGTCTCCTACTGAAATCAAAGGCTGTCCGCTTGATAGGAACTGTTATCTGTTTAAGCATGTAAGGGGGGGTTCTGCAGTTTTTCTTGATGTACTGTTGCTTTGAAGAATTTTGAAGTTGAATTTACATGGTTGTGGATAAAAATAAACCTCTGTTTCAAGAGCAGAGTAATTCCTCCTATTTCAGTTACAGTGTCTCTATTTTTGCTTCTATTACAGGATATTAACTTTTTAAAATAATGTCAGTTCTGTTTTAAATAAAACAGGATAAATACACACTCTGTTATCTTTGATTTAAAAAAAAGCCTTATTTATAAATGTGATTGTTTCAGTGCAGCAGATAAACTGAAAGTAAAGTCATGTTGATGTATAAATATTTCAAATCTTGCCTATAATTGTGAGATTTAATTAAGTCTTTAAAGCTAAAAATAGGGTTATATTCTTAAAAATTGTGACAAGCGTTAGTTGAAATGTACTAGTAATAAAAAAGGCAGGAAACAGTGTATATTTTACATTTTTTGGTGCATACAGACAAAGGACTTGTCAAGGAAATGGTGTAGGCTGTGAAATTTAGTCAAAACATTATAGAACACTAGTCACAATAAAAGACAAGTTGGTTGTGAAATTGCAGATATTATTTCAAGAAAAGAAATCCTCATGTAAAGTCACAATATGATTGAATGATTGAAGTATAACAATTTACTTTAATAAGACATCACGTTACTTGACAAGCATCACTACTGTTTTTATTTCACACAAAATAGATGTTATGGTGTACCAAAACAGTAGAAAAACACATAAAAGAAAAAAAAAAGCTTGACTTTACAGTAAGCCGACAAATGAGTGGCCCTTCCTGAGCTTTATATTTGATAGCACACAACTTTAAATAAAATATGGCAGATTGATGTAGCAACAAAGTTTCATGAATATTTTGGTGGCATAAACTTTGGAAGTGGAAAGCCATTACAAATATAAGGATTAAAATAATATTTGTAATTTTATTCAGGATTTCATTGAAGAATATTTCTTTTGTTACTTAGCAATGCATTAAGAATCTTGTATTGATGATTTTGCTCCGCCCCTGTTCAAGTCATTTAAAAAATGTTTTAATTATATTACTTGGATAATTTTTTTTTTGGAAACCTACAATTACAGCACAATTGGAAATTAAACAGAATCGACAATTTGACGCAATTCACGTAAAGTTGAAAAACTGTAGCTGTAAAGACATTTTTATCTTGAATTTGAGTAAAAACAAACAATTTTTCAACAGATTTTTGTAGTTTAGGAAGATGTAGTGCCCCTTTTTTTGAGTGATATCATTTAATTCCCTATAATTTTGTGTATTTAGTTTGATTCACAAAAAGTAATGGAAAGACTAGTTTTAGCAGAAAACTCAAAACAAATGTCTGATGGAGAAATACTTGACCATCTTATTTGCTTTTTCTCCAACTACTTGCTTTTACTGTATCTAAGTAGATAGATGACGCAACAAATTCTATAACTTCTATAAAATTCTATAATTTTTTTACAGTGAACTAACCCAGCATTAACTGTAAAGTACGAAAAAAAAAAAAGACAGCTGGAAAATATCGGGGAAAAAAAGTTCAATTATCTAACCTGTGTTTCTCCTAGTTACAATGTATTTACAATTTATGTGAGGATAGGAACTCATTAAATAGAAAGCAAAACTAGAATGAGAGGAAACTACCTCTTCATTGCTTTTTGGCAGCTCCCCTCAGGGGTGACCAACAGACAAGGAAGAAACCTCAAAATAAAAAAATAAAAAAACAAATTAGAAGAACAAGTTGAGGCAACAAAATACAAAAAGGTAGAAATCACAGTGAGAGAGAGAAAAAAACAAATTCAGAAAAGATACATTTTTATGTAATCCATATATTTTCATCTTTTCATGATTAAAATCCAGGGTTGTGTCGGGAAGCAACCCCTGATGGGAATATGGTGAAAGGTGAACAACAAATGGTGGTGGTGGAATCTATATTCTTATAAACTCTGCAAGGACTTTGGGAACTTGATTGTAAGATTTTGGACAATAACACTTTGCCTAAGATGACTAAGTGATGACTGCAGGGCTTCACAGAGTGTAATCCTTTTTATCCTTAGGTATAAATGACACTAAACTGCTGGACATTATTAGTAAAAAAAAAACAAAAAGAAATCTGTAAATTTAGCAAAAACACCTTTCAACTCACATGCTTTTTTAAACGAAAAAAACACTAAATCTCAGGTGTTAAAGACTCTTTTTCTTTGCTTCTTAAGTGCTGCATATTTCTGAAACATTTACACAAGATTGTGAAGTAAAAATAGTCCCTTCTTTAACATCATTTGGCTGCTGCCAGTGACACACTTTCTTAGAATGTAGATTTTCTTTTTTTACATTTATAAGTAAAAGTGAGCCCTTGTTTATTTTTTAATACATTTTGTGTCCTCAAGTCTCCCTTATACACTTTTACCACTTTCACTCTGCTGTCTGTGCAAAGCCAAGGGTCTTTGAAGCAGGAAGAATTCCATTAATGCTATGAATTATGACTGTAAAGAGTACTACAAATTCAACAACTAGTCACAATTTTAAAGCTGATGCGTTTTGCACTTACAAAATCACTCACAAGAACAGAATAGAGTATAATATTTAAAACAAGTACTTATAGTGTGACAGAGTATTAATATTACCTTAAAATGACAGTGAATAAAGTATAAATATTGAGTAGAGAACCAATCAGCTCTTCACAGTGACAAGGCGACTTCTGTCACACTGAACTCTAATTTCAGCACCTTGAGATTTGATTTCAAAACTAAACCTCAAGAATTTCAGACAAGACTTGACTTAAGGTTTGGGAACATTTTTAGCACCACAATATCTCTGTCAGGTTTTTAAAAGTAAAACTCATTTTACAAGGCTTTTGCGTCAGGAATGCAAAAATACTAACTGCCTGTTAATATGTTCCCAAAAGTTGTTTAAAATTAGTTAATGTATTATTATTGTTATATTATTATTATATATTTTTGTTTGGTCAAATTGCATTTATTATAAATTCCTTATGCAGTTCTTACAGAAATATTCACCGGGTAAGGATAAACACATTCAGTTTGTGTGCACAGACCAAGCACATGGGCTGAAGGTGTATCCACAAAAACATAAAATAATCTCTGGAAAGTGGAGTAAATTCTTATAGATAAGAGGGTGGATTTTGTGCGTGAAATGGAAGGTCACAGATGGAAGTTCTCTGGAGTAACAGCTTCAAAAGAGCCTGTTGCTATCAGAACATAATGCAAAAAGAACACTATGAATTTTCAAATGATTGGCTTGCTGCATGTGTGTTATGTGCATGAGCTTCCCCACTTATCTACAACCATGGCCGCTTTTGTGTTCATATCAGAGCTCCATGCATTCGCCCTTTTCTGCAATATCAATTTCACACAAGTGGACAGAAAAACATATGTGGCTGCAATAGATACCAGTGGAATGTGTACACAGCAGGTCATTCTCTGTAGAATGACCTGCTGTGTTCACACAGGGGCTCATTCAGATACTGAACACCAGACAAAAAAGAGCTTCCTGAGTAAAGTCAAAACAAACTCCATATCAGGGGATTTTAATGAGATCTAAAAGTGGGGGAATTTTTTCAAATTTCTTCATGCTGGTTGGGTCAGGGTTGTCTAGCTGTTTGTACTGTGGTTGATTGATGCTAGCTACTTAAAAATGGCTATGATATCTGCCCCCTATGCAAGAAATGAAAGAATTATATTTTTGGATTCTAAAATGAGACCCTTACATTCACAATGTACGTTGTTTTTTTGTTTTTTTTTCTGGAGCAGGAAATAACACACTCTCTGAGCCATTTAGTGCAGGCATGTCCAAAGTCCGGCCCGTGGGCCAAATGCAGCCCGCATTCAAATTTCTACCAGCCTGCACTGTCCTGTCATAAAATCAATAATATGCAGCCCATAGCATTTTCAGGTTCTTAAGGGCCAATTGAGAGGTACAGATATTTTTGCTTCTGTGATCAAGACCACAAAGGTTAGTACTTCCGAATAGAAGTTTACAGTCAGCTTTTGATTGAGAATAATATAACATGTAACATTTTATTTTCACCGAGACAGAAGATGTTTTTTTTTTTTCCCAGACAGAGTTTTTCGTTGTTTTATTCCTGGGTTCTGTTAATGTAGTTTTAAAAGTCCACTAATGCTATTCAAACTTACATTCAAACATAAACTTTCCATAAAATGTGTGACATACAGTCAAGACCATTTAAATATAGGCTTAACACATAGAAAACCCTTAATATTTTTTTTTCTCTCTTCAACAGTAAAAATACAGTCCTAATGAAATATATTTGACCATATGTGGCAATGCTACAACTTTAAATAAGAAATTCACAGTCATTTTGGTAAACGTTTATGTAGATATGTCTCTATGTGAAAAAATGATACGTATCCCATTGCAAAAAAAGAAAGAAAAAAAGTTATTTGCATTTAATTTTATTACAAGGCGTCAAAGAATGCAGGCCGAATGGTTGGCCCTCACACCTTTTCACACTGCCAAAAATGTCCCTTTTGCAAAAAAATGTGGACGCCCCTCAATGGCGCCATAAAAATAAGTACTTTTATATATTTTAAGAAGAAAATATTTGCCATTTTCCACAAAGTCTGGAATTGGGGGTTTTAATTTTGTTTTTTTCTGATGTCAATGAGTTAATTCTGTTTTGTTTTTTCTGTTCTTAGTCTCAAGTGTGAACTGTTTTCTAGACTCCTTTCTTTTTTTCATTCTAGATCATCTGACTTTTTGTTCTCGTGCTCAGACTCCTTATCTCAATTCCATCATCCCTTTCTGCCTCTGACTGACAGTGTTATAAATTGATTTTCAGCCCGGTGTGTTCCCTCCGTCTCTCTAGGCATTTCCCTTATTTAGCCTCAACCACTCCAGGGTATAGTCTAGACCACAGGCCAACTGTCAGTCATTGGCAGCATGGAGTGGTCTAATTCTTGGCTGACAAGTGCTCCTGACAGCAAGAACCGATGGGATGTTTCAAACGTGCTTGCTCCCTCTTGCTGTCTGTCTCTATTGCATTTTTGTCTAAACTATCTCTTTCTTTTCTTTCATTCTCTCCATGTCTCCAGCTGCTATTCCACCCTACATACATTCATCCGCCCTCTCACGCATTCGGGCTTTCCCCCTGTGTTACTCTGATCCCTGGCTGACCTGCATTTTGCTTGGCATTCCTTAACGTCTGCACTTGCATGTTGTTCATGTGAGTGTGAATACTGTTGTGGTCCAAATGCTAAGCTGATGGGTTTTTTTAGTCTGCAGTGTTTTGATAGGTCAGAAAACTCTACTGGGACTGGCATTGTTTAATCATAAATGAGAGTCAGCCATAGATGAAATGCCTCTTTAAGCGAATCTGGTATTTATGTGAGGCTCTAAAAGACAAGGGGAGAGGAGGAGAGAGGAGGATATAGATGAAAGCAAAGCAAACAAAGAGCAGCAGAAGGCACATACAGAGGAAGAGGGATGGGAAAGAATTTAAAACAGATTTTTTTCCTCGTCATTGAAGGACTTGTATAATGCCGTTGTTCGGTTGAGGATAAAAGCATTATTTTAATATATTACTGAATATGTGCACACCCACGCATGTATGTCTCTCAAGGAGACATTATCGGTCCTTCCAAGTAGGAAATGTAGATGCCCAGCAACCTTGAGGGTACAGCAGGTCCCATTTCAATGACAAATAGAGCAATTTAACATTTTCTTCATCTAGTTGTCAGCATCATGTGGAAATGGCTAAATTCATCACGCACTTCTTTTCTAGAAAAGAACAGTTCAGAAAGTTTGATTTTACTCTCGCAGAAAAAAACCCATTTAATGACTTCATGAATATCAAGGACTGAATGAGAGCCGTATTTTTGGGGCTTGTTGATATTGATGAAGCAACTGAATAATTTATTATATGCAAAGGTTCTGTATGGATGCATAAAGCATTTGTCAACACATTTAGCCATTCTGCCTGTGTAAACTTGCATCCTTTTTATATCAGTTTTAAAATAAAAAGCACTTTTTTCATAGCTTTTAAAAATTTTGGTTTGTTTTTTGTACTGAACTATTTCAAGGTTTTTATTTGTCCATTTGTGCACAAACTGACACTCCAGGAACATTGGATTTCTTGTACAGAGCTCTCAAGTCATCAGTTAGCTAATAAGTGTTTATATAAAAAGTAGAGGAAAGATAAAGATCACTAAAAATAAATCAAATAAAATAGAGCTATATATTTATATATGTTTACGCATACATACATCTTTGCACTTATGCATGTGCTATGTGCACTTATATATAAACGTAGTACAGTAAACTAGAATGCACAGAATGGTCCAGACATACAGATTTAAAGTTAGTATTTTGTAAAGGTCAGAAGTGGGTGGCAACTTTAGTTTTAAAATAAGAGCTTCAGTAAAATACAGATTATTAGGATGTTGTTTTTTTTTTTTATCTCAATGTTTTATACCTTTCCAACTGTTGCCAAAATCCAAACGTCACCCTAGGAATTAATTCAAAAAGAATAAAGATTGGTTGCTCAATACCAATAATTGTAATTAAAAGAGAAATTAGCTAATGAACCACAGAAAAGGATTCAGTGATCGGATGGTGATTTTTTTAACAATATTTCATGTTGCATAGATTTTAATCTTTGCACTAATGTAACACTGCTACAATTCTTTCAAGCCTGCTACAGTGCAAAAGTGTCTTGTAAAAGTCACCACTGTTTTTGGGGCTACTCATCACTGCACCTTTTTATCACATCAAAGTGGAACAGCAAAATCAGGTGACCGACATCATTCTACCAAGCCGTTCACACCATAAGACACATCGTGTGATAATGTTTAATATCAATAGACAAAGAATGAAAAGCCATGCATTAAGAGCACCAGATTATAGGGCACATTATGAGAAACAAAACAGTCATATGATGTGGTTAGACTACACTGGCCATGATGCCTAGAGGGGACAAGAGGCTGGCGATTGGTCAGCGGAGTAAAGAGGACGTTTTTTTTTATCAAACTGTACTGTTCATCATATGTGTCTTTTTGATCTGCAACAAGTAGACTTTGCAGAGAGTTCCTTTACAACGGGTTTGTCAAGCTTTATTTAACTCAGTCACAATAACTTATTGTTGTTTAGTTTTAACACAAAATACAAATGTTCCTCGATATTTTATGGTTTATCTTCAGTGGGTCTTTTTTTGTGGATTATTTTTTTCAGTGGATTTCTTTTTTACAGTGCATTGTGTTTTGCGTCCTCATTGGATGTAGACCTTGTCAATCATCTCCTTCGTCAAGTTTCCTGTACAGGATGTGTTTAGCTTTCCAATTTGACATACTCTTTGACAATTTGACAGATATTTGTTTTCATTTTTTAAAACTGGACTTTGCTCTTTACAAAGATTTACATTTTGCAGGTTTAAACATGTGAGAAAAGTGTGAAAATATTAATGTTTCTGAAAAAGGTCTATAATCTTACTTCGCAACCTACACCTATCTGGGTTATTTTTAGAGCGTAACCTCCGCGATAAACAAGGGAACAGTGTAAACTCAATTTTTCAGTTCTTTTCAGTTGAAGCACTGAACTGAAGAACTAAAGTATGCAAGGCTCCCGACCAGTTTAGCAGTTCTCAAATGATCACTAAAGTGGTGCGGCTTTGTAGTTTTTCAGTGCCGTACTAAAACATTTTGACAGATTTTTTTGCTTCATGTACTACAGGAAAATGGTTTAAAATCAGAAGCACAACCAGAATTCATTTATAAGGCACACTGTTGATTTTTGAGAAAATTAGACTTTTTTTAGGTGTACCTTCTGGCCTGAAAAATACATTATATGGTTTACTCTTGAGTTGTTTATATTGTACCCTTTTCCAATATTCCAATTCACGTTTGTTTTCCTGTAAGCTTAAGCAGGTCAGTATTATGCAAGAGGTGTGCCCAAACCTTGTCTAAAATGATAAAATCTTTGATTTTTTTTGGAAGTGGCATAACAGGGCTTTAATCAAGTTCCACCCTATGAACTGTATTTTTTGCATAGTCTAATGTACCAGATTATAAAGTGCACCGTCAATGAATGACTTATTTTCAAATGGGTCATATGTAAGTCGCCAAACATAAAAGCAGGACTGATACCATTAAAACAAACTGCAACTACACTAACTCCCAACATTGTTGGTAACACGTAAAAAACAAAACAAAGACAGATTGATACCGCTACACGTTAGCCACTTTAGCATTTTCACAATGACACTCAACCTTGTTTGCACCAGCACAACCAGAATTATTCCATATATGAAGTACTCCAGATTAAAGGGTGCTCAGTTGTACTTTGGAAAAAAAAGGCTTTTTAGTGTGCCTAATAGTTTTGAAAATATGATAATAAAATTCACGTAATGTTCAACTTGACAATGTATTTTACAAAATATGCAACAAGTGCAAAAACTCACTATTTTGTGCTGCATTTTATGGAATGAGATATTGCTTTGAGGAAAAGAGATTAACGCTATACATTGCAGAGTAAAGTTAATTAAATCCACTCGATTCACAGAGCACATTTTCTTCTTTGTCTTTGAGCTTTTTTCATTCAGGGATGGTTTTGCTGAGCATGCACGCTCTTTTCTAGCTAAACCCTGTTCCTCATTACTGGATATGTTCACACTTGGGAGCTTTACCCAGTCCAGGCACAAATTTTCTTACTGTTAGCCAATTAGCACCTCTTTTTAGATGTTTAAGGGGAAACGCTTTATTTTAAACACACTCCCACCCATGTTATTTTTGTATTAAAAAAGAAATGCCTTATCTTTGGCCATGAAATAGTTTCTCTTATTAAAATGAAGTAGCACTACTCAAGAAGCTTTTTTTGTAAATTAATTTTTGTTTACGTTTGTTATTTTTTTAAATTCTTCTTAATTGTATTCAATTCCATCTTTTTTCCTACAGTGATAGTAAACTGTCATGATTATGTTTAAAAGTGTGGCAAATGTATCTTTTTAACCAGCCTGAGATAAAGTGATTTTTTTTTTGACCAAGAGTGTCAGGGCGGGACAGCTCTTTATTCTTAAAAAACAAAAGTAATTTTCTTTGCAGACATAATCTACAGAACTAAAGCTAAAAGTAATCTCGTCTGGGTTTGGAGTAGGCTGAAAAAACTATTCATGGGTAGAAAAGGCAAAAGATATTTTGTAACTTGAATCCAAAGCCATACATTACGTATTTTACGCTTCATTAACAGACTCTGATTCTGTTACTGTTTACAGCCTCGGTGAGTTAAAATGCCAGAAGGTCTTCAGAGTCAACAAACAACCAAAGCAGTCGTTTGGTTCCTGTAGATGTGGTTTTTACTGTCACTGTCAGTGGGCTTGAGGATTTTCTTTTCAGAAAACAATGCAGCACTAAGTGCTTCTTGTCAAAAACCTAAAGTGCTGAGGCTTTTCTGTTACACAGACCATGAGCAAACCCAAATGTCAACAAAAACTCCAAAAAGTCCAATTATATAAGCATCAGAAAGTTAGAACTGTAAAAGAGACAACCGGCTCTGCATCTGCATTTTTCTCACAAACTGTAATAACCAATGCTGGTCTTCATTGATTCTGCTATTGACACATCTTTTGTTTTTGCATTCGAATTAACAGCTGATTGGGTTATTTGTACTGAATTAGGTCCATATGTTAAAAACCCTATGACATGTATCTTTAAAAAGCTCCTTAAGGTCCCCTCCTGATTATCTTTTGAGATATTTTAAGTGTTCCAAGTGGTCTTTTAATTATGATGATGCAGTTTCTAGCCAAAGTAAATATACTGTAGAATATAGAACATAGTTTTATCAGTTGTCAGTTGTCAGAGGCATCAGGTCTCATTTTTAGAGTATCTTTGGTATTACTCGGCATGGATTTGATCTGACGACCTTCCAGTCTCAGGGCAGACACTCTTCCACGAGGCCACTGAGCTGAGATGTTAGCTCCGACGAGGTAAACAAAGACGGACATGACTCTATTTATTTGCAAGTGGATGTATCAGAATGGTCCATAGCAGTGAGCTTGTGGACTGCTGTTATGTCACGGCTACAAGCTTTTTCAAACAGCATTTTTTGTGCCTGCCCGGTTTCACAATGATTGATTAAAGAAATAATCAGAAAATCAATTTTAATCTTAATTTTCTTCATATATGTCCTCCATCATCTGAAAAATACTATAAGAACAGGTTAAAAACATCAAAAATACAATTTTCATCAGAGTGGGTCATTAAAGAAACGTGAGGGCATTGTTAACATTTGTTTTATCGTGACCCTATAGCTGTTAATGGTTTGGGGCTAAAGTTATGTTGTTTCCCACCTTTTACTTTACTTCTTCCCCAGCTGATAGGATTCATTTTGCTGCAGTGAAAGTGGTGAGAAATGAGAAATGGTTGATGGGTTTGCACTAGTACTATTTGCACCAAATGTAATCATATTTGGATTATTCAAACTTTTCAATAAGCCACTTCAGGATGTCTTGCCTGCTAATGTTTGTTTTCTATTTGGTATATAACCTATGATGGACTGTTGTGTGGTAATGTGTGTGTTACCGACCCTGCGCTTTTGTGTGTCTGTTCGTTTTGGTCTGGCAGTCAGCATAATTAGAAGTCTTTCTTTTCCTTCTCACTTTTTCTTCTGCTCCTCCCACTCTTTTTCTTCTCACATCCCTCCCACACACTCTCTCCTCTGTTCCTCAGAGTGATGAGTTTTAAATCATCCTTTCATTCGTGCACAATGATGAATAAGAGGGTAATCTGTCCCGTTCTCTGTGTTTCTTCTGCTTTCACTCTGCTCCTCTGTTCTTTTAGTCTGTTTTAATTCACACTAACATGTAAACTAACCTTTTTATTTGATTGAATTAGGTAATTTTACTTCATTCTTCTTTTTTTTTTTTTTTTTTTTAAAGACTAGCCGTGTATTCCGCACTATAAGGTAGACTAATCTTTTTCAAAAACTGACAATGCAGTTTATAATATGGAACGCCTTAAATGTGGATTAATTCTGGTTGTGCTTACAGATGTCGAAGCAATTTTGGGATGTACACAGCTCTCTGTCAAAATGTCAGTCTGCCTTTTTTCGCGAGTTGCAAACAAAGATTGGTGTTTTGTAAATAAGCTAGCGGTTAATGTGTGGTAGCATTAGAGTTTGTTTTTTTTTACATGTTACAAATAAGGTTTGGAGTCACAGTAACGTTTGTTTTAACCAAATCAGTTTGTTCTTTTCAAGTGTTGTAAAGTAGGTAGTGACGTATTGTGAATATGCTAACGCAGCTAATGTGTAGCTTGTCATAAACAAGTTTTAGAGTTACAGCAAATGCAGTTAAAGTCTGACTGACTGGTCGCTGACTCTTTTGTCTCACTAATTGCGTCGTATAGTTCATCCCACCTGACGTAAGACATAAGTTCAAGACTAGACCACTCATTGATGGGACACCGTATAGCTTGAAACAAACGATAGTAAAAAAAAAAAAAAAAAAAAACTTTTTTTTGTAACCTGTGTATGAAAAAGCAAAAACCCTGTAAGTTTAAGTTGCATTTTGCAGGATTTCTTGTACTACACTTATAAATATCTATATTTATTGTGATTCTTTAAAAAAAAAAAAAAGCATGTTGAGCATTATAGAAAAATAATGAACTATATATAGAGGGTGCTCAGTTGACTGAATATGTTGAGATTTAAAAAAAAAATTGAAAGAAGTGGACGTAAAAAAGTCAGTGATATCATATTTACGACTTTGAAGCCATTAAGAAAGCATTATCCTTTACTGAAAAACCTGTAAAGGATTAACAGAGTAGGCTAACATGTCATCCAGCACAGGGTTAGTTCTTTGCACTTTGATATCCTCTGACACAGCTCTGTGTGCCCATCTTGTTCTCTCAACAACCCCTCTCTTATTAGTTAAGGGAATTGAGATAACGGCCTTAATTGAAGACCAGACTGCCATTGGTCATTATATATGTCATCGTGATGGTCACAGAATTGTCCTGGCTAACGAGGTTTGAACACACAGAGGCACCCCCACACACGCATACGTAGACACACAGTTTTTTTGTTTGTGTTTCTGTCCTAGATAATTGATTTGAAAAGCATCCAGCAGGATCTTCCTGTTGTCCCTGTGGCCCAAGGTACCACAGTAAATAATGAGACTCATAAACATGAAAGGCAGGGGGATGATCCTCCTGATTTGAGCTTTGCACGGAGAAGAGATCATTAAGGCTTTGAGCTTCATGGACTTAAATCATACACTAAAACCAATTAGAAATTAAGGGCTTCAATTAAAAATCCTAATAGCAAACAGGGAGCTGCAGAGTCTGCTAATTGTGATGATTTTATTTGTTTTCATCTCTTTAAATTTCCTATTTCTGATTTATTTTTTTAGACCTCTGAGAAAATAAAAGACATAATGTGACACAGATTTGTGTAGCCTTCTGCAGATTTTGTTTGTTCCGAACTCTCCTCATTATCCTGCCTTTTGGTCCCATGTACACGTAAAGATATCAAACGGAGGAGACTGGTGACTTTGTTTTGGGTATTTTTAGTCTTTATATGTTTTCTGCTATGATCAATGTTATTGAAACTTGGTTTCTCTTTTTTGTGATGTTTTACTTGTTTTCATGCTGACTTTCATATAGGAGTTATTTCTATTGCTAGCCAAATTTGTGTTACTACTATTGCTTCACTAAGTCATGTTTCGTGTTTTCTTACATCACCTCACGTTTCATTTTTTGCTTCCTATTTGGATAAATAAAAATACAATTTCTTTATCAAAGTGCTTTTAGTCACCTGAAAATGATCTGTCCAAACAGCCATCATTCATAAGGGCCAGAATATAAATTTGACATTTTTTATTTGTAGTTGTTGTTTCACCTATAATTTTATTTTGGTGACACTTTATAGTAATAGTCTTTAATGATGTAGGTTTAAGAAATGAACAACCTTTAGTAATGTCTTTATACAACTTTGTAAGACCTTTGTTTGTTACTTTTTTAAAACAAAACATTAGTCACACTTTAAATTTAAAACATTTAATAAGCTATTAGGAAAGACAGTTACTATATCAATCTTACCTGAGCAGTTTATTAACATTAATAAGGCATGTCCTAATAAATCCTATTAACACCTGTAAGGAATTTGTAAAAGCTCAAAGCCTGCTAATACATGTATTTTGATGAGCTTATAACATTTGTATGAAACCTGTAAGACATCTATAAATGTCTTTTAAATGTCTCATAAAGGCTTTACAAATGCTCAGCAGTGTAGAGAGACTTATGAGGCAGTAGTAAGACATGTACAAATGCTACTGAATGTCATTAAAACCTATAAACACATTACACATTACGTAACAAAAGTTACAAAAAGCCACATACATATGTTTTTCATTTTCTGCACCATATTATTTGTGATAGCTAGCAAGTAACAATTATAGCATAGCGTTCTTTTCTCTGAGGTAGTGTCCTTAAGAAAAATGACTAAAATAGGCAATCTATTCTGAATGTTTCTCTTTTATAAGCTTAATCGGCACTGTGTCTCTCCTGTGTAATGAAAGTGGTAAAACGTTCCTTCTGTGGAGATCGATAAAATATTCTGCAGCACCCTCACTCTTGTATAAAGCAATGGCTTTGCGTTTTATCTGGCCTCTCATGTAAGACATGCGAGACACGAAGCACCTTCGGTGTGTTAAAAAATAAAACGAGATCAAAAGAAACAGCAGTTATCTTGATTTGAACTGTACCATCCAAGAGATCAGTTACGTGAACTTTACAATGTTGACATTTTGCAGACACTTTACCATGAGGGGTTGGGAGTTAGAATGAGTAGAACTGTGAAAGGAGCCTCACTGATAAATTGGCACAAGCAACAAAATAGAGAAAAAAAATGCACAGTAAAGATCCACTTAAGATATCTCAATCTTGCAACAATAGTTAATAACAATCAAAGCCTGTAATTTTGTGAAAGAACAAATAATGAGTTAAGGTGAATGCTCAGGAAGTCATTGAATTTTTTTTTCTTTTCAGTTATCTGGTCCAACTTACTGGCAATGGGACCAGGATTCAGACTTCCCCTGCCAAACCAATGGGCCAACTCCCACCAGAGCTGTTCTGAAACAGTTGCTTTCCCTTGCCCTTTCTCTGAGGGAGTGCAGTAGGAAGATTATGTTGTGATCGGGGCCAAAAGCGGCAGATTTGTAAAACTGCTTTGTAGGAAATTTAGATGAATCCTTGTCTGACTATTCTTTGGCTTAAACAACAGCTTTTGTGTGATTTAATATAAAACTTTAAGACAGGGTTATATCCCTGTCATTTGGACCACTCAACTATATACATATTTTAAAATATTTTTTTACACTTTGATGTTGCTATAACTAAAAGAATGCTGCTGCGCAATGTGTGGGTGATGGTGAGCTTTGAGCACCTCGGGAATTTTGAGAAGCAGAACGAATTTCCTAGAGTTCCTAAATTTGGACTTTGCAGATATGAGTATCACGTCAACCATCAGGATCTTGGCTCATCAAGCCAAAAACCAACATAAAGTTGAAGCTCATTGTTACCATTTGTACTTGATTTTGATTTGTTAATCGGATTTAGTGTGACCCCAGAATGAAAAGGATACTCGCTGTATGTTTCTTTTGTCTATACAAACTATCTATTGTCTTATGTGTGTGCTTTTTACAAGGATCTCTCCACTGATATCTGGTTAAAGTGTAACTTTCAGTCTTTACCATTTCACTGTTGTCGTCATATCAGACACACTGCAAACACTGAGGGTGTGTACTGGTGTGTCTGGTTCATGTGACCTCATGTGTTCAAGTTAACAAACATGTTTGTATGGTGAACCTAAGGTTAACCCTACGTGAACATTTGCATCCAAATTAAATTGCGCATTACTGAACCCCCTATCTCATTTCATCAAGCTTTTATTATAAACCCATTGTATTAAACCCATTGTATTTAACATGATCCATGTTTTCTGTCCTGTAGTGGATTATCACTCCACTGGAGGCCAGTAGAAAGGATTCTTTCTGCTCATTTCAAAATGGCTCCTTCGGTGAAACTGAAAGTCAGAGATTTTTGTCAGGAAACAGTTTTGCCAAGTTTAAAAAGATTTTGTGGAGGATAACTTGTCTGTTGCTATTAATTTTTAATGACTACTTGCAGTATTGAAAGAAAGCTAAATTTGCTGATAATTAATTAGTTATAATGCAGTCCCACCATATTAAAAGTGTGGATCAAATTTGAGACTGTTGGTAAATAATAATGAAATGTATGTAAATGCAATTTTTTTTTTTCATCAAAAGGTTTAAAAAACATATTTTTTTCAAAAACGAAAAATGCCTTTTTTTTGGGCAATTTCTTTGATATAGCGGGCTATTTTTATTTCAAGTTTTTTCATTTTCCATCTGTACACTATGCCGTCTACCATCCACTCAAGGAACTTGTGCAGGTATTTATCAATAAAGTTTAGGTAAAATTTAAAATTTGTTTTTTTTCGTTTGTTTTAATTTACAGGGTTCATTTACACTTGTGGGGGGACACTCAAAGGACGAAATGGCAGTATAGAATCGCCCGGCTTTCCCTACGGGTACCCCAATGGAGCAAACTGCACCTGGGTCGTTGTTGGAGAGGAAGGAAGTAGAATCCAACTCACCTTCTTGTCATTTGCAATCGAGGAAGAATATGACTTCCTTTCCTTGTACGATGGTCATCCACATCCTGCCAACTTCAGGACCAGGTAAGGGGCAATAATTTAGCACATTTTTACTGAAACCTTTTGCCCAAGTTCAAGTCGTTTTTTAAACCAATACACATACCTGAGCATGCTGGTTCTGTGTTTTCAAGGAGTTTTACTGCATGCAAATTAACTAAAACAGACACTGAATTTTAATTATGATATTGAAATAAATGACAAATTAGCGTCAACGGATGAATGCAACCTTGTAATATCCACCGTGCTGGCAGATAGGATGCCAGGAAACATTATCAGTTGCCCTCTCAGTGGGAGTCATTATAAGCCAGTTAATGGGTTGTCATATTGAATTGGAAACAGATCATTTAAATTTATCTGAAATGGTACATTTTATTGAGTCTTTTGAGTCATGTGAAGTGTCATGAAAGTAAAAAAAAGTTTTAAAAAAAGTAAAGTAAAAAAAAACAGGCAAACTGGACCAGAGTCTTGACAGTATGCTATAAAAATGTCTGCTTGTGGAGTGAATGCAACAATCAACACATGACAACAAGGCGTTCAGTTGACACCGTTTAGTCATTAGACTTTGAAGGCAAATTTAAATCCTGATGTTATAATTGATTTTATTCCAGCCTTTTAACTTTCAGTTTCATGTTATCATCTTTGTTCAAACAATATACAAAGTTAAACTGCTTTTAAAATCCCTTCAGTTTTTCATTTCATATTAAAAATAATCACAACGAGCTCTGGTAAATTTTCAAAGTTGATAAGCATGCAAACGGTTTAGTTCTAGTGGTGTACTAGAGGGCTGAACTAAGAGGAAGCAAAAAGGTGGGACAGTACTGGGACCCAATACGGAGGACAATGGTTAGACTTTTGCAGGGAACAACTGGGTTTTTGTGAGGGAAAACAGTAACTTGTGTCCATTATGGTCTTCACTGAAACCAGTGGAGGATGGTCATGGTTGCTTTTCTGGCTCCATCTGAATCAGGAGAAGGACCAGATTTAAAACACGTCCCAGAACCCCAAAGCTGATCAAAGCCACTACCTTTTAGCATTTTTATTAAGCCAGTTCTAACATTACTCTGCCTTTCCTCATGGATGACCACAATTATGTGCAGACGACAAAGTCGTCTGTCTCAACAGAAATCATGTTGCCTGTGCAAGGTGCAGAGTTGTCAAAGGGCTGCCCTTTCTGACACAGGACATCAGCAGAGGCATCTACGTATGTATTTTTAAGTAACAGATTGATGCCCAAGGCTTTTATTAGGAACCACAACAGGGACTGTGGAACAATAGTTCCCCTAAACACACAGCAAGATGATTTTAAAAATAACACACACACAAGAAGAGTATCAGCAGGGCCAGAATCAGAATGAATTGGTTTCAGGTATGGATGTTTGCTCTGGGTCTGTGGGCAGCATAGCGATGGCAGCAGATGTGGAGAGTGAAAATTAAATTCCAAATCAAAAAGTCAAGTGAGCTAAAAGATTTAGTAGCAGCACCTGGGAGAAACTTGTTCTCCAAATTCCTGCATAGAGGCCAGGATATAGTTTATTCCAGAGGTTTTACCTTTCGGATTTGCAATCACATAAATTAATACATAACACATAATTGAAAAATCTTGTTCGGAGAAATACGACCTTAATAAAGGTTTTATATTACTTTAACACATTTAAAAATTACTGTTGAAAATGTCTACATGCCTATCAAGGAGTATAAATATTCCTACAAAAAGCTGACCTCAAAAAAGTAAATAAGGGGCTTGGAGGTATTTAAGCCAAGCACTTGTGGTGGAGATGTGCTGCATCGTAAAAAGAAATGTTCTGGTTCTGTGGTCAGGTTAATAATTTAGCCTCTGCTGTACACCATGCTCACAGACAGAATTTGTTCTTTCCAGTTTGATGATGTTGCTTTTTGGAACACTCTCCACAGCTGAACCAGAGTTTAGATGATCTAAAAAGTTTTGATGGAAATATCTTGGATATCAGGAGATGTCCATGAAATAGAAGTTTCTTTTTTAAAAGAAATAGTGATGAAAGGAAACAGAATAGGAAGATGGACGCCATTTACTGGTTTATTGTTAGTGTGTGTCTTTTAATCACTTTCAAATAATTAGATCTACACCACTTGTTTTCTCATAAACATTGTAGGCCTACTTGTCTTAAGCTACGTTTAGAGCAGTTCCTAAACTTGTTAACTCATGTTTACAGCTTCTATGTCCATCCAATTCATGCAAAAGTGGTTTATCTAGAATTCAGGCTTATGGCAATTTATTCCACTGCAGTTGGTTATTTATCAGCAATGGGCCAGACAGCACAGAGCAAGCACAACAACTGGGACCATGGAGTTATAATTACCAGTAATTATTGTCCAACTCATTCTCCAGGATGCTGTGTAATGGCATCCCTTTATGATATCATTGCTTAAAGTCTTCTGCTCTGAGGCGGCCCTCAGCCCTTGTGTACTGACAAGAACTGCTACCACTTTCCCTTGAAAGATAAATAACTGGGATAGTTTTATAGTAGTATTTGATAAAATATTCCTAAACATCACCTTTGGTGTAAGAAAATTGTCAATTATGTTTTTGAGATAAAAAAAAGACAGGTGCTTTTTCTGTAATGTTTATATATCATAAATTGAGGGAACATGTATGTCAAGTGGCTAACATGAAGATTGATTCCCTGAACCTTCACCCTTTAAATACAGAGTTTTTGCTCCAATGTTGAAATTCTTTGGACTTTCATAACTCTTCAACTGAAACTGACGTAATTCCACCAAATTCTGGAACCCAGAAAGGCAGCTTTTCTGATATGCAACACTTGATGCTACGTTTGTTCAAGCAACCACTTCCAATTAAAAATCTTTGTAAACAGGCATATATGCATGTTTAGAGCTTTTGCATCAAAAACTCGCGCGTTCACAAGTCTCTATGTCGGTTTTTAAGTTTGTTTATGGACTCCACTTACATAACGCACGGCCATTGAGCCAGTGGGACTTTGACCAATCAGGAACTCGGATTTGGTAGTGACACATGGATTGTGTCAGTTTCAAATCATAAAGTTGCTAACTGCATAAAAGTGATCATGACAGAGTAGTGAAAAACATTTGTGCCTGGTCGTAATTGTATGACACAGAGTCTTCAAAAATTGGAATAGAGCTGTGGAAGAAAGCCTAGTGAAAGATTTGTGAGATTTGCACCGCTTTGAAATTTTGCCAAACTTCTCCCAAGTGTGAGTACATGCACTAGTATTGGTTAGCAACACACTAAATTACTTTGTGAACACCATTCTAGAACCTGCGTTCAGTGTATTCTTGTAAGCGCATCTCATGCCATTGTGTACGTAGCATTACAATCTTGAAGTGCTTACACAATCAAAGTAAATTTGCTGATTCTTTCATGTCAGAATTACATGATTTACGTCAACTACATACATAGTCAAAGAATTATGGCACGATGTAGGTATTGTATCTGTATGTAGACACAACATTTCTGGGTCAAAGGTTTAATTTGGCTATTTTGATTATACTATAACCCAAACTTTTGCATAACTATTTGCTGTGTTTTTTGATTGGTGGGTGTTTGGCAATTGATTGTTGACGCATGGGAAGAATAACCCTTTTAGTTTCGAATGACAGAATAGCTTATCGAGCTAGCATTTGTTTATATGCAAATTAGAAAACCTGACGGCATACAGTGGTGGAGGGCAGTAATGTGTGACCTAAAGCTTAACTAAGCAATAACCCTGTACTTAACTCTACCTTTTTTCATACAAGTGTGTGTAAATACTGCTTATGCATATCTTGAAGGCAACATTTGTTCTTCTCAATTAATTTATTGTTGAAAAGAAAGCAGATCTGTGTTATAAAAAGATGAGAAACATTATCTTGATACTTAGTGGACTGAAGAAAAGTAATTGGTGCATCATGGGGAACAGACCATGGTTTATTGGTTTAACTTGCATATTTTTAAATCAGTCAGCTACACTAATCAACCTTTTCTAACAATCTGGTGGTTTTTAGTGCTCAAATAGCCGTGTAGACTTAATTAAAGTGGGGAGCAATGGAGTATAATAGACTAAAACAGACTGACCACGAAATTTCCGCACTTGTCTTGCAATTATGGTTTTTTCTGGCAAAGTGGAAGTAGAGTTTAGACAGACAGATGCAGAAAGAAAATGCTAATGCATTTCAAGCTAATTAGGAAAATTGGGAAATTTTGTTTAAAAAAATTGATGTTTCATGAAGGAGTGTTTTCACATGAACTCACAAACGTATCTTATGTATGTGTGCATGTTGGTGAAGAAGATTTATGGTCTGCAATCACCCCACTAGTTAAGCTAAATTACCTCTTGTGTCTCATTTTCTCTCTTTCTTTGTCTCAGCTTTTCACATTCAGTCTTTCTCTTTGCCTTCCTTACGTGCACACACTCACACATACCCACACACGGAAAAACATATGAGCACGTCAATAAAGTAACAAGGCAAAATGATGATTAAAAGGTCAGAACCATTAACAAGAAAATGATAATTACGGATACCATGATTAAAATGGGCTGTACATTTACACAGAATTGTTCATGCCCACACAATCACACAAGCCAATTTCTTCATTTCTCTTGTCTCATCAGTGCCGGTTAGAGACCTGTGTTTCGTTGAGATTGTATTTTATATTGTATTGTAACTTAACTGAACTCTCAAAAGTATATATATATATATATTTAGATGTGCAGTAGGTTTGCTTCTCTACTTATGGTAAATATTAAAGCTTTATCTGACCTTGATTCATATCTGAAAATATTTTTGTTCCAGTCATAGATTCTGTAAAGTTGTAAAGTAAACCTCCCTCTATTACAGCATACCCTAGAATTGCAGTTTATTTCCAAAATTGCAGTTGGCCAATTATTAATTATTTGTTGACTTGGCATAGTAGTTGCAGTCACTATTAATTAGTCTTAAAAATAAGTGTTTTGTCTCATCTTCCTTTTTATGTTGATTTTATAAGCCAAACCAATGTAAAGCACGCAGCATGCACTATTGCTGTCTGTCATGTTGTTTTTTAGCTGACACTGAGTCTTACACTAACCTATTAACACCAAAAATGTTGCTGATGACACCTAAATAACACACGCTCTTTGACCTACCGCAACTCCTCAACAGTTCATCCGATTAACGGGAATCAGGCAATTCTGATGCAGAGAAAAGCGGCTTTGCATATCAGCTTTACACAGATATGCAAAACTTTACATTATATCCCACATGTGTAACACTTTACTAACCTAATGTACTCCATAACATCACAAAGCTACATTTCTCCATAACTAAATCTGCTGATTTACTACGAAGTGTCCTATATTAGTGCAAAGCTGCTTTTTTCTGCTTCAGAATCTGTTGGAATTACATTAATTGTGTAAACATTGGAGCTAAAACTCACTCCAGTGTTGAAGGGTTAAAAAAGTCCATACTTCATATAAATGACATGACGCATAATTTACTCATTTTCACTGTCAGGATGTGAGCTATTAACTGAAATCCCAGAAATGAATGCTGCCTATGGGAAAAAGACTACAATGTAAACAATCTTTAGATGACTAAAATTGTACAAGCCAATTCTTCAAGAGTTCTTTTGGTCCGGATAATGCAGGAAGTATCAAGCAGTTCTACTAATTTCTGATAGACACGATGCCCACCCAAAAATCTCAGGACGGTTGACAGTCAGAGAAAAGAACAAAACATTTCAGTTTCTGAGGAGGAAATGACCCATTATCCAGGAAAAAAACAAACAAACTCTGTTCTAGCTCCAAACGTAATACATAAACAAGTCTCAACTCCAGAAAGCTAAAAGATCCAATAAGGTACTGGCAAGGTAGAGACCGAAAGGCAGCAAGGTTGGAATCCATAACGTGGCGAGAGCATGAAAGAAAGTCAGTGCATGAAAGAGAGAAGATCCTATGGCAGAGATCTCAGCTTTGCTCATCCAAAAAGACTTAGGTTTTACAGAGTTGAGGATATAAAGGATTAAAAAAAAACTTTTCTTTATGTTTTTATTTATTCGTATTCAAAACAGGTTAAAAAGAATGACTGTATATCAATAATACAGGCTACATCGTTTTTTGGGTTTTTTTGGTTGGTGCTGTACCTTGTGATTTTTGTCAAGGAAAAAAATCTACCTCACCTCAAAAAAGGTTTAAAAACACCATCTAGACACAGATTTAGAAGGGGACGTGTGGAGAACTTGAAGTGGAGAAACTGCAGGTCTCTTAATCACTAGAAAACAGGCTCCTCACACAAGATAAACTCGTAAGTTACCTCAGTTTAGACGACCAGCTTGTTCTTTACTTTTGATCCTCCCACACAGCCTTGCTAATGTCGTCTCCTTTCCCATTTTTTTTTTTTTTTTGGGCAGACTGGAATAATTCCTCTACATCAGGTGAAATTAGTAAAACCACACAACCCACATGGTTCAGTGGCATTTCTGACCCTTATTACAAAATAACTTCCATCACAATTACCAGTGTTCTGCCCTTACTAGAACAAGAGTGAATTTTTTTCAGATAAACATTTCAAAACAGCATCAAATAAGAAACACTGTGAAACTGCATTAAAAAAAAGATTATAACTGGCTACAATCCACACAGGTTCACCAAAACTAAACAATAGAAAATTGGAAAAACATTATCTGGTCTGATGAGTCTGATGAGATGTCACTTCTGCTGCGACATGCAAATGGTGGGGTCAGAATTTGACGTCAACAACATGAAAGCATGGATCCATTCTGCCTTGAATCAACAAAAGTTGGTGGTTTAATGGTTTGCGGGATATTTTCTTGCCAGACTTTGGAACCAGTTGACCCTTAGTACCAATTAGTCAATATGCACCAAACTGTCTGAGGAATGCTTCCAGTACCTCGTTGAATCAATGCCACGAAGCAGTTCTGAAGGCTAAAGGGGGTCCAACCTGGTACTAGAAAAGTGTATTTGATGAAATGGCCAATGAGTGTTTGTCCGACACTAAGCTATATATTTTTTTTCCTAAGGTGCTATATTATTGTACATCAAATAGCTTACACATAGTGTATTGTACGCACCATAAGGTGTTCCGTATTATTAGGGACATCATCAGTTAGAGGGTCTATTTCTGTCTTTAACCCATACACAAGGCGCACCATATTACTGTATCATTAAAACCAACGTGTAAAATCAGTCTTCAAACAGAGTACGGGAAAGAGCGCAACAGGTCTGGGATTTTCTCCAAAATGTCCAGAACTGTGGTTTCTGGAAAACAGTGTATTACCGTGTTAAAGAAATGGACCTTCCTTATTATGGAGTCCCAGATTATTGCTGTTGTCGGGGCAAACAAGGGATGAGGAGACGCAGGTGCAGGTGCTGCTCTGACAGGTGAGGCAACAGTGGTGTGTAGTTGTGTGACAGCGGTGACGGCCCGGCGAGGCGGGGGCACTGATGGAGTGTAAGCGGACAACCTCCTTCAGGATCTGAAGGAGGAAGGAAGACATTGCTGACTGGGAGGACATCAGGACCGCATGAGGCTTTAGGAGTGTTCCTCCAGACTCGGGCCGGATTGCTGCCTTCCGCGTTGCTTCCGTGTTCCACCTGGATCTCAGTGGCATCTCTCCGAAGAGTGGGGAAATCGACGATGAACCCCAGGTCCGGAGGAGTCTGTGCCGCTGTGACCCCTGCAGAAGGAGCCGTAGAATCCGCAGCCAGACTAACAAAGCGGTTTGAGAGACTTAGTACAGGAGGCTTTTGAGTCTCATCAAAAGTCCTTCTGGGCATTTGGACAACCACTTCTTCATTCATGGATCTTTGTTTGGGAGTTGAGAAAGAGGAATGCTGTGGGCAGGAGGATTCCCATGGAGCTGTGTCCTGGAGCACGGCGTTAAGTGAGGTTAGCCGCTCAGACTGAGTGCAGGAGACATCCATGAACTTGGAAAGGACAGTGTTCTTCATTTCCAGCTCAGCCTTTAGATAAGCCATCTGTGTCACCTGTAGATACACTCATCTATGCCCTTGTCTCTTTTGTGTCAGCAGGAAATGGTCCAACAGTCAATCGAACTGAGCACTTTTTAAAAGCAGAGTGCATTTATTTCGGATCATGTTGGTATCTTGAATATGTTTTTCTGAAGCACTTTCTTAAAATAATTGTATGCATATGAAAAAGTTGTTTTTAATGCAATCTAGTAGAAAATAATAGTGTGCCACATGAGGTAAAGATGTCATTTTTGTCAAACACTATTTGAGCCTATCTATTAGCCATCCTTGGTTTTTAAAACGTGTAAAAAACAGATGCAGAAACTTGCTTGGATAGCATGGTATACCGAGAAATACGCATGTGTTACAAAAGGTAAATAATTCATTAACACAATAATTAACAGTTAAAGTGTTATGAAACTTATATCTCATATTTAGCGCAGAATATTTCACACGTATAGATGCAGAGCAGCTTGATGTACTGTATGTGTAAGTTATTAAATTGAGAGTCATGAGCTCTGGGCTTGTCATTAAAGTAATGGCTGAGCCATTGTGTTGTTACTCAACTGTGACGCAAATTGATCCCTAGTTACCAGTACGTTTCTATGGAGACATGCATACCCTAAATAAGTTGAGCTGTTCACACAACATTTTGTTTATCAGACTGAAAATCAAATTAGAACTTGTAACCTTAGAAGTCTATGCTATTTATTCATTGTTTAATCTTTTTTTTCATTACGTTTGTCATGATCTTTTTCGTCATTCTTGTGAATTTTATCTGGATGTACCTTTAGCATCTTGACAGATTTAAACCTTCAAGACTTAAATCAATTAAAACCAGCTGAGTTTTGACATGGGGTTACATTGTTCATGAAAAGTGCTTAAATGCTTTTTAGAAAAAAAAAAAAAAAGTTTCATAACAAAAACCTGCTAAGTCATGCTCAGAACTACAGCAGAAATGGTGTGAAGTCATTATATGAATATTTGATTACACCAATCTGTCAGTCTGTCTGTTCAGTCCTGTAGTTATCTGTTTTCTTCTGAATCAAAACTGTGGTAAGGAGGAAATTATGTATTTCATTGGGAAAAAAATTCAAAAGACTGAAATGTACTGACACTAAGACTTAGTTGCACACCACCTACAATATGTCATATGTTTGTCATTTGACACAGCAATCTTCAAGTTATGGTAATCCCTGAGGTTGCAATGTGACTTTGTATGTTTATGTATCTTTACTGTGCAGCTTTAAAATATAGTTTTCCTACTCAAAAAAATGGTAAAATAAAAAGATTAAATCATGTGTCATCAAATGTATTCCCAGTAGACAGACAGCATCCTTAAAGCTTTTGAGAAATAACACTTCTTACCAATCCAGATGTCCCCAACTTCTTTAAACTTAACCTATTTGGTTTTCAAAAACGCCCATATGTTTGTCTTTTAACCCTTTACATCAGAGCTTTAGATCCAGTGTTGACATTCCTAGGACTACTGTAATTCCTTAACTATTTACAGAATTGATGCAATTCCAGCAGATTCTTAAGCAAAGAAAAGCAGATTGTGCTGATAAGCATCTCTTTACAGTGGGGAAATGTTTACGTTATCAACGTAAATCAGCTGATTCATGTTTATCACGTTAACTGTCTGTCTGTTAACTCTTGGTGTAGTCACTCACTATAAAATATTATATATGTACCATATATAAAAAGTAGATTAATCTAAGCTGAATAATGCTAAAATTAAGTGTTAGTGGGATGAGACATACTTGATCTCCTACCTACTTATTGAGCAATGCATCCTTTTTGTCTTCCCTTTTAGTGGGATTTCAAAGTAAGTTATAGTCAAAGAATTTCAAAATAAATGCCACCGTGAAGCACTATTTGACAGTTAAGTCAATCATAATTAATTGCATTTTTCCTTTTTAGTCTTATGAAAATAAAATAATTTAAACTTTGTTTTGTTGTTTTGGTAATGCTATATTTAAAGACATCTAGTTTTTACCTTGAAGGCATTTTTTTTTGTCATGAGTGAATTGCATGAACACTTGAAAATATCTAAAATATTCCTAAATAATTAGTGCCTGTTTAATAAATCATTAATTATTAGTTAAATGCTTGATCAAATTTAAAATATAAAATGTAAAGCACTTCAACATTAAGAATGATCTGACATCATGCAAACTAAATTACCAGGCAGCAACATCCAGAATAGTAGTGGCACCCCAGCAAGTGAGACACGCACCTATATGTCAGAATGTCATGGAGTCTGGTTATCATTTTTTATTTCTTCTGGGTTCCAATGTCCTGGCTAGTTTGTGTTTTTTCTTGATTCTGCCCTGACCCAGTTTGTAAAAGTAATCTTTCACAGCACCAGTTTTACACTTGGCTAAGTCACACCCACATTCCATCTTCACACATAAGAGACACGCACTCCCACCAAGAACTTCACTTGCTCGAGCAGCAGAAATACACAGAGGCGTGCAGAACGACATGAACCCTATGCACAAAGACACAAAAGGAGCACATGTGGAAAGGCCATGGGAAAACAGCACTGTGTGACTGGAGTGAAAATAAACAAATATGTTGTTTGATGTTGGAACGATATTAGTCTGCAGTGGAGATCTCAGTGTGGGAATGAAAGCAGGACTAGATACAGATTTGTGTGTCTTTCCCGGAGTGTATGAGGCTTGTGTGTGAGCTTGAACTGAGGTGTGTTTATCCCTGAGGTAATGGTACTTTATCTCCTCCCACATCAGTTTGCCCTATAGGGGGTAAGAAGTGTGTGCATGATTGTTTGTGTGTGAATGTGTTAAAAGCTCTAAAAAGCTTTGCTCAAGTTAAAAAGAAAAATATTACTTTTTTTTTTCTCCCCTATGAATGGCTTTTCAAGGAATGCATGTGCACATTGTTGACAACAATTGTTCACATCTAGAAAACATACTTTTAAACATATATTTTCCTACATAAGTGTGTCATTACCTTTTTTTCAGTTGTTCGGATTTAAATAATTTGAAAATAGAATGTAATATAAGAGATCTAAATTGACAGATGGAATTGGAAAAGCTAAATAGGAGGTTACTAGAAATCAACACAAAACAAATCTAGCTAGAAGAGCCGTTTGAACGGCAAGTATAAAGATCAAGCCATAAACAAGTTTGCCCTGACAGTAATCAGATACCAAACTGAAATGATAACCAGGTCACAGGAGGAGATTGAAATCTCTAGTCCGAAGTAAGTTTCGATGTGCTAAAGGTTTCACCTCATGCCCAGCACACTGAGGCTGTATTGAGTGAGCTCCCTGGACTAGCAAGCTTTAAAGCTTGTATCCAGGATGAAACAATCAAGATCCTGGACTGCATCAGGAAGATCCCCCCCAGCAAAGGACTGTGAATGCCTCAGGCAGCAAAGGGCCAAGAAAATAGGCGAGAAACTATGCTGGAAGGATAAATCCCTGAACTACATGTACTGCTTGCAGCTTAGGGGAGTGACCACCATCATGAGATACCACAAACCCAATGACTGTGTTTTTTGATGTTAAATATCACATTTTTTCAATAGTTGTACAAAAATGTAATGACTTATTATGTGTTTGTCGTTCAATTCCCAAAGCTGAAGTTTACATATGCATTATCATTTCTTTTTCCAAATCTGTCTCTCCATTAAGTCTGCCTTCTCTCCAAATGACTGCAATTCATTCTTTCATCTTTGTGTTCCTTAATGTCTTTCTTCATTCATTTTCTGTCTGTTTCACAATATTAATTCAAGCCCACACTCCCATCCCATCTGTTTCTTTGAGTTTCACTCTATAAAAGTCATTAATCCTGCACTGATAACCAGCTCAGTTCTCTCATTTCAGTGTAGCAAGAGTTATAATTACAATCATTGCTGTAATGTTAACAGTGCAATAATAATGTTCAACTTTCCAGGTGATCTGCCAGATTTTTTTCTGTTCTTTGTGTGTACGAAGGTTTGTACTTTGACTATAAGATGGACAATTGTTTGCTTAGAAACTCTATGGTAGTATCACATGAGTGAAATTAAGCATCAATCCCTCCATATTCATCCTTCCTGTCTGGTCTTCATAGTTTATTTTTTTATGATCAGTTTTTAGTGAGTGGTCTTGACTGGAAAGAGGTGAAAAGTCCATACTTTCTCTGATTGTCCGATTCCTATGACAGCTTTGTTGCAACCTCATTCTGGTGTGATTGGTCGAGTTTATCAGCCAATCACAAAAGCGTTGCTACGTCAAACTTGATGCTGTTATCTTTGTTGTCTATCAACAGGCTGATGAGGCATTGTAAAGCATGTATAACTGTTGGGAAGTATACAGTTGTGTCAGAAGTAACAGAACATCTTGCATTTGTGAAATTCTTCAGTATTAAATACAGCAATGAAAGTAGTTTTATTTACTTTACAACAATTCTTTTCAAACTACAAAACTTCCTTTTGAGGGTCTAGGTCGACTAGGACAAGAATTTGTTTATTCTCTTCTTTGGCTTTTGATCTGTACAATAATTTCTTTTTAACAGACAGATGGAATTAGGAATATAAGATTTTTTGCAAATTTTTGCTGAGTAAGGCTAGCTTGAGATTGTCTAACAAACGACCTTTTTGAAAATATGACCGTTCTGCTGTCTTTCTTGTCCATGCCATGGTTATTCTTCAAAAAATGTAATATAATGCTACACTTTTCATTGTTTGCTAGGACTATCTATAAAAAGAAATGTGCACGAAGAGAAAGAAAGCATGGTTTCTTGTCATTTTGTATGGGTCACCTGCATGTCCTGTAAAGATTTGCCCATATTTTGTCTGCAGACAGCCCATGTCCACCCATAAGGGGAGTTATGACTAAAGGTGCTTTCACACCGAACGCAATTCGCAATTCCCTGCTCCCTGCATGACCAAAAATGTGTTCTCTAAGCCTTGTTCGTGTGTGTGAGGAGCTAGCAGCTAATGTTGTTGATCACTACATGAAGCTTAGTCTGTATTTCGCTGCGCCTCTGCGTTCGGTGTGTAGGCCCCTTAAGTCTTTAACACTCATTTACCTACACACATGGTTTCATGCACACACATTGCACTTTGAGGACAATCGTCAATGCATCAGAGAAACTTATTTTAGGCGAAGGACCCCTGTTATCAATGACACAGCTGCACACTGACCTCAAGGGGAAAAAAAAGATATTCCAGTAACACACACACACACACAAAATGAAAAGGAAATTAATGAAAAAAAAAAAGGTTCAAAAACATAGAAATAGGTAAGAAAAAATGACATAGGTAAAAAAAATAAATAAAAGTTTTGTTCAGACCAGAGATACATTTTCTGAAAAACATTTCTTTTTTTTTTAAATAACAAGGAACAAAAATAAATAGCAATAATACAAAACTTAACAACTTCCTTTGCAGAGTAAATGTGTTACTTTGAGAGATTATTCTTTTAGCACTTTGGACAAGAGCACTTGTCCCTACTAATTTATTTTTCTTTGTTTCTGTTTTTCTTGTTCTGCTAATATGGCTTATTCACAAATGAGCTTGTATGAAAAAATATTAATGCAGAATGCAAACTCTGTTCGTAGATTCAAGTTTTTTTTTCTTTGCAAACTGAGTACATAAGTGCTTTAACTTTTGTAATACTTGTATAACTCTTCACATATAAAATGCACTGTAAAAAAGGTCCCCCTTGATTTGTAGAAGACTCAGTGGCCTTTTGTCAACAGCTCCATTGTTTTTTTTTTTCATTTTTAAAAAGTAGGACATGCAGAGTTTTACAAAAAAGAACAGCTTTATACTTTAGTAATATTTGTAGTTTGAAAATCATGTTAAAATTAGTTTATTGTTGCAATAATGACATGGTACAAGAGCCAGTATTTTTTAATGTAATCTCTTTTATCCCCAGTTACTAAACACAATCCTTTTAATTCAACATCAGTTAAAGGTGACATCTTTCATTCCTGTGTAATGTTACAATGGCAGATTTTTACAATTGAAGATGTCCCTCCTGGCATACCTTAACTGGTAAAAAAAGAAAACAGAAATTCTTACAGAAATGTTCTATTGGAAATGTAGCTTGATGAAATCAGGAACAGGGTGAGCATGGATGTTCACAGTGAATTAAGTAGGCAGCCACATGGAAAATTAACTTTTTTATTGACAAAAGAGTAACACATGTAAACAACTGCAAAGGAAGGCAAACCAGTTAAATTACCAACTTAAAACAAGTAAGAGGTACAAAGAAGAGCTAAACCAAGGATTAGAAATAAGCAGAAAAACTGGAAAACCACAAAGGGATATTCCTACTGAAACTAGAAGCATAAATAAAGCTAAATAAAACTAAAACAAACAAAAAAAGCACAGAGGCAAAATGGAACATGCATCTTGTTGCTCAAAATTTCTCCTAGTTGATTTTTGTATGTTTGTAATGAATTATAAAAATATTTTCCTTTCTGTGTGGGTTTGTTTCTTGGTTTATTCCAATTCCTTCCACTGTCTGACATTGTTCACGAGAGCTTGATTTGTAAGTAAATTTCCCTCAGGAGTGTGTGTGAGTGCTTGTTGTCATGTCTCTATTACCGTGTGAGAGACTGGCAACATCAGTACTGATTGAAATCACATTCAATGATCATCTATGTAAATTCAATTTAGTACAAGTATGATTGCTTGAAATGATGCAATCTCTCTTTCCAGCAAATAAAACAAATAAAGTAAAAATGTAAAAAAAAAAAACATGCACATTTCAATCAGTAGATGTTAATTTCTTTCATCTTATATTTTGCTCTTTAAAAATGTCTTTGTGGTTTAGACTTGAAGTTTTGTGAAACGTATTTAGTCTAATTCCAATGGATGCTAAATCAGTCCAGGGCATGCCCTTCGTCTTTAATTTTCTTTCTGGCTATTTTTGGACTAAGCTTCTAGGTTCAGTCATTGTATTACAACATAATATACTATATCAAAAAATGATTATTCTAAACAAGTCAGAACAGGATTCCATGATATGAAGATGATATGATCTTTCTTGGTCAATTAAATAGACTATTCCAGCTGACGTGAGATATTTTTGTGTGGAGAACCTTCACAGTGAGGATCGAAAATTTGTGCACCCCAGGCAAAATGTTACATTATTGTGAATAAAGAACCCAAGGAAAGATTGATGGATTTCCTAAAGGCGTTTAGAGATGGCTCATTCTTTTAATATGTAAAAAATAGACTTTATTTCCATTTTTACTCTTTCAAAACAACAGAAAACAAAATAATGGTGTGTGCAAAGGTTTGGGCACTCCACAGAATTAGTACCTCTTACTGCTCCCCTTGGCAAGTTTCTTCATCCATTCTTCTTTACAAAAGTCTTCCAGTTCTTTGAGATTTCAGGGATGTCTGTTACAAACTGTTCTTTTCAGGTCTATCCATAGATTTTCAAAGATGTTAAGGTCAGGTGATTAGGAAGGCCACTACAGAACCTTCAGTTTCTGCCACCCAATGTAAGACAGTGTGGATTTTGAGGTGTGTTTATGATCATTATCCATTCGGAGAAACCATCCTCTCTTCAACTTCAACTTTTTCACAGATGGCATCAAGTTAAGTGTTTGCAGAATCCATTCTTCCTTCTACTGATGAAATGTTTCCTGTGCTGCTGGCTGCAATACAAGCCCAAAGCATGATTGATCCACCCCCATGCTCAACAATTGGACAGAGGTTCTTTTTTTTCTCACTAAACTCTGTACCCTCTCTTCTCTAGACCTACCTTTGCTTATTGCAGCCAAAAATTTCACTTTTAAACTCATCGGTCCACAGAACTTGTTTACAAAATGCATCAGGCTTGTTTATGTGTTCATTTGTGAACTTTGAATTTTGTGGTGAGGACGTAGAAGAGGTTTTCTCTGATGACTCTTCCATGAAGACCATAAGACCACAGGTATCGTTTGACAGTAGAACAGTTGACCACATCTCCAGAGTCTGCAGGTGTTTCTGGAGGGATCGTGCAGTCAAACATGTCACAGCTGATAAAAATTGTGCGTGAACATTTTCACTTTATGAGTTCACCGGGTGGGCTGCAACCTTGATATTTCCTGCTAGCTAACTGCGTGTCCCGTACAGATTTGCTCGTTTTTCGCAACCTCATAACTCATTTGTACCTGTAAGGGCAGTTTTGACTAAGGCATTAAAACAGATTACCTAATCTCCTACATGCTGAGAATAGCTTATTTTCTCCTGCAAGTGTTGATCAAGACTTAGGTTTTAACTACAGTGATACATTTGAATAATGCAGTGAATTTACATCTTAAGCACAAAGTAGAAGCTAAGGTAATATTTTAATTTATAACCAGTCGCCCAGATAAGGGTTCTGCATGTGATCTCGGGGTATCCATGTATATCATCTGTACTTCTATTATAACATTAACATAAAAGGAAAACAGCTATTGTAACAACGTTGCTAAATCCTAAGACCAATTACTAAATCATAAAACACTGTGACAGAAATCTCAGCATGTAAGGTTGTTTATTTAAACTCCTTAAATTGACGTAGTTTGTGTTTATTTCAACAATTTAGTGCCCTTTAAAGTGACATTTGTTTAATTGCTCATGTTTGTTTACCAGCAAACATGTTTTAGAACTGCTTAAAACTAGGTAGCACTGTCGACCAGTTCCACAAAAAGAAACAAAGAACCGAGACGTGATTGATAGATTTAAAGAGACATAAATGCTCAGACACAGTGCAAGAGAGAACAATGCTTTTCTTTCTGCTCTGATGGTGTTGAAGACAGAATACAAGAATTCAATTAAAAGACCATGTAGTGACCTTAACACAAGCACATGCACAAACTGCCACAGTGTTGACGTATCAATTAATCACTGTCTGTCATTTGACCATTACAGGCTGTGTATCCTCATTGGGCCATACGCATTATTCTATCATGCACATGTTTTCTTTCTTTCTTGTTTTATAATTCCATTATGGCTTATTTTTTTTTTTTTTGCATTTCTATTACACATCTACAACTGTAAACCAAAAATTAAATAACAAAACAAACCAGAACAAAAATTAAAGGATGGTATGGGGTGGTGGGAAATGTTAGCCTGTCCATGAGAAATTTACACGATAACCAGAATTTTTGTTATCAGATAACTGTCAATGTAGAGTAGGAACCGATAATCCTGTTTACGTGGTCACTTGAAAAACATTAGATTAAAACATTAGATTTGGATTAAATATTTGATTAGCATGACATTAGAGTCATTACCACTTAACCATGACAAAGTAGTCTGAAAAAGTGAGCCCTTTTTGTCAGTCAAACTCTTATAAATTGATTAAACTAATGAATTTGCATAAAATACTAACAACTGTAAAATCGTGTTATGTAACACCTTGTTTTCAATTACAGATAATTAGGAAACATCTAAGCTGAAGTACAACATATTAAAAAATAAAAACAATAACATGTAGATAACTTTATTTATCTCCTAGGGAAAATTCAGTTTTCAGAAGCTATCTAAAGAAAACAATTATACAGTGGAACAGAAGGTCAAGTTAGTTGATTACTTGATTCTATCGGTATCATGTAAAACCTCCTCAAGCGAGAGACTTGATTTTGTATGCATAGTAGCTCACCCACTGGTGTTTCAGTGTGTTTGGGGTTGTGTCAGCAAACAGAAACATGCAAAGCTGTGTAATGGGCTACCAATACATTGAAAATACTAACTGGGAGCCATTCAACAAACCTTCTGTTCATCAGCCATTTCAATAGTCAGTCCATTCAACAGGTTTTTCAGCCAAAGGTAAAAGCTGCCCTCCCTGTCTGCTACATAGACCAGAACCTCAGATTAAATCAGTTAACTGCAAACTGCTGCTGTCAACAGAATTTAAAAGCCTTGAGGCGAAAGGGATTGGAGTTCCCACAGCTGTTAGCTTTGCTAATGGGAGCAACTTAGCACCACCCAGAGGGCATTATTAAAAACGCTTACTTAAGGTTGGGATTAGAGCTTTTTTTTCCCTCTTAGGCTTTTTTGCAATACCTATCTGCTCTAGAGAGTCAGGGATCTGCACACATGGCTTTAACTATATTGTTTAAACTTTCTTTTTCTTTATAATCAATGAAACCGACACATGAAGGAAAACATTCAATGCTGATACAGAAAAATGAACACATGAATATGCATCAACTTTTTGTTCAAAGCTTAGAGGCTTTCTAGTACGTTTTTTTTTTTTTTTTTTTTTTTTAAAGATTACTCTTGAAAATCAAAAATAATTTGGGTCTTACCTCTCAAAAACAACACAGAAAAAAACACAATAAGAAATGGCACCACTTTAAGCAAATACCCTATGGTTTAAATTAATTTGATTGGCTTGGTGTATTTAATTTTCTATTCACCGCATAAAAACAAGGGTTGTTTATTTCATTATGTGAGCTTATAATTTAGCTGAAGTAGGTGTTGTTGCCCCAGGCTTTTTATTCTTCAAAAATATTGAAGCTATGCTCAAACACCTTGCACTTGAATACAGCATTTCTGCCACAAGGTGAAAGGTCAAAGCATGGGAGGACAGACATTGTTTTACACCCACTTTGTTCAATTCACAGGAGGGTAGGTGCCTAACTCAGCCATCACAATGAAAGAAGCAGGTACATGCCCGCGTAGTTCACTAGTCTGTCACGGACTAACACAAAGATAAATGAGGCAAACAACCATGGATTCTTACTCCTCCAGTCAGTTCAAAAACACAAGCAATAAAATATGAGGGTTGTGGCACTGTGGGAGGAGGCTGGAATACGGTTACAAATATGGCAGGAATGAGAGGTGGTGATAAAGCAAAGAGTACATGTAATAAAAAAAGAGATTGATCAATCTCTGGTACTATTTTTCTGATTTTAAACATTGCTACAAATGTGATGCTTTTAGTTATCATTATTACAATTTTAAATTTGTATTATTATTATTGTTGTGTTTTCCAATGTTTAAAAACCGTAACTTCTATATAAAATGTTTCTTTTGACTTCTGTTTATTGTTTATTTTTGTTCACATGCCTTGCACTGCCTATACTGTTGACTGCTGAATAATAAAATAAAAAAAAACATGTTTTAAAAACAAATTTTAAAACTGACTTTTTTCAGCTTAAAAAATAAAAAGTAAAACGTGTGACGAACAGAACACTTGAAAAATTGCAATAAAAGACTCAAATAAATCAAATGTGGCTCTACATATCACCACATATAAATACATACATGCTCTACATACAATACATACCAAATCCTACTTCCTCTAAGACAAATTATTTTTTTAATCTAGCTTAAAATTACAATAAACACATAAGCCAAAGATATACAATTATGCTATTGCCATGACCTAAAGCCGAACATAAATCCATTACCATATTTTCTGCTCAATAAGGCACACTTGAAAAGCATTAAAAAAAAAAAAAAAAAATGACGGTGCTCTTTAAAATCAGGAGCGCCTTATTTATGAATTAATTCTGGTTGTGTTTACTGATGTCAAAGCACTTTTACGAGGTACATGGCGCTCTATCAAAATGTTTAGTCGGGTCTCAATGTGAAAATGCTTACCTTGCTAACTTTTAGCTTTTTAACTTTTAACTTTTTTATGTGATTGATTGATTTGATTGATTGATTTGTTTATTTCAAGCACAAGTTGGACATTACACGAAAATAATCACACAAAATTATCAAACTCATTATTAAGACAATGAAAGCACTGATTGAGAGGGAAGAAAGAAAAGGAATAAAAACAAAAAAGAAACCAATGAAAAACAAACAAACAAAAACAAAACACTTGTTTGTGCTGCAAACAAGGTTGAGAGTTACAGGGATTGTATATTTAGAAATGCGGCAAACGCTTCTAACGTGGCTAACTTGTAGCGTGTTACAAACAAGTTCTAGAGTTACCGTTAATGCAGTCGTACTCACGGACTTATCCCTGCCTTTTGTTGCCTTATAGTTTGGTGCACCATTCCTTGGCGCTGTGCCTGATGATTTGATGTGCCCTATTGTGCTGAAAATACTGTAATACCTTGATAAAATGGACAAAGATAGTACCATAAAGAAAGTTAAATAAAAGGAACATCTTCTAAGGTTGTGGACAAATACTGTTATGTTGTCCGTGTGGGCCCTCTTCCTTTTCGTATTTTCTTTCCTCTCAAATGCTGCCTTGTACTCAGTGTCCTATTTCATTCTATCTTTTTTTTCTTGTCTTTCTCCAACCATACCTCTCTCTAACGACTCTCTTTTTAAAGAGCTGTCAGGCCTGACACCCTACTTTTAAATGCCACAGGACACATCCAATCTATCTCTACCTATCTACAAAACACAGGTGTGTGCACTTCCACGCACACATACTATTTGCGTATTCCTTTATTAATGTGTGGCCCTTTCACTTGTTTTCCTGATCCCATGACTCAAGTTGAATGATAAGTGATGTCCTCGGCAGCAGCCTAAACAAACTTTGGCTCAGAGGGCCATTGCTCACTATCCATAGACAGATCAATCATCACCTGTTAATCAAAAAGGCATGCCCCCATTTAAGCTTGATTCCAACCTAAGAAAAACCTTGACATCCTTACATATTTTTCACGATTATTCTTTTTTTCATTTTATAAACCTTGATGGGAAGCTATAGAATTAATGAATTGCTTATGGTGAAATGTAATTTGCATTTCCCTAATTAGTTTTTATTTTTCAATAGTAGGTTTCTTCAAGGGCTGCAGAGATTTTTTTAAAGACATTTTGAATTTCACAGTTTTGCCTTGAGATTTTTTAAGGTTTTTCTGCATAATATATGTTTTTGGGGGGGTGTTGATGGTCTAGTAATGTAATTTTTATTAAAGAAGATCCTAAACTTCCAACCCTACAGAATCAGACAAACCAAATGTAATTATTGCAAAATGATTTCAAAGCTGTCAAAAATAACAACAATGGGGTAAATATGTTTCCGGACTATAAGGCGCACTTAACAGCCTTTTTTTTTCTCCAAGAAGGGACAGTGTGGCTTATAATCAGTAGCGCCTTATATATTGTTTCATTCTGGTTTTTCCTACTGATGTTGAACTGTCAAGTCAAAATGTTTGCTTGGCTGTTACTGTGAATGAGCTAATGCAGCTAACGTCTGGCAGTGTTCAGCTGTGTGTTTTTCAACGTGTTACGAATGAGGTTGGGTGTTAGCGTAGTCACAGTACATTGTTCTAATGGTATAGGTCTGTTTTTTGCTAAGTGTTGCAAACAAGTTAGGAGTTAAAGGTATTGCGAATATGTTAACATGGCTAACATGTAGCGTGTTGGACTAGAGTTACTGTGAATGCAGTTAATAAAGTCTGACTAAAGGCCTTATCTCTGACTCTTGACTCACCTAATTCACCTAATAGTTGAGTGGAGCTTATGTGGCATAATTTCAAAAAGAACGTAGTTGTAGAGATATATTCCTATTTCTTCTGAGTCATAACGCCTGCCTTTCTAGCTTTATAACAACAATGGCCTCTTTCTTGATGCTGCACTACAGAAGAAAATGTCATCCTTCTATGTCAGGGCTAGGCTGAAAGGGATTTAGAAGCAGAACCATTTGCACTGCTGCAAGCCAAGGTTGAAGAAAAAAGAATGTTCATACAAATGTACGTGGGAAGACACAAACAAGAAAGTCGACGCACTGCAGTGTAAACTCTGCAGACAGGAAAAAAGGATTACATAGTTCAACATAAACTCAAACAGTATGTTGTTTAAATTTTGTTATCCTCACAGTGGTGCAAAGAATCCATTGTTCTGGTTTATGTTTGTGTCATTAGGGGCTTTTTTTCTTTGTTTCTCTGTTCTAGTTTGTCCTTGCCTTGTGTATTCCCATGTTCTATGTGTCATCTTTGGTTTTTGTAATGGTTGCTTTTCCTTACATTTTGTTAAGTGTAGCTGTGTGAACACCTGCATTGTGTTGTTGTCGTGTCTCTTAGCATACCTACCAGGTCCCTTTTGTTTCCTGACAGTTTGTCATTGTTTATAGTTCTCAGTTTTTTTCCCCAAGACCTGCTTTCTGTCACTCAAACGTCTTTGCCCCTACATTTTTGGACAACTTGCAAAAGTAGCTCTTTAATTTAAATTGTCGAGACAAAAAAGTGGGTTTTTTTTTGGTTCCTGTCACATCAATGCAGACACAGTCTGTCTGTGTGTCTGCAATTATCTGTCCTCATCTTTCTATTCATGAAACATTGTATGAAACAAATTAACTTCCAGTCACTCTCTTGGGTGGGTCACATTTAGTTTTTTATTCAGTTTTTATACACTATGACACTTAGTATGGTTAAAATGTCTGTTATTTTTTTCCCATTTAATCCTGCTTTGATAAATAGTCTCTGTTAAAGAAATAAGTCAAACTGTCACCAAGGTTTGCAGCTTAGCTGTTTTTATCTGTTTGTTGTTGCCTCTGCTGTAAAATTGATGTGTCTGACTAATTTAATGGATAGCATGACATCGTGGTCAAGGACCCCCGCTCAGTTATACAAATACTCAGGTGTAATGAAATGCATACAGAGTTCAGGATTGGTAGTAAACATGTGATTAACAAGACAGCAGGGACTGTTGACCACAAGCATTGCAACCTGAAATAGGATTGTATCTCAATGTGTGTGAGTATATTTGTGTGGGTGCAACTTTGGCAATGAGGTCAATCAATCATCCACTGCAGACCCTGAACTTTGAACACCAATGAAAAATCTACAGTACATGAGGAGGATGGGGAGAGATGAATGAAGAAACAAAATATGTTTTAATTTAAGCACATGAATGTCCTTTTTTTGGGTAAAATAGGTCAAAACTATGCTATATGTTGTACATCTATGTGAAAAGCTATTCAACACTCAAATTATGAATAATTGCATATTGTTGAAGTAGAGCAGCTAAACTTTATGGCATGAGTTCACAGTCTTCTTTGAATTAGATTCTTATGTATTTTTTTCTTGTTTTCATGAAAAATTATTTTGAATAAACATAAGAAAGAAAGCCCTCAGTTACAGAACTTCACCTATTGTTGCCTTGATATGAATGGGTCATTGTTCTGAAGCCCATTTTACCATTTGTGTTATACATAGGTGTGACAGATGTGACAGTTTGATTATCTTCTTTCTGGTGTTATCCTGATGATGTACTTAAGCGTAAATGCATGTCACAAAGGGGTTACAGAAATGTTCAAAACAAAGGTCACAGAAAGGTACATTTTTATACGAAAACATAAAAAAAATAAATTCTTGCCATTTACAATGAATCTTTAGTTTAAATTTTACCCTGGAAAATTACAAAGTACATATTACGTTTACCTCTGCACCTTTTATTATTTCTTATTTGTATATTTTGTTTTTGTAACTGCTCTTTTGGTGAAATCATATACTATAACTAATGAATTATGCTCACTAAAGCCCAACTCACCTTACGGCTTGGATACAGGCTGTCTGCTGGAGAAAAATTAGAAAACCTGTACAGGGTAGGCAGGTGACCTGGATGACATGACAAGATCGTAAACCGCTTGGTGAGCCCATAGAGTGAAAATGTTCAGGTGCATTTTTTCTACCGGTATGCTGCAACCGACAGGTCGTAGCAGACACGTATACAACACACAGAGTAAAGTAAGGGTCAAGTAGGTGAGATGCAGGGGTGTCGAATGGATTTTTCATTTTTCAAACTTTTGAGGTCAGCACTCATGGGGGCAAGGGGTCTGTGAGTGCTGTTCATGTGTTGTTGTGTGCAGCCTGACTGTTAGAAATTAGGAAAGTAGACAATGTGAGCGCAGTTTGAGTAGGCACGTGGATATTGCTTGTACACCTCGTGCATGTTGCATTCTTGCAGTGTCAATACGGGACCAGTACTTGTACCTTACTAACTACTTGAATGTGGCACAACACAACAGCATCACCTGCATGTCATAAGTGCGTGAAACTAACAAATAGCTATTGATGAATTTACAGCATACACAACAATTATATGTTCCATTTTCAACAATGCCCTTTGATGTGGCCTTACAAGCCTCAGAGGAACTTCAAGACACACCTGCACTCCCCTTAAAATGTGCTGCTCCTCTTTACAACCTTCCAAGGGCCCAGACAACCCAAAAACCTGCAGCACTCGTTCAGGTCAACCTCCTCACTTGCGTGTGACTAAGACCTAAAGAAATGCTAATTTGAGGTCATACCTACTGATGAATTATGGTCATTCTGTTGTGAATGGGCAGCTGCTAACTCAATGGCTATGATCATAATTAATATCTTTATTAAGTGAATATATTTATATATTCTGCTAACAAATGACAAAGAATTACACTGAGCCTGTTTAGATGCTCTCGAAATTGTGGTAACTGGGAGCATGTACCTGAAAATTGGACAAAAAATGTTGGTGCTCTGTTTGTTGTAGCACGTTTGTACGTTTGTCTACTGCATTTTTCTTAGTGCAAAAAGATGTGAAACTATGAATTATGTCAAACATGGATACATGCCAAGTAATACTGCCTTTTTGTGAGAAATCTGTACATGTTAATGTGTAATCTTGTTATTGAATAACTGCCATTATCAGATTAAGGACATTGGATTATTCTGTCTACAATACATATTGCTTCAAAAATATGATAACCCCAGAAATCTGACAATGATTATATATTTTATGTGCATGTAAAGCGATGCAATGTGTTCTTCTTTCCTGTTGGATATTGGACAATTTGGCTTTGTAGGATTCAACACTAAATTGTATTATAGTAATCTTTATTTATTTTGAATTATGTACATTACAAAAACAGGCATTATTTTAGTTTGGTTTTATGATTCTTGCTGTTTATATGAACCTTTAAGGCAATCTAAGGTTTCAATTGGCACTTGATAAAATAACATTTTTCTAAAAGTTGAGAATCTTCCAAACATGTAAAGAGATCACTATTAACTTAAAACAGACTGTTTTACACTGTAAATTATTATAGTTATTCCATATTTGATGTGAAACAACTGGTGGCAGAAGTAGGCGAAAACACAGCCATAAACATTTCTTTCCTCAAGGGTCCACTTCTCCTAGACTGAAAGTATATATTTTAAATTGAATGTTTCTGTCCCTTGTTATTTTGGTTCAAATTTTTTCCTTCCTCTCATGTATCCCATGGCAATGTCTTTGACCTGGTTTTAACATGTAGCTGAAGGCCTGATTTGTCAGGATGTGATCTGGGAATTGAGATCAAGGAAGAATAGTATTGATTTAGCAATGTTCATGTATGTTTGGGCTTAAGTGTAGAGGTGTTCTGGGGACGATTATTTGAACTAATATTGATGTAACAGTGTGTAGGAAAGGGCACACAGAATGTAAAAGCAGTATCAAACATTACAAGCTGATGTTTTTCTGTGGTGTAGCAAGGAAGGACTGGCGGTGTGAAAAAGAGGGTGCTTTTCGTTTATAAAAGCGATTTTATTCATCATTCAAAGTCTTACATTAATCAGTTAATTTGCATTTCTCAAACAGAGGAAGAAATTTCACTTCAACATGTAAAATGATATACAGTACCTTCTTTGCAGCTTGTCAGTGTGATCACACTTGAATAAATCTAAAAAATAAATAGAACCATATAGACATTCCTACAATTCAGATCATGAAATACACTCCAAAAAAACTAACTGACAGTAGCTCAACTTTTTTTTTATTCATTTATTTATTTTTAATAAAAGAGTTTTTTAGTGTCAACCCCCATTTTTACTTTTGGATTTTCCCATTCCTGTTGGCTTTTATGATAACAACAGGCCAATTTTGACTCAAACTAATGTGACTGCTCTTTTTTTTTTTTTTTTTTTTTTTTTTTTACAAAATGTACTTACATGTGCATGTGCAAGCACTTATACCCATCCTCCAGAATACTTGGAGAAAAACACACCCTTGGCTGTAAAAGTGAAAACACATAAATTGAGAGATAAAAGAAAATAGGCTGTTTGTGCTGACAATTTACTGCTCCCGAAGTGAAACATGGCAAATTAAATATTGAATAAAAATTGGGTTAGAGGACACTTTACGGTTTATTTGATGGTAGGCCTATTGACTGAATGGTAGAAGTTAACAACAATAAACAGTCATTTATATATATATATTTCCCCAATACCAACTTTCTGCTATCAGGGACTTCAATACTAGTTGACATCATTCTTAAATGAAAAAATACACTGAATACACTTTCCTATTTTTTCCAAGATACCCTGGAATTATTTTTTGGAAGATATTTTCCCCTAACCAGCACTAGTCAGATTTACTTGTGCAGCCCATTTTGTGCGCAAAAGCAATTCAAAGTAGATGACAGAAAGAAGAAAATATTGGACAGTAAATAGAGAAATGAGAATAATTAAGTAAAAATATCCAAGAGTCCCTGTTTCCAAAAAAAGAAAGAAAATCTACAAGGTTGTGCCATATATGTCTTATTTCTAAATAGTAAGATTAGTGTTAAAAGTTCATACAGTATATTCGACATGAAAAAAAAAATATTAAAAAAATCAAGATGGTAAAAAGATAAAGGATACCACAAGAAAATCAAAAGATTTTAAAATGTAAAAAATAATATACACAATATTCTGTAGGTACCTCTCTTAAAAAAATCTATATTAAAACTCTGGCAAATAGACATTGAATTTTCTTGTGTCAACTAAGTGTATGGTCACCATCTTTACAAATGTTACAAATGGCCGCCATTTTTATTTTTTCTCGTGACAAGAATTGGTACACCTTGTGTAATACATATCCTTGAAGGGATTACATTAAATTCTTTCCTTTTAATCAAAATATATTGGGCTCTTGTTTAAGTTGGTTGTTATTTGACCTGTTTTATGATAATATTCCAATGGTTTGTGTTTACGATAATGTTATGTGTGTGCTTCCCCACAGGTTAACAGGTTTCCAGGTACCTCCTCCTGTCACCAGCACAGGAAACATCTTCTCCTTGAGACTTACCAGCGACTTTGCTGTATCAGCCCATGGCTTCAAACTCAACTATGAAGGTCAGAGTTTATCTTTGTATAATTTATTAATGCAAGTGTGACTGGATTTAACTGATGACTGAATAGTCTGTCAGAACAGACAGGAACATATGTTTTTTTTTTATGTGGAGGTTACACAAGTGGCAAGAAATAGGAAAATAGGTCTAAACAGCATGCTCTACTTCAAAGGATCTTTTAATTTAATTGCAACTATGTCATTGGTGATGCTTTGTATTTTGGCCTTGGCCATATTTATATATATATAATTGTCAGTTATAGAAAAGAAAAGGTGTCATACACATGTGGGGAAAAAAAAGCAATTTAGATTGAAAGTTTTCATAATGAAATGTCAGGACTTGTACTCAATTTAACCCCTTTGGCTTTAGCATAACATACAAGACATGTAGTGGATATGTAGTTCATTAGTTTATGCTAAGAGAGAATTTCAAACAGAAAAAAATCAGAAAGGAATGTGTATGTGTCACCATACAAATAACACCAAGAAAACAAAACAGAAGTCTTGAATCTTTTTTTTTATTTTATTTTTTTACTAATTTGGTTGAATTTATCTTATAAATATTCAGACGGAGAAAAAAAAAGTGTCCGTTTTGGTCCAGTTCTTCCACAGTGCCTATTCAGACTGAGGAAACTCAGAGTGAACTGGAGCTCAGTTTGATTGGAAATGAACCAAGACCACCTCGAAAGATGGATGGTTCTTGTTTCGCTGACCAGGGTTTGCTTGGTTGTATTCAAACAGTGAATCGTTTCCGGTTTATCAGGGAAAATAAACTCTGGTTCTTTTTAAGCGGACCTATTGTTTTCAATCTGAATACACCTTTATTTTTTTTAGATAAAGTCAAGTGCTAACTAATGGAGGTGGAATACTTCATGGTCTAAGGAAACATCATGATGTATTCAAAATTAAAGGACATAAAAAAATAAGAATCCTTGGTCATGGTTAAAATTAAAACACATAAAAAATAACACCTTGGTCAGTCTTCATTAAAGAATTTATAAATGAAATATCCATGCCATGGAAAGAGGAGGATTACAAAAGAGGAATAGGCTTTAAAGGTGACATGCACATGACACTGGGAAAATGGAAGCTTCTCTGCTCACTGAGCAGATTGTTGGCATGTCAACTGCTAAGAAGATGACTCAACCGTGTCACTCAAATGACTCATTTCCATATGTGACACCATGTCACATTTATTTCAAAATCTCAAGAAAATATGCATAACAAGTAATGGTTTCCATTATGCGCTTATTGTGTAAAGTTAAAAAATGTAACATTACTAATACATTAACAGTTGTGTTTTGGAACACCTTAAAGTCACAATCATCTTTTGATCTATTTGAAAAGTGTTCCCAGTGGTCTGTCAGATAGGATTATGCCATTTTAGCCAAAAAAAAAAAACTGTTGTTTTCTTGGACAGTTTAGCAGCTGTACTTTATTAGAGATTCGTTTATGAGTTGTGGGTGGGACTCTTGGTGCAGAACAACCCAAGATTTTAGCGAAGCCCTGAGCCTGGGAGAGCTGATCAGGCCTTGAGTATCTTCCTGGGGACGCCTTCAGGTCTTGTTGCTTTCCTGGGTTTTACTCTTTTTAGTATCAGTTCCATTTCCTGCATCTGAATGGTCAGTGGTTGAGCAATGTGAGTAGGTTGTGGGACGTGTGAGGATGACGTAGATGTCTGTTGTTGCAGCAGAGTTCTAAAGAGGGAAAAGATTATGTTTAGTTCTTCCACCAGTGTAGCTTTGGAGTGTGTGATTGCAGTGGTCTGCCCCTTGTATTTAGTCAGCTGTTGTATTCTTTGCTAAACTTGTCGGGGATTATTATTGAAGAGGTGGTTCCCTATTTTCCTTTTGTGTTCCAACTTGGCTTTGCTGATCTTCAAATATACTCCAGTCAGTGTTTGTGAAGCAGTCCTGGAGCTGGAAAACTGCCTCCTCAGGCCAGGTGCTAATGGTCTTGAGAAGGGGGATTGTGCTCCTTCTTAAGGTGCATTCACACCAAACGTGTGCCACGCGCTGCCAACTTCCGTTGCCCTCCCCTCTCTCGTTGCACCTTGAATTCGCTTCTTGCCATGTGGCCAAAAAGGTGTTCCCCAAGCTCGCCTCCTCTGTGCATGTGGGAGGAGCTAGCAGCTAATGTTTTAGCTTAGTTGCTACATGGAGCTAGCAGCTAATGTTTTAGCCTTCTTACTGGCATCTGTTTATCTCCTTTACAATGCATGGGAGACATGGATGATGTTTAGAAATCAGGTTTATTTATTTCGAAGAGCTCTACAAAAACATTGTTGATCACGTCTCCATGTTTGGGTTTATGCAAACATTTAGAGTCTTCCAATAGCTCCAGCAAGTTTCTCTCCTACTGCTGTGGCTGATTGACGGCCACTTCTGCTGTGTTTCCGTGGCTCTCTGACCAAGTTCAAATGCTTACTGTCATTCATTAATCCGAGAGTGCAAAACTAAAAACAAGAATGAAATGATTTTTGATTTTACTATTGATTAGAAAAACATCATAAAGTTCAAGAGGCCTTGGTGGACTGTCTTCCCATCCAGCAGTGGCCCTCTGTCTGGCCTCAAACTTCTCTCCTAGGAGCCGGCACAGTGAGTGTGTCCACTGCAGCTGCATAGGTCCTCCGACAGACTCTCTAGAGTGTACCTGTCTTCGCCCACCAGGAACTGGAATGGGATCTGGAAACACCACTGCCCAGAAAGGGATACAGCACTCTGAATGGAAGTTCAGGAGAACTATGGATCAATCCACCTCATTGGATATCTCCCGCTGTCACTGAAAACGTCACATGCCCAAAGTTGAGTCTCTGATTGGTTGAGGAGACTCAGCCATCTCCCCATAGTTCAGATTTTTTTTTAAACTCTGTCCAGCCGTGGCCACCGCTCAATTTGTGCCCGGCCTCTCAATTCGCGTCTAAATTATTGACTTTACATTGAAATTGACCGCCTCACCAATTCCTTTTGCTAGGTGTGAGTGTACCTTTAGAGGTACGTATGCAGGGGTTAAGAGCACAGAGAGGTGGTCTGAGTGGCCTAGGTGTGTGAGTTGCATTGCTCTGTATTTGTGTTTAATGTTTGTATAGGCGATGTCTAGTGTTTTGTTCCCTCTAGTCGGACATTTAACATGTTGGTAAAGATTAGGTTGAATGGACTTAAGATTTGTGTGATTAAAATCTCCAGTAATTATGTGCACTCCATCAGGGTGTCTCCTCTGTAGCGTGTTTCTGTGTCCAAAAATAAAGAGAGAGCTAGCGTTAGCCTTGGGGGGTATTTTAACAGCTGTAATTAGCGCAACTACTAGCTCTCTGGGCAGAAAGAACAGACGGCATTTGACAGAAAGGGGCTCTAAGTCTGGTGAGCAGTGTTTATGTACAATTTTTTCTGTCTCTAGACCATACGTTGTGTACAGCAATGCATGAACCTCCCCCTCTGCCGTTGACCAAGCCTTCTTAAGTCCAGGTAGCTAGCGCGATGGCCATGTCGGGAATTTTCTGGTGTAACTAAGTAATTACTGGAACACAACAGTCACGGGTGTAGCAGTTTGCTTCCATGAACAGATGTTATTCGCCCATTTTACCGTTCAAGGACCGTGCATTGGTAAGAAATATGCTGGCTTGTGTGGATAGTTTCTCAGCCTTGCTAGAAGACCAGAGCGTCACCCCCACTTCCACTTCTTGTCCCGCTGTTTCCAACAACAATTCACAGGGCATCTGGTAGTCTTGCAAGCTCCGGGGGAAAGGAGCCGGTGATGTTAAATGGTAAATGGCACATACTTCTATAGCCCTTTTCTACCTTCCTTGAAGGCCCAGAGTGCTTTACAGTCACACACATTCACACACTGATAATTCAATGCAAAGAGTAATACCTTTCAGTGCTTGAGCAAAGACACAATTACAAAATCTTATTTCTGATAAGACACAGTTCTATATTTTAAATCTTACTAACCATGTAATGTATAAAACTGTGCAGTTTTGCAGCAGCAGAATGAATTCACATTGCAGCAGTTCAGCATTACTCATACAAAGAACATATCATGCATAGAATATGTTGTTAGGCCAATTATATTGTTCCTCTGCGTATTTAAACGGAGCTTAGTGATACAATTTGTTTCTGTCTTTTTTTTTTTTTTTTATTCACAATATACAGCACAATTTTTCTTAAACAGTTATTAGTAAGTATTTCAACTTGTCTCGATTTAACACTCAAATATCACCCGTATTGGTGTGTTGGTTGCATGCTGTTTTGATTTAAATATCTGACCTTTACACAATCATATGCAGCATCTCTTATGAGCTTCACCACCCTGGTGTAAAAGTCTGTTGTAAATTGGCCTGGTGTCTGCACCCCTAAAAAAAACACATTTAAAAAAGGGCAGTAGTAAATTTGTGTCATAAGGCTGCTACAGTTATCAGTAGTTTGAGAATGTGCTTCATAACTGGATGTAATTATTTAGTGGCTGTAATTGTCATAATGTTAGTATGTTGCTGAATACAAAAAAAAAAAAAACTTAGGGAAGTTAATAAAGCAAAGATGGTATTGAGCAAAAAGGTTTTAGGCTAAATAAGGTGGTAGATCAGCTCAGTGAGAACATCCTAAAATTAAGCATTTCATGGATTTTTTAGGCTAAAAAACTGTTTAATTACTCAAAGATGATGTTAGCGACCACTATTTTTAAATATAAGATGAACAAAATCACCAAAATGAAGCTGTTTGGACATAAGCACCAAGATTTGGGTATTTTCTGCAATATACAGCACACGCAATTATAAGGCGAACTGTCAATGAATGGTCTGTTTTTGAACTTTTGTCATATATGAGCTGCACCAAAATATAAGGCACATTGCGAGACAATTATGGGGTAAGGAAACTGTCAAAGAGAAACATATTCATAAATAAAATTGTATTTATAAAAACAAAGTTGTGCACAAATTAATACTTTGTGCACAACGGTGCAGAAAAATATAAATACAACATTTATCTTTGCATTTGACATGTCTGTTTTGAATACTATTTGTCTTTGTTTTAGTACACAACTGTTGCTTGTCTCGAACACTAATTTCTCTTGCTAAAAAACTGTAAAGAAAATACAGCATTATAATCTGTTTCATTCCATTTTCAACAGAGCTATGGTTATAAAGGTAATTTCCCATTATGGGATCAAAAACATTCTAAAAGCAAAACAAACAAAAAAAAAACAAAAACGCGGGCACAACGTGAACAATCAATGCTCCGAGACTCGGTCTATATGCCTGTGACCCTGTGACGTATTTTTGACAGTTTGTTAATAGGATAAATTCGTATTCAAGACAAGGAAAAGTTGTAAAGCAAAACAAAGACAAGTCGTATTTAAAACAGGTATGTTAAATGTAAAACTAAATGATGCATCAAATCATTGCCCGACCTGCTCAACCACACCGCCCGAGGTGCACTGATGTGTTTTGGACAAAAAAAAAAAAAAAAAAAAAAATCAAGGCTTTTAAATGCACTTTGTAGTTCAGAAAATATTGTAAAATTTAAAAAAAAAAGTTACAATCAAATGACTTTAAAATGTTACAAATTACTTTCAAACTACTGCTAGTTACTTACATGTAATATTTGTAACTCATGATTTCAGTTCATTGTTCGGATGTGTCTATTGTGCTGCATTGTGATAGAAATATTGTACATTTGTGTGTATTTTTACATCTTGCCAAACGTTGTGTCTTGGCTTAAATGTGGCTGCACGCCTGTCTGTTAGTGTCACTTGTATGTTTATGCAGATGTCTGATTTATTCACTGGCACAGTTTCTCCTTGCTGCTTGGCTCACGTTCACTGTGTGCTATTTTTTCGTCTCCATGTCTGTATGTAGATGTGATGTGGAAGAAATCCGCTCTCAGCACGGCATCCAGGGGACTTATCAGAGGAACCCCTGCTGTTGATACACGCAGCTGTTTGACTTACTCTGTGTGAGTTTAGCAGAGCGGGAAGACAGTGAGGCACAGAAGCAAAGTACAACAGGCACTTCCATGAAAGCAACAATATGCTTATAGTTTGTCAGTGTTCTGCCCAAAATCATCCTTTTTCACAGTCGACAATGCTCAGCTAAGGTGTAAATCTATGCAAGAGAATTACCCTCTTGTAATTATGCAATTTTTGGCATGCTATCCATACTTAGTGTAATCCCTCTGTCTAATCTGGGACTGGAGGCATTAGAGACCTTAAATTTTTGAAAGGAATGCATTTGAGGAATTATACATTTTAAAAAGGTAGTCATAAAACCTTTTTTTATTTTAAGTTTTTTTTATTATTCATGTATTATGGAAGGGGTGTTGCATTCAATAAAAATAGGGTTGTATTTGTTCTAAATTTTTTGTGTTTCCAAAAAAAATAAAACACGTATTTTTCTCTTTTTTTGTGCAGTTATTTTTTTTTAGGAACTACAAAAACAGATAACTACAAACAGGTTGGGCACTAACCTCATCCAGCCTGCTTGTAGTGCTTTTGTTTTGTAGTTGATACAACAATTAGCACAAAAAAACATTAAAACAAAAAACAATAAATTAGAACAAAAATGCAATATGCTTTCATATTGTATTGCTTGATATTGCTACTTCATTTTACATAGAATTACATAGAATTATATTTGGTTATTTAGGAATTGTCAGGAGTCAGGGATCTTCTGGTGTCCCACAGAAGCCGTTTCCAGAGTACTAGACAAACTACATTTCCCAGCAACCCGAGCGCAAATTCCCCTGGTGCCACTCAGCTGACACTCATTGACAATCAACCACATGACACGCAAGCACTGCACAGAGCCGCACTCAATGGGAAGCATTGTTTTGTGCCACCCTGCCTGCATTACTGAATGTTTCTATCTGGACCTTATCTTTAGTTTCTGCTCTGCTTACTCTGTGATTACCTGCTGCTTGCCCTGACCCTCGCCTGTACTCTGACATCTCTAGTCTCTTCTTAAATGATCCCATGATTGGCCTCTGGCTGTCTGATTCTGATATCTCTTTTAGCTGTGCTTGGTTTTTGCCTGGACTAATAAACCTGCTGGATGTGGAACCAGCTGTCTGCCCGTTGGTGAGAGGAGTTATTTTTTCTACCATATGTAGCGAAGAGTTGGACCCAGGGTTAGACCCACACGATTTCAGAGGCTTATTTGATCGTGCATGGTCAAGAAATGTCTTGGGACACCCCATCCATCAAAAGCAGGAATAGCTGTGAGAAAAAACAAAAACTAAATCCATATCATAAAGCAGAGACAATGTCTTCACCAATGTTGAGAAAAAACGAGTCCAAAAGTACAATGCCTTTTTTATTCAATTTTTAAATTTTTTTTGGAGGAATGCATTTTTATGTGACTGTAGGACTTCTTTAATATCTCTTCCTCTTTCTCTGAAGAGTGTGCACTCATAAGTAATTCATCAGCATACGCCAAGCAGTGCGCATGTGTGCACGTGCACGTGAACTGAAGACTGAAATACAGTGATGTATAATTTAAAATGATGTCGGAGGCTGTTTGATATTGTGCTGATGAGACGGAATCGCAGATTATCACAATGCTTAGGCACACCGACATGCACACTGTCGCACATATGGGGTGTTCATGCTTTCTCTGCATGATTAGTCCCAAAAATAAATTCTATTTCCAAGTTCTTCTCCCTTTCTATCTAATCTTCAGCATTTTTTCTTAGTTTTAGAATTACTTTACCGTGGTTATCTACCTTTTAACAAGACTTGGAGGACAACAAGATTAAGTGAGAGTAAAGAAAAGAAATGTTTGAAAGGAAAAAAGTTTCATCAAAGTATGTTCTAATCTGTTTTTGTTATGCCCTTTTATCATTTCCACATTGTGACATTTAAGGATTTAAAAGGAAACATGCTATATTTCAGGTTTGTATTGATTTAAAAAGCTCAGTTCAGCCAGTTTGACTTCCAGACTTTGCAATTTTACTAAGAGGGCTGTGTGGTGGTGTAGTGGTTTTCACTCTCGCCTTACATGCCTAGTTCAAATCCAGGAGTTAGCCTATTATCCTTGTGCATGCGTGAGCATTCTTCAGGCACTTCTGTGTCTTCCCGTAGTACAAAAACATGCTTCATAGGTTGATTGACAATACAAAATTGTTCCCAGGTGTGACTGAGTGTGTGTTTTTGTTTGGCCATGCAATAAATAGACAACCTGTCCAGGATGTACCCCACATTTTCTTTACTATAGCTAGGATAGGCCCCAGCAGCTATATAACCCCAAATAGAATTTAGCAATTAAACATTTTTTTTTAAGATTTTTTTTGTTGTTCAATTTTTGTGGTATTTTCCTGCCACTGTCTGTAATCTGTGGCATGTAAATGCTTAGTTTACTAGAAGGCTGACATGTATTCATTTTGACCCTAAGTGTACAATACCCACATTTATACATTATGCATTTAGACATATTCTTGTATCCTGAGATACAGGCATATGGGAAATAAAGCCACATACAGGGCAGAATGAGATTTACAAGTCCCCAATGTAATCATTTGCATCAGTGCACGGCTTGCATACCATGTTTCCAGTTCTAGAACATGTTGCCTTGTAACATATCACCTTGCGCCACTTGCACTTTACATCACATCACTGCTGCCACCTTGCATTTCCTACTTTACAAGTACACAAGCTTTGCTTTCTTTATTTTTTAAAAACACATGTTTTAGTTATTAGAATGCATTTATTTATTTATTTATTTTAAATAAGAATTTGTGGCGGTAAGACCACTTTTCTTACTCCAATGGCAGCTTTTTTGTTCATTTAAAGACAGTTTTTCAAGTTTTAATATTTTTTTGACTTATTTCTATGGGGCTTGTTTTTGCAGTTAAGTTGGGATGTAATCTCAAACAAAAATGGGGCTTGTAAAGCTCATACAGATCTCAGTGAAAAAAAATATTAACAGCTTTTGAACTGCTAAACTGTTAGACTATAAATTGCAAAAAGCAACTATTAGCTAGCTTAAACAGAATGACAATTTGTCATGCAAACTAGGACTGAAGGCCACATCTACCAATGGACACGTCTCTTTTTTTTTGTTTAGTATTTTATTTATTTATTTATTTATTTTTTATTTCTCACAGGTTTTCAGCTAGCCTAGCAGAATAGTTTGGAGTTACATCAATTGTGTAACAGTTTAAAAGTTACGGTTGTCAACATAACGTCAACATTGGAACTAACGTTTCAGTGTTAAGGGTTAAACAGTGTTTAAATTTAAAAAGAAATCTGGATTAGTTTGGCTGTTATTTCTGCCTTTTCTGTGTGCATTAGAAATCATTAAATGTAGGAGACGTGCATTTCAGAAAAATATAAGACCCCTTTTCCATTGTGATTCGCCATACATATGTGTCACTTAAACAAGATAATGGCATTCAAATTTCACTTTGACAATTTGGACTTGACAGCACCATGTACTGCATATGGAACAAGGTACTCAGAGAAAACAGTGAATCTCTGTTAGCATCCATATTTAAAAGCACTGAATGAACACTCCATTTGTTTCTCAGGGTCTTTGATGGCTTTTTAGCCTTGACTGATTGATTCTGACCTTACTCTCTTTAACTTGAACATGAACTGAGTGTTAACATTAGGACTGCATGTCTGTGTTGGTGAGCATGCATCTGTATTGGAGTAGAAAAAAAAAAAGAAAGTGTTAATCTGTGTTTGTGGAGTGTTTCTGTATCTGCTTGTGCATTTGGATGTGATTGAGGGCCTGGATTTGGATGCTGTGATCTTTGTCAGAAAGACCTGAGAGAATGACAATGCCCACCACTCCGTCTGTCATCCCTCCATCTTACTGTCACTGTTTGCTCTCTAACTTTCAGCAAATTCTGCCCTTTTTTAAAAATTCTATTCAATTGAACATGCCTAGGACATGCAGGAGGAATAAGACGATATATTTTATTTTAATTTAAATGCTAAATTGATTCAATTTCAATCCACAAGTCCACAACTTGATTTTGTTAGAAATAACTTCTATTCAAATCTTTTTTTATATAAATTTTGAAAAGTTCTCAAAACTATTGATTAAAAACTGACTAACAACAACATTTATTTTATTTATGTTGTTGTCGTTGTTCACATTTTGCCTTATCTTGTCAGGGGTTGCCACAGCAAATTCATTTTCATTCCTTCGCACCGGTGTTTGGCAGAGAGTTTTTACGCCGGATGCCCTTCCTGACACAACCCTGTATTTTCAAGGCACAGGGGAACCAGTTAGGCAGCAGCATCAAGGGTCTTGCCTATGGACCCACATTGGATTAAGCTCAATACACACTCTGGGAAGCGAACTCAGGTTTCCTGTGGGGCACAGTTAGACCCAGACCATTGAGCCGTCCAGCTGCTCAAACACATTTATTTATAAAAGATAAAAAAACTAAGAGATGGCAGGGTTTTTTTCTAAAAATCTGTGTGTTCTGTTTGGCATTTTAGTAAAAATGCTTTAAGGTTTTGAAAATGATGGATAATAATTACATTCTTAGACACAGACCACTGCCATTCTGAGAGCACTGCACCACAAATCCTGTAAATACATTTGTAACACAATTCTGTGGGGTTTTGAATGTGGTTGTTGGCTTAAAATATGGAGGATTATGTCAGTGCTGTCCCAGGAGCAGCATGGCTTCACATCCCTTCACCGAGTTGGATCTGTGTGTGCATGCCTGGCTAAAATGTATGCACATTTGTCCTATGCATTCACATGGGAATGCGGCAAACAGGTGTGAAGCATCTGCGGTTTGAGAGTGGGGGGGGGCAATGTGTAAGAGAAGCAAAGGAAAAACACAAAAATACCAGGGAGGGGGGATAAAAAAGGGAAACCTAAATTTGTGCCAAGAAAGCAGATGAAAGGAAAAGGTGGGAGAGGATTCCTCTGAAAAAGAGGATCTCCCTATGACAAGAAATTGCAGTGTGTGTTTTCTGGTGTAACAAGAAAAATCAATGCTATTTTAAAACGGTTTGTGTGTTTCCTTGTGTGTTCATTATGCGCAATGTGAATACAGCATTCCTAAAGCTTCTTAAAGCTGCAAGGTCAGCTTTAACACAGAAACATCAATCAAATCGTTACACACACACACACACAAACGGACAGCAGGTACAGGCTGTAGGGGAAGTAAGTGTGTGTATAAATCTTTGTTGCTTCTTATCTTTACATTTTCCTGTGTCTTTGTATTCACTCCAGGAACTGTATCATGAAGGAATTGTAAACTTTGATCATTTATGAGAAATAATGCTGGTTTTAAACTTCAGCATTTCAGAACAAAGAAGTAGAATACAAATAAGCATTTTGTTCAACCTAAGAGAACCCAAAAGCATCTAAATGAAGATGCTATGTTTCTTATTCTGAAATCAATGGCCAACATATCCATTTCTGCTTTTTATTAATGATTTGAATGAAGCCATTTGGAGCTACTAATGATTTTTTCCCCTGGTTAAAAAAAACAAAACAATTGCAATAGTGTTAACAACATTGCAAACATAACAGTCTCAGTATCATTATTCATAAAAAGGCTGGGTCTTTGAATGAGTTTCTACTCACAATGTGTTCAATTCAATAAATCGTTCATAAACACGAGTTGTCAAAGTAATATATTTGGATTTTTATTACAAATAGGAACGCTAATTGCTTTCAGAAAGTCATTATTGATGTCCTCTTGCAAAAAATTGTGTTGTTCACCATATCTGACAACTATATCCTATTTTTCTTGCCTTTCTTTCATTAAAAAAAAAAGAAAAGTATTAAACATTTATTTATTTAGTTATTTTTGTTTTGCGTTTGCTTTTTTTTTAGCCTGTTGTAATGCAAATCATATCACAGGCATCAACTCCAAAATATGTAATTGGTTTCATATATTTTTAAAAAGGTAAAAACATTAATTTGATGAGCAAGCAAGGTTTGATCCACATAGTTAGAAATTCAATGGTAGATAATTTTTTTCTTCAAAACCTCCAAAACAGCAGAAAAAAACAAGCATATATATATATATATATGTATGTATGTATAATTCAAACCAAAATAAAGTCTCTTCATGCCCTCCGTCGCTGGTCACTTACCCAAGCTCGAGTCCTACCCAGGAACCGTATGGCCCATAACACCTTCATAGGGTTTCTTTACTGTTCCTTGTACTGCACTGTTCTGGACTGAGATGTTGATGTTTTTCTAGTGATCTGCCTTAGTCACTCCTTCAGTAAGTGTCGTTGTCATGTTCATCTTCCAAACCATTGTCATATCTTCCCTGAGTCCCTGATACTTCCCTAGATAATAATAACTATTACTCTAGACTTAACAGTCATAACTTTATGCAGCTGTGCTAGCATTAGCATCAAGTCATGCTGCCTTTGTTTTAAAAAAATGTTTTAATGCCTGGTCAAATGCAAAAAAACTCACAGAAGACAACAGAAGGTTTGATATAGGAAGGTCGCAACTGCAAAGGTTTGAAAATATTGGTGTCTTGGTGATAAGAGGCCACTTAAAGTACAACCAGCCTGTGAACAACAGCAGCCCGAGACAGGAAGCAGGGAACAGAAACCGGATATTATATGGGATTTACAACAATAAGAGCAGGGACAGTTTGGGTCGACTGGATTACATCATGTTCCTTCACTGAAGGTTGTTAATTGCTGATTGCACCCCTTGGGAATCAAACCATGACCTTACATGTTAATCCAGTACTTTATTAACCAAGCAATCAAACTTATAACAATTATATTTTTAATTTGTGTAAGTTCTAATTATTACAAACAAGTAGCAGAAAAAGCAAAACTGAGATAAAACAAACAAATAAATACATTTATTTTTTTCTACCAGCGGCTAAAATTTTGTGTTGTTGGATAATCACTCTTGAATATATTTTTTATTGATTTAAGCTCGACCATAACATTGTAGAAAAACAACAACCCAGGTATGTCTTAACTGTGGAGAGCATCAAAGAGAAGCTTAAATAATTTTATCAACTTGCCATATCCACTGGAAAGATGATTCAGCTGTTTCGAATTTTATTGAGGAACTCTCTTCAAGGTTGTCCTCCCTTGTCAAAACTAAGTTATATAAGTTTATTATCTGGATCATTGTATATAATTAATTGCATGGTAGAAAGTAACAGCCAAATTTCTCTGTGTTAAGCTCTCAATGACTGTCCGCACAATGCATCAATTTGATGTTGAGGATAATGTAATTACAGTAAAGGACTGCCAAATATAATTCTATTCAGATAGACAGTATATACTGTAGTCTAATTGTGTTCAAATATATTGCAAATTCTAAATTAATAACTAGTAAAAAAAAATATTAAAGTCCATAGTGCATTTGAATTATGATATCAAACATGTTATAGCTGACACTGGACATGTTTCAAACATCAAACAATTGTCCAAAACTTTATTTTACTTACTGGTTATTAGAGGATATTGACAGTTCACAAGGTTCAATGAAGTAAATGATATATTGTACTGAAATGTATTAAGTGTAATTTTATTAAGTGTCCTAGAGATAAAATTGTAGGGAAAAGCTGACAAACCATCCGGTGCTCTAGCATTACAGAAATTACATCATGAAATATTGATGTAATATTAAAGTCTGACCAGGTGACTAAAATATCGACTGCCCTGGCAAACTGTTGAAGCATTCATAGAGATGTGTGCCTCCTCTATAATATATTTGTTAATGCCATTTGTAATTGGGAATTCATCAGGAAAATCTGGTCAGTATATTTACATTTTTGTTTTATATGAACCAAGCAATAAGGCAGTTTTACTTAAGGTCTTGACCTTTTATGAGGACTCGTTTTGACAGGCAGGAAGGATCCTCATCTGATTAGCAAAACCAATAAATAAACAGGTTAATGGTGACACAGTTTATACTGATTCTAAAGAGAAACACTTGTCTGAAATAACATTTAAACAATATATTTAAGCTGTTTGTTTCACCCAGTGTAAAAAACAGTACCTATTTAAGGATTATTTTGAGCAAAGAATAGATACTTTAAACTGGAAACCTAATTTATATAATTTATTTATCGTTAATGCATACTTTACCGTCCTTAAAATGTTGTCTTTGTGATTTTAGTTTTTACTTGATGATTAGTAAAAATACCAGATAAACTAAAATAAAAATTATGCAGAAAATTATTGTTTTTGGGCATTTTTTTCTGTTTTTACCGACAAAAACTAACATACTTTGACTCGTTTTGGAATACTACTCTACTGTCCGTATTATTTCAAGTTTAGAGTTAAATTTGACCTAACTGCTTTAAAATGCGTTTGTTCAAAAACTGTCAGAGAGTTTTTTAAGGACTCTTCTGATGTTAAATTTAATAAGGCATGCAGCAGTAACCACAGCCATTAGTTATAACACACATGATGGCACACACCTGCATAGAGAACTATGCTTGCTGAACCAGAAATTAGGGAAGCTTAGCAACTTTACACTTAAAACTTAACTTAACTATTAAATTAAAACATGCATGGCTTCTATGACTCTATAGTTTGCTCTGTCAGTCTTTACATCTTTTGCACAGTCTTCACAAGAGTTGTTGAGTTTGCCATTCACAAGAGGCTGACACTGACAATGACTCTGTAGAGTGAATAATCTGTACATGGGTTAGCAGTTAAAATTTCATACACCACTTAACATCATTGACCTTGCATAGCCCCTATTGCTGCCTGTTCAGTTGGTGTAAGTTTGTCTGAGGACATACAAAAGGTATGTCTGAATGGATTAGACACAACAGTTTGAGCAAGCCCTGCTAGGAACAAAGTTCTTCACTCCACTTTAGCATGTATTAGCATGGTCTAATAAACATATACTGGTCTCTTAGTTTAAAAAAAAAAGGCGGCCGTGGTGCAGAGGCAAAGCGGTCAACCTTTGGTCAGAAGATCCCAGATTTGGTTCCTGCCTTGCCCATCCATGTATCGAGGTGCCATTGGCAAGACACTGAACTCCACATTTGCTCCTGGTGGTTACAGGTTGGCACGATTGTTCAACAGCAGAGCCGCCATCAGTATGTGAATGTATGTGTGCATGGTAGAATGGGACTGTGACTGTAAAGCTCTTTGCTCCTACTAAGAAAGTAGCAAAGCGCCATAGAAGTATACGCTGTGAACTATTTCCTTTAAACAAGTGGCAATGTAATTATCTGTTCCTGTTGTTCAAGGTTAACCATTTAGGTAGTAATTAACAAAAATATTAAATATTTTTTGCAATATTTCAGAAGTCCTAACCCCTTCATGCCTGTATGTATTTCCAAGTATTCAAAACAATATTTTTTTGTGTTTTTACCAATCAAGGTGAAGCTTAATTAAGTGTTCTTTTGGATTAAATGGTGCTTTGTGAATTAATGACATACTGAGTGGAGGGCTTAAACTCACCTGAATAGCAAAGATTTGCATCTTTTCAATCTTCCGACTGAATATCAGTGGGGAAATTACGTAATTAAAGAATTACAACAACAAAAATTCATGCCCTTATAAGCAAAAAGACAAAGTATTAAAGGCAACACCCTCAGATACTTGAGCCTGAGCCCCAATTGCCCTTTATAGGTCGATACAGGCTGTCTATGGGAAACCAGGATAGTGCACGCAGGTGGCACGCTGAAAATTCAAACCTTGTAGACAGCTTGGTGAGCTCGTATAATGAAAATGTTCAAGGAGATTTCTTCTATTGGCATGCTGCGGGTGACAGGTGACATACAGGCAAGTCATATGGACTCACTTTTTCAACCCCTTAAGTCCAAGTGTGATGAGTGTGCACTCCCTGATTGCAGTATAACTCTAATGCTACACTTTCCAGGCTTGGAAACACGTATTCACGTGTCTGCGTCCAATGAAAAGTCTATATAAATGTGAATTTATGCGTAAATCGGGCTTTGTCTTTTAAAACTCTTGCGTTCACATGTCACTCTGCAAGTTTTCAAGTCTACTACTACTACGGCCATAGAATGCACATTGAAAGTCAAACCAGTTGAGCTTTGACCAATCAGGGACTTGAATATTGCTTTCAAAACAAAACAGCAAAAGACAAAGCCTTTTATTCAAACAAAAGAAATAGTCTAGAGCAAGATTTGCACCGTTTCAACATTCCATGCAAAGCCTTTTCCAAATGTGAGTACTTGCACTTGTATCAAATAGCGACAGTTGTCAAAAGCGCTTTTAAACAGCGCTTTTGAAGAACCCACGTTAAAGAGCCAACACTCTTAAATGTACATCACATGCCTGGTGTGTACAAAGCATAGGAAGTGTATAAATTAGATATTCAGAGCATAGTTTGGATGTGCATTCTACAATCCCTACAATGCAGGGAAGATCACCCTTACAAATACTTCACGATGTACTAACCACAGGCACGACAAAAAAAACATTGCATTTTCTTGACAGTCTTTGAGATGGTTGTACTAGCCTTGAGAAACTGCAAGACAAGCCTGCACTCCCTTTAGGATGCAGCTGCTCCTATCTATGACCTTCCACAGGCCCATACATCCCAAAAACCCACAGCACTTACACAGTTCAATCCCCTTGTGAATGTGAAAAAAACTTCAGTTCTGTTTGAAAATAATAAGGCACCATTTCCATTTTTAATGCAATTTGCTCCCTATAGGAAAATATAGGGCAAGATCCTATCTTTGGGACCAGTTTTCCAGTTTCTAATCTTTTTTGTTCACTTTTTGAAGATAATACGTCATTTCATTTGACAACAGAGGCATCTGAAGTTCGAATCTGTAAGCACAGATGTGCATATCTGTGTATGCATGCATCACTGTGCCACGCTGCTTTAGCAGAGTGACAGTGATGTCAGACACATAATGATTTCCTATTGGCTGTCAGCCCTCAGGCATAACGACCTGCTATTGATCTGAGCAATTAGCATTCACACCTTTAATTAATACTGAAGCCTACAGCTTGCACAAAATTACACTCAAGCACTCAGAATTTTGATTGATAGTAGGAAAAGAGGTGTTGGACAAGATAAGAGGAGAAAGTAGGTGGGGCGTGGAGGGGCTGTGTGAACCATTGACTAAAACAGTAAATGGCTAAACAGGAAAAGACCAGAAATGGTTAAAAAAGATTAATCTAGCACCTATTTTGTAAAGTATATTTAGGCAATTATAGTTATAAACAGTTGTAAATGTAACTCTCTTTATCTATTTGTATTAGACAAATTTCTTTCCAGAGAAATCTTTCCAGGAGCAATTCCTGTATCTTTAAAAATATTGCTTGATCAAGTCTGAAGGTGCTTAGTTGTTCTAGTCATCAAAAGACAGTGTCAGCTCTTTTGTATCCTCGAAAACAATGGCACCCTATAGCAACCAACCCATGATATTATTCAGTCCAGATGGTTACATCCTGCAAGCCAAGGACAATTAGTAAGAAAAAAGGTGTTGTGTGTGGTGTTTTTGTTTTTCTTTCTACGTTTGGGTGTGGGTCTAATGAAGTTCTGTTGGCAGGATGTCTTCAGGTGGAAATATAATGGTTTATTGAGCCAAGCCTCAGAGAGACATTGATCACCTCATCAAGAAGCTACACCCCAAACAGACATGATCACACGCACAAAGCACACACACTAATCCTTCACGTGCATGAGATGCACACACTGGCAGAGGAGTGTGTTCAAACACAAACTAGTGAAGTGGAGGTAAGGAGTTTATAATTGACATCCTCATGTTTCTTTGTGAGAGGTCAGACTGCTGTCATTATCTGCTCATTCAATTACAGACAGGAAAATTGCAAAGCTGAAAAAAGTAACCTGCATTCAAAGAAGGAAATTTCAGTCTCTAATAAGAAAAAAAAGAGCGGGTTTAAGTCTTCGTCTAAAATGATTAACTGGTTTCACATAGCCTTATTACTATGCGTTTTCACTGAGCTTGGGCTAAAGGACTTTTCAGGCAAAAAAATTCTAACATTAATGGCTTCATCAACCGTCTTAAAAGATGATATTCTGTCAGTTGAAGATCCATCAGCGTTTTAGTTTTTTAATAGATTCATATTCTAGACCATGGAACGGTTGTTTGTCTTCTCCTGGTGGATGTAGTGCTCTGCCCTAGGTGGAGGAGTTTAAGTATCTTGGGGTCTTGTTCAGGAGTGAGAAAAAAATCAGAGAGTGAGATTGACAGGCAGATTGGAGCTCCGTAAGGTCATTGTGCCTGAACCATTGTGGTGAAGAGAGAGCTGAAGCAGGAAGCAAATTTCTCAATTTACCAGTCGATCTTCGTTCCAGTACTCACCTATGGTCATGAGCTCTGGGTTATGAAAGAAAGAACAAGGTTCTGAATACAAGCGGCCAAAATTAGCTTCCTCTGTAGGGTGACTGGGATTTCCCTTATAAATAAGGTGAGAACATCTGTCACTTAGAGAGCTCGGAGTAAAGCCACAAAGAGAGGAGCCAGTTGAGGTGGCTCAGGCATCTGGTCTGAATGCCTCCCTAGGAAGGTGCTGTACGTCCCACTGGGCGGAGGCCCCAGGGAAGACCCAGGACATGCAGGAGAAACTACATCTCTCGGCTAGCCTCAATATGGCTTGTAGTTCCCACAGGTTAACGGGAGAAAGTGACTGGAAAGAAGGGAGTCTGGGCATCTTTGCTAAGACTGCTGCTAAGACTGCTGCCCTCGTGACCTAGTACTTTGGACATCCATGGTCCAGAGGTAGAACAGTCTCTGATCGAAAGAGTGCTGGTTCAGTTCCTGCGCCCATGTGCCAAAGAGTCCTTGAGCAAGACACTGAACCTCACATTGCTTCTACTGGTTATTGGTTAGAGCCAGTGTTTGGCAAAACCACCATCAGCGTGTGAATGTGTGTGCAAATGGGACTGTGACTGTTCAGCGCTTTAGGCCTTTTAAGACGCTAGTAAAGTAGATGGATGGACAGAAGGACGGACGGACAGACAGATGGACGGTCATATACGAAATGCATTTCTCATGACCATAAATCACTAAAGAAACAATCAGCACTCATTACCTAACAGGCCAACATGGATCAAGTGAGGCATACTAACTCCACCAAATCCCACCGTTTGGATCCCTTTTATATAACAAGAGAATAACAATCCATGCCACAAATAACACCTTTGAGTTAGTGGTAACTGCTGAAAGAAGATGGAGGTAATACTGCTCATGTTTTAGGTCCTGAGCTCCACATGTGTTGATGAGGGTTTAATTTCCACTTAGATTTGTACAGTACTGTAAATCAGCTTGAAGGAATCATAAAGTTTCTCCCTCATAGGGTGCCTCTCCGTATGCATCTGATCATTTGAACAAAAGCTGTACATCAACAGTCATCACAAAAACAACATTCGTACATTTCGGCCCTAGATCCTTGACTGGGTCAGCTAACATTTGAAGAAACCCAACTAACCCGTGTGGGATCTCAACTGAGTCACAAGGTCTAAACCAATCTGTTCATTTTCCTAAATTTCTCCCTTAGGATGCATCCTCTGAAATTTTATCAAATAAATTAGGAAGGGGAGTAAGGACTTAGAGTGGGTGGCAGTGTTATACAACATTGCATTATATTAACAGGTGCTTCTACACTTACAGTATCTGCTCTCTAATTAGCTGGAAATAAAGTAGCCAAAACACTTTAGCCAGCTTTTAATATAATGCACCTTAGTACTGTTCCACCTACCACAATCTCAAAAGTAAAATAACAACTTTTCTGCACTTCAGATTTAAAAGTTCACAAGCCAATAAATTGTTAATGGATGTTTTTTTTTTGATAGTTATTAAAGAAGAATGTAAAGGTAAATGTTTTAGAGTGGCTGGTGAGAGAAGATTTTAAATATTTCTGAGTTTCTGATCAATGCAAAATTGTTATTCTCTCAATTTGAAAAAGCTTTTTACACTTTACCCAATTTTAAATTGCCTTTTAGCCTTAATATTTTTGACTTGTTCATCTGGATTGCGAATGTGTGTCAAATTCACATTCGCAGCATGTTTTTTGAAGGGTATCAAATTTGCTGCTCGATGCCAGTCCAAACGTGTTCATAAACTTGATGCTCTGATGCAAGTGGGAAGAGCTACTATTAAAAAATGTTCAACCTCATTGCTACATGAAACCATTGACTGTCCATATACAGTTAATACATGAAAGATTTTGATGATGCTAAAATATCTGGGTTGTTTATCTTGAAGAGTTCTACAATAACATTGGTAATCCCGTCTGGAGATCATTCAAAAACTCTCCCTGTACCGTGAGGTTCACCATCTACTGCAGGAGTTGCGTCGAAAGACGCTGCTTTCAGCAGTGCTTTCATGTCTGTGACCCAGTTTGATGACTTACTGTCCCGCATTAGTCCAGGGAGGGGAAAAATAGAAAAAATAATTCAGTTAGAGGACTTTTTCACTATTGTCTCCTAAAGGTCAGAAGGAGGATGATCAGAATATCTTCTTTGTTGACTCTTGACTCCACCAGTTGATCACAGGGGCCTCGATTTGTTGACGTTCAGACGTCTGAACTTTGGCAACGAAGTCTAAAAAGCACTGCCACTAGGCTGGCACTTCTGGACCTCTCAACAGATCTGTACATGAACTTAGCACTGGAGGAAATGTGTTCGGTGTGAACATCGCTTAAAAGTAACTATAAGTATATCCCAACAGAAATATTATAGTTGATATTATACTTCTTACATTAAGAGACAGTTCCATATTATGAACTCAGGACCTTAATACCTTCACTTTTAAGAAATCTAACATACAGCATGTGTGTGTGTGTTTGTGGTCATTTTCAACTGATAAAAATCAACTCTTTTTGACCACACTTACCCGTGTTGCCTCTTAACCTTCAACTGTACACCTAACCCGAAGCCATTTCTCTTAGTTCTCTTTTTACACTCAAGTTATTTTTTCTCTTTTAGGTTGGCTTTATCCACAAAGCCTACCATGTAGTCAGTTACTGCTTTTAGTTCATTTGAAGTCTTTAAGTATCTTCATGACATCCCTCTACCCAACGTGTCTTGAATCACAAAGATATACCTTACGGACATCCACTTAAATTAATTGCCTCAAACCCTGTACTACTGCCAATGTTCTCCAATGCGCCTGCAAGCAGATACATGAAAACACATCAGCTGGGTGGAAAGCTAATTTATCTACAGGATGTTAACACAAATTATGCTTTTGATTGCAAAACGTAATTGTATTAAAAGCACTGTGTCAGTTGACAGTGTTGGTGAACTATTTCTAACTATTGTAGTATATAGTAGTTAACCATACAGTGTTGACTAACAGTATTGCATCTAGTTAGTATAACCAACTATTTTAGCTAAACTCTTATAATGAGCTGCCCATAATTAAGGACATCATTTTCACACCTAGTTTCATTTCATAACTGTGATTGTCGTGCTAGCAGCTTTTTACCCAAAGAGTCCATATGGAGCATCTGTGTTTGTGTGTTTGCCACATTGCAGTCCAGGAACATTACTGCCTTGGAGTTCTGAGTCTAATGGTTGATCTCCACTTGAAGCATTAATCATTAACAATGCAATAAGCTCTTTCCAAATTATGAAAGGCTTTGAATGGTCATTATTCTGTTATGGAGCTAACAGTTTCTCCCACTTTACATTTCACTCAGAATCTCTGTCACGCTGTGATTTTTAACATCACTGTAGCCCCATGGACATTTTTCTTTCCCCTGATGTTTTTGGAATTTATTATTTACTTACATTATAAGCACTAATATTTTGCTGTTTTACTTTCTGTTTTATTTCAAATATTTTACTTCCTTAATGGTACTTTTTCTATCCATTTGTGTTTCACACTTTTTCATTTGCAAATCAAATATTTCACAAGGTATAAAAAAACATAAGTCTTTCAAGAATTTAATTGACTTCAGTTTTCTTTAAGTTTAAAAAGGTAATCTAAATTTGGAGGAAATTAACTTGAATCTTTACCTACATTTTGTTAGGATATGGTCAGCACGACAGAACAATTAGTTAAAAACCCACTCCAATAAAAATTGTGTTTTGTGGTGTTAACATCTTCTTGTAGAAATTTTCTTATGATGGAGGGCATGCATATTTGAGTTTAAGCTAAATAAAATTCCATTTGTGGGTATTTCTTAATTAGAATTGTAAAACAGGAGCAGACAAAAAAATTATGGTTGAAAAAGCTTGTAACTATAACATGGATGTACTAGTCCCACGTACGCCTTTGTTTTCCTTGTCTGTGGTGGCATCTGGCTCTCTGGTTAGCTTTGATATTGCTCACCATCTTTGTTGCACGAGTAATGTTAGGTTGGGGGGTACAAGGAGCGGAAAGCTAGAGGAAGATAGTGTAAAATGATGGATGATAGGAAATGGGGGTAGGCTTACTCCGTGCCAACGGTCTCTGCCCCAACTCAGAGTCGATATAATGAACTCCTGCTGTTCTGCAGAAACTTTGTCCTTTAAAATGATACAGACTCTTTTATTTTGCCCAGAGATGGCATAATCATAGATTAAAAAAAAAAGAAAACTAGCAATGCTTTTAAAGTAGATCAAAAATTAATCCGAGTGGGACTTTAAAAAAGGCTTGTATTTTCCAAAGCTGAAACAAAGCAAATATCTAGGACTAGGAGTTCACAATGCACCTTTAAAAAAAAATATTCAGGGTTAAACTTTGGAGATCCCTATCACCCCCTTTTTTTCTGAAAAGACCTTGCCTAAGGTGATGGCAGAAACCATAACCGGCTTTAAAAGCAGCAAAATGGGTGATCAAACACTCCTGTGACCCTAAAGCACCCTGCTGTATAATTACAGGGAATTGAGTGAGGGAAATTTGCTGCCATATACTACTCCTCGTTCCCTCCCAAAACGTGTAATTGCCGGGTAATTATGAAAGAACACGTATGTGTGACTGTGTACCCAATAAATTACAGTTTACTTGTTTGACACTGTTTATTTGGAAGCTTATGAAAGGGCAAGGGCAGGGAGTGACATTACTTATCTGATTCCCATCTCAGGTACCCTGGGCTTGGCTTTTCAACACTTTAAATTATAAGTAAACAGGATTATTTCATTTATTAAATAGAGGAAATAACATGCTTCAATATAACACATCTCACAAGTCATTAAATATATTTATATACATCACCATATAACACAGTTTCATGTCATAATTACATACGGAGTAATTAGCTGCCTCCCTTGAGTTCTAAGGTTTTACATGATAGTTGGATCAACGTAAGTATTTTGTAGTTAAACCCCTTGAGCTGGAAAGAGAATACAAATTAGAGTATGGAAAAGCAAAGAGTTTATGGTATTTTAGTTTATACTGCTTTTAAAAAAATACAACAGATTTCTTGCTTTGTTTGTCAAACATGATAAGACAAAACAAAGAAAAATCACTTTTATGCCCTCAGTTCACTCAGTACAAATATAAATATTCTCTTTCACCATCTGAAGAACTATGGTATAACCTTTTTAATCATTAAAACATGTACAGATCCATACTTTACTTTATTTAAACTCCTTCCATTACTAAAATTGAAAACTCTGGAAACAAATGAGACTCTGACAGTGTTTTATATAGCGTCAGCCTGATTCCTTATTGTTCTATGCGAGGCACTTTAACGTTGGGAGTGGATTCATCTGAAACCCACAAGGCAGCGCGCTGAACAAAAAAAATATCAAATAAATTCACTGGTGTCCCTACAGACATCAAATTCTGTTTATCTTTGTCATGTAAAGGATAACACATCAACGTAAGGGTGGGGTCATCTGGACCCCACAGCACATGGGTTTTAAAAAGTTTTTAGCTTTTCAGTTGATGCTTTTTTACAGACACAGTTACTGCTTTTTTCCTCGTCTTAATCTTTTCATATTAAAAAGCACAAAGTCATGTAGAAAAGCTCCATTTTATTCTCCTGTATATGTAGTTATTTAGCTTCCAGTTTTTTAAGGAATTGCTTAAATTTGAGAAATATGACAGCAGCTTGACAGCTCTGCTATAACGTCTCCAGAAAGCATGAGAAGAAATAACAATGGCAAGACTGCTGATAAAGTCATATGTTTCAGCTTAGTGAAATTATTCCCAAAAACACTTTTCTCCAAGTCAAAATATTGAACTTTAATTAAAAGAAAAACAAAGTAAAGATTTGAACAAATACCTTGGTTCAATTGAGTTTGCTTAAGTACACATTTAATGCATCCTGCAATTACCTTTTCATTTCTGTGTTTCTTCTTTTGGACACACAGTGACATGATCAGTAGCACAAAAGACAACCTTAAACAAGGGTTGATATTTTTCCCTTTTTTTTCTAAATTGCTCCAGTAAATGGGTTATTTCTTTCAGGAACAATTTATCTCGTTTGGTTTTTAAAAAATAAAACCATTTGGAGGAGAGAAAAACAGGGCAAACATGTTAGTTAAAGTAGCCCTTTTCATGATTTTTCTGTAAGCAAAGAATATCTTTACTTTTAGTTCAATGAGATAGACTCAGTCTATAAAAGTTTACTTCAAGTTTAGAATAGATTAAACTAGCAGTCAAGGAGATAGCATTGATAAATTGTATAGATCTGAGGGTCCGTAGGAAAGAATAGTTGTTGGACCACCTTTGAGCACTTCTTATAAACTTTGCATTTTGATAAATTCTACTCTTTTTGATTTTCAGTCATAGAAATTCTTTTTTTTTTTTTTTTTAAGCATTTCAGCATTTACTCTTCCATGCATAAAACTGTTCATCTTGAATAAAAGTTACTGCTGACTTAGGAATCCTCCTGTGCCTCCTCTCCCTTTTTTCCTTTCCTTTTCTGTGCCTTCAGTGTCCTTCAATCCCCCTCGCCATACCTCCAGACTGCCACCTCATCTGTCTCACTAAAAACTCTGAAAGCAAAGTGGACTTCTTTCTTTTTTGTGTGCTGCTTTGCTCTCACCTCTCACTTATTGCTCGTTTCCCCCCTTTTCACTTCTTGCTTGCTCTCCTTCATGCTTCTTGTACTTGGACAAAGCTTTAATTGCTTATCTAGGGAGAAATAAAAGCCAGGCAAATGGTAATGTGCGGGAGTGCATGTGATATAAAGAGTTGCAGTGGTGTCTATTCTGTATGGAAACAGTTATATGGTCCCCCCATTCTGGTTTGTGTGTGAGTGACAAATGCAGATAGTTCTGCAGATGACCCATAAATACAACAGCTTCTAATGAAGCAACTGAGAGTGAAATCATGGTTATGGTGGAATTTAAGGAGCAAGAAAGAAAAAAGGAGAGGGGAAGAAAGGTGCAGACAAATAGGTTGTGGACGATAAATTAGTTGAGAGCAGAGGCTGGACAAAAGCCAACCATGGAAAGGAGAGTTATAAAGTTGCTGGATGCATAAAAAAATACTGAAAGGAAACAGGTATTCCCAATGACTTGCTACTTAGTCACATGCACCCATACGAGGATTGACCCATAGGTATTTTTTGAGTTGTCAAAGTCCATGGAGGATCATAGAGAGAAGGAGCCACACCTTAAAGGAAGCACAGGTGTGTCTTGAACTCCCCCTTGTGGCTCGTGTAGTCAACTCAAGGGACATCATGAAAACTGTGACATACGATTACCGTGTGTTTATCAAGTGTATCATGAAGCAATTGTAAAGATAACGCAAGTTACACACACTTATGACGTGGTGATAATGCTGTTGTACTACGCACTTATCCCATACTTAAGTTATTAGTAATTTGCAAGTACTGGCCCCTTAATGTGTACAAATGCAGCACACACGGAGTGTGCAGATGATAAACTTGTGTCTTTAGGACCCTCGTTGGATGTCCACAAAACCTTTGCTTTAATCTTCTAATAATTTTAATTTTACAGTCAGGCTCTATGCAAAGAGGACGCACTCATCACTTGAACAGCACCAACTGGTACCCTGCGCAGTGCACTGGATTTGGAGGGCTAAGAAGAAAAATCCATAAAACACACCTGCATTTCACCTTCTCTACCCTTACTTACCATTACGTGGTTAAGTGCTTGCTTTGAGTTGACGCTTGCAGAAAAATTTGTGCATAAACTATTTTGCACTACGTGCTTGCTAAGCGGTCTACGACCTTGAATGATGCAGCCATGGTGTAGAGGTAGCCCCTGATGGGAAGATCACAGGTTCGGTTCCACCTCTACCCATGTGGCATGTGTCCAATTGTCCTTTGGCAAGACACTGAACCCCACATTGCTCCTCGTGGTAATATGTTGGTGCCAGTGTTCGGCCTCAGCCGCCATCAGTGTGTGAATGTATGTGTGTGCTTGGGTGAATGGGACTGAATTTCTTTGGGCCTTCTAAGAAGGTAGTAAAGCGCCATCAAAGTCTGCATCATTTATCATATTTTGTGCACGCCACCTTCATGCTTCAAGTTTGCCTTTTTTTTTTTTTTTTTCACCTGCAAACAGCGCCCAACAAACCTCTAAGGGGAGTTGTGACCAAAGCATTGGAGAAAACAAGTGGAAAGAAAAGTGACATGACAAAAATGGTGTATACATTTGTACAAAATTTATTATAAAAAAAGAGATGAGATGCATAGATTTGACATGTTTAATTTTCAATTGAAAGAAAAGTAAAAGCAATCAGTAAAAAAAATGAGTGTGACACTAAAAAGAAGGCATTTCTATATAGTTGCTGTTCTAATGAACACTAAACATGTCTTTTAGGCGGAAATTGTGTTATGGTTTTGCATTAAAATAGACAGTTTGATTCAAAAAAGATGTAGTGTTGTTTACTACTATATAAGGCTCAAAAAGTTCTTGCATATTTGAGGTTTGAGTTGTTTTAGAAGACAAATGTTTGCTCTACTGCTGACCCCATTCTGACTAGATGTTAGCTTGACTCTCCCAGCAGAATTCCTCCCTGATTCCCTGAACTGTCTGTTGCAGGTGAAACACTAACCGCTTATAAGCATTTCACACAGTTCCACTTCAAAGAAGCCTGAAGTATAACTTTAAAGCCAAGGGGAAAAAGTGCAATAAATATATCAGGTCTGTATGTGGAAGATAGACCAAGAGCTTTCGCTAAAACCGAGAAGCTAAAAGGAAAAATAGTTTCAAGTAAATGGTGTGCGGCTAACCACATGTGTGGGTAAGTCAAAGGAGTAAATGTGTACCTGATTGGACACTAAACAACAAACATCCTGACACTAAGTGGGGCCACGCTGACTTGCTAAATCGATAGGCCATAGGTCGTTGCACTAGGCCAACCTGACACTCAATTGCATTACAGCAATGGGGGTCGCCAGGGTGATGGATGATCCTAGTTTGTGTGTCTGGATCCACACATGTGCTTGTGTTCAAGTGTGTCTTGTCAGTGTTATCTAAGAGTCTTTAGCAGAATTACTACTTGGTATGGGTCCTCCTAAATGCTTTCCAATCATCTAGAGCACCAGTGCCTCCAAAACAACCTTACAAAGAATCTTTATCAGCAAAAAATTAGGTGCTACACGGTCGCAAATTCTCTGCATGGGGGCATGCATTTAAAGGCAAACATTTTCTTTATTAAAATAAAGCCTTAGTCACAACAGCCCTTACGGGTGGATATGGGCTGTCTGCAGGCAAAAAAAGACCAAACCTGCATTAGGCAAGAAATATTTAGGCAAATATTAAAAAATATTGCGGAAAATGAAGACATATATATATATATATATATATATATATATATATATATATATATATATATATATATATATATATATATATATATATATATATATATATATATATATAAAAGTGGGTGCATCAGAATGGAGCAGAGCTGGGAGGTTTGAGCCTGTAATGTAATTTGTTTGTAACAAATAAAACCTTTTATAAACTGAATTTTTTTCGTCTGCTTCTGATTTATCATAATCTGGAAAAATAAATACTCAGAATCACAGTTTTAATCTTAATGTTCTTCATATTTGTCCTCCACCATGAGAAAAATGCCATAAAGAACACAGGTTTCATCAGAGTGGCTTTTTGAAGACCACTAACCTAATGGACAAGAGCATAAACTAAAAAAAACACACTTTAGTTTAAAAGATGATTGGAGTGGGTCTTTAGGTAGGTGATCAATTGTTGTCCAACTGCAGTGAAACATATAATGAACAACTTGGATTTAAAGTCTTAATCCAACTTTTTGCTGTGCTACTTCTTTGAAGTAGGCACGGCTTTTGAAAGTTTCCGGTGACATTCTGAGAGGGACACGTCTGCCTCCACCTTACATTTAGGAACACTGAACGGAACACAGGGCTGCTGATGTAGCCTGTCTGCCATGTACTTTCTCGTTTTTTTTTCCTTTTCTCTTTCTGTCCTACTGCCTTCATCCCCCTATCTATCAAGTTAGGCATCCTCTGCCTTTTTCTGCCCTTCCACCCATCTCCAACCTTTGTGTCGATCAGTGAGCTGGCCTCTCTCTTGGACCACTTTTCTAGTTTTCTGCACACAACCCCCACTCACACCCCGTGTCTGTCTGAACAGTTCCATTGTTGTATCAATCAAATTCAAAGTATAAGATTGCAGTTGTTCCCTGTGCTCTCATCTACTTCCTTGTTGATGGCTTGTAATATCTCTCTTCTTTCCTGCTTTGTCTCTCACCCTCTTTTCCTCTGTTTTTCTGTCTGCGGATGTTTATATGGGTGCAATTATGCATGTGTCTTTGGCACAAAACTGTAATTGCAAAGAAAAGAATGGAATTGGACACTTTGCCGCCCCTTCTTCAAGGCTGTGCTTAGGCTGTTTTGCATTGCAGTCCAATGTGTACTTAAAGGCAATATGCTTGGCAGTATGCACTCTAAATAGCTGTTTAGCTAAATCCGTACTTGGGGCATGGTGTCAGAACAGGCTGTAATGATGTGTGGGCAGACCTATGCCAGCACATTAGTAAATGCATGTAAACTAACAAAAGGTGGTACAATGTTCCATGGGGAAAAAGGCACTTTTCCCTAATTTAAGAAGAAAAAGTTGTGCATTTAAATTTGTTTATCTCTATATTTGTGTCATTTGCATGTTTGTCAGCGATTCCCAGAGCTGCTGGGCTCTTTGATTCAGTGTTGTTCTGTTTTTTTACTAATAGAGGAAAACAACCATTTGTTTGTAATGATTCAATGAGCAATTATTTACTATACAAAAAGGATTTGCTCTTACACAGATGCTGAATTCGGTTCATTTGAATAAAGCTACCTTGTGCAATCGGATTGGTAATAATTAAACAAACGTTCAATTTAAGGAACGTTAATCACTTCATGTCAGAAAAAAAGAAATATACCAACCATTCTAATCATTAGTCACAAAATGCTTTTACACTGGAGTCCCACTCCGATCATCTTTTAAACTATTGCTACTATGAAAAAAGCCTTTTAATGATGATGATCCAATTTCTATGCAAAATAATAAACATTTAAAAAGACAGTCGTCGGACATAGTTTCTGCATAGCGGCAGTAGTTCATTAGAAATTTGCCTCTGAGGTTTTGCTGGCCTGTTGCCCCAGAGTAAGACTGCCCTCATTTCCCTTTATACCTTTCTTTAAACGCTCCCCTGCTAGCGCTAGCTTACAGTCCCCACGCAACCCAACCAAAAATTAGCGGTTCAACAAAAATGGCGAGCAATATCAGAGTTAACCAGCCGTGCAGTTTTGAGCCAGATGCCAGCTCAGATGAGGAAAACAGAGACATTAATTAATCTATTTTTCTGCAAGTGGATGCCTCGGAATGGAGTGTAGCAGAGAGCTTGTGGCCTGCCAGTTGCAGTTTGTGCATAACAACTACAAGCTTTTTCAAGCAGCATTCTTTTGTCTGCTCCTGATTCACAACAATTTAAATTAAGATGTACATATAGTAACATATTTGAATCTCATATTTTAATTTTCTTCATATATGTCCTCCATCATCATAAAAATGCAACAAGAACATGTTAAAAACACTTTTTATTGGAGTAGGTCTTTAAATAGCACCTAGTTTCTGTTCTACCTACTTCTTGTACCATAAAACTGAAATGTATGCACTTTATGGGAAAGATTGGGGACTGCAGCTGCAAACAGACAGAATGTAATGGTAGGTGGCAGAATTTGATAGGATTTACAAAGCTTCAGCATTTTTATCAAAATGAATTCATATGCACTTATTAATTGTCTTTATTCTGGTAGTTAGTTTACATGGCTAATGGGTTCGGAAATAAATCCTTCCTTGGAGCACTACAGATCCCAGTACAGCATCTGCACTTACTGTTTTGTTGAACGTGTGAAAAACTGTCTGTGATGCACTGAGAGCCATTGACTGGGGCTTAATACAGAAAAAAATGAAGAATTTTCCACATAAGCAGACCAGCAGCAGCTGCAGCTCTGAACTTCCATCTGTGCATACAAAAGATGCTTTAGGCTCAGTACACCTCTTTAGCTCACCTGCATTTTGGACGCTCACTTCGAATGTGCCAAAATGAAAGGCAATCAGACCGTGAAGTGGACAAACACCATGTTTCTGTGCAGTTTTTCCGATTTCTGTCTGTCAAGAAAAGTGAAAATATTATCTGAGCAAGAATCAATAGCCTTGTTTTGTGACCGTTTTAACAGCAGATGTTTGTCTTGTTTTCCTTTGCAGAGCTCCACAGTACATCATGTGGGAATCCTGGTGTCCCACCTAAAGCATTACTAAGCGGCGGTGGTCGTTTTGCAGTAGGAGACCGAGTGCAGTACAGCTGCGTCCCTGGTTATGTTTTGGATGGCCATGCCACTCTCACGTGCATCACCAATGCAGGAAACATTGCCGTTTGGGACTTTCCTGCCCCTATCTGTCGAGGTAAAAACCTAACATATTTGTGGTGTTTGCATGTATTTAGATGAAGAGTTTTATTTATTTAAAATAAACAAAAAATAAAATAAATATAATCTAATATATATTATACTATTATAATAATAAATATATATATATATATATATATACTATATAATAATATTTTACTATTACAACTCATACATTCTGCAGTGAAAAAAACACTAGGATCCTAGTGTTTTTTTCACTGCAGAATTTATAATAAAGTTATAATAAGTTATAATAATTAAAAAAAATGAAGTTAAATTTTTTTCTCACTTTTATATAAAACCTATTTTAAATAACTCTTAACAAGGCAAAAAATGTGAAATTTCAGAATAAAACTCTTCATTAATGTTTTATTTTAGAGAGGAAGACAGACAGACTCTGTGTGTTTGTATTTATGTCTGTGGTGCTTCACTGCCCTGATCAAAGATGTGTGTGCCAAACAGCCAGATGTGAGCTGTCCCTTCAGGACTTTTTTAAGGTTTGTTGGATTTTATGGCAAAAAAATATCAGTAAAACTGAAAGACTCACTGATGAAAATTCTGTTTTTGCAAGTTCTTGTAGATTTTTTTCCAGTAATGAGCGACATATCTAAAGAAAATTAGAATTAAAATTGCATTTCTGAATGTTTCTTTATTAAAATCACGGTGATCATTTTTGTTACTTAGAAAATATGCTAGGTGGGACACAAGCTCCCTGCTTCACTTCATTCTAACTAGATCCACGCATTTATTTGTGTATGCTGTCTTACATGCATGAAATATGTTCTAAAAAAGGACAGGTTTTATGATTTTGGCTAAAATGGCATAATCACAAATAAACAACCACTGGGAAGGTTTTTAAAATAGATCAAAAGATGATCGGCTTGGGATTTTCAGACTTTTCTTTTCTAATTTTGCTATTTTTTTGTTACAGTTTCAGTAGCAAATACATTTTTTTCTAGTTATATCTATTTTTTTAAAGGGACTACATTCATTTACATTTTTCAAAATACTAAAAAAAATACATTCAGATTTCAATTCTCTATTTAATGCGCTTTCAAAGACCATTAGATAGAAACATACCTAAAAAAACAATTTTCATCAGTTCCTTGAATCTGTCTTTAGGATGCACACCTTGCCTTTGGTCTGTCACCTAAATCCAACACGTACACCTGTTAAGTGACCTGAATGGCCATTTGCTGAGACCATGACTCCATTAAGGAATATTGAATTTATCTGTTCCCCCAAATGTATCCTGCTTGTAGATCTAACAATGAACTTGGAGTCAGTCAACCAGAAGAGTAATTCTCAAACACACAAGAAAATCCACTCTAAACATTACTTTGAAATGGGAGAGTGGGTGGAACCAGAACATTGAACCAGGACAGTCATGGGGACAATTAGTTCATGGTGTGTGAGCTTATTCGTTGTTCAACTGCATTAAAACTGCTCACATGAAAAGAAAGGAAGCAAGTCATTTCTTGCAACCGCTGAAAGCTTAGAGGATACATATTGGCACAGAACCTCTGATAGATTTCTGTCACATCTGCTCCCTGAGTCAAAGTCAGAGAAGTCAGCATTAAATATTTGGGGGACTCTGTCAACAAGGTTAAAGGATACAAACTGGAATCATTTCCGCCACAGGGGATAGACGTATAGCCTCAACAGCAGGACCAACCAGATAAAGCTACCAAAACACAATTCAGCTCTGGAAGAGCTAATTTGATTTCAGGTTAAACCGACTTTATAAAAAAATGGATGTTTGCTGCATGTAAAGGAAAGCTGCACATGGGCATGAAGTTAGTGATGATGAAAACATCAAAGTCTGACTGGTAGTTTCTCATTCAGTAGTGATGGCCGATTCCACACTTAGGATTCAATGGGATATGATTACTTTTTGCATAAAATATTCTATACCAATCACTGATACCTTGTTCACCTTTCAGCATGTCCCCTCTGGGGTTGTCACGGCAAATCAACTTTCCCTGATCCATACAATTGCTTTGGCAGAGTTTTTACACCACATGCCCTTCTTGACATAATCCTGCATTTTATCTGGGCTGAGAAGACCCAGACTTGGGCCCCCTTTCTGGCTACACAGGGGGGCAGTAGTGTGAAGAGTCTTGCCTGAGGACCCACACTGGATTCAGCTCAATGCACCCCTGGGAAGTGTACCCTTGGTTTCACATATGCCAGTCCTTCACTGAACCGACTGAGCTAACCAGAATATGATCAAACATTTTTTTTTAAAAAGGTGCCTCTCTTATTTGAGCAGCTGGAAGCGCTTTACAGTTAAAAACAAAAACACCCAAAAATAAAAAGAGAAAAACCTAACCCATCCTTTACCTCCCCCCTCCCTCATTAACACATACATGACCCCAAACACAAATAAATTCTAGAAGCATCTTACGGCTTGGCTCTGCTGTAAGGTACTAGTATATTGGGACTCTCTGCACACCAGGAGCCAGATAAGCCACAGGAACATCACCACAAACCCACCCAGACCGAGACAGCAATGACATCCACCCCACAGCCGTGAGGCTGCAATCTTAGACCCCAACCAACCTCACAAAGCACGACAACTGCAGCAATGACCCCGACTGAACCGACAATCCCTGGCACAAGGGATCCCCAAAGGGAAACACTGGGGCATAAAACCATAAAAGAAAAATATTCAAATTAAATACATAATTGGCCTGTAAAAGTAATAGAAAAATACAAAAAATAAATAAATAAAAACAGAGCATATTTTATAATAAAACTAATTAATAATTCATAAATAACTGTTTAAATGGCCTGTATCATGCTATTCTAAAACCTTTCAAAGTAAGCTTATATATTACACAGCATATATATAATAATATATTGTCACTGGTACTCTAAAGAACAAACTATTTCTTAAGTATAAGTGCTTTTTGTGAGCTCTTTTCGTACCCGCCTCGACCTCTGAGGCACCGCCTTTCACTCCTTGTAGGTGACGCCTATTTCATAGGCTGTCGTGTCGACACCCAAGACCCGCGGCCTCTGCAGCGTTTCTGCGTTTTGCCCACCAAAACAAACAACATCCAAACTATTGCACAGATGGATGAGAAACTCATTGTGTGTGTGTGTTTGCCTGGGGGCGGTGCTGACAGCCCAGACGCTTCCTGGAAGGGATTTATCCCCACTTTCATACGTCACATTGTTAGGACCCGCTTGTTTTTGTGGATTGGGAGGGGCTGGTGCTCAGACAGCAGGGTTGAAGATAAATGCTCAGAGATTAGTGAAATGGAGCAAAACGCCACTTTGGGTTTTATTTATAGAGAGGAATTAACATTATTATACACTTATTGATGAACTTTATTATTATTATTTGTTATTCTAACAACAAATACCATCAAAAACTCGCCAGGTAACAACTTTAATGGGCAAGGTTAAAAATCAAACAGTTCTTTCTAAAGTACTTATACCGTGCTGTGCGGTTGTAACCCACACAACTCACATCTCCTCCGGTCAAGGGACTGATGAAGCAGGTCAATATGAGCTGTTATATGGTCAATATGGCCTCGGAGGGAAAGAGGGGTTTCGACACAAAACACTGGAGAAACTAATATCATCAAAGATATCTAAAAATGAAATTAGTATTGATACTCCCATCACAATCATCCTAATATGACACCAAACAGTACAGCAGCAAAGTTACATAAACTGCCTTAAATAGGTCAGGTTATCTACTTTTTTTTTTCCATCTCAATGCTAAGAAGAATATTTTAGAAACTCTTTAATACTTTAAAACCATAGAGTCAATTGTTACTTCTGACAACTAAAGATGAACCCATGATGATGTTGTAACATTTTAGCTTCTGTTAACTGACATTATTTGAATTACCTGGAGACTTTTGTTTACCCAAAATCCAATTTGGGTCAAACATTTGATGAATCAAGGGACATGTTAGTTGTCTTCATGTACTTTATTTACATCTGCAAAGGAAAACAGAAATGTGATGAAATGATCTAATACACAGAGCTCATCTAAAACTAATAATATAAAGTTATTATTACAAATTTGGTTTGCCTTTCAGCATTCAGCTGCTCAATAAAATAGAAGGTGTCACACATTAAGGGAGAACAGATCACTAAGAGAATGACATTTGAAAGAAAAAAAGCATGTCAAAGCCATAAAACTGCCATTAAAGAATAAAAACATTGGATTGATTGCGTTTGGTAAATTCTTTGTTTGTATTTCTACACATTTACAGAAATAGCATTTCAACCACCAACCTGTATATAGTCAGAATGAAATTTTAAAGTGGTAGACAACTCAATAGGCCCACAGAGTGAAAATATGCATATTTACTTTCTACGGGCATGCTTGCCCTGACCCCCCCCCAACATTCTACCTGCACTCTTCCGGAGCCCATTAGTGGTGCTAACGTGATAATGGTGTAAAGGCGCGGCTCTTGCATGTAGCCTAACTGTTAAAATTCTGGAAACTAGACAATCAAAGTGCAGTTTGTTTGGACATCTTATGGGCACTTACGTATAGTGTGCACGAATGTGTGCATGAATGTGTGCACACCCTGTGTGTGGAGCATTCATGCACGGTCAGTAAGGATCCAGTACGCGCACCTTGCTAATGTCAAGAGTGTTGCGCAACGGCACCATTCAACAGCCTGAATGTCATAAGTGTATGTAACAAACATTATTCTTACAATTACTTTATGATACAAGCGCACAACAAAAGTACCTTCCATTTTCAAGACACCCCTTAAGGTGGCTGCATGAGCCTCAAGAGAACCGCAAAACACACCTCTTAATATGCAGTTGCACCTGTCCATGACCCTCTACGGACCCGGACAACCCAAAAACCTCCATCACCTGAAGGGGTCAACCCCTGTACATGTGACTAAGGCAAACTGCAAGTAAAGGAAAAAAAGAATAGCTAATCATTTCACTTAGTGTTTAAATATTTTTCTTTGTAAAGAGACTTTTAAAAGTGCAGTTTTCACATTAATGCCCCAGCTTAATGCCCCAGCTTTTGTTTCAAACAAAAGCGAAATCAAATGCATGCAGCAGTCTGTTAAACTGAGGCTCATTATAGCTTACTGTGCAGCATTGGTGCCTTGGCAAAAAAAGAAAAGGTAAGCAAAGGAAAGTGAGGGAAGCTGTCAGCGCAGGATTAGCGCGGTCTCTGTCACATCGTCAGGAAGGCTAAGAAGAGCTAAGCTACTAATATGTTCACACTAACTGCAAGCACACAACTATTCACACCTACTCGTTCCTGATATCATAAGCACACACATGGATAAAATTAAACACCCACTCAAAGGAAATAAATAAAAAAAACATGCAGAGTTGTACAGACTGCTGTTTCAGCTTGTGTGTAAGCCTGGTGACACCTGGGGGTATTCATTCCCCATGTAATAGCTTTCTATCAATTATTTAGTCATGCAATCAAATGACTAGAGATGCATTGCTTTTAGCTATGGCTATGGAAATGTGTTTTTTTCTGTCTTTTGCTGTTTTCATGTGTGAATTTATGTGTCATTAATCTTGTCGCTTTATATTATACGCTTAAAGCGCTTAAAGAATTATGAGTAGAAAATTTAAAGTCTGTTTGAAATAAGAATTCTCTCCGATTTTTCTCACACCTTTAGAAATTTCCAGAGATTATCTAAATGTTAATCCAATGCTGAGCATCCCGTTTGGAATGTAATTACTTTGTTGTCAGTCCCACTTTTGTGTGAGCAGTGTGTCTGTAGCATGTGCAGCCGAAATGGTCATAAAAATTTGCCAAATCTTCTCTGCCAAATCAATATATTTTACTCTTCTTATTTTGTGCTTGCTGGATTTGCTGACTGATGTGTAAAGATAAACAATACACAATAGGTGTCATAGTAGTGGGTGAAAACCATTAACGGCCAAAGCAGCCTGGCACCTCCTCCTCATGCAAGCCACACACCTCTGGAAAATAGTGTCCCATCCTCCACTCACTATCTGTTGCATGGAAGCAAAGGTGGTTGTGTTGGTCACCCTGGAAAAAACAGGACACCCAAGCTGATTCAACAAGTGCTAATTGAGGCTGAAACCACAATAAATTTCCCCTAATTGGGAGGATTTCATCTTGATCTCCCTCTGCTTTGATACTACCGTCAATGTAAAGAAAGAATATGTTTTAGGCAAAAGAAATGCTTGCATGCTTACAAATAATGTCAACTGTCTTTCAACTACAGTAAGTCTTCAACCGTTTATAAAATTAACATAATTCCAGTGGATTCTGATTACAAGTGATATATATATATATATATATATATATATGTTATATAGAAACAAGCTTTCAAACCTTTTGATGACAATAATATTGTGTTATATAGCACAGTTTGATAGGGAAATCATTGTTTCCCATTGTTTTTTGTGGAAACCTATGGGGTTGGTCAGTGTTGTGATTCTGCTGTTCTGCTGAATTGGTTCAGAATAAGAAGTTAACAAAAAGAACATGTTGGTTCTACAACGTCACCATAATTTTACTAACAAGGAGCATTCTTATGAATACTCAATTTTTTTTTTTTCCTATTGTAGATGTATGTATAAGGTGCAGGCAGTTTTGTGAAATAAAATGAAAACCTATTTTTCTGCTGAAAAGTTGATCTGCTGTGAAGGATTGTGGATTTCAGTTGGGACTGTTGACTGACAGCGAGCATGTTTTGCATGAATTTGCTTGGAATGAATGCAAGTTTGCAATAAACACAAGAGCAATAGACTGAAAGGGAGCAAGAGTGGAGTTTAAGAGATGGAAAAGAACCAGAAGGAGAGGAAGTAGTGGCTTATTGTTGGAATCAAAAAAAGTAATAACGTGTGCTGACGAAATCTGAAATTAGACAAGCTGTGAAAAGGAAATGAAATAAGTGTGTGTGTGGTTGTTTGTGTGTAGTCAGCATTACAAGATTGAGGTTTTTTGTTGCTTGGGTGCACGTTTGTGAGTGTGTGTTCACAGAGTGAATGGATCGTTGCTTCACCTTATTGGACTAATAGCTCTGCAATGTGATTGGGAACTGAAAATTCTCTTTACTTTTGTCATAAACAAAATACTTAACATATAAACAAAAGCAAAAAAAAAAGATTAAAAGTAACATAATTGTTTTTTCTAAAAAGTACAAAACAAAATTTTAATTGAAGAAAAAATTGGAGAAATTGCAGAATATTTTATAACACTTTTCAAAATAAAAGTATATCTCAAATCTTGCTTAATCTTGCAAAAACATTTAAATAAAATCAAATGTGTCTGTAACTTACTCTTTCTGTTTCACTTCAACTCTGTAGCCCACTAGAGACTCCATCTGGTTATGTTTGCCCATGGTGCAGTTTTAGGCATAGATAATGCTTCTTTGGGCTAGAGTTTGGAGTAGCATCAAATTTGCAAAAAAAAAGTTGTTTATTTCCAAAAACCAAACACTGGAGAGCCTAATGTGAAGATGCAGTACATTTGCAACTTCCAAATGCAGTAATGCCCACAAGCATATGTAGTGGTGAATATGTTTGACCTGCTGAGTTTCCTGGACAAATAGGTTGTATATATTTTAGTCTGATGTTAGATTCTTGATGAAACTATTAAGTTGGATAAAGCTCTGTGTTTTATTATTATTATTATCATTATTATTATTATTATTATTATTATTATTATTATTATTATTATTATTATTATTATTAATAGTATGAGTACTTAAACACAGATTAATACAAAATTAGAATGAAGGGTTTACATAAAAAAAGCTCCAATGAAACAAAGTCAATTCAATCACCATTTTATTGGTTTGTTTTTTGTTATAAGAACAGTGCCAAAACGTAACCACTCCCACCAATCAGGAGTGAGTTCGTTGGAAGTCCACACCCCCACCACTTGAAAGCGGGCTTGGGAGAATCTGTCAGCCGATTGTTTTAAATGTTCGACGTGTCAACATGATACTACATGCTTTTATTCAGGCATCTTGGTCATTGGTCAGTTTATAACTTAAATAGTTTGCAATACAGAAAAAAAATAAAAATAACACAAAAAAAAGCTGTTAGGGAAAAAATGTAGCAGAACAAGAATGGCTATTCTGACGAATATAATGACTTCTTATGTCTAAACAAGTCTGTAAGATTTTGACTTCTTGGAGACAGCAGGCCCATCTTTTTTTGGAATGTGAGGGATTACTCAGTCCAGTTCTCATGTATAGTCAATAATTCATGCAGAAGGGGTAAGAAACATGATCATGTTTGTACATTTGTTCAATTTAAAATATAAAGGTATATGAAAGAAGACTAGGTTGTATTTAAACATCTTTTGTTTGCAAGTTACTTAAACAAACCAGATTGGTTCTTTAGTATACCTTTGACTCATTAACAAACTAACACAAAAAAACATTGAAAAACCCTCCACAAATTATTTAAAGTGGCATACCTTTTTTATGTCAATAACACAAAGAGAACAACAGCTGAAAAGGTGTTTTTTACCTCAATACATTTTGCTGCAATCAGCTTTTTTGTTAAATTTGCCTTTCACATTAAAATCACTTTACAAAAAACAATATATAATACAGTTTTCTAAAGGAGACTTTTCTCCTCTCCTCATGAAACCATGAGTCCTTCTTACTATGCATAGAACAAATACTGTTCGTCTGAGCTGCACTGCATTATATTTTTGGTTCAAGACTTGGGTGAAGTAAACTTAAACTTCCTTTAGGTTGTCAAAACTCTGAGCTTAATTTAAATCACAATGTTCTGTGGATTTAACTCACGAAAAATGTTCACTACAGGAAGCATTGTTGATATTGAAAAGTTGTCGATATTAAACTATGAATATCTATCACTTAGCCTATATTCTAAGAGAAAACTTTAAAACCTCTATTACTGCTGCAGAGTATTTCACTTCTGAAGAGTTTGTTGTTTTCAATGATTGGCTTTCTTTATGTTTAAGTCCGGAATAAATATTTCATGAGGATGAAGTCAATTGAATGTGGGGAGATAATAAGCTCTCCTTTGCTTTCATTGACCCAGAGCTTTTATTATTGCAGGATTTTGGTTATGTTTATGAAGCCCTTTTTATGTATTTTTTATTTTAACTTTCCCACTTGTATTGTGTGACAATTTTTCATTTTTTATCATACTAGTGAAATATTTTATTCTTTTTAAACCAGGTGTTTTTGCTGATTCCTAGTTTAATAAAGTTAAATTGAATACTCCAAAACTTTTATAATGATTGTTTGCTCATATCAGGCTTGGTCATTGAGCTTTATTGACCCAGTCAAAGTTGTTTGCAGTACATGCCGCACACGTGCAGTTCTAAAGCTACTTACTTTGGTGAGAAAAAATAAATAAATATCACACATTTTTTTTTCTGCTGCAGTTCTATTCTTTGTTTATTTATTGACTTCCAGAAAATGCATTTTTTATGCTCTTTTTTTTGGATTAACTCAGTTTTAAATACTTTACGTACAATGTATTCAGTTACAGCTATAACGTTTTTAGGACTTTTAAGTCCTTTGAATTTGCTAAAATGCTGGAACAACTTCTATCTAGTATGGAAATGAAGTCAGAGATATATTACAATCTTTCTTTTTTTCTGTATTTTTACTTGAAGGACATAAATCAACACACATGATGAAAGTTAAGTTGTTTAAAGGGTCAGTTCTTTCATTTTGATATGGAGCTCAAAATATTCAGTGTGCTGTAAGTAAATAAGTTTTGTTTGGAAGTTGTGTGGAGGAATTTCCCAGTCATTTTAAAACTGATTGATAAAAAAAAAAAAAAAAAATCTAGAGCTAAAGGATAAACGTGTAAGCACAAAGACACCAAAAAAAGACAGGTGTCACAGAATGCAGATTTATGCTTTATGACTTTCTTTGCAGTTTTTTTTAATGTTTTGCAGCTTTAAGCACCCAAACTTATATAAAAGCTCCCAGGAAAAAAGCCGTTCCTAAGATGTTGATTTCAAAGATTAGGGTTTGTTTGTTTGACTAGCTTCCTCTTCCTGTCTTTTTTTACACACACATATGCCCCCCCCCCCCCCCCCCCCCCCCCACATCTTTTCGAGTCTCTCCATGGTCTCATTATCATCTTGCTAATAGTTCCCTGTGGATGTAAAGCTCTGCTGATCCAGACAGCTAAAGACACACATATACACCGACAGACTTACTTTAATACACATTCAGGTGGAAAGTTAAGTACATCATGACCATACGTACCTACTGGTGCAAAAATATTTAACACTTTAACTCTGTGCGCTACTCAGATATATGCTGACCAATGAATACTTCTGTTTGGGTCTCTGTTGAGTTTCAAAAGGGTTTTTCAGTATTTGGTATTTTCCTTTAACATACGTTATTTTCCACACTATTAGGCGCACCAGATTATAAGCTGCACCGTCAATGAATAATTTATTTTCAAACTTGTGTCAATTAGATGTACCGAACTATAAAGCTATTTTCTCACTTCCGTGAGTAACTCATGTTCAAATGGCCAATTCCAACAGAAAGTCTATGTAAACAAATGTAAATGTGGATTAAAAAAGTTAAATGCCCCTCCCTACCCATCCAGTGGGCTAAATGCATGTTCAAGCCTATTCTGCTTTTCACATGCTCGGTGTGTCTGTAGCTCAAGGCATGAGATAGAATAGTCAGAGATAAGTCCATGAGTTCAACAAACTTTATAAACTGCGTTTACACTAATTCTGGAACTTGTTCATGACACACTACACGTTAACCTTATTGGAAGTGTTAGCATATTCAAATTTCCCCACCAACCTTGTTTATTAACACGTACAAAAACATACGGATACCGCTTAAACAACATTGTTTGTTAGAAACAAGTACAAAAAAAAACAAAGTCCGACATTGCTATGCGTTAGCATATTTACAATAAGATCCAACCTTTTTTTCAAGTAAAAAAGAACTCTTTATGTCTCTCAAAATCGCAAATCAAAACTACTTTTTATAAAAGGAGCTCCAGATTATAAGGCACAGTGTTCTTTTTTTTTTTTTTAATTAACACTTTTAAGTATGCCTTGCGGTTCTTTCTCATGGCTGCCAGTTATTTTATGACCTATAGTAAAACTGGAAGCAAGACCCAGAAGCAGAACTCAGCGGAACTTAGTTCACTCAGCTTGACCGATTCAGCTGAAAGCTCGGCTGAGGACCAGAGGTGGTGAGGCAGAGTTTCAAGACAGACAGAGATAAAACGTTGGAGAAACACAATAGTGGCTTAAACAATCTGCGAAAGACAGGGATGATATACTGCAAACTGCCAACTGGAGCAATGGGCGGAGCACTTCAGCCAGAAAAAAAAGAAAAACATGGTGCACCCCTTTTCCAATCACGGTCGTGTAAGCCGCCTAGAAATGGTGATGGGCATCAGGGGAGGATTTTATCTTAGAAATAGAGCGGGAAGCCAGCCAGAGAAAACATCTCCTCAGAGTAACCAGCACCTGCTGGAAAAGATTTTTCTATTATAGAAAAAAAAAGTAAATGTGGCTGATAATGGAGATGTTGTGATGGTCATGCTGGGTAAGTGTGAGCCTGTTGTCTTGAGAAATCTGGTGAATAAAAATATGATGCGGCATCTAACTTGTGTAAATATTCTGTCTTACTGGGGCTCACGTTCTAAGGTATTGGTCCCCAACCTTTTTCAACACAGTTTAATGTCAGACAATATTTTCACAATTGAGGCTGTACAATGCAGAAGTGGGTGTCCAATTTTTTTTACTCTCCAGCTTTTCTTAACTTTTGAAGGTAAAGTTTAACTTTACCTAAAATATCTGCAGCTGCTTTAAACTTTATTTTTACATTGGATTTTGCGTAGGAATCATTAAGAGTGATATAGATTTTCCCTTAACCTATAACTGTCAAAGTGGAGGCTAAACAATCAGACGACAACTTCGGCCTCATTTGACTTTAAGGTGCGATAGATAAATACAAAAAAAGTAGCGGCCACTTAAACGTTTTTTTCCTACGTATAAAAATACATGGGAATCCACCATTTGAACAAGTTATTAGCAGCGGCCTTGCAGCAGTAGCCAGTTGCTAAATATTATGCGTTATTATGGTGTGTGCATAAATCTATACCAGTGTTTTGAGTAAAAACTTTGTTTTTTTCTGTTAAATGCAGCTTTCTTTTACTTTGAAGTTAGAGCTTCTCCTTCTGTTTCCTTACTGGCTGTCTTCTGTGAAAAGAAAATGTCCAAATTTTGGTTTTTTGTTTTCTTTGCCTGCTTGGAAATTTAAAGTTAGCGGTCAGCACAGTCACTTTAAGAAATTAGTGGATATAGTTTCAACACGTGACCAAGGGACTTGACAAGTGTCAAGAATGAGTCAGATATTGTGGGGAGAATACAGTAGTTTTCCAAAACAAAACTGCCTCCAGAATCAGATTATAAATAAAATGGAAACAATATAGATCATGTTTTTTATGACAGCAAACAACGAGAACGTTCATTAGACTAAGAAGTAATTACATACTTTTATGTTTGCTGTGTGATGATATGTCCACTTTTGTTTCTATTTCAAAACATAAGGAAATAGAAACAAAGAAGTTGTTTCCATTTGTTTTTCACGGCTGCTTCGTTTTTTTTAATATGCCAGTTTTGCCATTAAAATGGTATTAAAACAAACCGCCTCACAGTAATGAATCCCTGCATCCACAGCTCTTTGCTCTTCTCTCTCTTGCTCTCAGATCAATGTACCGGTCTTGTAGTGACACTTGAAGTATTCTTATCTCTGTTCAGCAGACCTACTCCATTCTGTCTCCTCCTCCTCCCCCTTTTCACTTCCCTGTTTTTTTTTCTTTTTTACCTTCCTGTCATTTTTGTTCCTTTTTTAGCACAAACTGTATCCTTTCTTTTTATTCATGATGGTGGGAGCTGGCCAAAACTTTCATACACGGTTTCTCTTCATCTTATCACCAAAAAGAAAGACATTTTTTGACTCTGAAATGGTTTCTTGTAGCTTAACTTCCACACACATCAATGTTACTCCTTGGGTCACGATAACCTTTGCTACATGTTTACAATTGTACCAAAAGCAAGACGTGTAATGAGTGACCGTGAGTTTCTATTGGTGGAATGTATCCCTTAAGTATTACACTTTTAAAAGACAAAAAAAGGTTAAATCACTGTTTTAACAAACTTCTTCAGGTTTACAAAGACATTTCTAAAACTGAAAATCTTACAGACCTACTTCTGTCATCATTGATCTATTGTTAAAGTTTTTCCAGTGGTCTTTTAATTATGCCGTTTTTAGCCCAAATTTTGCAAAAAGAAACCTGCATTGTTTTCTGGGATATAGTTTCTGCAGAGCGGCAGAATAGAAACTTTCCTCTGAGTTAGTGGACGGGACTGTTGGTGCAGAGCAACCCTGCCCCCATTTCCCGTTACCCATCTATTTACACTCTCCCCCGCTAGCTTACAGCCCCTCGTAACCCCAACTTAACATTATCAGTGCAAAAAAATGGAAAGCAGTATTGGAGCTTTTCCAGCCGTACAGTTTTGAGTAAGATGCCAGATCAGATGATGTAAAGCAGGGATGGGCAACTCCAGGCCTCGAGGCCCGCATTTCTGCATGTTTTCTAGCATACTATGCTCTGGCATGTTCTAATTGGCTGGACACACCTGAACCAGGTAATCAGTCATGAGTAGAATTTGGATATCTCAAATCATGCAGACACTGGAGCCCTCGAGGCCTGGAGTTTCCTATCCCTGCGTTACTGGATCGACTTGTCTTCAAGTGGATGCATCAGAATGGAGCAGAGCAGAGAGATTGTGGCCCACCCATCGTATTTTTTATCTAACAAATACAATCTATTTCAAACTGCATTTTCTTTTGTCTGCTCCTGATTTGCGATGAATTGAATAAAGAAATACATTTTCAAGACAGATTTTTTATGTATTTCCATCATGAGAAAAATGCTATAAGAATATGTTAAAAACAGTCATCAAAATCTTATCTTAATAAACAACCCAGTAAGAAATTCTACTGCCGCCTTTTTTAAGCACTTACTTACACTGTTATGTTGTCAAGACCAACTATATATTTCCACTCCTCATCCTCTTCAATGCCTTCGTCATTTCATCCTTACTGATTTGTGCCACTTCCTGCTCCACAACAGCCACCCCTTCTACCCTTTACATTTTCCTCATTCATCATCTCTTCAAAGCACTCCTTCCATCTTTTTATCAGACTTGTGGAACCTGTCAACACATTTCCATTCCTGTCCTTGATCACCCCAACCTGTTGCACATCCTTACTGGCTCTGCCTCTCTGCCTTGCTAATCTATATAGATCTGTGTCTTCTTTTTTATGTCCAACCTGTCATACAAGTCATCATACAGTGTTTGTTTGGCCTTTACCACCTCTGCCTTTTGCAGTATCTTCTTATACTCTTTTCTGCTCTGAGAAAGAAAATAGTAAGCAGAGAAAATTCAGGAATGTCTAAAATGAAAAGATTTTGTTGTTTAAAAAAATCTTTACTGTTTGACTGATCCCTTTGAGGAGTTCCAGTGACTCCAATGTAATCCTATCTTCAGTATTGTCCTCTCTCATACCAAACACCACAATGTAATTCTTCACTACCTCTGTAAATATCCTTATTGGTTTACCTCTAGACCTGATTCCTGGCAGCTCTGGCCTCAGCAAACTTTTACCAACAAGTACATTTTTTTGTCGTCTGAATTTGTCCATTTCAAACCACCTAATTCTGGCTTCTTTTACCCTAACTTTTTTTTTTTTTTCATTCTACCACCAAGTCTTGTCTGTTTTCCCTATTTAAGATGACACTTTCAGTGACACTTTATCACTTTTGCTGTAGTTCTCCAGTTATCTCAAAAAATCGTCTGATCTTCCAAAGCCATGTCAATACCAGGCTAAAAGGCACACACAACACTTACCAGAGTCATCCCACACACCACCATCATATGCTGTCTGGCTACACTCTTTCCAGCCACCACTTTGCGGTCACCTTTTTATTTTTCAGATTACCATGTCTGCACAAGATGCAACCAACTTGTGTGTGCCTACCTCCACTCTTATGTCTCCCTCTTTTATCTGGGGACATGTTTACCTCTGACATTTCTATAATTGGAGTGAAGTCCACAAACTTCTGTCCTTTTGCATTCCTGTCTTGAACAACACATTGAACACCATACACTATCACTTCCTCATGACCTGTGTTTCCCTCATCTTTTGAAGTTGGGCATTATCACCACTTCCTTTAAGGGAAACCATGGATCACCTCATCAAGACTTCCTTCCTCTAGCTCACCCTAGCTTATATCCTACCTGGGGACATTGCTATTGACAGCATTCGCCATCACACCTTCAATTTTAGGCTCCAGACTCACTATCCTATCTGACACTCTCCTCACCTCCAGAACATTATTGGCAAAATATTTCTTTAGGATCCCTCCTTCTCCATTCATCTATCCATTCACACCATTATCTGAACCATGCTCCCTATCTACAAGCCTTGCTCTCTTTTTATCTGGCCTCTTGAACCCACAGAATTTCTATTTTCTTGCTGTCCATTGTGTTGGCCAAATCTCTAGTTTCCCCTGTCATAGTTCTAAATTTAAAGTTCCAACTATGTCATATACTCCAATCTTTCAATTTTTCTCGTGTTACCACCCTCTTCACCCAATAGTAGTTCAATGTCCGGTGGTACCCAGAAGGTCAACAGCACTGGTCGATTACGCACGCCACGATCAATGTGGTATCAAAGAGCTATTTTGGTTGAACTATTATATTTGACTTTGGATGCACTTCATGATTTCATTTACCTGGACTTCTATAACTGGCACAAGACTGCAAGGAATTCTGCCCATTTGAGTTTCTTTTATCGTATTTCAAACATTTTCAGCAATTCATTTTATTACTTTTAATCAATTATTTTAGGGCATACTAATAATTCAAACAAGGTGTGCAAAATTGCTAGTCCCGTTTTCTCATTGAACTCTTGATTTGTCAAACTAAAACAGCACCTTAAGAAAAATATATTCAAGCAATTTTATTACTAATAAGCCAAGAGATTAGATCTCCACGCCTGCACGTTTTAGTAAAACTTGCTTAAGTATAGCCTGTGATCCAGCAAAATTCCACTTATGTATTAGTTTATTTATTATGATGCAAACTGTGTCCCACGTACTCATCAGTTTTACACAGAGTCAATGTTTAAGTGTGAGTTCTAGTTACAGTACCTTAGCTTACTGTGGTAGATGTGAGGAAATTCTGAGACTTTCCAAAATTCACATTCTGCTAGAGAAACTTTTCTTTTTCTCAAACCTTGTTTCAAACCATATTACATTCCAATTAGCAAATTTTGAATTAATCCGGTCACTTCTGCCATTACAAGCAGCCAAAATGTTGATGCACGCCATGGTTTTTTCTCATATAACGTATTGTCTTACAACCTGGTTGGAAGCCAATTAAAAAACACTAAAATCCATGAGTCACTTTGCAAACAGACTATCAAAAAATCTGATTAAAAAAAAACATGGCAGTATCATCATTGTGCCATTAAAAAAATATATTAACTGTTGAGTGTGGAAAATGTCATTATTTATGCAAACCTCTGTTTAATCAATAAAAGAATTCACGTTTTGTCGTCGCCCCCACTAAACCAGTTTGAAAAAAATAGAATCTAGCTCTCAAAGAGTGACATGAAGGGCTACTCGTGAAGACTGAATAGTTCCCTGATGGAGAAGTGCCTACGGTCAGAGCGCCTTTTCAACAATAGCTGCACAGCAGTGGAACTCTGTCCCTCACAGCATTTGAGAAGTCAGCTTATACAGTGATTTCAAAAGGTACATTAAAAACTAGCTTGTAACGCAGCAAACTTGTCCATATTAATTAATTGTTATAATTTCGACTGTGCATCTTACCACATTTTATATCAATTTTAATTATTCATAATATGTGCATTTTATTTCTTTATTAATGTTTGTATGTATCCTAGTTGATTGTTTAATCGCTGTATTTTAGTGTATTTTATGGCCCTTTTTATTGTTGTTTTAATGTTTTAGGTTGACATTTTAGACATCCGTCATGGAACTACAGAGAAAAATAGCCTCTGCGTTAATTCTGGCAAATTGCAGTTATTCTTTTAATGTGCACTGTCCCTGTCAAATAAACCAAATTAATAAATAAAATAATTCTGCAACAATAGTGGTCTATCAGCTTTTAAACTAATGGTATGGTCCTTCTTGGTATTTCAGGAAATACATCTTTTCATAAACATGTCTATTGTTTTTCCTTAACATATATATACATTTTCGGGATACAGACCAAAAGAAATCTTTTTTTGTGGTGGGCTTTTTCTTGTTGCCCATTTTCACCCAACTATTAACCTTTATGTAGACACAAAACTTTGTAACATGCCAAAAAAATGACTACTTTTATGGCAAAACATTATGAGCAATATTAATTTATATTACAAGAGAGCATATACCGATCATAAAAAAATATAATCACAGCAGCATGCAAATAAAAACAACTATAAAAAGTTTCACCATGCTCTTAAGTTTCAGAAACTGCCCACTTTAAAATTATATTGCTCCTTTAGTGCAACGCTCAGCACAAACCACAGCTTTGCCATGCCCACTGCAATGACCAGGACATTGGTAATAAGAAGCAAAACCAATCCGATGTAGCTGCTCAAAGTCAGAGTGCTTGTTGTTCCCGACTCTCTCCGTAAGATAGATATCCATTTGAAACAACCCTTTCATGGTGCATTGGAGACAAGAAATCGCAGTTACATAATAATTTTCTTTGCTGCAGCAGCTGCACAGCTGATTATCATTGTATAACATAATGTTATTATTTGGATTTAACTTCGTAATCCATGCCTGGTGGCTTCCCTGCTGTTACATAAGAGTCTGCAGTAAAAATTTGAATATCTGTCCAGCATTTTCAGGGCGACATTTGTTTCAAAAAAAGCTTTTTCTCCAACAGAGTCTGGATGCAGGAATTTTCTATTCTCCTATGTGCATTTAGAGCCTCTTTAAGTGCAACCTGTGGACTCCAGCTTTGGTTGAAGGTAGTTACATTAAAATTAGTCATGGCTTCTTAGTCACATCCCTAAAATGCAAGTGGCTATAGTGACAAGCGAAAACACTCTTTAGATAGACAATGGCAAAATAATTATGGCTGCCACAAGGACACAAAGAAGCTGCTGTTTATGCCAACAAATTCAGTAATTACATTGTCACAGAGGGACAGATTTGCTGAAGCCTTTCAGTTGTTTGAAGATTTAAAGATTAGTTAGTTTAATGGATAATGACGTGTTGCAACAAACAACACCAATTGCAACAAACAACACCAACACTAAACTTTGCATTAAGCTTTCGTCAAAAAACATTCTCCAAAACTAGCATTACTCAAAGAAAGTCATGTTAGTGTGGTCTTTCACACACTCTTTTGAATATTTTTCATATATTTTTCTCTTTTTTTGAATTTGAAACAGCCAAAAATACATCATCATTTACTTTGCTGAGTTACCTGAGTAGAGGTTACATCTCTGGCCAAACTATGTAAAAAATATGACTTATACTTTGAAAATTGCTGAATTTAATATATAATGAATATTTATCTCAGTTTGTGCATCTGTTTTTATGCATTTCGCTTTTTGATTCCTATCAAATCGAGAACAACAGCAAAGTCAGATTTTTGTGTCGATTTTAGATTTAAATATGAAAGAATGCTGTCCAAAAACAGTTGAAGTACACATGTACTAAAATCCTTGTAGAAAAAAAAATCAAGTGGGAAAATGTAACAATTACTTTAGCCAGAGTTATAGTTCTGCTTACCTAACTCATTGTTCTATTCTTTTTTTCACTCCTTTTACTCCCTGATAGCTTCTTTCCCTTATGTTTTCTTTTCTCTTTTTCAATTTTGATTTTTTTTTTTTTTTCTGTCTCTTGATTCTTTGACAGGTTAATGTTTTGCTAGCACGTCTGGGTTAAGCACACACACACACACACCAGCTAACTGCCTAAGGTTATGTGTAACAAGGGATTTCAAAGGGGGACAGCAGAGTAGACAGTTTAATCTAGAAAAAAAAGAAGAAATGGTGAGAAAGCCAGGTGAAAGGGAGATACAGAGAAGATAAAGTGAGTTGAGTAGAGGCAGGAAGGCGAAAGGTTATGACCAGGATGTATCTGTGAGAAACCAAAAGGAAGCAGAGAAAGAATACAGCTTTATTACTAATCTCCGGAGTGAAAGAATTTGTGAAAAAGCATTCCAAGTAGCCAGATTCATTGAAGAATTCCTGCCATTTTAGACAATATCAATTAGAGTAGCTGGACTGGAAGCAGCAAAACATATTTAGCTTTAACAGCAAAATTTAATGGCCTATTTTCTTTAACATGAGATAAATGTTTTTTGAGTTGTTCTGAGCCCAAATAGTCTTGCAGCCACTTAAATATGTTGCCATTTTTATGACAGCAATAATGTCCCTTATATTGGTTGCTCTGCGGGGGTGAATGGCATTTCTTGTGCACCACCCTGTTTCATGTAAGTTTATGACAGATTTGGCCATGTCCAGCTTTAATGTAGATGTGTTGTCTTGTGCTGATTGTGTGTGTGTGTGTTTCTAAGTGATGTGAAAAAAGCTGTGAAAAATGTCACAGCTGAACAAGTGTGATGGTGAATATTCTAGACAACATCATTTCTGAGTGTTTCTATCCAAGTGCCTTGTCAGTATGAGTGTTCCTGTGAAGGTGTGTGTGTGTGTGCGTGTTTCGGTAAATGGATGTGTGTTGTATGTGCAGGTGTGCAGCTGTTTGTGCTTTTGCAGATGCGGGTACACAGGTTTGCAGCAAGTTCCTTTGGGACAGTGCTGATTGACAGTTCCATCCCTAGTTGGTTGTCATAGTGATTATGATGGATGTGTTTTGGGTTACCACAATGATTCTATCTGAATATATAATATAATTTTTGCATAAAGAGATTGTATAACTGACAAAAATATAGAGAAAGAAAATGTGAAAGGTACTGGACAATAACCTAAATCTCAGAGTAAGTCACATATAGGGAATTTCAGAGGTCTACTTTAAAGCTATTTTTACATGGGTGGACTGGAGTATGTCAGCAGTGTGTTTTAAAGTATGCAGGTTCAAAAACATCAATGATGCAAGGATCGTTTTGTTTTCTTCTGAATTTAAATCATGCCACTCCATCCTTAACATTGATTTGAACTTAGTTAAATATATTTATTTTGATGCACTAAACATCATAGCCAAGGCTTAAGGCCTTAGTCACATGCACACGTTTTCCTGTATGGGTGCTGCAGGTTTTTTGGGTTGTTCAGGCCAAAGAAAGCCATAGACAGGAGTTGCTTTATTCATGAAGGGAGCGCAGGGGTCTTGCAGTTCTCTTGAGACTTGTGTGACCACTTTCAGGGATGTCATGGATATGGAACGTACAATTGCCGTGTGTCCAGTAACTGTATTGTGAAGTATTTGTAAGAATAATGTCAGTTGCATACACTTCCAGGATCCAGGCGATGCTGTCGTACGGTGTCCCTACACCACACTCTAGTCAGTAGTGAGATGCAAATACTGGCTACTTCTGCACGTACAGAAGTGTACACGTGAAACATAAGTCCTCGTAGGACTGCTGTAGGATGACCACACAACTACGCTCCAGTTGTATAAATTCCTAATTTCTAAGAGTCAGATTGCACGTGAGAAGCGCACAAGGGTGAGTACTTATTACTTGAACTGCACAAATGGGTCCCTTGTGCAGTCTGCACATTTTGTAAAGTGATAAAAATAAAAAATCCACACGACATGCCTGTTTTTCCGAAACTGGTACCGTGTCCGATACCAGGTTATGGTTACGGTTGGGGTATTTGGTTACGGTTAGGGTACCTGGGTGGTCTGGTACCTGACTGGTACCAGTTTGCAACTTGGTGGTTGGGGAGCCTTGATTTAATTGGATGAGCCAGTCAAAAACGACGAGTTGGGTACAACCGAAGCATCAATTTTTGGTGCAGAGGGCTCCTACCCAAGCTTCAAAATGTGATGACTAGGGAGTGAGAATGGGTTGCACCTTTACATATTAAGTCTTCACTACAACCTGTTGCCCGCAGCATTGCCCATAGGACAAAAATGTGCATGAATATCTTTGCTCTAAGGACTCAATGAGTGGTCTATGATCTTAAAGTTTTGTGCGGGCCACCTTTGCATCCTGTATAGGTTTGCCAATTATTCTCGTATCTATATTGTTAATACTAAGGCGTAAATAATGAAGGCACACCCTCTAAGAAGATGGAACTAGATTCATTTGTTGTTGTTTGACACCAGAACAAACACAAACAAACCTGCGATAACATCTGGATAATATAAACCACATTTAGTTGTGTCATTTCTAAATGAAAGAACCTTAAACAGACACAAAAATGCAACAGCAAGCAGAGCAGAAAGTGTTATCAAATCTCTGGTTCTGGGGCAGCAGGTGTCTCTTTAGGTTGGGTAAAACCAGCGGCAGCTGGTTTTCTAACAAAACAAGCTGAGTAAAACACTTTATTTGGGTTAATTGAAGAAGTTTATCAAATCCTATATTATGCACATTTATTTGGAATAATGCATAGCAGAGATAAACACACAAAGAGCTTATTTAGCCCCATTTGGTATATCAGAAGTCACCATGCATTGCTGGACTGTTCTCAGTCTGGCAGGCAATCAGGTTGCTCACCGAAGCATGCCAGACTGTGATACGAGTCCTTTATATTACATACACATTAACTTACAAATAAAACTGTGTGTTTAAAAGACAAAAGGAAAGATGTGCTTATACTCACAAAAACATGCTGTTCAGTGCACACATGTTTGTACAGATCACCATGATTGTGTGCATTATTAAAATCACATTTGTGGGTAGGGAATAATGTTAAGTGTTTGGAAAGGAACATCAAGCAGTTGGAAAGGCGAATAGTGCCAGATGAAGACTATCAAGAAACCTCAATGAAAATCTGCACCCTCTTGTTTTTAGAGAATTACTTTATTCTGATTGTAAATTACTTTCTATGCCTGATGGAGGAGTTTTTGTATTTCTTGACAACAGTGGTGGAGTTTGTACATTTTAAACAGGGGGGCAAAAGGGGGGCAAAAGACTTTGGCAGGGTGGCAAATGAGAAAGTAAAGTGGAAGGATAATATAAAATAAAAAATACATTTTTCAAACAGTTTTATTGTAAATATCAAAAGAAATCTTTATTTTAGTTGGGGTTATATTACTATTTTAAAGCAGTGGCAAGAAATAAATAAATAAAAAGTAGAAATTTTAGAAAGACAAATATGCACCTCTAACAACAAAATATTGTTAAATATTAAAAAAAACGGTCTAATCAGCTTGAAGAAGCTTGTACTATGTTTACTTAAACTCTGTCAAAAATGATACAAATGATTCGAAAATTGGAGGGAACAAAGCTTATCAACAAAGATTCTGAGAGAGGCAGCTGCCCCCATTTTCCTCCAATAGCTCCACCCCTGCTTGAGCTTTTTCTAAAAGGATTTATATAATCTGATAAAGAGTAACCCCACTGAATGACCACATTACACGCTTTCCCAACAAGTATCTCTGATCATAGGCTTTGAAAAATCCCAATCACACAATGTACGTCCCAGTGTGGTCTTACACCTTGTATGTCAGCTTTGCCACCATCAATGTGTGATACTGTTTGTGTGTGAGTAAACAGAACTTTGGATGTGAAGCGCTTAGTGTATTCATGAAGGCAGAAAAGTGCTAAACAAAAACATGTTTTTTACCATTAACTTTGGTTTACCTGTATGGAAATGGTGCAGAGCTCTCTTTTCCTGAAGGATCCCAGAGTGGGGTTTTTACCAGTTTCTATGGTCTGAACCTGTCCTCTAAAAACCTTACAGCAGAAGTGTTCAGGACATGTCTCACAAAGACACGACTTAAAGGCAGATCCAGGAAACAACCCAGGGTATTACCTTGGATAAACTGCTGAGAGTGGTAGGGAAGAGATGATCTTGTAGCAAAGCTTCCAGGACTTTTTCCACTATTACTAGCAATCTAAAGATTGTCATGCTTGCTATCTTTTTCAGTTTGCACTCAGAACTGCTCGTCTTTTAAAATAATTCTCATCTTTTTTTTAAAAAGTACTGTTTTGCGATTTTATTCGTCTAGGCTAATACTGATCACACCAACATGTTTGCTCCTTATTTTGATAATATTTCCATCCCCACTACCTTAAACCTCAACAAATATGTGTTTCTCATCACTCTTCTTGACTAAGTAGATAATGAGAGAAAACAGATGAGGAAAAACAAAAGGAGACTGAAACTTTGTCTAAAATAAACAACACAGGCCCAACCTGAAGATGGTTGGAGCTGACCACCCTCTGATGCTGATTGCCTTATGGGGAACCACCTAATCAGAATACTGAAAGAAATTCCACAAAATAGACCTCCCAAGCTCAGCCTCAAATAAAAAAAAAAAAAAAGAAAAAAAAAACATTACAAAACAGCCAACTACAATCGACTGAGTGGCAAGTGAAAAGGAGCAAAAACAACTGAGTGATCACCAATCACAATTCTCACGCTTTCCAGACTGGTAAACAATTAAAGTTATCACAAACACCACAAGAGAAAACCACTTCACAATATCCGAACTTGCAAACAACTCAACACTTGACACACACAATTCCTCACAACAACGATCTCGCATTGACGCATCGTTATTAACAACCTCCAAATCGTATCTCACCAATCAACCCCCACCTGCACATGCAATTTCTAGCCTTACTACTCTCTTCAGACTTATGCACAGTCACTGATGAGCTGCACCAGGGCCAGACGCCTGCACGGTTGACTCAGAGGAAAGGGGGTGGAGTTTAATAGGTCTAATTTTTGTTTTCAAATTTAAAGGCTTTAAAGAAGATTAGACAGGACTTTGCCCAATGAATTCCATGTAAACTGTTTCAATTAATGTAACTTTTCTTTTGGTAGCACCATTGTTGAGACTCAACTATATGGCATCAGTTGTGATCCATCAACCTTTAAAGATTAGTAAAAATATGAGAGTATTGTGCCATTTTGATTTGATCAGTCTGATCCAACTAAGCAATATCACCAAATCCTCAGCAAGTGTTGTGTTTAAACCATTGGCTGTAATATGACAACTGGAATGAGTAATCACTCCCCCCCTCGTGCTCCAAAGAGGAAATACCAGCTGATTCCAAGAAGCCAAAATCCTATAGGTTTCTAAATAAACAGCTATTACTCAAGAAATATCTTTGTCAGAATCATTGTTTTTGCTCTGATATGTTTGTTAACATGTTCTTTCTGATCACGTTTTTTTGATATCTTTTTTTCTGTAGTTCAAGTTGCTTAAGTGATAAAATGACCATCAGATGTCTCAATAAAAAGTATGTGTTCTCATGTCAAACGTTCAAAATCTTTGACAGATTTTTATTAAATCAATATATACCCATAGAGATTTAAATTCGCAACTGCATGTTCAAACTCAAATTTCATCCAACCGCAAAATAAATCTGCTTAAAAAATTTAGGTTTGCAAATGTGCGTCAGGCCTCAGCCGTCTGCCTCCGACCACTAGAGGGAGACCTCTCCTGAATATTGATTCCTCATGTCTCCACCAGCTGTGTCTCATCTTGTCATCAGCCTCACTATACTTATATGCCCTCTTTGGACTTGGTCCTTTGCAAAGTATTATTTTGTTCATCTGACAATTCCAAGCCTTCTTATCTATACTTGACTCCTGGTGTTTTTGACCCTTGCCTGTCTCTTCTACTCCCTGTCTCGTTCCATGCCCTTTGATTCCTTCCTGGTTTTTGACTACGTCTTGTCTCTGCCCTTGCCTCTTTTGTTCGTAATTCAAACCTACCTGCTTGCACATGGATCCACACGCCTCCACATCCTCGTTACAATGTGGAAAAAGGGATCTGTGTGCCCATAAAAAAGATTTGCATTTGTGAAATAAATGCCCGCCACAGACTTTAAGGGGGATTTCAGTGTTAACATGACCAACTACAACTAAATTGTACCGATGTACACATTTTACCCAAAACAAGTGGCAGATAAGTTATAAATGCTCCAGGAAATACTGACAACTCAGAAAAAAAAGAATGGGCATGGTTTTGTTTTTGCATGAGATGTCTTACTTCCCATGTGTTTTTCCTTGATTTAATGTGATAACAGTAGGATATTCTTAATAGCCAGATTTCGTTTTTGAAGCTTAAACTTTGTGAGGCAATGATTGTTGTAACCATTCCTCTGTTGTGAATAAGATGCACTGTGTTTTTTCCCAGTGGAGCACTTTAGCTTCATAAATAATTCAATCCCACACTCACATGCAGGCACTCACAAATGCACACCACCCACTTACAGACATGTTTGTGTAGGGCACATACAAACGCACACATAAAGCACGACCTGCATTGATTTTTGAGCATTTAAAACTCCTTGAGGTAGCTCTTTCCTGGAAGACAGCAAGTGATTGGCGGGGTAAACATAAAGTTCATGTTGGTTAGATTAGAAAAAGGGAAAGATAGCGTTTTTAAAGTTGATGGGTGCTATGTCTTCTGTTTTTATAATTTTAGGTTGCAGACTTGTATGCAGTTCTGTTAATTTTTAAAAGTTCCATCTACCCTAAAGATATTTACAGGAAAAGACCCTATTTTTGTTTTTTATAAAGACATTTCTGACCTCTTGTTGTCTCCTTCACCAGCCACCGATTACAATTTATCATCAACTTCTTTCCAAAATTCCTTTATGCTTCTTCTTTAATTAGTTCTTCCTGTGCTTCGTGCGTCTGTTGTCTTTTAATAACTTTTTTTTCCCTTGGTTTTAGTTAGTCCGTTTTTCATCTCCCATTCTTTGGTTTGGATTCAATTTGTCTTCTTCTTAGACATTCCTCACTGACTTTCTGCCTTTCAAGCCTTATCAGAAGTATTCACAGCTTTATGGCAGCTGCGTAACAGATATGCCATCACATTTATCTAACAGAATGTTTTTGTATAGATGAGCTTGCTCAGAAAAGTCTTTAAAGTTGCTTCTGAATGATGAAAATGTACTGCAGCTATCTAACTTCATCTATATTGCATTTTACAAAGAAATTCTCCAGTGTTTTTCAGCACCCATCTGTCTTACAGTGTATCTATCATTTTTGAAATGACTTAGCGGATGTCACTGCAGTGAAAACATATAACGATACATAGAACAATAAAAACATAGAATTAGGATCCCAATGATTTCCTGTTTTGGATTAATGTTGCCTCAAAAATAAGTAAAATATTTTAAAGGAAGCATAACGTTATACTCCTTATATTTTACCACATAAATCAAATCAATTTTTATTTATATAGCACTTTTCATACCTGGTAACTCCTCCGATCCTTTTAACCGATGGAGATGAACATTGGGCATCAGGCTGCGCACAGAAAATGATACAGAAGAGGTGATGGAAATGTCACATACGAGTCTGCAACTAAGGACAAAATACAACCCCCCCCTCCCTGCACTAATGCCCCCAGGTTTCCTTATGCTGTCTTCCCTTTTTAACTCTGACCCTGTTTGGTCTGATAAAGCTGGACCCCTGTTTTCATCCGAATTCTATTTTATTTTGTTGTAAAATGTAGTTCTTTGTAATATCTAGGTGAAAATTGTTAAAAATTCTGAATACATATTCTGAATCAAAATTCTGTTTAATTAATGTGATAATTTTATTATATGATGTAACAAAACTCAGATTCGGATTCAGATTCACTCTGGTGGGAAATTACATGACTGTCAGCTGCTACTTCACATGAACAAAATTATGCAAACTAGTGATTTAAACTAATTTTTTACCAGATTTGCAGATTCTGTAATTTACGCAATCGATTAAAGAAAAAAAAAAAAAAAAAGCACAATTTTTGTTAGTCATGCTACATTCACATCAAGCTCAGAAGCGTGCGTTCGAGCGGCCGCTTCCAATGATAAGTCCATGTAAACGCACATGAGCATATTTCAGTCTTCCACATTCAAAACTGTTGTATTCAGGCATCACTACATCACCATGCAAGCTGTCTTGCCCATTTTCAGGCTCTCGGTACAAAATGCACGGCCAATTAAACGTGCTGAAATGTAAACCAGTTGAACTTTGACCAATCAGAGACTCGAATTAGTGTCCTTTTCAAAGCACAGAAGAACCCACCATTTGAAGATTGATATGATACCAAGTCTTTCATACATCGGAATTGAGCTGTGAAAGAAAAAGCCTGGAGCAAGATATGTGAGATTTACACTGCTTTGATATTACCCAGCAAGCTTCTTCTAACTGTAGGTCAGTGCGCTAGTATTGGGTAGCTACAGACTTGTGTGATACTATAAGCTAAAAGCAAGTTAAAAAATCCACATTCACCATGTTCTTGAACATGCTACACGTGCCTGGTGTCATTTCATGCTAAGGAGCCATTCTCCTTAAACATCCCCCATAAGTCTTAAGCTCTTCCAAAAACTGCATACACTGCTTTTGAATTCAAGCACGTTAGTGGGAATCTTTTTTTTTAAACTATGGGATTTGCAAACCTAAAATGATAACATGTTAAACATTATTTGTGTTGTACATTTAGAAGCATAAAAACAAGCACTGGCTGTGTTGATAATAAAAGGCAGCAGTGTCAGTTGCAGTTGACTCTTGCTCTCTAACACCAGTAAATGTCATCTCAGTATTGCATGTTTGTATATGTGAACAACTGATGCCACAGGCAAACCCAGGACAAACACAAAGTGACTTTTTTTTCAAAGTAAAAGCATTTCGCACTGTTTAGGACAAACAGGATGAAGGAGAATGTCACGACCAAGGTCATCTCATTCTGTTCAAACAGTTGTAGGTTTTTTTTATAAGTTGTAGTGGTGTTGGACTTAATTTGACTTGGAGGAAAACAAAAGAATAATAGAATAATGTTAATTTATTCACCCTCACCCGAAAAGCTTTGTGTCAGTGATGAATTGTAGAGTATTTGTATTTTAATAGTCTTTTATATTTGGCGACTTTTGCTTTGCTATTTAATTGGAAAAATGACTGTACTTTTACTCCAATTAAATTTCTATTCAGCATTTTCATTGCTTCATCTGCAGTTTCATTCATATTCCTTTGTACAAATACAAACTTCAAATGAAAAGATGCATCTTCACTTTAAAACACATCAGAAAAACAATTTTTAAAGCACTCAACAAAAATGCCACTGTGGCAAAAAATATATTAGAAAAGTTTCTGTCTATTTTGTTGTTATGTTCCATTGAAGTATGTTTACAAACATTCTTCATTTTGGAAGTTGAAGAGTAAACCAGTGTTTCAACTTTTTATGGCATATTAGTCTATTCATCTATTTTGAAACTATTTTGTACGATAAATATTAGTGAATTGTGAGTGGGTCCATTAACTGTATATGAGAATTTGACCAAGTGATGTCACCCATTTAAAATGACTTACGTCCGGCTACAACCAAATAAAGCCAACATGGACACCACCATGTTGGAGACAGAAGACATCAGGATGCAGTGATTGGTCTGGCTTGGTCTGAGTCATTGTTTCTATGCGTAATACTCTCACCAATCAGGGGTGAGCTTGTAGGAAATACAGACCCTCAAATGAAATAAAATAAGACTTTCAAATACATGTCAAAAAAGTATCAGAGCAAGAATAGGTATTCTGACAATTTATTGACAGAGTTATAGTTGTTTCTTTTTACTGTAGAAGTTAATGGGATTTTGACTTCTTGGATCCAGCAAGTACTTCCTGTTTGTAATGCAATGGTGGCACTCCAGCTCTCATATAGTCATATAATGGTCAGGTTCAGGAAGGGAGACCTATAAAAAGCTATTATAAACAAGAATACATTTTTCAGAAGACATAATTCATCCTTATTATTATAATAATTATTATTATCCATTTGTTTCGCTTATACCCTTCCTGATGAGTCAGTTATCATCACAAATAGAGTAAAAAATATTCAGTGTGGTCTTTATTTTTAATCATAGCTCTGTCACTAGTGATGGGGTAGCTGTGGTGCAGAGGTAGAATCGTCAATCTCTGATGAAAATAGTACATATCTGATTCCCGCACTGTCCACTCGTGTTTTGAGCAAGACACTGAACCCCACATTGCTCCTGGTGGTTATAGGTTGGTGCCAGTAATCAGTGAAGGCGCCATCAGTGTGTGCATGTGTTTGTGAATGCTACTGTGACTGTATAGCACTTTGGGCTTTCTAAGAACGTAGTAAAGCTTTATATAAGTAAATGCCACTAGACGGTGGTAGTAACCACAGAAAAAAAAATGATTAAAAAATGACAATAAAAAAGGATCTCCATGCTCGGATAATTTTACGTTCTAATCAATCAACCTGGTCTGGCTGCAATCATTTTTTTTACATTTACATTTTCTTTGTCTGAGAATGTTATGCAAGACTAAGCCTCTAAATTTGAGCATTTTAAGTGGGATTAATAGGCTAAATGCAAATTGGATATTACCTAACCATTTAGCCCCAAGAAAAGTAAACTATTTCATTAGAGAGAACAGAGCAAGAGAACAGAAAAGGGCTTAAAAATAAGATAGAAGTGTGCACCGTATTTCCGCACCGCCATGGGTTAAACAGTCCATGTGAAGCTTTTTTGTTGAGTAGTCAGAGGTGACATTTAACACTCAGTGACACTGAGCATCTCTTTCCTTTCTTCTCGTTCTCTCTACACACGGATGAGAGCGCATTCATAAAAGGGGGTGCAGACACTAAAAAAAAAACGTAGATGCTGTCGCAGGTGAGCACATGCTCAGTGAAACATGGTGCACAAAAAAAACTGAAAAAAATAGAGGAAAAAAATCCAGGACACCAACTCTCCAGGTGAGGAGTTGAATGCCTCAGACGTATGACCTTTAAACATTTTTTTTGGTGGTTAGATAAAAAATCCACGGTAGTACAACCTAAATATATATATATATATATTTGTAAATCTTCTTTCTTTTTTGTTCTTTTTCAAATTGTGTCATATGTTTGCCACTTTATTTTCCTCAAGGTGCCAAAAACACTAGACTTGTGCATAATATTGTCGCACGTTCTATGACAGAAGATCACCAGCTAAAGTCACCTCACAGCCATAAATGTACGGAGTCATCATGGAAGGAGCACAATTACCAGACACAAGGAAAGAAGCAGTGGTTTATTGCCTAGGTTTTACACTGCTGTAACAAGTGTGTAACAATTGTTCCAACAGCATTTGTTTATTTGACACAGTGGAGTGAAGGGTAAAATGGAAGCTTGGATCAACCTCAAAACATATGTTTTTTAAAAGTTAAAGATTGCATTTGTGTCACTTTTTTGATTTTCAACCAAAAATATAAATGTGATTCATATAGCTGAGGTCATAAAGAACAACATCACAACAGTTGGCAATCTATCCATCAATCATTTCTCCATTTAGAGACACCTTCTGTTGATCTAACATTATTTCGCTCTTCTGCCCAAATTGACCCTAATATCAGCTGTTAGTTGACTGGCAGACAGCATCTGTTCTTTGATTTGTGGACAGATGGTAGGGGGAGCTCAAAGTCATCATGGTCAGTAGCTGTGCGAGTGTGTGTCTGTGTACAAGCACACATTTTTGTTGCATCATACAGGTCTTCTCACCAACCTCATTGGGAGAATGAGCTTATTTTTGCTTTGTCTGTTTTTTTCATGTTCTTCTTTAAATGGGAACAAGACTTTATTTGATTTTTGTTTCATGCAGTCTGTTGTGTTACCAATTGAACATTTAGATAAACCACTGAAGAAGAGCAGGATTACAAAGAACGTTTTGTATTTTTTATTTGTTCTCCTTAACCTACTCCGAAAAACCTCTCTTTGAAAAAAAAAAAAAAAAAAAAAAAAAAACGAGCATAGAGTGCATGAAAATAAACAAAAAACCTTTCACCTACATTTGAAAGTAGGCATACAAGCTAAATAAAACAAAACTTTGTTGGTCTAAATGTATATAGACTCACATAAAAACCTACAGCATTTGCCTTAACAGTACTTCAGTGTGGATGGCAACAAATCGCAAAGCGGTTAATGGATTCAATTGATGAATCGATTTTTATTCCTACGATCCAACCAGATTGGATTGAAGAAGCAATTTGTTAATCAAATTGACCTGTACTGTTATAAAGTCTTTTCAAAATTAAATACATTGATAATTGATATTGGACAATACCATTTGGACTGAGGCTCGGTAAGTTATTTTACAATAATGTAAAAACAGCCAAGTGCCATCACAGCGTACAACACACACGTGATGGCAGCATAAAAAATGATCAACCGTCATTACAGTCTAATGTGTGGAAACACGTTGAATTTTACAAAGACGTGACCATACAGTGTGGTTTAATGTTCTAAGAATGTTCCACAACAGTGGGCTGAACTTCATGAAACTGAAATGTGAATTCATTTGCCATTAATTCTTGTTTACTTGTTTGTTTGTTCACACATTTAATTTTCTTTTGATCAACTTGAAAGAAATAGAAGGAATCTGGAAAACTTCATTTGCACTGTTCAGCACCCAGGTCTTTATCTCTGAGTCACACTACTTGAAGTTTTGGCTAAAGCTGCCCTGGATCGATTTTTAGGAACCAATACAAGCTATGAAATGTATAGTTATCCACAAACTATAAAATTTATTAAATTGTTGTTCGAATGAGTGGTTACACCCCTACGAAGACGCTGGATTTCGCCTGCTCTGTCTACCAGGAAGATGAAAAACTAGAAGTTGATTGGTAAAGCAGAAGTTACTATTATTGGTTCCTTTTTATATACATATCCTGTTAGCATATGAACCTAATTACTAAATTATAAATTAGCTCAAGGCAACACACAGACATTGGGATTTTCTGTGTCTCTGATTTACCTGTGTTCTTAAAGATACATTAGCCTTATAAGAGCTGCGAAAAACATTACTTCAGTCTATGGTTACCTTCACAATTATCCTTCCTGTGTTGTATCTCTAAGTATCTCCTTAGAAAAAGAAATAATGCAGCTTCAGAGAAGCCATCATGTTGTTTCTAGTATAGAAGAGGGTGATACAGAAATGCACTGGCCAAACACACAATGAAGGAGGTAAAAGGACGGAATAATAAAAGTTGCAGATGACTACACAGATGAATCAGGCAAAGCTGAATCGTACATTTTCCAACATTCAACGTGGTCTGACAGTTCAATCAAGATCAGTTTGTGAAGGTGAAAAGGAAGCAGCTCTCTTTGTAGGCTCAAAACTATTTTTATGTACTTGCATACAAAAAACAACACATGAAAAGATTATCCTTGGCTTTTTGGCAAAATTACACCTCGTTTGTTCGCAAAAGCAACAATAAATTATTTTAATCTCGATGATCATTTAAAAAAAAGAAAAAAACTTTCTTCTGTGTTTTTGTGTGTTTTGAAGATGATTGCAGTGGCACATTAGCAGACATAACCTTTAACGTAAATGCAAAAAGAAATGTCATCTATCATCATTTATTTTGCATCCAGATGGCTTTACATTTGGCAAATCAAGTGCGCCTTTAGCCCATATGTTCTCTGTACAGTCAAATCGCAGCCAAGAAACATGAGGCCAGATGGTGCAATACAGTTCTATTGATGCATCACTTTCTATATCATTAATACATAAACTCATATTAATTCAGTGAGCAACTAGACTGGATCCAACAATATTGCTGAAAGACATACCAGTGATTTCATGTTGTTTTTATGCTTGAGTGATCTTAAGGATTCCAAAATGGAACAGTCCAATGTCAACTCTACAGCAGTGTTGAAGCCTCTTCAAAAGGAACACAGTAAATAATTAAAATACATTTTATATTAGTTTATTTTTCATGAATACATGGAAAACTATGATGTTTCATTTTATAAGTCTATGATTTATGCTTATGCTAAAGTTAGCAATAAAAGTAAATTGGTAGCATTGACCACATTATCTTCTCTTTGCAAAAGGTCATGTTTTGTAGAGTGCCATCACCTCCACTCGGATTCGATTATCCCAGCAGCTGCTTTCAGCAGATCCTCTATCAAGTTAATCAACGTGCACCCTTTGCTCATCTGCTATTAATATAGATGTGCCTGAAGTTTTCAGCAGGATGCGCTTTACTAGGGAGCATTGTGATGGTGAGAAACATGGCATCAGAACTAAGTGAAAGCGTCAGTAGTCAAATTGTTATTCAGAGCCAAGATGGGCTTTCTCTGTGTGAAATCAGAGCTAGATGGAAGGTTTCTCAAGGGGCAGTCCATGGCACTCTAAAACACTTTGATTAAACTGGATCTCTTTTATCCAAAGCACGATCAATCAGACCAAAAATTACCACACCATCAAAAGATCATTACATCAAGCTCTGTTCACCATGAGGGAGAAAAACAACTCCATCACAGAAAGAGAATTTGCTCAATAGAGAATGCAAGACTCAGATAAGCCATACTGTCAAACCAGGGCTGTGTGGTGGTAGTCTCAAAAGCTGATTAGTGGTCCCTAAACCACCTTCCAACAGGGAAAAGTAGACCAATCACAGGGCCAAGTGTTTCACCTTGATGAAAAGAGACCTTTAAAAGTCTGTTATTTTATTTGAATGGATAATGGTTTCTTAGCTGCCGCTTAGCTTTATTCCAGTTTTAGATTAAAATAATGCTTTTTTTTTCCGGCAACTTTTGTCTCCATATTTTTTAAAATGCAACACCTTTCAAAAACAAGTGATAATGATGCAGTTTTGCATCATCCATTTGAAAAACAATGTTACTGTCTCATGTTTTGAAGATGGAGGATGACTTCCACTCACAACTGTATACTGCAGCAATTTTCTTCCAGTGTTGATAAATGATTGCAGAATTGTTTCTCTGGATTTTATGGAAAACTTCTGCTGCATATAACTTTTTAAAATTTTAGCTCTAATATAAATTCAGTGGACTCCTCAAAATAATGCTCATTAGTTCCTAATGTCTCCTACTGTATCATTTTAGAAGATTTAGTGGTTTTAAACTAAAAAAACTAAATTAAAATCTTGATAATCCATCTGAAACCACAATACCCATTCTGGCTTGGCTGTAAAGTGGTTCAGTGGTTAGTCAGGGCCCAGTTCAAATCCCGGCTGGTACCTTCCATGCTTTCCCTGTGCATGTTTTCTTCTAGCACTTCGACTTCCTCCTACACTCCAAAAACATGCTTCATAGGTTGATTGATGACTTTAAAGCCATGTTTCCACTTAGCTGTCCAGTCCGTTATTTTGAGCATTTCCATTCTAAAATGGGCCAATTAAGTTAGATCAAACTGTGCCATTTTTGGGCCCCCATTGGTTTTAGGTCCATAGAAAAATGGAATGAACTAGTTAGCGTGGGGCTATACTGTTGAAACCTGTTGATTGGTCATTACAACAAAAGCAAGTGCCAAGAAAGCAGCTATATTCCTCTTTTTTGCTACCTTTTGCTACCTGCTGCTCTTAAACAATATTAAAATGCTTTGTATATGCAAAGTACCAAAAGGCAAGGAGAAAAAAAACTATAGCTGGTGGATAATCTCCATTGCTATTGTTAGCCTCACTCTGCATGTGTCACGGCGGTCCAATTTTGAGTCGAAACACTACCCTGATTAGCCTGGACCATTCTAAACAATGTATGATAAATCTGTATTATTTGGATTTTAAAATTACTCTAAAAAAACTTCTTCAAACTCAGTGTATGGTTAAATTATGGTTCCAACAAAATGATAAAAAGAAAAAGCAGTTAGGAAAATAAAAATAAATATATGATATCTTTAACATATCAGATCATACCTTATTGCTCAGTGGAAACAAGGCTTAAGAGACCCCTAGGTGCGCATGTTCTTATGTTTGGCCGCGCAACAGGCTGGTGATCTGTTCACGGAGTACTCCACCTTCACCCAACAGTAGCCAGGACAGGCTCCAACAACCCCATGACCCAGAAAGAGATAGAGCAGGTAAAGAAAATGGATGGATCGGCTTGACTGGATGCTCAAAATGACACTGAGATAACTAGTTGAATCCAATCTGCTGTACAGTGAGGCAGAAAAGCCTTCACAATGAAGCTGTATCGTTAATCTTTTTAATGCCCATAAAAACCTGACAGGGTGCATGTGTTAGTTTGGTTAACACTTCCCATTGATGTTTGGACAGGTAAAATGAGATATATAAAAAATGTTGCTGCAAAAAGAGTGTTAGCAAATTATATTGTGGTACAGTACAAGTGCAGGAGCTTGATAGATGGATTGGCGGGTGTAGATACGAGATCCAGAGGGATAGACGAATACAGTCTGAAGACAGAGGATAGAAGGGGATGATGTAGATGGTCCATGATAGTTAAAGACTGACAGCACACGTGGTTTTCTATGATTGAAATCTAAGTGTGTGCGTGAGAAAGAGATAGGGATCGCCTATCAAAAGGATGCAGACAGAAGGAATAAAGTTATGGGGACATGAAGAAGAAAGTGTGTGTGTGTGTGTGTGTGTGTGTGTGGGTGGGGGGTAAGGCCAGAAAAACCATTAAGAAAAAAATCAATCAGCAGAGAGAGATGGCGTGAGCGAGAAATGTGGAGTAAAATGCAGAAAGTAAGATCTTCCAGAAAGCCACAGCAAGCCAAAAAAGGATAGAGACAGAATCCACAGATGACTACGATATTGATGATGGCACGGTGGGGAAGAAGGCATGAATGGATGGGTGAAAGAGAGGCGAGATAAGGAGGCTAAGAACAAGTGATCAAAGCACCCCAGGCCATAAGGGGAAGAAGGAGCTTGAGAGAAGAAGATGGGGGAGATTTAGGAGGAGGGGAGAGTGAAGAAGCAAACTGAGAGGGTGTGATGACGGAGAAGTAGACAGAAAATAATGGTGGGGAAGAGATAAGAGACAGAAAATGATAATTATTGAGGGGTGGGTAGAAGAAAAAAACATGGCTGTTTTACTGTTAAAAACCATGAAAAATAAACTCGGTGTAAAAAAAAGACAGAAAGTGAAGAAGCTGTAGAAATGTGAAGAAAAGTGAGGTGGCATTCCAACAACAGCCAGAGAAAAAGCAAAGGACACAAAGTCAGAGAAAAGGCCAGCACCAATTCACTGGCGTAATAAAAAATGAAGACAGCATGCCAACTCTACTTTTCTCCTACCTTGCTTTTCACATGCTCAGGCTAAAACATACAACACCCTAGACACGTGCTTTCACTCCTTGTGTAGGTTGGTGCATCATAGCAGAACTTAAGCCTTTAAAGAAAAAAAAGGAGACGATATAAAGCACCCACAACTGACAAATTTGTATTTCTTTTTCCTAATGTCTATTTTTAATTTGGAACATGTTGCACAGGTGGGCATGTTTGAAGAAAAATAGGAAGCACCAGGGTAGAATAGCATAAACTGTGTGCAAGGTGAACAATTGAAGTTTTTTACTGCAGTACAATTTGGCAAACACGCATTCATAACACTCAAGTTTTGTTCAAATGCTTCTAATTTAATATGCTTTTAGCATATGGTGTTCACACTAGACTGTTGCTACCCGATACTAGAACATGTCTGCCACATGTCACATGTCTATGCGTGAACATAAAAGTTTTGAAACCCGAAACATGCATATAGATATGCATAACGTTTGCTACCATAAATGTGCCTTAACTGTATTACTGTATTTTTTAGCGCTGGAGCTTTGGCTCTAGTGTCGACATTCTTTCAATTATTGTAACTCTTCAACCATTTACGCAATAAACGTAATTCCAGCAGATTCTGGAGTGGAGAAAACCAGCTTTACAATGAGATGCAACACTACAATAGTGGTGTGATAACCAGCCATGTAAATCAGCTGATTCTGTCCTGGGGAAAAGTGTCTTTGCTCTGTTATGCAACACTTTTATGGTACTGTTGCCTATTGGCGCAAAGCCGATTTGAAAAGTCTCCCTGTCAGAATCAGCTGATTCACATTGTGTGGTTATGGTTGGTCAAAGAACTTGTTATTTTGGTGTCACTTCTCCAATATTAAGGGGAAACAAAAGCGAGTGATTAAAGGGAAGATTTGACAAAAGTTTTCTCTGTAGAAAATATAAAATAGGTGGAGGAAAAAAACTGAAGCACAATGCCAAAAAAAAAAAAAAATGCACAAGAGTTTGCAAAACGTGTAGCAAATTTTTCTTCTCTTTTTTAACTTTATAACATACATTCTACCTAGATCTAGACATCAGTGCACCTGAGGGAATTTCACTTGCCTGTCAACTGACAGTGGCTCATGAAAAGCCTGGAGGGTTGGTAGAGATGTGTGTGGGCATGCATGCGTACACTTCTCTGTGTGTGTTTGAAGGTACAGGTCTGCATCCACTGAGGCTCACAGATGTCCTGCTGTTGTCATGATAAACCAGTGGCAGCTGCCACCCTGCAAGGAGCGCTTCCTCCTACAGACAAACGCAGATTAATGCTTCATTGCACCTGCAAATTTGATGGGGTCTCAACAGGTCTTGGCTCGGGGTGTTGGGTCATTTACACCAACCTCCTTGGCTGTCTAGCAGAGGAAAGACATGTGTGTTTGAGAAACTGAAAGGTCTGTCTGTCTCCCTGCCTCCCTTCCTTTAAAACAAACTTCTGTACTTGTCAGTCATCAGCTGCAGTTTGGGACACATTAACATTTTAACTCTGCATGCTGCCTTTTCACTATGACAAAACATTTAAAAATGTGTACTAACCTTAACTTCATTTTCTGGCTTATTGATGTTAAATTGTTTCCCATTATAATTATTTTTTTTAAATCCACGTTTTGTTTCATTTTCTTGTTGCTCTCTATTCAACTTGTAATAACCCAATCCAGGTTCTTGTGTTTGCTTAGATCAATTTGTGTTTTAAATCATTTGTTGCTAGAACTGCTTCCTAGACAAGTCTGTCATTTGTAGGTGCACCCCTTTTTTTACATTTTGCTTGAATAAATCTTGAATGAGCATGTGCATGTACACCTGACAGTGCTCGTTTTTACATTTCTAAAGGATGTCTTTTCCATCACATCAGTGAGTGCAGCCTAAGGATGACAAACACCTGCTGCATCTAAGCCTTTTTTTTCTTCAAATCTTGATGATAATGATATGTGATGGGTTGTAGAGTTCCATAAATCGCGGGTCGTCCGATGCTGCACTTACTGTTGAGGAGGAAAATAAATGCCTGCTCTGAGACTGTGCGATTTTTCTTTTTTTATGTATAACTTTAAACTATGCAGGTATAAAGATTATACCATGTTTACAGTTGGACTCTCAGAAAAAAAGGTTCAACATTGTATCTTTAATCACTGGGATATTGGCCCGAAATATTCTTTTAATAACGCAAAAAATTGACAAATGACAAAACATATATATGTGGTAAAAGATAAATTTACAAAAATGATCATAATATACTTTAGAAACAATACTTTGCCCACAGCCAATCGTCCCAGAGATACATCAAGGTCCAATGTTGGATTTTCTTTTTCTAAGTGAGTGAATATGTATAAATTATATGTGTATAATTTATGCTATGTACACAGCGCAATCCATGTGTCTTTATCTGTTATACAGAGCTATCAGTTACATGATGGTATCCATCAGATGTGATGAACAATTTTAAAATGTAGTCAAAAACCATCATCACATCTGTTAAATTTGCTTTGAAACAAGTGGAAATTTAAATGACAGACTGACAACAAACCATCTAATTGGAAACCAATAAAAATCCAGAGTTCCTAGGTGGTGATTGGAGGAGACCAGAGCGGATTACAGGGACAGAGGACAGCTGAGTGTGATGGGGAACTGCAGCATACTTTCCAAACTCTACCCAAATTCTACGTGGCTCAAAGAAAATAGTCATTCTGCAAACTGCACTGGCTAAGAGTACAGAGCTGACAGTCCATTACTGTGGAGACTGCTCAGATTTATCCTCCATGTGCTACTTTTTCTTACTTATCCCATCTTTAAAGTGTGGTGTCAGAGCTCCATATTTTCACAATATGGTTTGCTAATATGACAGTTTGTGGAAAATCATCCATTCTAACAATCAAGCCACAAAATAACACTCAGAATCAGAGGAAAACCAATGTACTAAAAAATTGTATTTTAAAATGTATTTATATATATAAATATACCTCCTATAGGGAGAGAGTTGGGGAATTGGGCTGGCCGACTTAAAAATCTCATAGATTAAGGTGTGAATTAAGTGTGATTAAGGCTAATATGCCTTAATCCGCTAGAACAAATTTCATAATTGACATATTCAATTTAAACTGAACGCTAAAAAAAGACAAATGTTCCCAAAAGAAGGCTTATTTTTTCAAAAGTCCGCCCCCTCGGTCCCTCCTCCTCTCCCTAACCCAGGTTTTCTATTTGTCACTCTGATTTGATTGACAGCTGAGGACACATGTGGGGGCACTGTGAGGGGCGGCAGTGGGGTGGTGACCAGTCCCGGTTACCCCGGCAACTATGGTAACCAAGCCGACTGTACTTGGATCCTATTGGCCGAACCTGGAGACACCATCTCTGTCATCTTTACAGACTTCCAGACTGAGGAAAAGTATGACTACCTTGAAGTGGAGGGGTCTGAACCACCGACGATTATGTGAGTCATTTTCCTGCATGTATTTTTGTTTTTTGAAATATTTAGGGTTCGTATTTTTACTTATTTATCCAAAAATTCCATTGTTCTGTCTCAGAAGGAAGGGGATTAAAGCTGATATACACCATTAAATGCTGGGCAGCTGGCCACCTTCTGCTGCAGTAATCAAAGTGTTGGGAGTCTAACCAAGGTTTATTAATAATGTATTCAAATTAGAGTGGACTTTTTTTTAAAAACATGGGGACTATTATGTTGGCTCTTAACTTAAAGTTAACTTCTAACTTAAAATGTGATGTGATTGTATAAAAATAGTACAAGGTTGAGTTGTAACTATACTTTTCATGCTTAAAAAAAAAAGAGTACTATCCTTGGTTTTGGTTCACTTAACATCTTAGGTAAATGTTCTGTTTAACAGCAGAATTAACTCATTACCTTTTGTTGGACTCTTTACCACTCTCCCTATGTAATCATAGATGGTTGAATCATAACAGCGTTTTATTGCTCTGGCTGCTTATCGATTGGGAGTAAATTAGGCTATTGATCAACCATTGTTGTTGCTGTAACCAATTGAATGTAATCATGGTTCGAGATATGTGTGCGTGCAAGTCAATTGATCTATTGATAACTGCTTTCAGACAAATGTGCCTGTACAGGTGCAGACCATCATGTTTCTGAGTGACCTCTGCCGTTGTGTGTTTTCCTCTGTTTACTTGAAATAGAAAAAAAAAAGTGTGATATTTTGAAAAAAAGCAGTAAGTTAAGAAGCATCTTTTACTTTTTAAAATGTTTGAACTGAATGTGCTCAGTTAATTACATTTCACAGCCATCACAAACACTAAACTACTGTACATCTTCATATATATTTGATGCTCAACGTGTGGCCAAAAATATGTTCCCTAAGCAAGCCTCCTCGGTCGTGTGTAGTGGGAGCTTGCAGCTAATGTTTTTTGCCTGATTGTTACATGGAGCTAGCAGCTAATGTTTTTTTGCCTGATTGTTACATGGAGCTAGCAGCTAATTTCTTAGCCTGATTGCGACATGGAGCTAGCAGCAAATGTTTTTAGCTTGATTGCGACATGGAGCTAGCAGCTAATGTTCTTAGCCTGATTGCAGCATGGAGCTAGCAGCTAATGTTTTTAGCTTGATTGCGACATGGAGCTAGCAGCTAATGTTTTTAGCTTGATTGCGACATAGAGCTAGCAGCTACTGTTCTTAGCCTGATTGCGACATGGAGCTAGCAGCTAATGCTTTTAGCTTGATTGCGACGTGGAGCCAGCAGCTAATGTTTTTAGCTTGATTGTGACATGGAGCTAGCAGCTAATGTTTCTAGCTTGATTGCGACGTGGAGCCAGCAGCTAATGTTTTTAGCTTGATTGTGACATGGAGCTAGCAGCTAATGTTTTTAGCTTGATTGCGACATGGAGCTAGCAGCTAATGTTCTTAACCTGATTGCAGCATGGAGCTAGCAGCTAATGTTTTTAGCTTGATTGCGACATGGAGCTAGCAGCTAATGTTCTTAGCCTGATTGCGACATGGAGCTAGCAGTGTATGTTCTAAGTCTGATTGCGACATGGAGCTAGCAGCTATTGTGTTTTAGCTTGATTGCGACATGGAGCTAGCAGCTAATGTGTTTTAGCTTGATTGCTTGATGTTTAAAGATCAGGTTTATTTATTTTGAAGAGATCTACAAAAACATCGGGGATTACGTCCATGTTTGGGTTCATGAAAACATTTAGTCTCCTGGTTGCTCCAGTGAGCTTTTTCTCCTGCTGCTGTATCTGATTGACAGCCAGTTCTGCTGTGTTTCCGTCTCTCTCTGACTGAGTTCAAATCCTTACTGTCACTTTACTTACTTATTTTTCCCTCTCTATTAACACGAAAGAGAAAAATAAAAACAAGAATAAAATGAGGGGACTTTTTTTTTATTATTGTCTCAATGGAGGCCGGAGCAGACTGCTTTCCCTTCCAGCACTGGCCCTATGTGTGGCCGCGAGCTCCTCTCCGGCATAGTGAGCATGTCCACTACAGCTCCATAGGTAATACGTCAGACTCTCTAGAGTGTACCCTCCTTGCCCAACAGTAACTGGGACGGGCTCTGGAAACCCCACTGCCCAAAATGGGATACAGCGGGTTAAAAAAGAACTATGGATTGACCCACCATTTTGGATGTATCTCCCTGCTATCACTGAAAACGTCACATGTTAGAAGTCGAGTCCCTGATTGTTTAAGAAGACGCAGCAACTTCCCCAGAGTTCAGATTTTTATTTTATACTCTGGCCAGCTGCGGCGGCTGCTCAATTCACCCCACACAACCTCAATTCGCGTCTAAACCATTCATTTTACGTTCAAGTTGGCCACCCCTGCCATGCAAATCGTGTTCAGTCTGAGTGCACCTTTATTAAGCGAAGACTGAAAGGCGCCCATGTCTCCAGGAAAATGATTCTCATGAAAGCAAAAAGGATTTTTGATATTGTGACTGATGATGTTTCAAAGAGGAAAAAAACGTTCACAGCCAGTGGTAATCAAAACACAATAGAATGTTCTCATCATGCATTTCTTAACCAAATGTCACAGCAGAACCATTAGCCATCCCCATTCTGTCTGTGACGCCTGTCTCTAATAAACGCCCCACCAGATCTCTTGAAAGATGTACAGTATGCAAACAGTATATAAGATGACAAAAAGTTTAGTGAATACAAGTTTTTGAAAGACCCATTTTTTGTTACTTAAATACAACATTTTAAAATACAATAAAAATACAATACAAAAGTCCCTCTGTGTCTTTATACAATATTAATATTTAACACCATGGAGGAAGTCTATACTGATAATTGATTAAAAAAAATAGATAAGAATAATTTGATGCACATTTTCTATTTAATATCAATATTTTGACTGACACGTCAGTACTACATTAGCATGGCATTACAACATTGCAATGTAGTGTTTATTGAAGATAAACTTAATTAAACACAGATAGAGAGGAAAGTAAGTGATTAAGTAACTGATTTATTATTAGTGATTACCACAATGTTTGCTTTAGCTCTGTAAAATTCTCATACAATTTATTTATTTTTGTTAGAAAGTTGAGCTTTATGGATAGCAAAAATAAAACTGTTGAAAATCTCCTCATGTCAGGAGTTGTGGTTGAAGAGTACTCAAAGGAAGCAGGAAAAGAGCACACTGGAACCCCTTAGACACACATCAGAGTGTCCCTGGTTTCAACATTATTAGAGACACAAAGAAGAGGAGCGTCCCTGCAGAACACGCAAGTAGAGGAGTGTCTCTGGTGACTTCCTCGTAATAGGGAGACATGATGAGCAGAATCTGCTCATTTTTTTACACAAATTCACAGTACAATTTTTGTCCAAGTTTATATGCACATTGCTCAGTATTTGCAAAATACTCCAGTAACATATGTTTTCCAATGTGTTGTACTGTCATTTTCGTTATCATATAGTCATTATTTAGTTTGTCAACCTCTCACAGCAAATCGTCCTTCTCTATCTAACCCTTTCCTCTACATCCTTCTCTTTCACGCCCGCTGGCGTCATGTCCTCCTCGACTACATCCATGAACCTTCTCCTGTGTCTTCTTTTAGAGTTCCACATGATCCTTTTACAACACACTTACTCTTCCTTTTCTCGTTTCCACACCATTTCTATTTGACTTCCTTGCATTTACATCCAAGAAATTAAATATAAGTTGCCCCTTTGAAGCTATGCTCACAATGCCCCTGGCTATGATCAATGATCTATGTAAACGAGTGCAAACTCTCTAGTTCACGCACAGCCATCAAAGTTTTTATGACCATTTTCAAGCTCTACGTACAATGTGTGGCGATTGAATGAGCTTTGCCAGTTAAACCAGGTCAAAGTTTAACCAATCAGGAACTCAGATTTGGTAGGGGCGTATGAGCTTTGATATCTGGGCAACCCAGACATGGTGATGAACCTGATGCACAAATAGTGCTTTGCTACAATCCTTATATCTTCATTCCTTTTTTTTCTTGAGTAAACCTCTACCTCTCAATACTGTAAGTCCCCTCACCTTCTACATACTCTCACTTCAGATGACAATGTCATCTTCAAACATCATGGTCCACAAATGTTCCTGTCTTATCTCATCTGTCAGTCTGTCCATCACTATAGCAAACAAAAAGGGGGTCAAAGATATTCGTTGGTGTAGTCTCATCCCCTTGAACTTGTCTGTCATACCTACATCTTAACTCAACACTGACTTGCAGATCTTGCTATTCATGTCCTTCACAACTTGAAGACACGACTCTGCCACTCCAAACTTCCTCAAAAAATCTAGTTTTTCTATTCTAAATCTAAAATATTCTGGGCCTCTTCTCCAGAAGCGCCCCTAAAGCAAATATGGCATCTGTTGGATTCTTTCTCTGTCTGAAACCATTCTATCGCTCAAAAATCTGTACTTCTGACCTCAGCCTATCGTTTCCTACTCTTACCCATAACTTCACTGTGTGACTTAGTTTCCATAACTCTGTGTCTCTCCCTTATTCTTAAAAACAGCCACCAGTAAGCTTCTTACCCATTGCTCAGGCATTCTCTCCATCTCCAAGTTCTTGTTTAACAGCCCAGTAAGAAGCTCTGCTGCTACTTCTTCTAAACTCTCCCATATTTCCTCCTTATTTCCACTCCTCATTCTACAATGCTTTCCTCACTTCATCAGTGCTGATCTTTGCTGCTTCCTTCCCCTCAACAGCCACATCTTCTACTCTGTCCTCTCCAACCTTTTTTCTCATTCATCGGCTCTTCAAAGTAGTCCTTCCATCTTTCCATCACAGTTGTGGCAACTGTCAGCACCTTTCCATCCTTCTTTCTTTAACCTGCTGCACATCCTTTCCATATTTGTCTTTCTGCCTTGACAACTTGCACAGATCTACCTTTCCTTCCTTAGTATCCAACCTGTCATAAAGTCCTAATGCACCCTTCCTTTGGCCTTTTTCCACCTCTTTACCTTGTGCTGCATCTCCCTATTCACCTGTCTGCTGCCTGAAGTCCTCCTTGTGTCTCCATTTTTCTTAGTCAACCTTTTACTCTAAATTTATTAATCCACCACCTCATTGAAGATGACATGAAGTACCATTCTTGATCATTCTGGCCTAGTCATTTAGAAGAACCTCCTGATCTACCAAAGCTTATTTCAATTCTCTCTCTAAATCCTCATAGCCTTCCTAACTTTTTTAACTCCTGCCTCTTGGTCCTCTAATCTACCTTTGTCCTACATACAGTATCTTCTTCAACACTAGAGTTGTCTCTTACTCCACCATCCCATCCCATAATCATCTTTTGAGCACTTGTAGGCTACCCTTTGTTTTCATTTTTTTGTAAAGATGTATTCACCACTGCAACTTTTCATACTATTAGTGAAATCCATCAACACCTGCACTTCTGCATTCCTTTTCTAATCAAACCCATCACCTCTTTATTACCTGAGTTTGTCAGTCAAAGTCTGTCCCTATCAGTGTTCTTTCCACCCTAGGATGCCATGATCACATGATACATCTACCTTCAAAATTACTTGTTCTCTTTGTGTTTATATCCTACCCGGGCACCATTACCACTGACAACCTTCAACATCAAACTTTCAACTTCTAGCTACAGACTCATCACCCTATCTTATTACCATATCTGAGTCTCTTCACCTCCGAAACATTGAGCAGTCTCTGAAGGAGCAGTCCTTTTGAACCTAGTTCCAAACTTTCCGTTCTTTCTTCTTTCAATTATGTCAACCACCATTTTTTTCTTGTCAAAGTTCATACAGTGAAAGTTCCCACAATAAGTCCTACTCTCATACACCGTGTGTATGTACATGTCTCTCTTCCTTCAAACAGGCCTCCCCCCCATCTCCAACTTCAACCAACAGTTATCCAATTTCCACAAGCACTTTTAAGTTAATAACCCTAATGGTTGTCTCTGTTGACCAGGTCCATTGCCAAACACATATCAAAGTTTTGTTTGTACTTTCTATTATTGATTTAGCTTGCGTTTTATGCTGGATGCCCTTGCTGACACGATCCTTTGCAGAAATTTAGAGTTAGTACCAATGCATGATAATCACAGGATTTTGTCCCGTAGTGGCTGCATACATTTCTCACTGCTCTCTAGTTTTGAAAAAAAAAGATAATATTGAGAAAAAGAAACATCTGAAGTAATTAAAGTTAATTTAACGACAGTAAATGTCATTTTTAAATGTAATTTTTAAAAGTGTGAATTTATATTGCACGAGAATGTTTACATTGTAAACACAGGACACATCTACAAAGCACTGATATGAACTAAACTCTCTTTGTTTTATGCTAAAAACTTTTGATATGTGTACATCAACATTCTCCAATTACTGACATTTACAAAAAGTTTATAAATCAATGTTATGCATTAGGAATATGTTGCTAAGATACATTTTTATCCTATCTAATATGCGGGATTCACTTCAACATAAGTTATCAACCTTCTACTACAGTTGTTTTTTTTAGGATGAAACAGCCAATCAGTGTTTGGAGTGAGTCCAGTTTTCCAGCAATAAAATCCAACTACTTCAGAATCATAAATCAAAACTTACTTGTTCTATGTTGTGCCAAAACTGCAATGTTCTTTTGCTTGGCTCGCCTCATGTTCTGTTATCTCTAATTCTAAATCCAAATACTAAATATAGCACGTTTGTGTGGGAATTTGAATGAGGAGTCTTCCCTTTTCCATCATTAGCAATTGTTTGAGAGATGGGAAAAAACAAACAAAAAAAAAACGAGTGACCCAAGACAAAAGGAAGTGTGTGCATGTTTATGCGTGTGTGAGTGATGTTATGCTTGCTGAGTGCTAATCAATGCTGCTGGCAGAGGGGATGCTAGGATACTGGCACCATCCCGCATCAGAAATGGAGTGGTGACCTTGAACAAAAGTGTGCAACTTTTCTGATTCTTTCTCTTGGAGGAGAAACAAGCACACTTGTTCAAACACACTTCAAAGATCTCATTTTAAAACTTGCTTTAAAGAATTAGGCTTGAGCCATTTTTGCAGGATATGATGACATGAAACTCTTTTTAAAAACTCAGAAAATAAGGGAACAAACAAGTCTGACAGCTTTTGTAATATATTCAGCAAAGCCCTGATGATGCAAGGGACACAATGTTGCATTAGCATAAGCAGCAGTAGATTTGCTCATTCATTGAGTGGACTTCCATCAAAAATTGTTGATTTGCGCTGCAGACATGCTAAAAAATGTATAGAGTATTTCTTGCTCAGATTCTGAGTCTAAAAGCCCTAAACTAGTGCAAATAGAATCAGGGACAAAAAGAACTCATACCAGCAATCTCATTTATTCATTTTTAAACACATAAACCTTGTGTTTTACACTCTTCTTGATTTTTGAGTCTAATGGAAAGAACAACCATCACCTGAATTTAAACAATTTTCAAGTTGTGCTGATAGCAGCGCTTAGCTTTTGCAACCCGAGGCTCTGTTGGTACATGTGGCTTTTTAACCTCTCCATTGTGGCTCTTTGGTCAAGAAAAAACAAAACGTTTGCAATTAAAATGTTACATTATTTGTTGGATTATAAGGCTTATTAAGCGATGCAAAAAGTCAGGAAGGTCAAACTTTATTTAACTCATTCACAGACAGTTAAAGTATAGTTTGTATCACTCTGAGACTCCTGACTACAGTAGTCATAATGCTCCAATAATTCATGTAAGAGTGCAGAGATAAACCAAAGTCTTACAAAAATATGTTTGATAGATTTTGGACCATAAAATCAAATGGAGGTCAGTGAGCAGAGCCAGAAATTATAAAGTACATAAGGTACATAAGGTACAAGGTACATAAATACTGGGGATGTAACGATTAATCTATCAATTAATAAATCAACTACGATATTCCTACGATCAAACCAGATCAATCGATCTGAGGCAGAATCGAATGGACTAATACCACTAAAAACTGTTATTGTTTAGTGCGTATATATTTTAAAACATCATGATAATAAATATCACTGTTTTTGGAACTAATGGTTTTAAAACTGTATGGCGTCACCAAGGTGAGGACTTCAAAGAAAAATGCATGGTGCCTACAGTGAAACATGGTGGTGGCAGTGTCTTTATGTGGGGCTGCATGAGTGCTGTTAGTGTTGGGGAGCTGCATTTCATTGATGGTATCATGAATTCAACTGACTCTGCGCACTTGGTTGTGGTGCACTTTTGCAACACGACAATGATCCAAAAAACACATCAAAAGCTACTGTTGCATTTCTGAAAAACTGGGTGAAGGTGATTGAATGTCCAAGTGTGTCTCCTGATCTGAATCCAATCAAACACCTGTGGGGAGTTAACAAGTTGAGCATCACTCTCCTTCCAGCATCCAGGGTCTAAAAGAGATTATTCTTGAAGAATGGAACAAGGATACATGTTGCAAGATGTTGCCAAATTGTTCATTCCATGCGTAGAAGACTTGGCGTTGTCCTTAAAAATCCCGGTGCTCAAACAAAATACTAGATGTAGTGGTTTTTGATGCAGGGTGTATTCGTTTTTGCTTCAACCAGTTTGAGTAAAATTGAAGATTTTGTGATCTAAGTTACATTATTCACCTTCATTTCATGTTTTGGAGATAAATAAGTGTTCAATAAAACTCATTTTATGGGGGACCTTTCTGTGTGGAGTTTGCATGTTCTCCCAGTGCATGCGTGGGTTTTCTCCGGGAACTCCCACCATCCAAAGACATGCTTCACATTTTAATTGATCACTCTAAGTTGTCCCTAGGTGTGGATGTGAGTGTGCATAGGTGTGTGCTTGTGGCTCCTGCGACAGATTGGCGACCTGTCCAGGGGTGTCCCCTGCCTTCGCCCATGAGTGGCCGGGTTAGGCTCCAGCAGCGCCGTGACCCAGAAAGGGACAAAACGGCATAGAAAATTGATGACTGAATAAATAAAACTCATTTTGTGGAAAGTTTGGAGATTGTTCTTTTGTTTGTTCTTTTAATGATTAAATTAGAACTTTTTAAAGAGGGTGTACTCATTTATGCTGAGAACTGTAAGTGTGCCTTATAGTGCAGAAAATAAATGAAGATTGACTTGCCTTTGCATCATGTCCAAAATTTAGGTTACGGAGTAAACCGATTCTGGATTGAGTAAGTTCAGTTTTTTTAAAAACTCCTTCTAACCTGAAGCCAAAGGGTTTCTGCTTGGGGCAAAGTAGCTAATTATAGCTACATGGCAGCAGCCAGATGAACCTGCAGAAGCATCAGATGTTCACAGTTTAGCACATACAGTTCACAGCGCTTTATCCTCTGACATACAAGAAGCACAAAGCATTGACCTATTTCACTAAAATAATATTTAAGTAAAACCATTACAGAGAACTCCAAAGTTCAGGAACTATCTATATCTAACAAGCAATACAGACTTTTAAAAAGGCTTATACATTACTTTGCTTGGATTAGCTCTTGATTCAAAGAAAAAAAAAAAAAAAAAAAAAAAAAACCTTTGGTAAATTTAAAAAGCTAAAGATAGGCCATGATTGAAAGAAAGGATGATGTGACACATAAAGCTGCAAACTCATTACCTATGGCACTATGCTGCTTTTGCTCCAACCTGGTGCTCGTCAGTGCATGCGTGTATCTGAAGTACAAAAGCGGAAAAAAAAAAGGTTTGTGCTTTTTTTCCCGCTTTTTTCCCCCCATGAACTGCAGCAAATCACATCAACCACTTATTTTAGAGTCGGGAATACTCTAGAGAATCCATTACCAGCAACATGAGCAGACCAAATGACTCTCATAGAGAGCTTGTAAACAAGTTCATGATGCAGAAATTTTTTTTCTCCAAATCTAGTTGCAACATTGCAGCGCAAAGGTTACAGTGCTGACCTTCACTTTTTGAATCCAATTTCTTGTCATCTAAAGTATCATTTCAGGTTTTTACCTTGCATATGTATGTAAAATCTGATTATTGTAACTCACGCATTTGATGGGTTTTAAAACAATCCACAAAAGATTGCGTGTTTGTTTTTTTTTTCTGTACTTTGCAGATTTTGTCTTCTTTTCATTCTATCAGACTCACAGAAGATTCAAAAGAAGATAATTCAGAAAGATGGGTCATCGTTTCAGAGACGGGTTTGGTCAGACAAAGAATAAAGCAAAAGCTAACACAGACGGGAGGAAGAAAAGTCGAACTGTAGTAACAAGCCGAGCCAGGATTAAAAAAAAAAAAAGAGGGGCGATGAAAGGTAAAAGGGTGAAGGTAAGGCGGCAACAAAGCTAGAGGTGCAGAATCAGCAACAAGAGGTAGGGGAGATGAGAGCTGACAGAAGAAGAGAAGTGGAAAGAAGAATAAGAGCAACACAGGAGAGAAACAGGAAGGGAAAACCATCAGGGAGGCTCTAGGGGGAGAAAAGAGGTTGTAGACCGAGAGAGACAGAGACACGGGAGGAGTTTACAAAGGCAACAGGGGACCAAAAAGAGGCGTGCTCAAAGTGACAGCTGCCATCTGTGCATGAAGTCAAATACAAACACAGGGAAAAAACCAACAACTTTTCATTCAAAACTTACTTTTGATTCTCTGCTCGAAAAGATTAATTTAAAAAAAATCTTTAGAGAAAAGTCAAATGACTTTAATTTAGAGATTTGGAGACACGTATATATCTGACTTTAGTATCTCCGTACTGCATTCGATGGTAATGTTGCTTTTTGGAGGTATTATCTGGCATCCAAGTCTCGCATCTGAACAAACTTTGGGTTTCTTTTAGAGCTGCTAAGATAGACAAAAATGTGTTTGATAAATTATTCTCTGAATTCTTATTTCAATTAGGAAAAGCCACAAGACAAATCATCTCTCCCACACCATGCAGAACTGCTTAAAGACGGGTATATCAAGATAAATCTTCCCTTATTCAAGGAAGCAGCTTAATCAAATTACTCTTGCAATCAAAGAAAAGTCTGATGAGATTAGTTTGTGATAATTAGATTAGTGTTTACTCAAACAAAGGAGGCTTATACACAGAAAATTCAAACAGAAAACTAAAACCTGGCTTTTTAAAGACTCACTATAATGAAATGTTTGTTTTTGGTGATTCAGCATGTTCATTTCTTATGATGGAGGGCATATATAAAAAATAATTAAGTAAAAATATGCATTATAAATTGTTTTGAAGTAGAAGCAGACAAAAAATGCCGGTTAAAAAAGATATGTGTGACATGGATAATACGCTCCAATATTGCTCGCCTTTTTTTTTCTTCTACTGGTAAGGTTAGGTTGAGAGTGTGAGGGGCCATGAACTTGCCCGTTGCCGAGAGCTCTCAGCAAAGAGAAGGGGAAGTGGGGCAGGGTTGCTTTGCGACAAGTCCTACCCACAACCCAGAGGCAAATTTCTGATGAATTCCTGCTGCTCTGCAGATACTATGTTCTAGAAAACATTTTTTTTTTTTACTTTTGCTTAAAATGACATAATCATAATTAAAAGACTAATAAACACACTAAAAAATATGCAGAAGATGGTCAAAAATGTAGCACATAGCATAACTGCCATTTGTTGCTCCTAGCTTTCTTTTTTTATGCATTACATACTCAAAAACCCCTAATTACCAATGCATATTCGAGATGTGCTTTCAGATAATCTTCTTTAAAATTTAAATGATTCAACTAATATATTGGAGATAACTCCTTTTACTTCCATCAGCACACTTTTTTTTTAATTCAAAAGTTTTTTGTTTTTTTTTCTCATTCTTCGAGCAAACCTTTTTGGGTTTTTGTTGAGCCAAAATCTGTGGACGCAAGCCAGAGGTGGAAAACATCAGCTGCATGAAAAGTAGCTGGTTCTGTTATGGTTATGCAATGCTGTGGAGTGGCAGTACTGCTGCTTCAAAGCAAGGTTGTTGATTCAACTCTTTACTTGATTTATTTATATGTTGTTTTCTTTATTTTCATGCTAACGCATAGACTGATGGTGTGAATAATGCCAGACTCCTCTTTTCCTTGGTGTTCTAAGGATATATGTCAATAGAGCACAAGCTGAGCAGCTATTTTCTTTTAAGCAAATTTACAGTTAGTCAAGGTATATTTGATTTTTAATATTACCACAAGCAATAATATCCCAATTATTGATTCTAAAAAACTGAAAAATATAAAAAAATAGGGTTTTATAACCTAACACTTATTAAATTCAATTCATAAGAAATCAGTTTTGCTATAAAGCCCTAGTTTTGAAACATGTTTTAAAGACTTACACAAAAAAAAAAAAACAAAAAAAAAAAAAAAAAAAACAAAAAAAAACTAAGAAGTAGAAATAAAATTTAAAAAATTAACATTGACATTTTATCATTCTAATCAGGTCAGATCGACTCAGTTGAATATCAACCTAAGGAAACAACAGGTTGCATTCAAGGATATTTGGGGCAATTCTTATACTGATTATTCAACGGATGACCGTTAAAAAGAAAAAAAAAAATTCTTAAAGATTCAAGATTTAGAAATATACATCCAGCAGAACTAAACTATACCAGAGCAACCAGACATGGGGATTGATTGGGTTCTAACATGACAGGAAAGAAATAGATGAACAAACACAATCATGGGACATTTGTTGCTATTGGTTAAAAGAAAAAGGTTGTTGAAGTTGAAAAATACTTTTTACCTAGATAGGTACAAAGTCACCAAAACATTTGTTAAGAGACAAAAGAGATATAATAGCATGACTAAGGGTGGATTCAGACTGGACACATTGATTTGGTTCTTGTTCGTTTTCCACAATAATCTGGAACACTTCTTCAGTCTCAAAACGCCCAAATGGGCCTTGGTCCAGGACCAGTAACCATTCTGGGATCCAACTTTTGAGGTGGTCTTGTTTTGTTTCCAATTGGACTGAGCTCCAGTTTGCTCTGTATTCCTTCAGTTGGAATATTCTCCGTTCTCGGAGCGGAACAACTGGAGCAAAACAGCTGGAGCAAAACAGCCACCGTAACCGGACATTAGCCAACAAACATGGAGCAACAATGCAGGAGTAACTCATTGATTCCTGGCTCGTGCCCAGGGTTGAAGAGATGCTCAGAACTCCTGAATGGTGGTGGGCTGCTTTTCTGGGGCTGGGGGCTCTCAGAAGATGGGGCCCCGCGCTGGACCCCCTGGGGCAGTGGGGGGTTTGTTCTACTGGCTGAGCTAGGCACTCTCCGTGCTCTCATGCCTCCTTGATCTCTGGTGTTGGGGTCCTGGCCTGGGTGCCTGTCGGCCCTACTGTATGGGTGTGGGGCAGTCCCAGCCACCGCTGCTGCTTTGGCGGGGGTCTTGGTGGGGTGATGGTGAGGAACTCTCCCTCCTTTTTTACATACATATATATATATATATATATATATATATATATATATATATATATATATATATATATATATATATATATATGGAATAAGTCGACTTTGAAAGCCTTAACAATATCATGTATTGGACAATATCTTTTTTTGAACAAAAACACAAGTCAGTCATTGAAACAGCAGAAGAACAGGAAGTAGACAAGGACATAACCAACAGAGCATCTGTCATGAATCATAAAATAAATGCTGGTAACTACGAAAAGAAAACAGGATAAATATAGACAAACTTAAAATCACTGTGGCATCTGGTAAACGGAAAGAGATTTGTATTAGTAACTGCAACAAAATGGGAACATGAGGGAGACAGACAAAAAAAAAAACAAACAAACAAGAAAACATACGTTAGTGGACAAAAGACATGCAAATTACTGTTTACAACAATGATATACATCAGTGGGAAAAAATAGATGAAAAAACAAAAGTACGGCCATATCTGCTATTATTTTTTCTCAAAATAGCACTTAATAATGCGTTATCCCGAGAAAACAAAAGTAACAGAATACAATTATCCTTATTCACCCACCCACATCACCAATCGACTAGTCATAAAAATGACATGAGACCTTCTGCTCTTATCGCAACGCACTTTGACAGGACCATGCAAAAACAATCTGCACCAACACAAATACATGCAATATTCATCTATGGTGACAGGGATCACACTCTAACATCATAGTTTACTTTGATTGTGGTCACACTCAGCCAGAAATTGTGCTAATGTTGTTGATCAGAAACAACTTTCAACTTTGTCAGTGATTTCAAATGACAATTACCAACATTCAGTGATCTCCAATGAAATTTGTTTTCCTATAAAACCAGTAGTTGCCTGAAGAAACAAGCCATTCTTTGTTTCATTTTCTTGAAAAAAATGTTATTTTGTGATAATACATTAATAAGTTGTTATACAGCAATAATAAGCAATATTTGCATTCAGTAATCTTGAGACAACATTAGTTTTTCTGGAAATAACAACATATTAAGTCTGTATTTGAAGATAACGAATTCATGAAAAAAAGAGCGGACATCTTGTCTTTTGTAGATCTACACCAACAGGAGTGTTTCATGTTACCATTGGTTTAGAAAACACATAGTGAAACAAGATCTACGAGCATTACAACTTATTTTAAAGCAGTGTTACCACAATTAGCAAAACTTTAGACACAATAGTAAGAATAGTGAAAAAAAAGTACGTAATACAGTTGATAAAGAGGGATACATTCAAAATCCCAAAAAAAAACCTACCAAAAAGAATTCAAGTCAATGCAAACAACAAAACAGCTCAATAAATCAGTTTTCCACTCACGTTTCTCCACTCATGCATGTGCATGCTTCATCAGTTTTTGGTTGTTTTTTTTTTTGTGATGCTCCAGCTCCTTCCCACAATCTAAACCTTTCATTTCAAATTTGAATATTGGTCTAACTGATGATTCTAATCTGACTTTGAGAATTAAAGTTGGCATATTTTTCTGTTTCTGTGTGGATCTGTCATACACAGGGGACCTTGCCTCTTGATCAATTAAAGACAGGATGGTCTCCAGCAGACCTTCCATGGCCCTCAACAGGAAGAAGTCGATATAGAAAATGAGTGAATGAATAAGATTTCCAGCAGCAATGTTACTTTTGGTGCCATAATTATTGGATAAGGTAATTTAATAATAATGACACCATCCCGTTCTCTGGGTCTGTTAAATTTATCTTCTCATGTCTGTGATTACTAGGTGGCCCTGTAGGTTATGCACACATACACAGAGGTATAGTTCTTTTAATGATTGCAATATTTTGAGATAAAAGAAAGCAGTTATAAATCAACCAAAGAGAAAAAGTGAACTACAGTACATATCTAACAAAATGAAACCTAATTAAAAACTGCAACTAATGAGAAACTATTTTCTTAGGCTTTTGAGGGTTAAATAAGTGTTATCTTTTTGACTTCATCAGGTTAGCTTTACCATGTCTAAAAGTGTTACATCATTACCAAGTGAATGTTTTGAAAAAACATTTCAGCGGAAAAAATAGTTTATGTTCTACAGGCTAAAGTAAAATAAAACAGAGAAAGGCTAAATGTTTCCTTAATGCAATGGTCCCATACTCCAGGGTTGTGGGCTGGTATCAGTTTGTGGGACAGTTGGTGCAGTGCTGCACGGAAAAAAAAACAAGATCTAAGTCTGAAGGAAGCTTTACTTTGGAAAACTACTGAATTCTCCCCACCACATCAGACCCATACTTGATGAATGGCAAGTCGCTCTGTCACATGTCAAAAATACAGCCGCTACTTTCTTAAAGCGCCTGTGCTGTGCATATGTGCTAAATCAAAATCCCCAAGCTAGCAATGTTAACAAAAAACAAACATACCGGTATTCCGAAATGTTCTTTTCTCAGAAAAAAAGGGAGGAAACATAAAAAGAACCTTTTACTTCACAATAAAATAAATCTGCATTTAACAGACAGAAAACAGGACTTTTTACTTCAAATATGAATTTATTGCGAATGCGACTATAATAATAATAATGCATAATAATCAGTAATTGACTTTTTAATGTTACACAGATGATGTAATATAGTTGTTCAAACGGAGAATTCACGTTTGTCATGATCTTTAAAAAATACTAGTTTTTGTGACTGTTTTGGAGGGTGGGGGAAGGTTGGGTTGGGTTTTTATTTCTGTGTTTTTGTTTTTATTTGAAAAGCACTTCAAGCAACACATGTATGATAGGCGCTTTTTTAAAAATAAAATTTGACAGATTTTTATTTATCAGTTGCACCTTAAAAGTTGGGTCAGGCTAAAGGCTCCAATCACATATTAAGGTTTTCCATACAAAATCTCATGGACAAATACATTTTTAAAGCAGTTGCATATATTTTACAGAGAAAATAATAAACTTCACTCTAAAAAAAATAATAATAAAGAGCTCGAACCCCCACTTTAGCTTTGTACAGACTGGTACTTGACAATAAACTGGTTCATGGCCTGATAGAGGTTGGGTACCACTGTCTTAAAGTTCCCCAATGTTGATTTTGTGTTGTTTTTAACTCATGCTTTGTCACAATGGGTTTGTACTTGGTTCAAAGTAAGTCATTCTGAGCCCCATTTCTCCAAACACTCAACAACTCAACAGCCAGGAAAGATTTATTATCTTGTGATTGTAATCTAGCAAAACTCACAAGAGTCCAGCTGTCCTGCTGGGTAACTGCTCCTCTAGTCATTTAAAGAAAATGGGTTTTTATGTGGAGGTTAAGTTCAGAAGTCTTTTTTTCCTTGTTATATAGATTCTTTTTGAAAATGAAAGAACACATATCCATAAAGAAATCTTTTTTTTTTTTTTTTTTGTTAAGGATGATGAGTTTTGAGTCTGAATAATTTGTTTTTGGAGTGAAATCAAAAAATCCATCTATGCATTTTCTTCCACTTATCCCGTAGTAGTTTGTTGTTTTACTGCCTAGGAAAGATCTGCATCTTCCTCTCTGGCTCATCCATCCTGACATCAATTTTAATACTTCATGAACTTAATTTAATTCACTTTCAAACCCGCGTTGTTCATGCCAACAAACCCTTCTAAAAACACCTGACTCATTTTCACGGACGGGCCTAAAGAGGGGAGTAGGAGGAGGAGGAGAGACATTTAGATGAGGGACATGATGGGAGAGACAGTGTAGGGTCCTGTCGTGAACACTGATTACTATTTTGCCCACTTGAGATTGATGGAGAGTGACACAGCAGGCTCTTGCAAGCACAGACATGCGCAAACAACATACACAGCATAAGTTACCAATAAAGTTCCCAAAGACACATAGGACTTTTCTGCCTATTTTTACCTGTTGACCATGACTGTACTGCCGCTGCAGTCCAGCATTCCTGAAGCATGTGTTCATTTGAGCATGCTGAAGGGATGTTTACCCCCAATCTCTAGCAGTTTTTGTGTGTTTGTTGGTGTGTGTATGGCAGTTCCCACCTGTCTTAATTAGAGGAGGCTATTAAGACAGATTGCCTGATTAAGTGCCATTCCCCTGCCATCTCACAAGCAGCAACAAACCAGCAAATACACACATACTGGAAACACACTAAAGTTCACTGCTTGTGTGGGATTGTTTGCCTGCGACATCCGAGCCATCTATTATACAGCTTCGTGACCTAACATGAAGAAGGCCAGTTGTGTGATTTTTCTCCATTTTTATATGAGAAGACCCCAAACTTCCCTCCGCAGAACATCAACACAAAGCAATCCAGAAAAAAAGAACCCACCCATAAAAGATAATGATATAGGTCATTTGTGTAAAGCCTTTTAATGACCTGTAGTTCATTTGAAAATTTAATGATGCTCCACGCCATGTTGAAAGACCATGACAAATCTCCAGGGACTCGTATTCCATGCAAAAGAGGAGCATGTATTTTCATGAGGTTGGGTAAGTTATGCCCTAACCATATGCTAAGTTTTAATCTGAAATGTTATACTGCAGATACATAACATGTACTCTTATTTAAAAACCATATGATGCTGTAGGGGTATATTTAAAGCTCTAGCAATAGGAATAAAAAAGGATCAGAAAGACTTCTCAGAAAGGTATCTTTAATTAATTAAAATGTACATAATGTGTGGCCTTTTTCTACTACTTTTATCAACTGTAATACATTCGCAAATACAAAAAATATAATCTAATATAACCCATCTCTTGACTGCAGTTTGGCCTTGAGCTGTTGCCATTAGGCATATTTCACTCATTTGATGTTGAATGGAAAGCTTTAGAAGATAAACAAAAGCAACAATCATATTTCATGTAATAAAAAATATTAAAATAAGCAAAACAAAAACCCAGAACCTTTCCTTGAGAGCAAAAAAAAAAAAAAAAGCAATACGTGTTTTTTTTAAGACTCAAAAAGTCAAACACTATGATTTGAAGATGTAGCTTAAGACTTTAAGACTTGAAAGCTGAATTTGTTTACTGGTTTGGTAAATTAATCGTTTTTTTGCTAATTTAAAGGGTTTGTAAGATATATCTGACGTTTTCAAGATTCACTTCACATGTCTTCATGTATTTGAACTTCTGGAGTGCTGCTTGGTGATGTCAGGCGTCTGATAATATCGCTGACAAAAGTGAAGTGTGACTAAAACGAAAGTGATCGCACTTCCTGAATAGGTACCAGAGTAACACTATAACCATTCGTATCATTTTTGATAAGCATTTCCAACACCGCTATCTCATTAACATGATACATCACTGTCCCTGCTCATATTAACATGGCTGCCTCCATGAAATCCTGAAAATACTTTTGACGGGAAAAGGTTTTGCTATTTTTCACAACGTTATGGTGAGAATGACTCATCTTTTGTTCTTCATTTCTTTAAAAAACGACTTTTTGTACTAAAAGAATACAACTTTTGTCAATAATTAATTCTTTATATAACAGTCACAGGATGCCAAAAATATGTGCATCAAGCATCAAGTTTCAGACAGTGGGTAAATGAGGTGCTTTTATTCTAAACACTCATGTCAATATATATATATATATATATATATATATTGTATGTTTGTATTTTAAACTTACATTGTTGTGAGCAAAAACTTACCAAATTACCCAACAAACCATAATTAATACTGAATTTATTTCATAAGAAAACGACATTGTATTTTTTTATAGAGATTTCATTTAATATTGTGAAAACGTTTGTAAACATCCCCCCCCCCCCCCCCCCCCCCCCCCCCAAAAAAAAAAAAAAAAAAAAAATAAATAAATAAATTCTTTCAATACTTTGATTTTGTGGGCTTTACAGGGTTAAATCGTCTGTTCTTTGTATTCATATTTTTGTGCAGCGATTCATTTTAAACCCATTATTAAATATTAAAATGTATACTTTGAATAAAACACAAAATCATTTGTCTTTGCGTTTTCAAAAATTCTAGGAAACAAAAATATCCTTCATTTCAAGGCACTTCAAAGTTTTTTGAACATTTTCAGTAGCTTCAAATTAACTATCATCAATTCTGAATATCCAGTTGATAGTCTTTTGCATGATTGCAATGTATTGTTTATTGTTGTGTGTTCAGCTAGGCAGATAACGACTTCCTTCAGTAAAAATGTTTTTGTGTGTTTGTCCCTAAATTAACCTCACTTAGATTGCTTTCTTGGGAATGACTTTTGGTGTTTGATTACAATCTTCTTAAATACTTGGATGAATAATTACACAAATGACAAAGTGGGATGCCTGCCAGCCTCTGTGTCTTCTCATCCCATGCTCAGTGTACAGGTTTCTCTGTCTTTTGTATGGACTTCATTGATCTTTGCCTGTTTCCACCTTCTTTCCACCACATTTCTTTTTTTTTTTTTTTACTTCCTCTCTTCTCATCTCTTTCATTCCCTCCGCTGCTGCTGGAATCGGTGGTTTGTATTTTTGCTGAAGGAGAAAGAGCAGCACAGAGGTTGGTAGACAGAGTGATAGAGAGAAGTGGAGATGCTCTTTTGGTCTAGTGTATTTAATCAATTATGCTCTCTTGCTCCCTCTGGCAACTCTCCACATGATATCCTCCTGCATGCACACACACACAATGCACAAAATGCATATAAAACCAAGTTTAAATGAATGAATGAAAAAATAAATTAACGACTAAAATTCAGAAGATATGAAGCTTTATGTATTTTTTTAAACTTTTTCATTCTTAAAAAATAGTTTGTTTGATACAGATTATAACCATCAGAAAACAACGATCTGACATCTGAACAATTTATTTTCCTTGGATGATGCCGTGTAGATCAGAGCAGCAATATTTTACTTCCTTCTTTCAAAATGTCTTTTGGAGTGGGACTTTTGGCATTTTTAAAATGATTTCAAAACATAAGTCTTTACTACAAAAATGGATTTACTGCAACAATTGTTCCCACACACCACAATAATAAGGAAAAATATTTAGCAATTAGCAGCTGTCTAATGTTACAAGGCTGTTACTAATAAAGTTGTTCATACAGTGGATTTGCGTTTATGATTATATTTAGAAAATATCAGTTTTGGTGACGGTTTTTTTGGTATGTATCCATCACACGAGACGAAGTCAGATGGGGCTGAAGTTGGCGTCTGAGTTTTAAACTTCCACTTTGACACTTATAAGTTAATGGAAAATCGTTATTGCATTTTAATGGTTATTACTCAAAATCTAGTGCATAAATAAAATGTAAACCAGCTGGAGATATTTTACAGAGGATAGACAAGAAGAAGATGAACTTTTCCCCTAAAAAATCGATCCGTGAAAATACTGTCTGACATTAAACCAGTCGACAGCCTGAAAACGGCTTTATACAATATATTTGTGTTTGTTTTCATAATACTTGTTAAAAACATTTTCATTTCATATTCAAGTTATACTTTTGTAAATTAGGGAAACTTTAATTATGGTAAACAATGCAAGTAATGTAACACTCTTTTCACATAAAGAAGCATTTATACAATTATTAACAAGATGTTTATTTAAGGATCTTCTGGGGTCCATTCGTAGAAGAACACGCAATATGTTAATCAAGCTGGAAACAAAAACAAAGACAAGGTTTTCTGTTTGGATGTACACTTTGATCAAGTTGGGTGCATTGATGCATGTTTTCAGTATCAGCACGTAGCAGCTTCTCGCTCACTGAAGGTTTGCACCAAATCATTGCTTCCGGCTGATCTCAGAATCTTGCACTGTTTGTGTACAACAGCAAGATTGCTTTGAATTTTGGTTCTTTAGTGTGGAGCAATTTATAAGCTAGCGATAGCACTTTTAAATTGATTTTATAAGGAACTTTGAGCAGGTGTCAAATATTTAAATGACATGATTCAAAACACGGGACTGCACAGTGACCTGTTCAGGGTATACTCCACCTTTGGCCAACAGCAGCTGGGTTGGCTTTGGCAACCTCATGACCCCATAAAGGAATTCAGCAGGTTCTGAGGATGGATGGATGGATGGATGGATGGATGGATGGATGGATGGATGGATGGATGGATGGATGGATGGATGGATGGATGGATGGATGGATGGATGGATCCAAAGCATAGCTGCATGCAACTTTTTAGAAGACCAGGTGACAGACTATTGCATTATTTGAGCCTCCAGGTAAAGGCTAGATTCTCTTTTTAAATTGTACCTGCATATAAAAAAAACTTAGTTAATTATTTATTAATAATAAATATAATAATTATTTGATTAATTAATTTATAACTGGCAAAGCTGAGATCTTGTCAAGAACACCCAAGCTTTTAGGTGAGCTGCTTGCTCATTAGTATCATCCACTTCTTTCTTCTTTGTTTCTGAGAACATTAACTTCCAACTTGTCATTGTTTATCTGAGCCAAATTGGACGTTATCCAGTGACTGAGTTGCTCTGAGCAGTTGCAGACTAAACCTAATGGACCATGGTCACTTGGTAACAGAGCTAAGTAGATCATACACATTTAATTAAACAGCAAATCCCATGAGACTCATTGGACATTTTCACTTGAATATATTTTGAAGAATACGTTTTTAGGAACTTTGTTTGCCGCTCTGTTTTACAGGACACCCTCTTAGACCACATCATTGCAGAAAATTATTGAAGCCCCTATGAAGATGATATATTGTACCTGAGGGCTGCACTGAAGTGCTTTTATTGCAGATATCTGGGGAGAACGCTTAACAGTCGCAGACAGAAGCCATCAGCATAGATGAATGGTTTAATAATGTATTACAAATCGTCCACACGGGGTGGATCAGGTAGCGTCTTTGCTAATATCTCACGGAGATGCTTTCTGTTCAAGCTTCATTCTAGGCTTTAATTATCCATGTAAGTAGTCAGTGAGCTGACATGCTCTTTTTTTTCCATCTGTGGTGTACATTTATTCAAAAAAATTGTGCTGGAGCAGTGGTACACCCAGAAAGAACTTGTTGAAGAAGAGTATTTGAAGAAGAAGATGCTGCTGTGGAGGAGCAGACTGCTGACCTTTTCAGTTGCTAGCTTTTTTTTTTTCTTTAACTTTCTATCTGCCGCTGCAGTAGAGGTTTTTCTAATTATTCCTTCAACTTGCAGCGGAGAGTTTTAAGTGCTTACAGAGCATGGAGTTAAATATTTAAATGTCACATTTATGAGCTCTCTGTATAGATTTGTGATTTTATCTCTGTTTTAATATTGGAACAGATTGAATATGCATAATATGTAATTTTGGTATAAATGTCCTTCAGACAAAATGAATAAAAAGCCATAAGCATGCATAATAAGTGTGAGAGAAAACGGGAGTGGATTATATCTCGTTGGAGATCTGTGTGGAAATGTTTAGAAATAATTAAGTTTATAAAATTCAATTTAGAAAAAAAAATAATAATAATAATTGTGTTCTTTAGTGTTTTTTTTTTTTTTGTTTTTAGATACTTCTTCATAATAAATGCGGCAATGCGGTTTCTTGTTAGACTCAACAATGTAGCAATTTCCAAAGGAATCTTGCAAGATGGCATAGATTCAATAAGGATTAACAGTCACACAAACAAATAAAAATGTCTCTTTGGCTGGATTTGTTGTTTTTTTCTTTTCTACCTGAGTTTTCTTTCAATAAGAAATAAATCTAAATACTTTCAAATCAAAAATGAAAGTTCTTTATCTTTTAGCCTTACAAAAGTGTAAAAGGCTACATTATTTCTGTAGGTTATGGTGATAGATAAATTTACCTTCTCACTATCACTGGATGTGAGAGATTTTAATTCAGTTAATTGTACTAAAAGTATGGTGGTCTGAAGCGGTATTCACATCAAAGCATATGAAAGATTGCAACAAGAAATTTTAAAAAAACAAAATAGATAGCAAAAAATAAAAATATATCATATTTTAGAAAAAAAAAAAAAAATCACAAACCAAGACATGAAAAAAAGGGCAAAACAAAAGTAATTTCCAGATATCAAAATGAAATGTTAAAAAAATAAACAAATAAGAAACCGGAAAAGATATGTATAAGTTTGAACTATAAAACACTCTGCTGTACAAGTTGAAGGTGCCAAAAAAGGCATAATAACAAAGAAAAAAACCTATATAAGTGACACTTTTTTGAGATATGTTTTTAACAAAATATGGGAATAAGAGTGAATATTTCTTCCTGAAAGGCAAATCAGAATAACGGAATGCATAACAATAACAGACTATATATGGTTACATGCTGCTACCGTATCATATTTGTGCACATTTAGCTTCATGAAATTTGGAGGAATCTGATATTTTAGCACAAAAATATGAACCATTTTTAAGATAACGATATCATAAAAATCATCATCCTTTGTGTCACTTTGGGACAATTCCACCAAGCCCAGTGTGAAGCTAAGTTTTACAGTGATTGTGGTTGTAGCTTTTTTGTATAAAAAAATCGCATATAAGTTGCACCAGAGTGTAAGTTGCACCCCCTGCCAAACTTTCAAAAATAACTAATCTTATACCTCGAATAATATAGTAGGTACTATCTGACATCACTGAGTGGATGATGACATTTGAGTTTTGAATGAGAGGGAAAGCACAAAGATGTTTGCGGTGAAAAGATAATCACCTACCCTTTTTTTTATTCAGTTTTATCTGTTAACGTTTCATTTGTTGATGTGATTTGCGCTTCAGGGCCATCATATGATGGAAATGAATGAAACAAACAATCTATGCAATAAGTCCAAGCGATTACAGATGTAGTGCAATTTGTTTTTACTTAATGAAAGGTACCAACGACACACGCTATGTCATGTGTTCTGAACACAAGACTGAACTAGAGGAGGTGGGGAATATGAAGGAACACTAAAGAAAATCATTTTCTGTGGTTCCAGTGACAGTTACCTGCAGTTATTGTGGCTACTTTTCCCCAGGGGGTTTCATCTTGTATCTCTAGAGGATAATTACATGTCTTCATGATTTTCCTCAAGTTTTTCTCACTACTTCTAAAAAAAATTGCTTGTTTAGCCATTTCTAACAGAGAGCTTCTTCAAACAAGAAGAATTGCCATAGGTGTATTTATAATTTAAATCTAGTGTGTGGTTTAATTTCATCGGAAGATGTGTTTTTCTAATTATCAAGCACTTTCTCCTGTTTTTATCCCAGGTTGTCAGGCACCAATGTCCCATCTCCAATTGTTAGTAACAAGAACTGGCTCCGACTTCACTTTGTGACCGATACCAACCACCGTTACAGAGGTTTCAGCGCTCATTATCAAGGTAAGATCTGAAAATCAAAAATATCTATGCAAAGATGATGTTTTTCACAAATAGGGTCACAAAAAACCCTACCGTGTGCTCATTTATAAATAGAACAACATATTGTCATAATATCTTTATTTCAGATGTTTATGGCTTTTGCTTTCTTGTCATTTTAATTTTTAGCACTTGTGCACCTTCCAAGTTGCTTTCTGGCATACATCCCCATCTTCTCACATCTCTAATTTTGTGTAATAACCCCAATTGTGCTGTTTCCCTTGCTTTCCCTTATCTTTTCTTTTTACTTTTTACATCCCTCTTTCTTAGTTTCTTTCTTCCTTTTCTTCTATTAGTCAAACTCTTTATGAAGAAACAGTTATCTCACTTTGATATAAGTTGTCACTGACAGGAGACAGTTGGACATTTACTTGGCAGCATCTGTGTCTTCCATCAGTGAAAATGAGAACATTTGCACTCCGAAGAAGACTGGATCAAATTAGTTTGATTTATCCCTTTTTATTATCATTATAATTATTTTTTGCCCTTAGATTTTCAAAAGTCTTGCTTTAGCTCCCTCATTGGTGTTTGGGTGTTCTGATGCTTTACCATTTGTAAACGCACACACATACTCACATCAATCTTTGTGTTTCCATTAGCATATATTTTTAGTAACTTTCTACATTTCCTGATCCTTAACTACCAATCTTGACCCTAAGCTAAGTGCTGAACCTGAAATATGACACTAAAAATGACTTTGATAGCCATCAATAATTCAACATCCAACATATTTTATGCACTACAAAGCATAATCTGGAGCTGCTTTTAAATGGATCAATCCTAGTTGTGCTTACTGATGTTGAATCAATGTTTAAAGGTACACAGCACCCCATTCAAAATGTAAGTCTTTAAGTTTTTTTTACAAGTTGTTTGTAACTCGTTGTTGTCATGAATACACTAACTCGGCTAATGTGTGGTGGTGTTGGACTGTGTTAGAACTTTGTGTTTTTGCGTGTTAATAATAAGGTCGGGTGTTAGCACGGTCACATATAAGTACACACAGCTAAACCAAACAGTTTGTTTTGGCTGCATCAGTTTGTTTTTTACGAGTTGCAGACAAGGTTAAGTATTTTTGGGAATATGCTAACGTGGCTAAGGAGTAGCAGTACTTTTTTTTATGTTACTCACAAGGTTTGCAGCTATCATGGGCACAAAAACTTTTGTATTGTATCAATTTTTTTATTTTATTTTTTTATTTTTATGGGTTGCAAACAGGGTCGGGTGTTATTGTGACAACGCTAACGCAGATAACCTGTAGCGTGTCAGACTGTGTTTTTTTGTGGCACTAACAAGATTGGGCATTAGTGTGGTCTCAGTAATGTTTGTTTTAGCTGTATCAGTCTGTTTTTTTATTATGAAAAAGGTTGGGAGTTATTGGCTGAATCAAAAAAAAAGAATGATGAATGTAACCGTAGGGATTTTGGGCTGGCTATCCCTCTGCTGGTAGGGTGATTCGCGATGCACTTGTGGTGTGGAGAATAATGTGCATTATAGTTAGGTGCACCTTATATATGACAAAAATAAAAACAAAAAAAAGACAATTTATTGATGGCTCGCCTTATAATCCTGTATGTATTCCTTATGGTGCAGAAAATAGTGTAATTTCATTACATGTATATGTTCAGACAATGCTGGTTAGTCGTCAGTGGTTTCTCCTCACAAGTATATTTAAATATGAAGACGCAACCACATTTTTCTCTTCCAGTGTTGGAACTGTAGTTTTCCCCCTCACAGTATTTTGTTTTTGAGACAATGATAAACGGAGACACTGTGCTTTCTCTCAAATAGTAATTATAGTAATTTGATCAATTTTGCAGGCCGTTGCCAGCCTTCAATTGGCTCTCGGCTCATAATGGTTGGCTCAGTTAGACAAGTCATGTTCTTTCTGCATAATGTTCTCTGACATGAAAATCTTTGATTTGAGAAACTGACTTTTAAAATAAAATGATCAGACTGACATGAGAGTACAAATCATACAAAGGCTTGACATATAAAACTGTCATAATGTAGAATTTATATCATCAAAGTTGGGGGATAAATGTGTATCATCCATGTGACCCCTAACTGTTTTTCTAGTCTGTCACTTTAAAGAACATTTTTATTTTAGCTGTGACTTAATGTATGAAATATATTGGACAAAATAATATTTTTTTCTATTACATATATACATTGCAATTTAGTTGTACAGTGCCAATAATGTGTTCAATTATTTATACCAACTGCAGCAACTTTAGTTTTGTTTGCTTCTAGAGTATTTCACATCAAAATATAAAATTTAAAAAATCTGTTTTTTTTTTTGTTTGTTTTTTTGTTTCTTTTATTTATTCATTTGTTGTATCTTTTTGCATGGCTGCATATACTCTTTTCAGACTCTCCTTCAGACTTTTTCCTGGACTGATAGACTGACAACCTGACCTCTTCACTTGTGATTTGTAGGCTAATTAGTTGTAATTGACTTAAAAGGTTAATCAACATCTTTAATGAGGGGCCTTAGTGGAATAAGATGATTGATAAATTACAGCCATTTTTTAAAGGACTTTCTGTCAGCTGTCAGTCACATCCATTACTTTGCTGGTTATATAACCATAGCAGAGCAGGTTCTTAGTTGGAACCTGCAGAATATTCAAAGAGGATAAATGATAGTGCTGTCCATAAAAGATCATTGGTATCGATTTACCGTTGTCAGGAACTGACTTTATTTTGAGGTGTACACTTCACATTCTACCATCAGCCTAATGCCTTGGTCACAACTGCTCATATGAGTGGATACAGTCTGTCTGCGGGCAAATTATGGTCAAATCTGTATGAGGCACACAGGTGGCCAATATGGTATCAAGGGTGTAGACTATTTGGAGCAAAAATGTTGATGCAATTTTTTTCTACGAGAATGCTGCAGGCAACAGGTCTTATCAAACACTGAAACAACACGTAAACCGACATTCACACCATTCACAATGTGGCAACACCAAAGAAAAATCTATGGAAATACACGTTTCAGCCTTCCATGTTCAAAAGTCTCACCTTCACTCATTGCTCAGCAAGTTTTTACAAACCTTTTCAAGCTCCTTTTACAAAACACACAACCATTAAACTCACCTTAAAAGTTAAATAAGGGACTCGGATTTGGTAGAGACAGATGGATGGTGTCCCTTTTGAAAATACGGAAGTGACAACCGAAAATTGATCATGGAGGAGAAATTAATAATTACAGTTTGTGCCTGGCCTGAATTATATGACACCAAGTCTTTTATCGGGAAAGAGCTATGACAGACAACTACTGGTGTGAGATTCAAGAATGCGCTAAACACACATTCTTAATTTTGCATCAAATGCAGCGTGTGAAATCAGACAATCAGAGTGTATTTTGTGTGACGAAAAACGGGAAGCATGGATCCACGTCAACACCTGAGACCGGACCGAAGCCGGCACGTATTGACGGTTGTGAGGCCCGTTGCCGGGGTCAGGATCAGTGGCCAAGGCATGACGAATGGCAGCGTCGACGTCCCAGGTGAGACTGGCCATGACACAGGAAGGAGGAAGGACAGGAACAGGGGGTGGGTCTGGGTCGTCAACGGTATGCAAGCGGGAAAGGGCATCTGGCTTAAGGTTGCGTGACCCAGGACGGAAAGAAACTGTAAAGTTGAATCGACTGAAAAACAAGGCCCACCGGGCCTGACGAGGGTTGAGTCTCTTGGCTGAACTGATGTACTCGAGATTCTTATGATCCGTCCAAACTATGAAGGGATGTTCAGCCCCCTCCAACCAATGACGCCATTCTTCAAGGGCCAATTTAATGGCCAGCAGCTCCCTATTTCCCACATCATAGTTACGCTCTGTTTTGTGTGCGTCCTACAGGCACTCATGTATTACATTACACCCCAAACATGTGGCAAATGAGTCAGTAAGGAGCCAGTATTCACACTATGACCTACTAGAGTCGGAGGCATTGAGACACCATGCAACAGAGTTACAAATACAATAAGTCATAAGTGCGTGTAACTCACATTAGTCATAGAAATATTTGATACATGATACACTTACCATATACACGACAATCATACATTCCATTTTCATGACGTCCCTTGAGATGGCCACACGAGACAAGACACACTTTCGTTTCCCTAAAGATGCTGCTGATCCTCACTGTGACCCTCCACAGGCCCAGACAACCCAATAACCTGCAGACACTCAGTTATGAGACTGCAAAGGTTGATATTTGGCTGTAGGTACTACTAGACTCTTCCTTCTGCATAAATGTGTGTTTTCTTTGTACAAAATGTGTATTTAAGGTCACCAAAACACTCTCCTCTCTGTGCTGAAATTACAACGTTTTTAAATATTATTAGTCTTACTCACCATGATTTATATTCAAGTTTGGAGAGAAAGGGGAAGTTGGGTTAGCGAGAAAGCAAGGAAACAAAGCACATTACAATGAAAGAGCATAAAAGGAGAGAGGAATAGGGCTGAAACTGGTAAAATCCAGAGAGATGAAAATAGAAAAAGCACAGAAAGTCAGTAAGAGATTTGAGCTTTAATGAACAATGTCATTTCTTAAAACTAAACACTTAAAAAACCAAATTTATAATGCCTGTTAGTCTTAAAAACTACCTCTGAAAAAAATTAAGGCTAAAAAACAAAAACAAAATGATGTGCCTTTTGTGTGTCGAGGTTATGTTAAGAATACTTGGACTCAGGACAGCAGTCTGGTCAGGTATATAGAAAAGCATGGAGCTGTTGTGCACAGCTAAACCAGATCAACCAAATTATATTTCCATTGAAATGCTTAATTTATGCTTCAAAATAATTCATGGTGACAAGGTTTTAAAATATGCCATATGATTTATGTTGACTGAGTTGAATGCAAGGAATTAATGTTTCAAGGAATTGAATATTTACATGGATAATAAAATGTTTATTAGGATTTAAATCATTTCCGTAGGTTACAAATCTAAGAAAAGCAAGGTCATTTATCATAATGGTAATATTTATGTTTTAGTCAACGTAGGGATTAGAAAAAAAAAATATATCATCCCCTCTCTCACAGCCAAATGCAAGTTGACTGCTCAACCAATAAACGCCCAATGCCATGTTTAATTAGATCAGTATTTATTCCGCTTTTTATGTTAACATCTACAAGTATAAATAGCTACATTTCCACCTCAAGATCCAATAAGCTTTTCTATTTTCTGTGTTTATCTGTAACACCACACAAGTTCTTTTTGTAAGTCTCAAACATGGCAAGATACTGTCAAAGCTGATATCTCTCGGTCTGAACCTCCTCAGTCAAATAATCAACAAGACTGCCTATGGCTATCGACTCAGAAATGGGGCAACCATCAGTCACCTCTTCTACATGGATCACATCAAGCTATACGCTAAGAGCGAGCGCAACATTGACTTCCTGATCCACACCACCAGGATCTACAGTACTGACATTGGGATGTCATTCGGGCTTGAGAAATGCTGTTGGATGGCTACAATGAGAGGCAAGGTAGTCCACACTGAAGAGGTCTCACTCCCAGAAGGAACAATAGCAGACACTGAGGACAGTTACAAGTACCTTGGAATTGTACAGACAAATGGCAACCAGGAGCAGGCAACAAGGAAAGACGCTACAGCCAAATACCTCCAACGAGTAAGGCAAGTCATGAGAAGCCAGCTCAATGGCAATAAATAGTTACGCACTGCCAGTCATCAGATACCCTGCAGGAATAATCAGATGGCCGAAGGAAGAGATACAGACCATGGACGACACGAAAGCTCCTTAACATGCAAGGAGGGCTCCATTCCAAATCCAGTACCCTGACACTGTATGCTAGTCGCAAGCAAGGAGGCCGAGGACTAGTGAGTGTGGAAGCCACTATCCAGAATGAAACATCCAAGATGCATTAATACACCAAGCTCAAGGCCTGAACTGACAGCATGCTCAGTCAATGTCTCAGGCAATGGACAGCAGAGGATGCGGTGCTGGAGGACAGATCATCATGGGAGGAAAAGCCCCGGCATGGGATGTACTACCGAACCATAACTGAAGTGGCTGATATCAGGAAGTCCTATCAATGGCTAGAAAGGGTTAACCTACAGGACAGCACAGAAGCACTCACCTTGGCAGCTGAGGAACAAGCCCTGAGCACTAGAGTGATGGAGGCTCAGATCTAACACACCAGACAAGACCCAAGGTGTAGGCTGTGCAAAGAGGCGCCTGAAACAATCCAGCGCATAACTGTAGGGTGTAAGATGCTGGCAGGGAAAGCATACATGGAGCGCCACAACCAAGTGGCTGGAATAGTATACAGGAACATGTGTGCGGAATCTGAACTGGAAACCCCAAAGTCTAAATGGGAAGCACCTCTGAAAGTGGTAGAGAATGAGAGAGCAAAGATCCTGTGGAACCAACCAGACATTGTAGTGGTGAATAAAGAACAGAAGAAAGCTGTTGTGGTGAATGGGGCAGTACCAAGCGATGGTTACATCGAGATGAAGAAACATGCGAAACTGGAGAATACCAGGGACTCAGAGAGGAACTGGAGAAAGCTTGTAGGGAGAATATGACACAGGTGCCCATTGGAGCACTCTGGGCTGTATCCCCCAAACTGGAGGAGTGGCTACAGCAGATCCTGGAAAGACCTCAGACTCCTCAGTCCAGAAAAGTGCAGTACTAGGAACAGCTAAGATACTGAGCAGAAGCTCTCAGGCCTCTGGTACAGGACCCGAGCTTGGGATGAGGTACCACTCGCGGAGGGTGAGGGGGTGTATATATATATATATATATATATATATAATATGCATCTTCTTGTAGCATTTTTTCCGGTTGGATGACTTATATAATAAAAAATTACGTCTAAAATTGCATTTCTTCATTTTTCTTTATTTCAAATTGGGAATTAGGAACAGATGAAACAATAATGTTTTAAAAAGAGTTTATTTATGACATAGTAAATGGGCCACAAGCTCCCAGCTCTGCTCTATTCGGATGCATCTACTCGTCCACGACTAGATCCTTGTATGTTTTTGTTTTCCTTGTCTGAGCTGGAATCTGGCTCAAACTGTTCGGCTGGATTGCACAGATATTGTTCGCCATTTTTGTTTCACCAATAATATTAGGTTGGGGTTGTGAGGGGCTGTAAGCTAGTGGGAGAGAGCTAACGGGATGTAACGTTAACAGGGAGAGGAAGTGGAGGTGGATTTGCTCTGTGCTAATAGTCCCACCCACAACTCAGAGGCAAATTGCTGATGAACCTCTGCCTCTGTGCAGAAACTATGTCCTTGAAATCAACACAGGCTCTTTGATTTAGCCAAAAGGCAGCATAATCTTAATTAAGAGACCACTGGAAGTGCTTTTAAAATAGCTCAAAAGATAACTGGAGTGGGACTTTAGGTAGTTTTTAATTTGGCAACATGAATATCTGCAAGAGTCACCTCAATGTTTACACATATTTAGCCTAATACCATCACCCCTTTTTTTGTCCAATGGCAGTAAACGTATGTCAGTGATTGTCCAACTCAACTATTGATCTCCAAATAGCTCTCCTGTTGCTAATTCTTATTAAAATCCATGTTTTTCTTCTTTAGCTGGCTGCTGAAATGCAAGCAGATGTAGGTCAGAAAGTGGAGCAGTCTTCATATGTGGCCAGTCGTTTGATCCTTGGCCTTATGTCTGCAGATGAAACCCCTTAGCTTGTACTTCATGCATTAACATAAGTGTGAAACTACACTTTGAATGAAAATGTAATGGTGTGTCTGAGGTATGAATAGTTATTGTTCTTCCCTTGTGGCAATGTCTACGAATCACATGTCCCTGTCGTTTTTCTTCATCATATAGTCATGAGTCTTTGTGTCTCCAGGATGGAGATTGGCTAATAATGACCGACTGATGGTATTATCAGTAGTTGTGTTAACAAATAGGTCAGTCAGTACGAAAGCAACACTGCTCTGGAAACATTATTTAACTGGAGCGCTAAAACAATAAAAGCCCAGGGGAGATTGACATTTTGAAATCTCAGAACTGAATGGTACCCATTATTGTGACTTTGTTAATGCCTCTAATCCACTCATAATCTAGTGCACACGTATAAAAATGTTAAGGGTTGCAGATAATGACAAAGAAAGGCGTTCATTGGCATTTAGTGCTTTAGTAGATAAACTCCCCCTTTGCCATGGTAATCTGGCCCATTATTCAAAATGTGTAAAGCTACATCACCTGTTTCAGAAAGGTGATTTTAGTCTATAAATGTGTGAATTGCTTATTTTGAATGTTTTTATCAGGAAAACGTGCTTTTATACTGTATTTTCTTCACAGAAAGTGGTTTTAACACTGAAATAATCTAGAGTATCAAGAATTAGCCAAATTTGAATGAATGCCACCAGTTTGCATATTAATAATCTGACAACTGCTGCTTTGATGTAACTCCAAACATCCCATCTGATACAATGGATGCCTTCAGCACTGATCAATAATTCAACTCCCAAAAGCTACATCTGGAGTATATTACAATGAACAGATACATCAAATGTGACTTCCAGGTCCTCTTGTAACACAGTCTGTTTTTGCACTGCGGGCCAAAGTGACACAAATCCATCTTTTATGCCTATATTTGATCATTTTGTAACAGTCTAAGTAACAAGATTGGGGTTTTTTTGAAGTCTTACCAAAGTCAAGTCATAAGGTCCTACGTTAGACTTTTATCTCATCTTTTTTAGTGCGACCAAAGTCCTTGCCTTGCTAACTTTCACGTCACTATAAGTATTTACAAGAACTTTGTTCTTATTCTAAATCTATCTCAACTATTTTTGTTTTTACAACATGACAAATTTCAGCACACTTTTCATCTTTGGCTGTCTTCATATGAAAAAGTAATGAGCACAACATTTGCCTTTGTGAGCAACATCGCCAGTGTTAAAAGGTTAATATTCAAGTTCTCATTAGTGTGATAGAGCAAAAAAATAGGATTGGCTAGGAAGATTTGTAACATCAGTTCTGAATAGTGTTGTTTAACGTATGTCAGTGACACCAATAACCAATCGCAGTTGTATGCCATTAAGACCTTTGAGGGTGTATTGAGACCTTATTCTATAAAAGTGCATGATCCCTTCTTTGTAATGCTCCTGAAAATAACAAGTCAAAAAGAAAACAATCCAGATGGTATCGTCTTCCATAAAGTGGTCAGAATAACGTCCTGTTTGTGACTCAGTGGGCTGCAATCCTGCCTTAGGCACAGGTTAGCTACAACCTTTGATGTTGAATTCCAATTTGAACCAGCAGCAACAGAACAAAATTGTAAGTTTGGTCTGAAGCATTAAAATCAGACATTCAAATGTTTCATTTTTACATTTAACTTCCTGATTTGTCATTGCTGAATTGTATATTACTTATTGCTGGTCCTGTTTCCAAATATAGCTTTGTTAAATAAATAATATTTTAGTAAATAAATGTGTCTTCCTTACATGCATCTGCTCTTCCATCTGTTGTTTGCTGCAGAGCCTACATGTAGGCTGAAAAATTAGGCAGAGCATATTTAACTTTGATGGATATTCACACATTTTATGCCTTGTTATTTCCATAACAACAGGACATGACACAGTGTATAACTCCTCAAAACGAAAGGGTGGGGGTTATGGTTTTGGCAAGCGGTTTCATATTTGACTGCCTGATGGAGAAAAAAAAAATGGAACCTGGTTAGAAGACTTGAAGAGTCTGTCAGTAGAAACATTTTAACACAATCTATAGGGAGCAAAGTTTGTTGTTGCTGTTTCTAAGTGGCAGGAATGCAGCAATAAACTCACAGTGTTGCATGAATCTCTTTTATAGAATGTTATAAATGAGGTCTATCTAAGAGATAGCAATCTCCTCATGATTTATCAAGCACTTTTCTCTTTGATTAGCCAGGACTCCAGTGTCAGGGAAGATAAACTCTATTCTTTATGTAGGTGTTTCACTGTGATCTTTATGTCTTTGCATCATTTTCTTTGTGTTCTGAGGTTGCCTTAAAGTAGAAAGGTGCATTGGAAACTAGGACAAGCATAGATCGTCTTTTGCGTTATGTTCTTTAGCGATGCAATACAAATACGATTCTTTATAGTTTTTTTTTTCCAGATTAAGAACTGCAGAGATCAGTAATAAAATTCACTGAAAGCTTGTTTCAAAAGCTCTTCAGTTTTAACTATGTTTAAAGACCCACTTAAATTTATTTTTAATGATTTTAACATTTTTGTTTGGCATTTTTTGATGACAGAGGACATGTATTAAGAACATGAAGCTCAGAATTGCATTTCTAAGTATTTCTTTATTGAAATTGTTGTGAATCAAGAGCAGACAAAAATGCTGTTTGAAGAAGATTGTACGTGACGTAGAAAATACGCTGGGTGGGCCACAAGCTTCCTGCTCTGCCCGTATCTGATGGATCTACTTGCCTGACTAGATTCATGTATGTCTTTGATTTCCTTGTATGATCTGGCTCAAAACTAGATAGCTCCAATATTGCTTGCCAATTTTGTTGCACCCCTATTGTGGAAGTGTAAACAGATGGCTGATGGGAAGTGGGGGGAACTCCTGCCCACATCAAAGCAGTGAATTTTTAATGAGCACCTGCTGCTCTGCAGAAACTATGTCCTAGAAAACGACACAGTTTTATTTATTTATTTATTTATTTTATTTTGGCTAAAACAACATAACCGTAATTAAAAGAACAGTAGGAAAGCTTTTAAAATCAATCAAAAGATGATCAGAGTGGGTCTTAAACTACTTAAAGTTTATTGCTCAACAACTTCGTAAAAGTCTGGAGCATTAGCATCACACATTTAGGAATTTGAGTCTAACAGAACTTTTGCCATTTATGTAACATCACAAAATAAAAAAAATTAAAGGGCCGATATCATGCGAAATCAACTTTTTTGAGTTTTTAAATGCATTATAAATTTAATTCATCATGAAAAACACCCCCAAAAGGGTATTTTGCTCTATTCACGCATCTGAGTAATTCTCTAAAACCCTAAAACCCTCTGAGCACCAGCCCCTCCCAATCCACAAAAATGAGCGGGTCCTCTCATTGTGAAAATATAAAGTGGGGAACAGCCCCTTCTATGAGGAGTCTGGTCTGCCAGCACCGCCCCCAGGCTAACTCACACACCCGCTTTCTCCCCTGCAGTGAGCAAGCAGTGATTGGCAAAAAGTTTTAATTTTAAATGGTCACTACCATATATCTGTCTCTAGGACACCTGGTATTTTATTCCAAAAATTTGGGAGCCGAACCAGTGTTTGTTATAGACAGGCTTCTGTTGGAGACCAGCATTTATTCCATCACAGACAGAATGATGATGACTAATGGGTTCATTTTGCGGTGAAATTCAGTCACAAAAAGAAGACAACACCACCAGAAGAACATTTCAGGATTTATTGAAATCATGAGAACATTGTACTGTTCTGATCAATATCCGGATCAAAAATCCTCTTCGCTTTCATATAAATCTTTTTTTCTAGAGACACATGCACCTTTCCGTCTTTGCTCAATAACACATGTTCAAACCAGTTTTAATTTGTCGCTGGCTTTCTTTGCACCTCCACCAGGCATTTGCTTGCTTGCTGCTCCTTTTTCTTCAGCCGTCTTCTCAATATCGATAACCTGATCTTAAAGGAGCCCGGTCACTATTAAAGACAGGCGTATAACAGTAACAAACACCCGTTTGACCCGGTGGCCATTGGGTCAATAAAAGATGGGCCGCAATTGGAAGATATACGGTATGTACATTCATCTTTGCAATAGTACAAATGTTCTTTTTTGTGGGTGAAACACAGACATGCTGTTAAGGCTGGCTCTAGGTTGACATCATGAAATGGGGGGGCACCCACGAGGAATGAAAGGCGGTGCCTCAGATCGAGTCATCTAACTTCCAGGGCAGAAAAGAGCTTGCGAAAATAACTCGTGTTTCATAAAAATGTGCTCTTTAGGTGCTAAACGTAAGGTGTTATATAATATAAAATAATCTGAAAGGGTTAAAAATAGCATGATAACGGACCTTCAAAATACAAGCTGCATTTCAGTATGTCTCTTTAAAATTTTGTTGAAGTTCAAACTTCAAATATTTTAATAAAATTAACACAACTAAAAAAACAATTTGTTGTTCTGTGAGACCCTTAAAATAACGTTTCTTTAGGAAGCAATATAAGAATTTTAAACAATGTTGTATTATGTTCTTACTATTTCTGAGCCTCATTTTGTGTGAGGGTCCTTCTATTCCACTACAGTACAACAGTAACACTACACAATGCTTCTACAGATTTGTTTTTCATTTTTAATTAATAAATGGTTATTAACATTGCATTTTTCTACTGAAAACAATTTGTGTTGAGCTGATATGAAGTGAGCAAATTGAAACTTAGCGCTCATTTGTCAACATGGCAAGTAGTCAGAGGCTCATATGGAGGCCCTGTAACATTGTGATAATTGTTACATAAAATGCATGTACAGTATGTCTGTTCATAAACTGTGAAACATCAGGATAATTAAAGAACATTAACTTTTTTGCCATTTGTCACAATTCTTTGTTACAGTCATAAAAGGGAACTGACAGCCATTCTATCAGACAGTCATTGTAATTATACTGGTATTTTCTCATTAATAATGATGTACTTGTGTTTTCATTGTTCACGTTGGTAATGCATGACTAATGTTGACAGTGGAACATGAACAATAAATAACTTTTGAGGAGTCAAATCAAGTTCAACAATGTGTGGCTGGTTTATGTTATGAGAGACTCATCTTGTGCATTCTTTTTTAGTGTTTACAGTAATTCTTATTATTTTTTTAATATGTTACTAACAAGGTTTGAAATTAGTGCGATCACATTAACGTTTGTTTTAGCGGTATCTGTCTTTTTTCCGTATTAGTTTGTTTCTTTTTCATGTTGCAAACAAGATTGGGTGTTATCATAAATAAGTTAATGCGGATAATATGTAGCTATGTTGTACAGTTTATTTTTTTTATGCGCTACTAACAGGGTTGGGAGTTGTCATCACAGTAACCTTTGTTTTAGTGGTGGCAGTTAGTATCAGTCTGTTTTCTTTTTACATGTTGCAAACCAGATTGGGAGTGACAGGTTTTGTGAATACGTTAACACGGTAAACGCTTTCTAACAGGGCCTACATGTAGCATCTGGTACTCATGACAGTAAGTTAAAGAGTTACTGTAAACCCAGCTCATGAAGTCTAACTGTCTTAGAGACTTATCATACACACTTATCATACTTGTAAAGTGTGGCTTATATAGAACATTCTTTTGAAAACACACCACTCACTGACGATGCGCCTCAAGCCTGATTTGCACTGGGGTGTCTGTGGTGCATCTCACTTGCATTGCGTATAGAGTCTGTCACACCACCATCAGTTAGTTTACACTGACTTTCTTTTTTCTCCAGTCTTTACCCCCTCCCCTCTCACTTTTAAAATATAAATTACAATTTTATACGTTTTTATTTTCAAAGTACAACAAACGGTTTTATTCTGAAACCCCAACCTATTTTCCGTTTCTCCGGCATTTTGCTGCAAAATTGACGAGTTGACAGACTGAAATAGAACTTCTATGTAAAGCTTGCTCTTTGTTGCGGAGGGACGGACGTCAGACAATTAATTAATGAATGTTCTATTTCTTTTTGTGTCAATGGAGACACACTGAAGATGGACCAGTGTCAATCAGGTGGTGCACCCTGTGGTGTAGAAATACAATCAAATTGCAACATTCCAACATGCATAAACACAAACTTTTAATGAAAAGTTGACACCCGTGTTAGAAAACAGAGGTCACACTGACAGGGATTACTCCCACCAGTTTGCTGCCTCTTGTCTTTGATTTACTCCATCCAACCATTTATTTCCTAACGCTCCATTATCTGAGTGCTTTGATTACAGAGCTCCTTCTTAGTTATTTGATTAAAACTGCAATTTCCTCCCCCAGCTTTTGTTCGGAATATGATGGGGCTTCCAGCAGAGCATCCCAGCATTTTGTGCATGTGTCGAAAAGACAAAGAGAGAGAACGATTCACATGATTGAAAATCCTGAACTGTACTGATATGGAATTTTTTTTTCTTTTCTTCTGAATTTCTCTCCTCTGTCTGATGCTTTTCTTCCCCTTCATTTTGTCTTCGTCCCTCATGCTGTCCGATCCAACCATTTTAACATTTACGTTGCCTTTTCTTTGTAATTTGCTTTTATGCTTTGCTGTTTTCTCTCTCCCAGCATTGTGAGGGAGGGGAATTTGGCATTTGAATAAAACTGATTTGCTAGGTCTATTTTCTCCACTTTATTAAATCTGTTCTCTGATTTTCCTGCTCTTTTCTGTATTCTATTCTCTTCTGCAGTGAAGCGATCAGTAGATTTTAAATCACGGGGCGTTAAATTATTTCCTGGCAAAGACTCCAGCAACAAGTTTTCAATATGTGAGTTCACACCCCACTATACCTTTGACTTGTGACAATCTGGTTTGACTTATGATTTTTTTGAGCTTGTTTTTGTTTTTGCTCCACCACCGTTGTCAGTTACAAAGACCTTTAGGTTCAACACAATTGTGCGTTGTATAAATCAAAACAAAACTGAAAAAATAGCAAAATAAAATCAATTAACAGACATAATTTGTCCAAATATATTGAAAAATTACCATTAGATTTGATATATTAAAATGCACAAATGTGTTAAAAACATCAAGGTCTTTGCAAAAGGACTGTTTTTGCATTCTACTTGGCTGTTGTGTTTTCTATGTTTTTTTTTCTGTTTGTGTACGTATAGGTAGGTCATGGTGCTTGCCTCTCTATTGTTTGCTTTGAAATATTTAATCATGGCTTACTCTGATAAGCATAATCATTGTTTGCTTTGGCTTGCTTCTGGCTTTTCAGGGATGAGGGAATGTAACGCTAAGTACTGTTCAATCACCCCAACGTCTCCCTCTTTCCTTATTATCTTTATTTATGCAGCTCCAAGTTTCAGTTTACTTCGCTTCATATATTTTCTGATCACTGAAGAGCATTACAAGAGAACACATCTTCTGGTCCAGTATACTCTTTAGTTTTCTTTAGGTTTGTGACATTTTTAGCATTTAAGTTGAAAATATTTTTTATGATTTAAGGAAAAATTAAAATTTTCTAAATCTAAAATATTAAAAACGAATTATTAAAGAGTCGTTTTTCCCGTTTTTTTTTTGCTAGTGTTTAGAACATTTAAAAAAAAAATTAACAAATTCACAGAATTTGGCAGAATATGTAGGATTTAGATGAATCTTCCCAAATATGTTGGGAAGCTTGTCTGCTTACACAATAAAATACGGCTGGATAGCTCCAATATTGCTCTCCATTTTTGCTGCACTGGTAATGTTAGGTTGCAGTGGTGAGGGGCTGTAAGGTAGCAGGATAGTGTGTAAACACATAAATGATGGAAAATTGGGGAGAGCAAAATCTACACCATGTGTCCCACCCACAACTCAAAGGGAAATATCTAATGAGCTATTGCCACTCTGCAGAAGCTTTCCAAGAATATAACACATTTTTTTTTGTTTTTGTTTTGTTTTTTTAATTTTTGTTAAATAAGACACAATCATAATTTAAAGACCACCGGGAACACTTTTAAAATGAATCAAAATATGGTCAAAGTTGGTCTTTAATCACATCCTAAATGCAAAAGTAGTGTGCAAAAAATTTTGGTAGGTCCAAAAAAATGTTGAAAACAAATAATATTCTCAGTAGTATATTTTGGATTGCTTACTTTGTATCGGTTTAAAAAATGTAAAGTCAAAGAAGCAAAAGAAAAATTAAAGTCAGGTCAATATGCTATGTCACTACTTGTTGGTTAAAAACAGCACACGTTCTTAAAGCTACACCTGCAAAAGCTTAAAGACTTTACAGGATTTGAAGAAACAAATAGACGGGCAAAAAACAGGCAATGTTGAGGGTTGTAGACACCTGGTTGACCAAAGAAACTTAACCCAACAGATGAAAGACATGTCAAGCTTATTAGCCTTTAAAAATGAAAGCTGTTCAGAAATTGTAACACCTTAGAAATAGCAGAAACCAGTGGGACCAAGATAAACCCATCTACTGCCTGGAGAACTCTCACCAGAAGTGGTTTTCATGGACAAGTTAAAACCAAAAAGCCATACCTCCAATTTGAAAACAAGGCCAAGTGATTGAAGTTCACACAACAACATTGGAACTGGATTGCAGGAAAATGGCAGCAGGTGCTCTGGATGGAAGAGTCCAAATGTAGTCAATATTTGGCTGTGGGAAAAGACAGTTTGATTATCAAAGTTTTGGAAAACAGTTCAATAGTGAGTAGGCAACAGCAAGCCACGGTGGAGGTTCTTTGAACATTCAGGGCTGCATTCTTGCAAATTGAGTTGGAGACTTGGTAAGGACTAATGTTGTTTCCAGTGCTAAGAAATACTGGATCTACTGCATCCTACAGGCACAGAACCACCTGCATGACCCATGTGTGCAGCATTTTCACTCGGTCAGCAAAGGGCTGACTAACAACTAGTGTGGTGTAAAAAGTACGATGGCATCACCTGTACTGTACATCAAAAATGCGAGCAACTTACGTTATCCTTAGAAATACTTTGTGATGCACTTAACACACACAACAACAGTACGTTCCACTTTCATTGACATCCACTGAGGTGGCCCCTGTGAGCCTAAAGGGAACAAGACAAACCTGTACTCCCCTTAAGATGTTGCCGATCCCCTTTGCAACCCTCCACGGGCCTGGAAAACCCAGAAACCTACAGCACCCATACAGGGCAACGCTTCTATGGGTGCATGTGATGATAGCCTTAACAACAAGCTTCCAGGTGGAACAATGAGAGCAGTTATGGCCCCCATTGTTATTTTGTGTAGTTTCTAGTGTGGTAAACATAAGGTCTTGCTTCAGGGTACAACCAGGTTTTCCTAGTAACCTTTAACATGTCACAACATCTAAAAGCATCAATTATCCCAAAAGTTGTTGAGATTCTTGACATCTGATGAAGGAATGCATTTCAGTTGTAAAATGTTTCACCTTTTGTAAAATCTTTGTTAACAACCTTGCTCACAAAAAGCATTTGCAATTTTCCAAGAGATAGAATTTTTAATTAAGAAAAATCTGCTAGTGCGTTCAAAACCATTTCTGGAAGGATTTTTTGAAGGTTTATGGTTCTTTACTTTTTCTTTGTACCTTCTCTTATAACCTCAAATAGATACTTAACTGTCACGTGATACAAGTTTGTTATAAATTATGTTATTAGTTATAAATTATACACTTTTATAATGCATTTCTGCTACAGCTTCAATTGACATCTTCTATGTTTTGGATAGATGCTGAGAAGTTCCTACTAATATTGATAAATAAATAACTTTTCTGCAGCTTTTTTTTCTTTGTACATGCCCCCCCCCACCCTTTTTTTTTTTAAGTGATGATAAAAATACTACAACACAATGCGCGTACAATTTTTTAGTCTTGTAAAGAAAGTGGTTATGATTTGCCTGTTACGGTATGCCATATGTGCACTGCGTCTGTACAGAACATTTGCATTAATATGTTTGGTCACCCAAGATCATGCATGTGTTTGTTAAGAGATCCCTGCTAAGACAGTGCAAGCCAAAACACAATGATATATGGCACTTATCATTTTGTCTGTATGCTTTGTAATGATACGCAGCAAACCATCCCTGAAATGTTTGCCTGCTTTCCTTGATTTTGCCTGTGTTTGCATGACAGTAAACATGTGTGAGAAACTCAAAACCATGCTGATGCAAAAGCAATGCCAGACAGAAAAAGAAAGAGACACAGCAGAGGCACAACGCATCACAGATTCATCATTTTTGCTGACAGGTTGAAGAGTCATGATAGAGGTTTGATTCTACAGATGTGAATTGCTATGTTAATTTGTCTTGCTCTGTTTGATTCAAAACATACTTTGCTTTGCTCTGACAGGCTTAACTCTTCAGTGAAGCACAAAGACTGTGTCTGTCTGTATATACCTATTTGCTTTCTGTATGCTTATTTTGTTTAAATATATACATGTTTGTGCGCATTTTCTGGATAATTATTTGTGTATTTTGTGTGACATGTGTAAACACAATATACTGATAATGTAACCAGTCCCTCTGTTATTGTGTTAATAGTCCAGATGGCCAAATTAGCCGCTCCAACAAAGCAACAAACTACATACTCTAATAAATACAAGCCCGTACGCACATCCACTCACACACATACAAGCTCCAGCCCCCTGCTGGGTTTGTTGATATGGCATAAACACGTACTTGCATGTTGGCCAGATAGCCTAGACAGCGTGGGTGAGATGTTCGTGTGAAAGCAGAAACAAGCAGTGGTATTGCCCTGCCTGTGTCTTGTTGCACAATTTGATGCCGTCTAATTTGTTGTTAATGATTGAAACAACATTTTATATTACGGTTTTTGTCATTTTTTGTAATTGTCTTCATTGATAGTGACAAGTAGGAAAGTAGGAAAACATAAAAAATATGTTAAGATTTTTTGGAGGTAAAAAAAAATGTTTTGACAGGTTTTAAAATGTATTTAGATTTAGTGTAAAGTTACCTCAAAAGATTTACCATATTTTCCACACTCTGAGAAGCACTTGAAAGTCATAATTTGGATTCAAAAACGACACTAACCTTATAATCCTGAGCTCCTAATATTAGGATTCTGGTTGTGCTTGCTGATGTTGAACCAATTCTGAGAGGTGCACAGCACTCTGTCGATGTCTCTGGTTGGTGTTATTGTTAACTCGCTAAAGTTTGTGATGAAGCTTAAATGTGGCTAGCGTATAGCACATTCCAAACAAGTTCTAAATTAACTATGAACGAGGTTAATAAAGTCTTACTGGCTGCCAGACTTATCTCAGATTTTTTTTTTTTTGGCTTAATGCATTTTTTATTTCGGAGCGCCTTATATTTCCCATCATTTAGAAAATACACCATTCATTGAAGTTGTCCCTTATTATCCAGTGCGCCCATAGTGTGGAAAATACGGTAAAACAAATAGTATATATATTAAAATAAAACAAAAAAAACACATTCACACACACACACACAGTTGAAAAAGGGTTAAAAGATCCTGTTATCCAATTCAAACATAATGGTAAACAACATTCAAGTGACTAAATAAATAAGGGTTTTTAATAAAATGATGTGTGTTTTTGTAACCTTTTTTACTAAGTTATAGTTATTTTGAAATATATCAGGTTGCTTTATGCCATTATTTATCCAAATTCACAGAAAAAAAACATACTTTTTGATTAACCAGACAATTAATTCTGCTTTTTTAAATGATTCAAACGTCTTAAAATTAAACACAAAAATAGAGTATGACATGTTTTGTTTAAAAAAGAAAAAACTCTCTTTAATGAGACTTTTAAAGAAACCTAGCATAACGAATCATTATTTATTTATCTTAGTAAACATACAGCTGTGCAACTTTGTCATAAACTAGAACCAAAAAAAGAATTTAAAAATGCTTAAAAACTTTTAGATGGTAGAACTTTTGCCTCACAGTGAGAAGGCTCAGGCTCTGGGTTCTTTCTGTGGGGAGTTTGCATTTTCTCCCCATGCATGTGTGGGTTTTCTCTGGGCACTGTGATTTCTAAATTGACTCTAAGATGTCCCTTAGGTCTGAGTGTGAGCATGTGTGTGGTTGTCTGTCTTTGTGTATCTCCTTACTGGACTGGCTAGCTGTCCTAATAGTTGCAACAATCTATTCCCTGTGAGTGAACATTGTATTTGTCTGCAGTGCTATAACCATTGGCTGTAAATGTAAACACATGCAGAATGCTAGCAAACATGTTTTTTCTCTCAAAAAGAACAGAAATGAAAATAACAAATGCAGTTGTGGCATCATACATTGTTGACCATCACCATATTACTACTTTTACTGTTAGTCTCTGAGTCTAATCTGTCTGTTCTGGCTGTCCACCTGTCTGTCTCTGTGTAGTAAATGAAGGGGGTGTGAGACAAGCATCTAATTCATGCCCAGATCCAGGCGAGCCAGAGAATGGAAGACGACATGGCAATGACTTCAGGTAATCTCAACTTTAAAAGTTAGGATTGAGTTTTTATTTATGTTTTTATTTATTTTTTAAGCTGTCATATGGAACAAAAGAGCAAAAACAAACAAACGTTTGATTTGGATTAATGTTTTATTGCCTGTATATTTCTTTGTGATTTGGTGCAGCATTGGCAGCATAGTCCAGTTCAGTTGTGGAGAGGACTATGTACTTCAAGGCAGCAAATCCATCAGCTGCCAGAGAGTGGCAGAAGTTTTTGCAGCCTGGAGTGACCACAGACCAGTTTGCAAAGGTTTGATATACTACCTTTCCTTATATCACCACAGACACACATAAAGGGGAAAAGGCAAAACAGGCAGGACAATGATAAAATATTCAAACATACCTGCCCTTTTGCCTCATTATAAAATGATATCACATGTCTTGTCTTAATGTGTTGGGTTTAAGATGATTCTGTAGTTAAATGAGCAAAATTGACGCAGGTCCTAGGCTACGTTCACACTGGGTATTTGACGTGTATTCAAGAAGTGCTAAACATGAGCAGATGGTGTTCCCACTGGACAAGCAGGAAGGGCTTCTTCTTTATTCTTTGTCTACTGTTTACTAGCACATGTCCGTCATGCAGTTACAAGAGGCTCAGTGCAATAGGTCCAGCCGAGCACAATTATAATTTCTCCTCTGTGGTCAATTTTCAAACGTTTGGCAGTTCCGTGAATTGAAAAGGATGTTACCCATACGACACTACCAAATCCAAGTCTGTGATTGGTCAATTTTCGACCTGGGTTAACTGGTAACACGTATTCATTGGCCGCTCGTTTTGTGCACAGAGCCCAAAGACAATTGTAGAAACTTGTGTACTCTAAAGTTTTGAATGTGGAAGCCCGAAACGTGCCTTTACATAGAAAGTACCTGCTTAAACAAACATCATCCAGGGCAGTGTGAATGTAGCTTTAAGCTCCCATTAAGAATATCTGCGTTTACACCTGCTGCATGTCTCCAAAAGAGTCTCCAGAATTTTAATTTTATTTACCTGCTGAGAGGTAGGCTAAAAATTACAAAATGCACACAGCTGCAGTTACACGGATGCGAGAAGAAGGGTCTTCTGTCATTTTAAATGCCAAAGTCATTCATCTTGTCTTCCTTGACTGAGCATCAGAGAGTTGGACACACACATTCCTCACTCGTGACACTCAGTATTCACTGACCGTGGGTTGCCTGTGTGTGTGCCACCGAGAGTTTAAAAAAAAAAGGGGGGGGGGGGGGGGCATACTTTAGTGTCTTGCATATAATGACTTAAATAAAAAGAGAATGAAACAGGAAGGGATACAGGAACAGCAGAAAAAACTTCAGAGATTGTAGAGAAAAGACTGAATTGTCACACCTTAAATTATAAAGCCTGAAGGGAGAATCACTAAATCTTTCACAAAATAGTGGCTTGTACGCAGCAGTTACACCTAGGACTAACTGAGGGCAAGTAGCACCCTGGGAGTCTGCAGGAATAGTTTTTTCTCAGAGACACCTGAGCCGGGCAGATGCTAGTGAGCTGCAGTTCATCCTCTTTTGCCCTCTGGTTAAAGGACAGTCGAGCTGCTGGCTTCAACTGCAGTCGTATGTTTCGTTTGTGAACAAGAATCACAGGGGGAGTGACCTCCATTAGGCACAATGCCATTACAGCACAGATTTTTGTATGCAGGCATTATTACTCTCCAATCCTGTTAGGATATGGCAGCCTTGGCACCTCTTGTTATTTTCTGACAGGCAGCCTAATTTTAAAACACAAAATCCAATGCATTTAATGCGATGCTTTATATCGCTTACTTTTTTTTTAGTTAATGTGTTTCATAAGGCCACTATTGAGGACCCGACTCTTAAAATCAGCAATAATTTCCTGTGTACCAATGTATTGTTAAAAAGGTTAAATCATTTTGTGTTGATACAGTTAAATCGGTGTTATGGCAAAAATATGTTTTTAATATTCATCTACTTTTAGTGATAACTCAGATCAGATTAAGTGACTAAACTCGACTGAGGTACAGTCTAATAGGCTGAGGGACATAATCTAAAAAAAAAAGCAATCTATATGTTTGTAGATGTAATTTGGCAAAAGAAAAAAATATATAACTACTGCAAAAAAGAAACACGTGGAAGCCTGAGTATGGGTCATCTGTGGGCAAAAAACTGGACAAATCTGGACAGTGGTCTGCAGATATGAACGTCGTAGACTGCTCCATGGGCCCATAGAGGGAAAATGCTTATGAACATTCTTCTCCGGGCATGCTGCGGTCAAAATGAACACTTAAAAAACATGCAAGGGTAAGTAAGGAGGAATTAGGTAAGATGCAGGTGTGTCATATGGATTTTGAAGTTGAGTCATGGCACCTCATTCCTTGAAACGTTTAACTGTTCATCCAAGTCGCCTCATCAGTTTGATTAACGTCACCTGAATGAACGAGAGCCTTCAGCAACAGAGCACAAAACAAGAGGATCCCTTGAATGTTTTTTTTTTTTTTTTTTTTTTTTTTTTTTTTTTTTTTTTTTTTTTTTTTTTTTTTAAAACTTGTCCTGTCCAACAGCTGAGCAAACAGATATGAGCTGAGAGCCTCTTGCATTAGACAGATTTTACTCTCACAATCGGGGGTTATAAATCATTGGGAACACAAAATGTATGTTGGTATAAGCCCCTTTTGTAATTTCAACGAAACTTTATTAATATTAATTTTGTTTGTGTTCTTTTTGTTGGACCGGACGGAAAAAGAAAGGGGGAAAAGAGAGGGGGGGGGGGGGGGGGGTATAGATTCCAGAGGATGACCAATGGAAGGAGAAAGTAGAATTGCAAGTCTACAGGCAACAAAATGCTGAAGCTTATACCCATTACAATAGTGAGTGTTGGTCTAAAATGGGCGGGGCCTGTCCACACACTCAGCTGTTACAAACATACCTGCCGGCTCCAAGAGTGTTCACAAACTTGTCCACAACCAGTTTACACGCACACTTGTGCATACCAACCCACACATGTAAAGCATTACATTCTGACACGCACACTGTTTGAAGGTGCAAATGTGAGCTGACGCCTGTGCTCAGGTGAATGTTATGTTAAGCTGAAGTGGATGAAGGAATGGAAAGAAAAAAAGGAGGGAGAGCTCCCAGACATCCCCACACCAAGACCCCCGCCGAGGCAGCAGCGCCGACCAGGGCCCGCCCCCGCACCCATACTGTGGGGTCAATGGAGGTGATCCGCCCGCCAGGTAGTCCGGCCAAGCACCCAGACCAGGGCCCGCAGGACCACCACATGGGCCCCCAACACCCGAGCGCAGTGAGGTACGGAAGCGCAGAGCGCAGGGCCCAGCCCAGTCAGGAGAGCAGCCCCCCCACCGCGCCGGGCGGTCCAGCGCGGGGCCCCACCCCCGAGAGCCCCACCACCCCAGACAAGCCGCCCACCACCACCCAGGAGTTCTGAGCATCCCCCCACCCCAGCCCCAGGTACGAGCCAGGACCCCCCAAGGGAGACCCGCTCCGAAGCTCCAGGCAGTTGCGGAGATCCAGAAGAGAGCACAGCAGGGGTCGGCTACCCCCACCTAGAGGAGGGATGACCAATAGAAGTGGGGGTCCCCGAAGGAGTACGTAGCCTGACCAGGCTCTCCTATGTTGTGACTTAGAAGGGGCCCGTCACCCGAGGGTAAGGACCAGAACCCGCACCACAAGGACACAGACACCCCCCCGGCTCAGATGGAATATGATCCCCCGCTCATGGACTTGCCAGAGGACTGAGGGATCCCTCTCCCTGCGCGGGGAGGGGGCCGCCGGGCCCAGGAGGCCGACACCCAAGAGACAAGGCCGCCACCGCTGAAGGCCCTGTTCCCCCCACCGGGGATGGGGTAGGGGACAGAAGATCAGTATTCCCATCTTCCTTGTGTAATGTATTTGTGTGTGTATGTTGAGGTGTGTTTCTTGTGGTTGAAGGGTGTGTGTCATAAAGGGTGCAGTTAAAATTGGCGAGCAGGGCACTGGGGACATCTCCTGATTGCTTACAGGGATGTCCAATCACCCTCTCGCCAAGGAGCCCTAAATGTCTACGGTGCAGTTAAAATTGGAGGGTTGAGCACTAGGAGGACATCTCCTGCTTGCTGGCAGTGATGTCCCAGCACCCCCCCACCAAGGGTCCTACGTGTCTAAGGTGCATTTAAAACCAAGAGAAGGGGGCGAAACTGTGCGGAGAGGGGGGACCACTGCCAAGTGGCTCGGCCCCTCGAAGTATTCCGCAAGCACACCCCCCTCCAACCTAATAAGTGTTTGTATGAGGAAGGAGGGGAGGTCGGGGACAGCTACCAGACTGACCCCCGATGGTGAAACAACCGTCCCCCCGCCCCCCCCAGCATTGGGCCCAAGTCTCCCCAGGGCAGAGGCCCCACCGCCCGGAAGCCGACCCTCCAGGCCCCACACCCCCCACCCCACACAAAGAGAGAGGAGCCGAGAGGGGGCCATCCCCCAGGCGCAAGCCCCGGCCCCCCCCCCCAAGCACCGCCCCTGTGGCTGCCTGGCCAGGTACCAGCGGGCCCGAGGAAGTCTCAAGGGTCCCATACTGGTGGTGGACCCCCCTTCTTACCCATGAACACCCCCCCCCCCCCCCCCCCCGGCCCGCTCCCCCCAGACCCCGCCATGGTATACTTCCCCTGGAGCAAACGCAGGCCCCAAGAGGGTTGCCCCACCCCGTCCCAGGGCCGGAGAAGGAGTGATCCCAGCCCCCGGGTGCAGACGGGCCACCCATCCAGCGCAGGCAGACCCCCCAGGACCAGGGCCCCACGCAAGCCCCCCCAGCGCACGCAGAAGGACCACCCCCCGAGCCAAGCCAGACCCCCACCCAATGCACCACCCACACCCCCCCGCCCAGGCCCGGGAGACCACGCAGCCCCCGCGCTTGCCCCATCCAGGCGCCGTGCCAGACCCCCCGACTAACAGAGCCCCCCCACCCCCACCAGGTGCCAGGGAGGCCCCGACCCCGGCACCAAAATCCCGGCAGACATCCAGGGCGCGGCGACACCCAAGAACCCCGCCCCCTAAGTTATGGCGTTAGCTATGGGAGACCAGAGAGCCCGAATTCCTTCCAGGTTATTTGAACTCCTAGTTGACATTTTTTCCAAGCTGATATGATCCAATAGCAGATTCCTGTAATGACTTACACTAATATTTTTCTTGTTTTTCCAGTTTAATAAAATTGTTTTTTTTGCTATACAAAGAGTTATGAAGATTAAAGGTGCTAATCTTCCCTCTGTATCGATGGCACTCATGTCACCCAGCACACAAAATGAAGGTGAGGCTGTGATTGAAACCTTAAGCCAGACTGATAAATCAGCACATACCTGTTGCCAGAGAGCCTGTACAGGTGTACAGAACCACAGAGCATGCATGTAATTGTCAGGTAAATTACTATCACAATGCTCACAAATGTCTGAGTTTTTGAGACCCATCTTGAACATCCTCTGTCCAGTAAAGTAAATTCTGTGAAGAGTTTTAAATTGGATTAGTTGTAGGTTTGGACTTTTTGTTAGTTTGAAGGTATTTAGACAAATTTCTGACCAGAAGCTTGTGTCTGTACTTCTGCCTAAGTCTGCATCCCATTTTGTTGTTGGAATTGAGACTTTGTTATCTAAGTTGCATATGAGTTTGTATATTTTGGAGAGAGTTTTATTCAATGAAAAATTAATCATAGAGGTAACTAGTTCTGGTAATTTTAGGTCATTGTCACTGGATTTAAATGTTTTAGTAATTACAGATTTAAGTTGCTGATATTCCAAGAATTTATTTATTCCATGTTTTTCTTGTAGTTCTTGGTGCGTTATGAATCTTCTGTCTATAATTAAGTGCTCAAGTAGTCTTACGCCCCCTGCTTGCCAAGCAGGGAAGTGCAACATTTTTTTATTTATCAGGATGTCTGGATTGTTCCAGATGGGTGTCATTTTGCATGGTAAAACTGAAGAGTTTGACATTTTAAGAAATTCCCACCAGGCTGTTAAAGTAGTGCTTATATTACTACTTTGGTAGCAGTCAAGTTTTTTTATTTTTGGGCTGATAAATGGTAGATCTGACAAGTTGATCTTTCCACAGAATGCCTGTTCCAGATCCATCCATGGGTTGGTTTCTGGATTGTTTTTTAACCATCTTAAGATGTATTGCAATCTATTGGCAAGAAAATAGTTCTGGAAGTTAGGTAATTCTAAGCCTCCACAGCTTTTTCCAGATTTTAAAGTTTTTAGACTAATTCTTGCAGGTTTATTGTTCCATAAGAAGCTGGATATGGCTGAGTCTAATGTTTGGAACCATTTTAGTGGTGGTTGTGTGGGGATCATTGAGAAGAGATAATTAACTTTGGGTAAAATTTTCATTTTTACTGTGGTTATCTTACCCATGAGTGAAAGAGGCAGGTTGACCCAGCGGGTTAGATCGTCCTGTATACTTTTCAGTAACGGGGTGTAGTTTAGTTGCACCAGTTCTGATAGTTTCGGGGAGAAATAAATACCTAGATATTTGATATTGCCTGATTTGACTGGGATTGAGGTAGTTTGCTCCGCATTACCATTCAGTGACAATAAAACTGATTTGTTCCAGTTAATTGAGTAGTCTGAAATAGAGGAAAATTCATTAATAATTGTTGAGGTTTCACTAATGGAATGTGAATTGTTTAGATAAAGTAATATGTCATCAGCATAAAGACTAATTTTATGATTACTGTATTTTGTTGTAATTCCTTTAATGCTCTCACGCTGTCTTATTGCTGCAGCCAAAGGTTCAATAAATATAGCAAAAAGAGAGGGGGAGAGTGGACAACCCTGCCTGGTCCCTCTACCAAGAAAAAACCTGTCAGAAGTCTGATTGTTGGTTCTGACTGATGCATTTGGGTTGTGATATAATATTTTAATCCAATCAATGAAGGATTCCCCAAACCCAAACTTATGGAGGGCAGCAATGAGGAACTTCCAGTTTACTCTGTCAAATGCTTTTTCAGCATCCAACGAGAGTATGGTCATTTCCTGTTTTTTAATGGTGGCAAAATCTATTATGTTTACAAGTCTGCGGACATTATCACTTGAGTGTCTACCTTTAATGAATCCAGTTTGATCATGGTGAATTATATGAGGAGTGATTTTTTCTATTCTCTGTGCGAGTGCTTTGCAAATAATTTTTACGTCTGCGTTAATTAGAGAAATGGGGCGATAGCTTGAAGGAATTGTGGGATCTTTTTCTGGTTTAAGAAGGAGGATTATGTTAGCTGAATTCATGTGTGGTGGCAGTGATTGGCTTTCCTTGATAAATGTAACCATTTTATAAAAAGTTTGTGCCAGCTGTTCCCAGAATTCCTTATAAAACTCAGCAGGAAAGCCATCAGGCCCTGGAGCTTTGTTGTTGGGCATCAGCAACAGAGCTTCATGAAGTTCAGCCAATGAGAGCGGAGAGTCTAAGTTTGAGCTTTGATCCTCATTTAATCTGGGTAGAGTTACATTATTAAGAAATGAGTTCATACTTTGCTCTGATGGATTGACCTTTGATGTGTACAAGTTTTTATAGAAATCTTTAAATGTTTTATTAATTTTAACCGGGTCATGAGTGACATTTCCTGTGTGGTCCATAATAGAAGTAATTGTTGCTTTTTCTTTATTAATTTTAAGCTGATTAGCTAAGAATTTACCAGATTTGTTTGAGTTTTCAAAATTTACGAGTCGAAGTTTTTGTATTTGGAATTGTGTTTGCTTATTGATGATATCATTTAACTGAAGCTTTAAATTTTTCAGATCTTCCAGAATGTGCTCTTGTGCAGAAGCAACATAAGCAGCCTCTAGATCTTTGATTTTATTTTCTATCTCTAATAGATCTGCTTTCTCTTTGTGTTTTTTATTTGTTGAATAAGAGATTATTTTTCCTCTCATCACTGCTTTTGCTGTTTCCCAAAGAACACATGGTGAAATATCAGGAGTATCATTAAATTCCAAGAAGGTTGCCCACTCTTTTTTAAAGAACTGAATGAACTCTTGATCTTTTAACAGAGAAGTGTTAAACCTCCAGGTTAAGCCTGAAGGTTTGGGTATATCTCTAGAAATATTTACAGAAACTGGTGCATGATCACTAATGATAATTGGATGAATGTTGGAATCCTTGACATCTTTTAAAAGAGAATTACTGACTAGTAAGTAGTCTAAGCGAGACTGTGAGTGGTGAACTGGAGAAAAGAAAGTAAACCCTTTAGCGTCTGGGTGACATGAGCGCCAAGCGTCGCAGAGACCCAACTCATCCATGTACTGCTTCAAAATACTTGCAGATCGCCATGTGCGCTGGTGTCCTGCTGTGCTCAGTCTGTCAAGTTCAGCATCAAGGACCAAGTTGAGGTCTCCTCCTATAATTATTGTGGAGTCAGCATGAACCGAGAGTGAAGTGAAGAATCTGTGAAAGAAGGAGGATTCATCAGCATTGGGACCATAGATGCTGGCTATACAGAAATCTTTATTCTGAACAGATATGTTAATAATTACAAATCTGCCTTCTGGATCAACAATTGTGTTCTTATGGGTAAATGTCATATTTTTATTAATTAAAATAGCAACTCCTCTTTGTTTGGAGTTGTAACTTGCTGAGTAGATGGATGGGAATTGTGAGCAGCACAGGAGATGATCAGCTGATTTAGATAAGTGGGTCTCCTGCAGTAAAACTAGATCTGCTTTTAGATCATTCAGATGGTTGAAAACTTTCAGCCTCTTTGGCCCAGAGCCAAGTCCACGCACATTCCAGCTAAAGATGTTCAGACTGGACATGACTACACTGACTGAGTGTTATACTAAGTAATACGCATGCGTCTGTGATTCCTGTGCGCGTGCCCGCTGACCAGTGCGCAGAGAAGCGCTGTGTGTTTGTGCGCATGAACGTTTTCTGGCTGTGTGAGTTACTTGTTGTATGTGTCCTATATGAGCCTATGTGAGGTTTTTGCGGTATGTCGGCGAGTGTGTGCGGGATCGCGTGTACGTGCGCGCGCCTTTCTCGTGCATGAGTAAATGTTTACTTACCGGGGGTGTGTTGCCTTTAGTTCTTTTAAATATGAGGAGGAGGGGGGAAGAGGTGGGGAATAAAAAGAGGAAAAAAGAAAAGAAAAACAAGAAAAAACAAACACAACAAAACAACGTAAACATGAGAGGGGAGAGAAATAAACTGCTTTGACGAGATGGAGGTGTGGATGATGTGTTGACGAGCTGATTTTCCATTAATTTAAATCAGATTAGCTGGTTTCATCAGCGTATTCTGGAAGTTCTGATCGCAGCAGCTGCGGGTCTTCAGCGCAGCCACGGGGTGATCTCGGGGTCCCGAAAGAGCCGTCCATCCACGTAGAGTCTGTCTACCGAAACAACAGCTCGAGACCCGGCGGTGAGGTGCTTCCTCCTCAGCGGGAAAAGAATCTTCCTGCGCCGGAGGATCTCCGCCGGGAACTGGTCGTTGACGCTGAAGTGCGTTCCCTTCAGCTCCCGGCCGCGGCTCCTCACCAGCTCCTTCTGTTTAAAGTGCTCGAATTTAGCCACTATGGGTCTCGGACGCTGGTTGTCAGACCTCCTTCCTCCGAGTCGGTGCACTCTGTGGAAGGAGATCTTCTGGACTTCCTCCTTGGGGAGCTTCAGGTGGACCTCCATGAAAGACTTCACCGTGGCCTCCGGGTCTTCTCCCGCCTCCTCTGGAATCCCAGAGATGACCAGGTTGTCCCTCATGCTCCTCGCCTGAAGATCCAGGAGGGTTTCCTTGATGGAGCGGTTCTCCTCAGAGAGACGAGCGGTGTCGCTGCTCAGAGTCTGGACGGTCTCTCTGAGGGCCTGGTTCTCCGCTGCGAGCTCCTGTACCTGCTGCTGGCTGAACTCCAGGGACTCTCGCAGGCCTTGGAATTCTTTATGGAGGATCTCCAGCAAGTTTAGACGGCAATCAAGGCTGGAAAGTTTTTTATCAATGGATTCCAGGATTTCACTGACGCCGCTGCCTGGAGAAGAGGCGGCCCCGGGAGAGTCTTCAGGACGGCCGCGTTTGGAGGAAGGAGTGGTGGTGTTGGTCTTCCCCATGACGAAGGTATTAAAACACTCGTCTATGAAGCTCTCCAGGTCCTCCAGGCTGTCAAGGACTTAATAATCTTTTTAAAGGTTTAATGAATTTTGTTGTAATTGTTACTTATATGGCGGAAAGAAAAAAAAGCAGGTGGAAATGTTTGTTCAACCACTTTCGCGCCGCCAAGTTAACTCACCACACACGTCTCGTCGATTCTCGCGATACTCACAGCATCTCGCCCTCTCACCCACTTACCAAATGGACTCCCTTGAATGTTTTAAGTGCGTACAACTCACATTATGCTGATAAATACATTATGAAAAGCTTACCTTGGAACATACGAAAATCATACGTTCCATTTTCACTATGTCCCTGGGGGCCACATAAGCCTCAAGGGAACTGGAAGGCACACCTGCAACACCCGTATGCAACTATCCCTGTGCGGGTGCACGTCACTAAGGCTTTAAGCTAGCACAGAGGGAAATAAAAGGGAGGCAGGCAGAGACAATTCATATTAGTGCACTGGTTTTATTGAGCCAATTCACATTCAGTTTACTGCTGTTTTCTGGTTGGAAATGATATCACTGAACCCAGAGTTTTAACAAAAATTGAATAAAATGTCATCAAGTCTGAGAGTTGTGCTAAAATGTTATTCTAGACCTAAGGATTTAATGCTCAACTGCTGACAAAATAAAAGATCAAACCCATAGCTTAGAAAAAGGGCAACTTCTAATCTATTATAAAAAGACAAGTCATTAAGTCTGCCTCTGTAAATTTATGGTTATCACATCTAACCATAGGAGTGACATTGACAGAATCAGAGTGTAAGATTAATTATTTGTTTTTCTTACTTTCTTACATGCAGAAGTCATAGAATTTCACTTTGCTGTTAACTATTTTATTTTTTTGCCTGTGTAAGCTGACAGGAAATAAAACGTTTTATTTTAATGTTTTACTGCACACAATGCAATGTTGGAACAAAGCCAAACACTAAAACTCCACAGGTGAAAATAACCCAAATCAGACTGTTTTTTTGTCCAACTCCAAGATTGGAAAAATACACACGCTAGGTTATTTTAACTTATAAATGAAAAATGCAGAAATTGGTTCAAAATGAAACCACTATAACAAGAAAACCTCCCAAAAGTAACCCAAAATATATCTCAACATGTATAACCAAGGAATCGGGTTAAAGAGATAACCCAAGGGTTTTTAGAGTGTATCACGTGGATTTATAAACCAAAGGAATAGTCTTGCAAAAATGGGCCTTTCTGTGGCCCTGTATAAAGCATTCTGCCTAATAATAAACAGGTCTGCCTAGAACTCCCTAGAATCCCCCGTAACCACAAAAAGATTGATTCAAGGGCAAGACTCGTGTGAGAAGAGTCATCTCATTCCTAAAAATGTTGATTCATCTAAAAGTTTCATTCAAAAGAGGAAGCCAAAAATGTAAAAGACAATTCGATATGAGAATATCAATTTATTTTAAGTTCAAAATTGAGTCTTTTTAAAGGGGTGGCTTACTGTATGGAAATTGCAGAATAAAACAGATCTTTTTCCTTTTAAACCTATTCATGAAAAATGTATTCCCTTAGGGACAGAAATGTAATATTGAAACTCTAATAGTAAAGATACCTAGAAGGCAAGAGCGGGAGGTTTCCATACCACTAATAAACTTTAAGTAGTATAAACTTTATTGATGTCTGGAATTACACTTTTACTTGTGTCAACATTCAATAAGCTCCCGGCTCCAACTTCTGAAAGAGAGCAGCCAATCACACGTGTTATACCATATTCGACAGACACTGGATTATTGCATTTGAAAGTGTAAGCTGCAAAAAAACAGTAATTGTTATAAAACTAGTATGTTAGCAGATGGAGTAATGGTGTGATATACATGAGCTAATTTCCTTATGTAATTTCATCTCTTACGCTACGTTCACCCCAGCCTTTTACGTGCACATTTTGAGCAACCACATTCCAAATTCTTCCGTTCATGTGTCCCTATGCAAGTTTTTAAGTCCATTTTTTTATATACTTACAAAAAGTGAGGCCATTAAACACACTTTCAACATTTAACCAGACTTGGATTTACTAGTTAGCATAATTTTCAATTGACAGAAGTGCCAACCACTTGAAAACTTATCATGGAGGAGAAATTGATAATTACGGTTTGTACCCAGTTGGAATTATGTAACATTAAGTTTTTCATATATACGAATGGATGACCAGAAACACAATTCCAGGACTAATGATGTGATAATCACCAGATTGAATATCAAATCCCGGTCATATGCGCATGCAGTGACCGTCGGTAACGGTCACTGCAAACACAAAAAAAAACATAAAAAAACAGCTGCAAACATAACGATGTATTCTTGATTCTTGTAAAAACAGCTTTGGTTCTCGTCTCCTTTTGCACAAGAATCAGTTAAGTTCACCAGCATCAGGTAAGGAAGTACAGAATTAGTTTTTTTATTTAATTATCTTCTCTTTTTTTTAATGAAGTGATATGGGTGGAAATCTTATTTTAGTTACTTTGGGTACTGCTCAAATTTGACCTTTGCATCCAACCAACCAAAAGCTAACATGGAATTTTTTTTTAATACCATTAAGAGCGAGGCAATCTGGCAGGAAGCATCATGCCAGTTTACTAACTGAAGGGACACCTCTGCCAAAATGCTTTGATAAGGTTAAATGTGTCCCTTGGAACATAAAGGATAACGTACAAATAAAATGTACTCTAAACATCTTTATTGTGACAGTCATGTCAGCACAGATATGGAACAAAACTATTTTTAAAAGGTGTAGTCTGGAGTGGTAATCAGTTGATGTTGATGAGATAAAAATGAACAAATACATAACCAAATGGGAATAAACTAAGGAAATGCCAATCAAACTGGGATGTGGCTTTTCAACTGCCATAACACTTTATGCGAGAGTGGAGACGGAAAGAAAGGGGTCCATGTGGCACCTTGATTAATGGACAGATGGCATGGCCACTGAGCCAACTCTTTCCCTCTGTCTGTGCATGTCCATTTGTGTGTGTAGGTGTGTGTGTGTGAACACCAGGGGAGTTTGGTTGATCTGCTTCAATATACTGACTCAATGAAAGCTGGTATATGTCAGCCAGATTCACACATACACAGGTACTCACACACACACAAAACGTTGATTTCTAATAGCAGAGGGGAAGACGAAGGGGAACGCTGACAAATGCAAGCGCTTTACAAGAACTTTACTAAGTGACTGTGAGTGTTTTGTGTATGTGTGTTCCCATTAAAAGCTCCAACCAGAACGAGGGCCATTGGACCACTATGTGCCACATTAATGATGTCATCAATCATTCCCAATGTCCTTTGGTCAATCTATTTGGTCCTTAGGCAGTTTGTTAGCAGAGCCAGTTTGGCCATCTTGTAAAAAATAAAGATCTGTAACATGACTCAACACAATGATACAAAGTTTGACTTTTTTTTTTTTTTTTTTGTAATCTTCTAGATAAGGTGTAATAAAACTGCTTGATGATTTTCACATCATTTCTGTTTACCATAAAGAGGGTAATAGAGGATAGCCTTGGGTTTTTTTACTAGTCACTTTAGAGTAAGGCATTTGAGCGCTACTGAATATCCCTTGGTGAATTCTTCAATCTATAAAGAGCTACCAGAAGCTTCTTTTTGTCTTATTTTTTGTGCATTTTGGACTGAATCAGGAGATCCTAGAACACAACATTATTTTTAAAATGCCCGTACAAGGGCATCACTAAAGACCAAAATAATCATATATAATATATTTTACCATTCTTCAATGTGCTTTACCAAAAAAAGAGATATTATGACAGCATATGTGCTAGAAAACACAGTCAAGTTAGTCTTTTAAACTGGGCTCATGGAACCACTTCATCTTTTCTCACTCCCCACGAGGTTTTGCAAATATTTTGGAACTTTCTTAACCAGGTAATCAGTCATGAGTAGGGTTGATTATCTGGAAATCATGCAGACACTGCAGCACTTGAGGCCTGGAGTTGTCTATTCCTGCTCTACTTGGATAGCATGCAGTTTTATATGTTTAACTAAAACATAGCTACCATACTCCATTGCTCTTTTACCCAATTGTTGATCTAAATGTCCAGCCTCCAAGGTGGGAGACAGTAGTAAAGAAAAGTAAATCCCAGCCTCCTGACTGATGATCTCATGATAATCATATTATGATGACAGAACAGATCTCATACTTTAAAGTTGTTTTATTTTGACACCAGTTAATACTCTGGACTGATTGCTGTAATGCATGTAACATTTTAGCTTTGTATGTTCAATGTTGTTTTATTTCACAGTTTACTTCATGTTCCTTAGATAAACATTTAATGTATTTTTCACAATATATGGCACACTAGATTATAAGGCAAACTGTCAATGAATGGTCTGTTTTCAAACGTATGCTATATTTAAGGCATACTGAACAGTAGGGCTTTTAAAGTGAGACAACAGTCAGAGATAAGCCAGTCAGACTTAATCCACTGCAATCACTGTAACTCTTGAAGTTGTTTTTAAAATGCCATACGTTGGCCACGGTAGAAACGTTAATCACATTAGCATATTCACAATACCGGTATCCTCCAACCTTGTTTGCAACGTGTAAAAAGACGATTAACACTAAAACAAATGGAACTGTGACTACGCCATCTCCCAACTTTGTTAGTAAAATGTGAAAAACAGTCACCACTACACGGTGGCCACGTTCACATTACTAAAACACTTAACCATTTATATGAATCCATATATAATCTTTAATCCATATGGTGCTACAAGTTAGATGGTTCACTTTAGCTTTTTTACAAAAAAAGGGAAATAAGGTCAAAATTAGTTGAAGAACATGCTTTCTGGAAAACATGCCTTTTGTTTTTGTATAATACCACTAAATTCTGAACACAGGTTTTGTGTTGTGTCTCAATCTGGCTCTTCCACAATGAACATTAGAAAATCCATTCCCATGATTCAATTTTATTTTCTATTACACTTGCCACCCCCCTTGCGCTCCTTATGCTGCCTGGCTGTGGTAAAGGGCCAGACAGATAATCTGGAGCAGGTAAGTTTTAGGGGACCTCCGTATGCTTCAGCAGCTGTTGCTGTATGAAAGATTAAAGCTAAAGCCCTGCTGCTGGGACAATTCAATAACCACAGACCATCTTGCTGAGAAGGCAGCAAAGTTGCAATATAGATCTTGAATGTGTTTACCCCCCTCCCTCAAAGCAGATTATGCATAGAAACAGGTTTTAGCCAGAATACTATGTAGTAAGGCAAACTATTTAGAGAGTTATGTCACAATGAACACAATTTTACTTCATTGTCCAATATTTATTAATTTTGTGTTAGTGTCCTTTTATTAAAATCATACTATGATGTTGTGACACAAGAACATAAACACATTGGATGATTCAGAGTGTTGCAGTTAATTTGAACTCTTCAAGGCAGGGCTCGTTGCATTTGTAACTAAATAAACCTAACACTACAAAAAAAGAAAAAGGAGTGACAAATTACTAATTTAAGTTATTTAAATCAATGGCAACTTTTTTCTGTTAGCTTTATCATTGTAGAAACTATTAAAATCCTGCTGGACACTTTAATGTTCTTGTCACGTTGTGAATTTACCCTTAAGTCCGTTTTTTTTTGCCATTCTTTTATGGATATAAACAACAGAAGTCAAATAAAAAGGCTTATTTATGAACAAAATATTTCTTAATTTTCAACAATGAGAATTCTTGCATTTTTCCTTTATCTCTTTATTTATCTGCCCATTAGACAAAAACCAAAGATCTTGCACAAATTCTTACACAAAAGGAAATAAAATAGAGAAGAAAAAACGTTTTTCTTCCTCTTTGCATAAAATACATTTGTGTAATATATATATATATATATATATATATATATATTCTCTCATTCTGAATTTGGGTTAAAGTTAAATTAAATAAATAATAGTCTATCCACAATAGTTAAATAAATCAAATTAAATATCAGCACTTTTTTTTCTTAAAAGAAATTAATTTGTTTGCATGAGCTTTATACTAAATCAATCAAATAAATTAAGAGACAAACACACAAAGATCCACAAAAGCACAGAGGTCTGACAGAAAAAAAATACACAATGTAAAGAAAAAAACAAAACAAATTCGTCTAGAGCCGTAACATTAGGTTACACAGATTGATATGCAGAAAAATGACAAAGAATGCTTTAATGTTTTATCAAAAAATAACTTTCTAAGCTGTCTTCTTTTTTTGGTTTCCTTTTTATCATAAGGCAGTGGAAGAGTCTCTACACCAATAATAAAAATAAAACACACTAAACTTGATCCTAAGTGCACCCAGCTTTTCACCTTTTTTATATACTTATTTAGTCTATTGATTTTGATTGTCATGGTCTGTAATTGAAGCTTTTATCAACTCAGTTACATCACAGTAAGAGCTTTTCAACAAAAAGCTCTAAAACCATGAACACAGTCTATTATACATCAAGTATCTATCAGGTATGATGGAGTTAGCAAGAGCTGATGACTAAATTGGAGTATTTAGCATTTAAAGGGCCACATAATACCCTGAAGAACTGACAACCTAGAGCACAAACAAACGAATAGCATACTAAACAACCGTGAACTCTAATTGCAGTATCATCGACACATGACCAAGTCCTGCTTTGGGCTTCATTTCAGGTTCTGATATGGAAAGGGTTTTAAATACTATTTAGCTAATAAAAAGATATATACAGCTGCTTTTTCTACACAGCTTACCAAGATAATTTTATTGTCCATCTATGGGTAAATCTGGTGGCTAAACTTTTCAAATTATTGACTGGAGAGATAAATGACAATTTCTTGGCAAATATATGACATTGGCAAACAAGTTATTGCCCTGCAGGAAAGCTGGATCAAATCTACCTGCGGTGTCTGAGGCATTTACTTGGACTCTGTATTTTGCAGATTTCACAGTTGCCAACAGATTCCCCATGATTCCTCAAGCAAAATAAAACCTTTACTCACACCTAGGCACAATGGTTTGCTAAACCTATAAAGAGATCATGTCAAAACACAAGTGCATATTTTTTGTTCTCAATTTTTTTATCCATTAATTTTTTGGCACTATAGGGCACACTTGATTTTTATATTATTAGTAAATGAATGGTCAATTTTTTAACTCATGTAATAAATAAAATACATTAAGCCAGACAAAAGATTTAAAGATAAGTCTGTCAGTCACTCAAACTTTATTGTCTACATTCACAGAAGCTCAACTAGTAACACACTGGTCATTATCCATGTTAGACGTGTCAGCCACATTCATTTAATTCAATTCAATTTTGTTTGTGTAGCCCAAAATCACAACCATAGTCGTCTCAATGGGCATCATACCGGTATTTACGCAAAGAACATAAAGTCAATCATAAAAACATAAACAATAGCTGGTTGCTAAACTAAACTGGCATCCCTGCCTTTAGAACCTACTTCTCAGTGAGAAAAAGCTCTAAAAAAACCCTATCTTTGGGAAAAAAAAAAGAAACCTCAAGAATGCCCACATGAAGGAGGGGGGTCCACTCCCGGGATGCACAGGGGATGTGCTAGAACTGTTAAAGAAGAATTAGCTTATCTAACTCTACAACCTCATATTTGAACAATAACTACGTATTTGAATAGTGTAGCAGATTGGTTTCATCCAAATGAAACTGTGGGGAAGCTTGGGGTGCGACATGAGCCAGCGGTGAGGTCCACAGCCAAAGACAGGAGCACATACAGTCCACTTGGAATCTCTCCCGTCCTCCCAGAAGGGAGTGGGAAACAGGGACAACATATGAATCGCACTGCACCAAACAGAGGCATGATAAACATGTTGCATGTAAAATGGCACACATTGTGGATGGTAATAATAATAATAATAATAATAACAATAATAATAATAATAATAATAAATCTGCAGTTTTATCATTTCACTAAAAATCTATTATTAATTTAATCTACAGTACAACTGTGTATCCTCCGCAAAACAGTGAAAATTAAAAGGGCAGCATGCAAAGCATAAACAGGTTGCGTCCTAGAACTGAGCCCTGTGGGACTCAAGTGCAACAACATTAACAAACTGGTACCTATCTGATAAATAGGATTCAAACCACTGCAGGGTAGATCCTCTGATTCCTATGTCATGCTCTAGTCTCTGGGGTAAGATGCTGTGGTCTGTAGTGTCAAAGGCTGCACTGAGGTTTAACAGAACTAGAATAGAGATTAGTCTTTTTTCTGAGGCCAGTAACAAGTCATTAGTGGCTCTAACTAGCACTGTTTCAGTGCTATGGTGTGGTCTGAACCCTGACTAAAAAATCTTCAAAGTGGCTATTGTCCTGTAGGTGGCAGTAGCTGTTTAACTACAACTCTTTCCAGTCGTTTTGGAATAAAGGGGAGATTTGATATTGGTCTATAGTTGGACAGGATTGAAACTGGGAAATTTTTAGAAGAGGTTTAACAACTGCATATTTTAAAGACTGTGGCACATAACCTGTTTCTAGAGAGGTATTTATTATGGTTAAAATTGATTAATTAATTAGAAACGGTTTCTTTAAAGAGCTTAGTGGGGATTGGGTCTAAAAGTCAAGTTGAGCTTTTGAAGGATGTAATAACTGATGTTAATTCTGCTTGATCTACAACAGCGAAGTCTAATGTCAATTTCAATAGATGCCTTCATTTCTACCACTTCAGCCTGCTCTTGGCTGATTGTATGGATAACTCTGTTCAACCTATGTCTAATATTTAAGATTTTACTGTTAAGAAATGTCAGAAAATCTTCAGAGCTGAGAGTAGTAGGAATATGTGGTTCTACTGAGCTGTGACTGCTGCCTTTTTGCTGCCTGCCTAAAACTTACTGCACGTTGAACCAGCTGTCTGCCTCTTTGTTACAGACAGATTGCCATGCTGCTTTCTTACCAAACTGTTCATAAATTCAATAAACTGATCCTATACATTTTCTATGTATCCTTGTTTTCTTAGCTTAGTGAAATGAGTTTTTATTTTGTGTGAATGTCAATTCTTGAATTCTGCAACTGCTGATCAAAAATAAAAAAAAACATAAATATTTACTGTACGCCTGTGCTCAGGTGAATGTTATGTTAAGATGAAGTAGATGTGAGGCTGTGATTGAAACCTTAAGCCAGACTGATAAATCAACACATACCTGTTGCCAGAGAGCATGGACAGGTGTACAGAACCACAGAGCATGCATGTAATTGTCAGGTAAATTACTATCACAATGCTCACAAATGTCTGAGTTTGTGAGACCCATCTTGAACATCCTCTGTCCAGTATAGTACATTCTGTGAAGAGTTTTAAATTGTATTAGTTGTAGGTTTGGACTTTTTGTTAATTTAAAGGTATTTAGACACATTTCTGACCAGAAGCTTGTGTCTGTACTTCTGCCTAAGTCTGCATCCCATTTTGTTGTTCCAGATGGGTGTCATTTTGCATGGTAGTAGTGAAGAGTTTGACATTTTAAGAAAATCCCACCAGGCTGTTAAAGTAGTACTTATATTACTACTTTGGTAGCAGTCATGTTTTTTTATTGTTGGGCTTATAAAAGGTAGATCTGACAAGTTAATCTTTCTACAAAATGCCTGTTCCAGATCCATCCATGGGTTGGTTTCTGGGTTGTTTTTTATCCATCTTAAGATGTACTGCAGTCTGTTGGCAAGAAAGTAGTTATGAAAGTTAGGTAATTCTAAGCCTTCACTGCTTTTTCTAGATTTTAAAGTTTTTAGACTAATTCTTGCAGGTTTATTGTTCCATAAGAAGCTGGATATGGCTGAATCTAATGTTTTGAACCATTTTAGTGGTGGTTGTGTGGGGATCAATGAGAAGAGATAATTAACTTTGGGTAAAATGTTCATTTTTACTGTGGCTATCTTACCCATGAGTGACAGAGGCAGGTTGACCCAGCGGGTTAAATCATCCTGTATACTTTTCAGTAATGGGGTGTAGTTTAGTTGCACCAGTTCTGATAGTTTCTGATTTGTTCCAGTTAATTGAGTAATCTGAGATAGAGGAAAATTCATTAATAATTGCTGTTGTTTCACTAATGGAATGTGAATTGTTTAGAAAAAGTAATATGTCATCAGCATAAAGACGAATTCATGTGTGGTGGCAGTGATTGGCTTTCCTTGATAAATGTAACCATTTTATAAAAAGTTTGTGCCAGCTGTTCCCAGAATTCCTTATAAAACTCAGCAGGAAAGCCATCAGGCCCTGGGGCTTTGTTGCTGGGCATCAGTGACAGAGCTTCATGAAGTTCAGCCAATGAAAGTGGAGAGTCTAAGTTTGAGCTTTGATCCTCATTTAATCTGGGTAGAGTTACATTATTAAGAAATGAGTTAATACTTTGCTCTGATGGATTAACCTGTGATGTGAAGTTTTTATAAAAATCTTTAAACGTTTTATTGATTTTAACCGGGTCGTGAGTGACATATCCTGTGTGGTCTATAATAGATGTAATTGTTGATTTTTCTTTATTAATTGTAAGCTGATTAGCTAAAAATTTACCAGATTTGTTTGAGTTTTCAAAATTTTCAATTCGTAGTTTTTGTATTTGGAATTGTGTTTGTTTATTGATGATGTCATTTAACTGAAGTTTTAAATTTTTCAGTTCTCCCAGAATGTGTTCTTGTGCAGAAGCAGCATAAGCAGCCTCTAGATCTTTGATTTTATTTTCTATTTCTAATAAATCTGCTTTCTCTTTGTGTTATTTGTTTGTTGAATAAGAAATAATTTTTCCTCTCATCACTGCTTTTGCTGTTTCCCAAAGAACACATGGTGAAATATCAGGAGTATCATTAAATTCTAAGAAGGTTGCCCACTCTTTTTTAAAGAACTGAATGAACTCTTGATCTTTTAACAGAGAAGTGTTAAACCTCCAGGTTAAGCCTGAAGGTGTGGGTATATCTCTAGAAATATTTACAGAAACTGGTGCATGATCACTAATGATAATCGGATGAATGTTGGAATCCTTGATATCTTTTAAAAGAGAATTACTGACTAACAAGTAGTCTAAGCGAGACTGTGAGTGGTGAACTGGAGAAAAGAAAGTGAACCCTTTAGCGTTGGGATGACATGAGCGCCAAGCGTCGCAGAGACCCAACTCATCCATGTATTGCTTAAAAATACTTGCAGATAGCCATGTGCGCTGGTGCCCCGCTGTGCTGAGTCTGTCAAGTTCAGGATCAAGGACCAAGTTGAGGTCTCCTCCCATAATTATTGTGGAGTCAGAGTGAGCCGAGAGTGAGTTGAAGAATCTGTGAAAGAAGGAGGATTCATCAGCATTGGGACCATAGATACTGGCTATACAGAAGTCTTTATTCTGAACCGATATGTTAAAAATTACAAATCTGCCTTCTGGATCAACAATTGTGTCCTTATGAGTAAAAGTCATATTTTTATTAATTAAAATAGCAACTCCTCTTTGTTTGGAGTTGTAACTAGCTGAGTAGATGGACGGGAATCGTGAGCAGCACAGGAGATGATCAGCTGATTTAGATAAGTGGGTCTCCTGTAGTAAAACTAGATCTGCTTTTAGATCACTCAGATGGTTGAAAACTTTCAGCCTCTTTGGCCCAGAGCCAAGTCCACGCACATTCCAGCTAAAGATGTTCAGACTGGACATGACTACACTGACTGAGTGTTATACTAAGTAATACGCATGCGGTAGTGATAATTCTAGAGGTAAATAATACCAGAGCAACAGAGTTCATTTTAAAGCTTGCCTCATTGATAGGTTGGCCATAAGTTTAAGACACTGATTAAGTTGTGAGTGCACAGACATTTTTACAAACGCCCACAAACTTTGAGAACATGCAGATAAATGTTTTGTCTGGAGCAAGCTCACAAACACTCATTGAGCGTATAAATTATCGTGGCCTAAATAGTAGAATATATTAAGAAAAACATACTTGACAGCTCAAAAGACAAAAATAAACAGTTTTTTCCAGATTCGTCTAAAAATGATTTATTAATTTCTAAGGTAGATAAACATGAAGATGCAGTCATTAATTTATTATGGAACTTAATTAATTCCAGTTAGGTATAGCTATGGGCAAGAAGTATCTCGAGAGTAACAGCACAGAGAAAAAATAGGTAGGGCATTGGCTTTTCAACTTACCAGAAACCCTTCATAAGATACATTATGTACTCACACACAGTACACAAAGTTTAATATGTTGAGTGTATATGAACTGAGTGTATATGAAAACTGGACCAAGTGAGTGTGATGTAATTCACAGAAAATGACTTACTTCCGGCTCCAACACAATGAAATAAATTCAGTCGCCATTTTTCGTGATACGGACGTTGCCAGATGATGTCAGTCAGCGATTGGTCTGAGTCATTGTTTCTATGGCAACCACTCTCGCCAATCAGGACTGGGCTTGTTGGAAGACCACACCCCTACAACTTAAAAGTAGGGGTGGGAGCAATAATTCATTGTTAGATGCATTGATTACAATATATAAATGATCTGAATTTTAAATAATCAAAAAATTAATATAATTTAAAGTAAAAGTAAGAAGCAGAACTAAATATGGAGTGTTTTTTTTCCTCAGACATTTTTTGAAGAGAACACAAACATGGCTGACCTTGCAGATTGCGTCATATGACCAGGCCAACTTTAGTGTTGATGGCCATCTGGCCTGGCTATTGATATAAGCCATGCGGTGTGTAAGTTCTGTCAGACTAAAATTAAATATGTAGGAAACACAACAAATTAGCAAAATCACATCTTATGGTTCCATCTCAAGGAGGAAGAGGATAGAAACTCGCAGTTGCTACTGGTGTGAGTGTGGCTTTAACAAGTTCTACTGCTAGCACTTCCAACGGTCGAAGAGACATATTGGATATCCTCAAGAAACTTCCGCCATCACTGCAAAAGGCTAAGTGAATAACAAAGTCCCTCAGAACTTTAATAGCAATGGACGTGAAACTGCATTCTATGGTGATGAATGAGAGCTTCCAAACGTAGCTCCATATGTGAGAGCTGAGATACAACATCCCTCCTGTTGCTTCTTCACCAAGACGGTCAACCCAGCATTGCATAGTGAGACAAAAGCTGAAGTCATGGCAGCAGTGGTGAAAGCCGACAGGACAGCATTAACGTGTGATGCTTGGACTTCAATCACCACAGAATAATACCTCACAATTAGTGTTTATTTAAAAACGGAGGACTATCAGTTAAAATCTCATGTCCTCCAAAATTAGATGATGACTGGAAGCCACACTGGAAGTTGCACTGAGAATCATTTCATAATGGAATCGTTGCCTCCTGTATCGTAATGAAATCAAATTGCGAGGTGACTTAAGATTCCCAACCGTATTTGAAAGCGGGCACGTGAGAGTCTATCAATCGGCCATTTTTAATGTTCGATGTGGGGGCCAGCAGGCATAGCATAGATTTCCTGATGGCATCGGATTGGTCAGGTTATAGAAAAATATTATGAAAAACAAAATTAGGATTAGCAAGAACATGTTAAAAAGGTAGCAGAATGATGGAATGATGAGTATTATGACTGAATAATAGCTGTCTTTTTGTCAATAGAAGTCTATGGGATTTTGGCTTCTTGTAGCCAGTGAATACTTCTTTTTTTAGAACAGAAGGGGGAGGGGTCACTCAGTCCAGCTCTCCTATACAGTCAAGAGATGGTACTCACTATCCACTCTTTTTTTTCTTCCCTTTTTTAAACCACCATGGAAAGGAAATATATAAATGAGAGTGCTTTAAAGCTAACCTGTGGTTGACTCCAGGTTTTAGAAGATATGTAGGGCTTTTAAGCTCATTATTAAGCTATTATTTTTCTAGTGTGTGCCTGTGTGACTGGATTATTTATTTGTACTTATCTTGTCCAGCAGCTGAGCAAATAGACATTTGCTGAGGGCATCTTGTGTTGAATAGATTTTAATGTTAATGTTACAATAGAGGGTTATAAATCTTCTGATACATGAGATGTATTTTTGAATAAACCCCTTCTGTATATTTGAGGCTAAACTTTTTTTTATAATAATTATATTTGTATACGTTTTGTTTGCTGGTAAGGAAGTTAGCGGATAATTAAACACAAACACAACACGCTTGTAGACACACTCAAATGTTACAAACATACATGTTGGTTCCAAACATCTTCAAATGCAAACATGTCAACATGTACCCAAATCAACTACTGCTCACACGCATATACTTATGGATACAAAGACACACTTGTCAAGCATATTATTCCATCACGCATACTATTTGTGAAAAGGTGAGCTGACACCTGTGCTCAGTTGAATGATTGTGTTCTATGGAATGTAAAAAAGAGAGGGAGTCATCCTCACACCAAAACCCCTGCCAGAGGCAAGGCAGCAGTGGTATCCAGGATTGCCCACGACACCTACGAGGGATAGCAGATTGAGGAAAGGTCTGGTTGGCAGAGTTTGATAATTTAACCAGACTTTTCCAGGACCAGCAGAACCACCACAGGGCCCCCAACCCCAGAGAGCAGGAGGGCACAGGAGCATGGAGAATGTAAGCTCTACCCTGAACAGGAGAATAACCTTTCAGCTGCGTCAGGGGGCCCAGCCCAGGACCCAATCCTCTGGAGAACCCCCCAGCCCCTGACAAGCAGCCCACCACCACCTGGGAGTCCTGAGCATCCTCCCAACCCAACCCAAGGCCACCAGAGTGGACCAGAGTCCATCAAGGAAGACCCGCCACAAAAGTCCAGGCACCCCCACCCCATCCCATGGGAAGCTCGGTAGAGCAAGACTGGGGCTAACCCCCACCCCCACCCCCCACCCAACAAGAGGATGTCCAGGAGAGGTGGGATCCCCCGTAAGCGTGGTAAAAATGTGCCAATCAGGCTCCCCCTCTGTTGGAATTTTAGAGGGGCTCAGCGCCTGAGGGCCTGGATCAGAACCTAGAACACTTAGATTTGTCCAGATGGTCTATGGATCCCTCACCCTGTGTGGAGAGAGGGCCACAGACCAGAAAGCCATCACCCAAGGGACATGAGGACCCGGTTCCCCCTCCAGGAAAGGGGTAGGGGACAGAAGATCAGAGGCCCCACCTTTCTTGTGTAACGTGTGAGGGTGATTGGGTGTTTGCTGCAATGTATATTAATGTGGAGTAGAGGAACTGGATTATTTTTGCTTGCTCACAACTGAGCACATACAGTTAGCATTAATGCTTATGCTCGTTTGTGTTCAGCTTGTACATGTCTGTGTGACTACTCTCAGTATGTATTCTTACAGCCTGCTGCCAAACAAACTAATTAAAAGCTGAACGCTGATTCAAGCCAACCAGAAAATTACCTCCCAAGTTTAACAGGACGACCCAAGGACAGACAAGCAGGTTCTTTGTCACATCCAGTCAGCGCAAACACTAATAAAGACTTAGACAGTTTGTCCAACAGCTAGCATGTGTCCTTTTCAACACCCCACTGACTGTAGCGTAACCACTACTCTTTGTGAATTGTTATTCCTTTTGAGCACAAGTGACAATTGACTGGGGTTATTTTGGTTGAAATAGAACAATGTTTATAATCCCTTTCAGCTGATTCCAAGTTTTACAAAACCAATTGATTATCGCTTTTCTCATGCTGAGCAGCTCACTTCTTTTCAAGACGTGATAAGATGGCCTAAATAGACTGGCACATTTATCTCTTTTATTGCATATTTTGTGTAAATAGCTGGCAAATATCTTTATCAGTCAATACTTCAACTGTTGCTAATATTGTGGTATTTCACACCCAGTAGGTTCCAATTAAGGGATGTTATCCAGAGAGATGCGGCAGACAGTATCAATAACATCTCTGTGACCTTCTGCTCATTTTTTTTGTTATTCTCTTCATTGGAGTCTCCTCTTCTCCTCTGTACTGCTCTCTTCTTGTCATCTCGTTCGTTCTCGCCAGCTCTCAGCTGCATTGATGTCAGTTTTAATTGTTCTTTTACCAACTTTGGCTTTGACTCACTAATGCTATAAATTTGTTGTTCCATTTAATAAAAGACTACGTTTCAAAGCTTTACGTAAATGGCTTAATTGCATGGTAATTGTTGCTGCATTGTAATGTGGTCGTTTAATGATGTGCAATTGGTTTTGTCGATGCCATTGTCAAATTTCCTCTAATGACAATGACCTTTTTTTTTTTCTTACATTTCACAGTGAAGACATGTGGCAGCAATCTTCAGGGGCCCTCGGGGACCTTTACATCTCCGAACTTTCCAATCCAATATGAGAACAATGCACAGTGCGTGTGGATCATTACAGCATCAAATCCTAATAAGGTAAATCTTACTTTTTTTTCTTTCAAGCAAGGTAGCTGTTGTAGCTATCCACTTGTACAGTTTTGATTCAGATGCCACCCCATATGTATATAGATCTAGTCATGTGCAACTACAATCTTTTTCAAATGACATTTTTTCGCCTGCTTCTCATTGACAAAGATTTTAATGAAGAAATACTCAGAAACCCATCGTTAAGCTTAGTTCTTTCATCGTCAGAAAAGTGCCACAAGATCATGTTAAAACCACACTTTACAGTTCAACTGTAGAATCTTGACTCATTACTATACATAGCCTCCTCCACATGCTCAGGTTGCACTGCACATACTCTATGTCAATAGAGTATGTGGCATAGACCTGGCCTGACTGTGGAGGGCAACTATAGCAGGCTTCCTGATATCTACATGAGTGTAGACATTGGATTTGTTTAGGGAGTTGTAAAACTTTTGTATTGTATATTATTAAGTATTTTGCAGTTTTAAGATGATCCACAAAAAAAAAAAAAAAAAGTCATTTGGTGAGCAAGATTTGTGGGTAACGAAACTATTTGAGCATGTATATTGATTATCAGCTGTAACATTGTTTGTCAAATGTGCAAAAATGTCTTCTGTTTTCAGAAATATTTTTTATGTCCTCAAAACAGCACATACTTATGTATACATATGTATAGATGTATCCATAGATACATACATGCATGTGATTTTTCTACTCTTTACACTTTCTACTCTTAACATGAAAACAAATTTTGTCTAAACTGAGTAAACATCTTTGGTTCTGTTGAACAGCATTGTGAAGTTGCTCCATTGCAAAGGCACTACTGAGATCAAATGTGACAGAGGATACCAGTTCTTGAAGCAGAAACACTCTGACCTCTGTGGCAGGGCTCATTTTCACATGATTAGCTGTACTTTAACTAGAAGTTTGATTGTCAAAATCAAAGAGAGGGACAGGGCTGCAACCAACAAGATGGCGTCAGACATCATCGGACCGAAGCGGAAATTACACAATTTTAAGCTTAACAAATGTTTTTGTTTCTTTTTTTCTTTATAAATATTTGATTTATTAATCAAAAGTTAAGAATAGGGCAGTGTTTTCACAAAGTTTTTAGAAATGTATTAACCATAAGTGGATCATCTTGTCTTCTTTTTTTAAGTAGCATAAGCTTTATTTTGTAGGTGCTCATATAATACAGATCCACTCTTTGCAGAGGGTTATTCTTATTTCTTTATTATTATAATGAATTACAAGTACTCCAGTCTAGAAAAAATAAACTGACAAGATGCACAAGTCATTACAAAAGTAAACAGGAATAGTGGGGAATAAACAAGCAACAAAAAAGAGATATGGAAGCTCAAGTTGCTGACATTAAGGCAGAAACGCTCCTTAAGCTCTAGAAACACACTCACTGAGCTTGCAGCGGGATCTTATTTTGCTTTATCTTGTGCCACTAAAATACATAAACATTTTTAAATGAATTTCTTAAAGCTAAATGTTTATAAATGTAACACTTAATAAAAACTAAACCCTAAATATTAATAGAAACACAAATACATTGTAGTGCCTCATACAGGAGAACAGTCTGTTGACAACTTTGTGTTTGCTTGTAATCTCTTCATAAAAAAACTTTATCAAAAAATAATTTAAGTCATTCAAGACACTTGGCAAGTATTATATCGGAACATGTTTTGAATGTGCATATTATGCACGGTATAGCGCCATTGCGTTTCCCGAGTTAAATGTAGAGAGAAACAGGGGGTCAAAAATAATAACCCTCATTGCAACAAATTCATGGCGACTGTTTATGAGTTAAGTTAAAATAAGGCTCATGAAATGTTAAATTATGCAACAACGTCAGCTGAAAATGCTGCAATTTTACAAAACTTACTGTAGGAATGAAAGTTGAGTTCACTGTGTGTAGGAGTGTTGTAGATTTGTGGGCTTTTGAACATTTTTTATCAGACTTTTTTCTAAAAATGTGATACTTTAATAGCTAAAAAAAAAAACACTAATATGCATTTTAAATAGCATACTACCCAGAGTATATCAGCATTTGCCTGTGTGATCAGTAAATGTCTCAAAGGGGCAGGCAGCAAAGTTGGAGGTTAGATAGAAATCGGTCATTGGTTGCTTTAAATTCCAAGAGAAACCTGATTGGTATTCAGAAAAGCACCTTTGTTTGATGCTGGTTGTCAGTAGTGAATGCACTGATGCCAAGGGCAAAACTTGCATCAGCACAATAGAATGGCCCGTTGTTCTCCCACACAGTTGCACATTTTTTTAAGATTTCTGTTTGGATTCTTTTTTAACTGAATTGTAACAACTTCTGATTAAGTTTAGTGACTAGACATAGTGAAAGGCTTAACTTATTTGTACTCCTTGAACTCCCACAATCGGTGTCACTGTCCAAGGCTTCAGGTTTATGGCCTGCAGCAGTACATTCTATCTCGAAGGCTATTTTGTGTGTTTGACTGCTGAAGGCCACGATACTAATGTCCTTTTCTATGCTTTGGAGTGCATACCCTGAACATTTGCAGTGTGGCAGAACAGAAAAGAATACTTTAAATTGGAATCATTATGACATTTATTTACAAGCATAATTAAAATGTAGAAAAGATTCACTTTTCATCGAATTCGTATGATCTTCAGCCATGTTGGCACACTGAATCAATGCATTTTAACACAGCACATCAGGTGCACATTACACTAAACTCACCCACGATGTTTACCAGTCAGCAACATGTGGAGCACACGACTTGTCTGATACTTTATCAAACCTGAGGTCTTCACAGGTCTATAAACATGTACAACATCTGCTATCAAGAGGATAGATGTGCATTTAGAGCAAACACACACCCGTTGCATTGAGAATAAATCTACCACCAAGGGCAGCAACATGTAATTACGCGTGGATGTGCACACGAGAGGCACCATTGTTGAAAAACCCTGTTAGTGGCCTTCAGGGTTTTTACAGTTGGTTGGGAGTGTTGGTGTTTGCATGGTCTCCAGGTAGATATTTACAGTTTGCAACAAAGAATAAAAAAAAAAAAAAACTATTGAAGAAAGCATCTGTCTTCTTTTGGTGTCAGAGATTCCTCCTCAGTGGTTTAAATGCATCAAGTCAAAGCAAAAAGTTGTAACTACAACATGTCTGACTTGCTGACTAACAGAACCAACAACAGACAAAATAAGAATAAAAGACACGATTTTGAGAAAAAAAAGACAAGGTAAGGAAAGAGAGGAAAATGATGGGATGACTCAGCCAAGAAAAAACTTGTTTGAAATTAGTTACAGGAGTACTGAAGTGTCACAGTATCGATACCAAAACAGCACCAATTTTGCCATTGAGTACTCTATGAAAATACCAATTACAAATGTATACATGAGAAAATAAAAGTTTATGTGTAATTTATATATATTTTTGATAATTAGGTAAGTTATTATGTTTTGTAACTGTTTCTAACTGTGCTGTTTTGAAACACTCCCCAGCCCACAACGTATTAAACTGCTCCATCAGTCACATGACCAGAGGAGACATGAGTTGTGCGTGCTACCCTAAGTAACAACACAGCACAGCATCAGTAGATGCTTTTGAAAGAATGATTCTGTATTTTAAATCTTGCATATTAAGGTTGTTACCTGACCAGTTTGTGAAGGTATTTGTTTTCAGGATAACAAATAATATGATTGAGAAAAAAAAAAAACACAAAAAAAAATTACCAGTAATTGTTATATGTAACTGGTCTCAAATATGTTATCCAAAAAGTAATCGGCATGATATCAAATTTATAAAAGGCTGGTATCGCTCATCACTCCTTGGAATGAAATCAATGCTTCTTCCAATGTCGCCTTTTTCTTTTTTCTTATTCTTCCTTTTTCTCATACGTTTTAACTGATTGCAGTTTTATGTATTTTCTATGACATGCCCATCCCTCCTAATCCTTCCCTCCTAGAAGTTCTCCCTTTAAAATTATCTAGATTCCTAATTTAAAAGCTCAGACTGAGACCATCAAATGGCTATAGAGAAAACGAGAATACTTAGAGGAAAAAGGGCACTAGAGGGTAAAATCTGTTTTTCACCATTTCCCTTGTATTACTTCCCATTTCTACCATTCGCACCCATCTCATACACTGATGATAAAAATGCGTACAGTTATGTAGCACATTCAGGTTTTTTCACACTCTCCTCATTGGCTGTGTTCTTTCTATCCTTCTCTTTCTATGTTGATCTATACTTCTGCTCCTTCTTTCTCAGGTTAAGTGTTAATGGAGTTCTCCAGCTCTCTGATGTTATTGCTTCATTTAGTTTTGGCAGAATGAGCCTTTAGAGCCAATTCATTCTCTCCTGTTCTCGTTTAACCTTGAGGGTGGTAGGACAAGATGGCCATTAGTAGATTTCTCTTCTCCTCTCTTTTCATGTAAGCTTGTTCTCATTTGCACGTGCATTTTAATGCATACATAGAAGCAGACACAATACTGCAGTGCAACGGTGAAACTGCTCAGATACGATTACTACGATAAAGCAGAGACACTGACTCAGAGATGTCGGAAAAACAATCACCAATAAAAGCGGCTATACACGTTTTGCGTGGGCTAAATTCTGTTCAGATATATTTATAAATATATAGAATTCTTTCTCACCCTCTGTGGGTGTTTTATTTTACCCAAATTCATGTCCTGGGAGTTTGAAGGTCCTGTGCAATATCTTTGCTGTTGTGTTCTTAGGACAGTACTTTTCTGGACTGAGATGTCAGAGGTTTTTCTAGACAAAAATAATATGGTGACCCCTTTAGTTTAGGGGGGGGGGGGGGGGGGGGGGGGGGGGGGGGGGGGGGGGGGGGGTACTGCCCTGACAACTCTAATCACATTGTCACCTTTATTTTACATACTACAAACACACAGGCATATAATGCGTGCCTGTTAATGCTACTAATTGAAGCATCAATGGGCTGGACCAAATATAAATCCCTGTGGTACACCACATCTCAAATGTTCTGTTTTTCTGTCTACTAACACGGTACACAGAATAACAAAGGTGTATTTTCAAGCAGGGAGCTGAAGCTGCAACAAATAGAACAATTTCTACAACTTTGAGGTTAATGGGTAGTTTTATGACTAAAAAAAAAAATGTAAACATAGTGTAAAGTAACAATTGCTTATTTTATACAACAAAAACGATAAGACAGACAGATCCTCATCCAACAATTGGTGTAAATTATGCCCAGCTGTGAACTGTACAATCTTTTCTGGAAAAACTTGACTCATACAGCATTTTTATTATATATATATATATATATATATATATATATATATATATATATATATATATATACGTACTTAGAAAAGCAATCACGGAGTTCACTTTGCTGCATTTGTCTGGATGTTTTTTTTTGAAAAAACTTGTTATTTTAGTTTAAAAGTGTCTGAACACATTTAATACTATACACTTGCACTGCGGTATTTTGTGTAAATTAAAAAGTTTCCAGAAACAATTCTTTCGTTATTTGAGTATTTATGCCATTCAACATTTATGTTTTCAAAATGTATGTTTTCATTGTCGTGTTACTTGTCTCTTTTACTTCACATTTATTAACTATGGCATAATGAGAAAATACAAGTAATAAAGCATTTATATCTTTAAAGAATTATTTAAGTTCACGCTTATTTTATTTGCTAAAGTAATGCTTGGTTTGTGCCTAAAAAACGTGAACAGTAATATCTCATCTTTACACACTTATAGCTTCTGTTATTATGCCACAGTTTTATGCATTATTTTCCATGGAAAAGAAACGCAGTGAGACTGGTCTGCAATGCAGTGTTAACATGCAGTAATTGTGTAAATAAAATGCATTATTTTGGAGGTTGTGCTGAGTTAGCATCCGCAAAACTATTTTTGTTCCATCTAATAACAGTTATTTTTTTTTATAGAAATTATATCCAGTTACTATTAGAAGAATAAAGTGAGATTTTACTTTGGTTTTGTATCCATATTTTGGTTTGGGGAAATGAGCAGCAGAGACATTGCAAGACAAAGAAAAAGAAAACCTTATATATTAATTTTGCTTATTGTATGCACCTTTAGACTTGCATAATGTTTGAGTTATACATGCTTTAAGGATAATTTTAAGAATACACACTGACCTCTGCAGTTGTAGTGCTTTTTCTACAAGTTTGCATTCCCTAAAAATGGAGTAGGGATGGGTTTATCATAATCCCAAAATTATTGGTAAAACATCAAGTTGCAATGGGCGCCAACCATCTGTTCCCATTAGCTAAATCTTCCCTCTTCAAAAGAACGCAATATCCAACATGAAAGTCTAAAAAGTAGATTAGAACGGCTTAAAGCTGTACATTGACAGGTGTTATTCCCATGCCTTTTGCTTTGCATCACTGACTCAGTTAGTTTCTGAACTTTTTTTGTGTCTTGAAGTTTTTTTTTTTTTTTTAATCTCATGATTGTCTGATTAAGGAACGGCTTTCTTTGCCCCATTGTCAGCATGAGAGCCAAAGGAAGTTGTTTTATCTAGCAGAAATCCAATTCAGTCACCTCATTGGCTAGATGCCATTGACGAATGGAACAAAGGAATGTGAGGCCAATTAGAAAGAGAGAGAGGGGAAGCAGAGTTGACAGTGAAGGAAAGACAGACAGTGGTAGAAAAGACAAAAAAAAGAAAGTTGTTTGAAGGAGCACCCACCAATCAGAAAAAATGAGGGAAGCATGTGAATTACTTGGATTTTTCAGGCATGCAGGCTCACTGAGTCACCATGGTGTTTTGTTCTTGTCTTAATCTGATACTTTATAGCAAATAATTGTTAGTTGTTCAGCATAATCAGCATATTTAATGCTTACCAAATCTTTTAACCCAATTGAGTTGGAGAATGGCTAAGTATAGGGTTGTGTGTACAGTTTCAGGTGAAACTATTACATCTTTGTGAACTGCAAGCACATGTAATCATTATTAAAATGCTGTTGAAAATACCTTAAAAGATGATCGGAATGGAATTCTAACAGTATTCATCCAACTGTAGATTGTAAGTGTTGCAAAAGTTTTCTTTTTATAAATGTAGTTTTGAAGAAACAATAACTTCCTGAAGAACAGATATATAGAGTTGTACTAATTAACAACAGCCTGTGTTCTTTTACCATGAGACAAAAAGTGAATATACATTTGTAACTTTGGCTTTACACTGGACTCTTTATGCTGTTTTTTTTTTTTTTTTTTGGTGTTAAGTAAGACAAACAGATTTACCAGCTGCTCTTTAACAAAACCTTTAAAATGAACTTTTATCCTCAAACATTACTATGTCCTGGTACATGTAGACTTTCAAAATTCAACAAGGAATTTCAAAACATAAAACTTTATGAAGAACAAAGCAAAACCACCTGACAAAATGTGCTGGGTTCAATAAAAATAATAAAAAAAAAAAAATACAAATATAGTTTTCTTTTCTCAAATAAATAATTTATTTGCGGTTGCGGGGCTCTATGAATCAACAGAGAAAAAAAAAAAGAAAACTCAGCAGAGTTTTTTTCCCACCCTTTCACCATTTTTGAAATTGAGTTGGACAAAATATGATCGCTTTCCTGCAGGTTTCATTTTATTCCATCCATCAGAACCCTGTTGGTGCAGTGCATGTATGTATATAAATAAATCTGTATTTTAGTATGTATGTGTATTTGTTTGTTTATGAGTTTTGATCTTCAGCTCATGTTTAAAGTCCAAATATGCAGAACAACATTGGGCTCATGACGGATTTCTCTTAAGCTCATGTTGAAATTAACTCAGATTACTGAGTGAACAACACATTTTAAGACAAAAATATTGATAGCTGAGGTTGGCTTAGAAGTATGTAGACTTTAAGTTACTCTGGAAATACATCTAAAGGTTATGTTTAGCAATGTTTTGCTCAAAGACACATTGACAAATAGGGTCAGAGGTCCCACATCTGCGCAGAGCTTACTGCTCCAAAAGGGTGAATGGTGAAGTGAACTTTTTCTTCAGAATAAAGCATGATATATGTGGATATTCGTTAAGATAAACATACAGAAATTCTTGTCAGAGGCTCAGAATGGGTCTTTAAAAATTGTGTTTTTGGTATATTTAACACTTCTGACATATTTTTCATGATAGCGGTAAAGAAAATTAAGCTAAAAAGTTTTTTTGTTTTTTTTTTAGCTTCAGGATCGCTTGCCATTTTTGTTGCATCTGTAGTGTTAGGTTGGAGGTGTGTGAGTGTCTGTCCCTCCCACAACTCAGACACAAAAATCTAATGAATTATCCCCGCTCTGCAGAAGCTATGTTCTAGAAAACGACACAGGTTTACACACAGGTTATTAAAAGACCACTGAGAATGCTTTGAAAATAGATTAGAAGTTAATCGGTATGGGACCGTAACAGATCAACATTGGACCAAAAAGTTCCTTTTTTTTGTGGAATCTAACAAAAATCCATAGAACAAAATGATTTTACATCTACAGGTAAAGTTTAATAAACTTTTTATTTTCCTGCATCATTTTATGTAAATTTAAAGTTTAATTTGATCAAATTTGACAGCTAATGACAAGTACAACTTCTGATTATCTTACTCAAATGCAAAAGATTTCCCCGCACACTGTTTTGCTTCAGATCACTTCAAAAGATTGCAACTCTTATTGTTGACATTTCAGGAACTCCAGCATCTGTTGGTTATTTTGGGATTACAAAGAAACAAGTGCTGTCAAATTGTCAAGATTTTGACAAAACAGGTGCTATCAGTTCTCATGGCATTCCTACTCACCACAGGATTTTTCAGTTGCGCTCAAAAAAAAAAAAAAAAAAAAAAAGATCTGCACTTTTTTTTAGTTTGTTTGTTTGGTTTTTTTTGTACTTTAAATGCGGCGGTGAGTGTCAACAGCTTTGAAACTGTGGCACAGCTCCTTTATGTGTTTTAGTAAATATGAAAAAAAGTATGGAAGTTTGGGAAGATTTTCAATGATGCCAAAAAGAAAAAAAAAAAAAAGAGGGACGGGATTCTTAACAAAAACGACAGACGTAGAATTGCACAATTTTTCACAAGGGTTTTATTTATTTCTACAACCCATAAAACATTTAGATGCCTGCATTTGACAAGGCTTCAAGGTTTTTCTAAAACTTCAGCTTACTGAGGTGAGAGTCAGCATCTTGAAAAAGATTTAAGTTCTAATAAATTAGAAAGTAACGTTTAAGCTAAAATGAGCCTATAGGTGTTAAAGGATCATTAAGTTTGGCTAATGCAAAAATCCAGTATTTGAATTTGCTTCATACATTTTATATAATATTTTGGAAAGTCATGCAAGTATGTACGTGTCTAAATAAAAACATTTTTACATTTTCATTGGTTTACATTTGAATTATTGCTAAATGGAAATCTGAATTCATCAGAATATGTTTATGAATATAGAAAATGGTGTAAGCAAAGGAAAATATATGCGAATCTTTGGCAAGCTTCAGTCATCTAAATGAGCCTATGTATTCCTTGGCATGTTTTTAGATAATGCTTTAATCTAATGTGTAGCTCAGGCTGATTCAGCAATGATTCTTTAACCCTTTTCATCTTTGGATCTATTGTTAAAACTGTTTCCAGTGGGATTTTAATTATGATTATGCTGTTTTTAGGGGGGAAAAAAAGAAAATAAACAGTGTTGTTCTTTTGGACATAGTTTTGCAGAGCTGCAATAGTTCATTAGAAACCTCTGTGTTGTGGGCAGGACTGTTGGCGCAGAGCAACCCCTCCCTCTTTCTAAGAGGTCGAGGCAGAGTAAAGGGACCAGGCTGCAAACAACAAGGCTGTAGGCGGAAATAGAAGTCTTTTGGGTTTTTTTTTCTGTTTGAAAATGTGATTTATTATTCCGAAGTTAATAATTAAAAAGGAAGTCTTTGTAAGGTGGTCTTCCTACTAAGATTAGGATGTGTTTAAACCATAAATGAATCATATTGTTCCCTTTTTTTGTTTTGTGCATGCTTTATTTGGTAGGTTTGAGACAGAAGTTGATCATATTTGTGCTCCTTTAACAATGTTCCACTCTCTGCAGAGAAATGTTTTTTTTGTTAGTTTTTTTTTAAGAAATTGCAAGTCTTACAATCGTGAAGCAGCAAATGTACAAGATGTAGGAATCATATATATATATATATATATATATATATATATATATATACCCTTTCAAAATTGACATTTAAAAAGTGCTTAAAGTTGTTACATCATTAAAGCTTAAAAATGTAAAGGGTAACTGTTATAGATACTGGTGTAAAATAACATTTTAGTGAGTAAGATGGGTTTGAAATTAGGCAAAAAGTGTATGTTTTATTGCTTTCAAAATTGACATTAACAAAAGTGTTCAGAACTTAAAAAAATAAATAAATAAACTTTTACTAAAGCTTTAAACCAGAAAATTCATAACTTGTTAGGGTCGCCAGTTAAAATCTTTTTTTTTTTTCAAGTGACATGGGGGACTTCTGGCTCCAGTTGAGGATTTCCAGTTTGGGTCGATGATGTCTTAAGCCAAGTCTTCTTGGAACAGGAAGCTTATAGCCCACCCATTGGATTTTCAATGTCACAAATACGCTCTTTTATTTTATTTTTAATCAGAGTTGGTTTTTTACAAAGCGTTTTTTACTCCGTGACAGAAGCAACTGAATAAAGTTAATTACATAAACCAAAGGAGAGTGACCATACTCAAAAGAATGTCAACATTGGAGCTAAAGCTCTGGTGTTAAAGTATTAAACTTGAATAGTTTATCCTGTTTATTCAGTTGTTATTTGGCTACTGCTACAGTGGGGCTACTTTCCTTTTTTCTTTTTTAGGATCATCTAACACAATAAAAGAATAAAAAAAATTTCTGACTTTCTTAGCATGTTGCTTTTGATTGTTTTTATCCTCATAGGTTCAGAGGAGAGTTTGGGAATCCGCTGTTCTGGGGTCCTCCTGCCTATGGGTGAGCTGGTGCTGTGGTGCTCATTCTCATTGGGGCAGCTGGGTACCTCCATGTTGAGGGGGCTCTGGTCTGCCCTGTGTTGGGTGGGCACTGCGGTGATGACCCCTGTGGTTGGGCTGGACCTTGGAATAAACGGATCCCCGTAATATCTTTTCTCCACAGCAGTACTGAGCCAGACTTTGTTCTTAGAGCTGCAGTTTTTAATCTTTGTTCAGTTTTCCTGTGGGGGGTGTCATGTATTGTGGGGGCTGGATGGATGGAGGGAGGAGCTGAGGAGAGAACGGTGGTTGTAATTGTAATTGTGTTTTTTTGTTATTATTTTATTTTTATTATTATTTTCATCTTATTATTATATTTTTATTTTATTTATTCATTTTTATGTAAAGCGCCTAGGGTTTTTACAAGAAGGAAAGGCGCTGTACAAATAAATAAAGTTTGAAGTTTGAAAGGTTTAAACTTGTTTCAAGTTAGTTTAAGTACTGGCTATGATATAAAATAAGGTGATATGGATTTGCATAATGCATATGTGGTCCAGCAGCTATTTGTGTGAATATGTGAAAAATGTTTCATTAGGAGAGCAAAAGGAAAGTGGGAGGGGGTCTGAGCAAGGATTTAATATTCCCCGAGGATCAAGTCAAAATTTAAGTCTGAAATATTCCGGTACTTTCCGAGCATCAAAGTTGTTCTCATTATTACCCTCCGTTCCTCTTTTCTCGCCTCTTCCAATATGCCTCCGTCTTCTTCCCTCTCTCTCAATCAACCCCCTCCACACTCTTTCTTTTCCTTTGCCAAATATATTTCTCTCTGTTCATGGATGAATCAGATAGTCTGGTTTAATAATTCCTCATCAGATTTTTTAAACCACTTGCTCATCTACGGCGCTTCAAGGGCCGAGCACAGGTGTGGCTCATCTTTCTACTGCTATTTCATCCATTAGTAAATCAGATTTTCCTATCTCTATGTGTGTGTTTGAAATAATTCAGTCTGTTTATTTTTGTAGATTTATTTCTTGAAATGTAATAACAGAAACATGTATTCCCAAAAAAAGTAAATAAAACATGTAAACACAAGTAAGGACAATTTGGAAAATAAGTCATTTTTCAAAAAAACTTTAAGTCCCACTCCAATCATCATTTGATCTATTTTCAAAGCATTCCAGTGGTCTTTTAATTATAATTATGCTGTTTTAAGCCAAAATAAAAATGTGTGTCATTTTCATTGTCATTTGTCTGATTCACATTCATTTGAATAAAGAAAGACACAGAAATTTGACTGTGAAGTTTCATTTTCTTCATATATACCTCATGACATCATTACAATGCACTTGTGCTTGAAACATATTTTTGCCTAATGATTCACCTAATCCTAATGGTTTTATTAAAAAGTTCCCTAGAACTTGAGAAAATAAACAGTTACAAAGCAGCTTGTCCACAGTATAGTTAGAACTTTTAGTGTAATGTTGTATTTCTCTTTAGCTTAAAGCTATTTTTTACTTCTTTTTCTAAAATTCAATCAGTAATGATTGGGATTTGTGTTTGTGTGCTCACCATAGGTGATACAGATCAACTTTGAAGAGTTCGACCTGGAAATAGCATATGACACTTTAACTATCGGAGACGGGGGAGAAGTGGGAGATCCTACTACAATCTTGCAAGTGTAAGTATGTCAGGTTTTCTTATTGTGTCAACCAGAGGTCTACACTACAATAGTACAACAATGGTCCAACAGAAGTACAGCAGCAGACTTTGCACAAATGACAAAATGGTTGATATGCTTTTCTTCCTTTTTCTTTTCTAAATGAAGAACAATGTGTTTTCTGCAGGAAAAACAAGGCGATCGGTAATATGAAGCAGATTGTAAGCTTCAACATTCAGTGCACAACCAGATTGACCAGCTGTTCTTTAAAGCAGCAGTGATAGTGTCAGTCTGTTAAACTCTTCACGCCAAATTTAACATGTCCAATGTCAAAGCCATCTGAGCAACAGATAATACTATGTTTTGTTTTCTTCCTCATTGTGCACACTTAGTCTGATTTGAAAGGTATGGTAAGGCAGCCAGGTTGTACGGTGGTGCAGTGGTTAGTGCTCTTGCCTCTCAAATGAGAAAGCCCTGATTCAAATCCTGACTGAATCCTTTGTGATGAAATTGCATGTTCTCTCCGTGCATGGGTTTTCTTCCTTCCACAGTCCAAAAACATGCTTCATAGGTTAATTGTTGTCTCTAAATTACCACCAAGGTGTGAATGTGAGTGTGTGGCCTGGAAACAGACTGGCTACTCGCTCGGGGTCTACTCTGCTTTCGTAAAAACTGTAGCTAAGAATCTACTTTTTTTTTGTTTGATAGAAAAACTAAAGACTGAGCCATCTATCCAACAAATTTGTGTCCATTCATTTTTATCCAACACATTTTTTGGACAAAGCTTGTGAATTTGATTACAGCAGATGGTCCCTGTCCCTATTTGAAATTATTGTAAAAGTTCTGCATTTCTCTTCCCCAGCCTGTCAGGTAGCTTTGTGCCTGACCTGATCGTAAGCATGACCCACCAGATGTGGCTGCATCTTCAATCCGATGAGAGTGTTGGATCTATAGGATTTAAAATCAACTATAAAGGTGAGTGATGAGCACAATGTGGGGATTTAAAATAAAATGGAAAAAATTAGGGTAGGCAAGACCTGGAAAATGTCTTTTGTGTCTGTTAAATTGATGTTGAACTTCTCGGTGAACCCTGAAAATATGTTTGTGAAAACAAAGCAGAAATCCCTGTGAGGTATTTTCAGTCAAATGATCCAGTGAGGGCTGAGCTTTTTCTGATCAGAATGCAGAAATAGAACATTATCTTGGTCTGTTGATTGTTTGGATTGTTTTTTTTTTTTTTTTAATGCTTGCAAAAACAAAATGCAAGGATGCAATAAAAAATGTTGATATTGGTGAAATGCACTTCTCCCATATGCTGATTCGTCAGTTAAACATTTCTTGTTTTACTTATAAATTGAATTTATTTAGTATAGTGGAAAGCTCTGCTGAACAAAGAATCTTCGTGTGTCTCCTTAAGGTGAAGTTTCTGGTGAAAATATTGTCAAAATAAGATCATAGTTAAGCAATTCTAACACAATTATAAAGCCCTGTTTGTCCTTTGGAGGGCTTAGACTTCAGTGTTCAAAGTCCCTCTCTGATCATCTTCTGATCAATTGTAAAAATGTTCCCACTGGTTTTAATTATGATTATGCCATTTTTAGCCCAAATCAAAAGATTTGTCTCACTTTCTGCTGCTTAGCAGCAGAAGTTCATCTGAAATTTGCCTCTGGGTTGTGAACAGGACAATTGACATGGAATAAGCCCGCCCCTACTTACCATCATCCATCTGTTTACACTGATTGTAGATTCTATGTCACAGCTAAGAATTTTCAAACAGCATTTTTTCATGTTCTCCTGATTCCCAATGATTTGAATAAAGAAATGCGCATAAGTTCAATTTTAAGCATATTTTTCTTTATATATGTCCATTTATTGATGGTGCTCATATATAAAAATACGGTACTCAAAAATATTTACCGTCTGTAACATTAAATCACAGACAACACTCATGCAGAGCTCCATAACATTTGATTGTTAAGATAATCCTCCTCTCTTTAGCAAATTGATTGCACACATCTGTGTGATTTTACAACTTATCTATAAAGCGCTTTGAATCAAACAGATATTTAAGGAGAATAAAAGGTTTATCTATGTGTTCAATTGATTTCTCACTAGCTGTTTCACTTAGTGCAGATTAATTGAAAGTGATCTTTGAAACTCGTAGTCGCCCACACTGCATCAGCTCACAGCAGGTAGTCGGCTGAAAGGCAAAGATGTTTTCATATTAAGTATAGTATAAGTCTTGAGTGTGGTAGCTAATAGAGCAAAAGTGCTGATTAGATTTCTCTTAGACCCCTGCTGTTTCTACCTTTTGATTGTTTTGAAAGATTTTTTGATAAGGAGTTACAGATATGCTTACACAGAGAAAAAAAATGAGTAGTGAAAAGAGAAAAAACTGTGAAGTGTAGTGTTGAATTCTGACAGACTGTAGGTCTGCAGGCAGCCTGTAACAGAATGCAGTTACAGGCTGCCTCAGCAGACTTGGATATGATCCTGGAGTCAGTTAAAGATCTTCATGTGGTGGATCTGACAGGTCTGATTGGTATACTGACAGGGAGTCAGACATGTACTAAATTATTTAGCCACTAAGTGCTTTATGAAATTTTACAAGGATGGAACTGAATCTTGAGCTTTGGGGCAATATTCCTTGTTGTAATGTTAATTCCTTCCTTTATATAAGCTCTCTGGATTTTTTTTTCTTTATGAAAGTTTATTTGTGAAACCACAGAATCATGTCAATCATATTTAATTTGCTCATGGAGTTGACCTATGACCTACAGGGGTAGAGTAATATAACAGCTAGTGTGCTTTACAGGTTCTTAACCTATTTGACAAAAATCAAAATTATATTTATCAACACCAGACTTGATACATGTATAGTTTTCAGGTAAGATTTGAGTCACTTCAAAACAAAATTGCATTGACTTCACCTTTGACCTTGAGAAAAACAGCCACTGGTATGTAAAATGATTAAATGGCAGTGAATAACCGTCTATTAAAGTCAACTTGTAATAAGGTGTCGATCCTACAGCCTTAGGTTTTTTTTAAATTTTTTATAGATGCATTTTTTTAATAAATTATACGTTTTTATTGGTGGCTTTCTTTGAGTTTCTCCCACAAGTTGTGATCCAAACATTTAGAAATGCTTACACCAAAGTCTTGGGCAAATATGGACGACATGACATCCGTTATGATACAATTTTCTCAAAAATGTGGGCGCAGTAGTGAGTCATAAAAGTCAACACGTCCTATAGCTTTAGGCTACAACTTCATGTCTTCCTCTGCTTCATTGTAAATCAGTTGCAGTCAAAAAACTACTCATTTTCACTTCCAAAACCAACAGGCGTTGGTGATTTGGGTAACACTGTATCCAGTGTCGATCAAAGACCATGTGAATCCCTAGGCAAAGCTTAACTGTGTCCTTACATGTGCAAAAGAGGCAAATAGGCAGGCGGCCTGTTGAGATTGTAGACAACTTAGACAAAACGTTCATGCACATTTTTTCTGCGAGTGACAAGTTGTAGTGAGCACATAAGGAAAGTAGGTGAGACACTGGCAAGTTGTATGAAATTGTCATTTTTTTAACCCACCTGAACTCTGTGAAGGAGGCCCATTGGTGCCGTTCAATTGAAAGGTGTGGTCTTCCTGCGAGCCCCATGAGTGCAACTTTTAGAAAGTTAGAAATGTGTCACTTTGTAGTTTGTGTGGGCATCCTACGGACATCTTACATATCACCTGTACACCCCATGTGTGCAGTATTTGCATGTGGTCAGTTAAGAGCCAGTACACACACACCTTATTAATGACTAGAGTGCACTGTATGACAGCATCACCTGTACATCATAAGTGTGTGTAACTTAACAGTACTCATACAAATACTTCACAACACACTTGCCAAACAAACAACAATTGTACATTTCATTTTCACAACTTTTCTGTAAGGTAGCCATATGAGCCATAAGGGAACTGCAAGACACACCTGTGCTCCCCTTAAGATTCTCTCCAACCCTCTATGGAAAACCCTGTTCAGGTGCATGTGAAGAAGGCATTAGCTTTGGTGTCCCCAAAACAACAACAACAAAAAAAATCACATTCAAAATGTACACATTTTTCCCACCTTAAAAGATCAATCAGCACTAAATTGCAGCAAGAAAACGTGCAGTCTTGTGTTAACATAATTCATTTAGACATACTGGAAAAAAACACAACTGACATCAAAATTGTGACTAGCACCCTGCCACAAAAATCGACACGTATTTTTATCAGCTTCAAGCAACCAAAAAATAAAAGTAACCTTGTTGCCATGGCGTTTCTCCTTCACGGTGGTGGCCAATTTGACTCAACAGGTCATCTGGGGCCCTTTAGAGAGTCGCAGGGCACAACACAGAGAAGCATGTCAAAGGAGATTGCGGCATTGCTCAGTAAGGTACAGCAAGGCTCGAGATATGGCACCAGGGTGGGATTAGAGCTTTGGCGGAGCAGAGCCTTGGTGGGCGTGGTGGGCAGTGGGGAATGGCGAGAGCCGAACAATCCTTCTCAAAGTTTTGATTATTTTTTTTTTTGTCTGGATATACTTTGGTGGTCTGAAAGGCTGCCAGAACAAGAAAACTAATTTGTTGTCCTTGAAATACTCTACCTGTCAAAAAGGAACAAACCATGAGCTTTACGAATAAACACTTTTCTTTTTTGGGTCCTACTTTTGCTAAAACTAACATACCGTGAAAAGTTCTTGTACTAGTCAGTAGCAGATAAATGTGTTTGTCCCAGAGTTGCTCCATCACCCACAAGACTTAATGTTGAGGTAGGTGATTGTGTGGAATGCATGTGGGGTGTTTGTAGTCGATGCACATGGTGGGAAAGTGGTGATAAAAAACATTATTAATAAATACATCAACTTAAAGTGAAGTTTTTACCACCTTTTAGGTGTGTGTTTTATTAAAGTGGATTTGTTTTAGACAGCTACTCCATCAGTGCTCCAACGAAGCTCCACCAACAAGTCACTCGCCTCTCCTCACATTTGTGCTAACTTCTCTTCTCTATCAGTGTTACTTTTCTTCTCTCTTTGTGTCTGAGTCTCATTTTTCCTCATTACACATTTGTTTCTTCCTCGTTCTGTCGTTTCCTTCTGTCTGGAATCATAACATTTTCTCACAGTTACTCTCTAATGCACTTTTGTTTGTCTCCATTTTTTCTTTTTTTTTCCTCTCAGTGCAATTTGTGTGTCAGACATTCTTTTCCCCACTGTGTCAAATGGCACACACTGCTTTTTTCTTTACCTCTTTTGAACTTTTTTTCCCCTCTCTGTCTATCTGCACGCTTTCCTCTCTGTCTCGCTCCGAGTTCTTCTCTTTCAGTTGTCACCATTCATCTATTATTAAAGACAAGGTCACCAACCTGGCAGTACTTTGATTCCTCTCCTGTTGCAAAGCATACAAATCATACACTTCCTTTAGGCCCTGTGGCTTTGTGGGAGAGGGTCTGTGAGGATCGGGCTTGCCTCCCACGGATCCCATCACAGCCTGGCAGCCTGGTATCTGGGGAGTTTTTGAGGCTGGATGAACACCATAGGCTCTGCGTTGTCTTCAAGTTCTACTTACGATGCATTTTTACTTATGTGGTGTTAAAGATGGCAGATGCTGCTGATAGTTCTGACCATGGAGATACTGGCGAGTATCAGATACAACCTTGAAATCATTTTTGCCATTCTAGCTGTGCAACAATCAAACAACATTCAAGGAATAACTTTCTTCTCCAAGCAAGTAATTTCACATTTCTGTGCTGAAAGTTCCTCAATATCTTTTTTTTAAGTTTATCAACTTAATTACACACTTTTTACCACCCACTACTCACTCTCTTAGTAAAACTTACAAATTATTCCTGTCTCATGCATAAATTCAGTCAAAAACCTTTAAAAAAAGACCTGCTCTGCTTTAGCTGGCCAGCTGATTGGTGAAAGAAAATCCAAGTGCAGGACAGCTGCTCATTCTTTGAGATATGCCAAAGCATTCTCCAAGCAGACATTATGCAAATGGGATTCATGTTAATGTTGTTAATTAAAAGAAGGAAAGAAGAAAAATTTGGGATCGGTAGGATAGACATTTTCTGCAAGCAAGATGGCCTCAATACTGCTGTTGAGTTTTTTTTGTCACACTGGAGATCATTGCTATGTTATTTAGAATTACTATGTATATAAACAATCAAGATGACACAGAAAGACTGAAAATCAGCATGACACAAAAACAAAAACACAAAATGCAAACAATTTTGTTTTCTAATCAAAAGAGTACAACTCTAAGATTTCCTTTTTTTCTACTGGATTACCTCCACTATATCTGTCCGTGACTCACTTTTGACACGTCAAACTGTTCGCCTCTGCCTCTTGTCTTTACACTTCCACTAACTTCTTGAAGCGGGGACCACCGCCTGAAACGTAAAATTTAAACCCCCAAGCTAGCTAAGTTGCTAAAAAACAAAGAAGTATCTATAGAAAGTTTTGAACGGTGTATGACTTTAAAGAAAACAAAGTTGCTTTGAAGGAGTTTGTTTAGGGTGTATTCAAACTGGACACATTTGGTCTGCTTGCGATAAACCAGAGTTTGTTTTCCGATTCTGAATACACCCTAATTTTAAAAAAAAGGAAAATAAAAAGAGGTATTGTGCTGAGTTATAGCATACTTTGCTAATTCCCGCCTGTAGTCAGACATGGACATGAAGATTGATGCTGATTGGTTAGAAATGATTCAAGACTGATGGGCTGTCTGTCTGTGATTGGCTGGCTTTTGTTGCACATTTGTAACGCGGTGCCCTGATCTTTTTTGAGCGCAAAGAGAGAATTTCTCTGGAGTGAAAATGGTTTTGTTTGCATATATTTTACAATTTCACAAAAATTATTTTTGGTTTGCAAAAAACATTTTGGGTACACAAAAAATTGTAAGGTTTTACACTCAAAACTGAGTGTTACGCTTCAGTTCAAAATTAGTTCATAAGATGCTGCTCCTGCAGCAGGAGTGTACCCTCAAGCTCAACCCCCTCAACAGCTCTTAGGACTCTCAACAGATCTTCTTAAATAAATTACTGTTATTTTACCTACCACACTTCCAAATCTCTTCCATCTGACTTTGACAGTTAACAGTTAATAAGTGCAATTTAGTGACAAGAAAATACATGTAAATCTGGTTTTAATGAGCATCAGATGATTATGTGTTCCTGTTACTGTCCTTCTTGGAGATGTAATTTTACATAGAAACGAATGATCAACTCCTTACATTTACTCGGCAACCCCTAAGCTACTGCAGACAAAAAATGCAGGAGCCGCCTCCATCCATGACCCAAAAAAGATTGAAGACCACTGATTTAGCCCATGGAAAACATCTTCTTCACCTTCTTCCCTGCTTCTCTTTGTGATGAGTGATGTGATCCATGGAGGCCATCAACCAGTCATCAGCACAGCATCGTACTTTGGAGAGTACCACCACAACAGAGCGGGGATTTTAGAAAACCACCACCGTTTTCTATAATTTAAAAGCAACAGCTGTCACTTGGAGTGATGCATGAATCAGCTCTCAGCACAGAGAAAAGCCTTCTGCTTCACTTTGGAGTACGAGCCGATTCCTCCCACTTGAAACAAACGCAGGTGCTCATTTGCCCTCACTCACCTTCTACTCAGTGAAGCATTGTTTTGACAAGGGATGAGGCCATTAAAGACACCTCAGACTGATTGGACTGGCAGGGAGACAGCAGTGTGTGATGAGTCTTGTGAGATACTGGATGTGAGGTCTGTGTAACAAGGCATAAAAGACATTGGTCAGGACTGGAGTGTCTTTATATATGAAGCAAGAACGTTTGATTTGTAAAGTAGACCCAACAGCAGCAAAAGCAGCAGCAGAAATGTGGCAGGATTTATATTAATGCAAAATTCTGCCTGGAAACTGGCAATTATTCAGATTTAAGTGCATTTTTTGATGGCTTTATTAAATGAAGCATACCACCTAAAAGGCCACTATTTGCTAGCTTAATTGAAATGCGTACAGGATGAATGGTAATTTTGCGAATATGTTTCCCGTGATGACTCATTCGCTCAAATCCTGGCATTTTTAAGTGCATCATTTCAACATTATCCCATCAGCGTGTGTTTGCAGCAGTGCTGCAAACAACAGTCGACAAAGCACAGCCCGTGTCACAGCTGGTTGATCAAGGGACAAAATGTTATTTGTAATACCCTCATGATAAACAGTTTATTTTTCCTACATGTTACATGGGTAATCTCTTTAATGTTCTGGTGAACTTTAATAACTCTGCAATCAAGGCTAATTTTTAAACCACTTAATACAGCAGCCACTTGCAGAAAAAGGTCAAATAAAGTTGTAATCATAGATTTTAAATTCATCCCTTTCTTTTATGCTGTATTGCTCCTGCCTACTATCTGCTCATCTCATCTCAGGATCTCATCACTGAGTTATAATGTCAGCCTTTACTTTTGAAATTGTGTCTTAGATTTTTCATCTGCTTTTTATGGTTTTTTTTTTATATATGATATGATTTTATTGAAGGGAAAGATGTCAAGGTGGATTTTTACTGCACTGCTGACCCCTAGTTCTGTGGAGCCCGATTGTGTGTACGAGTGTGTGTGTGGAGGATAAAAACAGGGAAATCTACCCCTTCAGGTAGCCTATGCATACAAAAATTACCTGAAGTTTGAAGTAAAAAAAAATCACAGCTATTACACTGTGTTCTTTGGAGCATAAGTCCTGTTTTGTTTTTTGGGTTTTTTTTGTATGCTTTGGCTGGGGGTGCAACTTATACTCAGGTGAGACTTATATATGATTTTCTTTAATAAAAAGCAAGAACCACTAGAGGGCACTGTAGGTGTGTATCAGTATTTTCTATTGACAGCAACGCAGAAGAAGAAGAAGCACAAGCCAGTCTTATGCCAAGCTTGGTAGAACTGTTCCAAAGCGACACATTTACACATACATTTAATGATTTAAAGTGATATAACGGGTTTAGATAACTTGTTAGCATGTTCCTTTTGCAATGGTTATCTGAATATTTTTTATTAATACAACTTTTCAATTCTTTCTATGATTCATGAAGCTAAATACGATTATGTTCGTGAAGTGCGCATTTATTCAGTCTGTTATTGTTATTTTTTCCGTTATTCTGGCTCGCAGGAGCCCTGGACTGCAAGGACCAGATTATTTTTGCAATTCAACTTTTTTGTTTTTACTTGGCCTTTTTGCAAAAATTGTATATGAGGCTCAAAAAAATGTTTCTAAATCAACCAACAGAACCACAACACACGTGTCGGGGATATCCAAATGAGGTTATGAAATTATTGTTGGATGGCCACAGGACCTACGGCTTGGTGGCCATTTGAGGCCACCAAGCCAATTAAGAGTTTCACATTTTCCCACAATATGAGAAAAGAAAGCTTGTTTGAGCAATCTTCACAAAACATTAAACATGCCAACAGGTCAAAGTTTCATTGACTTTTAACCTCGAGAGGAGGCAGCCACCTTGAACTTAAAAAAATAACTTTAGTACAAATGTAATCACCTTTGGGGATTTCGATCTACTACTACAAACTCCTCAAGCATCATTGGAAAGTTACTTAGGAAAAAAAGTGATTCTTAAAGCTTGTAGATTTTTTAACCATTGCGAGTTTGCAAAAATGGCATTTACTTGTTACTTGTACATCTTTTACCAGAGTATTGTGAGAATTTTGTAAATTAATTATTGGGTTAAAGTGAATAAATCAATATGAAATACAGGAGAACATATTAGAACAAAAAACCCCAGTTTCCAAGGAAATACAAAAGTTTACGTTTGCAGATTCTTCTATAAATGACATAGACCTGCTCGTCTCCTCCAGGCCACTAAAACATAATAGTTGCTATGGAGATAAAACCAACAAAAAGCTGCCATTTTGAAAAAAGCGTTTTTTTTTTTTTTTTTTTTTTTTAACTAAATAATTTTATGAATCTGTTACATACAGTTCTGCTACCAGCTCCCCTTGGTGGTAAGAGGCGAAGGGGAGAGTGAGAGGTTTGTAGCAGCCTCTCAGCCAGGGAGGGCGAGTCAAAAGAGGGCAGCAGGGGGGGTAGTGCCTGAGGGCCATACAACGCCGCTCGTGGCTTTAATTTTGGGCACTGGGCATGCTTCTTCAAATAAACAGAATTAAGAGAGAACAGCTGAGAAAAAAGGAATTAAATCCACAAAATATTCAAGCAGGTCATGACCACAGATGTAGTTCAGTTGTGGGTTCTTGTAGTCTTACTTTAGCCAAAGCTGGTTGCTTTTATCTGGGCATCCACATAATCTGCAAAAACCGCTTTTGAAGGGCAGGATTTACAAAACCATAACATTGGAGACGGAATATTGTATTTTTGCTAATAAAATACTGCATAAATTTTAATTTATTACCAAAAAAAAAATCTAACATTCAAAGTTAGTTGTAAAAATCCAATAAAATGTTACACATTCTGGATCTTAAATTAAATTTCAGCCACTGAGGGCAGATATATAATTTACCTCGTCGTGTTTTTTTTTAAATTATTATTTACAGGATGCTGTTTACTTTGGTAATGAATCATTTGAAATGCTCATTTAGAAGGAGTACCAGATGGTTTAGAACCCATTACCTCCTTGTGTTTACCTGAAGCAAAAAAAAAAAAAAAAATCTTTATGAACCTTTTTTAAGTGGCAACTTGACAGTCTTCTTTTATTTTTTTTTTCTCTTGTTTTGACACCACTGTCGATGAGCAGTTTTTGATTTATTTAATTTGCAGGAGGCTTAATAACCGTAATTTGCTAATTGTTTTAATAAATATATTTCTGCTAAAATTATTCTAATGTTGCTAAAATGATGACAGGTAAGCTCCCAAAATTACTTTCTTTTCACATGGTGATTTATTGGCCATAAAGGACAGGATTCTCTTCCTCTCATGCTTTGTTGTGATTGAGAGGGTACAATGGGATATTTCAACAAGCAGGTATTGCTGTTCTACAGTGTTGTTTGTAATGTGTCTGACCAGAAGGTGAGGGTTTGTTTTTGGTAATTGCTACTTTTGTGACATTTCCAGTGTTCAGAAGCAACATTTTTTCAAGTTAGCTGCAATTTAGTTATTTTCTGTTGGAGTCATTTTTGCCCTTTAGATGGTCTTCAATTATGTGGTGCCATTTAATTGAATTATGCAAAATTGGATTTAATTTTCTCAATAAATCCCAAAACATCTTTTTAACCATTGGCTGTATGTAAGAAGTGGACTGAGTGAGCCCTCTCCACTGGCGTTTCAAACAGGAATTCCCCCTGGCTCCAAGAAGCCAAAATCCCATAATGTTCTATGAGAAATAAACAACCATTACTCATTGAGTATCTCTGATGCCTTTTATAACATGCTATTGCTAATCGAGAGTTAATCAAGTTATAAACTGACCAATCAGATGCTTGGTTAAACATGTGTGGTGCTTGCTGGTCCCCAAGTTGAGTGTTTGAAACGTTTGTCAAATTCTCCTAAGTTCAAATTTAAGTGGTAGAGGTGACCTTCCATCAAGCCTACTCCTGATTGGTGAAAGTGGTCACCTTAGTAACGATGACTCAGACCGACTTGGACCTTTCACAGCTGACTGTCGACATCTGGCTCCAACATGGTGACATCCATATCACAAAAAAAGGCAATTGAATTTTGGGTGAAGTCGCACTTACTCAGTCCAGTTCTTTTACGCAGTCAATGATTTTAACAAAACCTTAACCATGTAATGCAATTGTGTTCTTGTTTTATTTGCAGATATGTGTTCACATTTTTTTATTCCCACAATTTCAATATAACATTTTATGTTGTCAAATTGATACCCTTAGATGTTGGCAACCAGGTTTTCTATGCTATGCTACCAACAATTACAGAAGTTGTTCCAGGAACTCAACCACTCTGAAAAACTCTGGGAGGATTCATTTTGTTGACTTATATTTTGTCCACAGGAGATGTGTCCACATCAAAGGGAACGCCCCAGTTATGATCTGTATTCCTCAAGTCTATTACACACTATGCTGGGAGTTACCTCTGAAGTTGAAATTATGTTTTACACTTCCTATACTAAACAGAACGATGCATTGTAATGAGAGCAGAAAATTGATGTCTTTCTTGAACACATCTCCCATCAATGGTTGTTCAAGCCTCGTCAGTGCCCCAATTCTGAGTTGGAACAGAAGCAAGGAAAATGTCAGTGTTGTAAGCATATTAAATTAGATCATGCACAGACCATACTCTCTGATGTCTACAGTGAGAACAAGTCCATTTTAGCAACTCCCCTTTGGTTCAAAGAAACAGAAGAACTACAATGTGAGTAGAATGGCTGCAGTTCTCATTTGATCCCAGAGTACAAATCGACTTTTCACTTAAATCCTCATCGTCTTTGGCCTTTGTACCTACCGAGATTATTATTCTGCAAGGTTAAATGTGCTGAATGCATCTTAGCTTTGTTTTAGGCACTCTAGAGATTGAATGGCCTTAGTCTAGGAGATATTGAACATTACCTTATGAAATGGTGTGCTCATTTTTCCATCACTATTAGCAATACAGCCTTAAGATCCATCTCACAATTGTCACAAAATAGTAGAAGCCAATGTGCTTTTTTTAATGTTTTTTTCTCCCCTTTTCATTAGCTGTTCTGAAATCTATTACCATACTCTCCAGGATCTGAAGTATCATGAGTATTCGTTCTGCCCTCATACTGGCGTAAGTGTGTTGGTGTTTGTTGGCTTGTGTTGGTATTCCCATGGACAGTATGGTGCAATATGACATGATGGGATATAGAACTAAATAAGATGAGACTGTAATTTCAATCCAAATTTAAAATTGAAGCTGCCACATACACATCCACTTTTTTTCCCACAAACACATACATACAAACATACTCTTTTAAGGAGCCTAATCCTCTTTGTGAATCCATCAACCGTGTTGTTACGAATACAATAGGATTATTTCTGTGCGAGCGTGTGTGAGACGAAAATGTGTGCGTGGAGCAGTGTGTTTGTGTGTGTTAGAAAGTGGCAGGAAGTCATAGTGCCAGAATGTTCCTACGGAGCGCCTGTTTTTTGTTTTTTTTTTTTCTCTAGAGCAATTTGTTCTCCCTTCTTTCGCTTTGTATTTGTGCACCTATCTGTGTGTGTTCACATGCAGCCATGGGTGTGAGGGCACGCTGTGATTGGTTGAGTCTGCGGATCTCATAAAGACGGTGTCATGATGGAAATTAATGCAATACATCACAAACGTGCACATAGGCATACGGACACACACGGTACACGGAATGCTGAGGAAACTTGCACATGCACGCAGAATACACACCGTCCCTCAGCTCTGGGCCACTTCTGTAAATAAGACTAAAAGCAGGAGTGGAGAGCCGCGGAATAAAAGGAGAGAAGAGCTTTGGCAATGAAAGTATATTTTCAGGATCCCTTCACAAAACATTTGTAACACAACTAGGGTGACATGCTGGCATGTTTATGTGGAGTCAAACCAGAATTTGTGAAACCTTCAGTGGAAGCTTAAAAAAGGAGACTTGTTTTGAATACTTACAAACTCTACTCAGACAAAATGATGAATAAAACAGTTCCCTAGGCTGTTTAAACTCAAAAGTGGAAGTTTTCAGGGAAATGTGTCTAATTTTGAAGCTTTATGACTTCAAAATGTATGATAAACGTTTGATCACCAAGCGAGCAGTGTTAGTACAGTTTTTCTATGAGACGCTTGACAAGATAATAATGCTCTGTCCATAACTGGCAATTGTATCACACTAAAACAAGTCAAATAATAATTAGTTTCCTCATAATAACTGTTGTTTCACACTATAAAACAAGACAAAGACTTAAAAATTGTTTGTCACTGCGTTATCATTGATCTAAACGTAGTTGCTTTGTTGTATTAGTCTTCTATAGCAGCCCTGAAGTGTAAATAACATCAGCAAATCAATCAATGCATTAACATAGACACTGACGGTTGAAAAAAGCTAAGCAAATAACAGAAAAACAAAATTACACTTTAAGAATTAATTGCAGAAACCAAAACGTAAAAAACAAAGAAAAATAATTCAAAAAACAAAAAGATCTTTGTTTTTATGTTCTTTATTATGTTTTTCACTTAGTGATGTGTTGATGAGATTTGGACTTCAGGGCCACCATAGTCTTGTAGTTAGAAATCATCTGAAAACATTTAACTTCATGCTCCTTGAGAGAAAAAAAAATCCTAAGATATCAATCCAACACCATTGAGACCTTCAAAAACAGAATTCCTAATCCTGGCAAGGTGCAAAACGAAAGAGACTTCACAAAAAATAAGGTGAGAAGTTTCACAAATTTGCAATATTTATAATTTAACAGCTCAAAATATCAGTTTGGAAATTAAACTGTGGAGCTGAATAGTGATTCTACAAAGGGCTTTATTTGGAATAAAAAGACATTCTGTGAAGAATAGGTATTAGAGGATATTTTAAAAGAAGAAAAGACAAAATTATTTTTTCACTATAACAGAATAATGAATCTTTAACTTTATTCATCACTTTGATGGCATGATGTGAGATGCAACCCTCCTCTTTACAAAAAAAAAAAGAAAAACGGTCATGACAAAGATACAAAGATAGTGACATTTACAAATTCTCAAAACGGGACTGTGACTTTGTTTGAAACTTGTCGGTTGTCATGTCCATTACATTTTTTTATGTGATGTGGGCTAGTTCAAATGTCACATACAAAGTGGCTTCAGGTTTGAGCAGTGGTATATTGCCATTGATACTTAATACCAGAACCTGTTTCGGCTGTCATTTGACCCCAGCAAGGTATTTTTCCTTTCTTATATTCTTTATATTTTTGCTCTCTTTGTGGCTTTCTTTATTCTTGCGGGATAAGACTTTTTTTCTCCGTTTGGAGTTTGGGGTAGGATTACTGTAAGGGCAGCTATAACAGGTCAATGTTTTTTCCTTTTCAGCCAGTTTTCTTTTTTTTTTTTTTTCTGTAGCTGGTTTTGTGTGTTGGGTGATTGTCCTCACTAGAAATCTAAGACTTTCACCTTTGCTGTTTTTTGCCTCTGTCTAGTGCGTTTTATATCACGCTCCATGATAATGTTCGGATTTCATCACTCCTTTGATGCACTCTCCTGCCTCAATATCGGATGCACCAAAGCAGCAGCATTATAGAAGTTATTGAATGGAGCTTCTCGCACAGTCCTCTCACGTCCAGCAAGGTTCTGAGCAGTTTGGAAAAACTGCTAACGATTTTTTGGAAACATCATAAACTGTTAATACTGTTGATATTTGTTTTTCCTTTTCTTAGTAAAGCTATTACTCGACAGTTTTGACAACATTTTTTTTTTCGGCATTTATTAATTTTACCTTTTTTTCTGGGTTTTTCAGATTTCCATTTCAAATTATTGAGCATAAAACAAATATAAATTGTGAAAAATAAAAACACATGCAGCCATTCAAGGATGTTTTAACCTATTTAAGATTACTGGGAAGGAAACTTTTCCAAGGCTTTGCTAACATCCCGTATTCATTTTTAATTGTAATCTAATTTTTATTTGTTTTTCATTAACACAATAGTCATTAAAAGCTTTTGTTTGAAATTATTTCTATATATTTTTTACCAACAAAATGTTTACAGCTGACTTTTTTACCATCCCAGTTTTGAAGTGTTAACCAAAAAGATAAAACCTAAAGCACAGAGAATAAATGCTCATATTCAAATTATTAATAATATTTTCCATGAATGTCGTTGTCCCTCTTTTATCACAAAAGTAATGTTCTAAAAGCAAACAGGGATAGTTCAAATCTACGGAAGTTGAAAACAGCCTCCCCTACTTTCTTTTTTTGATTGCTTTTTACGTGATCTCAAGAAAATGACATTTGTTTTCTTGTGATGACAAGATGATGAAGAATATACAGTAGCGTCTCCCTTTCCCACACTGAGACTCCGAGACTTAGTCTGTTCAAAGTCTCTATTTTGTGGTTTATGCAGGTCGTAACCAACACTTTACAGCTTACACTGACAACTCTCAACAACAGCAAAACAAACGTTCAGTAAAAGTTGTTTATTTAGTCAACTTTTAAAGTTTTTTTTATTAAAGTCTCTATTTTTTACCACAAAACACAATCAACAAGAAATAAAATCTTCTCACTATCAACTGAGTCTAAGCTTATTTTTAAATCCACCTATATTTTAAACTCCAATGGTTTGCCTCAGAATTTTTTCCAGATTGCCTCTTTTATCCGGATCTCTTTGCTCCATGCAGATGTTAATGTCCTATAACTAATATGTGTCATTCCAGAAATAGACAAAGAGAGTTGTGGCGACCCGGGAACTCCTCTCTATGGAATAAGAGAGGGAGACAGCTTTTCCAATGGAGGAATACTGAGGTTTGAGTGCCAGTTTGGCTTTGAGCTGATTGGAGAGAAGATTATCTCCTGCCAAGATAACAACCAGTGGTCAGCAAACATCCCTATATGCATATGTAAGTATTAAAAATATGTCATTTCCAGGAATGTGGTTGTAGAGGAATGATGTTTAAAAAAAAAAAGCATGTAACGCTTGGCCGTTGATAACTTTCATTCTAACCTGTCACTATGACGACAGCTTAGAGTTTATTATGGCCTGAGGCAGATGATGACCGATGATGCTGTTAAGATGAATATTTAACAGAAAATGTCCCTCTCTGCATGTGCTGTCTCCCTCCCCCACAGTCCCCTGCATGTCCAACTTCACAGCTCCCTCAGGAACCGTCCTCTCCCCGGATTACCCAGAAGGTTACGGGAACAACATGAATTGCGTCTGGCTCATTCAATCAGATCCAGGCTCAAGAATACACTTGGCATTTAATGACTTTGACCTCGAGGCACCTTACGATTCCCTGACTGTGAAGGATGGAGAGACAAATGAAGCTGCTGTCATTGGGAGGTTCTCTGGAGCTGAGAGTCCTTCCCATCTGACGTCTAACACCAACACACTGAGGCTAGAGTTTCAGGCTGATCACTCCATGTCTGGAAGGGGATTTAACATTACATACAGTAGTATGTACCTTTATTTATTTACTTTTGCATTTTGACGGAAATCACTTTGCGCCAAAATTTAAAAGTGCAACAAATTCAGGCTTTAGAGATAACATTTTTTTTTTTTTTTCATGTTACTAAATGAGGTGTAACTTAATTTAAGACATCAAATGCCACCACAAAGGGTCAAAGCAGGGCATCTCCTGACAAATAGAATTTGAAAGCTTCTCGGTTGTCACTCCAACTCCCAACGAGCAGGTGAATGATCCCCCCTACTGCCACAGATGTTTTTCTCCATTTCATTGTTGGTTAAAAGCTCTTTTTAATCTACTAACTGTTAGATCCAAAACACAACAGCAACACTGCATAAACAAGCTTAAAAAAGAAAAACAGTTTATCAGATGAAGAAGGGTCATGTGTCACCTTTAATAGCTAATAATAGAGGTAGCATTTGCGAGTTAAAGTGAATTCGTAAAAAAGCAAACAACAAAGCAATGATCCGATTGAACTTTTCTTTTTTTAAGAAAAAAAATAACACCTTAGATAACAAGAGCCATATTAAAAGATAGTTTGTCATGGGATTCATCATGAAGATGAAAGTTGTTTTGCTCAAATAAATTATTCTTCTTGAAGAAAAAATACAGTGTGATGATTATGACTTTGCTTATCTTGATTAAATTTGCAAAAATTATGGATATTTTTAACTTTTTCTATTTTATTATCAATTTTTTATTGCTAAAATATCTTATCGTTCCCTTATTCCATTTTAGCTGCAGTCTATATCTTCAACATACCCCTAAGTACAGTCACTCAAATCAAAAACATATGACAGATCACAAAACAATTAGAACAGTAAAAAAAACTCTGTTTTAGAACTCAAAACAACATTTCAGAAGCTAAAGCACATTTTTTTTTTTTAAAATGAAACAAAGAAACATGAAAACCTCCACTGTCGCTTCATGCCAAATGACTTTTGGTTGAAATGGACCAATGTCATCATTCAATCAGCGGTTAATTTTGCTTTGAATTCTAAAATGTAATGTTTTTTTTTATTATTTGTTTTGCTTTTTTAATTGTCGTTATGTCTTGTTGATATGTTTTTCGATTGAGTGATTTGTTAGTGTGATATGAGCTTCAGGGCTGCTGTACTTACACCTCTTTCAAGCAAATCTAAAGACATTTTATAGCCAAATTTTACTGACTCGTAAAAATCAAAATAGTTTATACTAACTTAGTTTGTGTGTTAGTTAGCGTTTGGTTGATTAATAATTTGATCCCATATCTGTATCATCACACCAGTGTGTTGTTGTAATCCATTTTTCCACAGCATTTGGCCACAACGAGTGCCCCGATCCTGGCATTCCCATCAACGCTCGGCGATTTGGTGACAGCTTTCAGCTGGGTAGCTCCATTTCTGTTGTGTGTGAGGACGGTTTTATCAAAACCCAAGGAACTGAGACCATTTCTTGCCAGTTAGAAAAAGGAAAAGTCATGTGGAGTGGGCCTATTCCTAAATGTGAAGGTAAATAACAATCAATTGTTTTCTAAATAAATAGATTTTTGATGGATATTGCCATCCGGTTATTGGAATAAGGACACATTAAAAAAAAGTAAAAATGCTTTGGACACATTCTGAAGATGTTCAACAAGTCATCTAAAAGTACAGAAACAGACTTTACAGCTTGATATATGGGATTAAAGGAAAACCTTAACACTACAATAGAAAGGCGGAAGCAAAAGTGATGACTAATTAAGTCAGGATATTTCAAAAGCATCTATTCTTGACTGAACTGCAGGTTCAAAAGAGGCAGTTTTAATTATGTGTTAGGTCATTAAAGTCTCCAGACCCCTTGTATCTAATGTGTGTTTCTACGTAGTTGATCAAAAAATAAATTACTTGCATTCAAGATTTACTATCTCCCTCAATTAATTTACTTCAGACTGTTAAACAAAGTCCCATTTCAAAGAGGAAGACTACAAGACTGTTCCTGGCTGGTTTGCTTTTAATTACAGTAAAATGAAAAATATAGATTTTTTTTTTTATAATTGTTATGAAAGCTAAAAATAAATAGTGTATAATTACATAGCGCTTTTCTACCTTGTTTTAAGGCCCAAAGTGCTTTACAGTCACAGACTCATTCATTAATTCACACAAACGCATTCACACACTGATGCTGAACACTGGCACTAACCTGTGATCACCAAGAGCAATGTGGGGTTCAGTGTCTTGCCCAAGGACACTTCAACACATTTATGGGTGAGGTGGGAAATGAGCCTGTGATCCTCCAGTCTAAGGTTGATCGCTCTGCCTCTGCATCCAAAGCTACGCTCAAATCCAACTCTATCAAATTCAAGTAACTGATTGGTCACAGTTCAACTTGGTCTAACTTTCAACTCACATTAATGGTTGCACATTTTGTACGTAGAGTCCGGAAACAATTGCAGAAACGTGCATAGCTACACGTGAACACAACAGTTTTGAATGCAGAAGCTTGAAAAGCGCATTTATTCATGTTTACATAGACTTCATTTAAGTGGAAGTTTCAACGCATGTTGCTGAAGGCATCGTGAACGTAGCTTAACATTCAAATCTAAAAGTAAGGCACACTGATAATTTCATTTTTGGGGAGAAGTACATTCTATCTTTTTAAAAGCACTTAGTTCCTCTAAATTTTGGAGTCGTTTTGGTACATTTTTACTTGACTGGTGGGGAGTGGAGCCCTTACATTTGGAAGATGTTCAGTCACCTGTGAGCCTGAACCAAACAGACATCGTGAGGGTCATTTAGGTCCTTATCCCCTGTTGGCAACATGTTTTTTTATTGTTTGTTGTCCTTGAGATTCAAGAAGAGCCAACTTATGGAGCTGGTCTGATAAACAACAGATCTATCAATGCATGAATGACCACAGGAGCCAGTCACAAGTCAACCTTCACTTAAATAACCCTTGAAATACAGCTTTGACTATCCTCCCCATGTGATTTTAGAACAATTTAAACATGAGTCCCTGAAACCAAAACAACGTACAGGTTAAAAAATAGCCTCAGCGGCCTGAAAGATGGGTGGTTGGGTCAAGGTCACAAATAACTTGAAAACAGAAGTTAGTCATAAAGGTAGTTTGAACTCACAAACTCTTTTGACTTTTCCATGTTTTGGTTTAAAAAAAATGTGATTTTTATTCTTTTAAGTAGTCCAAATCATTTGGCATAGACTTTAATGTCACTATTGTGGCAATGAAGATAAGACACTTCTTATCTTCAGGACATGAAACTTTATTCACAACTATGCCAACCACCAAAAAGGCGGTAAAGTCCACTTTATATAGCAACAGACAAAACCACGCCCCCTGCAACCGTGAAGCCTGCTGGGTGTGTAGTCTAAAGGTACATGGGTAGCACCACACAGCCCCCCCCCGAACACCCAGAAAGGAACTTAACCCTCAAAACCCAATCTACACGGGGGTTTAATGAGTCTGCCGAAACGGCTGTGCTGACCCACATCTTGGGTAACCGACCGCGAACCACTGTCGGCTGAAGACTGCTGCTCTGGGGGCCTTGAAGGAGGACGTCCCCGGCGAGGAACTTGAGCCGGCTCCATGACGTCATCTGTTGACGCAAATGCTGGTTTAAGCCGGTCCACTGTCACCAGCTCTCGGCGCCCGCCCATATCCAGAACAAAACATTTTTCCCCTTTCTCCAGCACGCGGAACGGACCATCGTAGGGAGGGTGAAGGGGTGAGCGGTGAGCGTTATGGCGAACAAAAACAAACTGAGCTGACTGGAGAGTGGTGGGCACGAACGACCGCGGAATGCAATGGTGCACAGGGCCAGGAGCCAATGGCAAACAGGGACCCGGAGCGGTTGATTCTAACAAAAACTCCCCCGGAATCCTAAGCGGCTGACCAAACACCAACTCAGCTGAGGATGCGTCTAAATCAACTTTGGGGGCTGAGCGCAGCCCTAGCAGGACCCACGGCAAACGATCCAGCCAACAGTCATCAGTAAGCGCAGCACGCAGAGCAGCCTTAAGGGAACGGTGGAAACGCTCACATAACCCGTTTGCTTGAGGGTGATATGCTGCTGTACGGTGCACCTGCACCCCTAAAGACCGCGCCATTCCTGACCAAAGCTCTGAAATAAACTGGGGGCCCCTGTCCGAAGTAACGTCCGATGGCAGACCAAAACGGGCAACCCAGGCTGAAAGAAACGCACTGACCACATCGGTGGACGCAGTGGAGGACAAAGGGACAACCTCAGGCCACCTAGTGGTTCGATCCACCATGGTCAACAAATGCGTGAAACCCTTCGATGGAGGCAGGGGACCAACCAAATCTACGTGCACATGGTCGAAACGCCTGGCTGGGATTGGAAAAGGTTCCAGGGGGGCTTTGGTGTGCCGTTGAAGTTTGGCACGCTGACAGGCAACACAAGATGCAGCCCATCCCTCAACGTCCTTACGTAACCCAGGCCACACAAAACGAGAACTAACCAACTTCACAGACGCGCGTACACCTGGATGCGAGAGGCAATGGACAGAGTCAAAAATGCGGCGACGCCATCCCGCAGGAACCACGGGCCGAGGCCGTCCTGTGGAGACATCACACAGGAGAGTCAGACCGTTGTCTTGCCACACAATCTCCTCTAGCTGAAGGCCAGAATTGCCGGAGCGGAGGGCAAGAATGTCTGCGTCGCCAAGTTGCTCAGCAGCCATAGCAGAAAAATCTGTCCCTAAAAGCACGGGAGACACCAGCACACGCGAGAGGCAGTCCGCAACAGTGTTAGACTTTCCAGCTACGTGACGGATGTCAGTCGTAAACTCAGAGATGGCTGCTAGGTGTCGTTGCTGACGCGCAGACCAAGGTTCACTCACCTTAGCCATGGCAAACGTGAGTGGTTTATGGTCCACATAGGCAGCAAAAGAACGCCCTTCCAGTAAAAAACGGAAATGTCGAGTCGCCAAATAAAGGGAAAGCAATTCGCGGTCAAAAACACTGTACTTCTGTTCTCGACTCTGCAGCTTGCCACTAAAAAATGCAAGAGGCTGCCACGTATCCGCCACTCGCTGCTCTACAACAGCTCCAACCGCTATGTCTGAAGCGTCAGTCGTCAGCGCAATCTCAGCATCTGGGTCCGGATGCGCGAGGAGAGCAGCCTCGGCTAAGGCCGACTTAGCTCCATCAAAAGCCGCAGCACAGTCTGCCGTCCAAACCACAAGGTCTGTGGCTTTCTTGGAACGCAGGGCGTCATAAAGCGGTTTTAACAGGTGTGCAGCCCGGGGAATGAACCTGTTGTAGAAGTTCACCATCCCTAAAAACTCCTGCAGGGCCTTGACTGTGACAGGCCGGGGAAAATTAGCCACCGCCTGCACTTTAGCGGGCAACGGAACCGCGCCCTGCGCCGAAATGCGATGCCCCAAAAAATCTATAACTGGCAGACCGAACTGACATTTGGCCGGGTTGATGATCAAACCATGGGTTTCCAAACGCTGGAAAACCTCCCTGAGGTGTTTGAGGTGTTCATCAGGGGAGGGGCTGGCCACCAAAATGTCGTCCAGGTACACAAACACGAACTCAAGATCACGCAGCACAGAGTCCATCAACCTTTGAAACGTTTGGGCCGCACCCTTCAGACCAAAAGGCATGCGCAGGAACTCAAAAAGTCCAAAGGGAGTGATCACCGCAGTTTTAGGAACGTCTTCGGCCTGCACTGGAACCTGATGGTATCCCCGCACCAGGTCCACTTTAGAAAAAATGGAGGCGCCGCATAAGCGAACCGAAAAATCCTGAATGTGAGGAATGGGATAACGGTCTGGCGTTGTGGCATCGTTCAGACGGCGAAAATCCCCGCATGGGCGCCAGGACCCATCTGCTTTGGGCACCATGTGGAGAGGCGAAGCCCAGGGGCTGTTGGAGCGTCTCACGATACCCAGACTCTCCATGGTGGCAAACTCCTCTTTAGCGATGGCCAGTTTTGCTGCATCAAGGCGCCGTGCACGAGCAAAAACCGGCGGGCCTTTGGTTGGGATAAAATGCTCCACACCATGCTTAGCAACAGTGGAGGAGAAAGCAGGGGTGGTCAAGGACGGGAACTCAGCCAACAAACACTGATACACATCATTGTAGGACAAACAATGTGCATGCATGACAGGTCCCGCTCCCCCAGCCGCACATGGGACAGTTGAAAAAGTAACCGCGTCGATCAGCCTGCGGTTAGCGATGTCCACCAACAGACCATGTGCACACAAAAAATCTGCACCGATGATGGGAACAGAAACGGAGGCAACAACAAACTCCCACCTGAACGTACGTCCGTGAAAACAAACTGTTGTCCAGTTGGTCCCAAAAGTCCCGATAGCAGATCCGTTAGCCGCACAGAGCGGCGGGCCCCCGGTGGATGTCTCTGAGCCGGTGGGGGGAACCAAGCTCTTCTGGGAGCCAGAGTCCACCAGGAAGCGACGTCCGGAGCGACAGTCCGTGACAAAAAGCAGCTCTCCGCGTTCGCCAGCACCCACAGCTGCTACTGAGTGCCGGCCGCTGCGTTTCCCGAACTCCAAAATGAACAAGGCGGGAAGCAGCGCTTCGCCTTCTTGCCGAATTTCTGATGGAAGCGGCACAGGGAGCTCCCGCGGCGCGCACTCACGCCGACTGCAGACACCGAAACCGGAACATCCTCCGTCTCCTGCTGGGTCAGCTGGGCCTCCGATGTCACCTGCTGCACAGCGAAACGCCTGGTCACCAGCAGCACTCGATCCGCTTCTTCAGCCAGTCCTCTGTAATCTCCCGCCGCCAAGCATGGAGAGTTGGCCAAAACCGCGCGAACAGGTGGCGGGAGCTGCCGCAGAAAAATGTGCGGGAAAAGAAAACCGCCTTCATCCGAGCCGAGCAGCGATAGCATGCTGTCCATGAGGTCAACGGCCGAACTGTCTCCCAGGCCCGACATGTTCAGGATCCTCTCCGCTCTCTCCGAAGCGGACAGGCTGTATCTCCGTAGCAGAAGCTCCTTCAGCGCTTCGTACTTGCCCCGTGGAGGAGGGTTCCGCAGCAGCGGCATAGCCCTGCGTGTGGACTGCTGATCCAGCGCAGCCACCACCAAGTAGTACCTGGCGTCGTCCACGTGCACACCGCGTGGATGGAAAAGAGCCTCGACATGCTGGAACCAGGAGGCGGGATCGCTCTGCCAGAACTCAGGCAGCTTCACGGCGCCAGCGGCAGCTAGCATGGCCGGGTCCACACGCGCGTGAGATGGCGAGGTTGTGGACGAAGCAGAAGAAACCTGCGCGTCTGCTGGTTCTGACATGCTCACGATAGGGGTCACCAATGTGGCAATGAAGATAAGACACTTCTTATCTTCAGGACATGAAACTTTATTCACAACTATGCCAACCACCAAAAAGGCGGTAAAGTCCACTTTATATAGCAACAGACAAAACCACGCCCCCTGCAACCGTGAAGCCTGCTGGGTGTGTAGTCTAAAGGTACATGGGTAGCACCACACTATAACAGTTTTTGTCAATTGTGCATGTATTGTTAGTAGAACTCATCGCACATCAAAAAACGTTCTATAAATAATTTTTAGACTCCTGTTATTAGTTGTTTCTCTCCCTTTCGCACTGACTTCCTTATTCTTTCCCACCCATGTTCTCCAGCGCCATGTGGAGGCCACTACTCAGCCCAAACTGGAGTGATTCTTTCTCCTGGATGGCCTGGATACTACAAAGATTCTCTCAACTGTGAATGGGTGATTGAAGCCGAGCCTGGGCGCTCCATCAAAATTACATTTGACAGGTGTGAAATCTTTTATTTATGGTAAAAATTAACTTTTAATTAAAAAAAAAAAAAAAGATGAATCAAAGCATTAATCGATGGCACGCAGTGTGTATCACAAAAGTCTCTTGCTTGGATTTCAGAATATTAAGGCATTTAAAATTTTATTGCCCATAAAATTAAGATTTAATATTACACTTTCTATGGATAGAGTGAATGCACTATTTTAATGAATATTCTGTGGTCTCTGAGATTTATATTAACCTGGCAATAGAAACTATTCTACTTTTCTTCGAATTGATTTATATCAGTCTAAATATTGTTTTCAGATTCATCTAGATGGAAAGAAAAATATCAAATTGTTTTAAGATAAAATGAAACATTAATCTGACCTGTGAAAAGTCTTGATCGAGGTAATGTGATACTCTGATAATCTCTTTTTACAGGTTCCAAACAGAGTTGGGTTATGACTTCCTGGAGATCCACGATGGGCCAAACCTCTTATCTCCTCTGATTGGTTCCTTCAATGGCACCCAGGTGCCCCAGTTTCTGTTCAGCACCAGCAATTTCCTTTACCTGCTGTTTACCACCGATAACAGCCGGTCCAACGCTGGCTTTAAAATACTCTATGAAAGTAAGTTGTAAACAAATACTGCAAAGATGGATAAGCTGCCAGCAAAAATATTGTTGGCTGTGCTTGTCCTTATCCATATTTGAAAAAAAATATATGCATGCACTTAGTGAAAAAGGAAAAATATGTATTTTTGGAGAAGCTTGGCACATAGTGTGTCCCTGATTACACTCTAGGTAGGTGGGGATGATGTGATGGTATTAAACTAATAGCCCACCAGAAAGTGCTATACAAGCCAAAGTAGTGTGTGGCCATTACTTATAGAAAAGTAAAATAATTCCACAAGAAGATGTTTTTTTTTATTAATTTAAGACTTGCAAAATGTTTTAGATCTGCTAATCTTTCCTTCTTTTTCATTTTCCAGGTGTTATGGTTGATAGCTACTCTTGCCTTGACCCTGGTATACCAGTCAATGGCATTCGGTATGGACAGGATTTTTCTATTGGATCAACAGTGTCGTTTGGCTGCGATTCAGGCTATAGACTAAGCCACGAGGAGCCTTTGGTGTGCGAAAAGAACCACTGGTGGAGCCACCCGTTGCCTACATGTGATGGTAACTTTTAGCTTAATACATGTTGTTAAAAACATACTTTAAAAAATGATTGACGTCATTTACTGCACTGATCCCGAAACATTGGTGAATTTGTATCTAAAGCACTAACAGATTTGTTTTTCACTCTAGTTTCATGATAAAAACCTCTTCTAAAAGTGATGGAACCATTGACTGTCTATGCAAACTGGCCCAAGGAAGTGTGACTTCACCCATAGAATCGAAATAACTTACTTCCAGTGCCAACAAAATAAAGTCAATTCAGTCTCCATTAGTTCTTGATATGGACGCTGGCATGTTTGATCCAGATGTCATCAGTAAGCAGGAATTTGTTCAAAATCTGTCAATCAAACATTTGACATGAGGCCCAGCCGGCACCACATGCTTTTATCGAGTCATCTGATTGGCCAGTTTATGACTTGAATAACTTGCACTGCAGAAAAAAATACCATGAAAACAAATAAGGATTGGCATTAACGTATTTAAAAAAATGGTAACAGAGCAAGATTGGATGAGTAATAGCTGTTTAATTCTCAATAGACGTCTAGGAGATTTTAGATTTCTGTAGCTGGTGGGTACTTCCTTTTTAGAACGTAAGAGGGGAGGGGTCACTCAGTCCAGTTCTCATATGCAGTCAATGGTTGGAATGCAGAAAAAGTTTATAATTTTCTTCTTCTGTCAATGGATGGTCCTAGTTCCAGTAGCAGGTTGTAGCAACGACTTTGTCAAGTCTTTCTTAATTTGACAGAGCTAAGTAGACCAGACGAAGTGACAATTAAGGAGAACAATAGTTTGGTAAGAGATTACATGCTTGATTTACATCAGCGGATATTTCTTTAAGGGTATTTAAAAAATATGCTATTTTTTGATTGTTTTGTTTTTGTAAATGAGCCTCATTTAGATCTTTAATACCCTATTAGTTGCTGTGCAACTTCTCTATATTTACCTAGGTTTTGCATTTCCCTATTGCCTGGTTTAGTTTTGCAATCTCTAAGTTTGAACTGAGCTTAAAAAACAAACTGACATCAACGGGCTTCTATCACTCTAAGGCAATTTTAATTAGGACTCTGGGTAGCTTAATGTTTTTATTTTTTTGTCTTGAAGTTGTATCCTGTTCTTCTTTCTTTTCCTTCACTTATCTCATTTGCAAAGAAAGGTTCCACATACAACTTTTCTTGTGTTGCACGCCCCCGGACTGCTTTTAGTGCTCAAGTGACTGAAATGTAATTAAGAGAATCTGGTCGATTTTCTGAACCAAAATATTTTTCAGAGTAAAAGATCGTTCAGACGTAGTCATTTTGTTCCCCTGAACAAATTTTACAGTTTAAGAAGATCAAAGGGGTAGCTGAGAGAATCTGGTTATTTCTCAAAATAAAAGATTTTACGGATTAAAAAAAAAAAACGTAATATTTCTTCAAGGACCCTGTGGCAACTGATCCACAGACCGGTACTAGTCAGCGGCCCAGTGGTTGGGAACCAGTTCTCTAAGACATTTAATTCAAGAGTCAATTGAAACCAAGATTTTGTGTTTTTATATCTGCAGTAGTTTTTAAAGGTATTTGAATGTATTGCATTCGTGACTGTAGCATGAAGAGTTTGCGAAAAACAAGAACGTTTGCTATGCTGTTGTTAAAAAGAGGACACAGCTTTTTTTTTAAGGAGTGAAAACATTATTCTTAGACATTTGCAAAGAAGCTTTTTTAAAAAATGTTTGAAATAATTGAAGTGAAAAAAATGATTCATCGTGTTTTTTCATTAGACACAAGGATGAGACACTAAGCCACCAACCTTGTATTGGGAGTTAAGTCACGTGTTGCTCTGCGGCAAAACCACTGGTTGAATCAGCTAGACGCACACACATGGACCTGCACACACACTAACAGATGGGGAAAATTTGCAGTGAAGGCTTCTGTGGCTGATGCGCAATGATTTGAGGGGAAGATTAGAGATCTGTGGGCAACACAGCATGTGTTTTGTGTGTGTGCACACGCTCTGTATACATCCACGTGTGCCTTTGGTGCCTTTCTCCATATGCCTTCTGTCACCTCCTCTCTCCTGTGAACTCCGAACACAGGAAGGTTTGAGGTAAGGTTGACGAGACTCTGTGTTGGCTGTCACCTCCTCTCTCTTCTCTCTCAAATCTTGGGAGCTTGGGGGCACACAAGAGGGGAGGGTGGGAGGGGTGGAGTACCTGTCTCTCGTCTTGCTGTCTCTCTCAGTCCAATCAACGTGTTGCGGGGAAGGTGGGAAGAAAGGGAGAGGCAGTGCTGCAGCATTAGTTTTGTAGTGGCTGACTTAGTTTGGCTCATTGGTTCATTCACTTGTGAAGCATTTCTGAATCGCGCCCTCTGTGGAACGGCAAGTATTTTTCCCTGAGGAAACAGTTTCAACATATAAACATCAAGCACGCTGCTTTGAATTTACATGCTGCATGCTATTATACTCTGTTTAGACATACATACGCAGCTATTCCCATAGAAATATGTGATCTATTTACTGCTGTGGCTGGAAAAAAACTGGCTTTATTGACAGCTGTTACATATCGAATTCAAGCGAGACGTAACCAAAGTCAGCCGGCCTTGAAACACTTTGCCTGCAGCAAATGTTGTTTATGATCTACATTTGCAGAGATGAAAGTAAGCTATGTAACTAGATTTGATGGTAGCTAAGTAATATAGCACTAAACAGGAAATGAAAAGATTATGAGGCTGTCAAACAGAATATTTATCCATATTTTGATTTACACTATTTAATGCAGTGTTTGTTGAGTTTTAAAGACCCATTGCGATGATTTTTTTTTTGGTGTGTTTTTTGACATGTTTTTATGTATTTTATTTTCATGATGGAGGACATATATATATATATATATATATATATATATATATATATATATATATATATATAAAACAATTGTAAAATTGCATTTCTGTGTAGTTTTTTTTTTAAATTAAAATCGCTGTGAATCATTAGCGGACAAAAAAATGCATTTGGAACCCAAAATCTCCCTGCTCCCTCTATTCAGATCCATGGATATCTTCGTTTTCCTCGTCTAAGCTTGCATCCGGTTCAAAACTGTACCTCTGGATAGCTCTGATATAGCTTGCTGCACTGCTGATGTGAAGTTGGGGTTATGAGGGGCTGTAAGCTATCAGAAAAGCATGGAAACATGGATCACAGGAAGTGGGGAGGGCTTTCTTTATGCCAACAGTCCCGCCTCTCACTGCTCGATCAGTAACACATTACCCAATCTGTCCTTGCTTGTGCTAGTAGTATGTCACGTCCTCTTTGTGGTCAACAGTTAAGTAATTTGATTGATGCTGCAGTCTCATACAACTGCCACAATGGGGAGGCATCACAGAATCTTCAAGATTTCATGCCGCCACCCAATTTTGATGTGGCCATGAATGGAGATGGCGGCAGTCAGGCGGTCATCAGGCGAGGAGAATGGCTCGCTTCAATCCCCAGGCTACTGGGTGTCTGTCAGCCAGTGGCATTTGATATCGATGGCTACCGTCCTAAGACTTACACATCATCCAGTCAGAGCTTCTGTCGGGTGGCAATCCACCCTGTGGCTGCCCAGCTGTCACCCCATTTTGTAATCATCCCTGCCTATCACTGGACTGCCATTGCGCGACCTCAAAATGTGCCCAAACGGCTACTGACCGATGACAACCTTTAGAGAAATATCATCCGGTCATCGTAATTTTTTTTTTTTTTTTTAACCTTTATGGCCACCACGTGTGTGTAAATATGCAACTGCCGCCTCCCAATTACAAATGTCTTCATGTGGCCACCTGCCGAATTTGATAAAAACTTGCATTTAGGTCGCTACGTGGTGGCATTTTGAAATATGTGACCGTAGTTTTAGATTTGCTTCCGCAATTTGTATATTTTTTTGAACGTTTGTTGTCCCAAGATTGTAAACCTTGTAATTTATTATCAAAAAATTAAAATAGAAAATAGAAAGCTGGAAGCTGGCCCTTGAGAACTTGAGTTTGACACCTCTGGTTTAAGCCTTTTACACAAATTTGTTTTTCTTAAAAATGGAGAACTTCCCCTGACTGAATTACAACTCAGAAAAATAAGAGAATGTTGACAATATACAACACTGTATTATCATATATTGTTCATATCATACATTACAGACATAAAAATACCAACAAGTCATGATAGCATGACCGCTGTACGGCTTGGAGTCATTCTCTCTGTTTGATTGTTTTTAATTTTTTACACGTTAGTAACAGGAAAAGAGAAGTGAGCGCCTTTTTCTCTGAGGAGATGTCACGGTTCATAAAGTGTCAGTAAGTGGTGCTGTATCTTTGCACACTGGGAATAAACTGCCATCAAATGAAACAGAAGAAGAAATTGTAAAATGGACCCATTAAACAGTACCGATCCATAGTTCTTGGGGTCCCCCATCAGTTGTAGGTCCATAGAAAAGTGAGTTAGAGCAGAACCGCTATAGCCACCTGTTGATTGGCAGAAAGTGATAACGACTAGAAAGTGATGATGTCTCATAGAAAGCGCCAATATAGCACTCATAAGCTAGCGCTCATACGGTAACTTTTTTTCCTCTTTACAGCCACCCGCAATCTTCTTTCAAACAGCATTAAATTCCTGTTATACACGACGTACCAGAAGTGAAGAAATAAAAAGAAGAGCTGCTGGATGACCTCCATTGTTGTTGCTTTTCTAGTCGTCGCACTACAATGATGCAAACACACTTGCGGTCTCCACCACGCATGCTCGTAGAAAACAAATCTCTCAGTTGAAGCAAGGCTTAACTGAGAGGAAATGCTTTCCAAAAACCGTACTGCTCAGTGTAAACGAGGCTTTACAAGATCATGTAGTCCTGATCTTTCATTTCTTTTCTTTTAATTTTCATCTACATTAAAATAAACGTTAACATACAATACACATTTTCATTATTTTAAACATTTTAAGGGATTATTATTGCTATTAATCTCCAAAGTCTGACTCTGACTGTAAAATGCTTTAGTGGTGTAATATTTGCGCATGCATGGATGGATTGGGTAGCGACACTGACCAAACTTCAGATGCAAATTTTTAATGAACTACTGTCGCCCAAAGCCACTATTTCCTAGAAAATGACACAGGTATAGATAGATAGATAGATAGATGTTTTAATTAATTAGTCATGACTTATGAAGACCAAGCACCAGATTGGAAATCCAACCCATGGAAATTCTGGTACAAAATATGAATGCAAGATTGGAAAAAAGTAAAAAGAAAAACAAACAAAAAATAGGTATAAAGACAAAGACCGCACCAGTTAAAACTATAAAGAGATAGAAATGTGGTGTTTGGGATCTCTTACACTCTCAAAGTAAAGAGCCTTCTGGCAGAATGGTATCAATTATTAATTAGTGTATGTGTTTCTGTGTTCTTTCCTGTCTTGTATTTGTTCAATATATCCTCACTTTATAATCTTTTCACTCTGCTGTTCAAACCACACTGGTTGAAGTTTATGATTCCAAATTGCGTGACCAGCTTCCCTGTTTTACTGTGTTAGACCGATAAGAGTAAATAAATAAATAAATAAATTGTGTAGATTGTTGGATGCAGTATAGGGAAAGGGTACTTTTCTTCTCATGAGGAATACCTTAAAAATATTCAGGAAACTTTGGCAACATGTCTTGACAAACTTTCTTTCCTACTGCCCTTCAGCATGCACTTTTGAGGCAATGCCATGGTATTTTATACCTCTCTTGTGAGAAAAATTGACACCCTATCCACCATAGTGTAGAATAACACCAACTCAGGAATGCTAAAATGAAACACCCCACTATATAAAGTTCACATGCATTAAAATGCATAGAACGGACCAGGCATTTCTTCATGGTTTTCACACATCCTATCTGTACAAGCACAGCTGTTATTCTGCATGATAATCTTTTTATATTTAAAGTTTTCCATTTAACCACCACACCAAAATTTGAGATGGTATTTTAAAGTTTTATTTCATCTATACTGAGTACCATTAAAAAAAATAATGATAATAAAGTGGTCATCATATGTTTCAGAGTTGCTGAGAATTGTTTTCCAGTCTTGTTTTCTTGGAATTTTTCTTTGATATCTTATTTCTCTGATTCAAAATAGGAGCTTAGAGGTTGCATGTCCCTCAGCTATTAAATTTTGCAACTAAGTTTTAGATCTTGACAGCAACAGAAATTTTACTTACTGTCCAGATGTTTATTTGGTATTCAAAAGTCTTTGCAGTATCTCCAGCTTAGTCTTTATTAAACTATATACTGAAAATGTATCTCACTTTTTTAATATAAATTTGGTTGATTTACTTTTACTTTTGATCACAATATAAAATGATAAAATAAAAATGATGAACAGAAAGTGATAATATTATTCCCACCTCCAATCATTGATTTTATACATACATTTTTACACATTAAACATATAATTATTAAATAAAGTATATAAAGTATAATTTAGAAAATTTTGAACCTTGATTAGTATCCCTTAACTCCTTAATATTTTTAGCAACATCTTTAATTTGGACTCTCCATCTTAATTCCTGGTCAGTTATAATACCTAAGAATTTAATCTCCTCTACTCTTGCTATCACTTTGTCCTTAATAACCAATTTTACCTTTGTGTTGATCCTTTGATTACCAAAAACTGTAAATTTATTGTTGTCTATATTTATTGATCATTTGTTTTTACTAAACCATTTATTCAGTTTTGATAGTTTGATCGTGACCGCATCTAACAATTGCTTCATGTTTTCTAATTTGTAAAAAAAAAGGTGGTGTCATCTGCCAACAAATTAATCACAAATACTGGAACCCTGCGGTGCTGCTAGTAACATACTACTACTACCACTACTACTACTACTAATAATAATAATAACATGTAATAAATCTTAAATGTGTTATTTTGATTGTAAAGCATGAAAACAGTAGTCCCCCCCCCCCCCCCCCCCCCAATACAGCTTTACATACCATCCAGACATCATAAGAGAAATATTATTTTTTAATATTTAAAATAGAGAAGATATAACAATGTACTGTTTATTATTTTAATCCATGCAAGATAACATGTTTAACATCCTCTGAAGGACAAGGCATTCATGCCCCTTTAGAGCATCTCATTTTTCAAATCCTCGCTTCTATCCGCCCTCTTTAAGCTTTGCTGTGTGGGTATGTGTTTGGTATATATGTATTATAGAAATGGTCTTTAAGGTCTTCTGGGAAGCATTATTTGTTTTAGCTTCCAACAGTCTGATCCGACCCGTCTCTCTGCTGCCACTGCCTGCTTCAGCTCATCTTTCTTTCTCTCCCTCCCACCTCTGTCTCCCTCGCTGTCTGGCCTAATCTATACAGCACTGTGTGGTGGGGATGTTAGAGGTCCGTGGGGAACTATCTTGAGCCCCGGCTATCCAGACAGCTACCCTTCATCTCTCAACTGTACCTGGACTGTTGAAGTCAGCCATGGGAAAGGCAAGTGACAAACACAGATCCACACCCCTTAATAGACAGTGATAGTGAACCCACTGGTTTGGTTGCTGCAACTGAGCCACAACCTGAAACTTGTATCAGTTGTTGTTGTTTTCTACAAAAGTTGTAACTTTTATGCTAATCTGCTTAAAGTCTACTTGTCTTTTTTTTCATGTAAAATAAAGTTTAGTTTAAAAGAAAGTTACTTTTATTAGAGTTCACTGCGGAGTTAGATAACTGTCAAAATGAAGTGCATGCTCATGGACAAGGTTGTGCACATTTCCAATTAATGCTCAACTTTGCAAAAAAAAATATTTAGTTGTATGTTGTGAATGCGATTTGTCTTTGCTTCAAATACAACTTTTCTTTGTCTCAAATTTTCCCATTACAGTACTTTCAAAAGTACATCACAGAACTACAGGCATAAATATGTATGTCGAATCAAGAAACATAGATTCAACAAAGTATATGTGCATACTAAGGCTCATGTATTTAACTAACATAGAATAGAACTGAACTGTATTGATGCCACAGCAGGAAAATGCATCTGTTACCATAACTGCTGACACACATATCAGAAACTACAGCTGATCATGTAAACAATGCACCCACAGAATGTTTAAGACACAGAAGTGGTGGAAAATAATCCAAAACGGAGTAGCAAACGTGCCACTCCACATATTAGGTGTAAAAAAAATTCCATGTTTCTCAAAAAAAGGTTTATAATAAGAGAATAATGAAGCACTTGTAGGCTAACTCAGGACTAACTGGCACTTCTATAGTGCCAGTTTAAAACAAAAAAGAAGTGTCACCAGGATCAAAACACCCTAGAATATTTTGTTTTAGCTTTATCTACACAGCCTAATTGTAGTGTAATTGTGTTACTGTATTATATTATTGTTCATTAAACTTTACTGGCTCGTGTTTATGATGTCAGTGGTGTGACATGAAATTTGGCAACGAGTTGTTGTGACCAGTGATTTGCACAAAAAGTTAACAAGGTAATGATAAAAATAAAAATTACAGTCTTTTATAAAACATGTCAAGTGTTGATCCGTGCCTGGTTGTTCTCAAATGCAGAAGCGGTTTTTACTCTTGACATTATCTCTAGTTGTAGTCAGTGCGCATGCACATTTTGTTGAATTGATGTTTCATGACTTGATATACCTTACTTGACACCTGTGACCCCATGACAGTAAATTAACAGGGTACATTTTGTTTTCAAGGCAAAGAAAAGTTGTATTAAAACAGAGAAAAGTTGTTTACAAAATGTAAAAACAAACTGATTCTTGTTTTTTCTTTATTTTTTATAGTGTGCACAACTTTGTCAATGAGTGTAACTTTCATTTTCACAGTAATCGTATCAATAGTTTACATTTTTAAAGTGTTCATGTTTAAACATGTTCAAACATCTGTGTGTGTTTCCTGAGCAGGAGTTCAGTTTCAGTTCCATTCTTTTCATCTGGAGGACCAACATGACTACCTCCTGGTTACTGAGAACGGGAGTTTCCTGCAACCACTTGCTCGTCTGACTGGCAACGAGTTGCCTAGCAACATCAATGCGGGTCTCTATGGAAACTTCAAAGCCCAACTACGATTCATCTCTGACTTTTCCATTTCGTATGAAGGCTTCAACATAACTTTCTCAGGTAATATAATTACTTTACTCCTAATCCTAAAATGATATTAAATTCTCCAATATTCTTATTTTTGTTTAAAACCATTTCTGTCACATCAGGAATTTGTGTTTCCCCCTATTGTTTAAACTCTGAATAAATGCAACAGTGTTGGTAAAATATGAAAAATTAACATGAACAAAGCACAAAAGAATTAGGTTGAAATGGAATATAACTGCAATACATAATTTGAAAAGTTTAAGATTATGTCTCTCCTTTCCTTCTCTGAGCTGCAGTTAACTTTTTCTCAACACTGGAATGCAGCACTTACAAAAATGCTATGCAATGCTGCTTTTTCATTTTGAAAAATCATCATTATTAATTATTTAACAGAAAAAGTGTTATCTTACCACATCATCACACTCTGGAGCAGAGGAAATGCAGAGGGGCAGAGTTAAGAGAAGTTCAAGGGTACATCTGCCACTCAGGAAAAAAAAAAGATCCTCTGCCTAATTACCCTTGCAACGCTCTCTCAGTGACTGCAGTAAAGGAGCTCTTCAATCTGAGTCTACACAGAGGGATTTTTTTTTATTGCTTCTCATATGGCATGAGCTGATACCCTGAACAAAGCACATGTGATGTGTCTTATGAGATTTGAGTTGCTCACCTCAGGGTGATCTGCAACTCACTTAAATATAAACCATATCATCAGTCTCATTCGACTAAAGGATTATATATCCTGCAGTTCTCTCGAACCACAAGTTCATCTTAGGACACTAATTTTTGTGCCTGTTCACTATTGCTCTCGGTTATCCAACTTCACTTACAGTTGATATGTTGAACTTATTTTCTTTGTTTACTTTTTTACAAATAACACTGATGATGTTGAGAGATCAGGTTGATTTATTTTGAAGAGCTCTGTAAAAGTGTTGGTAATCATGTCTCCATGTCTGGGTTCATGAGGTCATTCATAAACTCTTCCCTTAAGGTGAGGTTCACCATCGACTGCAGGAGCTGCATCTGAATGATGGCGCTTTCAGCGGTACTTCCGGATATCTGTGACCCAGTTTGACGATTTGCTGTCCTGCATTAGTTCAAGGAGGCAATAGTTCAGAATAAAGTTAAAGGACCTTTTAATTAGTGTCTTGATACAAACAAAAAAAATAAATAAAGTTCAGGAACAGAACAATCAGAGTGTGCTCCATGTTGGTTTTGAATGCTGATCACATCTTCAATGTCACTGACAAAACTGTCTCCCTTTTTTGTTGGTGCAATGTGTCTTCTCTGCCAAAGTTCACATTTTTGAACTCTCAATGCGCTGCAATGCCAAAAACATGCTACAACAGCCAAAAGGCACTACTACAGGACCAATATGCCATGCCCAAATTGCACCACAAAATCTCTGATCAAGTCTGTACATTGACAACAATAAATCCGGACGCCCCTGACCCGTGAATCGTTTTTGGTGTAAAAGCGGCTTAACGTTGATCTGTTTGTTGTATTTTTGTCAGTGAAGATGGGTTTAGCTGTGTGTGGAAATTAAAGAAAAGATAAACTGCACTGGTCATTCTTGTCATGACTCGTTAGTTTACTGTCTGAACTTATATATCAAAACTCAATACATGGTCTCATTTCCGGTATGTGTTGTATTCATTTTCTTTTTTTATCTTCTTTTTCTAACTGCAGAATATACCCTGGAGCCATGCGAAGACCCTGGGATGCCCCAGTTTGGTCGAAGAAATGGCTACACTTTTGGGGTTGGAGACACTTTGTCTTTTTCCTGCAATATGGGATACCGCCTTGAGGGGGCACCAGAGTTAGTCTGTCTTGGAGGTGGAAGAAGAATGTGGAGCGCTCCTTTGCCCCGATGTGTTGGTTCGTAGTAATCAGACTCTTACATTGTTTTTTTGTGTTTTTTTTTTTTTCATTGACCATTCTGTCACCTTTGGCACTTCTGCTGGATTTCCTTATTATTAGTTATTTAGTTATTTAGAAGCTGGACAACTTACTACCTAACCCTTTGTCGCACACAACACACGAATAAGACACACTCCTTTATCAACCATAACTCCTCAACCATTCACGAAATCAAAGGGAATCAGCTGATTTTGACAGAAAAAAGTTTCAAATATCAGCTTTTCACAGATACGCAACACATTACTTACGTAAATTATCACATATTGGCACAGAGCCGCTTTTCTCCGTGACAGAGTCAGCTGATTCACGTTGATTGCGTAAACACTTCACTGCTGTATTGTGTTGCATATTAATGCAAAGCTGTTTTTCTTCACTTCAGAATCTGATGGAATTACGTTAATTTTGCTGACGGCTGAAGAGTTACGCTAGTCAAAAGAATATAAACACTTTAAAGGGTCAACTTTTATTAGTTAGATACATTGAAGGTTTATACCTTTATACTATTATATTTTCAAAGCAAAAGGAAGGCTGTTTATTTCTAGATTATAGATGTGGACAGACATCTTTGTGAAAACTGTATATTTAATTATCTAACATTGTTTGCTACAAAATAATTGCCAAATAATGTAAGGAAATTTATGGTACGATACTAAATGCAGTCTGATGTTGAACAAGTAGCTGCACAATACAGACAGATGTAGTAAAGCTCAGTATATCACCTTTTACATGTTAAGCAAACCACAGACAAAGGCTTGTGGAGATCAACATTTGTCTGTCCAACTGCTTTTAAGAGCCTTGTTGTTTGCTACTTCCACAGCTGTGTTTTAAGAAAAACGAGGAAAGGGAGTGCACATGTGGGTCATCAGGGTTTTTGCAGTTCAGAACAAAAGAAGGTCATGGCAGCAGCTCTAGAAGAATGGTTGGCTTATGAAAATAAATGAATACAAAAGCAAAAACAGTTTTTAAAGACAAAGGTTTTCTTTGAGCTGAAACCCAATACATTTGCATTTATCAACCAGAGTAAAAGTGTAATCCTGGTTTAGTGGTTACAAAATGTTTCTTTTTCAGTAGTGATGATCTCTAGCATGGAAATGTCTGGCATCACATGGCTTTATGTCAGTAAAATTCAAGGGGTTTCCGGCACAAAAGCACATACATTGATTGAACCATTTGACAATTGAAATGACCCCAGGCTGGTTCTGTTGTTATTTAAATAATTCATTTGACAAGTAAAAGGCAACGTAAATGTTGGCAACTTATTTTCAGATTTTCTCCTATTGATGTAGCATTCTTAGACAGTCATTTGCTCATTATAGTCTTAGAAATTGTCAACCTTTTTCAGTGGTAACTAAGTACTGAGATACACAATGAAAATCTGAATGATCTGTTGAAAAACAGACAAACAGAAATTGAGTTTTCAAATTTAGATCTCATTGTATTTATGAGAGCAACAAACATACATAAATACCACACTGGCCTGTTTGAGAACATTGGCCCACCTACCTTTCAAGAACATGACTAAAGCAAAGCAGTAGATGACCTTTGGAAAAAAAAACAAAAAAAAAAACAGCGTGTCTGAAACTTTAGGGTGTAGTAAAGTAAGAGATCTATTAAACAGGTTTTTATTGTCTGCACAGATGTAAGATTAACAATAAAAAGTGCCTAATTCTTCACTCTCCTAGGAGACATGAAGTTGTACCCCAAATAATTATACCGGTATACAGGTGCAGCAAACCAGAGCTATTCAGCTATTCAGTGACTGAATTATGAGGCAGAGCATTAGGCCTCTTATTTTTAGCTCCAGTGATATCTGCTGTTTGTACACATTTGCATGTTTTTCATCAATGTGATGAAACTCTGGTGTTTCCTGTTACACAAATAGCTAAATTTAGTTCCTGCATGTTTGTTGTATTGTTTTGTATGACTTCACAGAGTTGTTAAGACATAAGGGGAAAGAAAACATGAGCGCTTGTTTTCTCTACAATTTGCTCTTAGTTGAGGCTTTTTTTTTAGATTCAACAACCATTACTAGATTATCCACTGCATTTTTACTTTTGTAAGACTCCTTTTCAATTATCATATCTTCCTCACCAAAGGACACAACAAATTATCACACCAAATGATCTATTTTCAAACTTATGTCATATATAAAGCACACGAAACAACATTAGAGTATTCGTACTACCTTTAATTCGCAACCTTCTTTGCAACATAAAAAAAAAAAAACAGACGGATGCCGCTAAAACAAACATTATTGGGACTATACTAACTCAAACTCTTGTTAGTGACATAAAAAAAAAAAAAAAACGTTTTGACACAGTTGTACATTAGCCACAATAGAAGTGTTAGCCACTTCAGCATATTCATAATACCTGTAATTCCCCAACCTTGTTTGAAACACATAAAAAAGACTACAGCTAAAGCAAACATCGCTGTGAGTAACTTACTTCCTACCATGTCAGCAACACGTAAAAAAACTCAGGGTTGTGTCAGAATTCCTTCAGTACTCACTACATTGTGTTTTTGCCAGTTCCAAAATCCAGCAGCAATGACAATTCTCCAAACCAGTGTCCATTGTCACTACTTTTTCCATAAGCAGAACTCTGTTTCACCGCTAACCCTGCATGCGAGAATCAAACGTCACTTCCCCTAGCACATTTTACGCCGGTTGTTTTACGTGATAGTGGATGTCGCCTCACTTCAGCAAATGTCAACAATAACAATCTTTTCCTGTCGCCAACAAATTAAAAATATAAACGCTCAAAAAGGGGTAATGACATTCTATCACGTATTGTTGAGATCATCCATTGTCTGTAATGAAAACAATACGCGATTATACAGTACAGCGTTGCATTTAGGCAACGATCTTTTTATTTTTCAGCGTTGTAATTCAATCGGGAGAAGCTCTCTGTTGTTGAGAAAACATAAATCCTGTTGATAACAGCGTGACTGTCATGAAATGATAATGCAGTAAAGTAGGCAAACAAAGGAAGGGATGTGTGTTACGCTGATGCAGGAAACAAATAGATTTTCGCATACAGAAAATGTAGTGGCTTACATCAATGCTCACCAGATTGGCAAAAAATAGACCACAATTCATTGCGTTTGAATGTTTCCTTCATATGATTCAATGATCATGTACAAAAAATAATTATTTTGATGATTTTTTTTAATATACTAACCAAGCTTTCATCATCAGAATACAGTGGATTCATAAATCGTCCTCATAAAATGTTCATATTTATCATGTTTTTACTTCAGGAAATTGATAACGTTCTATTTGCCGTTAAAAAACAAAAAGAGTAGTGAGGATAGTGTGTGAGTTGCTTTTAAAATCCAGGGCACTGCATAGTCCTGTACTATCTTTTTTTTTAAAACTAATTTATTTACATTTTTTATAGGTTTTTTAAAGTTTGTATTATTTCCTAGTTTATTAAATAAGAAATGTGATTAAAAAAGCTAAAATGGACAGTGTTTGGAAAAGAAAATACAGAGAAAGAGAAAAGAGGAGGAAACACTGAAAGGAAAAGAGGAATCTTGATGGAAGCGGGAGACTATGAAAAAAGCACTTTTCATGGAGTGGAAGAGAGAAAGGGCGATTGTGAGGGAATTAAATCGGAAAAAAGGGAGAGAGTGGGGAGGTAATTTTCTAAATGGAAACTATAGCAGAGTGATTTATTGATGATATGACAGCTATAATATGACTATTACATAAGTACAGGCATCGAGCAGCGGGAGAGTGGGCTGAAGTGTGGAGGAAAAAAGGAGGGTGGGGACATGATGGATTTTTTTTAGGTAAAAAGCAGGTGTGGAGAGTGCAGAGTAGATATCTTTTGGTAAATTATCTTCTGAATTTGTGCTCAACAGAAGTAAAGAGTTGGCAGCTCAGCTGTTTCAAGGGATTATTGAAGAACTTTCGTATACAAAAACATGCTCTATAGCACTTCTTACGTATTTGTTCTTTTCAGATTGTTTCGATATGTTCAACTTTTGTGTCATTCCTGAGAGCTTTTTCTTGAATGAGAGAGGGCATAAAGAAATAACAAACCAGTTTTTTTTAAGTACTTTTATTTAAAGTGTACTTAAGCGAAGTTGTTTTGTTTTTGACTGTCTCTAGCTGAGTGTGGTTCTTCAGTGATCAATAATGAAGGGATACTACTATCACCAAACTACCCAATGAACTACGAAAACAACCACGAGTGCATCTACAGCATCCAGGTAACACAATTTCTTAGTTCGTGTTTCTTTATGAGAATTAAAAAGGATTTCTCAGATTACTGTGATTGAATTTGGTCTTTGATGTATCAGTAAATGTAATCTGGGTTTTATGTGGACTTTAGGTGCAAGCCGGAAAAGGCATTAACATTTCTGCTAGAACCTTTCATCTCGCCCAGGGGGATATTCTCAAGGTATACACATATCCTTTTGGGCTCCCATATATTTCTCTCCCCCTTTTCTTATATATCTTATCCTTTTGTTTTTTTTTTTTTAAGTAAGTAAAAGGTTGATTCTCTTGGGTTGTTACAGATTTATGACGGTAAAGACAACACAGCCCAGGTTCTTGGAGCGTTTACCGGCTCATCGATGTTGGGGTTGACACTGATTTCCACATCAAACCATCTCTGGCTGGAATTTTATAGTGATGCAGAAAGTACCGGAGAAGGATTCAAACTAGTTTACTCAAGTGAGTTTGCAGCTAACCCTTCTCATTTCTTACAGATTTATTAAAGTTGTACATTCACGTGTCTAAGACCCCAATTTATAGTTATATAAATTATATTATATTTATAAATATTATATATAAATATATTCAAGTGGTGTCAGACATGGAGGAAGAAGGACGCAATCCAGAGAAAACTGCTACAATGCTTTCTAATATTAAAAAAGCATTATTTTTTATCACAATCAAAGGACGTTTTGGTAGGAAAAAAAACATTGATGACAGATGTGTTAACGTTACTCCGTGATAAAAGTACAACTTTCCAAATAGCCATTTTTAGGGATTTTGACATGCACCTTCATCAGTCTGACAGGAAATAACTCAAATTCTGGCGTCCCCTGTCAGTTGGGTAATGTCATACATCAAATTGGGGTTATGGTTTGTAAGCTTATTTATGAAACTATTCACATGTCACGCTCTAAAACTGTGAACTAACCAAATATGCAGTATTACCATGGAAACTGAGCTCAGGCAGACTGTGAATAAACAACATTAAATTGGATCAAGTGTATACATGCTCCACTATCCCTCTTAATAAGGGGATGTCTCATGTATCTTTTTTGGGATTTAATACACCGGGATGAGAGCTACTGTGATATGAGCAAGCTCATAAGCAGAATATTTGAGTGTGCCAGTTATTAAGGGAAAGTTGTTGTGCATCTACATAAAACTTATCTGCAGGTTTTAGATCGTCTTTTGTGAGCTTTTTAGGAAAATCCACACTCAGACGATCTTCTTTTTTTTTTTTTTCTTCTCCATTTCTAGGTTTTGAGTTGTCTCATTGTGAGGACCCAGGTGTACCGCAGTTTGGCTTCAAAGTCAGCGACCAAGGTCATTTCTCTGGGAGCAGCATTACATACAGATGTGAGCCTGGATACACTTTACATGGAGCTTCTGTCCTGAAGTGTATGACGGGTGAAAGGAGAGCCTGGGATAACCCGCTGCCTTCTTGTATTGGTACGTTTTGTGTCATTCCTCCTCAAACGTTGTGCACATTTACAAGCACACAAACATTCAGACACACGCTGTGTTTGCAGCTTTGAAAAATGTTTGGTAACACTTTAAATGAGGTGCTGCAAAAAACTCAATACAATGTTAACAAAGATTCTTAATGCATTTGTTAAGCTTGTAAGCAGTTTATTTATATGGCATTTGTAGACAATGGTCTCACTTTAGATGTTAATTAATTATGATAATAAACCTTTTTCTGCTGATAAATGTCCTCCTAACACCTAATTAACACATTAATTACGTTTGTGAATGTGTTAATAAAGCTTGTTAAGGAATCTTATTATAAAGTGGTACCAAATGTTCTACAACACCATAAAGGAAGGGAAAAGTACTCAATTTCCCCCATAATATGGCGCATTATCAATGAAAACTCTATTTTCAAACTTATGTCACATGTGAGGCGCACTGAACCATGACGGAAGACATAAGAAGCGAGACATAAGAGTCAGAGATAAGTCTGGTAGTCAGACTTTAATAACCGTATTTACTAGAACTTTTTGTAACACGCTACATGTTAGCCAGATAAAAGGTGTTATCCCTGTTAGGATATTTGGCTACCAACTGTCCAACAGACTAGTAGGCTACTGGTCCGCAGTCTGGAGGCTGGGGACCACTGCTTTACACAACAACCAGTGCAGTCCAAAACCGAAGTTGTCACACATGAACACATTTTTAAAACTGCTTTGCTTCATTTTTTTAATGTGTACAAATTCTAGTCCCCTGAAGGCTTAGTAACTCCCCCAGAATTGGTTTCTATGGTAACGTGGACAAACATACTAAAAGGAGAGAAAAGTGTTTCCAAGTTTTTGTTTAAAAAACAGCAGTTGTCTCAAGCTAACCATCGAACAGAGCCTCAAAACTAAGAAAAAAAAGTCTGAAGTAATGATTTCCGTACAAGATCTATATTCCAACCACAGAAGTTCAAAGTGGATTAAAGATTGGAGTTCTATCTCCGTGTCATCCCTCCATCATGTAAATGTATACTTTCTAGTCATTAAGCCTTTACCCAGCAGGATGCAGATGTAGGTCACAGCCTGGAGCACGGAAATCTGCCAGGAGAAGAAATGAGTAAAAAGGCCTAAAACTTACGCTCTGCATTCAAATGGGACCTGACCAGGCTGCCGTATGAGAGTCAATCCACACAAGTGTATGTAAATGCAAGAAAATGAAATACTTGACAATTTAGAGGTTGGCTTTCATGAAGCAATTTGCTTTTATATGCAGTTTTTAGGTTAGATCAAACACATATGCCTTATAAAGGGCAACATGAATTGTACTGCTGGGTTCTGCTCTGTGATACAGTTTAAACTTGCTTCTCTTTTATGGGTAGTGTCAGTTTACAGGATGTTCTTGCAGTAAAATGGAAAGAAAACAGATGGGCGCCCAATTTCCTGCTTAATTACCTATTTTATTTTCTCAGGCTATCACAAACACCGCAGTGGTGTTAAAGTATCTATGAAATGCCAATTTATTAGGTATTAAATCCCCCCTGGAGTCCGCCTGACCAAATGATGCAGTTTGAAGTGGGCTTACTGAAGGAGCAGGGCCCAGACATGTCCTTTTACACGTGCTTTTCATTACCGTTTGTTTATGTCACCTCAGCCACCAGCCCTACAGCAAGTATTGGCCCGGAGATAAATATTAATCGATTTGGTTTTTGCTACATCCTAATTAACAAAAGCCACGACCTCTTAATGAAAGCAATAAAACATGGTGGGAAGCAGTTCCCCTTTAAATATTGACACATTTCCAGGAATTCATTTATTACGTTGCATTTTTAATTAATTCTCCAAGGCTACAAATTGGCAGAAGATTATCTCACTCAGGTTAGAAAAAAATGATCCCCGCAATCAATATTGATCGGTTTTGCAGAAAATGTAGGCCTCGAAGAGTTACACACAGGCACACAACTCTGGTTCTGTTGCAGTAACTTCACATGATTTTTAATTTAAATATTGTTTGTGAAATTCTTAACTAATTGTATCTGATCTGCACCTTTTGCGGATGCTGTACTATAAGAATCATCTCTAAAATATTATTGACATCCTAATTCCAATATAGTTAATTACAGTTGTGCTTTCATACATTCTGCTTGTTGCAAAGCATAAGATTTAATTAAATAGTGCATTAGTCACAACTGCCCTTATGGGTAGATACGGGCAAATGGGTAAATCTATACGGGGCACAAAGGTGGTCTGCACGAAATGATAAGATTGCAGAACACTTGGAGAGCCAGGCATGCCGTGGGTGACAGGTCATAGGAAAATGCTTTTACAACACTTAAGGGTAAGTAGGGATGAACTTGGTGAGATGCATGCAGGTCGTATAGATTTTTCATTTTCCAATGCCCCGAAAACGGAGCAATAGCCTGGGCAGCTCAAGTGATAACTGCGCTCCTGTTGCATGATTCATGCTTTGAAACTTGTCTGTTAAAATTTAGGAAATTCGCAAATCAGATGGTGGTTTGTGAGGGCATCCTACGGGTGCCTATGTTTCACGTTAATAACCCATGCGTGGAGCATTTGCATGGAGGCCAGTGTGCACACCGCACTAATGGCTAAAGTGCAACATATGGACACTGTACGACTGCATCAGTAATAGGTCATAAGTGTGTGCAACTTAGGTTTTCCTTAAGAATACTTGACAAAACACTTACCACACACGCGACAATGGTACATTCCATTGTCATGATGTCCTTTAAGGGCACAAGCAACAAGAGGCATACAAGACATGCTCCTCTTAAGATGTGGACGCTCCAGTCTACGACCTGCTACTGGCCTGGACAAGCCTTGCTACACGCAGCAATCGTACAGGCCAATCCCCAAATATTTGTATATAACTGAAGCTACGTTCACACCACTATTGGCAACGCACGTTCAAGTAGCCACTTTCAATTAAAAGTCTTTGTAAAAAACTTTGTGTGTATATGTGTGTTTAAGGATTCACCAATAAAATGCTTACGTTGAACCAGGTCAACCTTTGACCAATCAGGGAATCAGATTTGGTAGTGGCATTTGAATGGTGACCCTTTTGCATTGCCGAAGTGCCAACCGTTTGTAAATGAAAATGGAGGACGTTAATATTTGTAGTTTGTGCCCGGCTGGAATTATATGACACCAAGTTTTTCATATATTGGAATAAAGCTGTAGCATTTCGCACCAAACCTCTTCCAACTGTAGGGTGGACATGCGCTAGTAAACAGTAGAAAAAGAAATGAAGCAGAAGAAGCCCCTTTTTCCTTGTCCTGTGTGAACCCATGGGGTAAAAGCATGTTCAAGAATCTGCCTTTAGCGTCTTCTGAACGTGTGTCTCATGCCAGATGTGAACATAGAATTAGGCCTGAAATGGAGAAAACTAAGAACCTCTTTTCCAACTTGGTTTATCTGACAACACGATGTATTTATTCAAAGCAAATACAAACGTTCTTCCACGTGTACAGATTTTGTTCATGTACTCTAACTAATCCCAGTTAAAAAAATAAATCCCACACAAGCTGATAAACCTCATACAACCTGAAGCAACAGTTTACCAGCCAAGATAAAGTCCTGAGGAGTTGTTTTATTCAGTCCTACCTCTCAACCTTCTGATTTTGGATTCAGCTTAATAAGCCTTCCTTTCTTTCTCTTTCTCTGTATTAATAATAAAAGGCTCATAAAAGCACAGGCTAAAATTCTGACTATATATTTTATAAGTGACACTATAACCCCATCTAACCCCGAGTCTTAATATTATATTTTGTGTTATTATTTCCCAGTCTTTTCTTTCTCTGCCCCCTTCGGATCTTTCCTTGGTCCTACTTTTTTTTTACCTCCTGCTTCACGGATCTCTCCATTCCAACTCTTTGTGTATCGCCATTTTTCCCCAAGATAATGTATTCCAGAGATGAGGGAGCCTGCGGGAGGAGGAACTTTCAGAGGAAGAGAAGCAAAGAAGGAATGAAGACTGTGAAAATATATAACTGAAAGAGACAAAGTGAGATGGGAAGGTTTTTTTTTTTTTTTAGTTCCATAATATAAGGTGATTTCTTCAGGGAGGAATGCAAGATCAGCACTTTGTTTCTTCTTCCTCAACTTCTCTCTTCCGCTCAGCACTTCATCTTGTGGGTGTGAGGGAGCGAGAACGACAGCGAGACGTGGAGGATGGATGTTGGCTTCTTTTTTAGTCCATTTGTCTCCGTGATGATCGTTTAATCACTGCGCAGTGGCCACAGAGGAAAACCTGCTGGATCTGATTGCTTTGATAAACAATTGCCACCGACAGATAAATGGCTGACTTGTCATGCCTCACGAACACACTGAAGGGCCCTGCCATCAATTGGCTTTTTGTGGGGCTTCGGTGATGAGTGTATAATGTCATGTTTGAGCCTATATAAAATAAAACACGGAAAATTTGTTTTTTTCATAATAAACAGTATTTCTCTGTATATATTTTGTGTGTTTTTTGAACTGCAGCGGAGTGCGGAGGACAGTTTAAAGGTGAGTCTTCCGGGCGGATTCTCTCCCCTGGATACCCATTTCCTTATGACAACAATCTTCGCTGCACCTGGACCATTGACGTGGATTCAGGAAATATTGTGAGGTAAAGTCAGTCTTTCAAGTTATTCCCAATACTGAAGCATACATTTCAGTGTCAAGAGTTGTGTGCTCAAAATTTCAATCAGTAAAATAACACTACTGGGCTATATTTATAGTGAACAAACCTAGCAGTCACTGTCTGTCCTTAAACATACTAAACTACATTTCCGTATTTTAAAAAGAAATGTTCATTAGTATAATTTTTGAATTACTTTAACAAGTAAGTATTGCAATATACACTTAAAGCCTTAGTCCTACTTCCCTTACGGAGGCAGTCTGCAGGCAAAAAAATGGGCAAACCTGAATGGGGCACGCAGGTGGCAAAATAGCAAGGTCGTAGACCACTAAGTATGTCTACAAAAACAAGTGACAGATCAAATAAACACTTTAAAAAACAGGTTAAAGTAGGTGTGATGCAGGCATGTCCTACAGAATTTTCATTTTTTTAACCCCAACGATTTCTGCACAAGGAACCTGTTAGTCCTTGTGTTAGTAGCTCCTTAAGTGCTACTTGCGCAGAGCCTGGTTGTTAGACATTAGGAAATTAGACTATCCCAGCATGTTTTCGGTGCGGTCTACAGGAACTAAAGTATCACGTGCACTACTAATGCGTGCAGCATTTTCACAGGGTCAGTAAAACGCCAGCACATGCAATTTATTGATAACTAAAGGAATTGTTTAAGGGCACCGTATGACAGCATCACCCATATGTCAAAAATGTGTACGACACATACTATCCTTACTAAGACTTCCCAATACACTTCCCACACACTTGACAAGTGTACGTTTTCATTCTCAGTCTCAAGGAGCTTCAGGACACATTTGAACTCCCTTTAAGATTGCGGCTCCTGTCTACAATCCTCCACAGGCCCAGACAATCCAAAAGCCCATAGAACTCGTATGGGTCAAGCACCCTACGAGTGCGTGTGACTAATGCCTAAGATTGAAAATAAAGAGGATGCTGACTGTTTTTTTTTTTTTTTTGTCTTAATGGCAGCCTACAGTTTTTAGCCTTTGACACAGAAGCCAGCCATGACATGCTGAAGGTTTGGGATGGGCCACCTGAGAATGAAATGCCTCTGGCAGAGCTCAGCGGATCTTTGCTGCCAGAAGGAATCCACTCTACTCTGAACACAGTGACGGTTCAGTTTGAGACTGATTTCTACATCAGCAAGTCTGGATTTGCTATTCAGTTCTCAAGTAAGTGATACCAGAAAATATTATGATTGACTTCTGTAGGATTCCCTCTAAGCTTTACAACCAAAGTTTCTCAACCAAATAATTAGACATTGAATTTGTCAGTTTGTTTGCTTTACAAAACAAAAAAAAATATGTATAGTGCTTTTACAACACTTTAACATTTTCATTAATGTAACATAACAATTTTATTGATCACTACATCTGTAAAAATGTTATCACAAATCATTCCAAAATATAAATTTTGTTTTGTTTGTTTAACATTATTTATAAGGCAAAAGAAGCAGAAGAAAAAGAACATTTGAACATTTTTTTAAATTACATTGGCAATATTTTACATTTTCTAGTTTAAAAAGGTGAATGCATCATTTTAACCAACTATACTCAAGCAAACAAATATGTCAAAACTATCAGAAGTCTGTACAAAAGAAAAGTCTGAGCTCATATTTATGTATACACTGCTGCTTGACTTCCAAACTGCAACTCATCCGAGAGGAAATGTGCATCATTTAGAGTCAAAAGTTTTTTGTTTTTTTTTATTTATACTACTTTAGTCAACAGGAAAATGAATCAAATTCATAAAGGTCAAATATTTAACCCTGTAGAGCCCTATAGAGTAGAATGATAATGAAGTACATGGACCAAGTCATATAAATGGGTTTTTAGGGAAAGTTTGGATCATGCTCATGAAATAGGGGTCTCAGAAATATTTAGGGTTAAGACGAGAACAGTTTGTTTTAAGCATTGAATGTAATTCCCTAAGTTTGTTATGCCAAGCTAAGCATTTTTATTATATAAACATGTTCTTTCAAAATTAATTACAATAAGTGAAAATATTGTTTTCAGTTGATTATCTATACTTGACTGTATCCTTTTTAATGCATATTATCATGTGATCGATGGGATACATAACAACAGAGCTCTGTAAAAAAGTTACTAGCATCATGCCTGTTTTCATGTAAGGTTAGGGTATGGGCATGGGTCCAGAAGCCATAAATATCTTGTGTGACCTTGATTTTTGTAATTGCTCTCCTCTTTCTTCGACATTCTCCACTTTGTCTCTGTCTTCTTTCCATGTAGGCTCAGTCGCTACTGCCTGTAGGGACCCAGGTGTACCAATGAATGGCAGCCGTAGCGGAGACGGCCGTGAGCCGGGGGATTCCGTTTCTTTTCAGTGCGACCCTGGATATGAGCTCCAGGGGGATGACAAAATAACCTGCATACAAGTGGATAACAGATACTACTGGCAGCCCAGTCCTCCTGTCTGCATAGGTAAAAAGTCCAATTTCAATATATGTTACATATCCTGCAGGGACAAGAGTACATGTGGCAGAATAGCTGGGTTTGCTGAACTGACTCAAGGACATACTCATTATAAAAGTGCTGTGTAAAAGAGATCATGTGTATCCTATTTGTCTACACTGATGCTGCATTTTTGAACGCAATCTTTTGAAAATGATGACTGGCTGACCTTTTATAATCCATTAAAATACTTTCCTCTGTGTTGTTGTCAAAGCTCCTTGTGGAGGAAACCTTACTGGCTCCAATGGATTTATACTCTCCCCTAATTATCCACATCCCTACCCTCACTCCAAGGACTGTGACTGGCTCATTGCTGTCAACTCTGACTACGTCCTGTCTCTTGCCTTTATCAGGTAATATCTTACCTTTACAATGTTTTCTGTTGAGGAAGCTTATTAAAAATGTTGCAAATTGAAAACATACTGTATGACCAAGTAATTGATAGATGGTCTGTAGTTTCTTGGTTTAAGCCTTCGGATGTATTCAGACTGGACACATTTGGTCTGCTTAAAGTGAACCAGAGTTCGTTTCCTTGTTAATTCTGGAACAAAGTTTTAGTCTGAATACACCCAAGCAAACCCTCTGGAACCCATCTTTCGAGGTGGTCTCGGTTCGTTTCCAATTAGACTGAGCTCCTGTTAGCTCGGAGATTCCTCAGTCTGAATACATAACGCTCTGGGAGCGGAATAACTTGACCAAAACGGCCATCAGTTTTGATAAGTTATCCATCCTGGAGAGGGCTTTAAAGCTGGAGCCCCGACTTTCTCTTGTTGTTTTGACCCACCTTGTAGTTCCTGGCCAATGACTGAAGAGATCTTTAGTTGCGTGGTTTTGTTTACAAGCTTTGCTCCAAAATAAAAATTAAGGACTCAATCTGGAACAAATTAAGTGGACTTGGTCTGAACCAATGGACTTTCCCAGTTTAAATACACCATTAGTCACAACTTTCCTTAGCTTGGGCATGGGCTGTAAGTGGAGGTGGCCCACACGACACATCAAAGTTGTAGACCGTTTGATGTGCTTGAGAGGAAACTTTTTCAATGCACATTTTTCTATGGGTATGCTGCAGGCGTCATCTTTGAGAATTTTTTCATTTCTTATTACTCAGTACCTTCAATGGATTTGATTATATCTGTTTTGTAATTATTTTTTGCAGTATTCAACAAATACAATTAAAATAAATCAAATTAAATAGATTTAAGAAGGCTATCAATATATTCAAGAATTGAAGGTAATTTTGATTACATTTTGAGACTTTTTTTTCCAAAGCTGAAAGTGATAGAATTTGTTTTACAGATTCATTTTTCAACGGTTAGTTAAAAAAAATGCTGCTACACTGACATATCCTTCCACTACAAATTTTACTTCTCACACTGAGCACAATGAAAAAAACATCTGTGAGCCAATTATTATTTGCATACTGATTTTTGATGACTTTGTTGTCTCTCTCTTTTGTGTCCATCTAGTTTTAACATTGAGCCAAACTACGACTTCCTATACATTTACGACGGTCCAGATAGCAACAGTCCTCTTATTGGTAGCTTCCAGGACAGCAAACTCCCTGAGCGGATAGAAAGCAGCTCAAACACAATGCTTTTAGCTTTCCGCAGTGATGGCTCTGTCTCTTACACTGGTTTTCACCTGGAATACAAAGGTAAACTAGTCTACAAACAGTGTCTTTCCCTATGCTGTATGTTAGCTGAATACTGATGCTCTGATTCTGAAGTGCTTTGGAAAAAAAAATAAAAAAGTGAACCTTAGCAGTCAGCAGCACAACTCAACAGTGTGAGCTGTCAGCAAGAATTACATTTTTTTGTAAAACTAAACTGTACAGATGTGTTTGTGTGCAGGGCCTTGCAGTGGTCATTTTGGGCTACAGCAGAATATAAATGTATTTGGGATATTATGCTCGGCACAAGTTTATCATAAAGTCTGCTAATTTTTACTGGCTTGGGAAAAAAATCAGAAAAATAAAAATGCAAGCTGTTGAATCTCTAATAAACAATGGCAAATGCACACACTCAAACCAAACATCCTTACTTGAACTGGGTAACAACTACTGAGTAAAACAGACTCCTAAAAAGACCAGAGCTTTGCCTGCCTCATTTGATTACAGCATAGAACCTATTTAATATTAATTTCATCTATTACTCCTATTTGCCTGTCACTTTTTCTTTGCCTCACTCTCTTACTGTTATCTGCCGTTTTCATTTACAGCTAAGCTAAGGGAGTCCTGTTTCGACCCAGGGGTGGTTCTGAATGGGACCAGGCTGGGATCTGATTATAAACTGGGCTCTACAGTCACTTTCTATTGTGAAGCAGGATATGTCTTACAGGTAAAAATAAACCGACGGCTGTTAACATCACTGCAAGTAGGGATTGTTTTTGTTATTAGGATTGCTTGAAAATTGGGGTGGGTTTTCTGGTTGCTCGATTTGATTCAATAGATGTGCCGTCTAGTGATTTGATGATAAATAAGGAAATGATTAACCTCCAGACTACCAGCAATACAAATTTGTTTAGTGTAGAGGACATTTCTAAGCGTAAATATCTCCCACACTTTGCATACTACAGTATTTTCAGAACTAGAGGATGCACAAGATTATAAGACTCGCCATCAATGAATGGTCTATTTTCGAAATCATGTCATAAATAAGGTGCACTAAGCAATAAAGCTATGTATACACCAGGAAGAACACACTAAACACAGGTTTAACAAGCGTATAGTCCATGGTGTTCACATTGGATAAGCAGGGAGGGGCTTCTTTTTCTTTTTCTAATGTTCAATGGCCATATGTTTTGTAAGTAAAGCCTGAAAATGGTCATAAAACTATGTGTGAACGCAAAAGTTTTGAACACAGAATCCCGACTTTACATTGAAAGTTGAACACACAAAAAACCAAAAAGTCAGAGGTCAGTCAATCAGTCAGACTTTATTATCTGCGTTCACAGTAATTACAACAATTTTTTTGTAACACGCTACATTAACCATGTTAGAAGTGTGAGCCACGTTAGCGTACTAACAATACTTGTACATCCTAAGCTTGTTTGCAACATGTAAAGAAAAAAAAAAACAGATTGATACCTGGAAAACAAACGTTATTGTGACTATGCTAACTCAACCTTGTTAGTAACACAAACAAAAAAAAAGTCAGACACCGCTACACGTCAACCCTGTTATTCACCATACACCAAACCTAACTTTTTTGACAGACCACAGTACCGCTCATTATCACTAAGACATCAGTAAGCACAACCAGAATTTATCCAAATATAAGAGGCTGCGGATTATAAGGTACGCTGTAATTTCTTGAAAAAAATTAGGGTTTTAAGTGTGCGTTATATTGCAGAAAATATGGTACTTGCTTCATACTACATCCTTTTGGTATCCACACATTTGGGGATTTTTAATGATACCAAATGTGAAGTTTTGGGGATTTGGGAATTGAGTGGACAACATTTTTGTTTCTAGTAGTCAGAAAGGATTATTTGCATGAAACCTTTTTTTTTTTTTTTTTTTTTTTTTCTTGTTTAGGGCTATTCCACTCTAACATGTAGCATGGGAGATGATGGCAGACCTGGATGGAACAGAGCTTTGCCAAGCTGTCAAGGTGAAAATGAAAATAAACAATTATTCTTTAATTCCTTACCACAGACTTTGCTTCTTGCTGTCTAACTAAAAAAATGTTTGTTTTTTTTACCACTCCAGCTCCATGTGGCAGTCGATCTACAGGAACAGAAGGGACTGTTTTGTCTCCAAACTTTCCCAGAAACTACACTTCTGGACAAACATGTGTCTACTCCATATCAGTGCCGAGAGAGTTTGGTAAGACCCTCTAAAAAATAACATTCTGACTGAAATTTGCTTTCAACATATTTTTTGTGTCAAAATAATACTTACCGACTTGAGTCTTCTGAAAAAACAGAAACAAATGTTGATGCAGCTGCTTTCATGGACATTTTGAAAGACTCCAAGGAGTGAGGAAAACCTCATGGTGTCTATTTAGTTAGGGAAAGACATTTTACGACTCTCACTCAGTGACATTAAAACTTGTCTGATTTGTAATGGTGATGCTATGCCAGCAAATCCAAGCCTTTGGGAGTTCTGATGGATGTGTGATGAAAAAACACTTCCAGGCCTAGTTTTTGATTTCAGGTCAGAATTCCATAATTAAAGTGACACTTAGAGATGAGACTGTTTTTATCTTGCCTTGTGTGATTGCTGTTTCTTAAACCAGACACAAATGACATATTCTGAAAGACATGAATATTGCATTAGATTTTTCACTTCAAATGAAGCTGTAGCTACAGTGAAAGCAGTTGTCACAGAAAAGGGAAGAGTTGGGAATTACAGTGTACATATCTGACCACATTTTCTGGAATATTTAATACATTTTTAAAACGGTATGCCAATTATATGCAGATTAAACGCCTTTTTAAAAAATTAAAACAGTTTTAAAAATATTCTTTATATAAAAAATAATTAATCATTCTTAAAGTCCTACCATGATAATCTTTAAATCATTTTAAAGTCTCCCCAGTGATCTTTTAATTATAATAATGCTGTTATTAGTATTAAAAAATTAAAATAACCTGTTGTTTTCTAGGACATAGTTTTTCCAAAGCAGCAGTAGTTCATTAGAAATTTGCCTCTGAGTGGTAGGCGGCACCGTTGGCAAGAAGCAATCCCACCCCCCTTCCCCTCCCCATTGCTGAGAGCTTAAAGTAGGGAGCTTGTGGCCGGCCCAATGTTTTTTTCTGTCACAAATGTGCTTTTTGTGTAACAAAGACGCTGAGGCGCTTGGATCCAAATGCAACAGGTTTTTAATGGCGAGAATAAACAGAAAAGGGCAAGGCAGAGCAGAGTCAAAAACCAGGCAAGAGTCTCTAACACTAACATGGAGCGAGACTGGGAGTTGAGGAACAGGCAAGGGCCAAAGCAGGATTACAACAATTTGAATAAAGAAATATTCTGAAATGTAATTTTAAGCTTAAATTGGTTTATATACAGTCTTCCATTATCAGAATAAATACCACAAAAAAACACAATTTCTCATCACTGGACTTTTAAGAACTTTGCATTATAATGTAAAATATATAGATAGGCCCAACACAGAAAATCTGCCAAAACTAAGTGTTTTAGTTTTTTTCCAAACTTAAAAGTCTATGATAAAATTGTAGCCTTTGTTTCAATTGAATAGTAGCCTAAATTTTGTTTCTGTTTTTGTTTTCCAAAATCTGTTTTGTTTTCAAAAAACTCGATTCTCACAGTAGTATTGAGGCTTCTGAAATTATGTGTCATAGTTTAGTTTTTTTGTTTCACGTATTTTACCATTAGGTCAAGAAGATTTTTTGTGAGTTGATATTTAAAGGTCTCAACTACATATATTTTTTTTACATCCTTTTAAAAATTTACGTTTACATCTGGGGTTTTTATTTCCATTCGTAAATTAACTAGCTACATCTCGACAAAAATTAAGAAATGTTACTTTTGCAGTTTTTTTTCAAACCAGAAAATAGTTTTTTAGAAATATTTTTAGCAAATTGAAATTGGGCAATAAAATGAATATGAAAGACAAAGTAAATGTTTTGAGTTTTCCCATAATGAGATTATCAATGACCTCAATTCATCCCATGCCCTACTCATAAAAAAACTCACCTAATATCATTTAAATGTATCTAATTTCTTCCTGGATGAGCTAATCTCTTTTTAAACTTCACATGTTTATTGCACTTGATAGGGATACATTTACGTTTTCTCAATCCCCTCTAAAAACATGTACAGCTACCAACCCTGTGTGCATAAAGTTTGAAACACACAAGCTGCCGCTATCAAGCACTGGTGGATGATGTCTCTACTGAGGACACCAACTCATGCAAGTCATGTGACAAGATGGCAGGTCCACGGAGACCAAGGCTTTATTTTTTCACTGTCTGATGTGTGGAGCCTAAAAAGCCAAATGAACCGTGAAACATTTCAATCACCTGATATTTTCGGTGGATTGATGCAAACACTGCTGGACAGTTTAGGGCCCAGATGGCTTGATGAGTCCCCTGGGTGAATGTAAGTAGAATTTAGAGGCATAAATGAGCCGTGTAGTAAACACAGGGAGTTGTGCAGTTGTGCTGTACTCCTGTTTGTGAGTTTAAAAATATACTGCATATCTTTTTTGAACTTTGAAGTTATGTATGAAAGAAATATATATATATTAACCATGAGCCATCAGCCATGAGCTCCTCCTCTACCAGCATTGCATTTCAATCTTGCAGCAAGATGAGATGAAAACTTTAATTAGTCCTTTTAAATCTAGCCATGCATGGCACTTTTTATATTTCAGCAAATGTGCAAAATCTTCCCGCTCCGTATTCACCTGGCGTTTTGCAATTATCTTTATATACTCACACCGACTAATAAGATCTAACTAGACAAAGCTATATATGTGAAGATGCACTTCTCTACAGATCTAAATCTTTTGGAAACCCACAGTTGTGTTTGGTCCCTATATGACTTGTATTTAATCTAACATGGAGAAGGATACTTCATGAATGCAGAGAGGAAATCTTTGGCTTTAAAAGAAATCCACAGAGAGAGACAGTCTTGTGCAAAGTGGCCACTGACCTTCTTAGAGCCAAATACCCTTGCCATTGTTCAGATTTAATCCCTTACAACTCAGCCTTTGGGGCTCAAGTGGGTGTAAGGAAGAGATTTCGACGGGGATATGAGGGTATATGTGTGAGTGTAAAGGGAGAAAGTAGCAAGTTTAGGACTTTTATTATATGAGGAGCATATATATTATTATTCTTTTTTTTATTGTTATTACTAGGCTTTTTCTTTCACGGCTCTATTCTGATAAATTGGGCTTTATTTCATATAATTCCAGCAGGGCACAAAGCACAATTAGTAATTTCTCCTCCATAATTGATTTTCAAATGCTTGGCACTTTCGCAAATAGACTGAAAAGTTTGCGTAGGTACGCATCAACGTGAGAGTTTTAAACATAGAAGTTTAAAAACGTGTAAGTGCGTACAGTCATAGACTTTTCAGTAACATTTCATTAAAATTACCCCTTATTAATATTACTTATTAGCATAATTTAGCATTACTTAACTTCTAAATACCATGTGTCGACAGACACATTCTTCCTATAATTTGCATTACTATGCCCATTGTTAATTAGTCAACTGCAAACTAGATCCCTGAAGAATTTCGCGTAAGATATTTATGATTGTTGCAGTCTAAAATGTCTGATTTCGCTGCAGTTCTGTGCAAAGTTGCGACAAAAGACAACTCTTTTTATTGTGACATGTGCATTAGGGGAATACTATACTAGAAGTGTCAAACCCAAAATGAACCTTTGGTCCTCTCTGCTCATAATTGATAATTGATTTAAACATACCTTGGAGAAAAACGACATAGTGCAGGGAAAAAGTATATACTTATAAAAAAACAATAATTTAAACAGCAATTTATGGCCACCCTCCAGCCTAATTTTTCTGAGAAAGCTGATGTTTTTTTATTGCTTTTCATAATTTCTGTGCCAAATTCTCTTCGAACAATTAAAACCATCATTATTTTCTCACTTTTCTCCTTCTATCTATTCAAATGCAGTTCCAAGGCCAAACACATTTATTTTTTATATACACATATGTTCCAAACTCTCATAAAGTTTATGCCTGCATTAGCAGTTGACAAGAACTGACAGCACTGATATTCTGTACCCATTTGATGGCTGTGTAATGGGGGGGTGCCTCGAACATGATGAAGATAAAGTGATGTTTTGATTATTAAGTGTGATGATATGTAATTTTCTGCCAATAGTTGGTTTCAAATCGAAGTTGACACTTGAGCTTAATAACATTTAAATGAGCTTTTACAGGTTAATTTTATCATTGAAAGGTCAGGCATAAAGTGTGGCGCAGAATGATAATTTGCCATCATTCAATAGTGGTTAAATTATCACTTGATCTGACATCTTTCTTTCTTTTTCCTTTAGTTCTCTTTGGCCAGTTTGTGTTGTTCCAGACATCTCTAAATGATGTGGTGGAAATATATGATGGACCCACCCAGCAGAACACATTGCTTTCTTCTCTCTCTGGTTCCCACTCTGGTAAGGATCGAACGACTGACTTCATCTGTTAATAGAGAACACAGTCAACTTACATTAACCTTAATCCTAAACATTTGATGTTTTTAAATGTGTTCTTTTTGATTCTGTTTTTAGGTGAATCTCTTCCTCTGAGTTCAGGAAACCAGATTACCATAAAATTTACCACATTAGGACCTGAAACATCAAAAGGTTTTCATTTTGTCTATCAAGGTAAAATTGTATGAATTTGTAATATCTATATTTCACCTAAATGTATTTATATGAGATCACATGTTTGTACCATTTTTTGAGGTTATTCCAAAAATGTTTGATCAATTTTGTTTGAATGAGTAACCTCAATATTTTATTAAAATGTTTTCAAATACTGTCCACAACCAAAGTCTTAGTCACAACTTCTAATACTGCGGGGAAAAAAATGGGCAAACCTGTGCATGGCATGAAGGTGGCCAGAATGATATAGCAAAGTTGTAGACCACTCAGTGAGTTCGTAGAGCCAAAATGTTCATGCATTTTTTTCTATCATGCTGTGGCCGACAGGTCATAGTGAACACGTATGACCTGTTGGGTAAGTACAGGTGAAGAAGGTGAGACGTAGGCGTATTTTACTGATTTTTCTTTTTTTAAGCCCCCAACTCTAGAGCCCTACGTGAGAAGCTTGTTAGCGTTGTTCACGTGAAAAGTGTATAAGTGTATAAAGTGTGTAAGGATTACGCTTCACATGCTCACCCTGTGTGTGTGTGGAATTCGACATTGCACAACTTACTAACAGCTAGAGTGAAGTGTAAGTATGGAAAGCCTTTTTAACATTTATTGGATTTCCTTGATATCAGATGTCCTAACTACTAATGTCAAAGTACAACTAGGTAACTAGTTACAGCAACAAATATAACTAGTTCATTAGTAATCATTAAAAGTGTGAACTAGTGTCAATCAAAAAATGCTACTAGTTAACTAGTTACTTGCAAAATTTCTACTAGTTCACTAGTAAATATCCTGTAAAGCTCACTAGTTAACTAGTGTCACCAAAATATTGTACTAGTTCACTAGTGACATGCTAACTAGTTGACTAGTGAGACATATTTAAGTCTTATCAGTTAACTAGCGGGACAGAAAAATTGCACTTAAGTTAACTAGTGGGCTTTGCGCAGTGCACTAGTTAACAAGGTGGTACAGTTTCTTCTCACTAGTTAACTAATGCATCCTTGTAAGAGTCACTAGCTAACTAGTGAAAAACGACATGTTATCTAGTTAACTCAGTATGCTATTGGCCTTTTTAGAGCGATACTAACTCACTAGTGCACACTTTTAATGATTAAAAATTTGGTTAACTAGTTACATTATTTTGCTGTTACTAGTTAACTAGTTATACTTTTGGCATTACTAGTTATGTTTAAAACATCTGATATCAAGTATATCTAATCAATGTTAAAAAGGCTTTCTATATATAAGGGCTCTGCGTGACAGCAACATCTGTAGGTCGTAAGTGTGTGCTCCTTATGGATACTTTACAATACACTTGCCCCACACATGGCAATCGTACGTTCCAGTTTTATTTCATGCTTTCAAGTGACTGCACAAAACTCAGGGGGACTGCAAGACTCTTAAAGATTCAGCCACTCTTCTCTATGACCCTCCACAAGCCTGGATACCCCAATAACCTGCAGCATTCATACAGGTCAACTCCGTATAGGTACATGTGACTAAGGCTTTCATCAAAAAGATGGTTGTTGAAACATTCCTTGTTTCCCACAGTTATGTGCAAACTAACTTTTTTGTACAGCTGTTTCAATGAGTGGAAGAAATCTAAAGTGCAGAGCACTTTAAGGTGATCTTGGCTGAAAACCTAAATTGTTTTAATTCAAATTTAAGACTGGATATTCTTATCAGTGCATCAAAGACTAACCTAAAATGCCTGGTGCAGAGGAAAAAAACCTGCATGTTTATTTATTTCCCACAGCAACACAGCAGATATGTTGGAGCTTGTCAGAAAGACAGGCGGACACTGGACTCATGTTCTGTGGTCAGAGTGCAGATATCTGTTCGCCTCTGTAAAAAAGAAAAGATGTTAGATTTTACATGGCATAGATGGAAAAGGCCATCCAGGCTGTTATCGGTGAAAAGTGCAAAATAGTGTGGTGGAGCATCACTGCCCACAGTATGAATGTCATGGACCTGGCTTTAAATAACACTGATGCAGAGGAACATGTGTTGGAGGTTTTCAGAGGGACGACAGGCCTGCACTGCAGAAAGTGGTTGGAGGTTTTAGCCTTATTTGGCATGACTCCCAGCATTACAGTTTTAAAGAAAAACTGTAGGACTCATCATAAGAGACAAATGCAATAACAAGGACACACAATAAAATAGCATGAAAATGTATTCATTTACAAAAAAAAAAAAAAAGACACAAAAATGTGGCAGTTTTTTTTGCATTTGTTCCCAAAAGGACAACAACCTCAATCACCATCTTCACTGTAGTTTTGTCTGCGTGTAAAAGACTAACAATAAAAAAAAATCCAAATGTGTATTTTTGCTCCACTTTAAAAGAAATGTTTTTTGATAGAGAAATGTATTTATTACCAAGAGAAAATATAATTTATAATACTTTTAATAACAATATCTCATCTAGGACACAATGGTAGTCCATTGAGCAATGTATTCTATTATGTGTTTTAATTCTTATGGCATCTCTGTGTCGTCCTCAGCTGTACCACGGACCAGCGCCACGCAGTGCAGTTCAGTCCCAGAACCACGATTTGGTAAACGACAGGGCAATGACTTTGCAGTTGGTAACTTGGTGCAGTTCGAGTGCAACCCCGGTTACGTGCTGCACGGATCCTCTACCATCCGTTGTGAGAGTGTACCTGACAACCTGGCACAGTGGAATGACACCCTACCGACATGTATTGGTGAGTCCATATCTAAGCACGTTTCACACATTGATTTTTTTTTTTGGTATTCTAATTAAATGCCCAAAACATAATGTAATCCAGTTTTTACAATCTTTTTTTGCTTCTAGTTCCCTGTGGCGGAGTTTTGACCTCCCGACGTGGTACCATCCTATCACCAGGCTACCCTGAGCCATATGACAACAACCAGAACTGTGTGTGGAAAATTTCTGTTCCAGAAGGGGCTGGAATACAGGTTGGAATCGTCACACTCTGCTTTCAGACTGACCTATGTATCATTGGCTTAAAAGCTGAGCATGCAGGATCTTAGGAAGATTAGATATTATTAGTAGCATGAATGGATGGATGGTTTCTGAGAGAAGAGCCATCAGAGATAACTAGATAAGATCTAATCATGAAAGATAACGCCTGCTTGTCTGTAGGCTAAACTGCTCTCAGGGACAAAGACAAAGGCAAAGATGCCTCTTTAATAAAGTGGATTCAGCACAAAATATCAGACAGAACTCCACAGCATTTAGTTTCTACCACTATTATCACAGAGAAATTAAGACAAGAAATATGTTCTCAAAATAATCTTTTTCCATACAGGGTTTTTGTTTTGCTTTGTTTTACTGTTCTGATGCTTTGATTAGAATTTGAACTGGGTTGTAGTGATCGTTTGTTGTTTAAAATACAGTGATACAGGTAAACATCCAAAACAAAGTTGATTTACTGTCGTGCTACCCTATAAGCAGAAGTTTTATTTGTGTTTATTTAAAATAAAGTTTCATTTGGCCCCAAAAGACAGATAACATTTAAGACACATTTATGTTAAACTTTGTAATTCTATACTTTAAGGTGAATCTTGTCTTGAAAAAGAGAAATCTGGATTTTTGCAGATCCTAAAATAGGATAATTGGGGAATAAAATGTAAAAATAGACCTATGTTAAAAATATAAAGCTTTATGTTGAAACAATTGTGCCTATTTCAAGGTATAATATGTGTTATGACCAAAACAATATGTCTAAATATGTGTGTTTAGAGATAATTTTAGATTTTATTTTGCCTATGATAACAAAAGAAAAAAAATAATTTTTCTAAAAAATTTTCATTTTGTTTTGAGACGGACAATATTTCCAGTGTAAACATATTCTGAAATAAAAAAAAAAATGTGGTTAAAATCTCACAGCCATGGTTACAAATATAAACTCTGCTGCCATTCCTCTTAAAAAACAGATACTCTTTATAGCTTTTTTCAACTTACAAGCAATGATGAGTTTATTGACTTTCCCAGCAAGCCAGTGCTTCCAGGGAATTTAATTACAGTAACACCAATTAAGTTAAGAAGCACATTTGTTTGGAATGATACTTTAATATTTTAAATTACACTGCAACGATCCTGGTGGATTTATTATAGCATGTCATTACATGTTCGTTTTGTGGCACGTGTAGAAGAACAAGCGGAGCTTTCCAGTCTACCATTTACATGATGAGTGGTTTTATTCCTGGTGACCACAAAGCATATCCTGAAGTGTCCTTAGGCAACACATTAAACTTGGCATTGATGAATTCATTAGTGTGCCAAGACAAAGAAAACTAGAACACTGAAAATAAAGAATTATTAATAAAAGCTGAATAATTTGTAGGCTGTGGATGTTGCCATCAAGTGCTTTAAGAACCGTTAATATAAAAAGAAAAAGTAAGGAGTTTAAATCAACCTACATTTCCCTTTTTGTATTTTCCAGATACAGGTGGTGAGTTTTGCCACAGAGCATAACTGGGACTCGCTGGATTTCTACGATGGCGCCGACAGCCATGCCCCAAGACTGGGAAGCTATTCTGGTATACATTTTTTTTTATTTCCAGTAAAATAGCGCACATAACAATCTCAGGAGATTTTTAAGTTAAATCTCTGAAATGTAATTGCTTGTACTGCAAACTATTAGGTAACACAAGGAGCTACGCTAGGTTTTATAATTATTTATGAGTGATAATGATTAAAAAAAATAAGCAAATATTTGAAATACCTTTTTTGCCTACTTGATGCAATAAATGAACTATGAATATGAACAAAAAATGCTCTTATAGGACCCATATGCCTGAAATAGACCAACTATTTCATCAAGTAATTTATTGAGAGTAAGTATTTGGTGTGCCCTTTGATTTTGAATGTTTTCCCCATTTGTGGACGTCACGTTTGATTTAATGTAAAATGAGTTACTGCAAATCTTAAAACATTACGTGGAAGCCTGTTTCCAAAACAAAAAAAAGGAAATATATGGAAAAGCGTATTCCTTTCTATGGAGCTCCTAAAGAGGCATGGAAGTTTGTAAATTGTTTTGTTTGTTATTGTTTTCTTGTGCACATCACAAACTATCAGTGCACACTGTCTGGTGCTATTTAACCATCCGTGTGCATCTGAAACAAACAGATTTTTTTTTTCCTTACTTCTATGTCCGTTTAGGGCTTCGTAGATTTCCATAGTTCCATTAAAAAAGAATAACTTTAATCGAATATGGATTCAGGGAACGCTGTTTAATTGATTTCAAGTATTCTAATTTTCTCAAATTCTGTTTCTGTGACTTTTATGAGCTTGAACCCCAATGTATGTAAAAAGAAACAAATGCATATTTGAAATCAATTAAACAGTGGGCCCTGAAGCTATATTCTCTTAACATTTATCGTAACTAAAAAAGTGTTTTCAAATAAAATAGATACCTCAAATAAAAGTAATTCCCTTTGCCCTAATTTAGGAAATCTCTGCTTGGAGAAAAAATATTGTTGGTTTTAGCAGATCGTTGGTACTTCCTTTGCTACAGATTACTCTTCTGATTTGTTCTAAAGATTTAGTTTTTTTTGGGAAAAAAAAAGAATGGTCTTCATTCTCTCTTCTACGTCTGTTCACAGGCACCACCATCCCTCCTCTGCTGAATAGCACGTCTAACAACCTTTATCTCAGCTTCAGCTCTGATATCAGTGTCTCAGCTGCTGGATTTCACCTGGAATATACAGGTACATGTTTGTAAAGCTTTATCTGTAGCTTTTGCACTAAATACAAAGAAAATCTGTTGTTTTTTTTAAACAGCTATTGGTCTTGAGTCATGCCCAGAACCACAGACTCCAAACTATGGGATCAGACACGGAGACCGATTCATGGTGGGGGATGTTGTGCAGTTTTCATGTGAACAGGGATATTCCCTTCAGGTAAAATACCAGCTACGTCTCTCTGTTGATTCATATGAGCAACTGAAAGCATATGAAACAAAGATCACCCCTTCAAACGCAGCCTACAATGTGCAATTCTGCCAACGCTGCATTTGAAATCGTTTCAATTTGTTCCATTTTTTTAAATGTGCTACTGTTCATTAGTTTAATCCTTTTGGCAGGTTGTTTTTCTGTCTATAGCCAAACTGTCAAATCAGATGTGGTTTGCATAAATCGTCAATATCCATTTTCTTCTGTTTTTTTGGCTAAATTTCTCATTTTGAATGATCCATACAGAAGTGTTTTAAATTCAAACACATCGTATCCAACCAAGTGTTTTTAGACATTAAGTCCTTAAGTGTGTAATGATTTCTCAGCTTCTTTTCAATGTCTAAATATGGTTGCATCCACACCTCCAGGGCAATGCCCACATCACCTGTATGCCTGGACCAGTCAGAAGATGGAACTATCCTGTTCCCTTGTGCATTGGTGCGTGTTCATTTCTCTATGCCACATACATGCTAAGAAGGCAAAGATTTTACTGAAACCAGTTTTTGAAATAATTGTGCATTTTGTGTTACAAGCACCATACTTGCCATGGATGTACCTTTGGACCCCCTCCTTCAGAAAAGCACGTTAACCATAATTTCTTCTTTTTTTTTAGATTTTAAAGTACAGTATTTTCAAAGTAAAAGTCTTTTTTTGCATAGTTTGGCTGTAATGAGACTTATACTTAGGTGTGATTCATTCATGATTTTTAAAAATTAAATAGCAACATCTGCTAGAGGGGGCTGTGATAACCATTTTAGTATTTGCCAGTGACAACAGCGTAGAAGAAGAAGCGCCACTGAGTCTTGCGCCAGGCTTGGTGGAACTGATTCAAAGCGACACAGACGACGAAGAACGAATTTAGTGGTTGCGCTAATGTACCTCTTTTGCTTCATGAAGCTAAATAAGCATCAATGTGTTTTGGTAGTGTGCATAAATTCAGTATAGATATATTTATACATATACATGCCGTACTTTCTGGACTATAGAGTGCACCTGTTTGTAAGCCGCATCCGCTCTATTTAAAATATATTAATATATTAATATTATATTAATATATTAATATATTAATTTATATATATATATATATATATATATATACACAAGCCGCAGACATCTATGTTAAAAAATGTGATATTTACTACAAAACAATTTTGTACTGTAAATGTACATGTATGTACCTGAACAGATTCTTTTTAAACAGTACTTTTCAACACGCCAGCAACTTTGCTGATTTAAACAGAACAGAACCAACAGAAATGAAGTGGTATTTATTTACCATAATTTTTCCTGTGTTTGAAAATAAGTGAATTTCTGAAAATGAGCGCATCAAAGGATATTGACCTGCTTAAACAGTGTTCGCTTAACAAGGAAATAAATATTTAATCAAATATGAGCACTTTAATTTTTATTTTATGAGTTGAAAATATGTTTTTATCTACAGATCTACAACTACCGATTTGAAACGCAGTTGTCACGGTAACAGAGCTGCAGCAGAGAAGTAGTACGCTTGTATGTATGTGATGTTTTGTGCAAAAGTTTGCGCCGTTTCTGTTGAGGAAGGTATTAATGTTCTGGAGACATGCAGTCACAGATTTGTTTTTTTCCCTTCACATCAGAATAAACCAGAATGAAACCAAAGTCACCTCGTCCTTCGCTGAGAACAGTAAGGCCTTTGCGGACCTGCTTAATGTGGGAAACTGCCGTCACATTTGGCGCATTTCCATTACATCTGAAATTGAATTTGCGATACTAAATTCACTTCACGGAAACACCCCAATTTTGAAATAAAAACTTGAACTTATCGAAAAAGGTTTCTGGGCTTGGAGGTGGTTTTTGGGGCGTATCAAAATGGACATTTTTCACTAAACTGTAATAGAAACACTTTTTTAGAATTAAATGCGCTTCTTGGAATGAAGTGGCTTTGCTGAGTGCTGCCCAGCGGGCGCTACAAGGGGTCCCACAGTGTCACAGCTCATGACAAGTTGTGTGTCAAATGGGATTGTAGGAGTCACAGCTCCTCTGTTAAATCACCAACCAAGATTCCATCAAAATCGCCGCTCCCACCCGGGAGGAGCGGTTCTGCTTGCAGCTCCATGTCCTGTTCAGAAGTCTCCTTTGACAGATGATGATGAGCGCTGGAGCCGTGACAAAAATTTGAATGGACCTTATGTTTTTAAACAAAAAAAGGGTCCAACTGGTCACTTGTTAGAATTGTCTTTTTTTTTTTATACCGCTGAACAGGCTTCTCTCGTGCATCTGTTTACACTTATATACATTATCAACGGTCTAGCTACGCTACATGTGGTTCCCAGAAGCGTCACCCAAAGCTCCCTTTTTAAGTTGGTTTGTGTTGATTCGCGTAATCGCTTTTTTTTGTCGATAATGCTTTGTGCATCTGTGTAATGGAAACGCAGCTATTGACGCGATCAGATATTCGGGTAGTCATTTTAACGACACACAACTGAAAGACAAGCTGGAACTTCAGAAAACTTGAATTGCATGAACTTGGTCATCTTGTGCCGGAGGTGTAGGTCGTAGCTGTTTACGGCGCCAGCTATTTGGTGTCTAGCATGGAAGAAAAATCCACAGAATAGCCGCATCGTGGGATAAGCCTCAGTGTTCAAAATCTAGAAAAACAGTAGCAGCTTATAGTCCAGAAAATTTGACGGGCGTCAAAAGAGAGGCGGCAGGCACGAATTTGAGACCTTGGCCACGTCCGGTGTGAATGCACTATAACAATGGAGTGTATTGCCGTCATTTTTTTTTAAAAAACGACGCCATTTTTCTTGAGGCAATTGTGTTTTTCTGAAAGAGGACATCCTAAGGTACATCCATGGCAAATTTGCCACTTTAACCACAAAATGCTCAATTCGTCTGAAACATTAACCTAAATGGCTCTGTTTCCTGGAGAGAGACATACAGTTCTTCAAATCACTCTGCTCCAGCAATTATGCAGACTGTCTGTGCTGACTTTTCTTGATAAAAAGCTTTTTGATCAGTTGATCAGAGCTGATTACTTTGCTGCTAGACTGATATAAAGCTTTGTTAAACTGCTGCAGAACACAACACTGAGACAACTTGGAGCAGGAAGGTCTGAATGCAATGTTATTTTAATGAATGACGCAGACAATAAAAAGCAGTATATATCCTTTTTTTTTCCTTTAAAAAATGTTAAGTTTTAATGTCTATTCTACTTTCTTTTTCCAGCTCAGTGTGGTGGGTCCATGACAGAAGTAAGTGGAGTGATTCTAAGTCCCGGTTACCCTGGAAACTATCCCAGTGGATTAGACTGCACATGGACTGTCAACTTACCTGTTGGCTTTGGTGAGAAGTTGTCAAGATTTGAGTTGAGCAGAAGGAAATAGTGGGTTTTGTGCCTGTTTGGGATCATTTCAGATTTTTTTTTTTTTTTTTTAATATTGTTTTTCTTTCTGTTGTATGTATGATCTGAGTTATGATTACCGCAAATAAATACTTTACATGGCCATGAGTAAATCTCACACCATTTTCTAAGTAGTGTTTTTTCTTCAGGTATTCATCTCCAGTTTTTGAACTTCTCCACTGAAGCGATCCACGATTACTTAGAGATTCGAAGTGGAACAGTGGAGACGGGGAGTGTGATTGACCGCTTCAGTGGGCCGATCATTCCAAAGCCTCTGTTCAGCACCACCCACCAAACCAGCTTTTTTTTCCACAGCGACTACTCCCAAAACAAACCCGGGTTCCACATCGTGTATCAAGGTAAATGTTGACTCTGTAAGTTCTCCAACATCATGTTTACAGTAATCATTTCCTGAGCTAAAGCAAAGCAAAAGCAGACGAGTCCCTGCTGCTTTTTCCAAGAGAAGAAGCTGCTGCCTTTGTGCAAACATGAGTCAGTCATTGTGAGCATTTCACAGGAAAATTGCATGCAGGCTCTTAATTTAGATCCGTGCTTGAGATGGATTACTCAATGGTCATAAAGCTAAGACAAATCTTTCAGGCAAACTACATTTATTTAGTCTAATTCAAATTTTTTACTAAAATAATTGTGGCCTCTTCAATGTTCTTATCAAAGAATATATAAACTCTTTTTGAAACAGAAGTTGCACAAAGAAATTTCAAGACTAATTATAGATCAATTAACTGTTTTCCTTTTTTTTTGTTGCTCGTCATAAATTTCTGTTCCATCATTTTTACTTACAATGCTTTTCTACGTACATTTTTGCTAAGTTCGGTTTTGCACACAGAGGTAGTGTGCTATTGTCCTGCTTCATCCTTCTCGACAAGTAATTTTATAGGCAATATTTTTGTTTTACTGTTTGAAACTCAATGTATACAATTTCATGGTCTTGCTTTTTCTGAGATTTTTTCAGAACAACTTTGCATGCTTTTTGTGTTTTTTTTTGGTTTTGTTTTTTTGCACATTGTTTTCTGTGTCCTCAATGGCTGTTGATCTTGACCTAAAAAAAAGAGGCTTCACGTGCAGCTCACCAGAGTTACATAAATCTTCATTGCAGTCACATCTTTGTTTGAACTTGAATGTCTGTGAAATGGGTATAAAGTGTGTAGTGAGGAGTTTACAAGTCATCTGTAATACTACTTTGCGTATTTCACCTATCAGGGTTTATTATGAACTGTAATCCAAGCGATAAACGAGGGAACGCTGACAAAAACATTCTTAAACAAGACAAAATTATTACTTGTTGTACATGCTCAATTCTGCCATTTTATACAACCACTCTTGTCTTCATCCAAATGTGTGAAAAGTTTAAAGTTGAATTTAGTTATCTTCAACTCTTTTAAATGTTGTGGACTCTACTTTCAAAGTTATTTCTGTGTCCTACATTGGAAGTATTTATTCATGGTAGGGTACCAGTGTTGGGTTGGATTTATGAATTATTGTATGTAACTGAAGTACAGTTTTTTCTTCTAGACTATAAGGCACGCTTAAAAGTTTTTATTTATTTCTAAAGACAACGCTCAAAATTGTCTAAGCAATTTTGAGAAGTACACTCAAAATTCCTTAGACAAAATCTGTCTGTGTTTTACGAGTTACAAATAAGGTTGGGTGTTACTGTGAATATGATAACGCGGCTAACGTGTCGCAGTGTTGAACTAAGTTTTACTAAGTGTTAGCATAGTCGCAGAAATGCTTCTTATTAGTCTTTCTTTTTGTGTGTGTTACAAGTTACATTTGGGAGTATCGTGAGATTGTTAATAACGTGTAGTATGTTAGCAACAAGTTCTATAGTTACTGTGAACGCAGTTAAAAAAAGTCTGACTGACTGATGAGCATATCTCTGACTCTTGTATCGCTAAATGCGCCCAATATTTTGATGCACCTCATATTGACACAAGTATTAAAATAGACAACTTAAAATTCAGTGGGTCACATGGTACGGAATATAAGGTACACCTTAACACTCCATTGCTATGGTATGATAACTTAAATTGTTTTTAACTTTTCCTCTACAGCCTATCAGCTCCAGAGCTGCCCCGACCCTCGGCCATTCCGAAACGGGATCGTTGTCGGCACAGATTTTAGCGTGGGCATGACGGTGTCATTTGAATGCCTCCCTGGATATTCTTTGATTGGGGAAGCTTCCCTCACGTGTTTGCATGGAATCAGCAGGAATTGGAACCACCCACTTCCACGATGCGAAGGTTCCCCAATTTCTACAAGCATCTCGCTGTTTGAAAAAGAAAAAAACAAAACTATGGGTTGTAAATAATAAAGTTTAAATGTTCTTTTTGACCATTGTTTATCTTAAACAAAATTTGAAATGTATATGTTACTATTATTCTTTGTAATTTCTTTGTTTTTATTTACACTTGACACTTCATTTAATTTAGAATCGCACAACTCACATTAATAGCAACATTAAACACCTGATGAGTAACCCACACCTGAGCTGCAGAACTGTCATAAAACCTAATAGCTACTTATTAGCAGTAATACAATTGTCTGACAATAATACAGGCGTGCTGAATATTCATTAAAGGTAATTCTGTTTCACAGCTCTGTGTGGTGGAAACATCACGTCACTAAATGGAACCATTTACTCCCCCGGACATCCTGAGGAGTATCCAAATTTCCAAGACTGTGTGTGGAGTGTAAGAGTTCCTCCAGGACATGGGATCTACATCAACTTCACTGTACTGAACACTGAGCCCATTTATGACTACATAACTGTCTGGTAGGTGCCGTTAAACTTTTCCTTCTTTTATTGTTTGTCCTCCTGTATAATCAGCTGTGGAGTTTAATTTATCAGTCAGAGCAAGGAAAATATATAGAGAAAATGACTGGATATCTTTTCAGGTTTGCGACAAAAGTATAATTTGCTGCAAAAGCTGGAGACAAAATAGGAACCTCAGCTGATGCAAAACTATAAATACACAGATGTAATTATGACTCGCAGCAGACCTGAACTGCAAGGACTAGATTGTTTCTTGCAATTCTTCTTTCTTACTGCGTCTTTGAGCAACTCAAAAAACGACTCAAAAATGTACTAAAATTTGCTGACACCTAATAACCTGACAAAAAAAGGAATTTTTGGAAGTATGAGCAACCAAAACAAACAAAAAACAAAACAAACAAAAGCAAACAAAAAAATTACTTCGAGCAATAATCACAAAATTCCTTACACCAAGTTAATTCTACAACCAAAGTTTCGTTGACCTCAGGAAGAAGCCCGCCATCTTCAATAATAATAAAGAAAAAAAACACTTTTTAGTACCTTTACATACATTCTTAAACTCCTTCTAGGGATTTTAAGCTATCGCCTCCAAATTCCTTGGGCATTATCGGGAGGCTACTTGGGGAAAAATGTTGGAATGAAAAGATGTTCATTTTGAACGGCATCAGCATGACAAGCTTGCAAAAGTGGTATTGACCTGTTGCTCGGACATTTTTTTTACCAAACTAGTGTGAAAATGTTATGCATGAATCGCTGGCTCAAGCTAAACAAAATGATATATCAAAAGATATGAGCATATTTGGAATGTGGGCATGGTTAACAAAAAAAAAAAAAAAAAGAATGTTGCCAAGGAAATCCCAAAGTTTACTTTTGCCTATTATTCTAAAAATTACCCCCAGGCGACCAAAAAATAAAATGGTTGCTATGGAGATAAAACAAACAGAAAAGCTACCATTTTGAAAAAAAACTTTCTGTCATATGCAGCTATGAGAAGGGTGGCAGGGTCAGAGGGAGAGGGTGAGGGGAGTGTCGCAGCCATTCAGTCAGTGAGAGCTGGTCAGGAAGGGGTGGTGAAGGTATGGACGCCTGCGGGTCATACATCACTGCTCGCAGCTTTAATTTAATAAATTGATTCTGCGTTTTCTTACTATTTTTGACTTTCAACTTTTTAGCCCTTTTTTCCTTTTTCTTTTAGCTGAACCAATATTCCATTTGTAAAATGTGCAGTAAGGACATTCATACAGGCAAACTTATCCTCTCTAAAAGGACAGTATCATATTTAAGGTTTTTTTCAGAACTGCTCACTAATTGGCTAAGTTCCTGCACGGGTTACCATGACGACAGACACCTCTGCTTAAATAGTTTGACATAATTCCCTTTTCGTCATGGTTTACATATTTCTGTCCTGTCTGTTCCTCTCATTATCTCTTAAGCTCATTCGGCCCACTGTGTAATTCAGCATGCAGTACATCTTCCTCCCTTTCCCTTTGTTATTCCTCTTGAGGGGTGCAGCCTATGGCAGCAGCAGACATTTTGTCGATGTAGGTGTTTAAATGGCTCTCAGATCCACACTGCCTGGATATCTGCAGGTACATGGTGGCAGCAGGACCGTAAATAGCCTGTTAGGCATATTTCTGTTCTTGCCATGTCGCAGCCCCGTTTTCTGTTGCCCTTCTTTAAATGCCGCTTCAGATAAATGGACCACAGGGTGCAATGTCCCCTGGCAGAAACTGAGCAGACAAAACACAAAAGCAGCTCAGTGAGACATAGTGCATGGTTTGCCGGTGACGCATTATCCTCCAAATAATGTATTTTTTTGACACTTTTGCCTTTCCTAATCTAGTCAGTTGTGTTTTCTTTTTTGTTGCTGCTGTTAAGGAAATTCAAGTTTTACTTTTAACAAGCAAATAGGTAAAATACTTTTTTTTAATTTAAATTTAAAAAGGACTTTAGACGTTAATAAGTGTGCTTTACTTTTTTTTTTTTTTTTAATCTACCCAGTACACTTTTTTTTTGTCATTTCACAATGCTTAACTTTAACTTTATAAGGAATAAATGTTCACAACCGTTCTTTCTTTGGTTCCCCCAACTTGAAACTAAAACCATGAATTGCTTACTCCAACTGTAGCTACATGTCATTGTTGAAACTCAAAGCTGTTATTTCCTGCTCGTTCTTCCCACACCAAACGTTGCAATACTGTTGAGCCATGTGTTGCCCACCCCCACATGATTGTGTGAATTCTATGCATTTGGTTGCACAGCGTGTTTCTGACCCCGCTGCCTGTCGGAAAAGTGGGCAGACGGCGAAACTCACACAAAGCAAGCACGGCAGCCGCGCAGGAACACACTGAAAACTCCCGATGTCAGTCATATAGTCCTAATGTCGGCTCCCTGCAGAGAGCACAGTGTCAGTGGTAAAGGTGTGATTTTCACAGCGGTCTTCTCAGTCCAGAGCCAGCAGACCTGACAGTCACAAAGTCTGCTAATTGGTCTCATACTGGGAGACTTACTACAGAATTTTATACCAAAAGTTGACAGATACATTAGATGTTACGATTTATTGTGCAAACTCTCACTGCATATGTTGTTATAGTGCAGTAATTACTCCCTCTGGCTGAATATCAGCAGGAAAAAGTAAACTCCACTGAATGGGATTCAGTGAAAATGGTGCTTGCATAACTCTTAATAAGACTTATGTTATATTTCAAAATATCAGGAAACATTAATTTCATTTTCTTTCTTGATTATGCTTTTTAATCAAAATGAATCTGTCTTCCTCTTGGTTGTTTAACCGTGCAAAACCCACTACATCACTACATTTAGAATTTTGATGTTTTTCAAACCCTTTGATGAAATGCGCAAACAATTCTGATATTTACATCTATATAGTTTTTAGATATATATAGATTTAGTCAGTTTCTCTTCACAACAATGTCAGTTTAAAACACTGAGAAAAGCCATTTTTACCCTCTGTCTCAAATTTGACATATACATTTTTAACATGGTGTAACTGTATTTTTTGTTAACAAATGTTTACTTCTTTCAGTACATCAAGTAGGTTTTCAAAGAAATATATAACAGAAGATGAGCTTTTACCACTATAAAGTTGTGAAAATAAGCAAAAGTTTTCTTAAGGATTTGCAGAGGCAGCCATTTTGAAATTAGCAGAAAAAGCCATTTTACTGCCTCTAGTGGAATGATGATGAACTGCAGAGAAAAAAAATTAGACCAAGATATATACAATGTTTTATTAAGAACCTTTTTGATCATGCACATGAGATAGGGGTCTCAGAAATGTGTGTTTTATGATAATGGTTATAAAGGGTTAGGTCTGACAGTAGGAGCTACTTTTACAGTGGAGTCTTTGGTCCACCCCAGAGCTCTGATACTTGGATAATCCACTTTGTTGGTCAGTTAACTCTGGTGTGGAATAAAAGAGAACGCCATGGCTAGCTATAAATTGGAGGCCCTACTTGCAGCTGAACAGTGGTGTGGATTTCTTCGATTATTGACATGGACTGTCACTGTTCCTGATCTTTCTCTTTCTCTGTTGTCTTTTTAAGCTCTGTGAAGCTAAAATCTAGTCATAGCTTCATTTTAAACCTAAGAGAGACAAAGTAGAAGAAAAGATGTAGAAAAAAATATGACAGTTACAGAGGTTGTCATGTAGGCCTGATAAGATAAATTAGCCAAAAGTTCTATTGGTTATTGCTTTGACCTGATAGACGTTTGATCAAGGATCATCCCACACCCAAAATGAGCTACAGGTTTTTTAACTCTTCTTTTTTATTTGTCTTTATTCCTTTGGTCTATGAGTACACAACAAACTATATGTGTTCTTCTTGATTATAACAGAAAATATTATTTTTTTTAGACTGTTAAGATTGGCTCAAATCAGAACAAAATGAGCACAAACACAGTCACAGTTTGGGGGTTTGTAGTAAATTGTTTCTCCAGAATATCATGTTTATACAATATATTCAGCCTTTAGAAAAAAAAAAAAAATGATCAACTGCCGTCATATTGTCTGTGAGGACAGCAGTAACTCATCCAAGTTATAGTTTAGATGAAGTCTTACATCTTTATTGTTGTGTTTTCCTATCTTGTTTGTAGCAGCGATTTATTATGTATACTTGACTGTGTGTTTCTGGTTTTGTTTCTCCACAGGGATGGTCCAGATCAATCATCCCCTCAAATTGGACAGTTTAGTGGGAACACAGCTTTGGAGTCTGTCTACTCGACCTCCAACATCATCCTCATTAAATTCCACTCTGACTTCTCTGGAGCTGGCTTTTTTGTCCTGAGTTATCATGGTAAGACAATGTGTTCACAGTGTTAGGAACACCTAACGGTGCAGCTGTTCTACGTTTTTTTTTATTCTTTCAGTTACAAATAATGTGCTTCTCTTCTTTTTTTTTTCTTGAACTTTGTCTTTTAGACCTAAACCTAAATACTTATAGCGATAAAATTGATGGAACTAAATTTTAATCTGCTTAATTGAATTACCCTGTTTGGGATCTATAGTGTTTTTTCTATTCTCTATTCTATTTTTCTTTTTTTTCTTACACCTGCTTCCTTTAATTGATGGTGATAAATGAAAGTGTTTCCTGTTTTTAAGTATTTGACAATTTTGTTATCTGCAATCAAAATAAACAAACAAACAAAACCTAAAGAAGACAAACAAAGACATATGTAGCCCATCTAGATCTAAAACGTTGGACGATTAATCATGACTTGGAAAATTAAAACATAAAAGAAGATAAACGTACATTTGCATTCACAAACCCATGTAAATGATGTCAATATATTTATTATTAATCACATGACACATGCAGTCTAATAAATGCAAAGTTTGTCAAAAGTACTTGATAAGGAGTGGGTGGAAAAAATGTATATAACCCAACAGCTGTTATGTTTTAGTTAACTATTTTTTATTATTATTATTTTACATAATGATCATAATCCAGTTGTTCACTTCAAATGTGAGTTATTTATGCTTTACCAGTTCAACTGCAGATCATTTATCCAGTAAGTGTTAATAATATCCCTAAACAAAAGATGAAGTGCTTATGGATTACAACAATCCAGACATCAGTTTAACTTTTCATTTTGTTGCATAAGTAAACCACAAAAAAAAATGTAAAAACTTTATTCTGTAGCCCATATTCTCTTTACAGGGCATCATAAAAAGCTGTGATAAAACTGTGGGGTTTTTTTTGTTTTAACGAACCATCCTATTTTGCCAATGAGAGCTTTAAATAGTCTGTGTCATCCGTGATCAATTGAAGGAAAGGCGCTGTACAAATAAATAAAGTTTGAGTTAACCCATGAGAACCCATGATGACATCAGTGTAAAGCAAAAAATGGGTCTAGGCTCTTACGGGTTAAAATCTGATCTAATTTGACAGCCAGGGATCAAATGATTTTAGTTTTCATTTCTGACTCCTTTCACACTACACACTTTCAGATGAGCGAGCACACAAGTCTAACTTCTCCTCCTCTGTGAGGCTTCTGTTCACTGCTCTTTACTTGGAATATGTCAGCTAGTTTCTAAGCAGAGGCTTCCCTTTCTAAGATGGATGCTGTTAATGAAACTTGTTGGCAGCTTTTAACGGTCAGCTGTCATAGTCACACAGGAACAGCACCATGTGATGGATTCAAGTTTGTTTTCAAGACCTGCTTTATTGGACCATGAACAGAAAATAATGACAGGGAAGATGGATACAATGCAGCAGGGATTGCATGTATGGCGGTGGTAGTTAGCAAGTATTGCCATGCGTGTTCTAGTCCCACTCCCATCATCTTTTGATCTATTTCAAAGTGTTCCCAGTGGTCTTTTTATTATGATAATGCCAAAATTAGCCAAAATCAAAACGTGTCATTTTCTAGTGGCTAAAGTTCAACTTTATTTTGAAATGTCAACGAAACCCCAGTAGAATCTTCTGGTTGAGGTATTTATGTGCATCGTTCTATCTGTTTTATCTCTGGGTTTTGTTTTAGAATGCCTGTGTGTCGACAAGAGAGCCACACAGTGGTGGAGAATGTTGTCGTGGGTATAAGTCTGAAAATACGCACGTGACATGAATGTGGAAGTAGCTATAAAAATAGAGCTTAGTGAGATCAATGACTGCTCATCCACTTTTACGGAGGCATTCGCACTGGACTCACAAACATGTGCGCATTCAGACAGACTGGCAAGCACACAGACCACGGGGCTTTGATATGCATGAGAGCAGCAGATACTATTGGCAGGTCTCATTTTCATAGTCAATTTCATCCTGACTTATTGCCCTCAGCTCTCCATCCCCCTCTGGTTCTCAGCACTGTCTGTCTGTCTGTCCGTGTATTTTCATCCTCTCTCTTCACATTCATGCAGTAATATTGATCACAGCCTTCAGCTCAGCAGCAGAGGAGCCAGTTCCTTTTTTACGATTCAAGGCAGGGCTCTGTCTATGCAGCCGTTTTTTCTTCAACTTCTTCATGCTTGGCTGACCTGACCGCCTGAACTTAAAAGTGAAGTTAAGCTGGTACAAGCATGTTGAAAAATCCAAACAGGACACAGACTTACCTGCAAAATCTGGTGAAAGTTTTAATTTTTCTCCTTTCTCAATATTTTCAGAAATATGGATTAATTTTTCTCTCTTTTTTTTTTTTTGTTACTCTCTGTTTGTCCTCTCTCTGCGCCTCTGCTGCCTGCTGCTCCCAGCCTACCAATTAAGGGTTTGCCAGCCTCCTACAGAAGTGCCCAACGCTGACATACTGATGGAGGATGGTGAGCTGGAGATAGGTGAGCTGTCGGTCTAACTGTCATCCTTCTAGATGGGACAATTTGACAACAAATGCAAACTTGAGGCTTGCAACTTTCCAGTAACCAAGTAAACAACAACGATCCCCAACAGCTCTTTGTTGGTGTTTATATCTGTATCCTCTTTAACCGTATGTGTTGTGGTGGCTAAACATCAAATCCATCCAATTTGAAATTTTGAAAATTAAAAAATTCAGTTTTAAATTTATAGTTTCCTCTTGTCACACCGATATATTCTTATTATTACTATTCTATTAGTATTTACAATGGTGAAGGAGTTTTACTGATGATAAACAATTTGCTTACTTTCGAAGGTATTTTGAGGACTTTTGCCAATGGTGTTTCTTGTTCTGCTTCCTGTTGTGGACACTTGAGTGCCATTTCTTTATGCCTTTTTCATTAGCAGTCAGTCGTTTTTCTGAGCTTTTTTTGCTTCTGTTGCACACGGTTTTTGCATGATGGTCACATCTCACTGGTTGCTTGTCAGTAGTAAGTTATTTCACTGTTTTTTTTTTTTTTTTTTTTAATTTGCTAGAATTATCAGACCGAATGGAGCTGACTCTATGGGTTATAGATTCTTTAGATACAGTATGATTAAACTCTTGAAAAAACACCTTTCCTTTAAGTGTAAACGTGTATGTGTGAAATAACAGCATGTGTTAATGTATCAGTGACTGCAAAGGAGCTGTGAATTTTTTTTTTTTTTTTTTTTACCAGTGTGTCATTTTGTTTTAAAAATCCTCTCCCACATAATGATTTTCTATGTCTAGGTGATATAATTCGCTATAAATGCCACCCTGGATTTTCATTGGTTGGCAGTGAAATTCTAACCTGCCGCTTAGGAGAGAGACTACAGATGGATGCACCGCCTCCAACATGTCAAGGTGTGAACTAAAATCTGCATCTAACTAAAAAAAAAAAAAAAAAACCCTTGTTTGGACAGTCTGTCGATCTTATATAACCTCACCTTTTCTATAATTGTCTCACTGCCTTAGTTCAATGCCCTGCACACGATGTGCGATACGACTCATCGGGCGTCATCCTGAGTCCTGGCTGGCCAGAAAGCTACCCCAACCTCCAAATGTGCTCCTGGAGCATAACCGTAGAGAAAGGATACAATGTCACCATAACCATTGAGAGTTTCCACACGGAGCGAGAGTTTGATGTGCTGGAGATCTTTGATGGTAAAATCAAAAAGAAACAAATAAAGACATAAAGAAATAACTTCTTAAAAGCAAAAACATGCTTTAACCCTGTAACACCAGAGATGTCACCAGCGACACCTAAATAGCATGTGCTCTTTGACATACCGTAATGCCCAATTCCTACTTTAAGGCATCGCATCAGACGTAACGTGTCCCTACCACAATCTTACGGTCAAGTTCATAACAATGTTGGCCGGTTTTGGTTGCGAATGTCTGCAACAACTGGGAGCAATTTCTGAGTGGCCTTTATCCTTTTCAAGCCTGATCCAGCGATTGTCTCCAGCGTTTTAGTGGTTTAGTAATTTATGTACAGTGATACATTGGGATTTTTTAGATTTAGTTTTTTATACACATAATGCTTGTACACCAGGATTTCAAAAATGAATTTAAAAATGTAGTGTCTTTTTTGCTATTTTGGAGCTGAGTCAGAATGAAATGAAGTTTAATCCTTCTTGTTTTTAGAATGCAGTAACAGAAATCCTGGGACATGGAAACTGCAATTTTCTGGATCAAGTTTGCTCCACCATCGTGTCTTCTAATCGCTCAAAATAAGTTTTGGTGAAATGATGCCTATTCACGTGATCAAACTACAGGCATAAAATTTAAATTGTGGATGATGTCATCAGCTTTTGTCACATTTCTTCGTGATTTGGGCGATTCCCTTCCAGTGGCCTTGCGACCAATTTGACCAAAGCGATTACAGATCGCTAAGAAGTATAAATCGTGCCTAACTCATCAACCGTTTACGCAATCATTGTAAACCAGCTAATTCTAACGTAGAGAAAATGCCAATGTTAAGTGTTACATAACTTTTCTCCACAGCATAATTAACTGGCTTATGCTGACGATGTAAGCATTTTATTGCTGTTAAGTGTTACATTTCAGCATAAAGCTACTTTTCTCCGATTCAGAATCCACTGGAATTACATTAATTGCAGAAATGGTTGAAGAATTACAATGATCGTAAGAATGTCAACAATAGAGCCAAAATTCTGGTGTTAAAGAATTAATTTAAAGCAAAATATACAAAACATGTAGACCAACACTGTTTTGTTTTGTTTTTTTCTCTTTTCTTTTTTATTACCACCACAGGTCCTACTCCCAACAGCCCAACTCTGGCAACACTGAGCGGTGACCTGCCAACACCGTTTAACATCACAACCTCTGGTCACCAGTTTTTGGTCCGCTGGTCTTCAGACCATGGCACCAACAAGAAAGGCTTCAGAATTCGCTATGTTGGTGAGTACCAAAGTATGTATCCCAACTTTACTTTTTACTACTTTATAATACAATGCATGAAAATAAAAGTATCAGAAAACAATAGAGACAGACAGAAGACTCTAAAAGTGCATTCCCCATACTGTGTTGATTAAAAAAAAGCAAATATTTATCAATAGCTTTTTGAATTGCATAAATTGATCTTCCTACTTTCCTGTTAAACTTCTGTCTGTCTCCAAAAGCAGTTTGCTGAACCAGTTAATTCTTTAGATTCTATCCTGAATACTTGACAGGTACAAATGTCGCTTTGACAGCTACACGTGTCGCTCTGCATTTAGCCAGCCTTGCACCTGCACTTGCAAAGGAACGTGTCAGATTTTTAAGTAATGAGGCTTTAGAGCTTTTTTAAATGATGATTTTTGACAGTTAGTTGGACAATTCCTCCACTTAGTTTGCTTTTTCACTCAACAGCTTCTTATCAAGAGAATCCCTCTTTAACCTTCGAAGTACATCTACTCCACGGTGAATTAAATGATGAAGAGAAAAATCTCAAGACACTGTGACTTCCTTTGGTGGCTATGATTAAATTGCGCTTTTGCAATAAATGTCTATTGCATGTTGGAAGTTTATAAATAAAGATTTTAGCTAAATCAGGCCAATGTCTGCACACATTCTCCAGAGAGCAATCATTATGTGTTAAGATTTTAATTATAAAGATTTTGTTTAAAGCTCATGTTGAAGCAACAGCTCTTCGTTATCGCTCCCATTACAGATAGCTGAGGTTTCTGTTTCATTTTAAAGTGAACTGAAGTATGACTGAATTCTGCGGTTTAATGTCGCTGGTGCTAAAGTCACCACAGGGAAAAGGACCTAGATTAGATCTGTCAACTGGCTGCTTTGTCTGTGTGCTGGTTAAACATTTATTTCATTCACAAATAAATGGTGTCAAAGAGCAATATTTGGAATTCACTTTACAAAATTGTACAAAACCTCACTGGTACATTTTCTATCTTGTTAGCACACGAAGAAAACATCTAAAGCTGTTCCATTAACCTTTAAGAGACATTGTCTTTTGTTAGTTCAAGCACATACACCTCCGATCTGAGGCCAACAATAAACTTTAGGGACAAAATCAAACACATGTATCTCTAAGAAATAAGGCCAGTTCACTACTTACTTTTGGGTTGCTGCCCATAGAGTTGGACTTTGATGTATCCTTCACAAGGTTTGACTGAGAAACATTAAGAAAGAATTACTAGTGGCATATTGGCATCATTGCATAGGAGTGGTTCCAGATCTACAGATACAGGGATGTGAATGTGAATTTGTACTCTGGGGCAGACACTTTAACTTATTGCCAGGGTGTTGGCAGCTCCAGCACGACTGTCCCCGAAAGACTCTGATATTGTCTGAAAAAGAGAGTTACTACATCTTGCTGGATGATAATTTCCTAAAATGGCTTGGAGCCATTGATAACTTTGTGAGTGGTGTGTCCAATGGTGGTGTCTGACATCTCCTGTGGCAGAGCTCACTGAAAATTCAATCCGACCAGGAGGGATTTGTTTTTTTAATTATCTACAATTTGCTACCAGAAATTAATCTCGGGTAAAAATGTTTGTTCTTGTGTTGGCACTAAAAGTCAAGAATAGGATTTTAGATTACATTTTTACCTTTGATAGGCCGTCAGTGCTTGTTAATGCTTTCTCTCCATCAATGCCAAAGTTTTGGTTGGTGAGTCTGTCACATTCACAGCGCAGTCAAAATACTGGAAGTTATCAGTGTTGACAAATTAAAATCAAGTGGATCATCAGAAATATTCAGTCTGCATTTTATCAGATATATTTCCGACTTTGCTTGTAAATATATGTTTCAAACTCTGTTCCCTTTTCAGCATATTCCCTCAGGGGCTGGATGCCATTCCTGACACAACCCCTGTTTTTTTTATATTTGGGCTAGGGGCAGGCACAGGGAAACCCAGACCCGGATTTCCCAAATGCCTGTCCTTCACTTAACCAGCTGAGCAATCCAGCCGCTAGTGTGGCTACCAAGTAAAAGTGTTGTTTTATACAGATGTAATACAACAAACTAGATCTGGTAAAAAAAAAAAAGTGAAAACATGAGTGAGAAATCTACCTTAATCTAATTTCTTTATTAATGAATAACAACTGTAATTGGATTAATGAATTATGATTATCCGGTTTACGTGGTCACTTGAAAAGTTTGACATCTCGAGTAACTGGATAATGACCAGTTATGTGCACACTATGTAGATGTCGAGTTTTTGTCTGTATCTATGTCTTTATAATCTTTGTATATTTTTTAAATTCCTTTTTGTGTTGCAGCTATGTACTGCTCCACCCCAGACTCCCCACTCCACGGCTCTATATCCTCCCAAAGCGGGGGTCACATTAACAGCGTTGTGCGGTGGGCGTGCGACCGTGGTTATCGTCTTATAGGCAACGCCACAGGAACCTGCCGCCGTACACCACTGGGCTACCATGCCTGGGACTCCTCTGTACCTGCATGCCAAGGTCTGTTTTGAGTTTATCCAGTGTGATGTTAATGAAATGACCCCATTTCCAACAGGACAACAAACCAAAGCTAAACTAAAAGACCAGTGGGTTTTGAGTTCTTTTATATTGGATAACAAATGTGATAGAAGCACAATGAATGACAGTTCAATGTAACAATGTACTTTGCTGCTTATAATATTGTAAGTAAAACATTAACTGCTAAAATATTTACCTTTTTAAGAATTTAGATTTAAATTTATAAAAAAACGCGTAATCTTAAATTACAAATTTTTACATAAGTTTGGCATTGACACCATTGAAGGCTCTTTTTTTAACCAAAGTACAAGAAATTACGGGTGCTTGATAGTTAACCTTTTAACGCCAGAGTTTAGACATATTTTTGATTGATTTAACTAATTTTTATCTCTAACTTTACAAATATAAATATTGTGAAAAGGGTACCTCAAAAAAAGAAGATTCATGTTGAATCTGGCCTTACATAGGGAATTTTCCAATAACAAGACATCTTGTAACATAAATGTAAAGCTAGCTCATATATTTGGTTCTATAAGGTCATTAGAGCAGTCGTCCCACACAAAAAACTGGAAACGTATCAAGCACGGGGGTAAGAACATTTTCACCATTATTGGCATATTTATTATTAACAAAAAATGTTGAATATGTTTTAATCAACACCATATGTGCACTGGGCTTAACTCTAACACAAAAGCTTTAACTCCAGTATTTACATTCTTTCGACTACACACACACAATTATGGTAATATCAGCTGATTCTAAAGCGGGAAAAGTAGCCTTGATATGGAACATTAGCTTACCCAGCCAATATGCAGCACTTTACAGTAGCATTTTGATGCACAGCCGATTTGCAACACTTTACGTTATCATATCGTAAAGTGCTGTATATCGGCTGTATACCGATTTGCTAACATGAAATGTTGCATATCAGCTGTGCAACACATATGCAACACTTTGCGTTTGCATAAGATACACAGCCGATTTGCAACACTTTACATTAGCATATTGATGCACAGCTGATATGCAACATTTTACGTTAGCATATCGATATATAGTCGATTTGCAACACTTAATTTTTTTTGTTAATTTTTTTTGGAAATGTTTTTTTTCAAGCAATCAAAGCAAGAAATAATGCAAAAACAGTCAACAATCAACAAAGTTTTAAATCCATACAAAAGTCGAATCAATTAGGCATCAAACACTTTAGCATATCGATGCAGAGCCAATATGCAACAGTTTATTTTAACATACCAGTGCAAAGCTAATATGAAAAGTTACTTTTCTCTAAATCAGAATCAGCTGGGTCACATTCATCGTGTCAGTGGTTGAACAGTTACTGTAGGCCAAAGGGCATATGTTATTAATTGTTAAAGGGTTAACTTATAACGTGTTCTGTTTAATTAGATGACAAAATGTTTTAAAACAGAATGTTTATTTAGTTTAGGTCTTCCAAAGAAATCAAGTACAACGTCTAGATGATTGCATATCAGACAGTTGTTTGCAGCATTTGTAACTCAAAGTCTAATCCTCCTGTTCTGAACCAGAAACACTTCTCACTTTCAAGCGTTTAATTTGAAGACAATATGTCATTTGTGGGTGCATCTTTTTATGTGTTGTCATGTTTTTAGCTGTCTCCTGTGGCCCTCCCAAGGCTCCAGTAAACGGGGCTGTTCTAGCAGCTGACTACTCGGTAGGAACAAGAGTTTCCTATTTTTGTAACGATGGCTACAGACTCTCTAGTAAAGAAGTGACGTCAGCCATCTGTCAGCCGGATGGAACATGGAGCAACCACAATAAGATACCAAGATGTTCTGGTTGGTGACAGATAGTATCACATTTTCAATAGCACACATCCTTAATGCCATTGTATGTTTTTACTGCCAGATATTTTCTTGAAATTGATTGCATTGTTATTTATACCATTTGCGAAACAGGGTTTTCTTCTGTTTTTGCAGTCGTTGTATGTCCAAGCATCGGGTCATTTTCCCTGGAGCATGGCCGCTGGAGAATCGTCAATGGCTCGCATTACGAGTATAAAACTCGCATTGTGTTCACCTGTGATCCGGGGTACTACAGATTAGGCCCCGCCCACATCCAGTGCTTACCTAATGGGGTTTGGAGCTGGAAGAACGAGAGGCCCCACTGCCAAGGTAAGAGATTACTATTGTGATATTGTATTGGGATAGCGCAAATTGATTGATTTTGTTTTGATTAGATTTACTGCTTTGTTTAAATCATTAGAAACAACAGAAACATGCAATAAAAATTACAAAATACAATCATAACCCATTTAATATATAAAGGCATACATTGTTTAAAAAATAAAGACAAAAGTCGATGATGCCATCTTCTTTAAAGTGTAATTACTCATAATCATAAAAAGGCTTATTTTATTTTATTCACTTTAAGGAGACAATGTAATTTAAGAGAAAACCACATAGTTAAACAAAACAAGACACATGGTTTAAAAAAGCCAGAATTAGCCAGAAGGCTAGTTTTCATCTGTGGTCCCCTCACAATAATAACAGGGGACAATTATAAACAGTTATACATACACTACACACACAAGTCACATTGGAATAAATAAATGTAATGATATTTATAGGAAAAAGTATATTTTCCTATGACTGTATGGATGTCTATTTCAAATCATTGCCAATTAGGTGTAAAACATATTGGGTTTATTTTATATATATGTATATATATTTATACGTAAAAATAATTAAATTAGATATGGGAGCTGTTTTTAATATATTTCTAAACAGTTGTTGCTTTTGATTTCAAAGCCAGACTTTGAGCTGTTTGTTTTGTGCAGAGTTGTGTGTCTTATCACTGAGACGCACATTCATGCAAACTGATGGGTGCACTTGCAAAGGAGCCTATCTTCAATTTTAGCAGTGTGGAACAGCAGCTTTATGACAGTGACTCAGAACATGGCTCATGTTCACACAGCCGACAACATTAGTCACATAAAAAGAAACAAAGAAAATGACTGAGTTTTTATTTTAGGCTTTCTCAAATTGAAGACGAGTGTAGTTTTCTTTTATTATTTTTTATGTATAACGGATCTGAAAAACTCTAAAGCAACAGACATACTGGGCATGTGACGTGCGTTTAAAAATGCACGTTTAGTATGGTGTTTTTTTCTACAGTTTACTAGTGCTTGTCTGCCACCTACATAATACAATACATTCATACAATAGTTGAAAAAGGCGTGATGCAAAATGTTGAAGCGGTCCATATTTTACAAATCTCTTTCTTTTCACAACTCTATTCCGATGAATAACTTAGGCAGAATCTATTTTTTTTCCCTTCCCTGTTTTCCCTTCCCTAGCCATACATTTATCCCTCCAAGTGGAGAGAAATAGAAAAAAATAGTGTCTTCAAATTCAGACGTTACTATCACTCAGTGACGTCATCAATAGTCGCCGGTCATCAATGTTAGCGTGTAGCTACCAGTGCTTGAAAATTACATAGAATCAGTTTTAATACTTTCAGGCACCACGACAGCTTCAAATGCCTCTACAATTGGAGAATAGGGTGTAGCCAGAGGGGTAGAGAAGCAATTTGGATTCGGCCGTGGTGTCACATAATTTTTGTAAGGCACAAACTGCAATTATTAATTTCCCCACCATGATCGATTTTCAAACTTCCGTGAATTGAAAGGGAGTCCCTGATTGGACAAAGCTTTATGTGGTTTAACTTTCAACGCACGTTCATTGGCTACACATTTTAAACATAGAGCCTGAAATGATCATAGAAACTTGCATACCGACAAGTTAATGTGAGAGTTTTGAACACGGAAAGCTTTTCCTTGAACACAGGTTGCCAAGGGCGGAGGAATGTAGCTTCAAGTTTGTTTGTTTTTTTTTCTCATTTTAGGATCTCGTTCTAATTTTTTATCCAGCATGTTTACTTTTGGGATGCCTTGTTGCGTAACTGCCTGATGAAAAGCTTTCCAAGATTGGCTGCATATATTTAAAAAAACAAAAAAACAAAAACGCAATGAGCAATAGCAGCCACTCAGCCTAACATGGTGCTAAACTGCTTTTAAATTGCTTGTGTTGGGTCATGTGTTACAGTCATATCCTGCGGTGAGCTGCCTTCTCCACCCAACGGGAAGAAGATTGGTACTCAGACGACATTTGGTGCTACAGCCATTTTTACCTGCGATCCCGGCTTCATGCTGGTAGGCTCAGCTGTCCGAGAGTGCCTGTCATCTGGGCTTTGGAGTGGAACAGAAACACGATGTTTAGGTGTGTATGGACAGAAATACTTGTGTATTTGTAATTACATGAAGTCTGAACACAGTGTGTAATTTTGTGAAATTCAAGGCATGGGAGCACACACACACACACACACAGAAACTCAGGCTTGAAATATACTCCTATTAGAGGTGGAGCAGGAACGGTGTGATTTTTCAAGTCAATCTAATGAGGACAGGTACCAAAGGGAGGTCTGTGCCCTACACCTTATGTCTGGCGGCACAGCTGCTCCTTTCTGACCTCGTCCACCTCTCAAGCAAAACTATCATGAGCAGGCTTCAGCTGTGCAGCCACTAAATTCATTTTGAACTGTCTATTTCTTATAGTAACCAAACAGAAACCATAACTTTCTTCTGTCAGTGTGCCAGCCAGAGGTAGCAGATGTTGTGACACGATAGCTTCATTTTCCATGAAGCCTTGGTGGAAGCAGCATGTCCCAGAATACTTCAGAAGATGAAGTGGAAATCAGATGTGGGTAATAAAAGCAGAGTTCAATGAAACCTCCCCTAAGTTGATGAGGAGACAGGATTCTGTCAACGATTGCTATAAACAGCATCGTTGCTTCATTGCAGCTCCTGTTATCTTTCAAATCTAAATTGGCTTTACTGTGCTTGTTTTGCATTTGTGTGTAAACACGCGTGTGCACTTACTCTGTTCGGCTATTTTCAGTCATAGGAAGAAATATTTAGAGAAGGTTGCCAAATTTAAATCTTATGGTAATAATAACTTTGTGCTTGGAAAACATAGAGCTTGAAGTAATTTTAAATACTTTGATATTTTGTTGTGAACTATAAAAATTTGATTTATCATCATCAACTAATTTATTTTATGGTGTCTGCAACATTCAAGACGACATTGAGATAAAATTCAGTTTAGTTGTAGTAATCAAAATACAATGTCAAATGACAACGTTAATATGAGGCAACTTTTTCTCTTCTTGTTTAGTTCTACCTCCCTGACTGTGTTTAAATGGTTAGCATTTGCTGACATCAGGGGTGCACTGAAGGTTTTATCTACTGCAAAGAACAAAATCAATACTCAATCCAAAAATCTCTGTGAGCAGAAAATACACATTCCCTTTTGACTTTGTGAAATGGCTTTAAAGTGTCTCGCGTTAGGACTGTGCATCAATCAGATCTCTCTGAATGAATCTAATCACAGAGTTAAGGGGACCCGATACCTGTTTGGTTTTATCAAGGCTGTGTCTAAAGAGTAAAAAAAAAAAAGAAGTAGAGTTTTATTTCAAGTAAAAGAATATTTTTGTTTACTGACTAGTTATGGGTTAAGTTATTCCTTAATCACAACTGCCCTTACAGATGGATATGGGCTGTTTACAGGTAAAAAATTCGCAAACCTGTACGATGCACACAGGTGGGCCACACAAAATATCAAGGCCGTATATCGCTCAATGAACCTGTTTAGTGAAAATTTTCATGCTGCGGGCAACAGGTTGTAGCAAAGTCAGTCAGTCAGTAAAGAGCCAGTATCCGCACCTCACTAACAGTGTTTCGTTAGGACACCTTGTGACAGCCTCATCCATACGTCTTAAGTGCGTGCAACTTAGCCTTACAAATACTTCACAATACACTTACCACATGTACGACAATTGTGTGTTTCATTTTAACAATGTTCCTTGAGGTGGCTTTACGAGCTTTAAGGGAACTGCAACACACACCTGCAGCCACTCCCATCCTCAACCGTCCACAGGCATGGACAACCTAAAGAGATGCATGCTGTACGTCCCCGTATGGGTTCATGTGACGACAGCTATGGACACACCAGACATGTAACGTGCACTTAATGTCTTCTAGAACACATTTAGCTCATGGTGTTCCCAACAAACAAGCAGGGAGGGGCTTTTTTTTCTTTAGCTACTTTTTACTAGCGCTTGTCCGCCACCTACAGTTGGGAGAAGCTTGGTGCAAGAGCTATAAATAAATTTTGCTCCAAGCTTCTTCTTTCACAGCTGTATTCCAATATATGAAAGATTTTTGTGTCATAAAATTCTGGCTGGCCACCAACCACTCTTAATGATTTCTCCTCCGTCACCAATTTTCAAACGATTGTCACTTCTGTGAAAGGATGCGATTCATACGACTATCAAATCCGAGTCCCTGACTGGTCAAAACCTGACCTGGTTTAACTTCCAACATTTGATTTACAGGCAACACATTTCATACACAGGAACCTGAAATGGTCGTAGAAACTTGCAGCTCTTGAACGCAAGAGTTTTGAACACAGAAAACTGAAACGAGTGTTCAACTGCATTGACCTTTTTACAGAACACATGTTAGTGAGGTTGGTGTGAATGGAGCCTAAAGCTTTAGATATTAACACACATCTTTGACAACTTGTAATGCAATCTCAAAGTTTGCTTGATGGATACTCAAGTTTTAATTGTTGATTTGGGACAAACATTTACATAAATATACAAAAACTAAATACAACGGTAAAATCAAATTATATTAACCTCTTAAGCTCAAGCCAATATTTGTGCTAACCCTCTACACACAGGGTTCTAGTTGAGTAGAATTAACTACTGTGGTAATAAACCCAAAATGTCACGTGTTCACCAGGTCCCACGAGGTTAAAGCCAAAAATTGACTTTAGGTTTTGTCTTTCAGCTGGTCACTGTGGAATCCCAGAGAGCATTGTGAATGGCCAGGTGATTGGGGAGAACTTCGGATACCGTGATACAGTTGTGTATCAATGTCTGCCCGGATACCGTCTCATAGGCTCATCAGTTCGAATTTGTCTCCAAGACAACCAGTGGTCTGGACAGCTGCCTATCTGTATACGTAAGAAAAACACACCAGGATGATCAGAAACATTTGTCATTGATAGTAATTTATTTTTGTTGAAAGGTTTTAAGCACTGACTGACCTAAATGAAAAATGTTTTACTTTGACCATTTTCTGTGGTTTTCTTAGGTCAAAACAACACATAAAACAATCTTCAACAAGGGATGTGAATGATACATTTTTAAAAGAAAAGAAAGATTCTAACATATTTTTTGCTCTTTTTATTTTGGTGAAGCCCACATGGATAGGATATAATGCTTCGTAGGATACTGTGCCAGGAAATGCTCTAAAATTCCCATCGATTGGTATAAAATACTTCATAATTCTTTAGCAGTATAGACATTTTTGTCAATATTCAGAATCAATTAACATGATTTAAAGTCCAAAACTCTACAATTCAGTTGGAAGTAGTTGAGAGGGTAAAACAATCTTCAGGCACATGGAGAAACATAAAAATCCAATGAATCAATATCCGTTCCCTGGATCTTCACTGGAAAAATTTAGTTGTTTTGTTTATAAACCATAAAAAAGCAGTAAAGTCGTCTTCTGTTTCATCTAGATTCAAACACAGTTTCAGTGCAAAGTTTTATGAGAAATTTACCTTTTCTTATAAATGTTGTGTATTTCTCAGAAGTTAGAAAAATCAATAAAAAAAACATCTTACAAATTTTTGCAGAGGCGAAACTAAAAGAAAAGTCATCATGTTTACTGTTCTGTTCAGTGTTCTAATTCTAGGAAGATGCAGGAGGATTGACAAAATGTCAAAATAAAAGCCCTTAAAGAGGAAATTTGCCTGTGAAAACAACTGTGTACAAACTTGAACCTCTCATTTAAAACAAATAAGTCTTTTGCCGTAAAGTTTCACATGTTTTTTATTAGAAACAAAGGATGAAGGCAGCTCAATGAAGCAGCTCAATGAAGTTTACTGCCTTGAAGAGATGATGAAAAGCTTAAATGTTCTACAGTTTAACAAATAGGACACCAAATCCTAATCAGAGCAGCTTTAAATGATTTTATTTCTCTTATAATTAAATCTGATGTCCTATTTGAGAAAAATCCTGATCACTGAATAGACACTCATGCAATGCACAAGATTTGCAGAAGCACACCAGCACTCTCAGAGGGCCAGAGGGTCAAATCTGTCAGAATGATTTGGGCGAGATTATTTTCAGGGCTCTGGGACATGGCAGAAGGCTCTGGCGTGCCCAGGCTACTGTGAAAATTTTCTAAAATTGGTCTCCTATTGTGAGTGTCATGAATGTTTTTAGGCAGTGCGTTGGGCACAGATGAGGTGGCGATGATGAGGCAATTAAAGTCCCCTCTTCCCAAAAGTGACAGCACATTCTTTCACTAAATTAGCACCACATTTAAAAGCCAGAGGTGGTTTTGTAGTGTCTGTGACAAAGTACATGGAGCTGTTTGCTTTTGAAGAGCATCTGAGGAAAAAAAACCAAAAACAATGATCAATATACCGCATTATGAGCTTTCCTTTATTGCATATCTGTGTGTTCTGGTGAGCATACATCTATGTCTGCGAAGTGTGCATCCTTGGTGTATTTTGGAGTGTTTCTCTGGTGAGCTGTTTTTATTGAGGTTATTCATGCAGAAGTTATTGAGGGAAATCATTTTATAGCCAAATTATACTGTAATTATGGAGATGAAGGGCTCTTGTTTAGGGACACAAACGCAGAATGATGATGAGACTATGATGTGTGGAGTGTGCACATCTAGGTTTGTGTTGCTCCGGGGCATGCTGACAATGTCAGATAAATTTGTGTCGTTGGCGTGCAGAGAAACTTCAGGTTCTTGTCGATCAAGTTCCTTTGGCTTCTGCCTCTCCCTTTGTTTTCTGTACTCATCATCTGGATTTGCTCTCCATAATTTAATGCTGAGTTCACACCATTGACTGTATGTGAGAACTGGACCTTGTGAGTGTCACCCATTGAAAATGACTTTATTTCCAACGGCATGAAGTCAATTTAATTCGCCATTTTTTCATGATAAGGGCTGTTGGAATCAGAAATCAACAGCTCTTAGTGATTGGTCTGAGCCCACATTTCTTTGGCAACCACTCTCTCCAATCAGGAGTGAGCATGTTAGAAGACCACACCTCCTCCACTGAAAGCGGACTCTGGAAAATGTGTCAAATACTTTGAACATGAGCAAAAGGCCACCTATATTTGTCGAGGCATCCGATTGGTCAGTTTATGACTTAAATATCTTACACTACAGCAAAAAAAAAATAGAATTATCCAGAAAATGGAAAAAAAAAGTAAAGATAGCAGAGCAAGAATGTTTTTTTTTTCTGACAAATATGATAATTGAGAAATAGCTGTTTATTTTCCAATAAAACGTCTACGGTCATTTGGTTTTTTGGGACCAGTGGGTACTTTCTGTTTGGAACGCGAGGAGGTAGACATCACTTAGTCCAGTTCTCTTATGCAGTCAATGGTTCACACCTGGCATGTGACGCACATGCTAAATGCACACCCTTAAAAGCGCATTTAGCATTTGGTGTTCACACTAGACTGTCAATACCGGATTCTAGTACATGTACGCCACCTACAGTTGAAGGAGGCTTGTTGTGAAGTGTCAAATAGATGCAAATCTTGTGAATCTTGCTCTAGGTTTTCTTTCGCAATAATTTCCCATATAATCTTAGTGTCATATAATTCCAGCCGTACAAGTATTAATTTTTCCTCCATGATCAATTATCTAGTACTGGTACTTCTAGGAAGGAAAGGGGACACCATCCTTGCATGACTTGCAAATCTGAGTCCTTGCTTGGTCAAAGTTTATCCTGGTTTAATGTTCAACACACATTCAATGGACGCACATTTTGTGTACATATAGCCTGATAGCAGAAACTTGAGTGCAAGCGTTTTGAATGTGGAAGCATGAAACACGTATTGACATACGATTTACATAGACTTTTCATTTAAACGACCACTTGAACGCATGCTGTCGAGGCCGGTGTGAACGTTGCTTGCGCTGTTCCTTTTTCAAACTGGTGTTATCATCTTCACATGCCCATTTTCATCCTTTCTGCTGCCTCCATGTTTCAAGTCTCCTTTTAACTTAGACTCCTTTTTTTTTTTTTTTTGCTCCTCTTCAAGTAACTTAAGCTGGACAGTATGAGAGACAGACAAAAAGAGAAGGTCTGACAGGACTCGTAAACTGCCTGTTTAAACAAACATCAGATAAACACCATCAGAAGCTTTTGTTAAGTTAAAAAAGGCAAAGAAGCACAATGGCAAACTGAGGGCAAAATATAGCGAGGCCTGCTATTTCCAAAATAACAACTACAAATAAGGCTTTCAGTTGTTTTTATCGCCATCTGTCATTCTTATACATATTTATATAAGTCTGTAAGAAACATACTGTAGATACTTGGTCCAAATGCGTCCTTCTTGTGGTTTAAAAAGAAGAAGAAAATATATAGTTTCAGATGCAGGTTTGAGATTTTGGTTTTTTTTACAACTAAGAAATGTGAAATGACTAGTAATTTAATGAGCAGGAAAAAAATAATACAAAGAGTCATGGAAGGCATTTTTCAGGGTTGCACCTAAATCACAGCAGTGGTGAGCTGCCCTGATGTAGCAGTGACTAATGAAGCAGTGCTGTTGCCACAGGGACAGCTAAATCACAGACATGTCTAAAACACACCCCAGCAGCACGCTAAACCCACGATATATTTTAGAAAGATTGGCGATGAGAAAACAAAAAAGATAGTTATTTCAAGTTCAGAAAGTGCTGGTCACATTTACAGATTTGGCTGGAAAGAAGCCCCAATGGTTTAGTGTTTTACTTCCCATCATAATATATCTACGGGGAAGTAGTGTTTTCACTTGTAACAAATAGGCATTAAGTGTAAGCTGAAAAATGTTAAAAAGTTCTATGTGATATATTATTTTAAATAATTGCAAACATGAAGAAAAATAATTACTTTAAAATGGGTCACATTCCAAAATACTTTAGTGTATAACCCTTTTTCAAAATTGCTTTATTTTTTCCTTTATTAAAAAAAAATGTAAATTTTAGTAACATTTTGTGTATTGTGTGTATAGTCTTAATGGAAAAAATTTGGAAAGATAAAATGAAACATATTTTTCGCACAATAGTGCACACTGGATTATAAGGTGCACCGCCAATGAATGGGTCTATTTTTGAAATGATGTCATACATAAGGAGCTTCAAACTATAAGGCATTCTTAGTGAGACAAAGAAGTCAGAGATAAGTAAAGAGGCTGATTGAAGGGTCAGTCATACTGCTTAAAAGAACTTTCTAGAACTTGTTTTTAACACGCTACACTTTAGCCACGTTAGAAGTATTAGCCTTGTTAGCTAATACACAATACCTGCAACTCTCAACCCTGTTTGCAAGAGTTTAAAAAAATGATACAACTAAAACAAATGTTACTTTGTCTATGCTAACTCCCAACATTGTTGGTAACAAGTAAATAAAAACCCACAGTCCAACTCCGCTAAATGTTAGCCGCATTAGTGCATTCACAATAAAACCTAACCCTGTTTGCAACACGTTAAAGAACAAACCATCCAACCATTTATTTTCTAAACCCACTTTGTTCCTTTCGGGGTTACAGTGGTGCCACAGCCTAACTCAAAAGCAGCATTAGCGTATTCACAATAACACCAAAGCTTGTTTCCAACACATTAAAAAACAGGCCAATAACGCTGAATATTAACTCCCAACTCCTGACCTTTTAAGTAACAGGTAAAACAAGAAGCACAGTCAGACACAGCTACACATTAGCTGCATTTGCTTGTTCTCAGTAACACCCAACAAAACATTGTGCCTTTTCGTTTGGAAAATATGGCATATGTACCTTATTTCACATTTGTTTATTGTTTTTTTTTTCAGCTATCAGTTGTGGCCATCCAGGAAGTCCCATATATGGCCGCACGGTGGGAAATGGATTCAACCTCAACAATGTGGTCAGCTTTGTTTGTAATCGGGGTTATGAGATGGAGGGGCTCGCACATGCTCAATGTCTGGCCAACCGCCAGTGGAACCACCCGCCTCCTACGTGTAAAGGTGGGGAGAAAAGTTGAGTGTATTCACCCCTAACTTTTTTTCTCCCTAACTTTTGACATCACCCTGACACTTTGCTGTCTTTACCTCAACCTTTTTTTTTTCCCACCATCTCCCATTTTATGTAAATATATTCATTTGACTTTAGTTTGTTTTGAACTGGTGAACTTTACCCAATCCTCACTTTTTTTGTCAAAACCTTAAATAAAGGAGTAAAAGTCCTTATCCCGATAATTATACGAGGCTTCTCTTAAAGACCCACTCTGATGATAATTGGTTTTTTTTTGGTGTTTTGAACACGTTCTTGTGGCATTTTTCTGATAATGTAGGAAATATATTAAGAACATTAAGGTAAAAGTTGCATTTCTGAGTATTTATTTATTCAAATCCTTTTAAATAAGGAACATATTTTAAAAAATGACTTATTTATGCTTGTTTAAGATTATTTATACACTTATTTAAGCTTATTTGTGATATGTTGGGGAGAGCCCCAAGCTCCCTAACCTGAGCTTTCAAAAATGGGGAAGCGGAGTCGCTCCACACTATTGGTACCGCCCACAACTCAGAGGCGAATTTCTAATGAATTATTGCCACTCTGCAGAAACTATGTCCTGGTAAACAACACAATTTAATTTATTTATGTATGTATTATTTTAGTTCAAAACTACATATTCTTAATTAAAAGACCACTGGGAACACTTTATAAATAGCTCAAAAGATGATTGGAGTGAGACTTTAATGAAGCTTTCGGGTAAATTTTGCTTTAAATTTACTGTTGTTGTTTGCACCATCTCGTCTCAATTTCCATTTAGGTCTATATGCAAATCAGCGGCATTCAACGCAGTTAAAAGAATGAGGTGCCAATGAACTGAGTAAAATCAAGCCGCATAATTACTACAAGCCCTAAAGCAGGGTGCCGGATCCTACAGACCAACCTGCCTCATAATATCATCACTCCCGCATTTACCCTTTAAAACTCTAGCTCCATTGATTTCTTCCCTTTTTCACCACATCCTTCTTAGTTTGCCCTCCATTACCACACGGAAATTGATTAGAAATGCAAAACACTGCAAAAAAAGAGGAGAAGAGAAATGACCCTCTGTGGTTTATGCCAAATAACACATGCATTTTTCCTGTCTTTTCTTCGTCTATTTGTGTGCATCTGTTTTTTTTTTGTTTCTTTTTGTGCAGTGGTCAATTGCTCTGACCCCGGTATCCCAGCCAACTCCATTCGACAGAGTAAAATAGAACACGGGAACTTCACCTTCGGCACTGTGGTATTCTACGACTGTAACCCCGGGTATTACCTGTTTGGATCACCTGTACTGACCTGCCAACCCACTGGACAATGGGACAAACCCTTACCAGAATGTATAGGTTTGTATCCAAACTACATAGAAAATACTTTTGTCTCTTCAATTCTTGGCAGCAATCTCATTGACAGAATTTAAGAGTCAAAATGACCTGGCTGTCTCTCCTTCTTTTATCTCTGTGGATGTCCAGTTGTAGATTGCGGTCATCCTGGCTCCCCCCTAACGGAGCGCTGAGTGGAGATAAGTTTACTTTTGGTTCAACAGTTCGATACTCCTGTCTGGGCGGGAGACAACTGAAGGGGGAATCATCCCGGACATGTCAGCTCAATGGGATGTGGAGCTTTCCCATGCCCTTCTGCTCCGGTAACTTTCCCAACCTCTCTGTTGAATACAAAATCTGAAATTTTACTTTAGCCGTGAGGAGGGATAGATAGTAGTTCTAGTTTTGATCAAACACCTATAAGATGTAGATTCTTATCCATAAGTCATCTATGAAACATTTTTACTGGCCAGGAACCTTAATAAGAAAAGTTACATACAAATAAATCAATACATTAAAAGCATAAAGGTCATTTTTTTGTCTGACTTTATCATTTCTATGGTGTGCCTTTTGAAGACTATGTTTTTTCTGTGCATGATTAGTAGATTTTAATGCAATCTCACAGTTGCAGTACATTTTGTAATACAGAAGGTCAACTAATGTCATGGTTAAGTCCATTATTTTCTTACAGACTATCTTGTACATCACATATACTGAGCTTGAAGGGATCTGCGGACAGCAATAGTTCTGATCCGTCACATAAGCAAACACCTTAGGTTATGTGGTTCGTTGTTGGCTGGCTGGGGTTATGATTACGGCTCAACAGACTGACAGGCTCCCACCTGCTTTCTTATATAACAAGCCGGGTGAGAATACAATTCAGACAACTTATCTACAAATGCATAGTTATTTACAGAGATTGCCTGGGGAAGGCAGGGGGCAATGGAGGGTAATAGTTTGGAAAATGATTAAGAAGTGATTCATAGTTTTACCTGGCAGCTCTGCACCAAAGCCCTGCAGAGTTAAGGGTTCAACCCAGGCTAGCTCTGATTCTGTTCATGATAACTGAGAGCAATTGCTTTATCCAGCTATATTTGGCTTAGACTTAAATAAATCCCTTTGATATTCAGCAAGAAAATAACTGCTATTTAAGAATTTTATGAAAACAAAGATATTATCTTTCACATCATTGTTTTATTACTTTCACATTTTACTTACTTTGATGTCCATTTTTGTTTGGCACAGTGAGACTTAAAGTTGTTTTTTTTTTTTTTTTTTCACTCTTTAAGCTTTAGCTTTACGTTCTTTTGAAAACTGTAACTCTTCAACTGTTTACTCACACTACAAGGTGCACTTAAAGCCATATATTTTTTTTTTTCAAAAATGACAGAGCGCCTTATAATCCAGAGTGCCTTCTGTGTGGCTTAATATATGAAGATGTTATATATATTTATATTAATTAATATATATATGGTTGTGTGTTATTGTGAATATGCTAACACAGCTAATGTTTAGTGGTGTTACTGTTTTTTTAATACGTGTTACTAATACAGTTGAGATTTAGCGTAGTCACAGAATGTTTCTTGTTATGTTAGTTTGTCCTTTTATGTGTTATGAACAAGGTTGGAAGATATACGTATCATGAACACGCTAACATAGCTAACGTATAGCATGCTACAATTGCTAGATTTACTTTGACTTATTTCTGACTCTTGTTTTGCTTAATGCACTTTACATTTCCGTGTGCTCTCAGAAATGTTGGTAATTCCAGTGGATTCTTAAACGGCCTTGCTCTGATATGGAACACTTTACAGTAGAGAAGTCTTTACACTATCAATGTATATCAGATTATTCTGTTGTTGAGAAAAGCAGTACATTAACAAAAATGGTTGCACAACTGAAAAGCCGGTTTTCTCCGCATCAGAATCAGTCATTGATCGAGTAAGCAAATGAAGAGTTACGGTACGTCAAAGATCTTGTGTTTTTTAGCTGTCACCAGAGACATCTCCGCTGTCAAAGGGGTTTGAATGTGAATAATAATTATTTAGTTTTATCATATGGGGCATCACAGTCAGTGATTGCTAGTCCTTAGCGCCAAATCAGTAAAAGTTAAGTTTAACTTAAGTTAAACAAAAAGACATTCTTTCTAAAGGTATCACGACTGTATGTTGACAAAATTACTAAAGTTACGTGAGCAAAAGTGCTAGATTATTTCTGAGCACAGATTTAAAGACTTGATTTTATGGGAAAATGCTTTAAGAGGGTGGAATCTGGAGGACTGATTTGTGCAGAATAGAGTAGGATTCCTTCAAATAACCTGATAGTAACCTACAAAGATTTATATTAATCTTTACAATGTAAAATACTGATTAAATGTTGTTTAAATTTTCAGTGAAATGAGTCTAAAATGAAGTTAGTGATCTGAAACTAACAGAAATTAATCATGTTTTGGCATTAATCATATGCACACATAACCAAATGCAAAATTCAATCCATTAATGAAATGGGCAGTACAGGCCAGAAATGGTCGTCCGGTAATATATTAGACCAGGATGAGGCATTTGTGTACCGTGTCTGTGTTTGTGTAGAAGTGTGTGCGCTCTTTGGATTCTTTGTACGTTAGACAAAATTTGCTGAAGAGGCAGCTCTACAAGGGCAGAGGAGGAATCATACATAGGCTTACACACACACACACACACACACTGCCATCCGACTACCCATCAGCAAACATGCACATATGCAGCCCTAGGGGGAGCATATGTCACTTGTCAACAACTTAATGTGTTCACTCTCTTGCTATTTGTAAAATGCCACTTAGCACTTGAATACCACATGAATGTTAACTGAATTAAGCTGCAGTATTTTCTTTTTCCAGAAAGCGATTATTTAGGCTGGGTTAAAAGTAGTGCTGTCAATCGCTTAAAAAATTTAGTCACATCTTTGGATAGCGATTAATCCAGATTAATCAGAATGTTTTACGAGATACATTTTATATGACAATATCCGAATTTTGAACTAAAAAAGGCCAGAGAGAACATGTTTTCTTCATTTTAATTGTCTGAAATTTTTTAATTTATACAGTGTTAACTCAGATGTCCTAGAAATGTAATTTGTGTGCACAACACTCATCAACAGTAAGATAATCAGAACTCTAAAGACTTTAATGTCTGCAGTGTTACTCCAAGAAAACAAAGATGCTGACATACAGTCAGAAGAAACAAACTTTGTGTTTCTGCACTTTAAGTGGTCCGGATTAATACTCAAATCTGATCGGCTGCTGGATGTTAATGCGCAACTTTGAAAGTAGTTCCGGTCACATGGCCCAAATGTTTGCAGACTTGGCGCAGACTTCTTTAAAACAAACTTTTTTCTTCATCTTCTGGACAAAAGCAGTAAGAGGTGAACTTTCTTTCTGAACTGATGCTTTACTGAACCTATCGTGGCGATCAGCATACTGGTATATATTGCTTTCCTCTCCCGCTGCAGTCGAGGTTACCATGACTATGGCCACGTCACATGTGAAATTGTCAGTTTTTTGTCAAAAAAATAACAAGAATAAAGTACTAAAAATTGATTGCATTTATTTATTTTGTAAGTGACCATGGTATAAGTAGAATAATGTGTGACACGAAGTGCAAAACTGTCGCTTCGGATGTGTAATTCATTAATAAAGAATAACGTATAATTTCTTTTAAATTAATTGCGTGGATTAATGCATTTACATTGACAGTTAAAATATGATTAAACATTTTATCATTTTTTTACTGACTCAATGAATCAATTTAATGCTTTTTTATTAAAGGAAATAATATCTTTCTTCTAGTTTTTAATTAAAGCAATTATATATTTCACTCATGAAAGTTTCACTATTGTTTCATTTTGAATCAGTAGTTGTGTGAAAACTCTCTTCTTGACAATGAAAAATTTAGTTTTGGATGGATTTTGACAAATTAATCAATATGAATCAGATTAATTCAGAATTTTAACAGTGATAACAAACTCAAAAAAATGAATTTTTAAAATATTTTAAATAGTTAAAAAAAAGAAAATCAAGAAAGTCGTGAAGATTTAAGAGTGTCTTTACTCACCTTTCACAGAATTTCCAGCATTACTTAAACAATGTATTAAATTTAAGGTCAGCCTTCCAAACAGGCCTGTTTTTTTTTACGGAAACCTTTAGTCTTTTGAGGTCAATGCCACTGACTGTAAGAACTGAACTGTATTTGATTTTTACAGCTTTATCAGTTAGAATTAAATATATATATATTTACCTTTGCTATACTATGGTATTCAGAAGAGTTTATTTTTAGCTCAAGGACAACAACCTATCATGTGGCTACAAGTTAAAAACATTGTTGCTATTGTAATGTTCTACAACTGTTATGAGAAGTCTTTCAGAACTCCAGATGCATCTTCAATTTGTACAGGTTTTTCACACTGGATGTCTTAAAGCTACGTTAACACCGCCCTTGTTAACGCGCATTCAAGTGGCTACTTTCAATTAAAAGTCTATTTAAATGCATGTAAATGTGCATTTTGAGCTTGAGCATTCAAAACTGTGCATAGCAACGCACATTTTAAGGCCGTTTTTGGCTCTATGAGCAAAATGCATAGCCATTGAAATCGTTCAACCAAATCAAACTTTGACCAATCTGGGACTCTAAATTGGTAGTGACAAATGGATGGCATCTTTTTAATTCACAAAAGTGCCAACCATTTGAAAATTGATCATCGAAGAGAAACTAATAATTGCGGTTTGTGGCTGATCGAATCAAATGACACCAAATTTTTTTATATCGGAATACCCCAATTTTAGTGCTTTCTTGAGCTCGCGTCACACGCCTGGTGTGTTCATAGCTTTAGTGATTGTTTAGATTCAGTTTTGCAAACTCCAGTCGAGTTGTTTTTAATTTAAAAAAAAAGCAATCTTAAATTGACCCTCTGACACAAACTGCACTCGCTCCTATTTTCTTATTCTCTATACTATGCTCTCTGAGCCCAGAAGTGTCCAACATTAGTTTGTGTTTGTGAACACTGTAACTAAGTTCATTATTTTTTTTTGTATCTCTTTTGAATTGCATTCCCTGGGCTTTATCTGTGGATAGTGCACAGTTTGTTTGCCACAGTTATCCCGGTGCCATGGTACCAATCAGCATTCTGTTCCTCTGTTGTGCTGGCAGTTGAAAATAAAGCCTGTCCTTGTTAGGCAAAGATGTTAATCTGGGGGTGAAAATAATCACTGCTCCACTGATCAGCAGGAACTCCATCTGAAATCAGAAGTCAAATCATAATCGTTCTCATGAATAAAGAGACGATGCTGTGATGGACTCCTGACAGTTTGCACAACTTGTTTCCACTTTACTTACAAGACATATTTGAAACTTGCACAATATACGAATATTTTAAGTTGAAACATAAAAAATTGTTTAGATACCTGTGCATTTAAAGTCTAAATGCAAAGTAGGGTTTGCTTGTCAACATTTTGATCATCATGAACCCATTATAATCCTCCATGATGGGCTTCTCTTGATAATACAAAGCATCATCATTTACAGGAAAGTATGCCTGTCTTTCTGCTTCGCTTTTGTAGGAGATATTGCCGGCTCTTGCGGTGATCCTGGTATTCCTGCACAAGGTTCAAGGGAACAAACAGATTTCAAGATTCGCTCAAAAGTGTATTACACCTGCTCAGAAGGCTATGAACTCATTGGTTCCTCTGAGAGGATGTGCTTCCCCAATGGGACCTGGTCTGGAACACAGCCCTTCTGCAAACGTGAGATGAGAAATCTTAACTAATCCTACTCTATCCTTCCCTAAGATCCACAAGATCTTTTTCACAGGTGTCTCTTTGAGCAAAAATGTTCGGCTACAAAAAGCTTTTTTTTGCCTTTTTTTCCTTTATTCTCTGTTGTCTCCTGCAGCTGTTCAGTGTGGTAATCCTGGCACTCCAAGCAATGGCAGAGTGTTTCGGTTGGATGGAACAACTTTCTCTCACTCTGTAATCTACTCCTGCATGGAGGGCTACATCCTCACCGGACCCACCACAAGGTTGTGCCAGGCCAATGGGACGTGGTCAGGAGCACAGCCCAACTGTACCAGTATGTTACCAGTCGTGACCAAATTATGTCAAATCTGTCGCCATTCCTTTGCAATATGGACTTGTTAGTACCAGACGACATGAGTAAGTAGTGATTGGTCCGAGTCAACATTTCTATGACAACCACTCTCAGCAATCAGGAGTAAGGTTTATTGGAAGTCCACACCCCTACCACCATGTTTGGGAGGATCTGATGTGGGAACCAGCAGGCACCACATGCTTTTATTGAGGCGTCTGATTGGCCAGTTTACAACTTGAATAACCTGCAATACAATATATATGTATATATTGTAAAAACAAAAAAAAAAAAAGTAGGATTTGCAAGAACATGTTAAAAATAAAGAGAACAGTTTTTTCTGACAAACATAATGACTGAGTAATAGCTGTTCATTTCTCAAGAGTAGTCAATGGGATTTTGGCTTCTTGGAGCCAGCGGGTACTTCCTGTTTGCAATATGAAGAGGGAGAAGTCACTCAGTCCAGTTCTCCTGTACAGTCAATGGTTGTAACAAAGACCTTTCAAAAAGTTTAACATAATTTGTTTAAGCAAAACTTTTAGTTAAGATTTGGAGAATCATGTCGTCCTTAGGTGTTTTTTTTAACCTGATGGTATTTTTAAAGATTAGCTTTTGAATTGCACACTGAATAAAAACGTTAGTCTCCCTGTCATCGACCTTTTTTATGCCTCCCACCCTCCTTATGCTGTCACCAACAAGGAAACAACAAGATGAACAAGGTTTTTTCCACTTTAGTTGTCAATGTTTGTAATATTATGACTGATGGTTGTATACCTATAACAATACATTGTAAGGCATAAGCCAGTGGGGTTCGCAGCAATATTGGCTCATGTCATTATTTTAAATGTGAACTTATGAGGTGACTGGGAGGGCAAAGAGCAGTTTCTAAGCTTTACGTCAAACTCGCCTCTGACTACATAATTCCTGCTTTGCAGTGACATCAACTCTGCAACCCATAAACATCACCAAAGTCATTATGGGGATTAAGTTGTCCGTCTTTTAAAATATTCTACAGCGTTATAAGGCCTGAGTAATGGAAGGAACCTGGAAACGTTTTTTTCACTTACTTTATGGAACAACATGAATAACCTTGACCATTGTTTACTTTAGATAATTTGTTTTTTGAACTCTGTAGCAAAATTCCAAAGAGCAAATAACTTTAAAATATAACATTATATTTTTTTTGTGAAAGACTATGACTGAAGCAGTGCTGTTCTTTAACAGACTTTCTTTAGAGCCTGTTTTCAAAGCACTGTAGAAAAACCTTCTTTGTCAATAAGAATGAAATCACAGTATAGGATTCGAGCATTACATGAACACTTATTTTAACACAAAACTCCCTAAAAGAATTTTAAATTTTATGTTTTCATGTTTTAAATTGGTAGTAACATATATATATATATTTTATTTTTCAAAATAATAATCCTGAGTCTTTTTCATTTTCAACATTAATTTAGTATGTACTAATTAAGCAGATTTTTAGCTTCATATGAGTAACACAGAAAACAAGAAAAACAAAGAATTTACTGTGAAAAAAGATCAAATCTAAAAAAATTGTACATGAGCCCAACCAGAGAGGTAAAAGTCTTTCTCATTTCGTCCACACTCCTTTTCAGTGATAAACTGCGGGGATCCTGGTGTGCCAGCCAATGGTCTGCGTTATGGAGAAGACTTTACAATAGGCCAGAATGTTACTTTCCAGTGCCAGCCAGGATACAGGATGGAGGAAGATGGATCACCTGTGAGGATGTGTACCCATAATGGAACATGGAGTGGAAGTATGCCCATTTGCACAGGTAAGTCATGCAGGCCACATGCAGTCCGTTCCAGTTATTATAAGTGGCTTTCTGTGCTTTAATTGTAAAAAGCTTTTTGGCTTGTGTCTGCAGTCTGTTGCTTCACATTTTGAGTATCATGGTGTTAAAATCGAAGCACGAAAAGACCAAGTTAATTGTTAATCATTATGGGGATGGCTTAAGAAAAGATTTAATTTGAAATTGCTCACTTATCATTGATTTTTCACAAAAAAAAAAACAGGAAGCTCGACTAAATCTAATGAAACTGATCACTGATTTACAGAGGTTTTCACTTTCAGCTAACATTTCTGATAATTCTACTCCTTGAAAGCCAATAGTTTCCATTTGAAGACTTAATTCCAATTAATTGATGAACTACTTTAAAACCAGCAGAAATTTCTCTCCTTTGCAGTTGAATTATTCCTACTGTGAGGGGAAATTATGTTGCCGTATCAAAGAAGATGTTCAAAAGGACATTAATCTGATTTTCCCAACCATTTGTTTCTTTCACACCTGTCTTTCCTCCCAGCGGTGACCTGCTTGTCTCCCCCTGCCATCAGCAATGGTGCACTGCAGGGCAGTGACTTTGAATGGGGCAGCAGTGTGAGTTACAGTTGCTCACCTGGATATGAGCTCTCCTTCCCTGCTGTCCTGACCTGTGTATCTAATGGAACCTGGAGTGGAATGCTGCCACAGTGCTTACGTAAGCATATGCACACACAAACACACACATTTAACAAGCGCACCCTTGACTTGGCTCAAGAACCAAAATAAAGGGCAGCCAGAAAACCGCAATAAACGATTCTAATTTTGTCCTTAGTCATCTCAGAACTCTACATTTTTGGCAGCAATTGACACGTCCTTCTGTTTTTATCTTGTCATTTGCAGCTAAGTTTTGTGGGGACCCAGGTACTCCAGTTGGGGGTTCCAGAGAGGGACGGAGTTTCATTTACCAATCAGATGTGTCCTTCAGCTGTTCTCCACCTTTAATTCTGGTTGGCACGGCAACAAGACGTTGTGAAAGCGACGGCACCTGGGGTGGAACACAACCACGTTGTATCGGTAAGTTTTGCATACTTAACTTACCATTTTATGGACAGTCAATAAATGTAAATAAAATTTTTGGGAAAGAAAGATATTTTTTCTTGTGTTTGTCAAAACTCCAGAGGTCCCTAACAATGATGAAATACCCGTACTGGACATGTCAGTTGTCCTGTTATTTTGTCAGAAAGATCATAATGATAGTGAAACGTAACATCAAAATGCATAATTGTATGTAAAACAGCATCAAAAAAATGTGCTGCTGTGTAACGTAGGGGCCCTGTAAATATTCTTTTTCATGGGGCCCAAAATTCCTTCCGGCGGCCCTGCTTAAACCCATAAAAACCAAGCCCCCACCTTTCATTGCTGATAGCTTCCCAGGTCATGAAGCATCAAATGTTGAACTTCTTTAACGTATCACTGGAGGCTTTCATCAACAAGTCACAGTCACTCATTGACTCCTGTTCAAAAAGCAGATTTTGCACCAAAAATAAGCATACCATTATCTTGATGTCAAAACATTTTTGACATTTAGTGATTTCTTTTCTACTAAGGGTATGTTTGACGGGGCAGAGTGATTTTTTTCCCCTTTTTTCAGTTATTTTGATTTCAATGAGCTTAGTTTTGGGCACGTTTGGTGTTTGTTTTGGTTTTTTTTTTTTTTTGATTGGCAATTAAGTGGACCCAGTAGGATGTGGTGTGAGCATCACATCACATTGGGTTATATTGCCACAATACTTCATTTTAAACTCAGGTCTCAAGAAGTTAAAAACTGACTTTGCTCCATGGAACATATTATGAAGTTGTTGCATAACAGTGCAAAGCTGCTTTTCTACACAACAGAATCAGCGCATTTGTGTTGACTGTGTTAGCACTTCACTACTGTAAAGCGTTACATATTAACGTAGGGCTGCTTTTCTCCACTTCTCTGCTAGAATTACATTTATTGTGAAAACAGTTGACTTACGGTAGTCAAAAAAATGTCAAACACTGGAGTTAAAGCTCAGGTGTTAAGCCCATTATACATATGTTAATAATTAAAACACAATCAACTTTTTTTTAGAGGTACATATCCCAATATTGGTGAAAAAGTGGCCCTACACTTGTGCTTGATATGTTTCCAGTTTTGGTTTGGAACAACTGCTCTGTTGACTTTATAGAACCATGTATTTAAGCCTGCATTAAATTTATGTTACAAGATATCTTGTGAATTGAAATGTTCCTTATGTAAGGTCGGATTCAACATATATCCTAACTTTTTGAAGTGCTCCTTTTACAGTATGTACATCTACACACTATTGGCTGAACCTCAGCCAAGTGTCCTCAGGCACGAGTGTTCCTCACTTCAAAGTCTTCACTGAACCTAAAAACCATGCTGGTTGGTCAAGCAGAGCTTCCCAACTTCTAAGTGAAAAAAGTTCAAGGGGTATTTTAGCAAAATTAGAATCTTACATACCAAAACATTGCATAACAGTGTTTTTTTCTAGTTTTTCTTTGCTGTACAAGTGTTTTGCTTGATAAATAATTGTCACTATCTCACAGAGCCTGACCTGTCTCTACAGTGCAGTGGCATTTGTTCGGAATGGTTTTACTGCACAATTCGTCATTTTTAAAAGGGACTGTTTTTATTTACACTACTGGAAATGAGTTCCCCTCTAGTTCTCCTCTTTTTTTGTACTGCATTGGCTTTCAAAGAGCAAGACTTTCATGTAATCGTTTGAAGTGGCCTTGTGCAATAGTTTTCAAGACTTGCAGAAATTTGTTCAAAGCTCTCTTGGTCGTCCTTTTTTCTGTTCTTTGTACCTGAAGCGTTTTGAGAGGGATGCTTTATTTTTTTCTCTGATTGCTTGTTGAGCAACTGAACACTGACCTATGAATGATTCAAGCACACAAAGGCAACCACCCCAAATGATACTATGGCTGCACAATTAATTGTTCAGAGACAAAACCTAAACCAAAATAAATAAATAAATTAAGGTTATTGATCTGCTTTGCAGAGCAGCTTTTATTCTTTAGTTTTTTTCAATAAAGTTTGTCACTTTTTCTAACTTTGATAGATTTTTTTGTATGCACAGCTAAAGTTGAATCCTGAACTCAGCCAAACGTCCAATTTTCCCAATTTTGTATAATGAAAATTACATTCATAGAGCCTCCATAGAGGAGAATTGATTGTTAAGATAGAAATAGTCCTACAACAAATACAAATAGTTATAAATAAGACCAAAGAGCTGTCGAATGACACCAGGGACGAGATTGTAGACCTAAACAAGACTGTGATGTCCTAATCCACAATAAGACAGCCACTTGGTGAGAAGAGATCGTAATTGGAACAAATATTAGAAAACCATTGACAATCTCCCTTTACTTGGGGTTCAATACAAGATCTCATCAAGGAACTGGTCAACCTGAAGAGAGCCTGGATCACATAAGTTACTGTTTGTAACACACTATGTTGTCATGGATTTAAATGTGGCAGTGCTCAAGGTCCACTTGCTTAAGCCAGCACATGTCCAGCCCCAGAGACAGACTTGATGATCTAGAGGTGGACTGGGAGACAGGTAGTTAGAAGACCAAATCAAAGACACCATTGGTCATGTTTAGAAGGGGAAGAATGCTGTGCTATGTTCCAGCAACACCACTGAGAAGTAAAGAGGGTGGAAACATCTTGCTTTGGGCAACATTTCTGCAAAGGGGACAAACTTTGGGTGAGAGGATGAAACAGGGCTGGATCTTTCATCATGACAATGACAAACCGCCTGGGCAACAAAGGAGAAGCTATATAAGAAATACTTTAAGCCAGTCTCTGGACATAATCCCAATAGAGAATCTCTGAAGTGAGTTTGATAGTTCGTTTTGATAGTTAGCTGACAGTTTTTCAGAATATCTGCATGGAATTATGGGTCAAGATATCAGCTACAGTCTGTTAAAACATTACATTTGACCTCAGTCATAGCCAACCAAGGAAAAATGACAAGGTATTGAGGCCAAAAACGCATTTTCTACACCACTATACTTTAAAAGTCTTAACAATGCCAAATAATGCCATTTCCAATGTCACAAATGAGATGCACCAAATGGAATGAAAGAAAAAAACTGTAAAATGTGCTTTACATGTTTTACATCTGGTTGAATGACTTTCATAGCCGTTTGCTTCTCGCCAGGACTTAGCAACCGAAATGACAAAGGATTGTGACGGACAGCAAAAATTCAAAGCTCACACTATGCAGTGGAGTTCACTCAGTGCCTATTTTACCATGATTACTGAGCTGTCTACTAACCACCATGAACAATGTTTTATTGCAGACACTTGTTTGTTGTTTTGATTTGTTCTTCTTTTTCAAGAAAGTGCAAGAAAAAAAAATACAATGAATTATAATCTGATTTCTAAATTCTTTTGGAGAAAGTGTAGGCAGTATAAAAAGACCATGAAAGTACTTGATGTTCATGTACTACAAATCTATTGATCGCCATGCTACTCTTGGATCAAGGTGGATACAATTAAAAGCACAAACTTTAACAGAGTTCCTCTGTCATTTTTCCTTCAACAGCTTTTTGAAATGGACCTGTGTGTTTGTAGTTGTCAAAAGCTCCACAGTATGCACTGCAGTGAACAGGAACGTTTTTTGTGCATTCTGGTTAAGTTTTTTGAGTCACTGACCTCAGGTCAATCGAGAAGAATAAAGCATTAGAAGCTACATCAACAGTTAGTCTGACTCTGAACACTCACCTTTCTGAAGTTTCGAAGGAAGAGAAACTTAGCATCTGCTAGCGGAGCGTGGTGCTTTGAACACACGTATCAAAGGATGTTCGATTGGCTGTTCTCCATGTCAATCAAATGACGTACTTCCCAGCAAGGATGATGCTTGGCTGATGGCAAATATATATATAAATGTATGTAGATATTTTTAGATTAATTTCGTTTTTGATGGCACACAATCTACCCAAACCTCCTTTGGTGAATCTCTAACATGTTGGGGACCCGTGCTCTACATCATTTGTAATGCAAAAGAGCTTTTCTAGCTTTATCATTCCTAGCATGTCTAAACAAAGTATACGTCTCACAATTTATGCTATGTTTACATTGGCCTCGGCTACGCGTGTTTAAGCGTAAACTTCCAACAGAAATTCTATGTAAATGCGTGTTTCAAACTTTCGCGTTCAAAACTTACATGTAACTAAACAAGCTTTTAAATTTGTTTTTACTGCCTCTGAGCGCTAATCCAGTTGAGCTTTGACCAATCAGGTGCTTAGCATTGGTAGAGACTTATGGGTAGCGTCCCTTTTTAATTCACAGAAGTGCCAAAATTGAACATGGAGGAGAAATGAATGATTGCGATTTGTGTCCAAAATGTGTGTCATCTATTGGAATAGAGCTGTAAAAGAGAAAGCCTAGAGCAAGATTAGCGAGACTTGCACCAAACCTCTTTTAACTGTTGAGTATCGACAGTTCAGTGTGAACTTCGTATGCTAAAAGCGTGTACAGGAACCCGCGTTCAGCACTTTCTTGAGTGCGCAACACGTTTGGTGTGAACATAGCATGAAGCTTTCTATCATAACAGCGAACGTTCGTATAAATTAATAACGGAAAGCTAGCTATGAAGGGTTGAAAAACTGATGTAAATACCAAATGTATAACAGCTGGAGGAAAGGAGGCAACAGTGTAAGTTTCATCCCTCTTCTCCATTTCTATACAGGTTTATATCTGAGACCAACAGTGTTGCACGCACTCACACATGCACAAAGGGATTCACAGAGCTGCTTCAGTTTTTTATCCGTGATCCAAATGAGCTCAGAATGCAGTGCAGCGCTGCCCGTGTGTGTGTGAATGTGATTTATTAGTGCGTGATTGCGGCTGTATGTTAGTATGTGATGTATATTACCATGTGACTGCAACAGAATGAGTTTGAGCTAAAGCAGCCTGCTCCTTAAATAAGACAGACGAGGTTAAAGGAGGGGGTGGGCAAAGAAGAGGTGGTGGCATGAAGGTACAGAGGGGGGAGGAGGAAAAGAATGGGTACAAAGGGAGGAAAAAAAGGAGACCGAGAGAGGGATAGAAAAAAAGAGTTGGGGCAGATAGAAAGTTAGAGGAGGAGAGGGAAAGAGAAGTGAAGAGTGAATCTGTCATTTCGGAAGCTGTATTGAATCGAGCTCTGAGTAAGGATGTGCTCTACATGCTGATGACCCTACCGCACAAACACAGACACACACACCTCTTGGAGCAGACTCTGCTTCTTTTTCTGACACATCACTACTGCCCCCTGCTGTCTAGACTGCACATCTAACTCACTGTTACCATGACAACATGGAGAAGAATGTGGAAAAATTGCTGCTTGTTTGCATTCCTGAACGATTTTGTCTTTAATTACCTAAACTTCTGTTTTCCTTTTGGTTATTCCTTTTCTTTCTTTTTATTTTTTTTTATCAGAACCAACAAGAACAAGCTGTGAAAACCCAGGAACGCCACGCTATGGTTCCCTAAATCGAACTTTTGGTTTCAAGGTAAGCATCTATTCTGAGGTTTGGTCTGAATCAACTTTCTTTGAAATAAATGACAAAGTCTATCTAAGAACTGCTGTTAATAAAGGAACGACATTTTTTTTTCCAGGTACAGTGAGTCTCACCTCAAAAAGTATTACAGAATTTTCACAACCAGAAAAAAGGATAAGTTATAATTCTATCTAATGGGTAAACGTGACAGAGTTCTGTATATAACAGCTTAAACTGTAAGGTTTGGTGCTGATAATTGGGAAAAAAAACATTCTAAAATACTCAAATACAGTTGTAATTTGCACACAATTTGTCTAAAATCTTATGAAAGCAAACCCTGCAAATTCCACTACATCAAAAATAAACACATTTCAAAATGACTGGAATTAAGATGTTTTTTCTCTGATGAAATCCACAAAAAATCTGTAATATTGTTTATTAGTTTGTTAGTTTAAGATGCAAAAATATCAACAAGTGTTTAGGAAAAACATTTACATATCAAATTATTTACACATTTGAACTGCACAATTTTAATATGGTGTATAATAAAGAATTAAATATCCACAAATGTTGCATTCTTTCAATACAACAAGTAATCATGTAAAATAACAAATAACAATTGATGAGTTTTTCTCACCATAAAGTGTTTTTGAGACTTCATGGATGTAGCCGTTTTGAAATGAAGCAGGAAAAGCCCTTCTACTGCCTATAGTGGAATGATAACCCACTACAGCGCAAAAAAAATATGGAGCCTGTTATATTGAATGAGTTTTTAAGGAAGGTATTGATCATGTTAATAAGATAGGGGTCACAGAAATGCATGTATCAAATCAGATACAAATGGTTATATGGGGTTAAAACAAGACTAAGTAATAACAGCTCAGATTAGAGGGCAGCACAATAAATAAGTAAAACATGACATAAACAGACTTGTACTTTTTAAAATCTATTGTAAATAACTGATTCACCATTAAGACTCCAGAAGTAAATTTAATATCAAGTTAATGTGAAAATCATAAAAAAAAAAAGTTGAACCGAAACACAATAATAAAAAAAGGTTGCCAGAGAGGACACTTCAGTGTTTGACTAAAACAAATTTTATACTCCAGCTTTGCTTTTCTACTTTTCTTTGTGTGAAATGCAAAAAAAAAAGAAAGAAAAAAAAACTAATCTTGGTAATATCTCTGCAAGCGTTTTGCTCTCAGTGTCTGGAATATTTGGACAGCTCTGTTCCCCTAAAGAGATCTTCGGTTTGAGTTTCTCTTTTTTATTCAAAACAAATAACTGAGCATTCGGAGGGGTATTTGGCCGACAAACTAATTACAAAAGTGATTTAATGCAGCCCTCCTTTACTGAGGGACTTTTAACAGCCAGGCATATTATGAGAGAAATTATAATATGCCCCACTGCTCCTTTTAAAAAGTACTTCTCAGGCATATTTCAGCATAATTTACCTTCATTTGGTAGTTAGGAATCAATGTTGCAGGCAGCAAAGGAGATAAGGAACAGAGGGAGGAGATATTGTGAAACAGCAGTTCCTAGCCTGACACAAACTGGGTTTGCTTTGATAACACTGTCAGGAGGGAAAGCCTAAGGCATTGAGGATAACTCATGCATTTAGTTTTATTTTATTTCATATTAAAAGGCAAAAAGTATTTTCTCATGAAAAGGAACAAATTGAGAAAGAAGTTATCCTCATCCTGAATAATGAGTTCAATATTTTCCAAACAATATGTCATGGCAATGTCACAAAGTCACACTGGAGTATAAGTCATGGCGAATTTTTAGCACTTTTGGGAGAAAAGTGCAACGCTTCCAGACAAATTCCCCAAACCTGGTGTAATGCTACGTTCACTCCGAACGCAATTCACCCGTCAAATTCAAGTTTGCTACCTTATTGTCAGCGTGCATCAAATTCAGAGCTTAATGTGTTCACAAACTAGATGTTCCTGTCACACGTAGAGAAGCTACTGTCAAGGTTTTAACCTCATTACTACATGGAAGCATTTGCAGTGCATTGAAAGATAAGGATAAGACATCAGGTTTATTTATTTTAAAAAGCTGTTCAAAAACATTGGTAAGCACGTCTCTATGTCAGGATGCAAGAAATCATTCAGAACTTTTTTTATGGCGATGTTTACCTTCTACTGTAGGATCTGCGTCTGAATGATGACGTTTTCAGCGGTACTTCCATATCTTTGTAACCCAGTTTGATGACGTGCGTCCGGCATTGGTCCCAGGAAGGAAAAAAGAAAAACAAAAATTATGTTTCAGCACAAATAAAGAAATACCCTAAATTTTAGGAGGAGAACAATCCGATTCCCCTCATGTTTCTTTTGAACAGCTCTTCTTCTGAGTCAGTGTCAGTAGCAAACACTGATGCACACACCTACAGTGCCCTCTAGTGGTTGTTCGTTGGACCAACCGCTAAAGGGCAACCGGTTGCTAATGTTAAAATAACAAATATATGAGCCTATTTATGTTCAAATACACACACATATGTTTCAACCCTAAAAAAATCTTGCAAAAAAAGCAACTTATACTCCTAAACATATGGTTAGTCAAAAAGGCTACAATTTATGAGCATAAAAGTAGTTCTTAGCTATCTTTGCATCAGTAAGTCATATCAGACCAGGCATTCAAACACCTTTTTAATGTATCTGTCCACGTCAAGGCCCTCTTCACAGTGCTTTAAAGTAATTAGAAGTAAGCATTTTGTTTGTAATGCATTTTCTGGCACAACACTAATCCATCTTATACAAGTAATGTCCCCATAAGCTAAATTAGAGTTATCTATCATAGCATTCCTCTGCCATCCACTTCCTTTGGAAGGTATTTAAGCTCTTTGAGCTTTAGCCAGCAAAACTCACTTTTTGTTTGTGTGTGTGTCTGTCTCTAATTGTATTTAGGTGGGGAGTATAGTGTCATTTCACTGCCAGCCTGGTCATTTAATTCAGGGATCTTCCTCCAGAACCTGCCAACCTGACCTTACATGGAGTGGAACGCAACCCGAATGCATCCGTAGGAAGCAATCTTTCAAGCTTTTCATCCTTTTCCTGTTCCCATCTACCCCACTCATGCAAAAATGTCTACTTTCCTGAATTCCAGCTCATGCTTGTAAGCAGCCGGAAAGCCCACTCCATGTGGATGTGGTGGGGATGGATCTGCCTGGCTTTGGCTACACCCTGGTCTACAGCTGTCAGCATGGCTACTTCCTGGCAGGAGGCTCAGAACACAGAGTCTGCAAGAATGATGGCACTTGGACTGGAAAAATGCCTGTGTGTCGAGGTGGGTGACTCACTTAATGTCAAGCTTCAGCATCAGGGGCATTTCCTTAATGACCTGATTCCGCATAGCTTCCCTTAAAGACCCACTCTGATAAAAATAGTGCAGACAAATAGAGCCATGTACGCCTTTGTTTTCCTTGTCTGAGCTGGAATCTGGATCAAAACTACCATATTTGTTGCAACTGTAATGTTAGGTTGTTGGCGTGAGGGGTTGTAGACTATTGGGAGAGCGTGTAAATAGATTATTGAGTAATGGGTGATGGGAAGGGGGGCAGGGTTTCTCTGGAAGTTATTTTATTAGTAGATCAAAAGATGATCGCAGTTTAAGAAAAGTTTCATTCTGTTCTATTCAAAGACACTTTTGACCCAGCTGACACTCTAGGTTAAAGGAAACAATGGAGAGAGTTAGAATGTGCTCGTGGACAACCCATGTTTTTAAAAAAATGAATTATTATGTAAGAAAGAGCGTCTTATCCTTGGTCTTTGAATGCTTCAGTTTGACTTGTTTTCAGATAACTTCTACTTACTGGGTTGCTGCTAAATACCAGCATGAACCGTGTTCAGTCAGAACCATGAATTATCAGCAACAACTAGGGCAAATAAGTTGGAAACAAGTCAAGTTATGGCTGACAAGGACCAGAGCTGAGCCTCTCTGATGTACAGGCTAGTAAAAAAGAATCCACATACTGTTCTTTCAGCCAATAAATCTCAATGTGTTAAAGTGAAATTAGGGATCCTCTCAGCACACCATCTGTACCAAATTGTGCAGTCAACTTTAACTCCAGAGCAGATAACCACCCATCTTAATCATTTTCATAACTTTTCATTGTTTTAATACTTATGGTCTTGTGTTTTTGTTGTATGTATAATCAATAGCTTGTAATGTATTTTATTAAAATAGACATTATAAAACATTTTGAGCTCACTGTGTATCCATACTGTTCTTGAGACCAAGCTAGAGAACTTTGGTCGCTGTTCATGTTTGAAAAGAACTCTAAATAATTCTAATTCTGTTGTACTTGTCTTAATTTAGTATAAAGTGTGTATTGAACTGTTTTAATATTTCGGCAGAAATCCTGAAAGTTAAAAAGAAAAATGCAAATGACTACAAATATTTTACTCTCCTAAAGTTTTGACAGTGAATTGTATTTCTCCTTTTTGAATGCAGCTGGAGAGAAGAAAAAACCTGTGAAACCGGTAACAGGTACCCCCAGCCCCAAACTGAATGGTATGTCGCTATTCTATTCCAAGCTCTTCTAGCACTCTTCTTTTATCTATTGTGTATTATTTTCACACTTGTCACCCAACAATTATTGTTCTCATTCTTTTACTTGTTTTCCTGTATTGAATCTTAAATAATATTTTGTTGTGGTTAAATTTAACACAGGCATGAGTCGTAGCACCCCCATGTGTCATAATATGTTACTTTTGAGATTGTCACAATTCTGTGTACGGGAAACCTTTCTGATTTTTAAGAAACTGCTGAGCAAAAACTGTACTTCTAGCTGGTAGACTGGAGTGAAGCTTGAGACAGGCCAAGAAAATAATTGGCCAGAAATAGAAGTCCCATCCAGAATGCACACCGGGCTGCAAGAGAACAAGAGCACATGGACAGACCCATTGGAATTTGAGAGAGGGCAACAGACATTTGAAAGACAGGCATATGTGAGAGAAAGAGGAATCATGTCAAGAGGCTTTTGATAGACCTAAAAGCTGAATTCAGTCGTTTCTAAGACCAACGATCAGTCATCGGGTCAGGAAGACAGATGTCCACTTAAGTAGAACTTTGTGACATGACGTGATCTACTTTTACTGTCTGCAGAAAATATCTGTCCTCCATGTACTCCTGAAAGGATATACCTTTCATATTACGCAGAACCAAGTCAAAGATTGGTAGAATGATGCTAGTCGAGACAAATCCACAGCTTTAACCCTTTAACACCAGAGACCAGTGACACCTAAAAAAACCCACAGAGACAAGTGGCTTTGCACAACACCGCTTTTCTCCTCAGCAGAACGTTGAATATGTTATGTGGATTTTCATTAGAAGTAGTTGTTTGAACGTGCGTTGCCAAGTCTGGTGTGAAGGTAGCACCAGATTGTATGCTAACACATGAACTGCGGTTGAAAAGTTCCAGTAATCCAAAGAATGTCAACGCAGGAGCTAAAGTGCCAGTGTGAAAGGGTTAACTACAGTGCTCAATTATTTTGGAATCTTCTTTATGCCATTGAGTAGCCATACCAATCAGCAATGGGCAAAGGTTCTAATCAGTACATGTGGAGATTGCTCTGGGATTATGCAGAATAGAACAGATGACAGCCCAACAGTTCAATGAAATCACACATACCAGTTAATACTATGTCTATTTTCTGTTACCTTCTCTCAACCAAACAAATCACTCCTTGATCTGACCCACAAAGTTCCCAAACTGGAAAATAAAGAATTTCATTTGCACTGAACTTTATATTGGCAGGGAACCTGAACAGATGAGACATTTAAGGATAGTTATTTAAAGGCAGGACCTTTTTTTTTAAACACCCTTGAGCTATATCTAAATATATTTTCTTTCCCCCGTAGTTCCAGATGATGTCTTTGCTCCAAACTACATATGGAAGGGTTCGTATAATTACCGTGGCAGGAAGCAGCCAATGACACTGAGCATCACAAGCTTTAACTCCACAACTGGGAGAGTCAACGTCACTCTCAGCAACGGCAACATGGAGCTTCTCCTGTCAGGCATGTGACTCAGCACCCCTACATTCTGCACTGCCATACTCCCTGTGAACAGGAACGTATAGATGCACCAAAGCATGACCAAGACATAATACCATGGTTATTTATCATGTTTACAGTTTGGTACGACAGGATAAACTAGTAAAATGTTGATACCCACTGTCAATACAAACAACAGCTTGTTATGTTAGTATTGATCTCCAGCTATAAACACTGTAACATGCTGCTTCTTAACGCACACGTTTGACACGGACATGCGCGTCTCATGGGGTCCCTGACAGCATCAGTAGGGGGTTAGGAACACTTTTAAAACATGAATCCAGGTAAAGAAGGAACCAGTTTGTGAAGTAGCAGAGAACAGGAAAACCAAAAGGCACAACCGAGCTGCTATTCCACCATCGGCATGTTTCATGTAGCTTAAAAGAGCCGTTTTAGATCAATACCAGCTAAAGCTGATCCAGCAGATCAACACAAAAGCCAGAATCCTGTAGCTTAAAACCTGCAATGTTTCTCCTTTAAAAGTGTCAGATCTGCTGCATAATGACATGAATGTGTTAGGAAGGTAGAAAAGCGCTACTGACTGTAAGCATACGCCATGTGACATCAAAAGGGTTGATACTAAAACCAATCAAGTATGTATATCATAAGGTGGTGTTTTTGCACAAAAAGTCTAAAAATATTTTGGTATTTTGTAAAGCGAGTGTTGAACTGTCTTTTTCAGGAGTGTATAAAGCTTCTGAGGCCAGACTGTTGCTGCTGATGTACCAAGTGAACTATGTGAACCAGGGAAGTCAACTGAAAGAATCAGCCATCTCACCAGCCAAGATTATAGACGACTCCTGGACCATGGATGGATTTGTGAGTTTCGGAGCAAAAAATGATGGTAGAGTCAAACAAATGTAGAGGCAATCCAGAGAAAGTTTTTAAAGGCTGCTATGTTTCTTTCTTCCATTGTTTAAGACTGTAATCCAGACTCAAAGGACACATTTTTGATTCTCACTTTACATGCTGTGACGTTTTGCTTCCTTTTTTAAAATCTGAACAGTTTTTGACAGAATATTTTGCTATTCTTTTAACTACCTTCTGTGCAAAAATGCTTTGAAATGTTGTTCAATTTGTAAAAATATTATATATTATATTGTATACATACTTTGGAATTTGGATTTAATTTCCGCCATGCATTACTATTCATGCTGTGAGTATCAGTCGAATATTTTTGGCAAGTCAAACGGCTCTTCTTCTCATCCTAAGCCTTTAATGGCATTGTTGACCTTGTGTTGATTCTGCATATGATAAATAAAGCATCATCCATTCATTTAAAATTCAAAAATATTGATTAATTATGCTGATATATGTCCCTCTATCTTTACTGTTCTTGTAGTTCTTCATAAAACCAATTCTTTATCTAAATTTTCACTCTTTCTTTCCCCAAAGGTATCAGCAGAGCCTGATGGTTCAAGTTATGTATTCCAGGGTTTCATTCAGGGAAAAGACTACGGACAGTTTGGTCTACAAAGACTTGGTAATTCTCTCTTTGTGGCAGGAAAAAGTTCCCATCATGAATTCAGCTTTGGGTGAATATTAGGGGTGTAACCATTCGATTTATATCATTTATGGTTACTGATTCATAGCGGAAATTGATTCATTTTGAATAATCCAATTCACCAACCTAAAATCAATCCAGGACGTCTTTAGCCAAAAATTCATCCAGTGTGGCTCAGAGATAAATACCTGGTACTGAACAGTGCAGGTGAAGTTTTCCAGATATTTTGTTTTTCTTGCAAATTAACTAAGTGTAAATTCAATATGTGTAAGTAAACAAGAATTAATGGAAAATCAATTTTAGTTTTATAAAGTTCAGCCCACTGAACATTATAGAACATTATTCTACATTCTACTACACTGTATGGTCACGTCTTTGCAGAATTTATATTGTTTCCACGCATTGGACTGTGATGATGGTTGATGATGTTACCAAAATGTTCCCCTGTACCCCCAATGAAGAGGGGTGTCAGTCAGTCACCTTTAGTCTGAACCATTGACATAGATAGAGAGAACACAAATGTCACACAATGTCTGTCTTTCATGTCTGTAAGAGACGGCTGACTTTACTCCCAACAACAAAAGCTCAAGAAAGCAGAGAGCTGGGAAAAGAAAATCTTCATTTTACAAAAAATAATTGATTAAATTGATTACTCGCCCAGCTCTAGGTATAGTTCAACATGATTCAATTAACAACTTGCCTCAAACAGATCGATCTGGTTGGAATATAGAACTATAAATCAATACATTGATTATTCGTTACACCCCAACTGCATTATGTTATTGTGTATATTAAGAAAATGTCTGTTTCTTTGAATCAAATAGAGACTGATAAGCTGAACAAATACATGTGTCCATTACAGGTCTGAATATGTCTGAGAGTCAAAACTTGCCACCCCCCCAGCTTGGTACCAACAGCAGCTCTGTGGCCATCGCCATTCTGGTGCCTTTCTTTGCCCTGATCTTTACTGGCTTTGGCTTCTATCTCTACAAACAAAGGTACGTGCTAAAAATACCTTTGTCCTTTTTCCAGAGCTTTAGCTCACGAATCTCCGTGCGCCTTCTCTTCTTCTCTGTATTTTTTTCTACGGTTATTCCATGAGGATTGCTGTCATTTCAAGAGGATGTCTAATTTGTGAAAACACTTGCTCCTTCTGTGGCGTGACTCTTGTAGCGCTAGGAGACTTTTAAGCCACTGTTTGCTACACTCTGCAATGCAAAGTATTCCTCGTTTAGATGGTGGTAAATTGGATTCTTCTGAGACAAGGTTTTAAGCAGAAATGAGTGGTGTTTGCTTTGTTAGCAGACGCTGATAACGCCAGTTCTGCTGGTAATATGGAACAGAAAAGACATACTGAAAGAATTAGTTGTGGATGGGCTGTTTGTTCTTTCTCTAATCCCTCCTAAATCCTGTTTATTATGCCCATACACTTTGCATGCATTCTTTTATGTCCACCAACTACTTAATTATGCAAATGTTATTATGCAATTAAAAATATGAATGCTTAGTGTTTTGTCTGTGATTTTTTTTTCTTTTTTTTTTTGCTTTCCAGAACCACACCAAAAACACAGTACACCGGCTGTTCGGTCCATGAAAACAACAATGGACAGGCGGCCTTCGAAAACCCCATGTACAACACCAACGCTAAAGCGGTGGAGGGGAAGGCTGTCAGATTTGACCCAAATCTAAACACCGTGTGCACCATGGTCTGAGGATGGGTTATCCATGGCAGAACAACCTACTGGGACCACGACTGGTACAAGGCTGTGAAGAGGAATCGGTTTATCAAACTTCAACATTACCAAGAGTGCGGTCTCAGTGCAAAAGGCCTCCTCTTCCAGTTCAGGAAATGCTTCTGCAGAGAAAGGAACTGCCCAGCTGAAACCAAAAGCCAGCGTTGATTCCCCCTTACAAAAGCAGCACTTTGATTGGACAATTGAAGGGAAAAGTTGCAAAGAACTACAGTTATCGTGTCAAACTCTTTACTCTATGATTGTACACCTGACGGTAACACTGCAAACTAGCAAGCCACAATCTATCAGCTCAAGAACCTAATGAAGATTTTTCTTCTTTAGGTTCTTCTTGTCTTGAGGAGAAGAGCACAAATGATGGGCGCGACAGTGAATATCGAACAGAAAACGCGCAGAGCTCAATTGTTTATCGCAACTTTTTCCACAAGAGCTTTGATTTTTTTTTCCCCCCAAAGAGACTGCAATTTGCCACAGACGGAGAGATTTAACATGAAGATGTCATGCAAGACACTGTGGATCAAAGAAACTTCAGTTTCAAAACAGAAAGTTAGCAAACTTGCTTTCTACGGCATATGACATCATAGCAATGAGGCAGGAAATCCTCCTGTCTCCATGGCAACCACAGGCTGATTTTACTAGTCTCTTGTCTTTGTCTGCTTCAGTGGAATCTAAGGAGGCTAATGCTAGCAGATAGTGGCAAAAGTTGATTTGAAAAGAGACTAACTCCTAAACTGGGGATGAGGGCATCTCTGGAGATGCAGCTGTAATCCCAAATGAGCTGGGATTAGAGCAAAGCGAGACTACACGCGTTCTAAACAGAAGCTGGAGACTGAGTCATCTGACGGATAAACTGCCCATCCAGCGGTAAAGACAGAAGGCTAACAAGACAGAGACATCCCTCGACTGAACTGCAAACAGAAATGAGGGAGTGAGAAGAACTTGAATCCTAACAGAGCCGACCTGAATCCGTCAAACCTGAAGTTGTCCTTCCAACGGGTTGGCTGTTCATCTTCTTAATGAATCCGATCGGAGCAAATGTGGCCTGGAGGACAGATGTTCCCGCCTTTAAAGAATCAGGACAGATGGACTAAAAGACTGTGAAATAGAAAACTCTGGCACTAAAGCACATTCTAGAGTGGCCCGAGCTCTCAGCACAGTGAGAGGTGGGCCAAAGCGGGGATCAAAACCTTGTCGAGACAGAACTGAAGGGTTTGAAGATGAAGACACATTGTTTCTTCTAAAAATAAGCAGGTATTCATGTCGATCAACATGGAACAGGACAGTGTCTACTGGACGACAAACAGGGTTGTTGCCCTCTGAAGGTGGACGAAGTTCCACTGTGATTCTGCACTCTGAGAGTGCTTATCGTCTTTCTTTCTTACTGCTGCAGAATCTTCTGATCTGTAAATCTATTGCATATATATTCGGGAGCATTCACCATACCTATATTTTTGTGCTATATATTGATCACAAGGGAGGGGCTGGAGGGGGGAAAACAGATTTTAGCAGAGTTTTTAGAAAAAAAAAAAAAACAGAAAAGAAAATATCAAAAGAAAACTCCTCACAACTTTGTGCTGTTCAGAGAAGTCACAACGAGTAATTTGGAATTTTTTGATTTTATTGTATTGCCTGGAGTTCATTCCACTATTTCCATTTTGAATGAAGCAATTACGAGTGTTGATGATATTGTTGTAGTAATTATTGTTGAGATGCAAGGTTTGCCAGCAACAGTCAAGTTCCCTGAGCTGAATGTTTGTCTCATATTTATCCCAGATGGCAGAGCTCTCAAACCCTAAATTAGTAGTGTGCTTTGTTCCTTTGGTTGCTGTCTTTCATTTCTTTCACTGGGAGATAAAGTCATCCATTACGGCATCACTGTGACACAGTCGTACATTCAACCATCTGCTGTGGTAACAGCAGCGTTTTCCAAGCCAGTGCGTATTGTAAAATCAGGCCACAGACGATTACACATCACACTCTGCATTAATGTTGCATTTTATTGACGGTTCAAAGATGTCAGCAAACCGTGGCGCCACAGAAACACCGCTTGATTACGGATGAATAGAGACTCAATCTCATCATCACGGGGTTAAAGTAACATTAATTACAGTAAAGGTACAAACTGCTGGTGAAATGTGCGCATTGTAGCCCTTTGAAAATTGTGTTGTCATTGTGTTGATTTAATGTTTGTGTTTTGAGGAGGTGTCTTTTTCAGGGACAGATGGGGGGATTATTATTGAAAACATTATCTAAATGATTAGATGATTCAAGAAGAACTGGTGTTAAAAAAAACAAAAAAAACTCAATCTGTCACCAGAAGGATAAGCAATACCAAGTAAATTTGGTTGCATAAAAGATTACGAAAAGATTTGGCATATATATATATATATATATATATATATATATATATATATATATATATATAAATGAGAACTGGACTGAGTAACCCCTCCTCCCTTGCGTTCCAAATAGGAAGTACCTGCTGGCTTAGAATGACCGTTCCTGCTCTGATACTTTTTTTTTTACATGTTCTTGCTAATTTAAATTTACTTGAGTTTATTATTTAATTTTTTTTTTTCATTAAATTTTTTTATGTAGTGCAAGTTATTCAAGTAATAATCTGACCTATCAGATACCTCAATAAAAATAGGTATTCTCAGGTCTAACGTTCGAAACTTTCAAAACAGTTAAAAGATTTTGTGTAGCCCACTTTCAAGTGGTAGGGGTGTGGACCTCTCTCCTGATTGGCGAGAGTGGTTGCCATAGAAACAATGACTCAGAGCAACTTGGACCAATCACTGCAAACTGATGAAATCTGCCTGCTGCATGGCATATCAAAAAATAATAGTGATTGAATTGACTTTATTTTTGTTGGGGCAGGAAGTTCTCTCACTTGGTCCAGTTCTCATATACAGTTAATGGTATTAAAATTAAAATCCTAACTGATGAAGGAGAAAATTATCAAAGGAGGTCTGTAGAAAGGCTACTGTGTAAGATTCAGAATATACATTTTGAAAGGTATCAGCAGTTCCTCAGTCTGCTTTAGAAAAGCCCAATTTAAAACCAAATCACCCAAGACAGTGTAGTTGTTAATCTGTCACTGAATCAATTTGAAAAAGACTCGAAAACATCTCTGCGTATGATCGAAGAAGGAAATGCACACATCCATTTCACAGTGCAGTTCCATAAATATCAGCTCTCTTAAAGTACATAAGTTTTAATGAGAGCACATTGATTATCCATCTGCCTCTCAGGTTTTATATTGCATTACATCCCAGTTTTTATTTCCCTGAGCGTCGAAGAACCAATGAGCCTCACAAGTTACAGTGTTTATTCCTTTCAAAAATTATAGCCGTATTCAGCAGGCAAGGATAAATAATTGAGAGGTTTACTTTCAGAAAAACCTTGAACTCTAAACAATTAATTGAAAAATCTCTGGAAAGAAAGGTGGAGAATTGAAGAAACTTAAAAGAAGCAAAAAAAAAAAAAAAAACCTTAAATGGTGTTTGAGAATAAAAAGTCATAAATGCAAGACTGTGGCATAAAAACACAACTAGTTATGTCTGATAAAGAGAAAAAAACACACAGTAAAGAGGGATAAAAAGAAAAGATAAGTAATCTCCATAAATGTCTAGTTTTCTTGACCTCTTCTTGTCTTTTCACGTCCTTCAGTTTTCCCTTTTGAAGAGCTTGTGCTATCTTTTGGACTTTTGAAGAAAATCTGATGTCACAGAGGAACATTTCATTTACACAGCTCAAAATACAGCCTTGACATTTTGAATTTCTAAAATTTCATGTTTTATCTTGAACTAACAATTCTGAAAGTGGTGCAACATGCAAGTTGGAAAACAAAGGAAACAAACGTGAATTAAGGCCATTTACGCTTAAACATCTGTCTATTTTAAATATTTTTAATGTTTAATTAATGCTATAACCACTTTTTCCCATGAGGAGATTATTTCACTTTTTTTTTATTGGGCTTTGTGGTCAGTATGTAGGGTCTAAGAATGTAGCATTATTCCCACAAATCAGTAACATTACACGCTTCTATGATTATATCACATAAGCAGTGGTGGACCATGTTGGGGTACTAAAGCTTTGACTATTTTTGTTTTTTAAGACTAATGTTGTTGTGACCATGAGCTGCCACTAGGTAACACAAGATTTATTTTTGAGTGATTGCTGGTTTGTACAATGGAGTATTAAGGCCTCTGTAAATGAAACAAATTAAAAAATATATGAGATTAATAAATATATGAGAATATAGCCATAAAAATGTAAGACAAAAAGTCAGTATCTGGCAAATGTTATTTTATTTACAATTTACAATTTTATTAATTGTAATTCGGAAAATTATTATTTAAAAAATCATAATTTTACGAGAATAATTGTAGAATTATTAGAAAAATAATAATTTAATGAGAATAAAGTCGTAAAATGATTAGAAAAAGTAATCATTTTGAGAAAATAGAATAAAAAAATAATAAGAAAGAAGTAGTAGTTTTCCAAGAATTGGGCCGTAAAATTACGAGGAAAAAGTTGTAATTTTAGAAAAATGAAGTTATCTAAGTATGAGGGGAAAAAAAGTTGGAAAATGTACAAAAATAAAGTTGGAAATTTTGAGAAGAAGTCATATTTTTACAGGAATAATGTTGTGAAATTATATTTTTAAAAAAAAAGGTAAAACTTTATAGAAATGAAACAGTGAAATGATGAAAAAAAGTCATACATTTATGTGTATAAAGTCTTAAAACTATGTGAAAAAAGTTGTAATTTTAAGGAAATAAATTATTAAGATTATAGAAAAAAAGTCTATTTACAAGAATAAAGTCATAGAATTATGAGAAAAAGTTATAATTTTATAAGGAAAAAGTCGTGCTTTAAAATTGATTTAAAAGATTATGGTGAAAGCCTCCATCCACATTACCTGTTGATTAAATCTGTCTATGCATTTATAGTGATGTTAAGGCAGGCATGTCCAAAGTCTGGAAAAAATAAAGCCTGCATTCAAATTTCCCACAGGGAACCTTTCATAAAACCAATAATATGCGGTCCCTAGAATTGACTAAAAACTGTATGTATGATTTCATAATTGCTGTTGGCTAAATGACGTCTTAAGCTCGTCTGTGACATTTCTATTTCATTTCCAAAAATGTCGACTGTAAGTGAAAAAAGAAAAGTTGACAGTGATGGCCTCCAGGACAAATGGAAACTGACATATTTTGCAGTGAAAAACAAAACAACGGTGTCTGCCTAATATGCCGAAGAGACATTGGCTGTTATTTAGTTCAGTATTGAGACTGATGAGACAGGCTTCATTTGTTAATTGTCGTTAATTTATTTTTTTGGGATGTAATGAAAAGTATGCCATGGCTAGAAAATCTGGCCCTATTGTCAAAACTTTGGACACCCCCTAAATAAGGCTTTACTTGTCATAGAAACGTCTCAACGTCTCTTTGGAAACCACTAAACTCCTCTGAATTGCTCGTTGATGTAACCAGCGGCATTCCCGCAGTCGATCAACCGCTTTCTTCCCCCAGGAAAACACAGGATTTCTCCCTGATCTGTGACGTTTTCTTCCAAAGAGGCCCATTGCTTAGACTTACAATACTGTTAGGATTCAAAGACTTTCCTAATTCATGAAACCAATGAAAACCAACTTTTCTTATATTGAAACAAAATATAGGTTTTTTTTTGCTGTTGCTGTTTTTCTTCATAAACTGCCTTTTATTTAAAAAATGAAAAACTTTAAAAACTTTAAAGTTTTAAACTCATAATTTATGAAATGAGGACTTTATGCTTGTAAAATATTGACTTTTTTCTCGTGATTTTACAACTTTATCTTTGTGAATTTGGACTTGATTTATGTTTATGGTGGCCCTAATACTTTTTCGTAGGTTTGGGAGCAGCAATAGCTGTGTCTTTTGTTTGGTTTTTTTTAACTTAGCTGCACTGTGACAACTGCCCCATGTTACATTAAGATCATCATCGCTGCCCTTTTTCTTTGCTTTTATTTTCTCTCTGTGTCCTCCAGAGATGATCTGACACAGTGCCTACCTAAAAACATCATCCGCCACACAGGTAAATGCAAACCCAAACTCCTCTAAACGTTGCCCCTTTTGCCCCCTTTACCCCTCCACTCATCAGAAGTCACTTTTCTCGAAGCTTGAGTCTATTTTGCAACAATCTTTTCCTACTGACTGACTGCAATAAGACCCATGATTTAGAAGACTTTAAATGTGTTCCTGCCCTGGGACACAGCAAAAACTCACTATTTGAAGAAAAAAAATTGATAAAATGAAAATAAAAAAAGGACAAAAAAAGAAAGAATGAAATATAGATTAAAAAAGTGTTTTGTACAGAAATATATTTTTATGATGAAGCTATTTGTAAAATGTATGATCTATTATGTAAATTTTCAATGCAATGTAAAATTAAAAAAGGCTAACTGCTTTTGTAAAAACTCTCTTTTTTTTAAATGTTTTTTATGATGACTGAGGTGCAGTGGTGGAGCGGTCGACCTCTGATCGGTTGATTGCAGGTTTGGTTCCCGTCCTGCCTGCCCATTTGTGGAAGCGTCTTTAGGAAAGACACTGTGCCCCACATCGCTCGTGGTTAACGGCTGACAACGCGTAAGGCAGTGGAGCCGCCGTCGGTATGTGAATGGGTGACCAGGTCTGTGTAGCGCTTTTGGCCTTGAAGCAATGAAGGAAAGCACTATAGAGTATATGCCATTTACCTTGTCTGAGCCTTCAGTGTTTTTGTAATAAAACATATGTTTGGACACAGCAGGACTTGCCTCACAGGTAAAGAATCCATCTCTTTACAGGTGAGGTCTTTAACTTTCTTTTGTTTACCTGTCAGTGGACTGCTCTGGCTCTTATAAAGGCTTCTGTCAAAAATGTCTTCCCTGAGTGCTGGTGCAAACGTGATCAGCACACGCCATCCAAATGAAAAGATCTGCAGGCTTTGTGGGCTAAAATTGGTGGCCTTGACCTGTTGACGTCCCACTCGTACACAAACAATAGACTCTATGCACGGAGCTGTGTGACGTAATTCCGGTTTAAAATAAGAACACTCTTTTATTTCCGGTTAAGTGTATGCATCCACTTAGCAAATCTCTGTCTACTATTCCTGGTATTGTCTAATTTTGGTTATTTTCTACATGGCCGATGTCATTTGCACATATTTCCATGCGGCCAGCATAAATAGTGATGGAAATTCACATTGGCCACAAGTAAAACGTGCAGCAAAGACACACACTGCTGCTTTATTCGCACGTATTTTAAGTGCATCCAAGGCTGGAGTTTGTTGTTGACCGTACGTCTTTCAGTTTACGCTTACAGGTAAAGTCCCATTGGCTGTGCGTGAAACGTGTTCTCTGTATTCCCTGGCGGAGCGGGGACCTGCAGACATCCAAAAAGGCCAAGTTTGCCTTCCTGAAACACCAAACACCCAGAACTCTTATCGCTACCATGTACTGTATGATCACATGACTTCTGAAGATGAAACGCAGCGACGTTAGAACATTTGAACATTTAACCAAACTTTGAAGTGACTTTCAGACTGCTGGTTCTACTCCCAGCTGATGAGGAGCCTCTGCCTTCTTTATAGAGCGGCAGCGGCGTGCTCAAACAGTCACCTCGCCTGTCAGACTGCTTTACCTGAGACTGAAACATGACATTGACAGAAATGTGGAAACACTCTGCTGTGGAGGAATGAAAACACAACTAGCAGGTCATAAAGATGGCGGTCACTGGATACGTCTTTAATGCTAGTTAGCATTAGCCCAAATTAAAGTGACAATTCACACTTACTTTTTTCATTCAGCCTGGGCTGAACTTTTTTTTTTGGCCACATGGATTGGGATGAAAGGTAAAGATTATGGTTACAGTTAATATGCCAAATGGTTCCCGATGTGGCTGAGTCTGTGTCTGCCAATCATTGCGCTCCGTCCTCTGGTGAGTGACAGCTAACGGGACTTCAACAATGATTACATATGATTAATTCAAAATGTCTTCACATTCATATCTTTAATTAGCTTTTTTATGTTAAAAACATTGGGATTTTCTCAGTATTTGTATAATTTTCTTTGATCAAAGTCCTTATATATAAGGGCAGGATTCAGACATGCTGCAGTAACACCAGAATCTCTTCATGTAAAGTGACTGACATCACACAGGTCATCCAGATTTTGAAAGTTCAACCATGAAGACACAGAAAACATTCAGTCTGCTCCAATGGGAACGTTTAATTTAATTTAAAAATGTATTTTTTAACTAAGTTGAACATGTTTAATTGTTTGCTTACTTCACTGTCTTTAAATGTCACATGTTTGTCTCGTATGTTCCTCTTTAGTTCTGCATTTTGCTGTGGTGAATGGACTTTTTAACCAAGACAATCCAAAAAGTGACATTTGTAGAGGACTCCTGCTGAAAACAAAGTTAAACATATTTGAGTGACCAATCTCTCCTTTTTATTCACGTTCTTCTTTCAATATGCAAATAAAACAAAAGGAAATATGGGTCAAAGTCAGATCTGTACAATATGGGTTCCATTTTTAAGTGTTAGATTATTCAAAACATCACAAGCATTAACCACTGTCAATTCTGTGCATTTTTCCTAAGCCTAATCTATGTTAACCCTGTCTAGTTTTGAGAACCTAGTAATAAGTTATCTTAAAGAGTTCACTTTAATCTACTGAAAAGAATTTTCAGTTAGAAATTAAAGACCAGGCTGAGCTCTGTGCAGACGGTGGATGTTCTCTCTCATCCCAATGACCAGTTCCAGACTCCTGATGTCACCGATTCACTTCCTCCACAGTGATGACAAAATCAGAAGCTGCTTTCCCTTGTAAAGCTTGAAAATAAAAAAGGTAAAAGACCGCTCCACCGCCATCCGCCTCAGCTGAACCAGGAGACGTGGATCCCTGCTGGGCTCAAGGCGCTGTGATGGTTTTGTTGAACTGTTCTTTCTGATGCCAAATGGTCATGACCGTCATCGATAATCCAAACTATAATTGTAAGGAAAAGAAATTCTATTTTAATCAATAACTATTCGTGCACGTGCTCTTTTTGCAAAGATGTGTTAAATTACACGATGGAAAACATTGAATATTGTTTACTCTCAAGATACATGCAAATATCTTTTGACAAAATCAAAGAAAGTGAGTTTGCTCAAGAAACTTTTATAAAAAGATCTGTTTACACAACCCCACTCTAACATCACAAATCCCTTTCTTTAGCGCTTTTTTCATCTGCTGCTGACACACAATTTGAATAAAGAATTACTCAGAAATGCAATCTGGAGCTTAATTTTCTTCATAAATACGTCCTCCATTGTGAGAAAAATATCACGAGAACATGTTCAAGTTAAGGATTTCATCGCCGTGAGCCTTAAAAAGAAAAACATATTTAAACCTCGTTCCTCCATGTAAAACGTTTGCTCGTCAACGTTTACTGTCACTTTTCATTACACACATAAAGTCAAAGGTTCTAGTGGCAGAATCTCAAACCAGCAACAGTTATAGAAGTGCAAATAGGCTGTTATTTTGAAAAGTTACTATTTTGACATATAAATACGTCTGTATTTTTAATACTAGGAATTGTCCTACAAAATGAAAAACGTTTCATGTAAATTAAAAGTTGTCTGTGACACTGAATCAAAAACATTATCCCATCTTTATTCTTTATTTGGCTTCATTTTTGTGCAGGATGACTGGAGCGTCTTACAGTCGAAAAGTAAACGTTGTCTTTGTGCACAGAAGTTACTATGTGTTCACAGCTGTTGCTAGAACTGAATGGCCTTGCCAGTGTCTCTGGCTGAGTCCTAAGCAAAGTGCTGAGACAAAAGCACCACAATGACGTCAACATTTTCTGAGGAAGATTTGAGGCTCTTTGGTCCAAACATTTCAAGGCGAATGGTAAAAACGTAACATTTTTATATGCAAATGTAGGGAGAAAAAAAATCTTTATCCAAAGTTTCCTTTAGCAAAAACTGGTCTATTTAAGTCTACTACAAGTACTTAATCTATGCTAAAAGTGAGGCAGTATACTTGAAGTTTACTTTTTATATAATATATATTAATTGTTAACTTTAAATGTTCCAATTTAGTCTGAAGAAGTATTCAGCTAATATACTTGCAACGCTCTACGTACATGGTTATAGTATGTCTGAAACATATAAATAGATTTTTATTTCTCCTTTCTGCAGGATAAATCTCTGATGGGCAGGAGATATGTGAAAATTTTTTTAAAAGTTTAGTTAGTGTGAGGGATCGAGCGGCCAAAGAGGACAACAGAAGAGTTATCCAAAATGAAAGTTTTAATTTTTCTCCAAAAAAATATGTTATTTACAACCAACTGAACAGACCAAGTAACAGAAACAAACTGACCTAAACAAAGACACAACAGGGGAACATATATAGTGGGTGATCAGACCACTAGACAAACATGAGGGGGGAACTAACAGCATTTAACAAAAGACTACAGACAAAACTAAACACAAAACTTGGTTTTCTTCAGTGGAAAGAAAGAACAAAACAGAAGTACAAAGTTAGAACAAATAAATAGCAATAAACTGAAAGAAAGTTAAACAACATTAAAGAAGTCCATGATTTCTCCCCCTTGGAGGCTTCTGAGATGGCGCCTGCCCAATTCCCTGGCTCAAGCATTTAAGAGCTGTGGTGACTTCATTTCCCCCTTTGGCCAGGTCTCACATCACAGCTCCAGGAGCAGAACCTCAACCACACCTGTAGCAACCAGCACACCCTCTGCACTGGAAACTCAAAACAGGTGAAATTAACAAACCCAGATAAATAAACCAAACAAAATAGATGTTACAAATAAGCAAAAAATAAATGTATATTTTTACTCAAAACAATGAATGTATAACTGCAAATGTAAAATATGTGGGAAAAAATATAAAATGTGTTGTGCAGAGGGGTTACCACCATTTTGTTGTGGGTGTGGCAGGGTATGCTGCCATCACAGTTAGAATAAGCAGTTTCTATTTTTACTTTGTATTCATAGCAATATTCCTTGTAGTTAAGCTACTAAGCAACCTTAAAGCAAATACATTATCCAATAGATGTGCATACATGTAATGACGTCAAATTAAAGGAAAACTTCCGTTTGAATTGGAATGAGAGAAATGTTCACTTCAAAGATTTACAGTTTAACAAAACCTTAGAATAAAATAATGTACAATTGTATTGACAATGTTTTTCTTTCATTTAATAGTATAGTAGAATAATATCAAATAAAATATAATTATATTTATAGGTCAGCAAATATCTCCTGAGGATTGAACTCATTTGAACTTGGTGAATGAAGTCATGACTCACAGCCATACCATAAAGCTTTGAATTATTTTTTGCAGTCTTTCAGACAGATCACAATCTGTGTTTTGTGGATGTCTTCCAAAAAGAAATAAAAATGCTGGACTTTTGTGCTTTCATTTCAGAAATGAAAGTTTTAAAAAGAACCACCTTCCAAAAAAAAAAAAAAAAAACCTTTCCTCTGTGTCATTTTTAAACGTTCAAAAACAATCTGCTTCCATTCATTTGATGTGAGAATGATTTTATTTTTGTACAGTCCGGCTCAAACCACTAGAGGGTGCTCTTTTTATAGTTGACTGCTGATTTGTGCAGTTTAATGACAATTCAACAAGAATCTGACATTTTATGTAAATTAAAAAAAAAACAAATTCCATAAATGTACATAAAAATGTGCAAAAAAACTTTTCCTTTACCTGTGCAGATATGCTTAACAGAAACTTTAAAAGAGTTGGGGACTAATTAACCCTCTGATGCATGAATTCTGAAAGCTTTGTTCCGATTTTTTTCACAGGTGTTTTTGTCCTTCTTAGGACATGAAGTGTTTTTTTTTTTTTCATAAATATATTGTTTTCCTAAAGTTACAAACATGTCCACAGCAGTGGAAACCATGCGCCTGAACACCCAGTAGAAAACTTAGGAATGAACTTGAATTCTTTTGTAAACGTATAAACCTTTGTTGCTTTTTATGCTTTGAAAAACATTTTAACTGTTTCTGGTAAATGACAACACTGGATAACCGAACAGTTTTAGATCTTATTAAGAAAACCAATGACAGTTTCACACCTGAATGAGTTAAACAGGTGAAACATTATGATGCGTTTTATTCTATCGTGTTGTTAGAGACTTTCATTCATTCTTGCTTTGAGGCAAGAGCGCTAACCACTGCACCACCATGCAGCCCCACATCAGCTGGTGTTGGAAGAAACAACTGATATTTTAGTTTCTGCATCTCCTTACACTTCCATGTTCATCACACCTATAGGATGTATAAAAGCAGGCCGAGCATCCAGGGCACAGTGGCACACTGCATAACCTGCAGATGCATTTGGTCTCCTGTGTGCATGCAGCATCATGGCGTCCATTGGGACGTTTCACCTCCAGTTGGGGCCAGTGGTGTCCTGTGCCAAACCTGACCTCACAGGCGACTTTAGTGACTGCTCTCCATTACACGGGTTGTGAGTTTTCCACTTTTGCTTTCTTGTAGAGTTCCAGTATTTTTCAAAATAAAGGATAGCATGGTGAGGCGCCACATGTCCATCTTCCATAGTTCCCTGATCATGCTGACCATTCTTTGCCTCCTGCCCCTCATCATCCTCACTTTCTGCATCTTTACTGTCTCTATCTCCATCATCCTCATCTTCTTTGTCTCTTCTCTGAGAGAGCGCTGTAGTGACTGGTATGCAGTTCCACCACAGAAACCATTGCATTAAAGAGAGAGGCACTTTTCAGTAGCCGTCCACTGTAGTGACCGCTGTGCACCAGAGGGTTAAAACCAGATTCAAACATCAGCAGTGACAAAGCGCAAACTGCTTTGTGTTTATCTGCTTCGGTGATGAAAGTCTTTAGAAATATCCAAAGTCCCACTCCCATCATCTGTTGATCAGCTTGAAAGCGTTCAGTGAGTCTTTTAGTTAAAATTCTGTCTTTTTGTATTTTACACATAACTCAGTGGGAGTTAAAGGTTTGCATTTCCGAATGTTTTAACCTTAATATAGTTGTTTCTTTAATTTTTCATTTTATCAAGAGTTGTTTTTGTGTTTAGTTGAAAGTTTTTTTTTAGTCATTTTTACACTTTTTAAGTAAAGGGATGATGGGAAACAATTGGTTTCAGTTTCATACGATAACCCAGCAGGCAATTAATGTTGAAATGATGTCAAATCAGCATGAAAGCTTGACATTAAATTGATGTCAGAAACAAGCTTAATGTGCAAATCAAAGTGACGTCAAAACTTTAACATCAGTTTGACATCATGATATTTATCCTTTTTTGATGCCTTGAGAATTTTACATTTGGACCAAGGGTTACGGTTAGAAAGACACAAAAAGCTTGGTGACAGTAACTAAGACATTTAGTAATAATACAAAAAAAAAAAAAGAAAAAAACTGCAACACAACAAAACCACAGAGAACCAAATAAGTGGCAAAGCAGAACAGATGAGCTGAAAAGCAGACGCTCTAAATGAGGACAGCTAGAGATGCTTAACCTGAACCTGCTGAGACTGACAAGGACGGACAACTGAGAACATGACCAGTGTTGGGTAAGTTACTTCCAACAAGTAATTGATTACTTTACTTAGCAACTGGATCAAAACTATAATGAAATGACTTTACTCATTACTCATTTGAAAAAAGTAATTCACTACTTGTTACGTTCCTTTTCTTTTCATCCACTCATACAAACTCTTGAGGGAAAAACAGCTTCACACAAACAAGATCCTGTTGTCTTTCATTTAACAGACTCCTTTGAGAAATAGATTTTCAACCTCAATCGGACTTATCTGGTTAAAGGTAAATACATAAAATGAAAATAAATAATAAAATCTACATACATTACAGCAACATTAATCAATTCTGCTGCACCAACATATTTCCATTCAGATCTCAAGACACAAATGTTTATTGCTATAATAACAGTTTTGATTTAGATGGAAATACTTTTCAAAATGTCTCATGTTCACCTAACAAATTATTTTTTTTTAGTAAATATATTTCAATAAACCAGTTCTTGTATGTTTTAAACCTCTGTTATTAGTTTTATTGACTTATTGATCCAAATTTATAATTTTTTAGACATCAAAAAGGGGAAAATATGATGATGTCAAACTGATATTAAAGTTTTGACTTCGACTTGATGTCGAGCTTTGAAGTTTTTCAGCATTTCAGTATCAATTGTCCACCAGGTATTTCTAGACTCACCGCTGCGACTGCTGGGATATGCAGCAGCGTTGTATCATAGGGTCCATTCTAATTCATTTTGACTTGAAAAGAAAACATCAAATATCATTTTAAGACACACACTGAGTTTTAATTAAACTAAATTAATGTAATTAAGCCTAAATCCTTTAAGAAACGGAAGAAGCATAGAAGTCCATTTGATATTAAATTGACATCAGTTTGAAGTTAAACATGTAGCCATCGAATTGATATCAAATGAACGTCAACCGTATTACCCAGCATTCTTTATTTTGTCTGTTCATGAGATTGAATTTCTACTGTTCATGGATTTCCCCCACTAATACAACAGTATGAAAACAAAAGTTAAAATAACTTGTCCACTAATTGGGTCAAATATCAACTCAATTTTGACATCAAGCTGACACCAAGTTGCTAGGAAGCAACCGCCTGATATAAATGTAGTTTCTTTTTTTTATTTATAGTTTCATAATTTTTGAATTAACATAGAGAAGTTTTTTTAGACGTCTTTGGCTCTTGTTGTTCCAGTTTTATTCCTTTTTCCTCCCTGCATTTTTCTTTAGAAATTAGACAGAGATTCTCTTAAATTGAGTTGCTCTTTTAATGACATTGACAAAGATTAAAGATTTTTTATACAAGAAGAAATTAGGAAGTCTAAAACACAAATGTTTTTAAAATTGCATTCCATTGGCCGTCTGCAAGAGGCGACCACCAGATGGAGACAAACAACTTCTACAAGCGTCTTAAATACTTCTTCTCATTTTCATATTTTAAATTGGAAATATCTGAAATATGTCTTTACTTAATTGACTGAACAGTTAGTTTAGGTATAAAAAATGAAAGGATGCCAGCGCTCAGTGATAACAACTGTTTTTACTGGTTTGACATTTCTGATCCACATTTTTTAGAGTACAATATCCAAAATCTTGATTTGTAAAATTAAACAAAAATCAACAAATAAATGAATGAAAGATGATCAACTTTGCTGTTAAAAGGAGTTTATTTGACAAGTTAAAGTTTCTTTCTAGCTTTTTAGAAATCTTCTTGAGCTTTTCCGTCAGTAGATGGAGCCACATTACCTAGAATAACATCTGAATTATGAACTCAAACCCCCCAAAAAGTATAAAGTAGATCTACTGCAACACGAAAAAGCTTGTTAAAAAGCAGGGACACTGTTTATGGAGTCCTATTTTTAGGTAAGACAAACCAAAATGAACTTATATTTGACTATGAGTCAATTGGCACAAATAAGGCCAATCATGCATTGCCGTATCACTTATTTTTAACAGTTGTTTTTTTCTTTTTTTTAGTTGCCTTTTAAAATACCAAAGTAGACAAAAAATAAAATAAAATAAAATAAAATAAAATAAAGGATGTAAAACAAAGGGTTTTAAGAAAGAAAGAAAAAGTGGTTAAAGTGGATGAGTTTTGACTTAAAAACAGGAAGTGAATCGATGTTTGTCACATCTGATGGGATCAGAGATTTCTGTCACTCTGCTCAGGCAGACAGAGGACACGGTGAAGGACACGGTGAAGGACACGGTGAAGGACAGGCATCAGAGGGGGTGGAGGTGGAGATATGAAGGAGCTCCAACAAACATTGAGAGGAAAGATGGTGAATGGCCTTCAAAGTGTACAGGAGGAAGTGGAAATGAATTCTGAAATGAACATGGAGTTAGTGGAGCTCCTTCTTGATTATGATACCGCAGAGTACTGGACCAAATAAAGTTGGTGTGTCCAAAGTCTGGCCTGTAGGCCAAATTCTATCCGCGTTCAAATTCCAAATGCCCCTCAGACTCCTTTCATGGAATCAATAATATAAAGACTCCATTATTTTCTAAAAACTGTCTGTACGGTTTCTTGACTGTGACTGGCTAGATTACAGTAATTTTGGTAAATCAAATTTAGATGGTTTTCTATGTAAAGAAATAAAAGGTAAGCCATAGCAATAAAATCTTGATTAAATAGTTCATTTGCATTTAATGTTATTAAAACCGATCAAAGGATGTCAGGCCAAGTGGTTGGCTGTCTGTTTGACCTCACCAAATCTAAAAAATATTTTTATTTTACTTTAACACAACCAGAAAACTGGTATATCTCCATTTAAATTGGATAAACCCAATGTTACTCTTGTGGAGCCAATTTTATAAATGTTATACAATTTAAAATATATAAAAACCTGCATGTTGCAATGTGGGAGCTGACAGTTGACAGCTGACATTTTCCTACAGGAAATGTTGACCAAATGAAAGGATTTGATGTCAGCAGGTGGCGCCACTTGCTTTGGAAACTGTTTGGAACCGCTCATCCATTTGCAATTTAAGACCAGAAGGATTGTTTATTTAAATCAGAAGTGTGTCGATTTTGTTTAAATTGTTAAACATCATGATGTGTTTGGGTTTTCGTGACAGTGAAGGTTCCCAAGACGTTGTCTTGAAGTTGAGTCGTAGCAACCGGACTTAAAATCTGCTCCCCGAAAACGTTTTGAGGAGGCTTCATCAGTCTGAGTGGCGCAGGATTCAGTCCACATCTGTCTTCCAGGTGGATTTTTGGGTTTCAAAATCACGGAACATATGTATGTGTGACAAAAACTTTTACATCCAAATTTAGGAAAAACATGCAAATGAAATGATCATTTTGCACCAAATCACATCTGGTGGATTGTTGATAATATAAATTGTAAAAATATTTAACATCTTATTTATAAAGTTGGTAAGACGTTTACCTACAGTAAAAGTGAAAAATTCTGTACGTTGATGAAACTGAGTGACCTTTTGTATTTTATAGGCATAATATTAGGTTTTAATTTAGAGCAAGCCATTTGGTTGAACGAGATGTTCAGGAACATGATTCATTTCAGAGAGGAAATATAATAGAGATTGAAATAGAATTGGCATTAAGAAAAGGTAGATGAGCCAATTAGAGTGTGTAACAGAGATTCGGCTTTCATTGGTGTTAAATATCACCTTTCTTTAAAGCTTTGTTAATTCTGCTCTCCCTGGTGGTGACAGCTAGGGACTAAGGGGAACACGGAGCCTGCTGTGTGCTAGTCAAAGTGGGACAAGCTGAAGCTGCAGGGTCTGTGGGAAAGGATAATGATGCGGTGGTGCTCTCCGAGAAGTGCTATCGTCTATGAAACCAGTGTGCAGCCTGTCTGTGTGCTCACAACTGTGTCAGGAGGGTAATTGCTACAAAGACGAATTCAAAGATCATAATTTGTGCTAATGGAGAGAAAAGAAACTTCGGGACCAGATTGTCGTTGCAGTTTACAAGATGTAGCTATCCCTCGGTATTGTATACTTTCACGTGGCATTTCTTGAGAATTCATTCCTTCCTAAATTATTCCTCCTTCTTGGTTTATCTTGGTGGCATGAAGCAGAAGATGTAGTAGTAGAATTTACTGCATGCTTTTGTGATTTTACAGGTGTTTTTTGTCATTTTTTTTGCTTCATTGGCTGCCTGATTTCACTTTCTCTGACCTTAAAGTGTGCCACCCCATCAAAACTCAACCAATTTTTTTCCGCAGTATGAGGCGCACTTCAAAGCTTTAATTTTTCTCAAAAAAACGACAGTGTGCCTTATAATCTGGAGCGCCTTAAATATGGTTTAATGCTGGTTGTGTTTACTGGTGTTGCAGCGATTTTGAGAAATACACGGAGCTCTGTCAAAATTATTGGTGGGGTATTGTTAAAAATGTGCTAACAGCTAATATGTGGAGGTGTTAGACTGTGTTTTTTGTATGTTACTCAGAAGGCTGGAAGTTAGCATCGTCACAGTAACATTTGTATTAGCAATATAAGTGTTTTTGTTTTTTTTTTAAACACGTTACAAAGTTTAAGTTTGTAATTACACTAGCACGGCTAATGTGTAGTGATGTCGGAGTGTTTGTTTTTTTGTTTTTTTAATGTGTTGCTAGCAAGATTGGGAGTTAGTGTAGTCACAGTAACGTTTGTTTTAGCGATATCTGTCTTGGGTATTAAGGTGAATATACTAATCCAGCTAACATGTAGCAGTGTTGAACTGTGTTTTTTTTTATATGTTACTACAACGATTGGGGGTCAGCATGGTCACAGTAACATTTTTTTTTTTTTGCAGTATTGGTCTGTTTTCTTTTTTTTTAAATTTCTGACTAACAGGATTGGGTGAAATTATAATTACACGACTACAGCTAACATGTAGGGATGTCAGAATGTTTTAAAAATTGTATTTACATTTTATCAATAAGGTTGCGTGTTAGAATAGTAACACTGTAGTCTGGTTTACTATTATCAGTCTGCTTCAAAGTTGGGAGTTACAGATCTTGTGTATTACACTAACATTGCTAATAAGTCGGCAAACGTGGCTAACGTGTAGCATGCTACAAAGAAGTTCTAGTGTTACAGGGAATTCACTTAATAAAATCTTACTTATCTCTGGTGCTTTAGTCTCATTTATTAACTCATAGTTTGGAGCGCCTTATATATGACATCAGTTCAAAAACAGACCCTTCATTGACACAAAAACGGAACATGTCAACCTGCTGTGAAGTCTCAAATCTTCCACGGAGATTTCAGGTACAAACCAATTGCTAAAAAATTCATACTCTTGTTAATTCATATCTGTCTAAAACAATACTCCGTTTTTGTTGTGGAATATTTCCTTCCATAGCTAATTTACTTTGCTAACATTTGAGGCCTGTGAACAGTCTCTCCTGATAAGTGTAAGCTTCCTGCAGTCTCCCTCCAGTCACAGAGAGCTTTCCCAGATTTTTCCAGCTCTGTCTTTGCCTTCTCCCAAATCAATCTGGGATTAGGCTTGATTACACGGTTACCCCTTTGAGACGCTTTATTTCAATGAATTAGTCGAGTGAATAAACAGAACTGCAACAGAACAGTATTTTGTACCAGCCACATAAATTATGCATAGTCTGTGGATATCAACTAGCCTTGATCCTCTCTTTCATGGTCTGAATTCAGAGTGAGAGAAATTGTTAATTGCCAGACTTGTCACATACAATGTTGGCTGTGTTTGATACACAATAGGGACGCTGTATATTTGTTGGTTATTTATTCATGCGGCAATGGAGATGCTGGTTGAGTGAAGCAAAGACTGAGATAAGATTTTGTTTTTAATGTTGGTTTCATGTTTTAAAATTCACTGAGTATTGAATTTATGACAAGCAAATAGGGGGGAAAAGATTTGTATTTATACACAGCTTTTATATGCTGTCTTTCTGTGCATTTTTTCCTTTAGGACTTTTTTGTGAGCAGTAAATTGGGATTAAATTCCCTTTTATCTGAATTAAAACAACTGAAACTGCCTATATTATGAAAATTCTTAACAGACCACTGAAACCATAAAAAAACACAACAAATAGGTATACACATTCCAGAACAACCCTGAAACACATATCAGCTGAAATGTGATTGGCAGGGCTGTATAAATCTGTGATCATTATGCCCAAAGAGTCCAGTGAATTAGAGAGCTTGAAATATTTAAAAATGCAAATTTCATGCAATAATTTGCATATAGCAGTATTTAATATGTCCTTGCCTTAAAGGGATTGAAGTAGCCAGAGAATGGGATTATGGGAAGGCACCCACCCGTGTTTGGATAGCAGCACCGCTGGTCAAGTCAGATCTCTGTAAACAATGAGCCGCTCAAGAGGTATCGCCTTGAAATGCTGTGACTAAATGTTAGCTATTATTTGGCTTGCAGGCTTGTACAATCAAATAATTGTGATTTTTGTTTTTTAAATTAGAAGAAAAAACTAAATCTGAAAATGCGTCTTTTTTTTTTTTTGTATCACAGGATATTGTTCACAATTTATGTTTCGTGTTTGATATTTTTCTGATCTCCAGAGGCCGATGAATGGACAGATGGATGGAGAGAGTTTAAACATATCTTTGGTTACGGCTACTTAACTTCTCATCAGCAAGAGCAAAGATAAGTGCTCAGCCAGGGTTGTGGTGGCCAATTGATTAGCATGCCATGCTCAGCCATGTCCAACAGCAGGAGGCTACAATGTTAGATTAAATGCCGTCCAGATCCTCATCAGGGGGAGGAAAAAAAAAAAGAAGAAAAAAAAAATCAATGACGGTTGTTAAGGCAGAGTAGTGTCTGACGACTGTAGCTGGGGGATGTGAGGATTGTAGAATCACTTTACATGGTGTTTCCTGGGATGTTTGCACGGTGGCGCCTTTCTGTATTGACGTGGATAGGAAACATAGGGAAGAATTAACAGGAACAATTGTCACCAGAATTGTCCAACATGCCTTTGTGCACTTAACTAGTCATCATGTGTCTGAACTCAGACGTGGGTTTCAAATTTCAAAAGTCTGTTGGAAAAATGTTTGAGATATAAACTGTTGGAAACAGTTTTTTTTTTTTTTTTATTTGAGCTGTAAAAAAAATCACAAAAGTAATAATGTAATTTGACAAAGCAAGAAACAATAATAAAATATACCAGAAATAAATGTAGCAATGTAACATTGGGTTTTTCACCATATATTAGTCCATTTAAGTTTACTCATATTGTACTTTCTAAATGTTTTGAGTGACTAATGGAATTTTTTTTTATTGACTTTATATGGTTTCTGCATATATATATATATATATATATATATATATATATATATATATATATATATATATATATATATATATATATATATATATATATTTAAAATATGGAAATTAGTGCTGTCTAAAGATTTTTAAAAGTGAATCGCAGAAATCACAATTTGGGTTGTGATTAATTATCATTATTCAAAAATTTTACTAGGTACATTTTATGACAATATGCGACTTTTGGACAAAAAAAGGCCAGAAAGAACACGCTTCCTTTATTTTTTATTGTTTGAAATGTTTACAGTCATAAAGTATTCACTCAACAAAACACAACAATAAGCAGATTAGAGCAGTGGTCAGAGCAGTATTACTCCAAAAATAAAACAAAGATGCTGACATACAGTCATAAAAAACGTTTAGTTTCTGCACTTGAAATGAACATAAAACATAATGTACCTGTGCAACATGCCTACAGTTACACATTTAATCTACTATTCCTTCAACCACTTACTGAGGCAAAGCTTAATGACATTTTCAGATGACAGATCCCTTTTTTTGTACAATGTGATCTGCTAAAGAAAAAAATCTTTCACAAGGTACTGTGGAAGCAAGTACTTTTGCGCAATAGGGGCCAGTTTGCTATTGGCCCCAGTATGTGCTGGCCACCACAGTAGTGGGCATGTGTCAATGCTCACTCAGGGCTCTGCCTCAAAGCTCTGAGAGCATTGTATGTGGATGACCTTCATCATCAGAGTCTGACTCTGATCCCATGAGTGGAAGAGCCATCTTTGGCTCTTGCCCCATGTTCATCTTCATCTTTAAGCATCTCACACAAATGTTGCCATACCTCACTTCTCTCTGCCCATGACGGGTATTTGAGATCCCTAAATCTGGGATCTAGAGCCTTTGCTACCTTTAACCAAGTCAAATGCCATTCCTCTATTCGTTAGTTCAGATCCGTTATGAATGCAGTCTTAAACTGACCGATGGAAGCTGGATCCACATCTGACAGATGATTGGACGCAAAAGATGGCAGAGTGCAGGCCGCATGATTGAGCGGGAAACCTATTTTACCCCACCAAGAAGCTTTGTGATGTACCTGTAGAGCAGAAAGAAACACAAAATTCAATTCAATTACCGTACACTGTTGCAAATGTAAAACACACAGCTCACCTGCAGGGCTCCAGCAGTCCTTCTAGCTTTGCCAACTTGTCGAATTCCTCTGGCGTCAGCATGGTTAAGTTGTGCTTCTGCTTGGCCAGTGTTTTTTCAGTAGATCTCTGTTGCGCTGAATCCGTTTGATCACTTTAAGAGTTAAATAACAGCGTGTAGGTACATCCTGAACAAGCGACACCGCCTTTAGTCCATTAGAGCATGCTAGGCTTTCAGCTCCGATGTGTTTGCAGGACTGTGTTTGAAATGTTCCACTATTTTGCAGCACTTAAAGGTATAGTCGAATCCAAAAGCCACGGTGATGACTCGTATTGTGTGAGTCACACGGGGCAAAGGCTGAAAGGGTAAACTTCTTGCAGCAGTTAACATGTCTGTTCCCAAAGTAGTGACCTCCTCTGTGATATTCTCCTCTTTAGCAACTTGGAGAAACTGATAAGCACACGCTTCGGCAAAATGCCTTTCTTCTGTCTTTGACAAGCCCAAAGTAAAGTATATATATATATATAGATATATATATATCTATATATATATATAGATATATTAAGGTGAGATTATTTTGTTGTTGAAAGACTTTCTTGATAAGATTTGCTTTCTTGCGTGACAGAAAATAAGACAATTTAACTGGAAACAGGGGTGTTTTGGACCTTGCAAACACCCACTGCTAAATCTCTTGTATGCGGGTGTCTCCTCTGAACTCTGGGGCCCTGGGTCAGAAACAACCACAGACAGAATCCTCAGTTAAACCCTGTATGAAGCCATACTAGAATACACAAGAGCAAAAGTGATCTGCTGATTTTTAAGGATTTTGGAGTATTGAGAAGTGGATGGCCTTTTTTAAGATCCTTTATCATGGGGAAAAAAAGACTGTATAGTGAAAGCTAATATGGTTTTAAATGTTTTACAGGATTTTTTTATTCCAAGTATCAAAATAAGTCTATTATAACCAAAGATTATCTGTCAATGGGGTAAGAAAACCATTACCAAGAATTCTTATTTTTGTGAGAAAAATATTCTAGTTACCAAGGCATGTTTTCTTATCTTAGATGTTCTTGCAATTGAAAAACTTTTTACAGATTATTTACAGAGTGCAGGAGTAGAGCATGAAAAATGTGCAGCAATATTCATTTTTCAAATATTTGAGTCATGTTTCGGTAATCTTTTCTTATTGAGAGATCCAGTAAAATAAATGCCTGTTGAATCCTGCCCTGCTGCAGCATGTAGGCTGCCATTTATGGTCGGGCATGTTCTGGGAAAGTCTCCCACTGCTTCAGTGTTTTGAACGCATAAGTCATGTGGAGCTGCTGCACTGTATCTGCTTGTCATAATGTTTTGTCATTTCAGCAAGTACACGCAGCTGGGAAGCACTAATTAAGTGGCAATGGCACAATAAACATGAGAAAAAAAAACAATAGTACGTTGTAGTTTAATCATTTATGAATTGAATTCAACGTAAAAGGGATTTCTATGTCTACTATTTCAAATGGATTTCTCAGGAAAAGAAGCACCCTCACATTTTCCATTTTTCTTGCTCTACTGTGATTTCTCCAAAACGACTTCTAGGAGTTGTTAACATTAACAAAAGCAAATAATATTTTTTTCTACACATCTATAATTTGAAGAAAAAAAAAACGATTTATGCTACATGTAACGAAGGTGATGGGTCATGTTTTTTTGCTGTTTCTGTCAGAGGTTGTGTTAATAATCAGACCTTTTGAAAAGGTACATTCTCATATATATGTCTATATAAATATAAATATAAACATATATATATATATATATATATATATATATATATAATAAAATGTGAGCTGTTGTTGCCTTTTTGGCAAAAACCCTCAAAACAAATACAACTGACTAAAATGTACATACTCCAAATCATTCTTTGGTCCAAGGAGTAAAGAATCCTCAAAATGTACCTTAAATGGACACGTACATAGAAGGATTAAAAAAAAAAAGAAACATTTGAATTATTATTTTTTATATGTAATTGTTAAATTTTTGATTTTTTAAATTTCAACTTTAGTCAAGTTTATAAACCTAAATATGTTTTTATATTTAAAAAGATTCCAGTTTTATAAGGCGCGCCGGATTTTAAGTCGCAGCGTCAATGGATGGTCTAATTTCAGACTTATGTGCACACAACTATAAGGTCCATTAAGTAAAACAACCAAGTTACAGATACATTTTTCAGTCCGACTTCATTAACTGTGTTCATAGAAACTCTAGAACTTGCTTGTCGATCGTTACACTTTAGCCACATTAAAGAGCTAGCCGTGTTAGCATATTTCAAATACCTGTAGCTCCCAACCTTGTATGGAACACGTAAAAACAAACTGATGCACGTAAAACAAATAAATGTTACTGTGACTACGCTAACTCCCAACCTTATTAGTAACTCATAAAAATAAAAAATAAAAAAATTCGACAGTGTTTCACGTTAGCCACGTTAGCCACGTTTGTGCTTTCACAACATCCAACCAAAGGTTTTGTCAGTGCCACGTAACTCTGAAAAATCGCTTAGACGTAAGTACATCCAGTATTAACCCATATAAAAGGTGTTCCAGATTATAAGACGCACTGTTGTTTTTTTGAAAAAAAAAAACAAAACTTTGAATTGTGCTTTTTAATGCCAAAAAAATTGTATTTCATTCAGTTTTATATGCAAAATGGAAGTGTTCGTAAGTGTATGCTTCTGTGTTTACAATACTGACTATGAGCTGGCTGTTGGTGTGACTGAGGCCGTGATTCATAAGAGTAAAAGCAAACTTTGATTTACAGTTTGTTGCTAGAGCTGTTTATCTAATGAAGTTGACAAAGTGTCAACGCCTAATAACAAATACAAGTTTGTTCCAACTTTAAAATGTATCCAACATTGACGTGCTTTTAAATTTGTTCTACATCATTTTTGTTGGCACTTATTTTGAAATAAAAAAACAACCTAGCATTTATTCTTAAAGATTTGAATTTTACTTTATTGTACACAGCAGTTTTTGCTACATTAAAAACAACATTTAATGCAGATACACATGTTTATTCATACCAATTTATGCTTTCCTCAAAACATTTTTTGATGTAATCATCTGTTTACTGTGTATGTAATTTAAAACAAATGTTTATTTTTTATTTAAAGGTCTTCTAAAACACGTGGATCATACAGACCGCATAAAAGCTACCGTAGAGCTAGCTGAGTATGTATGGAAAGCACTGTTAAGTGCTCCTTAACAAGTGATTTATGAATCTGACCTACACCAATGAGATTTTATTGATTTTTGGGGGAAGTGCACAACTGCCGTCAAAGGTTTTTTTTTTTTTTTTTTTAATCTTTTAACAGTATGTTGATTTGACTGTTTTTAAAAGTTACGTTATCCCTTTGTTTGTTGTTTTCTGCCCTTCTCTTTCGTTTTTAGACACAATCAAACAAAACAAAACCAAAAAAAAAAAAAAACCTTTACAAAACTTTAACAATCACCAGATCGACAAAACAACAGATGAGAAAGACCTGCTGGGGTGTGGGTTTGCTTGTCGAAGAGCACCCGAGTGCTTGTCTGCTGGATTTGTTTGACTTGGGTAATTGAAAGTGTTTTAAACTATTATAGCAACCGGAGGGCTTGTTTAACTGTCGAGCTGCCAGTCATGCGGGTGGCCAAAAGCCCAAGCACGTCAAGCCCTGTCAGTCAATGGAAACGAGAAGTGCCGGCTTAATGGATTTCTTCACACTGCTCCGTCTGAACGGCCAGCACAGCGAGAAAGGAGGGAGAAGTGAACAAAATCAATGCATTGTCATGTGTGAATGTTAGAGCCATCAAACAACCAGGTGGATTGGAACTGTATTTGTCTTGTGCCAATGATGAGATGCAATACCAGCAGTGTGTGCGTGAAAGCTCTACCTATATGTGTGTTACAGACGGATACATTTATTTCTTGCTTTAAGTGGGGTTTTTTGTGTGTGTGTTGCTGATTTAAGGTGTAAAAGGTGTCAAAGAGTGGGAAAAGTACAACAAAGTACAACATCACTGAGAAAAAATATAATTTTTGCAATTTTGTAGTTTTTCAAATAAAGTTTATTGGCTTTGATTTCTGCTGTGTGTGTAGATAGAGTATACACTTTTCTGGTATATTTACTGCATTTCTTCTAATGGAAAATGTATTTCACATTTTCTTACAATTCCACTCCAATCATCTTTTAATCTATTAAAAGCGTTCCCACTGGTCTTTTAATTATGATTATTCCGTTTTTAACCAAAATAGCCTGTCGTTTTCTTGGACATAGTTTCTGCAGAGTGGCAGTAGTTCATCAGAAATTCACCTTGGAGTTGTGGGAGAACCTGTTGGTGTGAAGCATCAACCCCGCCCCCTCTCCCCTCCCCGTTGCTCAAAGCTTAGCTCAGGGTCCATGTGATCCATCAGCAGATTTCCATGTAACAAATACTTGTTTTTTTTTCCCAAACAGAATTTCTTCATTTCCTCCTGATTTGAACAAAGAAAGAATAAAGAAATACTCAAAAGCACGTTTAAACGTAATTTTCTTTATATTTGTCCTCCATCATGAGAAAAATACCACAAGAACCTGGTAAAAGCACAACTTTCATCAGAGTAGATGCTTAAACTTAAGTGGTTAGTTGCTGTGAGTCATGTCTTACCTAAAAACTGCTACCAAAAGAGCAATCTTTCCCCCTGAGGTTTTCTAGTAATCTATGAGCGATCTACCAACGACACACACTCAATTTTCAGAAGAAGACTTGGACTCAAACTAAACTTTTAAAGAATAAAAATGTGCCGTCTAACAATCCTTTTCTAGAAATCACAAACAAAAAAAGGGATGAAACTCATAAATCAGAGTATGAAATCAATTTTTAGCAGTAGTTTATAATTTGTTGCTTGTTAAAACACAAAAAGTTACAGGAAAAACATCCACCTAAGCTTTTCTGCACCAGTAAAGTCAAATGCCTTTTCCTAAAGCCAGCATTGGTTGCCATGGCATCTGCTTGGTGCTCACTAATGTGTCCCTCCTTCTTGTCTGACCTTTGGCCTACATGAATGGCCTGGTTAACTCTGGGTGATGGATGAATCTTCCTTTAAACTCCCACTTCGATCATTTTTTCATCAATTGAAAAAGTGTTTCCAGTGATCTTTTAGATATAATTATACTGCTTTGAGCCTAAATCAATGTCATTTTATGGGACATAGTTTCTGCAGAGCGGCAGGAGTTTCGTCTGTTCCTGATTCGCAACGATTTGACTAAAGAAATACTCAGAAAAGCAATTTTAATCTTGGTTTTCTTTATATTTGTCCTCAATAATTATAAAAATGTCAGAAGAACATGTTAAAGAAAAAAAAAAACCCAACTGTCATGTAAGTGGGTCTTTAAATGATTCCTGTTTTGATGGCTAAAAGCCACCATTTCTGTGATTGATTTAATGTGCAACTTTGCTACAACCATAACTGTTTTTACTTGAGCAGTATAGTTGATCACTATCCTAACAGTAGAGGGAACAATACTGGAACCGTTTGATGTAATGGATGTTTATAGTTTATTGAAAAACCAGTTTCATTGAGTTCACACTCACACACAACTCCCCAACAAAACCTGAGGATTCTTTTAACACTTTCCTCGTTGCATTGGGAGGCTGTTGCGACATGTCTAGTTTTCCGTCATTCATGCTGCACCACTTTTGTGATTTATGAGCAGCGGATCCAGCATCAGTACCATCATTTTCTGACGCCCTGTCTTTTATCTCCGCCAGATGATAACAGTAACCGCTGCCAAAGACTAACACAAGGCAGAGGGAAATGTCGCTTTTGAGCTAAACCAGGCTACCCTCTGAAAAGCATCAAATCATTCCACTATGTCGAGAGTGAAAAGCGGTAATTTAGTGTAATTGGGCCTTCAGAATGTTCTTTCAAACATTTCTCTTTTCCTAAATTGGATGATTTCCTTTTATCTTTTTGTGTGGGATGAGAGATAGATCAGGACATTTAAAGAAAAAGGTGGAGCAAAACACAAAGTTTGAAATCGTTGTTTTTGTTTTATTTACACATGTTCTATGTACCTATTACAACATTCTTGGTGTATTCTTATGCAGTCTCTGCAAAATGATTCAAAACCTGTAAAAAAAAAAAAAAAACATTGGTAGGATCTGTTGCGACCTTGAAGCAAACCTGATCCTGTCTTTGTTTTGGCAACTTTATTCATCCCAAACGTGCTATGTTTTAAAAACTTTCTTCTGAGGCAGTTGGAGCAAAAGCTCTGACCATATGCACACGTTGACCACGCATGTCTCACATTGAAAACTGGAAATTAAATTCACTAGATTTTTAATCAAAAATTTTCTCCAGGATGATATCTAAATGAATGAAAATGAACTTAATATTTCCAAGCTGCGACAGATCCCTTTTGAAAATAAAAATCATGAATAAAAAAAATCCTAAATTGTCAAAAAATATACTACAGCTATCAGTACTTCTATAAATAAGTCAAAATAAGTCAAATATACACATAACAATAGTGTAATACAACATTCTTAATAAATGAAATGAGTCTGATAATGTAAAAAAGATACTCCAGATAACTGTGTTTTAAAAGAGCAATCATCATAAATAAAAATATATTATTAAAATTAATACATTTGTATATTAAATATAAGATTCTTAAAATTTCAAAAAATATACTACAGTACTTATTATAGTACAGTATTAGTACTCTACAAGAGTAATTATTAGAAATAAAAAACAACTATGGTATGTTTTGAATTTTTTAAAACAAAAGATTTTTCAGCTAATAGTCCTTAAAAATAACAATCATTCTAAGTAAACAAACAAAAGTATGAGTGCAAATATGTTTTATTAGTTGTAAGAACTTAGACCAATGACTTTAAAGATGTCATATCTAGCTGTCAAAAAAGTATTTTTTACCATCAACTTTACTTTACTTTTTGTAACAATTACAATTAAAAAATAAGGTCATACACCTTATAAATTGTATATGTAGTATAATATGTGCTGTTTTTAAAGCTGATTTAAACAATTTCAGTTAATGTGAGAGTGCTGGTACTTTTATAATCAAAATAGATTCTCACATTGCCATTATTTTCTGACAAGTAGGGAGATGTCCTTAACTAAAGTCACTATATAAGTGAAAAACAGAGAAAGTCATAAAAACAGAGTTAAAAGAAAAAGGAAAAAAAATGAACATGGAGCAAAGGAAGTATTTCCTTCCTGTCTGGCTGTATCAAGTCAGCGATATGTAAATTGTACTACAGTGAGTAGTTGAGACTGCTGTTACACTGTTCCCATAATCAGAAGACTCAAGATCAACTGACCTTGTAGTGTTTCTTTCTAAATTAAATAGATGGAGGTAGACAATGTACTGTGCTGGTGTGAAACTAATAGTAAAGAACACAGACGTCCTGAATCAAGTAATCCAATCTGACCTTGTCTGTGAATTGACGGTCCAGTTAATACTGTTCTCGTAAGCGGCGCATTGGCAGGACTCATGACCCATTTTCAGGGTCTCAGCTCACCAGCTGAAACACACATCAGTGACTTTCAGATGGGCTGATTAAGAAGGAAGAAAAAACAAATCACAAAGAATTCTTTGCTTCTTCTGGGTGTTTGAAGTCTAAAAAACCTAAAAAAGTTTCTTTATGAACATGATATTTTTGCCATTGTGGAAAACACGATTTCTTACCACGCATACATAGATTTTCTGACGGCGTGGAACTGAGAGCAATGGGGCCCACTGTGCCCAGATACTGTTGAAAACTTCAAAAGTGACTGTTTAGTTAGGGGGGTGGGCACCATGATTGCAAAAGTATTAACATAAGGTGGGGTGTTATTACAGACCTGGTGTATATGGAGAAGCTCTGCAGGGGGGGGGGTAAATACAACAGAACAGCTCATGTTGTTGGATTGGATTTGATAGTATAAATGAAGCCTCACAAGCTTAAGACTTGGAAGGAGATAGATTTGCACATTTAGAAAGGAGGGGTGTGAGGCCCTGCGATGGTAAGTAAATCACATGTGACAGAGCCCAAACTCAGCCGAGGTGTGCCTGCTGACACAGTGTGATGGGGCACGCCCCAGTGCATTACCGTCCATGGGAGCTTTGTGTTCGCAGACGCCCATATGTGTCTGCATGCATGTGCAGGCGACCGTGTGTGCATGCATCTGGGCCGTCTTTACTGCGATGTTGTGAACAGCCAATCATTTCTTCCAGTCTAATTAGCACACATGTAAATTCAAGGGAACGGCAGAGTACATGGGGATACTGTAAGCGACGGCAACGTGGGATGTGTTAAGGATGACGGGGTGACTGCGTGCGTGTGAGGGGAGAGGAAGGAGGCTCCTGCGTTTACACAGGATAAGAATGCATGTAACCACGCAGCGTATGTTAGACCATTGATGACTCTTTCCGTGTTCACATTAGACCTTTAAAAGTTGTGGTTGTCCAAACCTGCGCTAGCCACCATGCTGTTTTACTGTTTTACAGTCTGTCATACACAACACAAATAAACATTTGAGGGTAAAAAAAAAAAATACACGTACTTTATGTTCTCCACCAGATTATAAGGTGCAATAAATGGTCTATTTTTTTAAATTAAGTTATGGGGTGTATCAAACAATGATGCTATATTAACTGTTCAGAGTAATTTCAAAACTTGTCTGTAACACATAAGCCACGTTAGCATCATTAGCTGCATTAGAGTGATCACAATACCTTTTGTACTATGTACTGGGATTGGAAACGTAAATTTCCAAATGGTAGAAAAAAAAAACCTAAAAAAAGAAAGACTGAGGTCTTGACAGAGCGTTGTTTACTTCTCAAATTTGCTTCATCATCAGTAAACACAACCAGAAATAATTAATTTAAAAGGCGCTCCGCATCAGGTGCCCTGTCAATATTCTAAAAAATTAAGACGTCATATATTATGAAAAATACAGTAAGTTAAATGTCATAAAAGATATTAAAAACAATTAACTAAAGTTGTCATGTTACAAAAACTGTACTTTTTTGCTAACATTTGAATTTTCATGACAGAGAGACACTCATGGAGATGGTGTTTACTTATCAAACCTGATGAAACGCGACATTGTTTCCTCGTTGGCCGGCGGGATGAGATACAGGAGAGGATGGAGGGGACAAGGACAGGAAGAATAAGCACATGAATAAATAACAGCAGAACGCCAACAGAGCTCAGACATCAGTCTAGTTTGGCCGAGCTTTGTCGCCTCCACGGTCACTTAAAGCAGATTCTTTGGAACTTGCTTTGGTTGGAATAAAAAAAAGTATCAGTATTTAGGCTTCATGTTTATATTTAATGGATGTCTGCAGTGTGGAACTGAATATGTGTTCATGTCACACATAATACAGAATGGGAATAAAAACTGCAGGAGTTTCAAAAAACGTTTCCCCTTAACCGTTGACCAATCATTTGTAGCCCGTTACACATGTCCAGTCAGAACTGCTGCTGGCCAGCAATGGCCGCCCCGCTTTGTCCAATTTCCTAATGTCATCTGCGCCTGCAGCAGACATGAGGTCACATGACCTCAAAATATGCCCTTAAGGCCAAAGACCAAAGACAACTTTTAAAGAAAGATTGACCAGTCGCTGGAAAATCGGAATGCTTTCTTAAAACTTCCGCGGCCGCAGTACGGCGTGTAAAAGTGCGACTGCCACCTGCCGATTACAAATGCAGCAGCGCGGCTACCTGCCAAATTTGCTGAAAAACTTTCGTTTGGGTCGCAGCACGTTGGCATTTTGTGATCCGTGACTGCAGTCTCAGAGCATGGCTTAAGTCACGTTGAGATCACACGTTTCCTAAGGTTTTCTAATCTGAATGAACTTCTGTTTTCAAAAGTCAAAAAATCCCCATTTCTCAATATCATAAGTCAACTTTTTAAACAAGAGATTTTAGAATAAATACAATGTGATGCATGAATGAATGTTTTTTTTTGCATCATTGTAGGAGAAAAAATACATAGTGTCAAAAAATAAAGTTAAACTCAAACCATAGAGTTGAACTAAGAAAGATCCAAACCCGACAGCCCAGGTTCTTCCTGAAGAGATTTACGGTGATCAGCGTGCCTCCCAGCACACACACAGTCATACATCTTAAATATATGTGGGTGCATCCGCGTGTGTCTGCATGGCTGACTCAAAATCGACCCTTTGAAGTGAAGCAACGATGAGGGGAAGTTAATTACGTCCCATTATGCAGGCTGGGTGCGACCATGCACCAGTTAGGGCCATGTTTTTCCCTTTAATTAACTAGAAAGCCAAGCTCTTGCCTGTCAGTGAGCTGCTAAAAGAGCATTTCAGAGGAGGAAACCCTTGGGGTGTTGATGAGAGGGCGCTAGGACTGGCCACATGTTAATGGCGAGGTGTTAGCATCCTAAACCACGTTATCGTTCGCCACTCTCAGTAGTTGCAGAAATGTACAAAGGAAAATCTTGGGAGCAGTCTCCAGGGATAATCTAGCGAGGCTCTTTTTCTTTGAGAGTTGCTCCAGCACAAAAAAGTGTAAAGGACTGGTGGAAGTTTTCAAAGTTTTTATTTATTTGGTCCTTAAAGCTGTGCCTGAGCCATAACTTGTTAATTAGGAAGTCCTTCAGAAGGCCCAGGGATGGGTGTAAAAGTAAAAAAAAACTTTAGAACATCAGTTGTCATTTTATCCCAGATTATCTTTCCCTCTATTAGGCTTTATCCACATTCGTACTCCGTTACCCCTAAAAGACTATATAGCGTGGTTCTATCTAGTGCCATGAGCAGGAATCGCACACATGTTCACCATTTAACAAGTATCGACATCTCCGATGTGCCAAAGTAAAAATCTAACAAATATGAACACGAGTCCACTGTGTTCTAAAGAGGAATACTTGGATAATGTATACAAAATGAATGTAAATACATTTCTTTCAAATGATAAATTGTTCAAATGCACGGCATTATATTTGTTACTTGTTTTTTTGCTGAGTGTGGAAATTTCTTGGACACTGGAATTTGAATAGTAAATTACAGATCAGTAGTGAAGGACACGACAACAGTTTCAGCTGTAATAATAATAAAAAAAAGTGTCTTTAGCTAAAATGGCCATAAAATAAACTGTAGTCATTATTTAGAAGTTTGCATGAGATAAATGTCCAGTTTTCTTTTAACATTTAATAATATTACATGTTTAGTATTTTTAATACAATACAAAAAACTTATACTTTTTTTTTTTTTAACTTTACCAATCTTTACTTCAAACATAAAGGAAGAAAACATGGAGCAACATTTTTCTGATTTTATTTCTGCCGTGACTGTATATTGAAGCATTTGGTTATTGTACATCTGCAGTATATATTATTTATCACTTTCTTCTTTATATAGGCTACATATATAAATAAGTATGTTTGCATGTTTATGTTTTTTGCATGTATTTTTATTTTACGTGTTTCAGTTTTAAATGACCTGCTTAACATTTTTAAATCTCGCAGCAGACAACTTTACTTTCTTGCAAATATAATTTAAATATATTTATTGTTCAAAAACGTACATTTAGTGTTGTATAAAAGCATTTTAAATATTAACAATTCAATTTTTATTATTATTACAAACCTGAAACATTTGCAAAGATAAGATGCTCACTTGTCAACAAATTATGATGATTTTGAGCATTTTAAAATAATTAATTGGCTAATTTTCTCCTACTGTCAGAACCTTTTTTCTTTCATTTTTGTAGCTTTGCATATTTTGTCTAACAATGTTCACAAAGATATTTAAATGTTAGTAAAAAGGTTTTTTCATGTTTTACAGGTACAAATATGGTGTTTGTGTGTAATTTAACCTTTAAAGCAAACTCACTATTACGATTTAATATTCTTCTGTTTTCAAACAATAAATAAATAAATAATATTAGTTTCGTGTTATGAGCTGATCAGATGATAAAAAACAAATAATAATAATTTATGTAAAATATAAAATAAAAAGTTATGTAAAGCATAATATGGGTGGGATTATATTAGTTGCTTTCTCTCACCCCCTTTCAATCAATTAAACCCTTTTTGACAAACAAATTTCATCTTTGGATTGCTTGAAATAAAACATTTCCAAATCCAAATGACGACCAGAAAATGATAAAGTGCTTGAAAAAAGACAAATAAATATGAATTTCCTCCCCCAGTCTTACTATATATTTAATGTAAACATTTTATCTGATGTTTGACCTGCAGATTATTAAAAGCAGTGTCAAAAAAAAAGTCAAAATGATGCTAAACAAGAAATTATAGTCACTCTTTGTCCATGCGGAGAGGTTAAATTGCATGAACGCATCACTGTGTTGTCAGAACACAATACAAAAGATTACCAAAGGGTGGTGCTAAACACAAACTGAATTAACCTCCACATTAAATCACATTTGATGCTTAAAATGTTTTATTTATTGAACAAAAGATCCTTATTTATTATTTAGTTTAAAATATATTGTTTTATTTGATTTAATACGACTCATTTAGCTCATGCACACACTCAAACCTAAAAGACTTCTTTTTTCTCACGTATTGACCAGTCTGGGGGTCAATGACTGCGCAGATGACAACTCGGTTGTTATTAATGGACACTGCGTTCCAATATCTGCGTCTCTGTGCTGGGAAAATGGGTTGTAGGCTGCCCACACTCCTGCCCCCACACAGCGGGCTCCAGCTGTCTGGCTCCACCGTGTAAAAAGATCCAGGCTCGTCTCTCTTCTTTATCCCTTCATAACCTCTTAAAGCCAAGGAGAAGCAGAGAAAATCAATAATTAAAAACGTGTCTGGAAGTTTCCAGCTACTTCTTACAGTTAGTTTTCAATATGATAGATGTATTAGTTATCTGTTGAACTTTTTCTTGCAAAACCTTTTTTAAAAAAAAAAAACTCGGTCCTGTAAGCATTTCTGTGTTAAGTGCTGGATAACGCAGTGAAAAATGTCAAACTGCGGATGAAGAAATCAGGGCAGCATCTGACGATGTGTCCTGGATAAAGGAGAAGGAGAGCTGTGGTCTGGCGAGAGCCTGCAGCTTTTCACAGTCTGCTTATTGGAAAGCTGTCATCTGTGGCAAAACTCCAGCCAGCCATTTTCTTGTTCCCTGCGCTCGCAGAGGATGCTGCTATTCTGCTTTGCAGCGATAACCTCTTCATGTGATCATCTTCAAGCATAATACTCCTACCTACTATTCCTCTCCTCACTTTAATTTTTCCACATGTGTGTCTTAACCAGGTATTTTCCCTCTTTTACCATTAACTGTTATTTATTTATTTATTTTTTACTTATTTGGATGTATGGATGCAGTTTTGAAGGTTACAAGACATTTCAAACTTGATACTTTAAAAACCGTATTTATTGATCATTAAGATATTTCAGGAGGTTTTAAGTGGTTTTCTTTGCTCTACACTGTGTCAAGCTTCTCTCAAAATGAGAATTCTCTCTCATTAAGAGCTAAATAAAGAAATGAGTATTAAAATAATCTCAAATCCGTTTGCTCTTTACTCTTCACAAAAAAAAAAAAAAAAAAAAAAAAAAAAAAAAACTTGATTTAAGGCTCAAAAACTTCAATAATATTTACATTTTTAGTTCAATTTTATAGATGTCATTTTAAAGTTCAATAAGCATTGGACTCAGTTGTTATTTTGGAAACAAACCTTTTTTTAAGAATAAGTTTAGTTTTACATTTTAGAAGTTGGTCCAACTTGCACTAAGACACTAAGATCATATGTTCATTTTGTTTCTTTTTTGTTCTAAAATGAGTCATTTCCGCTTAGTTTGTTATCACTGTAATTAAAGTAAACTATAGTACAGTCAAAAAATAATTATTTTGCTCAGAACTACAAAAAAAAAAAAACCCTTAAGCTTTTTAAGTTGATTTGTTTTCTTCCCCTTTTTGAATGCTTATGTGGAGCTCCTTGTTTCCTCAGTTTAATATCTTCTTATATCTTGTTAAACAATATGACTTGCTGCTTGGACAGATAACTTGACTGCTTTCTACTGATTTGTTTTCTTCAGATTAGTGTTCTCTCCCTATTTTTAGGCCACCTCTTTTTGCAGTGATACTTGCCAAACATTCAAAGCGTGAGTCGTGGACGCGGTGGAAAAACCTAAGACAACACAGAAGAGTAGGAGACATTTAAATACCAGCTATGATAAGATTGTTTCATTGCATACAGATGCTAACCTCTCTTCATAAATGATGATATATCATTACAATCATTTTCTTAATAGCCTGAATATCTCTGATAAAACCTTTAAAGAAAATTTGCATATCGATAGCAGGAGTTTATTTATTTATTTAAAACACTTTTAGAAAAAAAAAAAAGTTCTTATATTTGAAATAGAGATTAAAATAATATGCACTTCAAAGGCCAGAAGTTTATAAAATATGTAGATATCCATTGAAATATGTCATAAAAAGATAGAAATGACTCACAAATGGAGCTGTCTATGCTTTGTAAATCAGTACAGGAGCTTAAATAATCCTTTTTTTTTTTAAAGCATCAATTGGCCTTCCTGGAGATTAAAAAAGGGACAAATGCAGTAAAAGTATTGCCCAAAATCCAACCTTTGCCAGTCTTTTTTGGATTGTTGGTTCTATGTTGGATCCGTAAACTTCTTCTACAATTTTACTGCAGGAAAGTCCTAGAAATAGTTGAGACTTTAGAAAGTCTGTGATCTCTTTTCTGTTGGGTTGAATGAAGACAGTTGTGATCAAAACGTTGAAAATGCTATGCTATTTTTTTGTTTAATTCTTAAAAAAAAGAGAAATTATGTTTATCTGGCGATGAAAAAAATATTGAATATAAGCTTTTTTTGAACAAGTTGAAAGTTGTTTGACTACATTTTTAAAGTTATTAAATCCACTGATAAATGATAAACTTTAAATTAGTGATAAAAAACATGTGTATATTAATTAAATATATTATAGGATCAATGAAAAATGTGTATTTACTTTTATCTAAAAACGACTCCTGTTAACATATTTGTTTTTACCTTTTCAAATGAAGTATCTGCAGATCTGCTTTTTCTCTGCTCAGTAACAAACGTTTTGTCAGTGAGATTATTATGTGTGTATTTGATAGCTACTGAGCCTCAGATAAAAGGTTTGAAGTACTCCACAGGGTACCACAACATCAACTTTTCTGTAGTTTGTTTTTTGCAGTCAACCTTTCTCTCTTGGGAGTCTAAACACTTCTAGAATTGTCACCGTAATGTGAGCTAAACTTTTTAGTTTTTGCCTATTTACTGTGATTGGTAAGTCACTTTGCAAGTAAAATCTGTTTGCATTTTGCCAAACAGTAGATTTAAACTCTGCTTTTGGCTCTTGAGAGCTTGAACCATCCAAGGGTTAGATCTCACATGGCATACAAGTCCTTGGTAGCAACATTTCATTGGTTCTAATGCACCGCATGGACACTGTAAAATTAAGATTTGCTGCATTGCCTGAACGTAATCTCTGGGTCCAGGTCTGGGATTAGGACCTACAGGTGAGCGCCTATACTGACCAGCCAGGCTCAGATCAGAAGAGCAACGTGGAATTAGGAAAGAACGCATGAAGCAGGTTCAGTCAAGAGCAGGTGCCAAGACAACCCAATCCACAGAGATGGAATCTAACCATCTCTGTGACATGTATTTGTCTACTTACTGAGTGGGAAGGAGCCTGAGCTTGTGCATGAGGCTGAGCGTAACTATCTAGAGATTAGTGAGCTTGGCTCCAATTTCCATCTAACTCTTCAAGAGGGGACAAACTCTCACTCTGAAGTTACCCATGGTGAGAGGTGCTGGTATGGATTTGCTCATCGTCCCCAAATGTGGTCATCAGATGTTGAGGTTTACCCCAATACTTGAAGAAGATTGAGTTCCTTTCTGTCCGTTGCGGTCAGGTCACTTACTGTGAGTTGCAGCGTTGAGTTTCCGCACTTCTTGGAGTCTCTAGAAGAGGTAATTGTCAGAGTCTCAACTGGAGACGCTTCATTCAGATTGTTTAAGCTAAGATATTCTACTTCCACTTGTTGGAGGAAATCCTTATGCTGGTTAAAGGAGAAAACCACCTTCATATATTTCAAAACTTAACAGTGAAATGATTCTAACAAAATCCTGCCTACCCTCAATAAAAGGAGATATTTTCACAGATACAAAATAATCGGAGAAAAAAAAAACAAGTCCTAGTTTAACAGTGCCAACACACTCTATGAACGGTCAAGTATAAAACTATAATTACAGTATCGTTGTAATTAGTCAGCAAGTTGAGTAAGATGTGAAATGGAAATAAACAGTTAACAGACAATGAAAATCAGAGTTTTATGTGAGAGGGCCTCCTTCACTGCAGTGTTAAGTGTACACATTTACCCAAGCAAATAAATAGATTGTATGAATCCTGACTGTCGTGCCTTTTCCTCCCTTGGCCGTCTGCTTCATTTCATTTGGCACTGCGAGGAAGAGTCAGTTTTCTGTTCCTGGTTTCATTCACCTCGGTGGTTCTTCTGCAAAGATCTCTCACGCTGCTCCTGTCTTTTCTGCTTTGTTTTCTGAAACTCTCTCCTTTCCATCCAGGTTGCTCTCTTCCTTTCCGTTTCGTTTATTCTTTCTGCCCCTTTTCCATGTTTGTATTTCCCCCCCTCACTCTTTCAAGCCCCAATCCCCCTCACTTCCAGTCTCCTTCACCCTCTATCCGTCTCCGGATGGGTTCCGGCTGGTGGGACTGGTGGCCGGTGTGACTGCTCGGCTGTCTGATGTCGCGGGAGATCAGGGCGGACGTCGCCCTGCGAGGACGATCGGAGCAGAGCGCCTTCGCCTCACCGCGGGTCACCTTTCACGGGCAATTAGTGTCGGAGCAGAGGCGCGCTTGCCGCTTGTCGGCCCCGCTTATTGTGAAGATCAACGGCAATCAGTCTCCACACTCCACTCTGCCTTCTCCCCCTCGGTTCTCTCCGGTTTCTGGCTCCTACTCTCACTTTCTCTCCCTCCTGTCTTTCTTTGTTGTCGCTCTATCTCTGTGAGTTTTCCCTTGATATACTTCAGCAGCTCTCAGGCTAATGGCTGCTGTCTTGCAATATGTTATCAGACTGTTCAGCTTGCTCTTCATTACACACTCTTTTACTTATTTGTTATAAAATCATAATGCTCTGAAGACGCCCTACAACTCAGTGCTCTTCTTTTCTCTCATTGCACACGGTTTAAACTTCTGTTTTTTTGGGGGTTTTTTTCCTGCTTTGCTGAGTGCTTCCTGTTCCTGTCTTTTCTCTGTATGTCTTGGCTGTTTAGTTGCAACTTTGGTTTTGTGAGGATATGCTTCTCTTAACACCAAGTGATCGCTTGTTATACTCTTAAACATTAACACTTGGTGGACATATTCTGAGGTTCTTTAGGGGTTTGTGGCTTGTTACGAGTGAGGACTGATTATCTTTGATAAAGTTTGTCTTAAAACAAGAAAAAAATATATATTTTTGTCTTCATTTCCATTTTTTCCCATCATGCAATGGAAAAAGTGCAAATGTTAGTTTCTCATATATTTTTTCAGAAAATGTGCAATTTTAAACAAGTTATCTGGATTGAGGTGACTCAGAATACACTGAGTATAGAGGAATGGTCCCCAACCTTCTTCATGCCAAAGTTTTGCTCAAACTTTGAGGGTAAAGTTTTTCTTAAGCCTTTGTAAAATATCTACAGCTGGTTTAAACTGCATTTTTTACTCTAGATTTCATGTAGGAACCATTAAAATGTGATATTGATTTTCCTTTTAATCCATACCTGTCAAAGTGGACGCCAGCTTCCGCCTTGTCCAACTTTTAAGGTGCGACAGATATTTTGAAGTCAAAGGCTCTTCTTCTGTTTCCTCTCTGACTCTTTTCTATGAAAAGAAACTTTCCAAATTCTTGTTAGTTCTTAGTAGTTTTTCAAAATAAAACTTCCTTCAAAATCAAATTCTATGACCCCTCTTACATACACATACTAAAAATGTAGATCCTAGACACTTTAGAGTCCTTCATCTAGAAACAACAGTGATCCTGTAATGGAATATTGGATTAACACATTACTGTTACCCATAATACCCATAATGATGCTCTCCAACATGAATTCCTCTTTATCCAATATGCTTTGTGGTTTTCCACCTATATCTTTTTAAACAAAATGCAGGAGATGAGTCATATTACCCCCAAGAGCAGCACATCAAAAACAAACTAAAGCAAGAAAGCAAGACAAGATCCATAAGTTCCTTTCTACATAAGCAAAGTTTATGCTACTGCAGTCAGCATCGTCATGGTTACAAAAAATACTATACAACTGGATTTGACAAATGTTTGAACTTTGAGAGAGAAAAGTATGAAAATGTTACCATCTGCTTGAGAAAAGTCTAAACTGTGTAGTGTCCTACAGCTGTAGAACATCTGTAATCCCACTTCAAGGATTCCACCTCTTGCGAGGTATTTTTAGGATGTAACCCCACAATAAACAAGATCCCTTTTCGCCTAGGGCGCCACGCAGCTCAGGGACGGCCCTGACCACACAGGAAGTCATTATTACTAGTTTCTTTTTAATCAGAAAAAAGTTGATGTCAGTTGTTTACTTTCACTGTATTCTTAGCTAACACAGCTTCTTTACTTTTTGATCTGCCATTCGAAGCAGATTCTTGGGTTTCTTATTCTGTGAACTTAAATTAAGAATCAGAGCAATTGAGTTTAATCTTGGAATTCTGATTCTCCATTAGTCCTAAATAAAAGACCAACTTCAGCAGTTTTCTAATTTTGTTTATTGTGAGCAAATAAGTTTCTTAAAGTTAGTTTTGTATCCAAGAAGCTGATCGAAGATGCAACATATTGTCCTGTAAAACCGGTTTGAGCAAATAAAGTCAAGTCAAATCTTTGGAAGTCCGAATGCAGTCAGTTCTCTCATTGCATTGCATTTAGTTCCAAAGCTGGCTATTACAGCATCTATAATAGCTGTAACTGGCTAAATTCGCTATATCCGGGGCTTTTTAATGCTAAGATTTAAATAAGAAAATGTGGACGAAAAGGCAGTTAATGTGAGAGTTTAAAAATAAAACTATTTTGAAAGTAAAATTAACTGACCTTTTTATGCATAGTGTTCTCCATACAGAAATTCCTCTATGAATATATTGTTCTGATGTTGTTTTATTGGTCCCATTTTAACACACCCACTTTCCCAAATTTACTTATAAACAGAGACGAGGATAAATCAACGAAAAAGAGAAAAAGAGTGTGGTGATGAATCGCTGCAGTCATACAAAGTCATCTCAAAGTAGACTCATCGTAACCCTAATTTGCATAGGTTTAGTTCTTTTATGCCGTATGTCGTTTAGCTCAATCATAGTTCAGCGGAAGCTGACATCTGTGTTTTTGCAGTTTAAAGACCCACTCAGATGAAAATTGTATTTTACCATCTTCCTGTGGCATTTTTCTCATGATGGAGGACATATATGAAGACAGTTGGAACTAAAAATGCCTTTCTGAGTATTTTTTGATTCAAATTGTTGGGAATCAGGAGCAGAAGAAAAAATGCAGTTTGAAAAAGATATATTTGTGACGTAGAAAATGCGATGCGTAGTCCACAAGCTCCACTAGATCACCAGATCCAGATCAGTTTTTTAACGAACTGAAGCACCTTATATCTGGATTGATTCTGGTTGTGTTTACTGATATTGAAAAGATTTTGAGAGGTACACAGCGCTCTGTCAACATTTTTTACGTGTTACAAACATGTGTGGATGTTATGGTGAATCCGCTAAAGTGTAGTGGTGTGTTTTTTTACATGTTACTAACAATGTTGCAAGTTAGCGTAGTCACAGTAATGTTACTCAGATGTGAAATCTAAATGTTGCTAGTTCTCCCTGGAGCTTTAATTTAATCTTTCACTTCTATAATTTTTGATTGATTGGCGTATTGCATATATTCATGCTATACCAGGTCTTCTAGAAAATGCTAATTTTTGCAGTTAAAACTGGAAAGTGTTTTTTTTTTTTTTGTTTTTTTTTTAACGTTAACTTCTTGATGGAAAAAGTGGTTGTAAACAGCAGACAAAAGAAATGAAAGGGAGATATCTTACATTCTGTTTCTTTAAAAGGTGATCAGTGTTGAGGTCAAATTTGACAGGAACTTGAAGTATTTACATTTGGGATTTTAATTCTATCATTTGTTTAAAAATTCATCTATTTTCCAGGAAAACGTATACTGTAAACATACTAAATAAATCATATTTTTCTTTCTCCGTAGCATGGCGCCTCTTCCTTCCTTTTCTCTTATTTTTTCCCATCAATGAAAAAAAATATTTTTCTCTTATTTTTTTCATAAATGGACCCCTGAGTGGTTGCGTCTCCCAGGCCTCACGCCATGCTGTCTTTTGAAAGCAAACCTATGCGGAAGGGCCTTGAACGGCTGCTTCATCTAGTCATCCAGGGCCTGACGAGATTTGACTGGTCCAGTCCCGAGTGAGTCCTGCATCTCTGCAGCTAGCCATCAACTTCCATAAACAAGCCAAGCCCAAACATTGTCAGATGTTGGCTTGCATTTAAACAGCAGTTGTTCTGGTAGACAAGGGGGGAGACCAAGAGTGTGTATGTGTGTGGGGGGGTTAAGTATAGAGATTTGATTTCGTTTTTTTTTTTTTTTTAAATATTAGATTTCTCATATTGGTTGTTAACACACTTATGAAGTATGATGCTTGACTCTTAAAAGTTTTCCACTCATTGATTTATTTGTTTAAACTTTCATGAGTTATTCTTGTGTTCTAGTAGCTCACAGAGTGTTTACTGGAAGCCTGGAAGAAGATACCTATTTTAATCAGCATTTGGGTCTATCTAAAAAGTGATGCAAGTGTGAGGATTGACAAAAAGATGTTATGTTGACACAGAGACTGCATGATTTTTGCAGGTGCTATAACTTCCTACCAAAGTCTAAAATACTATCATAGGTTGAGACTAAGGACTAGTGGAGTGTACCTTATGCTTTAGTCATATGCACCTATACGGGGGCTGTATGGGTGCTGCAGGTTGTTGGGTTATTCGGGTTCTTGGAGGGTCATAGAGAGGGCCGGCCACCTCAAGAGATGTCATGAAAACGGGATGTATCATTGTCGTGGTAAGTGTTTCGTGAAGTATTTGTAAGACAAATGTAAGTCGCACGGTGCCATAAAGCCACACTCGAGTCATCAGTGAGGTGCACGTACTGACTCCTTAATGACTTTGCGTAAATGCTGAATGCAAGGGGTGTGCAGGTGATAGTAGTGGTAGTACAGTGGGTGCCTGTAGGATCCCACACCAACAACCAACAAAAGAAATAAAAACTTTTTGCCCGCATCTCATCCACTCCCCCCCCCCTACTTACCTTTTCGTGTTGTAAAAGTGTTCGCTATGACCAGTCGCTCACAGCATGCCTGTAGAAAAACGTGCATGAGCATGTGCTCTGCACTGTTCACCGAGCGGACTACAATCTTAACATTTCCTACGGGTCACCTACAGGCCCTGTGAAGGTTTGCCCATTTTTTCCCCCCTGACAGCCCCTATCCACCTGTAAGTTCATCCTTAACTAAGGTATTAGGTGTGTTCTTTTCTTACCCCAAAAGGCATCTTAAAACTTGTCAGGGTTAAAAGACTTCCTTTTATATGCCATCAGTCCTTTTGACAGAATTAAAATATGTGTTGAACAGACAATATGGAAAAAAAATGTTATTGGCAATAATCTTTTTGTACTATTTTTGTATCAAACAACAAAAATATGACAAATGGCGATCAACGTGTATGATTTAAGGCTTTTGCTGATGAATAGCTTGTTTTTGGTGGAATTAAAGAAATATGTAAAGTACGGTTGCATACGATTCAATACCACAACCTAGAAGCTCCATTATTTATTAATTGAGAAAAGTGCTAAATGGTAAAAAGCACTTGCTTGGTTACAGTCGATTTAAAGTGTAGTAGTAAAACATTAACACCACAAGTAATATAGTTTTGAAGACCATTCCACCAAAATGTACTACAGTTTTTCTATCCTTAATTCCAACTAATGTTTTGCCTAATAGGTTGACTGTTAATTTTGTTGATACCAATGATCCTGCTTTAAAGATGTTGCGTACTGTCCTCTAACACAGATTTTTTACATTTTAAGTCTGCCAAGCTAAGTCCAACCAGTTCTCAGTACTGAACCGTTCTTTTGAAAGTGTTAAAACAAGCCCCAAGAGGCTCCAAGAGCAATTTTCATTTCTATTCCCACATGCATATGTTGGGGTTTTTCTGAAGAGTTTATGCAAAGTGTCATGAGAAGTCCTGAGTTGTTGAATTATTTAGCAGGTAGACTCAGCTAGAAATTAATATTTTTTTTCTGTAATTTGTTAGAAAAATTAAGGTTGTTTTGCATTTAAAATGACAATATGCTTGTGTTATATGTGTTTCTGCAAAAGGACTTAACCACCATAAGGACTGGTTGTATGGCAATAGTAGGTACTGTTTGCATTACTCTAATTTAATCAAGTTGTAGGGGGTGACTGGCATTTTCAAGACTGACAAAACTAGCAATAATTAAATCAATGATCTATTAAAGAGAAAACAATTCCAGACAATTGTCCTGTTTGTGTTTTAGGCAAGATTTAGTGGAAGTGTAATAAATGAAACTTCTGTTTTTTTGGCTTGTCAGATTGATGTGAAATCCCAGGTTTTCTCGGATTGGGAGGCTAACCTCAGTTGGTGGTGTTGCCAATTTGGATACCTAAGACCTTACAACAGAGATTTGAAAGTCCCATCCTGTGTTTATGAATGGGTATACATTTTCCCACAGTGAAACCCTAAGTCACATGCATCCGGTTTGGGGGTTGACCCTTATGGGTGTTGCAGTTTTTGGTTGTTCTGGGCCGTAGAGAATTGTAGACAGGTGCAGCCACATCTTAAAGTTGGAGAGCAAGTGTGTCTTGCAATTTCCTTAAGGCTTGTACGACCACCTTAAGTGATGTAGTTAATAATGAAACCAAAATTTATCCTAAGTGTGGTGTTTTATGACTGTCATACTGTCCACATACTAGTCATTAGGAAGGTGCGCATACTTACTGTACTAAGTTCTAAGTTAGCCTATAGTACTTGCCAGTACTAGGCTTCTTACTGACCACATCCAAGTGCTGCACATTTGAGGTGTAGGCAGGTGATGCACAAATACCCATAAGACACCGGTAGGATGCCTACACAAACTCATTGTCTAAATTCCTCATTTCTAACACCTGAACAGTACCAACCGGCTCCTCACACACAATCTCTGCACATCCATGCGTCTCACCTACTTTTTTCTTACTGTACGCTTCTGTGTTGTTTCTGTTTGCAATGAGTTGTCGCCTACTGAACAATAACGTTCATGAACCTTTTTGCTCTACATGCTCACTGAGCGGTCTACAACCATGATATTTCGGGCAGGCCACTCACTCGTGCAAGCTTGCCCATTTTTTGCCCGCAGATAGCCCTTATCCAACTGTAGGGGCAGTTGTGACTAAGACTTAAGCAGTAGCAAAGCTAGAATGGGGGGAGCGCAGAAGGCTTTGGAAGGTGGGAAGTTCGAACAGCCCAGTGTAAGGCCATTACAAATGAAAGGATAAAAAACATATATTTAAAAAAAATTATACATAAAATATGCAATTTGAGGGGCTCATGATTTCATTAAAAATATTTATTTTGCTGTTTTTGCAATGTTGAATGAAGCTTGTATTGATGTTTTACTTATTTTTGTCAATAATGATGATAAAATGTATTAAAAAAATGGGGGCAAGTAGGGAGGGCAAAGCTTTTTGCTGACCTCTTGCCCTCCCCTTAGCTCTGCCCCCGAGCTCAACCCTAGAGAACCCAACAACAATTTTCTTCAGGGCTTTCAAAGTTAATTGAAATTATTTGGATTTGTTTGTTCATTTTTGGAATCAGCAAGTAACACCAGCTAAAAGATTGAAAAAATCTAGACAAAAAAAAGTTAGACAAAAAAAATTTCATAAAAAAAAACCGAGGGTTAAATTTGACATCATCTATGTAGATGATGTGGATGTGAATATGTGCATTTCTAAAACTGCTCGTATTTTTTATTTTGAAATGAATGTATGACAAAAGATCTTAACTGGGTTTGATTTATCTATGTAATTTTTTTCCCTTTTTTGCCTTTTAAGAATCAATAAACCAATAAAATACATGGTGGCTTTTATTTTCCTAAAGTGAAATCTATTTCTGAATGGAAAATATTTGCCATCTGAGTTGAATTGAAGAATTACAGACTATAGAAATGAAACCCACACAGCTTTTAGTGCTGCGTAAAAATACATTTTCTACTATTTCTTGTTGTTTTTCCTAAATGGCTCATTTGACACAAATGAAACAGTACAAAAATGTAACGTTAACACAGTATTATTTAATACTAACTAGGCTGTAAATATAGATCATATTTACATGTTTTGTTGACTGTAAAAGTGAAATAGTCTATTCACAAAACAGGTGTTGACTGTAAATAGGTTTGCACCTCTTGTAAATACCGACTTTGACCTCGTACATGTGTAGTGGAGGGAGGATTAAGCTCATGTTTATTCAGTATGTAACAGCCCCTGGGACAAATCACACTGAAGGGGGGCGGCCCTAGAGACTGAGAAAACCACCTTAGGGTTTGGAGCTAAATATGGAAATTGCAAGACATGCTCATGTATGCATATTCAATATTTCGCAGTTGCTCATAATAAATGAAGGCCCATACCCACATTTCCACTGCTTTGCTTGTCTCTTACAAATGTCTTTATCGGGAGGAATGTTAAAACTAATCTCCCAGGATGCATTTTGTTTAAATAAACCTGTGATGTCTTTTTCCTGTTTCGTCTGTAAGCTGTCTGTGTTTTACGCTTTCAACAGTTCGCTCAACTGAAGTTGTCACTATTAATACGGTCTTGTATTCAATCATCCTGTCAGCTTCTGAGAGGTGCATGAGTGACAGATTTAAAAAGCAGCCAAACTGGGGGCTAAACTCAAGGAGAGTGGTTTATTTTCTGTGACTGTAAGATCTCAGACAGATGGGCATTAGCTGCTGAAAGTTAGACAATACTGTCTGGTCCAGTGAAAGCATTGACAGTGATCAACAAAGAAGTGTTGTTTTATTTATTTATCTTTCTCACTCTGTATTCCAGCAGTCTCAAAGATCAACTGCTCAGCTTTTTTTTTATTTCTTTCTGGCATTTGTCAACTGTTCATTTTGTGTGTGTATTGAAGTAAATGTGATTTCCCATTGAGCGGTGTTTGCAGGGAAGTGGTTTTGAAATTCTGTCAAACTGGTGGTCTCTCTGAGGACACCACTGGTTGTTGGCGGTCTTGAGATATGATTTTTGTTTTATCTTGAGTGATTTTAAGTGGTCTCCCAAATATATATTTATATTTTTTAATCTAAACTAAACTTCATGAACGAAGTCTGTCACAAACTCTCTTTTTAAACTCTTTGTAAGGTCACAAAAGCTACGTACACACTGCCCTCTGCAATGCACATTTAAGTGACCATTGCTAATGAAGAGCCTGTAAACACGCAGATGTGCTCGTTTCGAGTTCTCTCATTCAAAACTCTCACGGTCACGTGTAGCTTCGCAAGTTTTTCTGACTGTTTTTTGGCTAACCGTGTCACATGCCCATGTGAATGTAGCTGTAGAGATACAGACAGAGGAAAACTAACGGACAGCTAAGCATGTAAGGTACAAAAAGGGGCTGAGACAAAGCGATGCTAATGTTACTTCTTTTTTGTCAGTTTGCACTCTTTCTGCGAAACCTTTAAAAACATCACTAAAAACAAGCTAACCATGCTATAAGCATGCTAAAGAGCACTACTCGGAAAGCATTTAACCCTCTCACTTTTACCTGTCATATTTTTTACTCTAAAGTCATGGCTCTATATCAGTATTATATTTTAAAAATAATATTCTGAACTACTGCAAATATCAAAGCTTCAGTGTACTCTTACCAGTTTCTTAGCTCCCCATGCTACATGGTCTGTATATGCTTGTGTCTTATTGTCATCACACAGACACAAAAAAAGGTATTGGCAACCATTTTGCTATTTCCTTAGATGTTAACAATTTTTCAGGTGGAAAAAAGTGGAAAGAAAGATGAATATATATATTTATATATCCTGTATATATGCAGACACACACACAAAGTAGGTACAGAGTTCAAACTTGTACTTGTGGACTTTTCATGAGTCCTGTTTACTTGTCATGACAAAAGTAATATGTGCTTTTATAGAGTAAAACCGAATGCAATTCCCTACCGTCCAAGAAATAAAAGGCTCCTTTAAAAAAAAGTGAAAGAAAGTAACTGCAAAAGTAGTCTTGTCATTCAAAAGAAAACCTTTTGTTATTCTTGCATGTTCTGATCTTGCTCGTCAACTCTCTATAAGAAAGTGATTTTTTTTTTTTTTTTTTCCCAGTTTGAAAAGACATATTGCTTCCATGCAACGACTGCCCTGGGGATGAAGATGCGCAGTCAGAGCTCTACAAGGTTGAATGGGTGAGGTCATCAGGCAGCTGTGTGACATATTGCTCTGATATTTGGTTGTTTGGGCACCTCGTGGGTTTTAACCCCCCACATCTACTCACTCCGTCTGGAAACACATGAGACCAACGATTTCAAATGAGGGGCTCATGGCTATTGACCATCAAAAGAGCATCAAGGCAATGAGCCACAAAAAAGGAGGGAAAAGTGAAAGAAGAGAGATGAATATGAAGGTGGGTTGATGATGGGACTGGAGGTAGACGTGGGGAAAAGGTGAAGAATGAGAAGGAGAACAAAGAAAAAGGTAAAAGACTGGAGGACTGTGTTTTGGGGGAAACAATGAGAGTAATGCTGCTCCAGTTGTGACCATAAAACAGCAGGCGGCTGCCATCATAAGGTCTAAATGAATCCAAGAGCCCCCACACTCTTTCTATTTCTTTGGTGGCTCCAGCACTCATCCATTGGCAGTGTGATATAAAACCTGACACTGAAAGATGAAAAAAAGAAAAGTTTTGGTATGACTTGTTTAGTTTTAACTCTGTTTCATGTATTTAAATTTATAAAAAATATTAACAAACAAACAGTACCTGTACCATTTTGTGACATTTATTTATTGATTAGTAAGCTTATAGTTACATTTTACAATACAGAATTGCTTTAATTCACCACTTTACACAAACATTTTTCATTTTTTATATTCACAAAATTTTGAATAGTTTTATTTTGATTAAAGATTAATATCCAGTAATTTGACTTTATTTTTAGTATAAAAGATTTAAATGCTTTGTTTAAAATATTTGGCAAGATGTATGATAGTATTTTTAAGTTAAATAGTTCCAAACGTATTATTAATTAGAATACAGTCTATATAATACAAAGTTACAGCCAGACCAACAAAAACAAAACCACCACGACCAAAAACAACAATATCAACACCGCCAACAAAACCCCCAACAACACTAACAATAAAAACCACCACCACCAACAACACCACCGCCAACAAAACCACCACCTACAAAAACAACCTCAACCACCAACAAAACCTTGACCACCACCACCACCAACACCACCAACAATAAAACCACCACCACCAGAAATCACAACATTAACAAAACAGCCAACAAAACCACCAACAATAAAACCACCACTAACACCATGACCAAACCACCAACAACAACAACACCACGAATAAAACCCCCACCACCAATAACGGCAACACAAAAAACACAACCGCCACAAACACCACCAACTACAACACTAGCAACAACACCACCACCAACAACAACAATGACAAAACTACCAACAATAACAACACCTCAACCACCAACAAAACCAACACCAACGTTTGAAAAAAGGAACAGGAAGAAGCTTTGATTTGATTTTTTCAAGCCTGCCACTAAAAGAAAATAATTATAATAATTATAATATAACGTAAATGTTTTCCGTTTCGCAATCATCTTCATCAGCAATCATCTTCATTTCGATAAATATTCAGTAATTTTAATAATAGTGGCAAAAACATTTATATTTATGACCACACATGTTTTCTATTAAAATCTTGTTTTCTAAATTCACATAATTATAATTATCATTATAAATGATAGTTTTTATCATATATTCTTGCATTTTGCATTCTTGCATTTTGCCCATTCTATATGCTTGAATCTATTTTACAATGTTTTGGTCAATAACCTAGAATATTCAATTTTTTTGGTTTCACACACACAAGACACACATAATTCCCTACAGTTGGTTTGTACCATTGGTGCTTTTAGATTCTCCTGTTCCTCTTAGATTATTTACATTTTTTCCTCCTATAAATTATTTCTGGATGTATGATGTTTCACAAGATTTCTGTAGTTTTATGATGTAGGTGACATTATTTTGTGTTTGGGAATAAAATACTAAAGTATGTTTACTGTAAAAAGTCTTTCTTATCTTCCACATATAAAAATATACTTTCATTTTTACCATACAGCTAAGTTATAATAAATGTATCACATAATCATTTGCAATGTTTGCAAGACGGTGCACCAACTACCCTTGATTATTGTTTTTCTTTTTTGTTTTTTTTTTCTTCCTGCCATGTAAGCTGGAACAAGACTTTGAAACTTAACCTGGAGTGTACCCAAAAGCTGTCATCCAGGATAAAAATTGGATGGCAGATGAGAGCTGCCATTGCAGCTCCCTCCAGGTGCCTTCAGGGCTAAATGGATGGTGCAACATGGCACTTTCATAGGGTGCTTCTTTGCTGTGATTTGTCTTTACATGCATTTTTTTTCATCTTTTCCCCATTGCCATCCGCACATGTGTCAATGTGGAATGTACCAAAGACATTTTGAAATCCAATTTCTGTCGATCATTTAATGACAAAACAGCAGTGCAACTATGTGTTAATACATTTGCTTTTTTTTGCCAACTTTCCTCAAAAACTAACTTCTTTAGGTTCCTTTAGCTTTTTAACCCTTTAAAAGATGTATAGTAAAAAAGTAAAGAGCTGAAATGTAGTTCAATAGTGCAACCTCTCGCAGAGCATGCAGTTTTGTTGCTTTAAGTGCAGCTTCTCATGACGCATGCTTACAGATTTTGATTGGTCTTTCTTTGCAGTTCAATCTTTTTCCCTCTGTGGCCTCAGCAGGGAGCAAAGTGATATGTGAAAGCATGTTATCCCCTGATTTCCTTTTAAAAAGCCGACCCTGATGCTTTTAAATGCTTCATCAAGGCAATGGGCTGTCCAAGTCAGTTACAAGTTAACCAAATAAACACTGACAATGAAATTAATAATGCATATTGTTTGCGAATGCCTCAGCTGGATGATTTGACTGATGTATGCAAAGATGGTAATTTATTGAAAGTAAATTCATGTAATTGTGCAGCAGAACTTGATGAAGCAAAAGAAGGTGTCAGCACGGCTTCCATCATCATCAGAAGAAAGAAATCATTAAAGAGCAAAAACAAATCCAACTTCAAAGGATGATGCAGAACAAACAGTTATTTTATGGATGTGTTTCATTTAGGCCAAAGTTCAGAAAGCCTGTTATGGTAAATATGTCAGATTTGTTGTTGGTTGTTTGCAGATGTGATAGTTTTGGTTTATTTATTTTTCTCGCAGTCCACAGGGATGCAAACATTCACTCTGCACATATCAAAGTTAGTCAGTGTAAATTTGATGTGAAGATCAGGGGGAACAAGAGCTAAAATGTACTTGTCATTGTTGAGACAGATTTTGCCAACAAGAAGCTCAAGTGGCAAGACAACTACAGCACCCAACTTGGTAAAAATAGTTTACAGCTTGACTGTCTATTTAATCACTCTGATATTACAAAGTGACACATGAAAAAATAATCACAAAAAATAAAATACTTTGCTGAATTGTTTTGAATGCCTCAAGGAGGGCTTCTGTTATATGTATTCAGTCAAAAATAGGCTTAGCTTTTTAGAAAGATCATGAAGGTGGAACTTCACATTTCATGAGATTCCATAATTTAACTTGAAAAATGCATCAAGTACTGCATTAGCTAATGCTACGGTCACAAATACAACTTCCACTGCGGGATGGAGAGGCATTGGCAGATTCTTGAAGATGTCATGCCGCCGCCCAATTGATGGGAACATTGTTGCCGTGGTCATGAATGTAGACTAATACAGTCAGGTGGTTGTCAGGATGGGAGACGGGCCTGCTTTTTGTATAGCCCCGGGCTACAAGGCGGCCGGTAGCACTTGATATGGACTGCCGCCACTGGCCGGAGACATTTACACATTGTTCAGTCAGAACTGCTGCCGGCCCGGTGATCCGGCTGCCACCGAACTGTTGTCCGATGGCGTCCTTGCCTGTCACTGGACTGCCACAAACCTCAAAATGTGCTGGGGGCCTCTGACCGATGTCACCTTTTTAGAGAAAAATCATCTGGTTGCCATAAAATGTCAACGTTTACTTAAAACCTCAGCACACGCCATGCGGCGTGTAAAAATACAACTACCGCCTCCTGATTACAAATGTCGCTACGCAGCCACTGCTGAATCTGCTGAAAAAGTTGTGGTCCATTTTGGTCACTGCGCTGTGGTATTTTGGGATATGTAAATGTAGTCTTACAGTTACAATGACAAGACATTAGATGTGTTTAAATATTTTTTTCTACTTATCAGTGAATTGCAACACTGACAAGCAGCTAAATCTGTCTTCTGTGGGAAACCAAGGAGCTGAAGAAGATTAGGTTTCCTCACATAGTTAAGCCTTCGTCACAACTGCCCTTTTGGGTGGACATGCAGGTGAAACATGGGCAAATCTGCACAGGGCATGTAGGTGGCCAGCAGGATATATCAAGGTTGTAGAGAGCCCAGTGAGCCCTTAGAGTACATGTTCATGCTCTATTTTCTAGGCATATTTGATTGACAGATCGTAGCGAACACATATACAACACGCAAAGGTAGAAAATGGTGAAGTAGGCTAAACGCAGGCGCGTCAAATGCTCCCAATTGCTTAGTGGGCTTGTTTGTGCTGTTCATGTGATAAGTATGTGCTCCTTGCACTTGGCCTGACCATTACAAAGAAGACATGAGACATTCAGACATTCAGGCCGCACAATTTATACATAGATCCCCAACCAGTTGTAGAAAGGTATGTTTCTACAAACGATTCCAAGAGTTTTGGACGCGGAAGCCTAAAATGGGCATGTCAATAGACTTACACTGGAAGTGGCCACTTGCTTTGCCCAGGGCGGTGTGACTGTAGTTTGAGTTTTGTCTTTATTTTACCCTTTTAAGCATTTTTTTTTCATTTGTCTTTTATTCATGTTATAGTTTTAATGTTTATTAATATAAAATATGTAGCATTTGAAAAACAATCTGTGCTAAATCTCAAGGCTGCTTCTAAACAAAACCAGTTCGATTGAAGTGGATTTTAAGGTTTAAAAATCCTCTTCAGTGGTATGATTAGGATCTCTGTCAGCTCAGCTGCAGTCCTCAAACTATTTGTGATCTTTTGTTCATAGATGTGCTTGTTCTTAGGAGTTACATAAAAAACATGCATTTTTGAAATTTGTAAACAAGCAAACATCACTGTTATAGTCATTTGGCTTTTTTTTTTTCATTTTTTACTTTGAGTTGTACATGAGGCAGTTAAAGAGTTTTGAATGTAGTTTTGACTGCAAACATATCACTCCAACTTTACTTTCACCTGAACACTCATCAAAATGTATCTGTTTCATTCTTGCTTTCAGCAAGACTGTTTTTTTTAATTAAAGTATTATTAAAACCCACCGTTCTGGACAAAAATGTCCAGCCATTGTTAAAGTGCTTGTAAGTGTCAGCCTTTAATTAGTGCTTGTTAAAGTAATAAATAATGAATAAAATGTTGAATACAATTTCAGAACTTTGTCGCAAACATGAATATAATATTTAGAACAATGAAATAACAGCAAATAAATAAATGTCACTTAGTGTTTGTGTCATTCTTTGTTCAGGCTGCAGAGAGCTGCATCTGATTGAAGGAGTCTTTGTTGTAACCAATTAGAATATTTGAAATGTTTGCAAAAAGAACGTGACTTCTCATGATTGTGTGCTTAGTGCATTCTTGAATGCGCGTCACAGGCCTGTTGTGACCCTTGCATCAGGCACGTTCAAGCGCTTTCCTTCACTCTGTTACGCTGCTTCATCACACTTCAATGTTTGTGGAAAAATTTGGTATGTTTTTTTTTTTTTTAAAGCACCGGTTGGAGCACCATTCAGTTACTAAAATCCTTTCTATAGCACTAGCACTGGATAGAGTCTAAATGGTACCCAGAACTAGTACTCAGACTTTGTCCATTAGATTCTGAATAGCAAAAATGAAGCGAGAAGTGGGTCTGATAAATATACAGTGGTTTACTCCGCCCAAATCAACAACACTCTGAACATGGACAGGTGGTTGGGATAAATTAAAGTGAGAGTTTTGCTTAGTCCATCCACCTGCTAGTCAAAGCCCAATGGGTGACGACAGTGATCCAGTCTAAATCTGGTATTCTGGGCTGGTGAGAATCATTGACAGTATAAGAAAACTGGACCGAGTGACGTCACACATAGAAAATGGTTAACTTCCAACTCCAACAACACTTAGATAATTCAGTCGTCATTTTTACGCAATAAGGAAGCCAACATGTTGGAACCAGACATAGTCAATGACCAGTGATTGGTCCGAGTCGGTCAGAGTCAAGGTCTCTATGACAACCACTCTTCAAAAAGAGTGAGCTTGTCAGAAGTCCGCAACCCTCTAAAATTAAAAATGTACTCAAGGGAATGGTTCAAATTCTATACCAGCAGGCACCTTGTACTTTTATTGAGACGTCTGGTTGGTCAGTTTATAATTTGTCTTGGAGCCAGCAGGTACTTCATAGGGAGTGGGTCACACGGTCCAGTTCTCATATACTGTCAATGGTGTGAATTCTTCCATCGGTTCTTGGGTACAGCTAAGTAAACTGCTCCATTGGCAGCTTGAAGAAGTGGATCAATGTTGATACAAGTCAAGAAAAGCTGATGGTTTTTAAAAATCATGGTGTTGTCTTTCATCATGTTAAAAATAAGAAAACAGAGAACAAAAAAAAGCTACACTGATAAATCCTCTTTGTGTTTTAATTATTTTTAAAAGCCAACAAACATGGTGTCATGGTTTGCTGACAGGGCCTTGGGAGAGAGTTTATCTCATCATTAATTAACTATCATATTTCCCTACATGCTGCCTGCGCTTAATTAGGAAGAGGGGGTCATTTGGGAGGGCTTATTAACTGGAACAAATTTGTTAAAGGAAAGAGACCGAGACAGATAAAAAAAGAGGAAAGGAGTAAAGAAAAAAGACTGCCTCTAGGGTCAGTCATCGTTGACAAGACTTGGCTTTTGTGATTGATAACTGCACCAGTCACTGCTCGAGTCAAACTAGAGGAGATGAAGGAGTATCTGGGGGGGAAATAAAGAAAAATACTGAGGGGAAGAGTGGAAATCTAGGAGAAAGGGGAAGGTGAGAGGGTGGGGGCTGGGAGGAAATGATTGGAGACATATGCTAGCTCTTAAGCAAGATAGAGTTAGACAGAGAGGAGGGAGATCTAGGACGAGGAAGAAGAGGGAGGGACAGTGAGATATGAAAACAAAGAGAAAAACAGAGAGCAAGAGCTGCAGAGAGATGAGATTGATTGCAGCTTTGGGCCACGTCACAGTGGCTTTATTTATCTTACCCAGCCCCCTACTTTTTACCCCCACTCTTCACCTGGTATTTTTAGAATACAAGATGGGATGTCAATTCAGTTGAAACATTGTTGTATACTATCTCTGAAAAAATTTGGAATGATCTGGTGTTTGCGGCTTATGGAAAATACCACTATATACCATGTGGTGCACTGAAGCATTTCGAAGGCCAATAAGGCAAAAGTGTTGAATTCATCTGTACGGCTGTTTCCTGTTTCCCAATGACTTTGGCCATGTTAGCAAAAGAACAGATGTTTCGCGCAAGTATGGCACCACTTTTGGCGAAAATCATGTAAGCAATCCTCAAACAAGTTTGGAAACTAGGTGCATGAAATGCATTATGGGTGGATCAGGAGTTATCTACGGTGGCCTTGATACGGTGGCCCAAAAAGGTCACAACACTTCGCAACACTACGATTTGTCACAACACACAAACAAAAAAAAAACTCAAAACACAGAGGGTCACAACAGAACACTAAATTCACAATACAATTAGTCACAACATAATAAAATTAACTTGACACAAAAAACCCTCCACTCACAACACATAAAATTCACAACACAGATAGTCACAAACTGTCTATGTTAACATAGTTAATAAAGTGTCAGTAAGTGGCGTTATAACCTACTAGCTTGGGGAGTAAACTGGCCATCATACGAAGAAGAAGAAAATATTAATATTCTATTTGTAGTTCAGTAGGATCTTGCGGTCCTGATCCTTAACATTTGGGGGTTTTTTTTGTTTTTTTTAACGTAAACATTTTCAGTGTTATAAACATTTTTAGAGGTTATTATTGTTGTTAACATCAGTGGAAGTGACGCAATACCCTCTACCACGTCACATAACTACTGCAAAATGTTTTAGTGGAAGTGATGTATGGTTTGTGCATGTGGGGTGAGCGGTGAAACAGACGGAGTTCCGCAAACAGATAAGGTAGTGACACAGCTCACTAGCTTTGATGTAACTTTCTGTTAGTTGTTTAGCCCCAAGGAAATTTCAGAATAAAAGCAGTGCAAGTTCCATTGTAGGTCAAAACTTCTGTTCCAGGTACACATCTGTTTTGACATAATGTGTTGTGTTGTGAGTAGACTTTTTTGAGTTGTGAGTTAATTTCTTCGTGTTGTGAATATTTGCGTTGTTGTGAATTTAAAATGTTGTGTTGTGATCCTCTGTGTTGTGAGTTGATTTTTTTGTTGTGAGTTGAGCTTTTTTGTTTTTTTGAGAATTTCTTTACTTGACAAATTGTGGTGTGTTATGTTATGAATTTAATGTGCTGTGGCCCTTCTGGGCCACTGTACCCTGAAGTGCAAATCACACTAACACATCACTCAACGCAAAAACACATTAAAAAAAAGCACAATTAAAAAAGCAAAACAAACAATCAAAAAACTATATTCCATTTTATGAATAACACTAAATTCCTGAAAACAAAAGGCAATTCTGAAAAAAAAGAAACAAAATAAAAAACAAATGCCTCTAAAAAACTAAAATAATTTATAGTCATTTAATTTCTAGAAATTAAAATTAAATGTTAAATAACAAAACACAAAAAGAAACCTGAAAAGGTGGGTTCTACAGGAAATTGCAGTTTGGAGAGCGATGTTTGAGTTTTTTCAAATATGTCTTCAATATCTGCATATTTATAAAAGTTTTATGATTAGTATGAAGCAAGTTATCTGTTATTGCTTCATGTCAAATAACTTAAGTTTGAATGATAGACAAATGTTAGCATCCAATCAGCAATGTCCCATACGGTTTCTGGTTTCTACAAAAAAAAAGTATTATTATTATTTTTTAATTATAGATATCAAAATGAAATGTAAAAACACAAAAATATTCTGTAATTGTGTTTTAGTTTCCGGAGTTTTCTTTTGATTTCTAAAATATAATGTTGATTTTAATATTTCTTTTGCTTTTTTAACTGTCGTCGTGATCTATAATGTGTTTTTGTGTTTGGCACATCGGGGCCACCGTATGTTATACGCTGTAAACTATGTTCATTTTTAAGGCACCGGATAAGAAATAGAAGGCCTCTGGTTTTAAATTGTTCCGTGATTTAACACTGCACACATTTCTGTGTGGCCCTACTCTGCTATTCATGAGCTATGATGAAACTGTGCTGCCAGGAGACTAATTCCAACGAACTTCAGAGAAATCTGATATTTCAATACAAAGTGTTTCCATAGAAAAAAAATCAGAAAGCCGTAGAGTACATATTAATCAATGAGCTGGGAAGATTACAAAATTAATCTTGATAAATTTGCGTGTTAGAGAAAAGGTTTTTTTTTTTTTTTGCAGTAAATGTGGAAAAATAAACCAGTGCAACTTATCATGATGGTGACATTCAAATGAAAAGAGAACGTTTGTCCCAAATTCATTTCCAATGAGTTGTGAATTCACCAAAATAAAAAAGGAGCTCTAAGTCTTTGTGCTTAGCAGATTTTAATATAACAAAAAATGGAATAAACGATGTGATGTTTTTTTGTACATGCTAAAAGCCTAGGAAAAAAAATGCTTCATGATTAAATGGTTTATTTTACTTAATGAACTACATGAGTAAAATGTACATAATTATTTGAATTTACTTCTGGTAAAAAGCCACATTTTCCCTTTTTAATTTTTTTTTTTTTTCTAGAGATGAATGCAACACTGATTTGTGTTCTACCTACATGATTGTGCCCTCTGCAAGTTAAGATTTCCCAAAGGTAAAACCCCCAGCCGGATATAAACCGCAAGTATTGATTCCTCCTTCAAAATCGATGTTCAAACAGTTTGGAACTTCTTTGAATTAAAAGGGACGCCATCCGTACGTCACTACCAAATCAGAGTCCTTGATTGGTCAAAGTTGCACCTGGTTTAACTTGCAATGCACGTTTATGGGCCGTGTTTTGTACATAGAGCCTGAACACGGTTGTAGAAACTTGCGTAGGGATACGTGAATACCAGAGTTTTAAACACAAAAATCTGAAAGGCGCATTGTGAACATAGCTGTAAGTGTTCTAATCATAAACCCGTTTTTTTCCTCCTTAACTTGTAATCTTTTGATGGTTTAAATTGCTTTTTTATTTATAAATATACAGTATATCCTTCATACACACATGAATGATGTGAGTTAATACATTTCTTTACAAAGAGCATTTCATGTCTCACAGACTTTTGGATTTCAAGTTCCTGGATGTGAAACTCCTGTTTGAAAAACAACTTTATTTGGCAAATTTTTATGTTTTTCAGGACAAAATGATAAAAGAAAAGTGTACTTGTATTCATATAATAAATTAAGCAAAATCACATCATTCAGAAATATTTTTATTGTTATGCCAACGATCATAAAACCCTCTGAAATTCCAAATTTGGATGTTATAGTTTTTCAGGTATAAGAATGTTTTTGTCTCATTGTAGATTTCTAGTTCTTGATTAACATATAGATTTATTTTTTAGTCTCAACAGGAACACCCTAAATTTGCTGCAGTTCAAACTTCTGAGAGTCATTAAATCTTGAGTGGACCGTCTTTGAAGGCAGGGGCAAATGCTGCTTCATTGATTGACAGGGTTGGCCTTGCCTTAATAGAACATAATTGGGCAATTTTGAATGGTCTCTGAGAAAAGACCAAATAATAACACATGACTTGTCTTGAGACTTGTTTTCTTGGATAATTGTCTTAAAAGAATCTGGCACACAATTAGTTCCATTTTCACATTAGAATAATATTCCTTTAGAACTAATAAACTCACTCACATGTCTGTGTCTAGGTAGAGGGGGGATTAAAAGGACATAAATACTGTATTTTTTTGCAAAGAAAATGAGGGATAAAAGTTAAAAGATAAACCTTCTTTGAAAATAAATACTTGCAAAGTTTTGCTTTTCTGCCCTGTTCTTCAACGTGTTTTATACATATTAGGGTTGTCAACGTTAAAGCGTTAATGCACCCAATTAATTAAAAAAGACATTCATTACATTTCGCAAAGCAACCGCTTTACGCTGGTTAAGACCTCCGCGGCGCGTCAACTTCTGAATGTGCCCTTCCTCGGGTACAATCCTGCTTTTAACATGGTCACTTACAAAAGAAATAAATGTTCAATCAATTTTTAGTACTTTATCCTTGTTATTGCGGCCCGTTGTCACGGTAACACTATGCGCCATTAAGCCGGCAGACTTCGACTGCAGCTGCAAAGGATATTGGTTCAATAAAGCATCAGTTCAGAGAGAAAGTTCACCTCTTACTGCTTTTTTTTGTCCAGATCATGAAGGAAAAGTTTGTTTCGAAGAAGCCTGCACATATAGAACATTGTGACTGGAGCTTCTTCCAGGACACCCAACAGCCAATCAGATTTGAGTATTTACCAGCAAACACAATGTTTGTTTCTTACGGCTGTATATCAGCGTCTTTGTTTTCTTGAAGTAATACTGCAGACATTAAAGTCTTTATAGTTCTACTTATCTTACTGTTGATTTGTTTTGTGCACACAAATTATATTTCTGAGTTAACACTATAAATTTAAACATTTCAGATAGTAAAAATGATGTAAAACATTTTCTCTCTGGCCTTTTCTTTTGGTCAAAAGCTGCATATTGTTTAAAATTTAGCTCGTAAAACATTGTGACTAATCAGATTAATCACAACGCAAAAGTGTGATGAAACTGATTTTTTTTATCTATTAAAAGCATTATGCTACATATGCATATATATGCTCCTAATTTCATGCATTTAAAATATTTTACACAAAAAGAGAGTGGTATAATTTCTTTTCACATTATGAGCTCTAAAATGTCTCACAGTGCTTGTCATCTCTTTGTTGCTTCCAAATGTCTCACCTTTATGAAAATAAGCCTTTACACTAAGTGTGACATTAGTCCTAGCAAAATTCATCAGTGTGATAAATCCGTTTTTTCATTCTTTAATATTTAGTTGTTTATTGAGTTGCAAAGAAATGCGAAATGTGTTCATGAAATATAAGAAGAAAGGAGGAGCTTTGCTCAGCCTCCTTACCTTTAATGTGTGCAACAAAAGCAGTGCCCTCTGGGATTTTTATTGTTTTGGTCCTGCTCACAATGAGAGATTGCACCAATATCATGTCTCAAATTAAAGGATAATTAAAAAATGTTTTTTTTAAGTTATTGTCGTCCATAAAACATTGATTAGGCAAACATTAGGCACATTAGGGCTTAATGGCCATTGCCCATGTGATTATCGTCAACAATTTTATGTACTGAACACAGCATATGAACAAATGAATAATTAAGGATGCAGATAGAATAGGGGGTTGAAACAGCACTGACAAAAGCAGATTCTATTGTTTTTTTAAAGGGCCTATATCATGTTATTCTCAAGCCTTACAGGGTAAACTATATCCATATGCATGATAACATATTACCTTTAGCACACTAAAGATAAAGATGTATTTTAAATGAAATAGAGGTTATTTTTGCCCACCTAAAAAGTAAGATGACTTGATCTGAGGCATCGCCTTTCGCTCCTTGCTGGTGCCATCCATTTCATAATGTCATCCTAGATCTGGTTTCATTAGCTGAACAGCAGAACTTTTGCAAAGATGGATGTACATCCCGTACATCTTCCAGTTGTGTCCCGTCTCTCATTGGTGCTGGAATAGAGAAAAGCGAATCATTACATAAGACAATGTTCTCATCATTTCAATTAATCCTAAACTGTTCATTTGGTGGTTTCGTCTATTTTTTGTGACTGAATTTCACCACAAGATGAACTCATTAGCCATCACCATTCTGTCTGTGATGAAATAAAAGCCTGTCTCCAACTGACGCCCATCTCTTTTAATTGCCCGGCCGGCTGCAAAAATTTTGGGGACTACTGACAGCAGATATACTGTATTGAGCATTTAAAATGAATAAATATTCAAAAATGCAACGTTAAACCTCATTTTACATGTCTTTCATCATGAGAAAAATTCCACAAAAGCATGTTTAAAGCAATATTTAGTCTTTAAATGAGACTTCCAAAATGACATTCATTTCCAAATGTATTTACGTATCTTTTTAGTTCACGAAAGTTTGCGAAAATTTCCAAAAAGATCCTATTAAAACTGGAAATGACACATTTATTCCAGTGTGTTTTGGATGAGTGGCAAACAGGCTGTGGGAAAAGAACTAATGTGTAACTAGATACGTATGCGCTGCATATGGGCAAAGCATATGGAATGAATGAGCTTAACAAGTTTTCACAGACAGAACGTAGAATTTCTGATTTATTATACTGGTGTTCTTGACCAGAGAATATGAAAAAATGCCTGGGATTGGTTTTCTTGTAATGAAATGTTACAGTGGAAATGTTTTTAAAAAGTGACTATCGTGAAATTCCTTATTAATAATCCCTTTGTGTTTTTCATTGGGCTGATAAAGCAACAGTGGTCCTCCAATTCACCTGAAAAACGAGTCCAAGGACACCGGGCATTGCTTTGGAGAAGGCGTGGCTGTCCATTTTGAGAAACGATGGGACTCAACAACCAAGATTAATGAAACTCAGATGGCTTTTAATTAGAGCAGCTGTGGTCATTAATTATATTCCCACAACACAAATATTTTTATATTTGAGTAAAGTGTTGATTTATTTGATTTTGTTTGCTGGTAGATTTAGATGAATCACTCTTCTTTTTAAGATTTACCAGCACACAAAATAAAAGAGAAAACAGATTTTCCCAGCTAGCAAATGTGCTTCAGTTTGTTCTGCCCATGTTAGGCTGTGGTCCCTTATTCTGACTAGATGTGTTTGGATCTAGCAGGACATTGTTGTTTTTATTTAAAAGAAGAGTTTAATCTTTATCATGTTTCTAACAGTCTACTAATCAATCCAACCTTGTTTGTATCATTTTATGAAGTTTCTTTAGTTTGTTTTTCAGAGTTGCATAGTAACTTCAGCATGCCAGTCAACAGTTACAGCCGCATTCACACTTAGGTTTTCCGCATCTAGATTTGGATTTGGACAGCAGTGGCTCAGGTGGTTAAGCAGGTCACCCAACAAAGGTTCGATTCCCATTTCCCCCCAGACCTTTCACCCTCCCACCCCCAGTGTGACCCCACTGACGTGTGAATGTTTCTGAATATCCTGGTGATGGTCAAAGGGGCCTGCTGGCTTCTGCCAGTTTGCCCCAGGGCAGCTAGCTTACTATCACCAAGTATGACTAATGGAGACACATTGTAAGTGCTTTCAGAAAAATTCAATACATGTTTATTATCAGTTGTAATCTATGTGAAAGCTTACATGAACTCTGGTACCAAACGTATAAGAAAACTCTGGTCTTGTCTTCGGAAATCTTCACAGCTGTTCTCTTTATTGTAGATGCAGATGGATTTTATCTTGCCAAGAGGAGGTGAGCCAGGGTTAAGTGCCAAGGTTCTTTATTTAGCTTAAAGAAATGTAAATAAAAGTTAAACACACACAAAAAACCCTAAAAAAAAGTCCCAATTTATAAAGAACAGATCACAAAAAAGTTTCAAATGCCTGCAGAAAACATGTATTTATGGGGATGAGGTGCTCGTTAAAGTCACATCTGCTCATCTTTTGATCTATTTTAAAGTGTTCCTAGTGGTCTTTAAATCATGATTTTTAGCAAATATGTATGTCCTCCATCAGAAAAATGCAACAAGAAAATGTTAAAATCATCAAAACAACAATTCTGTAGACTTGGTTCTTAAATAAGGTAGTCTAGTGGGACTATTCAATTGTCTTTGTACTATTTACTTGTTCAGGTCAGAGCTTGTGTTAGACTGTACCACCACTAGAACATTTACCGGTTGGTACGATTCTGTTTTTTCTTGTGATCGTTGTGTATAAAGGTAAACAAAAAGAGAATGTGAAGTCTTCTTTGCATTCCAACTTGAGGTAATACAGGTCAACACACCCAGCTAAGAAGATTAGTTAACATATGATCTATTTTGACTTAAATATTCCATAGTATCCAGAGTAGGTGCAACTTTACGCCGTTATTTTACTGGATTCAAGTGAAATCAGTCCGTTTCTTGAGATGGCAACACAGTGTTTTGTTTGTTTTTTTTTTTATAAAACTTACTGTCTGTAAAAATATAACGTTTGTTGTTTTGATGGTCAGTCACTTTTGGGTTTTTTTTTTTCTCAGTAAACTTCTCTAAATTGTCCATCAAAGCATGGAAAAGAAAACACGGTGACAAGAACCGAAATTAAAATTTTATTATTTAATGTGCTTGAGTTTTGGAACACAATTAGTATATGAACTGTGTGGCCCAAGGATATTTACTGCTTTCCTCCCTTTATTGTGCTCACTCTTTCATCCTATATAGCAGCGGTGATGCTATCGCTTGCTCATTACTTGTGCTCTAAGACGGAGCAGACAATTATTCTGCTTCTAAGGGTTTTGCATCTAAATCTGAGGATGTACAGTTGCAATGTTTCATTCTAATGCGGCTGGAGAAGAATCTCTTGCTCTGGGAATAATATTTAAAAAGAAAGCATTGTTAAAGTTTGTAGATGCAGCAGTTATGCTGGCCAAATGAGTGTTTTACCAGGTCATGACAGATTGAAACGTCATAACTGAAAAGGCAATAAACAAAAGAAAATACAGTGAGGATGAAGTAGTGTTTGAATGCACACTAGAATGCAAAAGAAAGCTACAAAATTTAGAAGATAAAAACGAGGGCAAATTATTGTCATGACAGACTGAATTTAAAACAATAAAAACATATATAGTAAAACTTCAGATAGATATATACATATATACATATATTTATCTATATATATATAAAATAGGTTCGTGCATGACATGAGCATATCTGTTGATGCTTGTCATCTCAGTGCCATATTTCTCAGTTAAACCACATTTATTCTGTTATGGATCCACAAAAAGATCTGTTTTAATGATTTGTTTATTCCACTCACACTATTAAAAGATTAATGCTGCTGCTTAACCAGTGAAAGTTTCCATGTGAAACATAGGTACTTAAGAGTTTTTTTTTATTTTTTAATTCGCTCCTGCACACTAATTAGCAAAGTTATTTATTGAGGAAGCACAGTGTTTTTATGATAAAACACCAGCAGCAAACAAAACAAAATGAAATCCTATTTACATCAACATTCCCTGAGCCCATGCTTTTCTCATATGTGCAATTAAGGACAAAGCTGCATGCATTACTTTGCATGATGCACAGCTCTCTTAAACAGCAATGCCAGCTAAAGCACAACAACACCTTGAGGTTTTTCGAATTATTCCAGCTAACAAACAATTCCTCGAAGATGGGCAAACGTTGCTTTCCCTCAAATATCTTCCTTCGGTGTTCCTAGAATATGTAATGTGCGTATGAACGCTGGAGCCTGTCGGATGTAGGAGATCAGACAACTTGCAGCAGGGGATCAAAGGGAACCATCTGATCTTGTAAAATCACATTAAAAACCCACTGCCTCATCTCAAGAAACTGTATATTGATCACAGAGAAGACAAGAAGGGGATTTTTTGGTACTAAATAAAATCTGGGAACCGACACGTTCTTGGGGAGGGTCATTAAAATTGCATGGAAATGTACGCGTTTCTTATTTTCCACAAGCTGTAGGACTGTTAATCCACAAACGGAAAAAAAGGAAGAGGAGTAAAAGTTTATCATAGCCTCCTAAATCCTTTCTGGTAACCTAAATCTTCCTTCCTTCTTAGCCTCTTCATCCTTCTTTGTTTTTCTTGATGGCAACATCTTAAAAAAGTGAGTAAGACAATAGAAAACTAGAGTATCTTGCAAAAATAACCCTCCTGTCAAGGTTGCAGAGTCATTTGCTTCTCAGAAGCCGTATTGCAAGTAGGTATATGGAGTGATTTGATTATACTGTGCAGGCGGCACCGTTGTTACCCAGTTTGACTAATAAGTACTTTTCAAACATGCCCCTCTCCTTTCCATTCAGCAGGAGTGCTTCAGTTTCTGTTGGAGTTAACCTTCACACACTATCATTACTGTCACTTTCTGCTGAAACTTCACAGAGCAGCTGACTCTCTGTAGAGTGTGTACTTGACTGCACGCGTGTCGAAGCTCAGTTTATCCTTAATTCCTTTCAATTACTGGTTTCCTGAAGCTGAAGCGGCCTTTTTTTGGTAACTATTTTGAACATGTGTTGCATAAAAAGGTTGCTGCGAAAAGGACGTTTGATCTAGCTTCTTATCTTTAAATCTAGAGTGTTTTGTTGAGTGTCTCTGCAGGTAGTTTTTGGTCATTTTATACTCTTTTAAGCTGCTAAATATTTATTTTTCTGTGAAAAAAAAACATTTAAATTTTAAAAATCTAAAAAGTAAAATGTTAGAAGATAAAATGAACATTCTGTCTTACTTAAAGCTTTCGTTCGTAGATCGAAGTTCGCCTTTCTGTCTCAGTTTTTTTTTTTTCAGTGCAATTTTGTGATTGCACTGCAATCCTGATTGACTGAGGAACTTGTCAATCAATCTTCTCTGGGCTGTGTGTCCAGTACAGAATATTTCAGTTTGTCAAAGCTACATATATCCTCTATCACAATCAGATCTTATTATTATTTTTTTTTTTTTTTGTATAAAATACTGGATTAAGTTTAAACAAAAAAGAAAAGTGTTCAAATTATTCATTTTATTTTGGTAAATTTAAATTTAATACCAGCAGTTCGTGCCTGATTTGAAATTCGTGTATTCTATGAAATATGCATTTTTAAATGTTCTTACACAACGTGTTGATGCTACAATGTTTTAGTGTTGAGGTCAAATAATGAAAGAACTACATTTCAATAAGAATGTCAAAAATGTATCTCCGACATGTTTGGAATTTTATTTTTATACAAGTTTAGGAGAAGAAACACTTTCTGTGTATAATTTCCCTGGATATAAAAGCAACTTAGTTTTTATACTTTGTAACTTAAACTGAATGGTAGGTTGTCAGTGTGGAGAAACATGAGCCGTTATTGCTTTTGCCAAATTCCTTTCTCTGTATTCTCCTGTATAACATCATACAACTGAGGCTGCAGTTGAGAGAAAAGCCGGTGCTGAATAAAGTGCTGTCCAGCTTCAAACAAGCTAATCAATCGGACAACAACGAAGGAGAGAGATACAACAAAATCAATTTGCTGTTGTCAATAGCACTTTATCAAGCTTAAGCCATAAATGAAAATGTACTGCTTTGCAATGTGTTAAGATGAGTCAAAGGCAGAAGTATTGGCATAGTATTTGACAGATGCCCTCTCAGAAAAATGTCCACTTATTCCTGAACTGGACAGATCCCAGAAAACATCAGGAATCCAGGTCTTGCATTAATAGGGCACTTCTTCAATTTAGATTCTTAAAGGATGTCTTACCCAAACGCACGATTAAAAAGTAGGTTCATTTGTGTTTTATGCTATCGTATCATCGACCAGCACATACAGTACTTTAATCTATTTAATGTCATAATTTAATTCTATTTAACTAACATTAATCTATTTAATTTGCTTAACTTTTACGTTTTAAAAACGACTGATAAACTTACACAGTTTAAAGTCTGATGTTTCTATATCAAACTCAAGGTATTCAAAAAAAAACCCGTTAACTAGTTTTCATGTCAGGTTTTTGAATTGTCCCTCAGTCACCAGTATCAGGTTCATGATCAACAGCTGTTTTCATTTCTGTTAATGACCCTAAGTCTATTTAAGTGTGTGGTTTACAGTTAATCGTCGTCAGGTCATCTGGTTTGTTATGCACTGCCGCCTTATTGTTTCCCCATGGGTTTTTGTCATGTTTAAGTTTGTTTATTAAATGTTTTAGTTGCCACCACCTAGGCTGGTCTCCTGCATTCTGGGTCCTTCACCACCACTTTTGTGACATTTCATTTGTCGAAAGTAGATGTGTGGAGCCTACAGTGAAACAAAGAACACATTTAGTCAGCCACCAGTTGTACATGATCTCCCATTTAAAAAGATGAGAAGCTTGTCGTTTTTATCACAGGAATATCTCAACGATGCAAGAAAAAATGAGTTATAAAATTCATATTCAAACAGCTGATGTCTTTACACCAGGCTGCTTAACCATTGCTGATTAGGTCTTCCCAGCCTGTTTTTCTGGTGTCATTTGACAGCTCTTTGGTCTTGGTCATAGATGAGTTTGGAGAGTGATTGTTTGACTCTGTTCAGTGGTGTCTTTTATACTGATAATGAGGTTAATCAGGGGTCATTCCTACAGGTAATGCATAGAGATCAAAAGAGTCTTAAAGAACTGTGAATCTACGTTCACACTGCCCTCTACAACCTACTCAAGCAGTGTGAAAGCACTGTGAAAAGTCTATGTAAACACGCATCCGCATATATAACTCTTATGTTCACGTATAGCTGTGCAGTTTGTGTACAAAGGCCACAGAAAGCGCATTGCAAGTTAAACCAGCTCAAACTTTAACCAAGCAATTAAAAAATGATTGGATGGCGTCCCTTTTAATTCACTGAAGTATTTCATATATCGGAATAGAGCTGTGATAGAAAAAGTCTGGAGCAAATTTTGTGAGATTTGCGCCACTTCGGCATTTCGAATTGCCTCTTTCAGCTGTAGGAGGTGGACATGGGCCAATAAATACTCAATAAAGAAGAAGGAGGTGCTCTCTGCTTGTTTAGTGTGAACACCATGGGCTATGCTCGCGTTCAAGAACCCGTGTTTAGAATCGTCATTATCACTGATACTTTTGACAGCTTCTTGATGATTGCATTGCATCCGAATGATAATTTTTTAACGGTTTATCTCCATTTCAAAGGAAAATTTGCTCTGAAATAAACACTTTACCTATTACAAGATAGAACCAGGCAACAGCTTTTTATTTGTTGTGTCCTTAAACCGTGATGAAATACACATATTCTAGTTCAGCGGTGGGTAAAATTCGGCCCTGGGGCCATATGCAGCCCTATAAAGTATTTCATCGAGCTAGCCAAACTGGAATACATTTTACTGATGATCCTTATTAATGTTACACATTTTAGAATGAGACTGGGATGCTCACCATAGATGGTGCAGCACAAATACTTTTACTTTATTTAGGTGCAGAAGGTTTGTCTATATTCATGGTGTGGTGTTGAAAAATGTGGGTTTTTTTCTGACGTGTCTTCCAAGATGGACCACCATTTTTCCAATTTTCCAACACCACATGAATGCAACATCTTCTAAGGTTGCATTTTTTCCTGAGGGACGGCAACCCAGTTGGCTTTAAAGTAAGAAAAAAAGTAACAGTTTTAGAATTAAAAACTATAAAATGTTCTTTTTTGAATTTTCAATCAAAAATAAAGCTATTTTTTTTGTAGTCAAAAATGTTAAAAATAAAACATCTCAGTACTGAAGGAGCCCAGATAAAGATCAGCAGTTGAACCTTGTCACCTACTGATAAATATAAAGGTTTCATCTCAGATGCAGTTTAACAGCTGTCATAGTAGTTTTGGTTTGCTGATCTGTGACCAAAAAGTCTGGATGGAATACCATACATTTCAGAAAAAAAATATGAAATGGTTGTGTAACTTATTTAAAAAAAATGCAATCATTAAAGAGTCTGACCCGTAAATGATGCTTTTCTCTTGCTGTAAGAAGTATCACTTTTGGCTGAGAAAATATTTCGTCTTCAAACTATGTTTTCTTGTATTCTTTTTTCTTATACCAGTTTTTGTCCCTCTAATTCTTTTCTATGAATCTACAGTGTTTTTATTATCTATCTGGTGTGTCTTCACCCGTCTTACCCTCTGGTGACACAGTCTGCCCTTGTTAAGTGGCTTTGGTCTTTCTCCCCATTTAAAGGTGAAATCTGTTCTCACACACAAGCCTCAAGGGTCTGACTGGACTGTAACAGAATTTCTGCTGCCCCGCTGGGGCCCGGCCACAAAGCTGAGAATAAATAGTAGAGGTGCCATGGCTAGACAGAAAAATCAATGCCTGTTTATACAGACATGACAGTGCCGGCGCCCAAGCAATTCTACTACCGGCTTCCGAAGACACAGCTCCCCCCACCTCCCATTTTTTTCTTTTCCTTTTTTCCGTCTCTTTTTTCTCGTTTGTCATGCTCTTTCCTCTGCTGGGAATAAATGTGTGTCCTCTGGAGAGGATGAAACGCCAGGTGATGCTAGTTTGGCCATTTTGCCCTGAATTTATCCCTTCCTTTAGTTGAGGCATTGCATGAGGTCAGCGGAATGCTTTGGTCAGACTGTCGGGCAAACTGTTTCATCTGAGCTCAGCAGAAAAATCTGAGAAAACTAGGGTCATGTGTTACAGTAATAGAGTTTTTTTTCACTGTGTGGGTCATAACCTGATATTGTTTGTTTTTTTTTTTTGCTTGTGCTGACAGGATCACACAGTGGACACCTTTGTAGCCTGTGTGTTTGCCTGTAGAAGAATCAATAAATTCAACTCATTCAAATGCACTTTTGGGAACCTGTGTGGCCCCCTGACATTCACTACCATCACTCACTTGAGCTTTTCAACCTGAGGGGGACCATGTGACGCTAACAAATCTTTTATCCACCAGAATTTCTCACTGCAAACCTTTTTATGACACTAACTGTTCAGGAATGACACACCGCTTCTAAATCATGCCTTAAATATTTCATTTGAACAAATATTGATCTTGTTTTTCAGGTTTTATTCTTCCATATGTGCCCGGGTTAGCAGCACTAGTAGTGTTGTTACAGCAACAAAGTATATTTTCCATTAAAAACAGATAAAATGCAAACAGCAACAATATGCAATGCGCTCTTCTCATCATGTACATCGACATTTCATCAGAAATAAATCCACGTTTCCGAACAGTGTGAACATATAGCATCAAATGTAAATCATGAAAACATCCAAATAAAATCTTACAACTCCAGCTTCTGCCCTTTTTCCTAGTCTTTATCTAAATACAACTAATCAATCAATGCTTGATTAAAATCCTCATCATTTTCTGATGCAAATTTAATAAACAACATTTTGCATCAAATAACAGTAAAGCCTCAGTCTAAAGCGCCGTGATGGCAAATACAAGCAGTCTCCAGGCAAAAAATTGGCAAACCTGTATGATTCACGCATGTGGTGCACATGAAATAGCCTCCCCCATATCCTGTGAACTACAGAAAGATGCCGGAAGTGATGGACAAGTGATAAGTGTTATCCTGGCATGTACCTTGTGTTAGAAAATAGAGAATTGGACAATCAAAGTATAGTATGTTTGGGCATCTTATGGGTACTTACAGTACGTATCACGCGTGCACCCTTTCAATGCCAGTATTCACACCTTACTGACCACTAAAGTGTGACATAAGGGCACTGTAGAGTCCTGGCGACACCTCCTGAGGAGCCGATGGGTTCAGTTTGTGTCTGTCTGTCTTATAAAGTCATTCCGAAATCCATCCTGTCAAAGGGAAAGGTCAAGTCAAAGGGAAAAAGATGACTTTGTGAATTTAGATCCATGAGGCGTAAATGAGCAGAAAAATGTGGTTACAAACTAAACTGTTGGTGTAGAATAAACCATGATAGCGGTCAACAGAAATAAACAGCTCAAGCTCTCCTCTCGTCCTCCGGCCAGAGTGCAGGTGAGCTTATCTAACCTTAGATAGAGTTAGTGGTTATAGAGTTAGTGGTAGCAAGTCAAGTGCAGCTGCCCAGTTACTCTTTCATATTGTTTAGCATCATTTTCTAAATGGAGGATTACGTTTTAAATCCGTAAACGTAAGAATTTGTTTAGACACGTCAATGGTCGTGATCTCCACTGAGACAGAAAGATCTTTAAAACTGAAGAAAGAAAAGGAAGACTTCTACAAACAAGTCATTCATCCGGGTTTTTTTTCCCAGAAGGAGAGACCATAGACATAAAACCAGGGAGCGACACACAGACTTCATTTATAACTAAAAGTTAGTCAATAATAACAATGTTGGGGATATTTTTCCCTCTGCTACAGTGTGTGTTTGTACACAGAATTTCTTTGTTGTTGACATTTTAAACAACACACTAACTGTCAATCAAGTGGGGAAAAAGCTACTCTGAAGGGTTCATGCGTTTGCAAATCTGACTGATGACATCAGTGCCTCACTGTCTTGGAGTCACATAATTCCAGCGGGGCTCATGATCCATTTTCAAACGGTTGTTTGAAAATGGATGAAAAAGAACGCCACCCATATGTCACTATCAAAAACAAGTCCCTGATTGGTGCGCGTTCAATGGCAACACATTTTCTACATAGACCCCAGAAATGGCTGTAGAAACGTACGTAGCAATGCATGAACACGAGTTTTAAACCCGCAAGTCCGAAACGTGCATTAAGTAATTAAGTTTTCATTTAAAGTGAACGCTTGAAGGTGAAGCAAAACATGTGCAAACATTTTCAAAGTCCAATGAAAAACACTCTTTTGCTGTCCTGTCTTATTAAAAAGAAACATTTAATAATTCAGATTACAATAGGTTTTTAATCAATATTTTTTTAGTTCAGTGCATTCATGAATGTCACAACTTTGTGTTTGTCACACCTGTACTTGTGTGTTTCTTATGTATTGCTTAGTAGACTTTTGATGGGGAAAAAGCCCATACTTGGAAGTCACTAAAATTGATGTGCAGCGTCTAAAAAAACTATAAATCACAGCAGATGCCACAAAAGTCAACCTCACAGTGGTCTGGCTTGTCCGGCTTCACTCTGGGTTGTTCTACTCTACACCCCCCACCCCCTTTCTCCATGACAGCAGCACAATTGATTTCCTCATTGCTTCAATTTACCACTTAATGTGGTGATATGTTGATAAATTCTACCACTTTGTCAATTAATTTTCCTGAGAAATAGGCCTGACCATAGTGGACACATCCGTGAGGAGGCAGCAGAAATATTAGTGACAAAATTAAGTGATAAAATTAATTGCCCCCTATCCCATCTTGTGAAAACATAACTAATGAGGGAGGCAATTATAGTTGCATGTGGTCTCCTTCGGGGAAAGATGGAAGGAGTGTCTAAAAAGGAAAAAAGAAGGTTCTTGGTAATTACACGTGTGAGAGAAGAAGGATCTGGGAAAATAGTGGTTTGAAATGAAGAGAACTAGGTTTTCTCCGCTTGTTGTAGGACGAACAAGTGGAGGAACCTTTTCAAATAAGAACATCAGTCATGTTGGATCATGAAACCATGCTCTGACAAATGGCAGAGAAGGCTTGTTACTTCTTCATTTGTTACTATTAAAGTGCTGACATTTTTTTCACAACTTTTTGTCACCTAATTACATCTTCTAGGTGTGTAATTTTTTGTTAGTTAGTGATACACGGGTAAAAAAAATAAAAGCGGCATGTTAATGGTGCTTAATTTTCATGAGACTTTTTTTGCCAGAAAATGGTGAGATTTCTCTCATAAAGGAATCAGGGCTTTTAATTTAGCTCCTGGGCGCTTGTTTTTCCCTTCTTAGTTAATGAAGCCGAAAGGCTGCTGATATTCTGGAAAATATTCAATTTCTGAAGCTCTGAAGCTCTGAAGTTCACACTAACCCTTGACAGTGTGAGTTCAAGCGGCCATGTGTTCAAAACTCTAGCGGTCACTCCGTGTGTTGGCCAACATTTGTTTAAAATATCAACATATCAAAAAATGACATTTTTCTCACTGTTCCTCTGATATGGTTTGCTTAAAAAGTTTTCCTTTTGTCTAAATATGCACTTTCTTAAATGCACTTTACAACACAAACATGGAATGCAGGCTTAAACATCTGAGTTGACACAAACAGAAAAAATAACTTTGGTGCTTAAGTTACTGAAGAGCTTGGCTCTCTTGAAGTAAGTATCAGAATGATCTCCACTTTCTCTTGTAACAGTCCTCTGTTTAGTTTTCCAAAATTACTCTTTGGCAACCACAGCTCATTTGGACTATTATTGATTGTTTATGAGAACTGGACTTAGTGACCCCTCCCATCTCACCAAACAATGGTTCTTACTCTGCAACTTTTTTTTTTTTAACACGATCTTTTTTGCGTGATATTCAAGTTATAAACTGACCAATCAGACGCCTCAATAAACGTTTGGGGAGTCTGCTGGCCCCCACATCAAACATTCAAAACATTTGAAAGATTTTGGGCCAATTATTGTATATTCACATCATTTGGCTCCAACTTGGCGAAGTCCATATTGCAAAAAAATGCCAGCTGAATTGACTCAATTTGGTTAGAGCTAGAAGTCAATAATTTTCCATGGGTGACAAAACACTCACTTGGTCCAGTTCTGATATATAGTCAATGGTTCATTTCTCATAGCTAACATTCCTTTTTGAAAGAGGGCATCCTTAGATGCATCCATGGCAAATTTGGTCCTTGTACCACAAAATGCTTGACTATTTACTAACTGGCTCTACTATTACTGATATACATTACGACCAAATCAAAGTCCCTGATTGGTCAAAGTTCAACTGGTATGACTTTCAGCATGCATTCAACGGCTGCGAGTTTTGTATGTGGAGCCAAAAACGTACTTGCATAGCAAGATCGTTTTCAGTCTGTAAGCCTGAAACCTGCATACAGACGCAATCACAGACTTTATATTGGAAGTTGCTCCACGCTGCCATAAACGTAGCATAAGTTGAGCTTCAAAATGTGACATTTGAATTCTCTGGAATTGTCTTCGATTATAATAACATTTTGCAGTACATTGTGCCTTTTTAATCTTCCATTTCCGTGTTTTTTGTTCTTTTCACTATTCACAAAAGTTTACGATAGGATTGAACAGAAACTGGCATTAAGGATGGATGTCTATTTTAAATATGAATCATCCTCTTCTGGTTCATGTTGTTAATTAAATAATTTAGTAACAGGAATGCATTATCAACTTGATGAAAATGTGACATGAGTGGAAATCAAAATGTGTGACTGAGACGATAATTGATCTGATAATGGAGGTAAGAAAAGCTGGCACAATGGCAACAAATAATAAAAGCAATATAAATAAAAAATGGAGCTAAAACTGTTAGTGCGGCGAAGTGACAAGCTTAAGAAACTTCAGAGAGGCAGCCGGAGGATTAGAAGGATGTACGAAAAGTGAAAAGGAAAAGAAATGAGCCGCCTAAGTGACAGTGATGTTATTAAAAAGTAAAGTTGAGTGCTGATGAGAAAATATGTCAAAATATCATTTCCCATTGAAAGCCGTCAACTCTGAAATGGAATCAAGTGGCCACTCTCTCATCCTCAGACTCTTTTTAATATGACCGTTACTCTGATTTGCATGTGATTAGGTTCCTAATGAGAGCCCAGTATCATTAATGAGATCAAAAACTTTGCTTGACGTTGCCTTTAACTCTGCTTTAGAAATCACGTCCTCTTTTGCACTTTTGGATTTTCCTTTTTTTGTGTGGAAAGCAAGAAAAAAAGGCAAGAATTGAAGATTGAGCTTTTGTGTGTGTGCGCGTGTGCGTAAATCATGCATGTGGTAAAAGCAGGATAGTAAGGGGCTTTATAAAACTGCTCAAGTGCAGACAGCAGCCCCATCTGGAAGATATCGGACCTAAATGAAGTTGTACAAAACCATTCCATTGATAATAAAGCTAATTTTTATGGCTCTGACAAGTATGTAATTATGTGCAGTGGTGCTTTTCAGATTTTATCACAGTCAATAAACTACCATGCTAATTTCATTCCTGTTTTGACATATTTACATGGAAATATTCGATTTGGAGGGAATTAGAGGCCTTGAAAGCCGCTGATAGATGGCTTTTAATGATCTGTGACCCTCCGCCTGTGGGCTCATCTGTTTGTCGGCCCGTCGATCTCGCGGGAGATGTGCCTGGTGTTCTGATCTCTTTAGACGGCGTGCCATTCAGAGTCCCGGCCCTGTAAGCTCTGGATGCTTGCCCTTTTCCTGTCAGCTGATTTTTTTTTCTTTCCCCCCCGAGTGTGCTGATTCAGAGGGATTAGGAAGACATTGTTGTTTTAGCAGTTTTTAGAAAAAAAGTTTATCCCATAATACAGTTATCGGTGGAGAATCGGTGAGTGTTCACTGAGGAGCATGACACTTAAGCACACTAGTACATTTCTTTTTATTTTCAGAGACTTGCATGTAAGCCCAAATGCACAGAGAGGTCAGTCCTGCAAAAAAACAAATAATAATAACTCAGTAAATTGTAAAATGGAAAAAGTGTGTTCCCATTATGACCCACAGGTGCATATACTGTCAGGTATTTCAAATACTTTTATTTTTCACAACTAATAATGTAAATAGACTGTTTTGTGTTACATTTGATTGTTTAACCCTTCAACACAGCTTTAGCTCCAGTGTTTACATGCTTTTGACTGTCATAACTCTTCAAATGTTTCCAAACCAACGTAATTCTAGTGGATTTTGAAGCAGAGAAACGCAACCTTGTGCTGATATGTAACACTTTACAGCAGTGAAGTCCTTATTCAATCAGCTGATTCTGACTTTACTGCCATAAAGTGTTGCATTTTGGCGCAAAGCCACTTTTCTCCACATTGGAATCCGTACGAATGACATGAATTGAACAGTTAAAGAGATACAGTAGTTTAAAGAGTGTGTGTAATTTAGGTGTTGCCATCAACATGTTTGATGTTAAAAGATTAAACTGATGAAAGAAAAATTTCACACTATAGTGCACAGTGGATTATAAGGTGCACTGTAAATGAACGGACTATTTTCCAAAATGTCTTTAAGATTCATTGAACAATAAGGGCTTTAAGCGAAATGAGAGTGAGAGATAAGTCTATTAGTCTTAACTGCGTTAACAGTAACTCAAGTACTTGTCGTACGCTAAACGTTAGCTACGTTTGAGTATTTACTATACCTGTAACTCCCAACTTTGTTTGGGATACCTGAAAAAATCAAATTGATTTTGCTAAAATGAACGTCACTGTGACTATGCTAACTCCCAACCCTGTTGGTAACACAAAAAAAAAAACTACAAAGCAACAAGTTAGCTACGTTAGAAGTGTCATTTGTGTTAGCCTAATCACAATACACGTTAATTCCCACCTTATTTCCAACATGTAAAAACAGACTAATATAACTAAAACAAACGTTACTGTGACTACATTAACTTCCAACCTTGTGAGTAACACTTAAAAAAAAAAGAAAGCCTCGACACTGCTACACGTTAGCTGTGTTAGCATATTCATAATACCTATAACTCCCAATCTTTTTTGTAACAGGTAAAAAAACCAGGCTATCCATGCTAAAACAAACATTACTGTGACTACGCTAACTCCCAACCTTGTGAGTGACATATATATATATATATATATATATATATATATATATATATATATATATATATAAAAAAAAAAAGAACACGAGTTCGACACCACATCTCCATCACAGATTCTTTTTATTCTACATTTTAAGTTACAGTAAATATATATTTCGATGATCTCAACGTGGAGCCATGAAGTTGTTTTGCCAGATTTTTACGTCCAGATTACCACACTGGAGAAACAATTTACAGTCATAAACTCCTTAGAAAATATAGTTAAAAGCTAGATTATTCCAATCAAGATGTCCTATCAATTTTTTCGTGAATATGTTTGGTTTCTTGTTTATTTGGAGTGGATTTGATCAATCAGGATGAATCTTGAATTTAATTTTACATTAATCTTCAGGAATACAGCATCATTGGGATTGGGATTACATTTTTAATATAGGGTTTAAATATGTAAAAAGAACCCATTAAAAACCCAATTTCTAACACACTGCACTATTTCTTTCTTTTAACAAAACAATTGTGACTAACACAATCCTTGTTTTTTTTTAATTTGTATGGCACTGACAAATAACATCCACAATAAGGTGACATTGTGGATGTCTCACAGGGCCTCAGGCATTTGACTCAAACCTGATAAAGATGAGTAAGACACATAAGTAAATTATAATGCAGCTTGTCAATAGTAATGAAACTGTGACATGTTCAAGCACAAGCGTGCACAAGGAGACTTTTATTGTTCCTTCTGATTTTAATGCCAATCTCCATAATCAGGATGAAACCAGACTCGGCTAAAACTGGCATAATTCAGCCGCTCACCGATGAGTGATTGATTGAATATGAAATAATGAGGGTTTTCCGGTGCTCTGCCGGTCATCTAAAATTCTGAATACAAATCAAATGGAAATTTTATGCAATGAGATGTATTAATGGAATCTGGGGAGTGTTTTAAGGACTTGATGCGCTGCAATAAACTACAAATGTAGTCTGAAGAAGCTAAGCAGATGCTGCTGTTGATGGCTTAACCTTGGTGCATTACTGTCAAAATAATATATGTCTGTTTGCATATTTTCTAAGGCTCTATTAAGCTTCACTTTGGTAAATTGTGGGATGGAATTTTTTTGTGGATTTTGCTTCCAAGCCATTTAGGGTTTTTTTGTTTCTTAGTGAATATGTCTATTTTTATGGCTAAATATCTATTGTTGTAAATGGGGCTTGGGGGTGGGGGGTCAACTTTTATTTATCTATTTTTTGACATTTTTGACTCAAAAAACCCCCAAATTGTTGCTGATCTGACTTGTAATTTTCTGAAGACCATCTATTGGATTCAGTGTGTTTTTATACACTGCTTACAGCTTGCTTGAAGGTGTAGAAATCTTATGTTTGCAAAGTCCTCTCTATATTTCTCTTCTGCATTTCTTTTCAGTACTTTTTTATTTCTATTTAAATACTGATTTAGCAGAAACTGTTGCATGGATGCATTTTCATAAAAAAATAATTTCATAATTTCACAATAGATTTTTGTGTATTATTGTAAATGACCACATGGATTAGCCATTAATGAGTATGAAGAACAACTGGGGCAGAAAGGTGGTAAATTTCAATCTGCATGATTAGTCCACTGATGCTAAGTGATATTTACAGATCGTGGCTGGCAATATTGCACATTAGAAGCCCAATTAACATTTTTGTTGCCTAGGGCATTGTGGAGTGGATCGCAGCTGGTACCACAGTGTACTGTCAGTTTCCCATGTAGTGGATGCAAGACAGATACAGCGTGGATGGAGAGGACAAAACCGCTCATCGTGCGATTAGTGTCCTCATTAATCTGTCCACACTCATTTAAACCACATTAAAATATCCGTCCAAACGATTACATTACATTTAACTGAATAATGTTGTTGAGATTTCATAATGGAGCATCATCTGCTAGCAGGTCATGTCTGATAGAGATGTGGCCACAGCCCTGAAGCACCAGGTAAAGCCTTGTCTGATGCATAAATGTAAACGGAAAATCTTCTGATCTACATTTAAAGTGTTCCCAGTGGTCTTTTAATAATAATTTTTCTTTTTAGCCAAAATCACAAAAACAGTGTATTTTTCTAGGACATGGTAGTAGTTTAATAGAAATTAATTCAGAGTTGTGGCACAGAGCAACTCCGCCCCACTTCCTGTCACCCGTCTTTTTGTGCAGTCTATAGCTTACAGCCCCTCACACCCACAACTTAATTATACCACTGCAACCAAAATGGCGATAAACATTGGAGCTGCAAAACGCATCTGGTTTATGAACACACTTATGCACATCTGGATGGGGCAATTTTGATGGAAGTCAAAAAAGTCTTAGTCCACCTTAGTTGTCATGCACCTAGGAGTGTGAAATTTGATATTTGTACTTGACCCATCCTCCAGGGGAGTGATGAGCTGCAGGAACCGCTCGGGAACCATTTGGTGGTCCAACCCGCCCAATCCAACCCTTTCATGCTCAGCGTAAAGCAGGGAGGCGCTGGGTCGTGGTTTCACAGTCTTTGGTATGACTTGGCCTGGATTTGAACTCACGACCCTCCTGTCTCAGGGCGGACATTCTACCACAAGGCTTCTGAGCAGCTTTGAGACAAGCAAAGGCAAGATGAAATGTCTAGATTTGACTCCAGATCCTATAAATGTAAGAAGCAAATGTAAATGTAGCATTTAACATTCAGCATCATTTTACTTTAATTTCCTTAGTTGCATTTTTTTCCCTCTTATTTTGAATCTCTGATCTTTTTTTCCTGGTTAATTAGCCCTTATTCATATTTTCCTCCTACATATTCTTTTTTGTTATAGATGGTGTGTCTACATTTGACCTCGGGTAATATTTCAGAGTACATTCACTGTTTATGATACTGACACATGCTGTCTCAAATACTCATTTAGGCATGCTTTATGTGCATGACGAATCCACCGATTCCACTTGTAAGCAGCCCGTGCACCAGTGATCTCAAAAGATGTATATCCTTCCAGTCTTTACCTCAGTATGACCCATGAACAGAGGTCAACTTTTATGCGATACTATGTAATTCCTGACTGACTTTTTTCCTTTTTAAATCTAATAGTTTTGCATTGATGTGGACTATTTTGTGGACATTTTAAAAAGAATCTTAGAACCTGGAAAAAGATGTTTTTTCCATTTCTATTCCCTTCATAAATAGTAAATACTACAGGAAATCTTCTTAAACATCCACTTTAAAAATATATTTAGAAATAATGTAAAAATGTGTAAAATATAAGCTAGTATAAGCAGTTTGATATACACCAGTGCATGCATTCTGTTTTCCAGCAACAACCTTAGTCTGAATTTAAGATTGTAAAAATTAAGTAAGACTCTTACTTAAACAGAAACAGACACATTCATATTATGGAATTTGAATTAACCCCTTCATGTCTGACTTTATTTCCATTTACAGAAAAAAAAACTATAATTTTCAACGTTTTTCCATTCGATTTGAAGGTGGAGTCCTGGATTTAATGATGATGATAATTATGTTTTTGGTCTATCTTTAACATGTTCCTTGTTTCTGTTTGTTTCTGATGATGGAAGACATATGTAAAGACATTTAAACTTAAAATTGTGTTTCTGAATATTTCTTTCTTCAAATCTTTGTCACTCAGGAGCAGACGAAAAAAATCTAATCGAAAGAAATCTTGCAGTTGTTACGTAAAATCTACAGTTGACGGGCCACAAGCTCCCTGCTCTGCTCCACTCCGAGGCATCCACTTGCAGACAAATAGATCCTTGACATTTTTGCTGCACCGGTAATGTTAGGTTGGGGTTATGAGGGACTTTATGCTATAGGGAGAGAGCATAAACAAAGGCATGATGGGAAATGAGTACAGGCTTACTCAGCGCCAACAGTCCCTCCCACAACTCAGAGGTGAAATTCTTTTGAACTGCTGTTGCTTTGCAGAAACCATGTCCTTGAAGACGACGCAGTGTTTGCTGATTTTAGCTAAAAACAACATAATCATAATTAAAACACTCCTGGGAACAATTTTAAAATCAAATTTAAAATATGATTGAAGTGGAGCTTTATGCTTTATGAACTTTATGCTTTATGAACTTTATGATCCTCAATGTTTTGTACTTCTCCATAAGATACTTTTATCATTTTAGAAATAAATGTTTTTTTTAATTTAAAGACAATTCAGCGTGTAATTAGTATTTGTTTGTAAGTTACCTTAATATTTCAACGATTCTTTAACACTTCTTCTGCCGTTTGTCACAGCTTCTATTTTAAAGTTTTATTTTTTGTTTATCGCAGAGGTTACGTTCTAAAAGTAACCTACGACAGGTGAAATAGGCAAAGTAGGATTCTAGATGTTTTAAGGCTGTAAAACCCCTCATTTCACACTTGATACACTTCTATTGGTCAAACATGAACATTTTGACACCTTTCTCTTTCGTTTGTACTCTTGAGAGTTTCAATCTTTCTACAAAATAAGTCCAGTATTATGGAGTGAAAGCAAAGATCTGAGATGATTTGGCAAACTGAACGCATTCTGTACAGGAGATACGGCACAGAGGAGATTGACTGACAACAATCTACAGCCAATCAGGATACAGAACACAGAGAGCTGCACCTCAGAAAAGCACGTAAAATTGCACTGGGAAAAAATGTGCAAACTGCAATACAGGGAGGACCCTCTGTATAGTAGATTTAAATTTAATAAAATGTTGTTTGTAAAGCAGAATACCTGCGTTCATCTTTTCCTCCTCACTACATCTGGTACTCTTCTGCAGGATTTTTTCTAATACTGTAATGATGCTTTTTTTAAACTGTAATCACAATCCAGTATTTTCTTTGGTGAAGGATGTCCAATCGAAACCTCAAACAACTCTATATCTACATTTTACTGAGTCCTATGTGCAACTTTGAAAATCTGAACAAAATTAAACCTCATGTCCATTATTTCATATATTTCAGACTTTCTGCAATTACAGCATATATTCTTAGTTGTTGAAGTAAAACTTTAAATTTCTTCTTTAAACTTTTGATTTGATAAAAAAAAAAAGTTAAATATAAAAATCAAAATGAGTTTCACGTGTATAAAGATTAAAGAGAGAGATGCTGCAATAACCCATGCATGATTGTGTCCTGTCAAGATAGCACTTAGAATGTCTTGGCGTGAGGTAAATGATTTCCGATGACCATCTTTTTTTTCTCTCTCTAAAGAGCCTGGATCAAACAGGTTCACTCTTGTCTGAGCCAAAGCGGAAAATGTCTGTGTGAACGGACAACTGATTGACAGGCAGACATAGAGCAGCTTTTTAATTTCCATGCATCACTTCAAATTAAACCAGCACCTGGGATAAAAGCAGAGGCTATCATTCATCGAGAACTCCCAAATGATAGGAAATGGAAGTTTTGATTAGTAATGGACGAAGGATTTTCTCTCCCAGCTTGGTTTCCCAAAAGTGCTGATGGGTTCCTCCTTTTTTAGGAGATAAAATAGTGATGACAACTCTTTTTTTTTTTCTGGATTTTGTCAGCACAAGTTGGACTGATAAAACCTTGATGTGGAAATAATTTTCTTTCACAGAATTAAACGTTTTTAACTGTTTCAATTTTCATTTTAAACGCTGTGAAATTAAAGGTTAGAAGACAAAATAGGCTTCTGTTTTTGTCAAAGGATAGGAAGGATCATAAAAATACAATAAAACTGCTTCTATCTGAAATCATTCAGGTGCTGCACATGATAAAGTGCAAGCATCTCCATTCCTCCTATAAAGTTAGCTTCGTTTCTAAAGAGCTTTTGTTGTTGAGTGAGCTTCTTTACCTAAAGACTATATTGCCGCCAGAGCAAATTGTAAAAATATTGCTTCTTTCATTGTGTGTTTTTATGAGACAACATGCATTAAACCTGCTGTAGCTGCAGTAAATAAAGTGCGTTGTAAAACTGTGTTCATGAAGAAGCTTGTAAAACGTAAAGAGCAGCAATGAGGTCAACATCTCCGGGATTGGGATGCTGTGCTGCTCGTGAAACAGAACTGCCGGTTCTTGCAGGGATCATCATGAAGCTTACGCTGTTCTTTTGTTGTCTGGTAGAAAAAGATCTAAAGCTGCGTTCACACTGTTTCAATATTAAGTCAATGTACAGACGGGATCAGAGGTCTAGCGGCGCTACTTGAGTGTCGGGTAGAAGTGCATTTTGAACGTCGTTGGCACAGTTTGGGTGTTGAAGCATTACAAATATCTGAACACTGGCAAAGTAGACGCATTTCATCGACCAATCAGAGACCAAGCTTTGGTCTGTGATGTGTTGATGACGTAATCAGCGCATGGAGACCGAAACCCACTTAGAGGAGAATCGTCTAACGCATGAATGCAGAGTATTTTTACACTTTCGCTCACGGACATTTAATGTCTTTAGCTGCTGTTGCTTTGTTGCATTTTTGCAATAACATCTGGAGTTTACTTATCCTGTTGAAGATGCTGGTCATTGATGAAATACTACTGTTACTTCAGGTGTGTTCAGACTGCTCCCATTTGGTTCGCGAAAGAGTTTGTGTCCCCCGATAATCTGGCACAAATTTTCAGTCTAAATACTCCTAAGCGGACTCTGGTCCAGAACCAGGAACCATTTTTGCACCCATCTTTTGAGGTGGTCTCGGTTTGTTTCCAAACAGACGGAACTCTGGTTTCACTCAGTTTCCCCAGTCTGAATACGCTCCATCCTCGGAGCAGAACAACTGGATGAAAAAGGCCACCATAGCCGGGTATTATGGGATGTAAACTGAGTAGAAAAAGCCACAGACAAATGTGGAGCTACAGTGACGCACAGCAACTCAATGAAATGTGGTTGGATGAATGCAGGCTCAGTAAAACAACTTTTAACATGATTCACATTGCCTCTCACACTGTTAAACTGATAGTTTTCGGGTTCTACGTACAAAGACACACCGCCAATGAAAGCGCGTTGTAAGTTAAACCAGATCGAACTTTGACCTACCAGGGATTCGGATTCGGTATGGATGGCATCACTTTTAATCCATTGAAGAGCCAACTGTTTGACAATTGGTCGTGGAGGAGAAATGAATAATTGCCGTTTAAATAGGTGTGTGCAATGCTACTGATTAACAGATGAGAAGCTACAGGCAGCAGACAGCTGAGCAGCTTAGACTCGACACATTACTATTTTCAAGTCAAATTATGGAAGTTTGTTTTTTTTCATGTTTAAGCCACTTTAAAGCTAAAAAAAAGAATTAAACTTAACAGTTCTAGTGCTGATATATCACTTTTAAAGAAGCTTTTATTAAACATGAAGCTAAAGCTCTTAGAAGCATCTTCTAAACACATCTGTTTTCAAAATTGGAATTTACATCATGGTTCCGAATTATTTCATGAAAAAATTGCTAATTCAGCGTAACATTAAAGAATTTAAAAACTTTATTTATAATGCCAAATTTTTAGACAAAACAGACAGCTACTCTTAAAAATTCTCTGATCACATATCATTATGTTTGGCAAAAGAGCTTGCACTATTACCATGAGTCCCATCATGAGTTATGTATGAGGCAAACGGCAAATGGCATAACATGTCAGGACTCATAAGAAACTGTTTGGGTGTCATAGCCTTCTGCATGAGTCGAGGCAGAAAAAGGAAAAACACTTGACGCATGCTTCTCTTCCTTCTGCATGACTTCATATTCTGCTGTGAAGTCAGCCGTGCTGCATCTCGTCTCACATTGAGCTGTTTTGGAACATCTTACTTATCAAGAGAACTCACTTGGGATAATAATAAGAAAAGCTAACCCTGCTTTATCGTGATGGAAAGTTTTGGTTTATGTTATGCAAGTTTTAAAGATCATCCCATAAAATCAACAGAACGCAACAATCTTTCATGGAGATCTGTGGATCACTAGATGAGCTAGATGTTAACTTCCAATATATATATATATGTGGGCTGTCAATATTAACGCGTTAACGCACAGGATTAATTTAAAAAAAAAAAAAAAAAAAGCACGTTATTATTTATTAACGCACATTATTTACACATCAGAAGCGACCGTCTACCACTTTGCGTCAGACAGTTCAGGCTTCCACGTCGTGCGTCAGTTTCTGAAAATACACACTTCGTCGGGCACTATCCCGCCCTACAGCATGGTCACTTACAAAGAAACTAAGTATTCAGCGATTTTTTTGTACTTTATTGTTATTTTTTGGAATTTAGATCGTTTTTCACAAAAAGCGGACTATTTGATTGGTGGTTCAGCCCGTTGTCAAGGTAACACAAGACAGCAGCAGCAAAGGAAAGCGATATATGCTGATCCTTACGATAGCTCTAATAAAGCATCATTTTTGAGAGGAAGTGCACCTCCTTCGTTTGTTTTTGTCCAGGAGATAAAACAAAAAGATTGTGCGCAGTGATGTAGAACATTTGGCCTATGTAACCGGAACTTCTTTTTTAGATCCTTGATGGAAAGTGCTTTAGTATACAGGAACATGTGAGTAGAATATGAAACCCCAAAGTCAAAATGGGAAACACCAAATTGGTAGAGAATGAGAGAGCAAAGATCCTTAGGTGGGACTTCTACACACAAAGAAAGACCACACAATTCCACACAATTGGAGAAAATATCGAAATCTGCCAAAATGATGGTATATGATGAAAGTAGCATGGATATGAAACATGGTTGAGTGGATCTAAACCTAACTCCGCATGACCTCATTAAACCAAGCAAGGTGCTGAAAGGCTACTGCTCTCAGAATGAGCTCCGAAAAGGCCAAAGCTCGTTTACACTTTTGTGAAGTGTTTGAAATGAACTTATGCAAAGGCCTCAAGGTCAGGTTTGTTAGCTTTCAATTTGCAAATAAGTGTTCTTCTAGTTATATCGAAAAGGATATGCTTCCATGTTAGTGTAAACACAACTTATAGAGATTTAAAATGAAGACTTAGTAGAAATACTTTTAACGTTTCTACTTTCTTTTTTTACCTTTATGCACCAACTCCAAAACGTGTAAACACAGTACATTTTTAATGGTAATAAATAAGTTAAATTTTTTTCAGGAAGTGTGATCCAGAGCAATTGTTTGCTCTTTCAACTGTCACCTGCAAAGCTTGTCAATCAAAGTAACTAGCAGTCTCATTTATTTCTGCTCTTGATTGATTTGCGTTCTTTTACAGAGATTTCATTTAATAGTAGTTTTCATTCCTGAAACAACACACCTATCAATGAGATTGACAGGTCTCAGACTCTGCATACAAAAGTCATTGTTTCGAGGTGGCTAGATAATATTACTGTCAATTAAAATAAAAATGTAAAGGATTGAACATGTGTTTTTGTGTCGGTGTAAACGGATGTTATTTATTTTTTTCATACTGATAACCAGTTCAAAGACGTACCTTTATTAAAGGTAACAAGTGAAGGATAGAAGAGCTTCTTAAAAAGAATTAAAAACCTATTTTCTGCACTGTTACGCATAACATTTTTACAAATCATGTAATAAGATTTCTTGGATCCATTTTTTTTTATGTCATTCTGTCACTCACAGAAGAAGTGCCTCGAGACCCACCCCAATGAAACATGTTGGAAATAGGTTTTTGAGCCATTTTTCTGATGATGGAGCCTTTTAAACACCTTTTATTCTCATGCTGAGATTCAAATTTTAATCAGAAAAAGTATTTTGTGATGGGACGCCTTTGACGTCAGGCAGGATTTTTGTTGCTGTTGTAATGTAGCTGTTGATGTTCTGATCTCTTGTTAACTCTTTTAATCCGTCGCCCTTGCCAATTTTGCCACTCTTGCTTGTTCTGTGCTGTACCGAGCTCAGCAAAGCTATTCATTAGTGATCTGGTTGAATCATTAACATACTGACATTACTGGACCTTGCTGTTAGCATAAAATGTCCAAGGTGAACTGGTGCACGCTGTTCGATTTCAATTAATATGTTGCTGAACTTGGACTTGAGAATGGAACTGGAGCGTGCATTAGTGAATGAATTTACTTGGACACCTTGAGACAGATGAGGCTGTCAATGCATTGAATTCCATTGTGTTCTTGGCAAACATGGCTCTTGGAGAACAACATGTCATTAGTTTTGTAACTTTTAACTAAAACAGGATTGCAAACATTGTATATCAATTCAAATTTTTAAATCATGCTTCCTGTAGGGTAATTAGTCTGAGATGTATTATTAAAGGGGATGACCTTAACAGTAAAAAACTGGTGTAGGCTACATTTTCCCTTTTGGCTACACAGGCAGAATTACACATCAGAATGATAATCTACTCTATTTTCTGTGCTGAAGTGTGCTTAAGAGCCTTCATTTTTTTCTTCATATATTGACAGAACGTCTTTTAATCTAGAACGCCTTATATATGGATGCACTCTTGTTATGCTACTGATGTCACAGAGATTTTGAAAAGGTACAAGGCGCTCCGTCAAAATGTTGAAGTGTTTTTGTGAATATGCTGAAACAACTAATGTTTTTCTTTTCTTTTCTTCTTTCTTGTGTAACCACCAAGGTTGGGAGTTAGCTTAGTCACATTTTTATTTGTTTTAGCGGTATCAGTCTGTTTTTTTTTGTTTTTTTTATGTGGCAAACAAGGTGTCGTGTTGCAGGGATGGTGAATTTGCTAACGTTTCTTCAGTGGCTAACTCGTAGCGGTGTTGAACTGTGTCTTTTTTGTTATTGTTGAGAGTTAGCGCAGCTACAAAAACGTTTGTTTTAGCGCCATCTGTCCATTTCTTTCCATGTAACCAAAGTATGGAGTTACAGAGTACTGAATATGCTTCTACGGATTTGTTACTGAAACTGCTGTCAATAAAGTCTTTTTAAATCTTTTTTTTTGTCTTAATTTACCTAATATTGGACTAAAGTTTGAAAATAGACCATTCTGTGCTGATGCACTTTATAATCCAGTGTGTTCTATATGGCGAACATTTGGCAACTGACCTTAATAATATAAAACTATCTGAAAAAGACCTACCATTGAAACTTTAAACCATGAAAAGAAACAAACTTAAAAATTGTATTTAAATTTTAATGACAATGTCATTAAATAAAGGGAAATTTGCTTAGGACTAAGCTCCCATAGAGCTCTCGTGATTTGGCCTCTGTTCAGTCAGTGTTCTAATTCTGTTTTAAAAATGACATTTTATCAAATTCAAATGACTTTTGAAAAAAAAAAGTTTGTTTTTTAGGCCTTAGTTTCTGCAGAGCAACACTAGTTCATTAGAAATTCCCCTTTCAGTTGTGGGAGGGATCGTTGGCATGGAGCAACCCTGCCCTCCCTTCTCGTTGTTGAGAGCTCTCTGTTTACATGTTCTCTTGCTAATTTATAGCCAGTCACAACCCCAACCTAGCAGTAGCGTCGCAACAGAAATTGGCAAGCAATGTCGGAGTTGTCCAATTGTACGTGGATCAAATACAATCTTTTTTAAATGACATTTTGTCATCTGCTCCTGATGTTGTCCTCCATCATCAGAAAAATACCACATGTTAAAGCACCAAAAACACAATTTTCTTGGAAATAGATCTTTAAATGTTGTCTTTGATGCCTGCTTTTCTATTGCGGTTTTTGAGGTAAAACTCTTATGAAGCATGTCCCTGTTTATGTTTAAATGAATGCAGTTCAAACCTGCTAACTGCTCAGTGGAATTTTGTGAGGAGTCCCTTTTGAAAATATATATGCCTCCTGACTGCCTTTGTGTGATTCTGTGTGTGTGCGTTCCTTTAGCAGCAGGGGAGGATGTTTTTCTATCTGACCCACAGCTTCACAGGGCTTTATCTCTGCCGGTGTTCCACATTATTGATAGCTGTGGTGATATTGACAGGCGTTGCGGCGGTAGGAAAGGGAAAATAGCAGTTTGATATGACATATTGTGCTTCTCAGCAGGTCCCATAAATAACTTTGACACTTTTTTGTATGCATGGGAAGCCTTCTGATTCCGCCTCCCATAAAAAATAAACTTCTATTATGGAATGTATTTGTCAACTGGTGCTGTGATGGATGGACTAGTGTTTAGCCCTTGGCAGGTAGATGGGACTCGCAACAGCGGCGAAGACTTTGTGAGGAAGATTTGCAAAGCAACTGAGGCTGTAGAGTGGAGTTCCATTGTTCAGCAAAGAAGGGGGTTATTTTAACGTCGGCTTCTTCTATTAGCATTATTTGCTTTTTTTATAATTAAAGTAAAGCAGAGATCAAATAAGACACTAGAAAGATTGCTGATGGTCCATATCAAAGCCCATTGATCAGAATGTGAATATTGCTTCCCCACCTTTGTACCTCTTTAGCTTAATTCAACACAAACATGTTTATTTCAAGTACAAATTTCCTTTTTATTTTGAGAAAAATATCTTAAATCACAGATGGACAATTCCAGGCCTGAAGGGGAAGTATGTCTGCATGTTTTTTCAGATCTTATTCCCCTAATTCCCAACCAATTAGCCAAGAAGAACTGACCCTAAGACCTCACCACTGCCTTAAATGGAATAAAAATAAACTAAATTCAGAGTTTAGATACTTAAACATAATTTGTTGGCTTTGAGAATGTTGATAAAGAAGTACAGAGAAGGTCAGAGAGAGCTACACAGTGTCTTTGTTGATCTAGAGAAAGCTTGAGGCAGGATGCCCAGAGAGAAACTGTGGTATTGTATGAGTATGTCTGGAGTGATAGAGAACTATGTTAGAGCAGTGCAGGACATGTATGAGGGCTGTAAGACAGTGGTGAGGTGTGCTGTGGAGGTGACAGAGGAACAGGTGGAGGAGAAGCTGGAGAGCTAGAGGTTTGCCCTGGAAAGAAGAGGAATGAAGGTTAGCAGCAGGAAGATGGAGTTCATGTGTGTGAATGAGAGGGACCCAAGTGGAAGAGTGAGTTTACAGGGAGAAGAGACAAAGAAGGAGGAGGATTTGAAGTATCCAGGGTCAACAGTACAGAGTAATGGAGAGTGTGGAAAAGAAGTGAAGAAGCGAGTGCAGGCAGGTTGGAATGGGCAGAGAAAACTGTCAGGTTTGATGTGTGATAGAAGAGTTTCAGCTCAAATGAAATGAAAGGTGAACAAAACTGTGGTGAGAGCAGCCATGTTGTTCGGCCTAAAGACAGTGACACTGAGGGAAAGACAGAGAGCAGAGCTGGAGGTAGCAGAGATGAAGATGCTCAGGTTGTAACTGACCAGGATGGATATGATCAGGAACAAGTACATCAGAGGGACAGCACATGTTAGAGGTTTAGGAGATAAAGTTAGAGGCCAGCCTGAGATGGTTCTGACATGTCCAGAGGAGAGACAGTAACTATATTGACAGAAGGATGCTGGGTCTAGAGCTGCCAGAGGAAGATGAGGTTTATGGATTCAATGAACCAAGACATGAAGGTAGCTGGTGTTAGAGTGGAGGATGTAGAAGACAGGGTTAGATGGAAGAAGCTGATCTGCTGTGGTGACTCCTGAAGGGAAAAACTCAAAGGGAAATAAAAAGAGAACAATTGTTCACGTTATCACTTTAACCAGGTCATTTTTCTTCTTTCGACTGCTGCAACTCTTCAACCGTTTTTGCAATTAATGTAATTCCAGCGGATTCTGAAGCAGCAAAAAGCGACTTTCTGCAACACTTTATCAGTAGATTCACGCTGATCACATATACAGTCAGAGAGTCGCAGAATGTCAAAGAACATGTTTACTACATAGGTGTCGCCGTCGAGGTGTCGACATCTCCAATGTTAAAGGGTTGAAGCCCAACTGAAGTTTCTAGATCCTGTAAACAACATTAAAGTATGAAACAACCATCAACAAATGGTAAAGACAGAAATAACTGTTGTTTAGTGGTCTAAAGTTCTCATTTAAAAAAAAAAAAGTTGATTCTTCAGATACTTTCAGACCCTCAGGTGTTAAATTTGCTAAAAGTTTCATTTAAAATGTAGTTTGAGAAGTCATCTGCTGGTGTTTTTCAGTTCCAGAGTCAGTGCAGTCTTCTCAGAGCACATAAAAGCTTCTTACTGACCAGCTAAGTTGAAGTTCTTTTCATTTTCCAGCAGTCACATGCCCACGATGCAAAGAAAACTGATTCCTGTTCTAGGTACCGTAGTAGTCCTGTTACTAATTGGAGCTGAGCTGAATCTCATGGAGATTTGTCAGATGGGACCAAAAAAAAAAAAAATGCAGAAAAGACAAAAGCTGGTTTCAGAGAAATAAAAGCAGGTTTCGAAGATGGATGGAGTTTTAACAGATTGACATTGTTGAAGTTTTACTTGTGGAATTGAGTCACTACAGTAACATTTTCTCCATTATGATAGCTATGAGCTTTTGTTGTCTTGAACAAGACAGTGAAAGGTGGAGAACGTTGCGCGTGCTCCCTTAAGCGATTTGCTTCGTGGCATTGATTCATGTTTCTGCCTCAAGGCCCAAATGGGCCACGTTGGATTTCATTTCATGACTTCATCTTCTGTAGCTGTGAAGACATTTTCACACACACAAAGCATCATGGGACAACTACTTACAAAAGCTAAAGACACAAAGAACAAAAGTTTTGATGTTCTGCAGTTGTAGCAGAGCTTTCAGGGTTCTAATAACATTTATATCCTTTTTATTTTGATGTTTTCTGTCGATTAGAAAATTCTCAACAAAGTTTCTTCTTCCTTCCGAAAAGTGAAAAGATTCTCCATGATTATCATCTGTTCCCTTTAATTTAAAAAACATGTTTAACCACTCGGAGAGTTGGATGTAGTTGAAAATGTAGTGACACGTTCCTCGCACAAAATAAATAATAAATATGAATAAATGTAGAGATTTAAGGAAGAAACTCTATCTTATTTTTATTGTTAACATTAGATATAAATCTGTGTAGGAGGACTTTAAATTGGCACAAATGAACTAAACTAGACGCTGGTGATGGCGAACACCTAGAGTCTCTCATCCATTTCACATTTGTTCTGATCCATTATTGAAGCAGACAGCTAATTACAAACGAGAGGATTTGAGTGCCCTGCTTTCGTTTCTCTAAAGGTTCGCATTAAACATCTCTTGGTGGTGAATAATTGGTGTGATTAATTTACTGTTGGGCACACAAGGTGTTTTCATCTGTCCGTCGGCAGGCGACCCTCCCCTGCATGATTTAAAGTATTAAGATCTGGGAGGAAAGGGGGTTGGGGGTGTCGGAAAGCTTTAACAGGTTGAGATGAAGTTTTAATTGTGTTTTGATCCATGCGATTACATATAGTATTCTAGTTTTTAATCTGCAATTACTCCCTTCTTTGTCCCTCTAATTGGTGTGGTAGGATAGCATTGCATGCAAATGAGGACGGTTGTAAAATGGCATTCAGGAAACCCATGCACCATCTGATGTTCTCATCCACAAAAATGCTCGCTTCTCTATCCCACTGTTTTCGATTGGTCACTCTTGCAATTTGTTTAATTTGTTTTAGAGTGATGGCAAAGTAATTTATCTGTCTGCACTGATTGACAGCCCATAACGAACTGACAGTCTATGGTGAAGCTTCAACTTTGAATAATTTCCAGTTTGCAACTCATCAGAAAACTCCGACGCTGCAATGAAAGCTTTCAAGGGGATGTGATGAAACACTAAATTTAACCTCCTCCATGCTCAGCGTCCACTTAACTAACCCCTTTGACCAACTTTATTTGTAGAACAAAACCATTTAAAAGAGTTTTTGTTCTTCTGAATCCATGTTGGAAAACCAGACACAGGTAGAGGACAGGAATACAAGAGTGCCTAAGTGAGCTTCTTCCTGCATTAAGGAAGCACAGGTGCACAAGGTCAGCATCCGTTTTCTCTGGAGACTACCTTAAGGGCAAATGTGCCTATGATGGAATAGAAAAGCAACAAAACAGACGGGACGACTGATGTAGGCCCGCGGCACTCAATCATTCTCCCAGTCCCACAATACAGCCTCCATATTACTACCTCCCAACAGACTGCAGGCAAAGATACTTCCACCTGGTTACTTTGGGTTTTTGGTGCACTTGAATTTATGCCTAGAGAATTTCTTTATAGAACAATTCAACGTGTGGGAGTTCCTCATTTATTTCCTATCGTCTACCTTACATTTAGTATGGATTTCATAGTTCCATAATCAGTGCCACAATAATAATCCTAAAAATCCCAGTGAACATCATTTAGAGTGAAAGGGACGCATACAGGCAGTCATGATAAACCCAAATCTTTTAGTACATCAACAGAGCATTTGTGCACTGCAGTTCATTTTGGAGATGAAAACACAGGTAACACAGTACAAAACCCAACTATTGAAGGAAGAAGACATTACTTTGCTTGAAGTGGTACAGCGTAAAACATGGCTGCAGGTAGAATAAGGTGTAGAGTGGTTGACATTGGTAGTAAATGAGTGAAATAAGCCTTAACCGCATCAAGTAAAATGTCTAACTGATTTATTTTTTGTTTTAGCCTTTTAACATTGGATCTTTAGTTCCAATGTTAACATTTTTGGACAAGGCTAGACTAAAATTTAAGGGAACTTTATTATTTTTATAGGGCAGAAATTGGTTTCAGTACAACCCAAATGAGATAAGAGAAATACACACATCCAGTTCAAGGTTGACTGCAGAGCAGCTGTAAAGAGGCGTTTCTTGCTGGACACCATAACTCTCAATCATTAATTTTACTTTTCAATTCTGAACTTGTTCCAAATGAACTTGACAGTGAAAAACTAGAACCAATGACATTAGATTAGAATGCTTTAACAGTGTTTAACCCTTCAACCATTTACAAATTTAACATAACTCCAGCGGATTCTGATGAGGAGAAAAGTCGGTTAGTGACGATCTTTGACAAGCCATTTATCTCTGCGTCAGAATCCGTTGCAATTCTATTAATTGCGGAGACGGTTGAAGAGTTATGGTAGTTCAAAGACTGCATGTTATTTTACTTCCAGTGGTATAAAAGGGTTAAAGCCAGCTCTGATAAATAGACAAATAAAGGCGCAGCCCTTGTATTTATAGATTGACGCCTCTATGAAAACAAAAATAACTGGAGCCAGGTCAGGTTGGGTGTCACAGGAGGGAAGTTCCAATAAACTTTTGAGAAAATGTGTTTATTATAAAATTTTTGTTAGTTTTTCTTTAAAATATTTGCACAGAAAAGGTTGTATTCCATTCATTTGATTATGACATTCTCAACCCTGAATTAGCTATATTGGTTCTTCCAAAAATGTTTAGGCCTGAAGTAGGCTTAGCACTACTTCAGTAAGGTTACACTTTACCAGGAATAGTTTTAGAAAAACCAATAGGTGACACAAACACATATTTCATTCACCTCTTCAACTGTCAGTGCTGAATATTTTTATACAGATAATGTCCTCTTAGATAATCAAGCTTCATCAATTTTCTATCTTCATCAAGTCTTCTATATATTTTTTAACTTTCTTTTCCCTTTTTTCTTTTTCGTCAAAATAATCAGGTGATTTTGTCCTCGTCAGTGCAAACAACAATAGACAGAGTGGAGACCTGCAGGAAAACAAATCACCAGCTCCTGTCCCTGTTGGGGATTGAGTGTGTGTCTTTGCACATGTGCACGTGTATTGCTGATGAGGCTGAGGGGGCAGGTGAGGAACAAGCCTATGCCAAAGAGGTACCTGCAGTCATTTATTAACATGTCATCCTCGCAGTGTCTGTTGAACCTGCAGGAGATCCAGATAAATTATGTTAATAATAACGAGGAGCCCACTGACGGGACTTAGAGGTCTACACTGCTGTCTGTGCTGGGCAAGTTTTATGTTTTATCACACATAAAAGATAGGTTACTGGAAGTGATGCTATTTTTACAGCAATAAGAAATTAAAAAACAAGCCTCTCAGACTTTAGGATTACATATCAAAACAATTAGGAAGGATACATCTGTCCATCTGTCTTTTACTTTTTGGGGTTTGGGTCATAGGGACAGTCATCTTAGGAAACTCGGACCTCGTCGTCCTCTTCCAGTCCTACTGGGTGGAGACCAAGTCATTTCCCACCCAGCTAAGGGATGCAATCTCTCCAGCAAGAGCCGTTGGGCCTCTTCCTAGGAAGACATGGCCTTAACACCTCCCTAGTAAGTCTGGCATCCTTGCCAGATGTCCAAACCCCACCTCAAAGTGAAAAAATAGCAGCTCCACATCAATCCGTAAGCTAGAAAATTACTTCAACATGGTCCAAAACAAGCCAGAAGAAATAAAACTGTTCTTTTAAATATATGTTTGGTAAAAACCTACCCCAATTATAATTAAAAAATACAAATTGATGAGAAGAAATATGTTTTTGAAGCTATTTTATAGTGCTTCTTCTTTGATTACAACTGAAATAGGTGAATATAAGAGCATCTTCACAGATGTGTGAGAGGCCTATGCCAGAGTTAAAGGAAACTATGCTTTTGCTGGAATATCTTTTAGTCTCTACTCCTAAATTTAAAATAAAACATAACAAAAAACTCATTAGTCCACTCAAACTGTTCCTTCAGGGTTTTGGGAACTGACCGTATTTTCTGCACTACATGGCGCACCAGATAATAAGGTGTGCCGTCAATGAATGGTCTATTTTCAAACTTATGTCATATATAAGGCGCACAGAACTATAGGAAGCATTACGCAAGACAAAAGACTCATATACATCAGACTTCATTAACTGTGTTCACAGCAACTATAGAATTTGTATGTAACATGTTACACCTTAGCCACGTTAGAAGCATTAATCACGTTAGAAGCGTTAGCCGCATTAGAAGCGTTAGCCGCGTAATAAGCGTTAGCCGCGTTAGAAGCGTTAGCCGCGTAATAAGCGTTAGCCGCGTTAGAAGCGTTAGCCGCGTAATAAGCGTTAGCCGCGTTAGAAGCGTTAGCCGCGTTTGTGTGCTCACAATACCTGTGTTACGTCCCCCTGCTGCTGCCACCACATCCTGTCATGCTGCCTCACCCGGCAGGTGAAGCCAATCGTCCTAACCAGCACCTGCCGGGTATTTAAGACCAAGAAGGCCACACCAAAGAGGGCAGAAGGCAGAGGCAGAGGCAGAGGCAGAGGCAGAGGCAGAGCAGGAGGCTGAGAGCAGTGGGTTTGGTTTGTGCTGGTTTGTGTCTCTTTTGGTTCCTCAACAGTCTTATACTGTTGGGTTTTGTTATTTTAATTTGGGTTTGGGACCTTGGTAGTCTTAGTTTGCGGGCTTTGTTTCTGTTTTTGTTTTAGGTAGTTTTGATTAGGCAGCCCTTAGCAGGGAGCTGCTGACTCCGACGGCCAGCATGGCTGGGTCAGCTGTCTCCCTGACCTTTTGTTATGTTTGGCCAAGGTTCCAGTTCCCTTTGGTTCGTCATTTTGTTTTAAACCAGCACTTGAATTATTTTGCTTTTTTTTTCGTTTCCAGGACACAGAGTTTTGTTTATTTAATAAACTGTGTTCATTTTAATTCTCGTGTCCATTCATTTCTTTATGTTGCGACCCCATCTTGTCTACCCCTAGACCTGAGCCATGTTGGGGTCGTAACATGGGGTCGAACTCCCAACCTTGTCTGCAACGTGTTAAAAAAACAGACTGTTGCAGCTAAATCAAACACTGCTGTGACTGTGCTAACTCCCAAGCTTGTTAATAACATATAAAAAACAAACACAATCAAATACCATTGCACATTAGCTTTATTAGTGTATTCACAATGATTTTAGATCCAACCACTGCAACACGTTGAAAAACAGACTGATACTGCTAAAACAGGTATTATGTTTACAAAGTTAACTTTCAACTTCGTTAGTAATATAAAAAAAGAAAAAAAAAACAAAACCCAGTCAGACGCAGCTGCATGTCAGCCACGTTAGAAGCATTAGCGTGTTAACAATGACCATAACTCCCAATACTGTGCAACACTTTAAAAGACGACTGATACTACTAAAACTAGCATTACTGTGATTACTCTAAATCTCAACCTTGTTAGAAACACGTCAAAAAAACCCAAAAACTGTGCGATGCTGCTACACGTTAGTGTATTCACAAGAACACCCAAACTTTTTTTCAACTCGTCAAGAAACAAAAAAACAGACTGACATTTTGACAGAGCGTCATATACGTCTCATTTCTCTTCAACATGGGTAATCACAACCAGAAATTATCCATAAGGTGATCTGGAGTTTCACTGCACAGTTTAGGCTTTTGGGTGTGCCTTTATGGGACTCAACGTTGCAACATAGGTAGCAGCTTAGCTGACAACAAATAAACGAAAAACTGAAAAGACAGAGGAGTTTCTCAGAAAACACATGAGAGAGAGCACTGAGGCAAAAAAAAATGTGATAAATGTAAAAGAGAAAAAAAAATGAATCTAAATTAAACACGACTCGATTACTAAAACACCCACAACTTCATTAAAAAGTTTTCAAATCTGACTTGTCACATTCACCAAACTCAGTCTATTTTCCACCATTTTTTGTATCATACTCTGGTATTTTGCAAAAAAGAACAAGCTCAAACCTAATTCCCACATAATAGGTTCATTGACTGCATTGTAATTCAACTTTAGAGACCACTGGAGGTCTGCAGCAGCTATTCAGACCACAGGAATATTCTTTTTATGACCACATTTAATTAATTGCAGAGGAAGAGAAGACGCAAAGACAAAATGGCCTGGCTTTAATTGGCTTGACCGAACATTTTCATTACAGGGAAGGTATTTCTATCTCAGACAGGTTCAGAGACAAAAGTTGCTCTTTTCAGGAATGACTTTGCTTTATGGAACTGTGGCTGATTTGTAGCCATTTTATGCATGAGTAGGAGGAAAGGATTTGAGTGGAGAAATACAATACCTGTCATTGCAAAGGTTTTCAGTAATTTTCGGCCACTGAGTCATATTCTGCTCATTTTTCAGCTAAATACATTTCCATCAATAGTTGTAGAAGGAGAGCCCAAGTAAGTTGTCTTCTTTTTATGGCTTTAGTGTTTGATTGCATAGCAAACATTTTTGAAAATGTGTCTTATTTGATATGATATATCATAGCTAGTTAACAAATTATTGATAAACTGTAGGTTCATGAGTCGTGCATGACTTGTTAAGTAACAGTTACCAGTTTGTCAAGGATTTATAACTATTAACTATAGATCATGAACAATCCATCCTTTCATTTTCTTAACCCATTATATCCTTTTGGGGTCACTGGGATGCCGGAGCTCGTCCCAGCAACTGTTGGGTGAAGGCGGGGTACACCCTGGACAGGTCACCCGTCTGCAAAGAATCACTCCCACACACCAAGACTCACACATGCACAGCAGAAGCATGTTTTTAGACAGTGGGAGGAAGCCAGAGTCCCCGGAGAAAACCAAGCCGGGATTCGAACCAGTGCCTTTGTTAGGCGAGAATGCTAAACACTGCACGACCGTGAACCCCATCATAAACAAGTTATTAAGAAAATCACTTACTAGTCACTTGTTAAGTGTTAGTTAACAGTTTATGTAACGGGGAATTAATTGTAAAGTTGCAGTTATATCTCATTTATTAACTGTTACTAAACGAGGAATATTTTCTACATTTAAAATAAAGTCCCAGTAACATGAATAAACAATAACTAATTTACTGACAGCTTCATGATCTATTACTGATAAAATAGTTCTAAATCATTGACATATTGTTAAGACGTCATTAATAACTCGCTAACAAACAGATTGTTAGTCATCCATTGGTTGTCGAAAAGCACAAATATAAATCCTTATAAACAGTTGACTGTTAAGAAATGTATAACTAATTTAACATTTTGTTCATGATTTCCAAACCAGCTATAATAGATAATTATTATAAAGTCTTATCCAGTATGGGAATCTGTAGCTGATGTAAATGAAATGCTTATTTTTGCATAATATTTTTCCATTTAGTTATGCTCTGGAATATGGTGCCTGATTGTTGGAATATTTTGGGAATTGTAATTTTTACAAGTTTTATAAGAAATCTGACTAATTTAATAGGTCAAGCATTTGAATCTGTATTTCCTGCAGCACTGTTGGTTAATTTAGCCTTCCATTAACCACTAAATTTTACAGCTGTCTTTCAGATTTACCTGTGGTTATGAGCAAATACGCCACTTTTGTTGTAAGCTTTGTCCCAGAGCATTAAACCGTACGTTCCCACAAATTCCCAGCCGTTTAATGGTGATTATGATAAGTGCCGTAATCTTATCTCATCACCGTCTCTTTGGTTTCTCAAATGTGCTGTGAAATGCATCAATACACACAGAAATTGAGCAAAACTGCAACTAATGCCACAGTCCTCCTCCCTTATGTTCCCTTTTGCAACATTGTGCTGATTGTGTGCAACTACACCAACTACATCAATCACAAAGTTAGAATCTGCTAAAAAGGCAGTTAGCAGTGCAGTTATTTTATTGCAGATGCAGAAGATTTTTTGTTTCACACTTGTTTAAGCATCTGGCAGCCTTTTATAACCACACAGTGTCAATGATGAGATGTATTTTGCATTCTCCCAAACCCATTTTCTCAAGTTCCATCAGAACCCCTATGTCAAACAGATGGACGGAATAGCGTCTGCACGAGGACGATGAAGGGAAATCTGCCTGGCAACTAACAGATGACGGTCAGCATCAATATTTGATGCCATTTCAGTCTCAACCTTCATTTTTAATAGCCTGTCAGTCAACTGTAATTACACACTGAAGTAACTGAGGCCTTTTGTTGCAACAAAAGGAAGTGATGCATTCTGCCATTTCCTTGTGAGGCTCATCATTAACCCTTCTGACCTTGAGGTAAATCATACATTTTCTCTTCTATGGGAGCATATCTGTTATTTAATCTCTGCAAGGACACCGTCTTCAAAACAAAGTAGCAAACTTAATAAATAACATTTAAGGACTGAACATGTCACTTGTAGAAATCTATAAATAGCATGACCTCACTTCACTGTGTGGTACCATAAAGAAGTCCTGAGTTGAGTTTTCTGGTGTATCAGTGCAAGTTTCTAAAAGCTCATTGATTTGGGATTTTAAAAAGCGAGTGTTCGTTTGCAGCACTTAAAGGCAACTTGTTTGTGGCAGAGAGGCACTCCTTCAAGCACCATTAGCACCTTGCTAATCCTTTCAGCAGCTTTTCACACACCAAGGTCAGAAAGGTTCTTCACTTCCATCACACGTCAATTACAACCTGTGAAGAGATGAATCAAAACATGGCAGCAGTGAGTAAAACAAAAGTTTTGAGCTTAATTGTAGCACAAAATTCAGTTTTGATTGATAATTAATGTCTCCTTCCCACCAAGATATCCATAATTAATCAACTCGTCATAGCGAGGGAATAGGCTAATTGGTTTGAAAACACAAACCTAGATGGTTAATTCAGAGGGGAGGCTGACATCGCTAATTGCGAGAGTAATCAGAGCTCCACCCTTTGGGAGTTGACGAAGAGATTGGTAAATGGGGGTTAGCATGTTCCTTCGCAGGTAGCGTTGTCATGACAAGTCCATTTATAACTAAATGAATAGCACAAATGACAAATACATTATGTGGCAAAAGCCCTGCCGCATTAGGATGTCTGAAAGATTACAACTCATGTTTGAGTATTTCACAAATCAACGTATAGCTTAAGGAGAATGCCACCACATCCTTGTGTTTGTGCTATTAAAAAAATAAACAAATACATTTTTTTTTTCTTCATAAACTGTCCCACTACAGGTTTCTCCTTTTAACTATTTGTGCCTTTTGTTTTTTGAGGGGATTTGGAAATATTATTTCAAGCAATCAAAATCAGCAATCAAAGTGAAAAAAGGAAAAGGCAAAAAACAAAAATATATGCATCCAGAGATATGTCAAATTTAAGGATAATTACTCATGAAATTATCAGAAGATATATCTATGCAAACACATACATGCACATACACTTCTGAATAACTGAATGACAATTACTTTTAATCATAAATAGACCTGTTATTTGTCCAAAGGAGTTTAATTAATTGCTTACGGGAATGGACGGAAGAAAAATATAATTCCAGCCCTATTTAATGTTTTTAATACATTGAAAAATACCCCAAAAAAGTATCTCTTTGACACAAAAAGTTGAAAAGTCATTTTAGAAATGACAGACTCAAACATTTGAATGGAAAAAGTAGTGAAAATTAAAGAAAAATGCAGCTCATCTTATTTTGGTTCTTCCCTTTATTTTTTCTTCCGGTTTCTTAATGATGTCTATGTGTTTAACATTGTGGGGGATTTTCCTTGGTAGGTACTTATTATGAAGCACTTTGTGCTATAAGATGGTTTTGTGAGAAGTACTAAATATCACATTTCATATCATTTTTGACTCAAGCTTGGACCTAGCACTGTTAACCCTTTAACACTTGAGACGTAACACCTATAATACACGCTCTTTGATTTTCTGCAACTCCTTGATCGGCCGATTCTGATGCGGAGATAAGCAGATTTGCATATTGACTAATGAAAACTAACAAAAAGTGTTGCACAATGGCGCACTGGCGATGTTATGCATTTTCTGAGCACTAGCAGAAACGCATTAATGTAGATGACCGGTGAATATTGATGACGTCATCAAGCGGTAAATGTTAAAGTTTGAAGAAACAATATTTTTCCATATCTTTCCACTTGGAGGAATAACTGTATCGTTGGTTCTGGGTTTTAAGTCCATTTGGAATAAATTCAGTTCACATTGAAACCTGTCAAGCCTGTGAGATAATGTTTTTCTTAAATAGACAACTTGTTCCAGCTCAGTGGTCTATTAAGTAGGTAATCATCATTTAGCTGGACAGGGTACTATGAGATTACACTTTAATTTTTATTGGATGCCCTTACACAGTTTTAAATTCATACCTGAGAGATTCCACAGATCAACCTGTGGGCATGAGGCATCTCCGCTGGTGCAATCTAGGTTAGGAGTCTTGCTTAAGGGCACACAGTGTTGTTAAGAGGGCAGAGCAAAAGCTGCCGGGCATCATTCCCATCCAGGTTTAATCCTGTTGAATCGGCAACCCTCCAGCTGGAGCACGATGCTGCTAACCACTAGGGCACTGCTGCCCTTAAGAGATTTTGGGCTTGAGTCCATTAACTGGTTATGTCAAACAGTGAAACTAGAAGCTACTGGGACCTTGATGATGCTGATAAGAAAGGGTTTGGAATGACACCAGCCCACTGCTCCCTTTGACCTTGTTATATTGTTATATTTGAGTTTTGGTCAGATTTTAATTCTTTTTTTTCTTAAGGTTGGGTGTAAAATGAGGTGTCTGAGACATAGAAACACACGCAGTGACAAAGTCAAATATCTCGAACAAAAAGGTCTTGTATCTTGCATCAGACAAACCAGTCCAGGACTTTAAAAGCTTCAGTACTTCAAATGTGGCTCTTATTATTAAGCTTCAACATGTATTTTTTGTTTTGTTTTTTTTTAATATAGGTTTTAATCTATTTGTCTTTTTTCTATTGTCTATTTTATTTTAAACTTATGATGTGCACTGATAACCTTTTGACCAAATCGCCATTGTAAAAATGATCCTCATCTCAATGGGTCTTTATCTGGTCGAATAAAGGTTTTTTTTTTTTTTTTTCCATGTTTTAGATGCTGCTTTGAGAGCAGTCTGTTTTACTAGTGCCTCAGGACAAGGATCAGTGGAAAGTTATTTTGGATGAATTGCTGTATAAAACAATGTTCAACACAAGCTAAACTCTGTTTATTCTCTACAGCACACACATGAATGTTATTTCATGAAACAATATTTAATGCCAACTTCTAACATTTGCATACGTTTTTTTTTTTCACCAATTATTTATTCATTTTTGTTACAAACTTTCACATGACACTTTAATTTGTTTTTTTTAACAATAAAATGCAACCTTGATGTGTTCTGTCTGCTCAAGGGTAAAGGGTGGGGAGGTGACATATAAATATATACATATATAGTGTATGTAAAAGAGCAGAAACCTGGAAAAGAAAGCGAGTGTCTGAACATGAACAGGGGAATTAGAGATATTCTTAGTCAGAGTTCTGGGACGCATCACTGATCTCTCCACTGGCCTGAATTAACAGCTGGGGGAGCTCTGTAAGCTCGTCAGCATCACCTTCACTACCATACAGCATGAAGGATGTTTTCTCTTCACATTATGCCACACTTTAAGTCATATAAAGGCTACCAAATAATCAGGAGAATGTAGGATTAGAGATGGGCACAAAGTAGAATGGCACGACCAAGGTAAAAAAAAATTTTAAAAAACAGAAAGTCACACACTTTTTAGAACTGCAATGACAAATATTTTTAATAAATTGGAACGTTCAACTAACTTCAATTATTTACATAAAGATGTTTGATTTTTTAGAAGGTAAATTAAATTCAGATAACCTCACTTTTTTCATTTTTTTATGCTTTTGACAAGTTTCCAAGAATATGTTATCGTTTAAATGCCTGTGTACTTTTTTATACCCGTAATGAATTCTAATTTGTTTTTTCCTTTATTTTGACTGAGAGGTGACAGTCAAATCTTCATATTTAGTAAAGTGATTCTGGCCATGTGTAGACAAATATTAGACTCACTTGTGCAGTTTAATTTCAGAAACAGTGGGACTGGGGGATGTTTAGATGTACACTGATAAAGGTATCATATTTTTCATTGTATTAGTTGTGATTTTGACATAGTTTGCTGCGACTTAAACTCAAATGGGACCTATGTGTGATTTTACAAAAAAAGATACTCATATGTCCATTATTATTCCACAAACAACCACTTAAGCAAACATGAAGTTGTCCTCCAGAACTTTATGAAATGTGTCTTTTATTCATATATATATATATATATATATATATATATATATATGTGTGTGTGTGTGTGTGCGTGTCTGTGTGTGTGTGTGTGTGCGTGTGTGTGTATGTGTGTGTGTGTTATTTATTTAGCCCTGAATCCCTTTCGGGGTCATGGGGTTGCTGGAGCCAGGTAAGGTAAGGTATTGGGTAAAGGTGGGGCACCCCCTGGACAGGCAGAGCAACACAATCACATGCACACCAAGAGATAATATACCAATTAACCATTGAAGCATGTTTTTTGGCTGTGGGAAGAAACTGCAGTGCCTCAAAAAAACCCACACTTCTATGAGGAGAACTCCACAAAGAGTCCCAGCTGGGATTTGAACCAGGGCCTTCTTGCCATGAGACGACACTATTGTCCAGACATTTTTAAATAAACCACCTTACAGCACTTCCACAAAATCAAAGTGAATCAACTTTGAAATGTTTAATATTTTTAACCGACTTTCATAAAGTATAGGGGTTAGAGCACCACACGGAGATTAAGGAGATAATTTAGGTAATTGATTTTTAACAGTGTATAATGGCTCCCCGGTTGCCAGTAAATCCTTTAAATTTAGCCACTTAAAGGGTAAGACCATGATCTGTGATTGATCCGTCTGATCAATAGCCTCAATAGTGCACCAAGTAAGAAAGAACTTATTGATAATTGAGCACAACCATCTGAAAAAATCGGAACTTAAAAAAGAAAAGGTTTCTGGTTTGTGAACACAGCTTTTTTTGTGCAATGAGTTGACTTTCTGTCAGAACTGTGGCATGGTGTGTGAGATTTAACACTAATAATATTTCACAAAGCCAAAGGAACTATTTAAAAGCAGCAACACCATTCACATCATTTTATTGACACTTAAAAGGGGGAAAGAAAGCATTTTTCGTAGCTTAGTCTCACACTCACCAACAGCAGAGGATTTTTCAGCCATCGTCTTCTGGATGTGTCCACTTTGATATTTCCCCTTTATCTCCCATGACCTGGTAAAGTGAACCCTGTAATGAAGCCATTGTGTGCCTGTCCAAAGCCATTGTCTTCCAAAGGGAACTTTCTTTTCTCTATTCGACACATGCTCCGATCAGTGATGAGCACACCTGTAATGGTTCCATCTCTGTCTTCTTACTTTGTATGTGTTATCGCCGTTCCCAGTTTCCTCTTTCTGCACAGACAATTTATTATCGTCCTTTCGCAGTTTACCTTCGTAATTACCGTCTCCTCCTTCATCCAAACAAAAGTCAATGCTGGCATAGCTGAAACTTGCTTTAACGAAAAGAATTACCATGGATTTTTTTTTTTTTTTTTTTTTTTTTAACTGTGGAAAATTTAAAGACCCTTTTAGAGGAAAATTGTGTTTTAGATGTTTTTAGCATTTTTTTGTTGCACTGTTCTGGTGATGAAGGGAATATAAAAAGAAAATGAATCTTCAAATTGCATTTCTGAGTAATTCTTTATTCAAATAGTTGTGAATCAGGAGCAGAAGAAAATGCTGTATTTGTGATGTAAAAAATTCACTGGGAGGGGCCACAGGAGCCCTATTCTGAGCGGAGCAGGAAAATAAATAGACCCATGTACATCTTTGTTTTCCTTGTCCGAGCTGGTCTCTGGCTCCAAATGGCACGTGGGTTAGCTCCAATATTCCTTGCCCTTTTTGTTGCATTACTATTGTTAGGTTGAGGTTGTGACGAGTTGTAAGCTAGCTGGAGAGCATGAAAACAGAAAGCTCTCAGTTATAGGTGATGATAAGGGGGTGGGGTTGCACAACTCATTTACTCTAATAACTACAGCCACTCTGCAGAAACTATGTCCTAGAAAATAACACGCTTTTTGACTTTGGCTAAAAATGGAATAAGTTAGCTAATGTGAAATCTGAAAGAAAGATTAGAACAATAGTCTTAGATAACACACCTAACAGACAGATGCTTGTAATTAATATATATATATATATATATATATATATATATATATATATATATATATTGTTTTTTTTTTGTTTTTTTTGTTTTTAAGGAAAATAAATGTGACACTAAGGTCTAACTGCTTTCTTGTTCTTTTCATTTAGTTTCTTATATAAACAACCTTGAATAAAACTTACTTTTCCTGAATGAGACAATACTTTCCTTTCATGCCAAGGTTTCCTGAAATTTCTATGAGTGCCACACACATGCGCTGTGTGCATAGACAGAGTGAAGACGCCTCTAATGAAACGAGCTAAAAAGCTTTTGATGTAGTGCAAGTTAGTGAAATAGACTCCAGCTGCTTTATGCTCTTCAAGGCCATCCTCCTACGTTTCCCGACCAAATTAGAAATGGCATCCCTACACCTCCCTTTTCCTTAAACAATCAGCACTTGCTGATTTTGCCCTGTTTGTCTGCCGCTTTACATATTTGTTTCATTATGTATGGTTCACTGTGGATGTATCACCAAGTGCAGTAGTGTTGGGGGAGAATTGCACCAGTCCTTTATTAATTTTTTTTTCTGCATGGAAGAAGCCAATTTATGTATTTTTTATTATTATTCTTCTGTAAGAATAGATGACCAAACTTTTTTTAAATACAGTGATTTTTTGTGGTAAATAAGTAAGAATGCAACCCTATCTCTGAATTTCAAGTACTTCAGATAAAACAAGAAACACTTAACCTGGATGAAGTGTTTTAGAGATTGTGTGCAGGCGGAAGAAACAACCAAGAAAATGTAACTTGTTCCAAGAGATCTTTCTTGGGTTTTGCCAATTATTATCATCACTTCATCCTCATGTTTTCAAAAGGAGCTACAATGCTTTGACCTGTGTTGAGACACAAAGTATGACAAAAAGCAAGGGAACAGAAATGAAACCAAAGGGTAGCCTACAGTACCCCTCTCAAAAAGGGCAGATTTCAGATGCCCCAATACATCACAATATTTGGGAGGAAGATACCTGTGCAACAAAAAATACTTTTAGTCCTTCTAGCCAAGCAGCAGTGAGGGATATCATGATGAAACTCTCATCAGGAACAGAACACCAGGAAGAGCATATCAAACACAAGGTAAATGTGGCTAGGAAAGGTACCATTTTTGCTAATTTACTTGAGATGACTGTAGGCTCGTATAACATTTTTTTTTGTTGCTACTTATCTGTCGTCACATTAAATGTGTCAATTGCTGTATAAAGTTCTACCCATTCTATTCAGTTATCGATTTTAGGCAAAACCTTACCCAAGTGAACCTTTCTTGCAGTATTTTTCTTCACCTGATGTATAACTATTTGTATCCAAAATAAGCACAAATACCCAATACTGTGCTGAAAGCTTCTTTAATCTATTATAATTATTTTACTTTTAAAAATGTTTTTTTTGAGTCTTTGACTCAAGTAGCTGTTTCTGTTATTGTTCTTATTGGTAGTTCAAATTAGTCTGGGTATTTCCCTCTAACATCAGCTAGCCTTTTTTAACCCAGAGAATTGCTGCTTCTTTCATACTGTCTCTTTAGGTGTGTTTCTATCAACTTCACAGTCCTTTGTATTCAAAATCTTTTCTTGATAAATATTCTTTAAAATACTTCTACCTATAATGAAGTCTAAAATGATTTCCCTCCATTGCAAATTTAGATTTTCGAGTTACTTATATTAAAAAAAGTACATTTTTTCTTAAGTGGTAAAAGTAATGGTATTCTTTAACTTATTTAATATTACTGTATTTTTCAGGGTGTGACTTATCCTCAGGTACTTGGTGGGAATGTTACAAAGCGACACAGAGGATGAAGAATTTAATGGTATTTAGGGATTTGAAGTGATATAATTTAGTTGTCTTGCAGCAGATTTTCATGTCTCAAGTATTTTTTTTCTCTTAAATTGGTGGATTAAATGCATGTAGTATTGACAGTAATAAAAACGTAATATTGGTCATCGATGGTGCTAATGTGACTTTTTGTGCTCATTGTTTGTACCTCCTGGTTGCTGGGTTAAACTGCAAAGCGGTAAAACATTGCAAACAAAAAATATTGCAGCATTTTATATATTTGTTTCCATATGATGAAGCCACCACAGAGGCCTCATGCTATCAGGAAACAGCTGTCCAGCTCTAATCTTTTTATGAGCGATATGCTGTTTTTAATGAAAGCCCTTGCAGCTCCACACAATCAGCTGGCCATATCAGAGCTTATATTTCATCCTGCTATTGTGATGTCATCACCAGGCGCAGGCATAATACATAATTCCCTGTGTTATGACAAACTGTGGCCTAAGGCCAGTGAGCTATATGAGCACTTTTGGGCCCACGTCAAGACCACGCCATTTGTGTTGCTATAATCGCTCTCGGCTTGTTGGCGAATCACATGAAATGAGGCCTGGCATCAACAACAAATAGGTCAGGGCCATTTGAATAAAAGGGAGGAAGTCAAATGAATGGTTTCACAGCTGTACATGCCTGTTTGCTTCTCTCATTCCCCCCATTTACATTGACCCTTTCATGTCCCTCACTCTTCAAATGTTATTGCAAAGATATAAAAGAAACAGGAATGCAATAGAGATCCAATATAAAAAAAACAGATTGGGCCCCACTTACAAATGTATTTTAAATAATTTTCAGTTTGTTGTTTATATAAAAAAATGACAAAGTTTATGGCCTGATTGTATTTCCCATAGAATGTATTCATAGTTTTCCTTGAGGCGCGCTGAGTTCTATCAGTATTAATACACTGTTGGGTATTTATCAACAATTAAAATTAAAAAAAAGAAGTTGTTCAAGTATTTTTTTCATTTTGTGGGAAAACATGTTTTTCGTTCAGATCGTCTTAATGGAACTTCTATTTTATTCAGTTAATTTATGCAAACTATAATTATACAAAAATATCTTTTTCATTCTTAGATAATTCAAGTTTTTCCATCCACTAAAAACAAAAAAGGGATCAATAAAACTAAGAACTAGCTTTTTATATGTTAAAACATTATCGTGAACAGATGGATGAATGGAGTTAATTTATTCCAGACTCATCTGATCAGTGATTAAAAAAAAAAAAAAACTCACACAAATGCAATTGAAAAAAAACAGGAAAAAAAAGAAAAATCATGTCTTAATCTTGATTAAAAGAAAAAATAAATATCTATTTATTTAACACCACCACATGATTTGGATGCATGTATGTTTAAAATGCAAGCATATTTTGATCCAAGATTAAAGGAAAAAAGAAACCTTTTGTTTCAGATTTTTAGATTGAGACATAGACCATGCTTTAAAGATGCTTCTCGTTCTGGTCCGCAGTCATATTTCTTTACTGGGTTTGTACATTTTGTAAATAGTTCTCATGGGAATATCAATGCATTCATGTACAAAATTCTATCTAATACAACATAGAAGCAAAGTGTTAAACATACCAGGTGAGTAACCTGGTGAACAAAATGATCGTATTCCAGGAGGAATTCCGTTTTTTGAAATTTGGTACCAAAAACACCTTTAAAACCTTTTAAGACCTGGCGTCCACATGTGAAGACATCACATTTTGGGTTATATTGCCACGGTAGTTAATTCTGCTTACCTGAGGCCCTGTGACTACGTATGGAGGGTCAGCTTTAATAGTAGCTCGGGCCTTAAAGTGTTAATCAAGATTTCATAGATTGTAGCATTTAGACTCATAAATCAAAACGTAATTTATTTTCAATCCAAACACATCAAATGTGTTGATATTCCTGTACATAAGACAGGCAGACAGGGTGTGTGTGTGTGTGTGTGTGTGTGTGTCCAGAGATGCTTCTTTGTTGTTTGCAGCCCCCCCCCCCCCCCCCCCCCCCCCCCCCCCCCCCCCCAACCCCGCCCCACCCCTGCCTTTTTTTTTCCTCTCTACCAAAAAATCTTATCTGCTACATGATGCATGAAAGCACGCTGTCTTCTCATACAACTTTCTATGACCCCTGACCTCATCTGCACAGATGGAATAGGACCTAGCCGCCACCATCCATTTTGGCCTGTGGAGTGGATTCAATGAATTTTTATTATGCTGCATGTGTATGTCTCTCAGTGGTTTTACTCTGATTGCTACCAATGAGTCTTGGAAATGCGGCCTTTTCACATGTTGTACCCTTGAAAGGAAATATATTCCCAGCATTATTCCTTCTCTCTTGATTTGGGCTCCTACTACTCGAATCTGCACAGATTGTGGTGTAATGCAGTTTTTATGTTTTTTTTTTCGTTTTTTTTTCTTTTTACTTTTAGTTGACAAAAACCCAAGTGATTGTTAAGAGCTTATATCCAAGAATATCTCTTGGCAAAATGAAGATGGATATTTCAATTCTGTTCTTTAAAAATGGTGGCCGTGTGATTTTAATGTCTGGCATTTATACTTTATTAAAAGCTTAGCATACATGTGTTCACATTGGTTGATCCAACAGTTAGCATCTGTTGTGTGGTTTTTAAATTGCTTTTTTTTTTTTGCAAACTTCCAATTTCAAAGTGAATCTATTCTGCATCAGCTCACTTGCTTACAGCACGGTGATTTTATGGCATGGTTGTTCGAGTGATGGTTCCTAAAACCGTCAGTCAGCCGGCACCACAGAGAGTAGCTGGTGCCTTCGTCTGCCTGATTCAGCGTCATTTAGTTTTCCCTCAGAGGCTTCTCAAATTGTCAGTGCCAGGCAACAACCACATGTTCCCCAGAGGGAGCCCAAATATCCAGGGAATCAGGCGTCATTTAGCCTGTAAGAGGTTTTTCTTTCCATCACACTTTGTATTTATTGCCTTTTATTTTTTTTTTACTCTCAACTGCTCTAATGAAACGTGCATTTCCAATACAGTCGAGATCATCTTTTTTAGGTTTTTTGTCAGTGCTTTTCACTATTTATTGTAGTTCATAAATGATATTTTTCTTAGTTTAAATAATTTGCAACCTTTTCCATTACAATATCTGTCTGACGACTTCCAACCAAACAGAAACCAATTCATGACATTTGGGGAGCCTGAACAGGCACTATATGTTTAGGAGAATTGCAGAATTTGGGCAGATTTCTCTACACTTTTATATTTTTTTAAATGTTGTTTTCATGGGTTTTATAAGCTGGGACTCCAATTTATGTCAAAAATAAACAAATAAATCAATTTAACACTAGGCCATGCATCTATATTCTATGAAAGTTTATTTTCTGAATGAAATGATGGTAATAAATATCCTTTTTATGATATTCTAATTTTTTTGGTAAAGGGTCTGTAGTTTTTGGTAAGATTAATCTTGACATTTTTTCAAGTTTTACTGTAAAATAAGATTTCAACTTTTTTTTCTAGTCACACTTTAAATCAATCAAAGTCTTTTCACTATTTTTGTCCTTTTTTAGAAGTTTGAATTTAGAAAAAATGTAAATCAGTGAAGTTATTGCTGTTAGACAGGGATAAACACGGAATACTCTGCTTGGAGGGGGAATGTTAGCGCCTTCGTCTAACTGATCCAAACTGAAGTCTGAGGAGAACAAAGCAGTTCGGAAAAGCCACTTTGTTTAAACAAAAGATTTTTGGGGAGATATTGGCTGAAACACGCACAGAGCCAGAAAGAAACAAAATCCTCAGAGAAGAATGTTACCTACCCAGTAAGTAGAAATAGAAATAAGTGAAACATATTAACTGTGTTGCTGACTTAGACATGGATCTGGAATAACAGTCCAGTGTTGACAAGTGCCCTAAGTTAGCAAAAAGGACAGAAGGACACAATAACAGTATATACAGTCAGTTATGCTGGTGCGATTGCCAAAGCCTAAGTCACTCAGACCCGTACGGTGCTGCAGGTTTCAGGGTTGTCCGGGGCCGTAGAAAATCGTAGACAGGAGCAGCAGCATCTTAAAAGGGGCGCAGATGTGTCTTTGAGGCTTATCCAGTGTGAACACCGTTGATGTGCTAAACGCGTTCAAATACGCGTCAGATTTCTCATGTGTAAGTAAATAAGCTCAAGCTTCCACTGGGAGTGCATGTTGTTATACCTACACAGTCTCAAAACTTTTTACATTTTTACTTTTATAAACATTAATGAGCCCCTAAAGTTTCTTCAATAAATTTCACTTTTGTACAATAATAAAATCTGGTTAATTTTTATGAGAACAATTTTGCTTTTACACCTTTTGGTTATTGGCTCTCTGGGAAACAAACTAAACAACAAATAATGCAAAGCTCCTTTAATTAAACTCAGTAGAAATTATGTTCTTTCATTTTACAGTGTTGACTGTTTGTAGTAGTTTTTCATGGTTTTATAATAGACATCATTTTACAAGATTGCTTTTAAGTGCTAGTTATAAATGTAATTGTTCTTGCATTATCAGGCCTCATGGGTGTAATTTCATCATCATCGTTGAAAAAACTAAAGGTAATTTTGTTTTTAATTAAAGAGATCCCTTTTTTTCTCAATAAATGCTACCCGTGTGTTTTTAACAATAAAAATTATTTGTATGTGTGGGCAGATCCATTATTGAGCTGTCATCGATGACAGACAGTGAAGTAGAAAATGACGCTTTTTAAGTGATAAACACAGATTTTACACACTGCCACATCATATACATTATAGCATTTTTTTCACATAGACGGGACAAATTGGATTGGAAACACAAACTCTTATTTAAATGTCCTTAATAATAGTGTCTTTCAAAATAAAAGTGGTGAAAACATGACGGTATGCAAACCATTAGTCAGTATATGAAAATGTTAAATAAAGAAGTGTTTTATCATTAATTCTAATCATATGAAAAAACACTAATGTATTATGCAGCTGCCAGTTTTTTTTTTAATGTGTACATTGAAGGTACAGTACTATCCAAAATAAAAAGTAAATGATAGCAGTTCATTTCCTGTTTGTTGGATTTCTGGTGATCTTGTTGATGTTTTGATATCGGCCTCATTTGAACAGAGTCATGTTGCAAATCTTGTGTGAGTGTGAAAGAGAAGAGCAACAGTCATCAGGAATTGATGACTCAATTTGTTGACAACCTTGGCACTGAGCAGCCATTTGGAAACGCTGAAGGAGCTACTGGCAGATGAAAGTGCATCTGCGTTTTAATTTGATCAAAGGGGAAGCACGTGGCACTGAAGGCTGGCTGCCATCTCCGAACTATGAGAAAATGTTCTGCTGTTCTGTTGTGCTCAAGGATTTTAACATGTAATAAAAGATCCTGTTTACTGGATTATTTGGGATTAGGATTTTTGCCTTAAAACTTTGTTCCTATCTATTTAACTGTAATAGGCTTTACTCTTCTATTAGCTTGCGTCCCACAGCAGGTACTGGAGGATGGGAGCTGACAGGGACAAAAATAGTAATGAAAGTTTGCATTGAAAAACTTTCATACAGGGCTGGGCGATAGTGAATTTACAAATACTTCTTGATACACTAACCTCAGACTCGACAATGTAACGATTCATAATCATGACGACCCATCCATACTTTTTTTTTCTTTACACCCAATCATGGTCAAACAGTTCAGTGGTAGAATTAACTAAAGGCTAATATAATCTAAAAAATGTAGTTGTTTGCTATAAAACATTGTTTAAGAACTTTTTCTAAATGTGACATTGGGCTGTGTGTTAGTGAATTTTGGATATCACGATATTGTTGTTTTTTTTTTTCATTTCAGGGTATAACAATATACATGATGATATAAACCAAATAACTAAATCTGTCTAATTTGAATAATTTTAACTTTTCAGCAGGTTGTTTAGATTTAAATATTTATTTCCTATCATACTTTAAATATAACAGATTTACTGAAGGAACATGATGAAACAGATTTGTTTCCCCCCAAAAAAAATTACAAACTAAACTGAAAATTAAATCAAAAGCTTTCAGATTTAAAAAAAAGGAGATAAATAAAACAGAACCTTAAACTGCTTGATCAGTTCCATTTAAAAACAAAGCATTTATTCTACAAATAAATTCTAATGTTTTAAGTTTTACAGAACAAACATATAATTGACAAATATTTTTGCCAACATCTTGTGACTAAGCTAAGAACTAAAATCAAATTCTCTGAATTTCTTCTCATCGTTTAGACTGTTGCTGCTCTGAAGGTCTTAAATTTCTTGTTTTTGCTGGAGAATTATAGTTTATTTCAGCCTGTGATTGAGCATGTTTGGTGGCACTGCTTCAGGTGATGAAACAGGTTGGTGGAATTTCTAGTTTTAGAAGGAACATGCCTTCTGCACAATTTGAAGGGCACGTTTCTTTGTTTTTTGTCTGATTTTAAATAATTGAAACACCTTCACACAGGGGCCAAAATTTAAAAACATCACCTCAGTTTTTCTTAAATATTCAACACAACCAAAGAACGAGGGAGATTCTTTTACTAAAAGCTGTAAGTATACTTCTGCAGGTTTCTGGGTGAACTGACCTGGCTTTAGTTTGGCTTGTTTTTAAACTGCCTCAGACAGGAAGTGCTGTCTCTAGATCTGTCTTTCAGCAAATTCAGCAAGTGGCCGTATGGTGGCTTTTGTTTGGCATTAAAATGTCACGGCAATCGGACGATTTTTCCCTGAAAGTTGACATCAGTCAGTGTCCACAACATTTCGAGGTCGCACTGTGGCCGTCCAGTGATAGGTGGGGATAATGCCATTACAAAATAAGGCGTAAGGTTGATGGCAGCTGGATCGCCGGCCGGCAGTAGCTCTGATTGGGCAATTGTGTAAATGTCTCTGGACAGCGGCCGTCCATATCAAGGGCTACTGGCCGCTAGCCCATGGTATATAAAAAGCGGGCCATTCTGCACGCCTGACAGCCGCCAAACCGCCACCATTTACATTCATGACCACGCCAACAATTTTCTAAAATATCAGACGGTCGCATTAAATCTGGAAGATTCTGCCGATGCCTCCCTGGCGGCAGTTGTGTTTGTGGTAGTCGCATAAACCAAAAACAAAAAATATCAATGAAAGTAAGTGGGATTGTACGTAGGATGGAATGAACCGGATTTTTAGGAAAGCAAATTGTTAATATGGATGAACAGAAATTGCGATGCGGGCTCAAAGGAGATCTCTTTCAAGGTCACTCAGTAGACATAATAGTGTCCTGCTCTGCTTATCTTCACTCAATCTTTGTATCACATTTGACAGAGAGAAAATAGCTGCGTTGGGTGTACAGTACAGCACACACTCAGTAATCTAGTTCCTATGACATATAGATAACCCCAGAAACTACAGGTAACACACAAACAAATCACAAGAAATGCACTTTATCAGCAGCCAAAGAGGACCTGGCAACCTGTCTCCTCGCTATTGTTAATCGTTTTCTGTCTCTCTTCAGCTTCCATCTGTCTTTCCCCCTCTTCCTCCTTCTACGATCTCTCTCTTCCTCTCCTTCCCATGCTCGCTTTCCCTCCCTTAGTCTTTCCTTGAAGCCTGCAATTTAATAACCACAAGTGCTGTCAGAAGAGGCATTGAAAAATGGCTTCTATAAAACATAACAGCCTTAATCAGAGTGCGCTGAGGATTCTCCCTGCTGCTGCTGACTTCCCTCCCTCCTCCCTCTCGCCCCCCCCCCCCCCCCCCCCCCCCCCCCCCCTCAATCCCCGCCTCTAATGAATTAATGTTGAAATATGCAGGGGCTCAGTAGTCATTAGATGAGCGCCGTGAGACGTGATTTAAGATGGCTGCCTTTATGTGTCTGCCAGGCGAGATGGAGCGGGACGGGCCCGGCTGGACAGTGATTGTCTTGACTGACTGAGCCAAGAATGCTTTAAGACCACTTTTTGTTGGGGATGATGGGTTACCGCCGACGTATTTCGGCCCGCCTTTTGTACGTGCAGATTGTGGGATCTTTTTTTCCAACAACAATAGAGGTGCCTCACCTTTGAGACATGTTCTCCTCTGCTTTTTTTCGTAGCAATGCATCAAGTGGACAAAGTGATAAAGGGCTGATGATTTTAGGAGATTTATTTCCTTAATTCAGTGTTTTACACTTTTGTTGTACTGTAGCATATTATGATAATGTTTTTTTTTCCATAACACGGCATCTCGGAACTGTAATTCCTGAATTCTGTGATATATCATTAAACTGTGTTGCTACAGTCAGGGAGCTTGTGGCCCACAGTTTGTAGCTTCTACATCACAACTACAAGCATTTTCAAGCATCTTTTTTTCCATCTGCTCCTGATTCACAACAAATTGTATTTAAATAAAAGAAATCTCCAAAATGCTTCAAAGTTTAACCATAATTTACTTTCTATAAATCCTTCATCATCAGAAAAAATGCCATAAGAACACGTTAAAAAGACCATTTTCATTGGAGTGGAGCTTTAAAGGAAGCACAGATATTTATATAATGTTAGTGATTCAGTTCGATTGATTGTCTGCTAAGGCCCAGACAGTGAAAGACTAAATCATGAGCATAGCATGACCCTGAAACCAAAGAACCAATGGGAAACTGATCCAGTTTCATACTTTCATTTTACAGCCTAGGAATGGTTGGTGAAACTTTTAGTTTCAGGATTTGCAAAAGGTTTTGTTCCATTGTTTTTTATCTGTAATGCTCGGTTCACATTGGGCATGTGAAGCACATTCAAGATCGTGAATTCTTGAACATGCTTTTAGCGCAAGGACTGTCGCTGCCTCATACTAGTGCATGAATCCACAGCTGGTAGAGGTCTGGTCAAAGGGGAGCAAATCTGGTGAATCTTGCTCCAGGCTCTTTCTTTCACAACTTTATTCACATTTATGAAAGACGTGGTGTCATAGATTTCCAGCTGGGCACAAACCGCAATTATTAATGACTCTTTTGTGATCAAACGGTTGTCACTTCCAGGAATAAAAAGGATGCCATCCATACATCACTACCAAATCTGAGTCCCTGATTGGTTAAATTTCAAGTGTTTTGACTTTCAACTTGCATTGAATGGCTGCATGCTTTGTACGTAGAGTCTGAAAACTGACTTTAAGTGGCAGAAGCCCAGAACGTGCAATTCCATGCATTTCCAAAGAAGTGGTTGCTTGAACGTGCATTGCTGAGGCTGGTGTGAGCAAAGCATTAGGCTTCATTATCTTCAACAACCAGTGTTCAGTGGGAACAAGTCACATAACTGCAACTGAGACTAACTTAGTTTTCAATGATCCCCAAAATCTGGATCAAGTTATTAGTTCCAACAAAGAGTAGTCTGAGAGTTTGAACATACCATAAAAACTTGGCCGTGGTGCAGAGGTAGAGGGGTCGACCTCTGATCAGAAGATCATGGGTTTTGGGTTTGGTTCCTGCACTGCCCTCCCACTGTTGGACCAACCTTGACACTGAACTCCACATTGTTCTTGGCGGTTTTAGGTTGGCACCAGTGTAAGGCAGCAGTGTGTGTGTGTATGAGTGAATGATCAGACTTGCAAAAATGTTCCGTTTTGCCTGATGTATTTGGTACTGGGATATTTTCAGTTAGTAAAAACATCTTGAGATCTCTGGAGTCAAGAAAATAATACATTTCTGAAATTGTCAAATTCCAAAAAAGAAATTGGAAGTACTGCCACTCTTCTTGTGGTGCCTATTGATATAAGTACCATGTTTTACTTTATACAAGTACTTGTTTATATCCCGTTACTTTAATCTTATATGGTTTATTTAGACTTAGACCATACGTGATTAAATAGGTGTTTTTTTTTTTTTTTTTTTGGGGGGGGGGGGGGTGGGGGTGGGGGGGTAAAATTGTAAAATTGGTTAACATTTTGATTTTTGGGGTCATTGTTTTGTTTATAGGATTTGTGTTAGGCCTGTGTTAGGATTATTTAATACTAAAAGATCATAGCTTATCGATCAGTTCCTATTGTTTTTTGTTTGCTTCCTCCCAGTGAAGCGTTCAGTTTTTATCATTAAATTGCAAAAATAATAATATTAAATCTTATGAGTATATTATCAATAAGAAAAAAACACTTTCTGGTATAATTAGTATTCTATCAATCAAAAAAAAACTATTTAGCTTACCAGTGCATGCATCTATACTAAAGGGAACTGACATGTGTTAAAACAGTCTTTTACATTTAAGAGTCATTACTATAATAATACATTAACACAGCAATCCTTTTGAAAGAAATAAACCAACATGTTAAAGATGTTCATCATATGTGTGCTCCGTCGAATTTATGCATCCACAAGACTTCAATACCTGCCTTACCATCAAACCCTCCTCACACGCGTATTTAAGGAAGGAACATCAAAGTGAAGACGCTGTGAGTTTTTGGAACATTTTTGACAATGTTTCATTACAGCTGGGCAGGTCTATAATCTATTTCCTTTGAGACTTCCCTCTTAAGTCGAGATCACACATTTTACGAACGCTCTCATTCTGACTGCGGCGCAGGAATTAATTCATTAATTAATAAACGCTGGATTTTTACGTTCATCAACATGCGGCAAGAATAGCTCTAATTATCACAGGTGAATTAACACTTTCATTTTTGTGTCAAAAATTTAATTGTATCCCTTAACAGCTATTCCCAAGAGAAAGGTAAGCTAGGGAATGGATAAAAAATGAGAGGGAAAAAAAAAACATCGTGGACCACCAAGAGTGCTAATTGCTGCTTACAAGCTTTGCACGAGTTTTACAGTCATCTCTTACTGCATCCCTCAGAGAGATCCTTTTACAGAAGCACATCTTGATCTGCAAGACCGTCTAAATAAGCTTCCTTTATTTATTCAGGAATTCTGACCACTTCCATGTTGTGTTTTTATAACACGTCAATCTGATAGAAAAGTGTCCGATAACCAGATCCCACAAAATAATTACCCCTACAGGTGTTGTTATGGCAACATATTCACAGGTCAGTGTTTCGTGTCAAACTGAATTATGTGAGATTGTACTGGACTAGTGCCAATCCATTTTAAGACATGTGAATGCTCACCAAATAGAATGAAAAAGAAAGTTTTGGTTATTGCATTTTTCGGACTATGAGTCGCTCCGCAATACAAGTCGGAGCAGCTAAAAGATGAGAAGAAAAAGTCCTACACAAGTCACTTTTTTTGGAGAAATGTATTAAACAAAATACTAGAACAGGAATGGACACTTCGGCCCAATCCGAGTTCCTCCCTTCGCTCTGTCACTTCTCACTACCACTCCATTTGTAGTGGCATTTGTGAAAGCGGTGTCCGATAATAGTTTTTTAAGATCTACCCTTGAGGAGGAGTGATACAAAACCTTCTGTAGCAAGGGAGTTCCACTTCACGCTATGCCGCGGAGGATAAGTGCTTTTCTTCACGTGGGTGTGCTCTAAACGTTTACATTTAAATGTAAGTAATGACTTTTTGTTTGAGCATAACCATTTTAAAGTTATTAAACCACCGTTGTTATGTATATTCAGGGGCTGGAAGCTCCACGCTAACGTAGCTAACCGGCGACTATTGATGATGCCATCAAGTGGTGATGACGTCCGAAATCGTAGACACAATTTTTCCATAACTCTCCTTTTGGAGGGCTAAATGTAGGCGAAGGAAAAAATTCAGATTGGGCCTTTAGCTTGAAAGGCAAATCATTTCAGATACCAATAAGAGACTGAATGCTGGAAATCTTCTAACAGTAGCGCCAGTGTTTATTCCAAAAATTTAGCATCCGCCCAGGCAGGCGCCTTGTCGAGACCAATATTTATTCCATAACAGAAAGAATGGTTATGGATGATGAATTTATTCTGCGGTGAAATCAAATTTGTTCTCCTAATTCATCACTTACTTACTTTGCACCTCCACCAGGACATCGTTTGCTTGTTGCTCCTTTTTCTTGTAAAAAATAAATAGCAGAGAAAGAAGGGTTAGTTTGACATATATAGAATGAATGACTGATAGAAGATTATTTCCCTATAGAAGTCTGTGGGAATTCAGCTTCTTGGAACCAGAGCGTGACTCCTGTTTGGAACACCAGGGGGTCACGCAATCCAGTTCTCATATAGAGTAAACAATCCTGCCACTATGCAGATGCTTTTAGTTTCCAAGTAAAGTATGGAGATCTTACCTGTTTCATCCCAAATGCAGTGTGGCCTTTGTTTACGCTGCAGTCTTCTATTTGGAATTTGATTGTTAAATTGGCATACATGTATAACATAGTTATTATCATGTCCTGAGAAAGAAGTATGCATGACAAGATGACACCAAAACACCGCGGCACAAATAGGATGCAGCATTTGATCAAGAGAGGAATGCATTATTATAGACATTATGTAGGACAGCTTGTGAGTGACAGTGCGGCTGAGTGGACATGGCCTGTGTGGGTGCATTTGACTCTTTCCCTTTTTGTTTTAATGTCTGAGTGAATATCCTTGTACCTGTGGTGTGACTGAAAGACAGAATGAGTGAAAGTGAGTGAGGCATCACTTCATGCATATACAGCTAGCATGTGGGTGTGTGATCAACCCACTGGTGAATACCAACGCATTAGGAAGGCCATTAGCGCATTTAGCTGTCTGTAATGCCCGAGTGTTAGTGACACGTTTGGGTCCCCCTCTCCACTTAGGCACCACATTTGATGGACAGGCCTGACATGTCAGGTGACAGTAATACCACTATGTGGCAACAATCATTGCCTCTGCTTTGGAAGCCACATGAGATGTGGTTTAGCAGTCTTTCATCCTAAAAATCAACTGAGTTACTGTCAGGCGTAACACTCTAACATTTAAGACGCAGGAGCAAAAGCAAGAGACGCAGACAGGTACCTTCGTCTGGTTTGGCTTTCACTCATGGTTACTCACAAAGGCAAACCAAAGACTGAAATGAGCCTCATTGTCTGATAAAACCATGCAGTTACAAACACCACTCATGGATAGGCAGACCAAGATGGTAGAGGAAACAAATGTAATCTCCTGAATATCAAATACTAACCACATGTACTCCAACAAGCATTTTACAACTGTTTAAAGAGTCCTGCTTCTTCAGTTTCACACTGATAGCGACTTTTTTTTCGCTCCACGTATCTATTGACTATAAATGAGAACTGGACCAAGTGAGTCTGATTTCACCCATAGAAAGTGACCATATTGGAGCCAAAAAACATCAGTAAGCAGGTATTGGTCCGAGTCGTTTGAGTCAGTATTTCTAGGGCATCCATTCTTGCCGGTCAGAAGTGGGCTTGTTGGAAGTCCACACCCCTGCCACTTGAAACCGAGCTACATGATCAAATCTCTATCAAATGTTTCAAACAAGATGAGATATTTTTATTGAGGCATCTGATTGATCAGTTTATAACTAGAATAATGTGCTCTACAGAAAAAAAATCATGGAAAAAAATTAGGATTATCAAGAACATGTTAAAAAAAAATAGGTTTCAAGGCAATATTGGTAACATAGAATAGCTGAGTAATGGCTATTTCTCAATAGAAACCAGTGGGTACTTCCTGTTTGAAGGAGTCATTCAGTCCAGTTCTCATATACAGTCAATGCCTGCAATACATCTTATCATTTACTCCCTGTAGTTCACTTCTACGGTTGTTTTCACCCAAAAGTGAGCAGAGATCCAAGTTCTTAAGAGGTTTGAATAATCAGTCTGTTCTAGAGTTTTACACAAAAAACAGACTAAACCAATGAACCCTGATGCAAATCCCACCAGCAAGTGTTAATGTCCACTTAAAAAAACATTGACTGTGCAAGATTGCCTGGATTTGACTGAATGAACTTCAGTATCTACTTTATATGAAGGGAACATAAGCAGCATTTTTCTTTGCTTCAAGTTCATTTATTAAAGCAAAATATCATTGTAGTTTACTTAGTTGTGTGTTCCTTTTAAATGTCTGTATAAGATAAGCAACTATTTAGAATCACAGTTGTATTTCCATTTTAAAGTGAGGAGACCATCAACCAGACGTTTGAAGGACCCTCCTCTGCAGTTTCAGCTCTGTCCAACTTCAGGAATACTAATTCACGTGCTTTTTTTAACGTAGGATATTCATATTCTCTCAAAGTAACACTTTGGTAGTGGATGATCACAGAAATCCAATGTGCAGAAATCTAATCCTACATTATTTAATTTGGTGATTAGAGTCTAAAATGCAATCAATCTGGGTTCTGTAGGTTCCAACTGTGACACAGAGGGAAAATCTCTATATCATCTCCTCCGTCAACTTGATTTCCCTCAGAAGGGTTTAAAGTCTGTCAGGGTTTAAGCACATTTCAACAAGTACTGTGCAGACGTTTTGTCATTCTGTAAATGTGTTCTTTTCACTCACAAAAACAAAAAAATAATTGTGTTGACCTGTGCAATAGCAGCGTGTATTTGCTTCCCGTTGAATTCTCTAGAAAGTCAAAGCGCATTCTAGTAATTTCAAGGTTTTCTAAATCCAGGCATCTTTCTCCGTGACCCCTGGGGGATTACTTTTTCCCTTCTTTCTTTAGCATAACTTGACCATTAAGTCTCAAGCCTTTTAAGCCTTGTAAGGCTGAACTTCAAACTTTTGACTTTGGGAAATCCTGTTTTACCTTTTGGATCCATTTTGACCTGAAACAACAACTGTGTTCCAAAATTGTCATGGTAATCACTCTGATGTTTGGGAGTCACCTGTTGTTATTTTCCTTGTTGAATAATAATGTACAGGGTGGCCCGCATGAATTATCAAGGTCTCAGACCGCCGTTTGAGCCCATCGAGCCAAAATGTTCATTCTTGTTTTTTTTGTCCTTTGAACATGCTGTGAGCAACAGGTTGTAGCAAACACAATGTGTTGGTGTAAGGACACGGTACAACATCATGTCATAAGTACTGTATATGCAGCTTACATCATTCTTCCCAATATTTTGCAATACACTTAACACACAGGCAAGAATCAGACATTCTATTTTCATAACATCCCTTGGGGTGGCCACACTAGTCTCAAGGGAACTGGAAGACACACCTGGGCTCCCCTTAAGATGCACCTGCTCCTCTCTACGGGCCTGGAAAGCTGTTGTACCTATGTGGAGGATGACTTGTACTGGTGCAGGTCAAGTCAGGTGGCAGGTTTAGACAATCCCATGCACTTTAAAAGGAATTCTTCAAGAAATATTAATACATAAAATTCGTTTAAAAGAAAACTGTAGAGAGAACATAATGTTGGAGAAGTTGTTCTAAATATACCAGTAACATGTTAAAGTTTAAAATAAAATTCTCTTGGCACTTCTCTATTATTAGATCACACGCTGTCAGTGTCACTGTCAAATTATTTCTTAGGTATAAATTTGAGTGTATATGCGTTGAAGTGGTCCTTAGTCTTTGCTCAATGTACTGCATACCGCCAGTTCACCATGAATGAGCTCATTTGATGAGCTAAGTTTGGACACGGGAGTCTAATGGTGGTATTAAAGAAATCACCGGCGAGAATAGATGACCGAACATCAGTCACTTTAATCACCTTTTTCATTATTAAATGGATGAGTGCCACCTAGTCAAACACGAACCGTGTCATTGTGTTGAGAAGAAACTCAGTTCACTGAAACAGTTTAATTCTCATGAGTATATTTGTTGAGTAGGGGTTTAATGATTGATTTAATGATCCGATTCACTGACCTAAAGTCAGTCCAGGACATCTTTAGCCAAAACTTGAACGAGTGTGACTCAAAGATAAATGCCTGGCACTGAACAGTGCAGGTGAAGTTTTTCAGATATCTTGTAAATTTACAAGATAATCAAGTGTAAATTTAATACATGTACAAACAAGTAAACAAGATTTAAAAGAAAATGTGTTCACATCTAAGTTTTAAAAAGTTCAGCCCACTTTTCCTTTTCCACATCAAAATAATACAAAGAAAGAATGTAACAACACTTTGAATCGTTTAAAAACATGTTCACTGAAGCATAAAATTTAAAAATTGATTAATTAAGAATCAGGGCCTGTGACTAAAATTAGAAATGCAGAGTAAGCTACATTACATAGCGTGACACGCTTTCCCCAAACGTCATTACGTATTGCATTCGTGCCTCAAACGTCATGTATAATTGTATAATTTAGGTATAATTGTTTTGTATTGAATCCTTTTCTGTTAGTTCTGTTGATGTAAGGGGCAAAAAGAAAAAATACTTGGTCTTAAAATACCTTTAATTCACTGTGTTGTGAAAAAGAAAATCGAAATTGTGATTAAAACCGTGAATTGATTACTGCCAGCAAGCAGGAGATGTCCTCCTAGTGCTCTATCCTCCAATTTTAACTGCACCGTAGACATTTAGGGCCCCTTGGTGAGAGGGTGATTGGACATCCCTGTAAGCAATCAGGAGATGTCCCCAGTGCCCTGCTTGCCAATTTTAACTGCACCCTTTATGACACACACCCTTCAACCACAAGAAACACACCTCAACACACACACACAAATACATTACACAAGGAAGGTGGGACTACTGATCTTCTGTCCCCTACCCCATCCCCGGTGGGGGGAACAGGACCTTCAGCGGCGGCGGCCTTGTCTCTTGGGTGTCGGCCTCCTGGGCCCGGCAGCCCCCTCCCCACGTGGGGAGAGGGATCCCTCAGTCCTCTGGCAAGTCCATGAGCGGGGGATCATATTCCATTTGAGCCTGGAGGGTGTCTGTGTCCTTATGGTGCCGGTTCTGGTCCTTACCCTCGGGTGCCGGGCCCCTTCTAAGTCACAACATAGGAGAGCCTGGTCAGGCTATGTACTCCTTCGGGGACCCCCACTTCTCTTGGTCATCCCTCCTCTAGGTGGGGGTAGCTGACCCCCGCCATGCTCTCTTCTGGATCTCCGCAACTGCCTGGAGCTTCGGTGCAGGTCTCCCTTAGGGGGTCCTGGCTCGTACCTGGGGCTGGGGTGGGGGGATGCTCAGAACTCCTGGGTGGTGGTGGGCGGCTTGTCTGGGGTGGTGGGGCTCTCGGGGGTGGGGCCCCGCGCTGGACCGCCCGGCGAGGTGGGGGGCTGCTCTCCTGACTGGGCTGGGCCCTGCGCTCTGCGCTTCCGTACCTCACTGCGCTCGGGTGTTGGGGGCCCATGTGGTGGTCCTTTGGGTCCTGGTCTGGGTGCTTGGCCGCACTACCTGGCGGGCGGATCTCCTCCGTTGACCCCACAGTATGGGGGGCCTCGGCGGGGGTCTTGCTGTGGGGATGTCTGGGAGCTCTCCCTCCTTTTTTTTTTCTTTCCATTCTATCATCCACTTCAGCTTAACATAACATTCACCTGAGCACAGGCGTCGGCTCACATTTGCACCTTCAAATAGTGTGCGTGTCAGAATGTAATGCTTTACATGTGTTGGTTGGTATGCACAAGTGTGCGTGTGAACTGGTTGTGGACAAGTTTGTGAACACTCTTGGAGCCGGCAGGTATGTTTGTAACAGCTGAGTGTGTGGACAGGCCCCGCCCATTTTAGACCAACACTCACTATTGTAATGGGTATAAGCTTCAGCATTTTGTTGCCTGTAGACTTACAATTCTACTTTCTCCTTCCATTAGTCATCCTCTAAAATCTATAACACCCCCCCCCTCTCTCTTTTCCCCTTCTTTTTCCGTCCGGTCCAACAAAAAGAACACAAAAAAAATTAATATTAATAAAGTTTCGTTTAAATTACAAAAGGGGCTTATACCAACATACATTTTGTGTTCCCAATGATTTATAACTCCCGATTGTAAGAGTAAAATCTGTCTAATGCAAGAAGCTCTCAGCTCATATCTGTTTGCTCAGCTGTTGGACAGGACAAGTTAAAAAAAAAGAAAAAACGTGAATTGAATCAAATCGAATCGTGGCTTGATTGCATCGTAACATCCATAATACAAAGGGACCATTATTAGAACATTCTACCACACTGTATGGTCACATGTCTTTGCTATATTCCACACATTGGACTGGAATGATGAATTGATCATTTTCTACTGACATCACAAAAATAAATAATTCCTCAATCCAAATGGTATTTTCTAATATCAATGCAATCGATTGATTTGATTTTGAAACTATTTTCTAATGGTATAGGTTGATTCAATTAGCAGCTTGCCTCAGACAGATCAATACAGTTGGATCGTAGGACTATAAATCAATTCATCGATTACCTCAATGAATCGCTGCACCCCTATTGCTGAATGTCTTTATTTATTCACTTTTAAAACATGATGGTTGTATTTCTGTTTGAGCAGATTGACTTTGGAATTCAGGTAATTTTCCACAACCTTTCCGTGTGATCCAAGACTAAACATAATGTGTTCACATGGTGTCATTCTTGAAAGAGCAAAACAGTCATAAAAAGAGCTTCTTTAAAGATGACTGATGTAAATTAGAGGGCTTCGTTTTTGAATTCTTTAAAGGCTAACCATGCACAAATGACTCGGTTTGAACAATTGATTTCTGGAAAACGAGAGCCGTACAATAAAGGTAACCCTTGCCTGCAGAATGATTCACAGTCTCACATCTCAATGCAGTCCTGCATCCACTTTTCACTGGCGCACACTACAGAGGAGATAAGAAAGAGAATAAGCTGTCAGCAGACCTAGTTCACTAGTACTTTCTATATTCCTCACACTACTACAGAGAAAACAATGTGTCTGCAGTGGCAGGTGGCCATAGTTCATAATGTGCTGATGCTGACCAAGTGTCAGTTTGATCCATGGCATCGGTGAGCGGGACAGGGCTGTGGCTCCTGAATCCTTAAGCAAGCAACTGCGTGGCGCTCCTGTGGGGAAGGCCACAGACATGATACAGATGAGACCAGCAACTATCTACCTAATGGCAGACAAATACAAGACAGAAAGGGTGGAAATAGATGAGAAGGGACAAAGACAGTAGACAGGGCAGATGAAGGGTTTAGTAGCACAGTTGAAAAAGATGGATGCTACCCATGTGGTATGGCGTTATTTTTTATCCCCGACACGAAACTCTAAAACTAATGTTCTGTGTCTGTCCCACAAACAGGAAATGTAAATGTTTGCAGGCTCTTCTGGTTAGTCATAATAGTTAATGATGTGTGTTTGAATGGACAGTTAAGGCCAAAACTTTCCCCTATAAAAAGACTCTGCACAGGAGTGAGGACGTAGCTGAGAGCATTCTTCTGTTAAATCTCAAATAAGAGATGGTATTTATATGAGGTAAAATAAAGGAAACTACAGCCTATGGTCGAATGTAAAAGTCTGGAGTCTAAGGAAGAAAATGTGATTTCTTTTTAAGTTGAATTTCTATTGGCATTATCATAATCTTTTTTGCCACAATGGCTCATTCCTTCTTCGAGAACATGTTGTAGTACATTGATAGGTTTTTAAAATGTCAAAAACATTTCCTGCACTTTTGTAATTTTTGCACTGAAGTTATTGACAACTCCAAATATCAATCAAGCAGCAGAATGGTCACCGATCTTTTCTTAACAGTAATTATCATATTAAGTTATTAAAAAACTTTGGAAAAAGCTTGACAACAATTGTGCTCATTTGTATACCCACTGCTTCAAAGAATTGGCAGAAAATCCAATGGTTGTTTTTAAATAAGATATTTTTTTAATCCTTTGATGAAATCCACAGAAAACTATTTACAATATGTTTTTAATGATATAGATAGGACCAATTGTTATGCAATGGTTGATTTGCTCACAACAATATAAGATGCAAAGATACTGATAAGAGCGTTCAGGAAAAACACACTTTTAACAATGTTTTAATGTTTTATAAAGAATCAAATATCAACAAATATGCATTCTTTCAATACATTCGTCATTTAAAGAAATGAATAACAATAAATGATTTGCTCTCTCTCTAAAGTTTAGAAAATAAGCAAAACTTTTCCCTCCAAGTGTTCTTGAGATTTCATGGGTGCAGCCATTTTGAAATGAGCAGGAAACGCCCTTCTACTGCCCCTAGTGGAATGATGATGAACTACAGGGCAGAAAACATGGACCGTTATTTACATACAGGGTTTTTAAGGAAAGTTTTTTTCATTCCACTGGGATAGGGGTCTCAGAAATGATATAAATGGTTATAAACGGTTAATATGGGTTCAACGATAAAAAAGTCTAGGGATATTTGGGTTTGAATTGTATTTTGCTTTTTTTCACAATGAGTTGACTAAACCAGTCAGAAACAAATTAACAGCAAGAAGAGGAAACCCGGCTGATTTTGCGTTCTTTAGGGCACCTACACATCTTGCCTGCATCCCATTTCCCAAAAAGACATTTTCCAGCCTTATTGTGAACATTTTGGAAATTCTTTTTTGTTTTCAACGTCTTTTTTTTGTACGTAAACTACACACCTCTTAAGTTTTAGTTTGTTTATCACATAGAAAGCTGACAAAGAGGATTTTCAAAGCAGACCACACAGCCCAGAGTTAATGTTCCAAAGATTTCAGCTAAAAGAAATATTAACAACATTAAACAATTAATAAATATTCCTTAATATTTACAATTTAGTCCAGTACTCTGTTAAATGTAGGCATTTCCATTCTCTTCAAACTGCAGCTGAACATATTCCACATACAACCACTGTGCACCAATGTCTTGAGTTGTAGCTTTAAAAAAAATGTTGCTTATCTTTATAGTGACTTCATTGTCTAGGAAAGGGGTCTGTAAGCTGACATGTGACTCTTTTACCCGCCACGATGGCTTCTTGACTTTGAAAGAAAATGCTAACAATTTTAATAAATAATGGTCTGTAAAAAACTGGACCAAAGGGCTCTTTTAACATCAAGTTGCAGACCCCTGAAATAAAACAATTTAATCCATATTCACATTTTAAAACTATCATGAAGCATCAATGATTCTATACTACGTTATGAAGCATTTTCCCCAACGATTCGTGAAATAGAATATATGTTTTTTCCAGGTTGCCAGACTGTGTTTTGTTAGAGTTTTGTACAAGTATTGTCATCAGACACCCAAATGTAATATTTCAAAAACAAGAGAAGTAACATGATTTTCTAAACGTGCCCCAGCTATAAAAAGGACTTGAACAGAGACGTGTACAGAAGCAGGTACACAACTGTTCTTTCACAACTGTTCTTTATGTCTACAGCGGTGACACAAATAAACTCCACTTTGTTGGGAACACAGGACATGGTCGTTTACTCAAATGATGCACACACGCATCGACACACACTGTCCTTAAAGCAGCTTTTGCAGTGAGCGATGAGAACAGCAAGAGTGATCAAAGTAACAAAGTCGTGCAAAAGAGGCACATACACATCGAGCAAAAAAAAAAAGGGAGTAATTCACACATGCATTGACAGAGCTACTTTATCAGTCCCGGGATCTGACTCAACAGCATTTACATATTCAACAAACTGTCACGTCCGCAAATGCAGCAAGGAGCCCAAGGCATTTGTTTGAAATAGTAATACATGAAGTGATGCATGAAATACACACAGAGTGACAATATATTCATTGCTCAGGTGAGTCATTGTCATCTAAACAAGCACATGATGAGGTGTTACTGGATGTGTGGCAGCTTGACTGTGGATCCAATAAAATAGTCACTCAATCAAGAGCCTTGCTTGTGTGATTTTTAATTCCAAATTCAATCATTGGTCAATGAACCGGTAATGAACCTGGTGCTTTTGTTTAATCAGTGTTGAGCAGCTCAGATGGGGAAGTTTTTAATTTTGTGAAAGATAACAGAAAGGCGGACGACAGTTCAGAAAACTATGCATTTGTGTGTCGCTGCATGACTTCGTTGTGTTTTCTCAATCTCTCGTCTACGGCAAGATCAAAATCCCTAACCCTAACTCGTCACCTCTCAGTGACAGACTGTCACCCACACCTCTCTTTAATTTCTAACAACCTCACACACTTGCCCCCTCCCCTTCCATTTTTTTGGTCTTCCCTTGCAATTTATTGCACTGGGGGTAGCAAGACAGCACAGAAAGCTCTCTGTATGGGTCGATCTGTCATCTCAACATTATCAGCCAAGCACACCACCCTCCATACTGCGCTACAAGGGCTTGGGCAAATTGCTATTTTTATGGGACATGATAAAGGAAATGCTACCATATGTTCACTTTTTTTTTTTTTTTACTGCCCAGTCGGAAGCAGAATGTGCAATGATTCAATCTATTGGAAGTTATTTTGTGCCGCCTTTGTTGTTTGTTCATTGCAGTTTGAAACAGAGCAAGAGGCTGTAGCTGTAAAGTTATTAGCCATTAGACGCATCAATATGTGTTTGATGGAATAGATCCAAAAGTTGTGTCAGCTAGAGCACCATCAAGGTTTTCCATGGCAGATTTTAATTAAAGGCTCACGCCAATGAAAATCGTGTTTTGGTTGTTTTTAATGCTACGTTCGCACCGGGAGCTCGGAAACTTGGGCTTAAGCAACCACTTAAAAAAAAAGTCAATGGAAATGCGCAGTTTGGGCTTCAAAATGCTTGTGATCATGTGCCGCTGAGCAAGTCTTTGAGTCAATTTTCTGGCTCTGCAAACGAATTGTACGGCCATTGAACACACGTTAAAAGTGAAGCCAGCTGAACTTTAAACAATCAGGGACTCGGCTTTGGTAGTGACGTATAGGCAGCGTCCTTATAAAAACACGGAAGTAATAACCATTTCTATGGAGGAAAAATTATAATAATTAATAGTTAACCATAATTAATTGACACCAAGTCTTTTTTAATTTCAGAATAGAACTGTGAATAAAAGGCCTGAAGCAAATATTGTGAAATTTGAACCACTTTGGCCCTTTTGCACCAAGCCTCTTCCAATGATAGGTACATGGGTTAGTATTGGATAGTGATAGTCCAATGTGAACACTGTATGCTACAACCGCGTTTAAGAACTTGCATCGCATGCCTTATGTGTATGTAGTATAGCATGTAATTCTGGCATTTTTCTCATGATGAAGGACAGTATTTGAAAAAATTAAGGTTAAAATTGCAAATTCTAAGGGTTTCTTTAATAAAATCATTGTGAATCAGGAGCAGATTTTTAAAGGAATGTTGTGTTCACCATCTGGCTGATATGCATCTAAAGTGTACTAGTCAAAAAAAAGGGTAAAGGGGCAGACCAAAATGAGAAGCAGAAAGCAAAAAACAAATTTGAAGGAAACAGGCAAGCCTATTACCATGTACTGTGGGCAGGATGAGTGCATGTTGACTTCACGTGTCTGCTCTTTTTTCCTCCCTTCATCTCTCCTCTCTTCTCCTGTCTTTCCCTCTCCTTCAAATCCTTCTCTCCTCGAGCCCTCGGCATGCCTGACAGACAGTGCTGCAACAAACTGACAGGCCCTCAAACCGTGGCCAAGAAAGCGAGCATTAATTAAGTCATTGCCGGACTGTAATTTCCTTGAGAAGTAAAAAAATTTCTTCACACACGAAAAGGTTACCAAGACCTTTTCTGTGTCAAAATTACCATGCGTCATGAATATTAATGCGCTTAATGAAGACAACCTTTGGTTCATCAAGAATGTTCCTGTAGCAGGTGCCAAGCTGATAAATTCACTCTGTGAAGGCTGTTTTTTTTTCTTTCCTGTCTCTCCCCGCGCTATTTCTTTCTTCTTTTTGCAGTTTTATGTCAGATCCTTAGAGAGTCAGTTATTTAAATCCACACTTTCCTATCAGAAGTGGATCACATAAAAACACACACACATTCATTCACGTTCTCACATCTCAGCACCCTTTCCTTGTCCTTGAGTTTGTCTCTCAGGGCCGCTGGTCATTTAGTTTTCCTACAAAACAATGGAGAAAAGGTTATTATCTTTTTTTTCTTGTATAAAAAAATGTAAAAAAGGGTTTTAATCCTTTAGGTCACACAAATGTCCTGTTGCTAATCTGCTGATGCATTACGTTTTAAATTTAGTAAGCTCTATAAGATTTATGTTTGTCTTGGGTTAAAGCTTTCTTATCAACACATTTTTCTCTGTTCTCCAAATGGTTTTAGACGTTTTCCCAAACAGTTTTGGTGCCTTTCTTGTGACAAGTTTTACTTGAAAAGGTTACCTGGATGTCTTCATACAACTTCTTTCTTTTTCTTGGGGTGGCCTTTGTTTGGATGCAAGCATCTAAAGTCATTGGTTCGATGCCCATAAATATGTCATACAATGGGTACTCCAGCACACTATATCATTCCATCCATCCATCCATCCATCCATCCATCCATCCATCCATCTTTTTTACCCATTTCGTTCCTGCTGGGGTCACAGCAATGTTGGAGGTGTTCCAGCTACAGTTGGCCAAAGGCAGGATACAACCCGGTTGGTTTGCCAATAAGGCTACACAAAGACAGACCACCGCACACATTCACATTCACTGCTGAGGGACAATTAGGAGTCACCATGAACTCATGAAGTTTGTTTTTGGGCTGTGGGATGACGCCAAAGTGCCTGGAGAAAACCAATGCCTGCACGACGAGAATTTGCAAACTCCATACAGACTCCTAGCTAAGACTCTAAGACTAAGACTAAGACTCGAACCACTTGATCACCTTGCACCCTGACAATTTAATTCTCAAAGGTATTGCATTTTTATTCATAAACTGAACTAAAACATTTTTAAAAACTGTTTTTATTTCAACTTTGATGCAAAATACTTCCCGAAAGATGCTATTTAATTATGCAATTTTACCTTTATTCTTGCCCAATGGAAGAAAAGCAATTTCAACAAAGGTCTTGAGCAGTAGCATTTCTAAAACAAGAGGCTTTAATTTTGGTGTCAAGGTTGGCTTGTCAAATGATAACAACAGTTGTGAACACAGTCATGGATTCCTTTGAAAGAAGGCTTTTTACTTCAGCACAGATAATTGATTCGTAGAATCAAAATCCTTCAGATGGATGAACTAAGGTCTAAAGAAAGTCTTGATTAATTGAATTAAACATACAGGTGTGCAGTGGTTAGCGCTTTTGTCTCACAGCAAGAAGGCCCAAAGTTCAAGTCCCTGCTGGGGGACCTTAAACAGCATCACCAATGGAGGACCTTTCTATGTGGCGTTTGCGTTCTCCCCGTGCATGCGTGGGTTTTCTCCAGAGACTCCGGCTTCCTCCCACCATCCAAAGCACGCTTTATTGGTTAACTGGATACTCTAAATTGCCCCTAGGTGCGAATGTGAGTGTGTATGTATGTGTGACCTGTCCAGGGTGGACCCCTCCTTTGCCCACGAGTGGCCGGGTTAGACTCCGGCACCCCATGACCCCTAAGGGAACAAAGCAGGTTGAGAAAACACTGGGTATGTGATGATCACCAGAATCAGCTGATTTACATTGATCACTGTGAAAGAGTTACGGTATGTCAAATACGGTTTGACATCTCCGATGGGTTAAAAGCAATACACAGCCCAACTGCACCATTATTTCTCTGTTGTCCTGTCTTTCCAGATAAATCTGGAATTGCTTCTGATCTTTAAGTTTTGGAAATGTTTTTTCGGAATTTAAAAAAGAGCTGTTTGATGAAAAGTCAGTCGAATTTTTGTACCAATAAGTTACGCTTCCATTAGAGAAAACTGGAGGACCAATCATTTGTTTTTCCAATACTGAAAACAGTTCTCAGACTTTCTCTTCCAAACATTATTCTTTCTCTTCTTCCACTCAAAATGACAAAAATATGGTTCATCCTCTCGAGACAAAGGACCTCACTCACATACACGTGGACACAATCTCACATACACACATTGAGTCACACAACTTAACGCAAGAGCACTGAGGTCTGCTGTCATACACCTCTCATTAATTCCTACCTGTCAGCCAGCCCCCCCTACCGTATCGGCCCCCCGAAAGGTGACAGCTTTCCAATGACTGACAAAGGCTCTTTAGGTGATACAGAAGATCCCTAGCAACCGCTGGCTTCTGTAAAATGCCCCTCAAATGTCACTTTTGCCGCTCGGATACGTGCACACTCAAACGCCCCCACACAGTATTTTTATAACAGAGGCTTGCTCTCAAGTCTTCAACCATCTTTGACATCCAGAGGCTGTGTATGTCACAGAGGCCTCAGCTCTTAAAGCTTTTAACATCCGAGAGAGATGGCGTTGTTTGACAGCGGTATTGGCGGATGCTATTGTTGCGTGTCGTTTTCCTCCCAAGTGCATGGGATTTGCTTGTTTTTGCTCTTGTAAGAGGCAGATAAGTAAGAGCGGGGAACAGAACCAAACTTTCTATCTGTGTCTATTCAGCTGTCATGGCTTCAGAGCAGCAGCGAGCGCCACTGGTTAAAGTAGCTGGAAAGATTTCAAGTGTCGCTTTTGGCATCACTCAGCTGTTAGAGCCATTTCCAAACCACAGTCGTACATTTTTATGCGCCTGTTTGTGGTGTCAATCTGACAATTCAAATCCAAGGTGAGACATCACACCTGAGACAGAGGAAACTGTATGAGAATAAAGCAATGACTGTTCATTTTGTAGTGCTGTATACATAAGGTATGACAGGGTAACACTGCAACAGCTTTCCTTGTTTTAGGAACACTTTCATGTCCTTTGTGACTTTTGATTGTATAAGAGAACTGGACTGAGTGACCCCTCCCCCTGCCTTGTTCCAAATAAGTTCTTGGTGGTTCCAAGAAGCCAAAATCCAATAGATTTCTATAAAGAAATAAACTGCTATAAATCAGTTTTTCTTTTTGTCAGAATAATGATTCATGTACTGATACTTTCTTAAATGTTTTCTTGCTAATCCTATTTTTTCAAAATTTTCTCTGGAGTACAAGTTGTTAAAGTTAGAAACTGACCAATCGGATGCCTCAATGAAAGTATGTGATCTCACATCGTCCGTTCGAAACGTTCAATTAGCAGATTTTGCATAGCCTGCTTTCAAGTGCTCGGGTTTTGACCTCCTGATTGGCGGGAGTGGCTGCCACAGAAATGCTGACTCGGACCAATAACTGCTTACTGACAATATCTAGTTCCAACATGGCGACATTCGTATCGCGAAAAAATGGTGACTTAATTGACTTCATTATGTTGGAACCAGAAGTAATACATTTTCTGTGGGTGGCGTCACACTCTCTCAGTCCAGGTCTCATAAACAGTCTGTGTTTGTGATGTGTATTTGCCCCACATTGTCGTGTGTTTTAAATGCAGACTATAACAGAGAAGGTGGCTGAGAAATGAATGAAGTTTTGAAAATTACATGCTGTTTTTGAAACGATTTTCACCTTTCTCAGAATTCTGTGTTGAAAAATGTTTGTTAAATAAATGCATGAACTTGCACACAAGCATTTGTGATTGTTGCTTAGCTTTGACAAACGTGCCTGTCAGAAACGTATCAAGCAAAAGAAAGTGACCTTCATCTCCTGCTTTTCTTGCACATCCTTTGAAAGACGAGACTTTATGCTGGGAAAAAAAACGTTCTTTTATTTTGACATCTTTCATGTTCTTCCCACCTTCTCATCCCATACTGACCTGTAAAGTACAAAAAATTCAATATTTATTTTTAAGAAAATATATTAATAAAAACTCTATTATATGTTTTTAACCCTCTATTTTCTCTGAACTCTCTTTACCAACCACATCTGTTGTTTACAATAGTGCAGGAATGAAACCGACCCCCCCCTATCAGTATAGTTTACAGTTCAAATGTAACATTTCAAAAGGTTTTAAGCTTTAACATTTTTTGTTTAAAGATAAAAAAACAAGAGTTATGGCTCATAATTCTGATACTACTTAGAAAAAATCATCGGAACTGTAAAGCCTCGCCAGATTTTTTGTCACATTGTTTTGACTTTGTCTTTGCTTTTCTATTTTTATTTTGTCTCTACATGTTTGATATTTTGCTATAAAACTTGACAACTGTTAAATCAAATTTTTTGCGATTTCTGCAACAAAGATTAACCAAATTTACAATTTAAAATTTTGTTTTTTGGACAATTTTGAGTTATTTGTCAAAGTGTTGAATTGTAAAATACAAAATTATATGTTAAAAAAAAGTTGGTGGTACTAAAACAGAAGATGGATATCATAGCATTGTCATAGAAACAGTTTTAAAGATAAATTATTAAAGCAAATTGTAAAGTGGAAGAAAAAAAGATGAAAAAAGCCCTGGACCACTGAAGTTTGGAAATATTATACCGTGTCATATTTTTGAAAACTGATCACAGAAAATATTAATATGTTTTACATCCACATTTACATTATGTCTATAGGCAGTGGTTGGAATAGTTTCACCCAATTTTCTGCGGTCTTTGAGCTGAGACACATCTGTGCTGATTTCCTTTTCTTTTTGTGAGTTTTGATTTGAGAAGAAATCCTCTAGTACTCATTTTAATGTAAAGTCTCCGTTTTGATTTGGGTTGTTTTTGCAAATCCCGGACAAGAAAGACATAATCCTGTGATCAGAAAACTGGAGCTCGGTGAGAACATGTGGGAGGGTAAATGAAGAGAGAAATTGAGGTGATCAAATCACAAAACTCTCACACACTGTGCCTCAAATGAAAATCACAACAGGACACCACTTGTTTCCTCTGTTTTTGGAATGATGCACATATCTCAATGTTACTGAATGCATTAAAAAAATCAAGGTTTTTGTTTGAAATATAGAGTATAGAAACTTATAATTGGACGGATGTTTCCTGTGGTCATCCAAAAGATTGAGAAAACAGAAAAATGCTATGCTAAAGTGGAACAAGCAGAGTGATTTGAATCGGCCCCGCCCACTGTGGTGATGGCCAATTGGATAAGACCAAGCAAGTCAAAATTTACTGTCAACCCACCTGTTCATCAAAGAAACACGACTCTTATGATACACAAATTTGAGCTTTAAACAAAATCAGATCAGCTTGTTCTTTTTAATTCCCCATCCCCTTTAAAACCTTTGAACCACTGAAACCAGACTTATTTTTGATATAACATCAGACTTAACTTCAATGCTCCGATTTGAAACCTGCTGCAGAGGTCTTTTGATGAACTGCAGCATCTGATGCCTCTGAGTTTGCATCAACTTTGAGAAATTTGCTTTGAGAGCAGTTTTTGTTTCCACACCACTTCTTACTGGCACAAACTGTTAAAAAGTATGTCACAAATGCATCTCCGCTCCATTTTCTTTCTACATTTTGTTAAAAGTATCTCTACACAGAATTATTGGGGTAAAACCTCCACATGTTAGCCACGTTAGAAGTGTTATCTGGTTGGCAATACCTGTAACTCCCTAACTTGTTTGCAACACTTAAAAAAAAAACATTTTGACAGAGCTGTGTGCCTCTTAAAATTTCTGTGACATCAGTAAACACAACCCGTATGAACCTGTTTGTAAGGTGTTTTCTTCGTTTGTTTTTTTCCTTTACCCTCAAATCCAACCCATAAATGCTGAGTGTCAAGTAGGGAGGCATTGGGGACTGTTTTTAAGAGACTTTGGTATGACTCAACCTAGGTTTGATCGCACAACCTTTCAGTCTCAGGGTGGACACTCTTCCACAAGGCCACTGAGTTGAAAGATGGATGGATGAATGGATAGATTTTTAAACTGGCCGTCAAAGTCAGCTACACGTCTTGAATTTGTAGAGAAATTGGAGAAAAATATAGATATAACTAGAAACGGAGCATAATAATGTGACACTTTATTTTGGGGGTATAAAAAATGTATAAAAAATGTATGCTGAAACTTTACCCCATCAGTATAGCTGATGATTGTGTTCACTGCACCCACATAAAGTGACACAGACTAAACAACCACCCTCAGCACACACGTACCCAGGATACTTTCCAGCTGAATGTGAAGAGTGTGCTTGTTTGTAACAAAAGAAAGTTCATATTTGTATTCACTGACATCACATTTGGTTTCTTTTTTTCCCACTATTTTCTGAAATACTCTTTTATGGCCTACTTTATATCCTGTGTCATTTTCAGCTAATTCTAATGTCTGTTTGGGAGTCAGTTTGAACCTTGCTAGAAAGATCATAGGATCTGAGTCAGCATCACTCTTTCAGAAGGAGAAAAGTGTGGGAAATATATGGTTGAGGGTGCCCTGCCAAAATTAATGACATAACCTATTTAGAAGACCTCAAAAGTTCATGGTGCATAAAAAACCTGATCTGCATGGCATTCACCTTTAGAAGCCCATAAAATAAAGAGTTATATTTAATTTTTTTTACAATGTGACAGACTTAATTTATTCTTGCTGGCACATGATAATTAGTCTGTACGGTGAACAGATTCTTAAAGTCCTGCTTAATCTTCAAATGCAAAGCAACAAAAAGGTCAGCAATACTTTTTAATGAAGACTTCAATTGTCTCAAATGTAATTTTTAATTACAATTCTAATTTATTCAAATCTGCGGTTTTAAGTTTGTTTTCAGAAACACATGTTTAATAATAGGGCTTTTAACATGGTTTTGAACCTAGACAAATTTTGACCAACTATAAAAATGAGCTTTCAACTTTTTCATTTATATTGTTTAGAGACCTTTCAGAAAGAAAAATTGAAAAAAAAATATTAAACATGAATTTTAAACACTTTCTGTACAATTAGGACGCATAAAAAAAATAAAATGTAGAGTCTCACTTTATTTCGTTTGTATTTGTTGTAAACAGGGCTGTGGATTCACCAGGATCTCTGATCGTCTGTACCACATTGTGTAGATAAAAGCAAGCTAAAATGAACACAGATAAAGCAGTTTATTGGTGGCTTTTATTCCCCGTTGCTCTTTATGCACATTTATCAGGTGCACAGGAATCAGAGGTTGTTCATACTCTCAGACCTGGGAAGGTCTGGCAGCTCTGCCTACTACTTGATTAGGCCACTCTGACAACCCAGCAGCCTGGTAAGGTCAAGCCCTACAGAGTGTCAGTGAGGTGGGATGATGATGTATCTCTCTGATGCCTCCATTTTTAACCTCTTGACTTTGTTGTTTTTCTCCTTTGTGTCAGCATCAACTTTTTGCCCATCTGCTGGGGACGTGTCTCCCATCAGAACAAGACAGTTAGTCTATTAACCCCCTGTGTGCCTGCTGTGTTTATGTTGACTGAAAAAAAGGTAAGGCCCATGCTGTTGTTCCTGTTTGCTCTGAATTAATACTTTATACAAATTCAGAAATGTTTGCTCTTGAAACTGATAAAATCACTGTCAAGATGTCATTACAAAAACATGAACACAATGTCTGTGTGAAAAGTACACTAGCATGAAATCCTTGGTTTATGTGCCATTTAGTCGTGGTGTTCCACAGAGCTCTGTGTTTGAACCCCTATAAAGTCCCTTCTTACTTCTTAATTTTTAAATACACATTATTTTGTATGTATCTATTTTCCCAACAATCAGATATGATATACCTTTACTTTTTCAATTACTTTAATGTAATTGATTGTGTTATTACAAAGTGCACTATCCTTCTTCAAAACACATGCTGGGAAAAAAGTAAATTTATCTCATCAACTACATTGTTTCTTTGGGTGGTTTAAAAAATTTTGTTTGTTTTATTTTTTCCCTATATTATTTGATTACATTTGTTAAAAAAAAAAAAGTAACCATTTTATTCACATTGTTGAGTCTTTAAGCACTTAGAGTGCATTTTTTGCAATAAACGACTGACACATTTGTATTGACATATGGTGTTGTAAAAGCTCACCTTTTTTGTTGTTTTAAAAGATGAAAAAAATATAAGGGAATACTTTTTAAAAACTAGTTTTGTTATGTAGTCATTTGGGGCAAATATGTAGCTTGTTCTGAATCTCTTCTGTATACCATTCTTATGTGTAAATCCTGATAAATGTATGTTTGCTATGAAAATTACTATATAAACTACGTGATGCTTAGTGTATCTAACTCTAACCAACAGTTTTCATTTTCAATCATATTTTTGTTTTTTGTTCTTACATGACACGTTTTTTTAAAAATACAGTGTACCTTATTAAAAAGGGTTAGGGTTAGGGTATTTTTTAAGAATACAGTGTACCTTATTAAAAAGCAACAATGCATCTTCTAATCCGGAGCACATTATATGTGTACCGTATTTATTCTGGTTGTGTTTGTTGACGTCAAAGCGATTTTGAGAGGCACACGGCACTCAGGCAAAATGTTTTACTGTGATAAAACCACCAAAATGTCACCTGTCAAGAGACGTGTTTGCATTGTGAACTTCAAGCTCAAGGATAACAATCATGCAGCACTACTTTCGAATTATTGGTAACACGCTAAGGCTACTAATACATACCAACGTCGGACTGTGTTTTTAACGCATTGCTAACAAGGTTTGGCAATAGAGTAATCATAGTAACTCTTATCTTAGCGGTATCAGTCTGGTTTAATACATCTTCCAAACACGACTAGGTGTTATTGTCAATATACTAATGTGGCTAGCATGAAGCACTGTCTGACTATGTTTTTTACGTGTTGCTAACGGGATTTAGTTGGCGTAGTCACAGGGATTTTTGTTTTAGCTGTATCATTCTGTTTATATGAGTCGCAAACAAGGCTAGGGACTATTGCAAATACACTAACATGACTATGGTGTAGCAGTGTCTGACTGTGGGTTTTTTTTTGTTACTAACAAGATTAGAAGTTAGCATAGTCACAGTAATGTTTTAGCAATATCAGTCTGTTTTTACGTGCTGCTTAAAAGGTCAGGTATGATTGCAAATACGCTAACGTGGCTAACCCTAACTAATGTGTTGCAAACAAGATTAGGTGTTGTTGCTTATACACTTACATGGCTAATGTGTAGCTGCATTGAACTGTGTTTTTGTTTATATTTTGCTAACAAGGTTGGGAGTTAGTGTAGTCACACTGTTTGTTCTAGCAGTATCAGTCTATTTTTAACGTGTTACAAACAAGTTCTAGAGTTACTGTGAACCCAGTTAATAAAGTCTGACTGACTGATGGACTTATCTCTGACTTTTTTTCTCGCTTTTATAGTTTGGGTCCTATAGTGCAAAAATTATGGTAAATGCAGTCAAGCTTACCAACTCCAACACTCCTAACCCATACATATCAAGTAGACACAGTAACTTAAGCAGTGTCTATCAACTTCCTTATAGGAATTTCTGTTGTTCAGCAGGTCTGCTAGGAGCTTTGTGATGACAACAGCTGCTGTAATCCAGATGTCTCTGAGCCAGCTGTGCTGCATGTTGCTGCTGCTACAGGTTTGTCTCTTTTCGTTAGAAAGCAGATGGAAATATTTTATTTAAAATGTTGCTTAAACACTGGAATAGCCGAGACCAAGAAGTTTCAGACCAATACTTTTCATAAATCAATTCAGATCATAAAAGTTTACTTTATTTAATCTCCCTTAGTGTTGTTCAGACAATCTGAAGATCCAAAAGAACGCTGCAGTCTCTTTTTTTACGGTTTTATTTTTGCTGGATATGTGTAGCTTCACATCTCCATACCGACAACCTGGCCGACAGTAGGTGGGAGTCGCGCCTGAAGGTAGTGTGTGTCTGTGCTCAGGTGGCGGATACCCTTGGTAAATCATTTCAGATCCATTTATTCAGAAGCCTGTGTGCAGACAACACCTGCACAGCGCTGCCAAAGAAGTGCCACAATGTCAGCGACTTCGTTTGCAGCTTTGACCCCCCCCAACACACATACCCCTGCCTCTGTGTTTGAATCTGGTTGTGCGCATGAAGACAACGCTGGCCCTTTATTTGTGTCAGGGGTCCTCAGTGTCTGCTTGCGTTAGGCAGCTCACTCAAATGCGTCTTATTCAGAGGGAGAATGAAAGCATCGTGGGTATTCTGTTTTTAGAATAGTCTGTTCCTTTAAGCCTTACGTTAAACTTAGCTTTACTCAAGTTGAGTAGTTAATTAAATTACTTTAATGAACAAACTGATGCTGAAAAGGATAAATCTTTGCTTCTTAAATAGCAAATTAATATAAAAACCCTTTAGATCATATTAATGGTATTTTTAGTCTGGAATCCCTTTTTCTAATATGACAGCTGTCGTACTTTGTTCAGCTTGTGTGTCATTCGCAGGATGACAGTCAGTTGTGACAGTTGTAAAGTGTTCTTGAAAAAGCGCCCAGCGCGGACACTCGAGGCAGCCAGACGAAAGATTTTGCAGGCTGTGATGTCTGTGTGTCAAATTACTTATCTCGCTAAGCATATGCCGGCACTTCAGAATCACCTACTTCAAACCCGGATCCTTCAGAAGTGTCAAAAAAAGAAGGACTGTCTCATTCAACACATCAGTCATGTAGCCACCAGCAAAATGAGCGGGATGTCATTTACACTCAACCAAAAGCTTCCTGAGACATTTAACGATGCTCTCAGTGACTGTTTCAATTTGGAAAGCCTGTTAATGATCTCGTCTCTGCTGCATTTGGTGTTTCTTTTTTCCGTCATTTTTTATTTTTTTTAAAGATATAAAACTGAACAGCAAAGAAGACTTAGATGTGCTCCTTTGCAAAAGCTTCTCTAATTATTGACTTGAAGTCCTGAAGAAAATTAACTATATTTTTCTCCAGCTATTGCCCTAATTTGAGGATTTTTGAAGCGGTAACTCAGTAATTTTGCTTTCTTTTACTGACAAAACGTAAAAAGTTATAATTTGAAACAAAACAAGTCTCAAAAACTTGAAATACCTACTCTGATCACAAGAAATAGTGTTTTTTACACATTCTTGTGGCATTTTTCTGATGATGGAGGATATTTATTAAGAAAATTAAGCTCATTTCTGAGTATTTGTTTATTTAAATCATTGTGAATCAGGAGCAGACAAAAAAAAAACGCCATCTGAAAAAAAGCAGAAATGGGAAATAAAAAAATACGCTGGGCAGGCCACAAGCTCCCTGCTCTGCTCCATTCTGATGCATCCACTTGGAACGACCAGATCCATGTACGTCTTCGTTTTTTCTCGTCCGAGCTGGTTTCTGGCTCAAAACTGTATGGCTGGATGGCTCCAATATTGCTTGCCACTTTTATTGCAGCGGTAATGTGAAGGGGCTGTAAGCTAGCAGGACAGAGTGTAAACAGAGAGCTCTCAGCAACAGGGAGGGTAAAGGGTTGCTATCAACTCAGAGGCAAATTCCTAATGAACTGCCGCTCTGCAGAAACTGTATTCTAGAAAGCAACAGTTTGTTTCTATTTTGGCTAAAAACTGTATAATCATAATTAAAAGGCCACTTGGAATGCTTTACCTAAAGACCAAAAGGTGATCGGAGTGAGACTTTAAAGCTTCGGTCACATAGGCTTCAGCAACCCGGGTTTCTGCATTCAAAACTCCTGTGTGACTACAAACATTTTTGATTGCCATCTTGAAATGGCAATTCAGGTTACTAGATCAGACTTTTTTTAAAGGTAAAGTCAGTTATTTGAAGCTACAGTGCAGTCAATGTGCTTGCATACCGGCCAGAATTTTGGGCTTCCGGTTCAGAATGCTCATGATTGCGCATATACGCAAGATTTTATGTCCCATCACTGGCTCTACGCAAAAAATCGGAGTTCATTGATCGCCTGCTGAAAGTTCAACTAGTTGAACTTTTTCACGTTTAATCACATGGCAACACGACACTGTGACCAACCAGGGACTCTGACTGGTTAGTGACTTGCAGGTAGCGTTCTTTTCATAACATGGAAGTGCCAACTGTTTAAAAGTCAGTCATGAAGAAGGAACTGATAACTGTGCTTTTTCTGCCCGGCCAGAATAACACGACACCAAGACAGACATTTAATGAACAGAGTCGTGTAAACAAAAAGCCTGGAGCAAGATTTGCAGGATTTGCACAGCTTTGACTTCACGCATCTATTGTACCTATTGCCGAAGAGCGCTAGTAAAAAGTAAAAACACAAAAGAGGAAGAATCCAACTCTCTCCTGCTACCTGCGGAAAGCAAAGAGCAATGAAAAAAGAGGGAAGATCATATTGTCTGTTCATTTTCATTAAGCTTCTTTAGAGTCAAATGTTCAGTGTCTTCCATCTGTTCTAAGCAGACATGGACACACAGACAGAAGCGTGGTCTTCTTATCTGCAACGGAAATGTTCTTTTTGGTTTGAATTGTTCCAAAGGGCTAAAGTATTTCATTGAGCTAATTGGCCAGTGTCACTCCTGACATTTGAATAAACAGAAGAAAAGAGGGAAAGCTGAGACAAATGGAGGCTAATTAAACCAGTGGATTTGTGTAAGAGGAATAAATAAATAACATGGATAAAACACTCAACAAAAAAAAAAAACAGCTTCTTTTAATGAGAAGTTTTAAAAACATTTTCAAGGAACGAAAATTTATTTTTTGGGGAAATCCTAAAACTTTTACGTTTTTTTTTTTACTGCTGATTGTGACAGAAAGATGAGCAATAATTGGTAATATTTTACTGAAACTATTTTGAAGAGACCCGACCCTTCCGTGTCAGAGGTCTTTGTTTTTGCAATTTCCTTTTTTTAAATGAGAGTCATGGTTATGAAGCAGGCAAATCTCGAGCGTCCCTTATCTGTCATCTCCACTGCTGCATCAAATCTGATAAAATGAAGCTCATCCACAGCCAAAGTTGGAAATACGTACTTGTTTGACCTCCGACCTGCAGAAGATATTTGTTTCCAGACATACTGATGGTTTTCCCACTTTGTCTTTATGCCTCCGTTTCTGCTAAAGTTCCTCACATGCCTGACACACATGGGGACCCCGTTAGAAGCCCCCAGTTTTGACCACCTGTCAGGGGAAGTTTATGGGCCATTGTTTGCGGGGCTGATGATCATTGTCACCGCTTGATTCCATTACACATAGGCCTCTGATGGATGGGGACCACCCTGACGTCCACTGATATGGGTGTCCTTGACCACTGGGGACTGATGAATCGAGAGGAGATGGAGACAGTTAGGTGGAGTCTAAATCTCTAAATCTTTCATTTCTAGATGATTGCAATACAAAACCTTTTTAGGTGGAAAGTAGTTTCAAAAATGAAAAAATGGTCTGAACATTTTTTATAAAAATCCAAATCTGGGAAACAACTATGTCTGATTTCATTTAACTCTTATATTGTGTTCAGGTCAAAATTAACCCATTTTCACGCTTGAAAACGGGTCAATTTTGAGTGTTTTTATTCACCTCATCTAGATGTTGAGTGTTTGAATCAGACCAAAAGAGACTGAAGGAACCTTCACTGATTGATTTTTTTCTTTTTGCAAAAAAAAAAAAGCTGATTGTTTGAAAATGTTTCAAGGTTGATGTTTGTAGACATATGCTTGTGTTTTATAGGACTGTGTACACATGAAATGTTCAATCCAATCAAAGCGGTCAATGTTATGAAAAGATACCTGAAACACAACATGGTACTACTCACTAAAATTAAAAACAGCTCTCCTTTAAAACAAAAAGCTCATTTTTTTAATTCCAATGTATCAAAGGTAAGCCTAATCAATCACAAACTAAGATTTAAAAATGAATGATTTTTAAATTTTAAATTAGGAATACCGTACATTCTGTCAGAAAACGTGTTTTAAATGTGCTTAATACTGCAGATTTATTAGAATGATTCGCTTACATTATTGTAGGGGCTCAGAAAGCACAATGTCCATTTTAAACCAATAGCATACACAACTTTTTCTGTAACAGACACTACAAAAAACATTTATGTTCACAAAATGCTGAAAAAAATCTTCTGGTTTCAGTCAAGACTTCTTTTGTCCATTTATTTAAATAATTTGAATCATATCCATGAAGCAAAAAAACAAGAGATCTAACACAAAATGGTATGCCTGGAAAATGAAAGAGAACAGAAAGAAGGAATCTTAGTTTTCTGCCCTTTTTTACATACTTAAAGGAAAGAAAAAAAATAATTTTATTTAAAAAGTTTTTTTAACAGTTTTCTGAAAAAAAAAAACGTTATCATTGTAATTTTCTATAGATTCAGGAGACAAAGTCTGGCAAAAACTTTCAATTGACATAATTGAGAAGACGGTGAGTTAATGTGTGATGTGCTGAATGAATGTTAGTTTATTACATTCAAAATGAGGCTCTAAAGATAAAACACATACGTAGGGAGTGATAGATTTTTTTGTTGTGATTAAGTGCATTCTTAAAAAAATCTGCATAATCAAATCCAGTGAAAAAAGGAATAGAATAGAATAGAATAGAATAGAATAGAATAGAATAGAATAGAATAGAATAGAATAGAATAGAATAGAATAGAACTTTATTTAATCTCACAGAGGAGAAAGTCCATATCACAAAGACCAAAAATTTGATTGTGACAAAGCAGACCAAATTAAGAGATTAAATGACAATTCAGAATAACTCTTTTTGACCTGTTTGTGTAAAAGAAAAGGTTTACCCTTTAACACGGGAGACATATCCCACGCTCTTTGACCTAGCATAACTTCTTGACCGTTTTATGCGATCAACGTGAATCAGCTGATTTTGACGCAGAGAAAAGTAGCTTTTAATGTAAGGTTTGCACCTGATATAGATCACATTACTGGAAGAAAATATTACACATCACAAAACGTCGCTTTTCTCAGCTTCTGAATCAGCTGGGATTCTTTATTTTTTGTGTTAATGGATGAAGAGTTTTGGTAGTTAAAAAAGAATCAAAGCTGAAGCCTCAGTGTTAAAGTATAAGACGCAAATTTGCTTGTCGTTATTGTTTACGAATTGAGCGGTTTTCAGCTCCTTAATGTTGTTAAAATCTTCTAAATACCCACAGTCCTTAATGTAACAGCAATTTATCATGTTTTTTTGTGATACAATGTAACACTAGAGAGATTAATAAAGTTAACTGTTAATAAAGTCAGTAAATTTAAGTTACCAAGCAAAAACACTTTACACAGTGTTGCATGTTTCTAATGCAACCAATCAAATATATACTTACCTTCGTTTTTAAATATGAGCTGCTGTTCCTTAGTCCCAATTAATCTTGTAAAGTGAATGTAAACACAGTGTGTTCCAGTCCCCATGGAATAGACATGTGTCAAAACATTATAAAATATTTCTGTTCCATCTAATCAAAGTAATTCTTTCATTCTCAGCAATAAATAAGCTTGAAGTGAGATGAGTCTTTCAGTAGTCGCTCATCAACACGTCCTGATCCAGTCTCACAAAAGGGATGATGGGTAAAAATGTCACCTGTGTCCGGTTGTCATTCTTTACAAAGCAAATGCCTCATTGATCAGGATTATCTGGCAGAGCTGAGCGTTTTGTTAAAGGCACACGTTCAACAAGCTTCAGTGGTATTTCTAAAACATTGTCACACGAAGATGTTTAATTATTAGTTTGAACTAAGACAAAGCGCTTCTCCGTTTCTTAGATCTGTCTTTTCATAGACTTCTATTTAAAAAAAAAAAACCTCAAAGATCAGAAGAATTCATAAAAGTGCAACAAGATTGTCGACTTGTGTGGAAAAACTGAGCTTTATTTTGTCTTTTGTCTGTTAAGTGTCTTCATCTAATCAGTTTTTAAAAGAACTGCGCAGATGAAAATTGTGTTTTTGGTGCTTTTAGCATTTTCTTATAGCATTCTTCTCATGATAAGGAGGACATGCACAGAAAATTAAGCTCAAAATCATATTTCTGAGCAATTTTTTAAATGCAAATAATTGTGAATCAGGAGTAGAAGAAAAAACATGTGAAAAAGATTGGATTTGTGATGCAAAAAATAAGCTGGTTGGGTTCTGATGCATCCTCTTGCAGAAAAATGGGTCAGTGTACATCTTTGTTTTCCTTGTCCGAGCTGGCATCTGGCTCAAAGCAATCAGATACTCCTTGCTAGCTGGAGGGTGTGTGAAAAGAGGGATGATGGGAAATGGGGGAAGGCCTATTCTGCGCCAACAGGTCCGCCTACAACTCAGACGTGAATTTCTCATGAACTCCTGCGGTTTTGCAGAAACTATGTCCTGGAAAAGAATACCGTTTTTTTTTTTCTTTTTTTTTTCCTGATAAAGGCATAATCATAATTAAAAGATACTGGGAACGCAGTTGCAATAGATCAAAAGAGGATCAGAGTGGGACGTTCTTTAACTATCATGCATTCTTTTGTACGTTCAGTTCCTTCAAGACAAGAAAAAGCAGGAAAACAGGAGCCTCCAATAAAACTAACATTAATAGCATTGAAATATGCAAAGCTATGGTAATTTTATGCACACTGTCCCCCTACATCGTGGCTGTTCTTCATTCGTTTCAAAGGATGTGGCTGCAATTAGATGACAATTGATTGAAATCAAGTGTGTTTTATGATACGGTTACTTTGGGGAGCTGACAGGGTGTTGTACAATGTAGTGACAGTATATTTTTTCTGCTCGTGGAGATTAACTGCTATTATTGACCCGGATGCAAACCAGCGGGCGATACATTTCAGACAAAACTGCTCGCTATCTGGGTGATTTGCATGCTGTGTGTCATTTACCATATTCCCTGATTACCCGATGATTTATGCTTTAATATGATGCGTGGAGCACTTTCAAAGCAATATGGGTGCCATACCTTTACGGTGACTTAACATGTCAGAGACAGAGAATTTGAGATGATAGTTTAAAGGCTGTGGGGAAAAGAGAAGTTTTATCAGTTAAGACTTGTATGTGATATTTTTCCCCTGCTCTCCTTGGAAGGCAGGGGTGCATTTGATGAATTCTTAAGCAGATCTTACTGATAATTGTATTTCATAACTGTCATGCAGAGAAAGACTGTCCGCTGAGAAGCTATTTGTGTCACTGCGTCTCCCCCTTTCTCCTCCTCTGCAGCCTCTTCAATAAAACTCAAATCACGACAGGGATTGTTAAGTCTACCTCCAAGATTATTAAATCCAAATGGAGAATTTATGGCTGACACTTCATAACAATTAATCCGATGTGCTTGATTAATAAAGTTCACCCCACCCCACCCCCCACCCTCTGATTCTTCTCTTCCTCGCCGTCACTAAAGTTGTCCTGTTTGAGTGGGATGGAGGAGGAGGAGGAGAACGAAGGGGGAGCAGACGTACGGGTGGCAGGATGGTTGTCAGGGACGACATGAGTGTCATTCTTTTTGATTTATGGAGCATCCTGACCCCTCCCCAACCTCCCTCCTACCCTCTTCCCAGAATGCCCACTCTCACCTCTGTAGAACCCCCAACCCCCCCACTTTCTGCAGCCCCCAATAACAGGTAAAAATAGATATGGGCCAAGTTACACTTCCCATTTGAGAAGAAAGAGACTGGGAAAAATTAACGACAACTCAAACATGGAAGGATGGAAAAACTTGTTCTAATAGATCTTTCCAGTAAGTTCTGTTGTCTTATTTAACAGACTGGTTAACTTTGTAAAGTCTAAAAATAAACATTTAAAAATCATCTTTATATTTAAATTACCAAATTTTCCGCACCATAAGGCGCACTTAAAAGCTTTTCTTTTTTCAAAACTGTAAGGGCGCCTTATAATCCAGAACATCGTATAAACTGATCATTTCTCGTTGTGCTATTTGATGTTGAAGCGACTTTGTTCTAATGTTTGGTTGGATGTTATGTGAATACGCTAACCCAGCTAAACATGTAGTGGTGTTGGACCGTGTTTTTTACAGGTTGGGAGTTACAGGAATTATAAACATGCCAACATGTCATATGCTTCTAACATGGCCAACGAATCAGACTGTTTTTTTTTTTTTTTACTTGTTTAAATGTTGGGAGTTTGCTTAGTCAAAGTGACATTTGTTTTAGCTGTATCAGTCTGGGTTTTTTTTTTTGCGTGTTACAAACAGAGCTGGGAGTTGCTGGAATTTTTGAATGTGCTAATGAGACTAACATGTATCAGTTTTGGACTGTTTTTTTTGTTGTTTGTTTTTTTCATTTGTCTTACGTGTTACTAACAAAGTTACCAGTTAGCGTAGTCACACTAACATTTGCTTTAGAGGTTTCTGTCGGGTTTTTTCTTTTTTACTAGTTGCAAACAGTGTTGAGAGTTCCAGGAATTGGGAATAATGTGGCTAATGTGGCTAATGCTTCTAACGTATAGCCCGTTACAAGTTCTAACACAGCTAACATAAAGCAATGTCAGACTTTTTTTTTTTTTATGTGGAACTTACAAGGTTGGGAGTTAGTGTAGTCATAGAAGCATTTATTTTAGCGGCATCGGTCTGTTTTTTTTTTTTTTTTTAAGTTACAAACAAGGATATGAGTTACAAGAATTGTAAATATGCCAACATGGCTAACAGTTCTAACATAGCAGTGTCAAACTGTTTCAAAGTTTGGAGTAAGCTTAGTTGCAATAATGTTTGTTTTAGTGGTATGAATTTGTTTTAATGAGTTACAAACAAGGTTGGGAGTTGCAGAAATTCTGAATGATGTGGCTAACGTGGCTAACGATCTTCTAACATATAGCATGTCACAAATTCTAGACCTACTGCAGTTGGTAAATTCTGACTAATGGACTTATCTCTGACTCTTTTGTTTCACTTATTGCGCCTTATAGTTTGGTGGTTTTTTTTAATATGATATGAGTTTGACAATAGACCCTTAATTGATGCTGTATTTTATAATCCGGCGCTTGAGAAGACGGAAAATCTTCATGCAAAACATAAATGGAACAAAAAGGCTATACAGTTTTAAAGAATCACAATACTTTAAAGACATATTAAGACGTGTGTGCTTTTTCGTCTCCATAGGTGTTTTTAAAATTGACTGGAGTCTAAAATCAAACCAAAACTTAAAAAAAATAACAATACTATTAGAGGCTAAAAGTATTTTTGGCTTCCAAAAGTCTTCTCTTTAGTGTTTTGTTGCAAAAGTGCAAAAGCTGATCCATTTAGAAATAAGAAAACCCCATGGACAAATCTTTGAAGCAGCAAAGGCTTACAAAAGATCATATTTAACAATGATGGCTATATATTTTCCTTTTCGCAATTAAAGAGTCCCTCTGTGTAATTTAATGCTTCTTTTCAAGTGTCGAGTCCCCTGAGACTTGGCCTGTAGCTATGCCATCGCTCTTGGTGATTATCATTAATGAATGTCGGCGAGGACCATCCCTCAATGTGACTAGGGAGGAAACACAAGCCCTAATTAAAGGTTCCTATTCATAAATATATGCCTGGAACTACACAGATCTTTGGGCGCTTTGCACACAAGTCATGTTGATGTCAGAAAAGAGCCTTTTTAGGAGCATTTTCCCCTTTAATGTACAGCACGCCAGCAGCTCTGGCAGATTTTAAAAGCGGCGAGGGATCTGTACAATTTGAGATCTCCAGATTTAAATTTAGGAGTAAAGCTGAAGATTAGCGCAGTCTAATATATTACGCAAAATAGCAGATGACAAAAAGTCCTCTAGCTGTTGTTCTATTGTTTAACTGAGCGCGTTGATACATTTCGGGAATTTTATCCTGACACTGTTTAAAAGAAAAGGTTCCAGGGAGCGCTCGATCCATTAGAAGTAGAACATATGGATTTACATCATGTCTACACAAATGAAATCATTCTTGTAGCTTTTTTTATGTTATATTCCCCAAAATAGGAGTCTTGTAAAGTTTTAGGGCATTTTTTTTTTTTGGGAAAGATTGTGTGCTTGCCAAAAAAAAAAGAAGAAAAGAAAAACATTTGGCTGCTTTTCTTTCCTCCCTAATGGCAATAAAATTGCTAATTGGAGTATCTGTGTCGATGAAAACAAAAGAGAAGAAGATTTTGAATAAATGAAATGTGTCATTTTGCTTAATCCAGTTAAGTTTGTGGCAAAACAAACATTTGTCCACAATTGTAAAAAAAAATAAATGTATCTCTGTGTTTAATCATCTGTATTTTAAGCCTGATTTTGTGTTTGGGTCAAAAGTGACCCATTTTCACACTTGAAAACGAGTCACTTTTGACCCGAACACAATATTGGGGTTAAAAATGAACTGATTCTTTTTCCACAAAAGGATAGCAGTGTCAAACTTTGGTAACGCATCACCCTTTAAGTCACATTCATCCTCTGGGAAACAGTAGATCTATATAAAATATCAAAGGCTCTCCTTTTCTCCTCCATAGTCATACTTGGCATTTTTAATTTTTGCAGTCTTATCTGATAGATGTGGAGATATAGCTCATGTCAAAGTTAAAGCCTCTTCTTTATTAATTTCTTTGGATATTTTCTTATATTGAGGCTGTCAATGGGTGTCTGGTATCTGATCATTGATTTAAGATTAATCAAGATTAAAAGGTGAGGTAAGGTGGAACTTTTCATCATTTGGAACATTTGCTTATTTGATTGGCATCAAGAGAAAAGATGCATTTTAGTTTTCCTGGTAACTTTGAAGGTTGTCTGTGTTCAGTTAATGTTATTTCTCTGTAATGTCACTTTTTTACAACTGTAGATTTTAACATTTTACTAGAACAACTACAAATGTTGCGGTCCAAACAACAAGAAGTATATTTAAGATGTGCCTTACATCGTTTTTTTATGCACTTATCTTTTGATAGGAAAGATAGACACAAGTAAACGGATCATGGAAGCTTTTTGCTTGACTTGTACAGAAAGAAAAAGCTGTGAAAATGAGTAATACAGAGAAAAGCATTCTTTTTTGTGTGGTTTTTACTAGACAACAGAAATTTTACCATTTTATTAGCTGTCTGCCTTGTTTTTTTGTGCGTGTGTGTGTTTTTGCGATTGCAGGGCTGCATGAAATAACATATTTTACCCTTAAAATATGTTCAGGTCAAATCTGACTCGTTTTCAAGTGTGAAACGAACAAAATATCAGGGTTAAATCGGAATAAAATAAAATGTTTAATATTTATGTCATATTTCTGCAGTTTTTACTCATTTGTGCTTGAGTGTTTAAACATAATTAAGACTTAGGTGACATTTCAAGTTATTCCTCACCTGTTGGACATCTCAATCGCACATAGGCCTCTTTATTTTTCAAACCTGGATGGGGAAAAAAAGAAAAGAATTCGGGTGTATGGAAATGCACACCAAAGCGTCACAGAACGAAGGAATCGTGTCAGCGTTCTGCCACTGCTCCACGGTTCCAGGGGGGAAGAGGGGGCTTCATGCATTCAGTTTGATCTGTGACGGGGTAACTTGTTTGTTAGCTTTTGTTATTGAGCAGCTAGCAGATCAGAGGTCACCTGTAAAGTGAAATCACAGCCGTTTGGTCAGCGTGTTTGTTTCTGTGGGCAAGGACATATGAATGCAAGTTAAAAAAAAAAACACATCAAAGAATTTTAATATTTTACTGACAATAGACTCAAAGTAGACTAGAAATGTTATTCGTTTTTGTAATTAAATGCTCAATTTTAACTGTTTTTTATTGTAAAGCAACCGTGATGATGCTGTAAAGGTAAAATTTCATTCATTCCTTCATTACTAAAAGGGATTCAGATATAAAATAATTTAAAGCAGAGTTGGTCACCAGCCCTGCTTCTCAGACCAAAGCCCCCCCTCTGCTGGCAATTTAGTTTGTGACATAGTATTTCCCTTTTATTTACTCTTAAATTGTGTTTGGGTCAAAACTGACCCATTTTAACACTTTTAGAATTTGGGAGATTTGAATTTCTTCTGATGTTGATTAATTTAACTTTGCAGTATAGAATTGGAGCAATTATTTGTGATGTGTATATTTATAGATTTCTTTTACATGAAGTCCATCTGGTTTAGTACTTCTTTTTTAACCTTTTTGGTTTTACGCAAATATTAAAGCTCCAAACGTGATTTGAGCATTTCTCACCATCAGAGGGGAAATTCTGTGACAAATTTAAGATAAAAGTTAATGCAAAGGGTTAAGGATGCAATTTTATTGAAGAAAAAAATACGTCCGTCTTGTTTTAAAAAGAGGAACAGCTTTGTGTCCGTCTGCGCGCTTTAGACGGATAAATCGGTGACGTAAGTTGGCTTCATCAATCAGCAGCCAGCCCGTTTTGACAGACAGATGGAGACAGATGTTGGGGCGGTACTTGCTATTTCTTTTTTACCACACAGCTTTCCCATCAGACGGGTCCACCGTGCGCATTGGCTCAAAAACCCCGCAGCGCGCATCCATCCTGTGCGCCCTCCACGGTGAGGAATGGATGCTTTTACTTACCAGATCTGGTCAAACGGGGTGGCTCGCAGGAAATGTTTGCTTCCCCCTCCTCCTATGGAAGCATGAAGTTAAAATTATTGTTTTAATTAGTCCGAAAACAATTGGAGACTTAAAAAAAGACGCACAGAGAAAAAGAAAAGGAAAAAACGGTCTTCTAGTCTTCTATCCTCCTCGCTGTTTCTGTGGCTCCACGCTGCCTCGTTTGAGAAAGCGTTGGCTCTTTATAAACACTTTATGCTGGATAATAGTTTGGACTGAGTGTGGGCTGTTAATGGAGCCTCTTGTGGATTCAGAGCCCCTCCCCTCCTGGAGAAGCCTGACTAAAAAGGTGTAACGAATCGATCCGCAGCCTCCTTTGTCCCGTTAAAGAGGTCACGGGAATATTTACACATTTTTGTTTTCACCTAAACTTTGAAAACAGCGCGTATTGGTGATCCAACACGTGGATGTGGAAGGGTTTAAACACGCTTTTCCAGAATAAAAAACAGCTTAAACATATAAGTGAATGCTTCTTGACTATAAGTTCCACATCAAGTCAAATTCAAGCTAAAAAAAGAACAACTTTTTTGGCTTTTGTCACTCAGTTTTGCCTATCAGATCCTTCCATCTCGTGCGTAAACGTGGGAGACATGAACAAAAAAAGGCAGGAAATCCTGGTGGACAGTCAGAGCAGCGGATTGACAGGTGGGCTCTGACTGTCAGGGTGACGCTTGTGAAGGGGTGGAGTAAAGGAGAGGCCGGAAAGGCAGCTGGATGTGTCTGTCTGTCAGTGGGAGCTGTCTGAGCGCGGCGATGTGCGCACACTTCCACCGCGGAGGAGAAGAAGAAGAAGAAGAAGAAGGAGGAGGAGAAGGAGCGCGTTTGGAGCCCAACTGGAATCAAATCCGAGGCGGCAGCTTCGGGTCGAAGCGCCAGGGAGTGCCGGGCCTGCCTCTGGGGGGGGTTGGGGGGGGTTGTGATGAGTTTCTGAGAGATCTCAAGTGTCGCGCTGACAGTCGGACGGTGGAGCGTTTATGTGAGTATTTGATTATCCTGGGGGTGGGGGGTATTGATTGTTGTGTGTGTTGGGGGGGGGGGGGTGTACTTGAATGACTGACGAATGCTGCTTAACCTGTCGCTCTTTTCTCTTCTTTCACCCCCCCGTTTCCTCTCAGGAGCGCAGACGGGAGCGCGGAGCTGTGGCACCAGGGCGGACGCAGCCGAAACCCCGCAGTTTGCGCTCTGCGCCGCCGCTCTGTGAGTTCCAGCGCATCACAGGGAAGCAGTTACTTATTTTTGAAGCTTGACATCATCAAAAACAAACAGATTTTTCTGGGAACTCTGAAAAATCAAACAAGCTCCGGCCACAGATAGTTTTTATTTTTCTTTTCCCGGAGCTGAAGGACAATTCCCTGTGCCGTCATAATTTTCCAGAAGGACTTTGTTTTTTCCTCAGAAAAGAGTTTTGTTTTAAGTAACCATCAACATCCTGCGTGGAAGCTCCTCTTCGTTCGTTTTTTTTTTTTTTTCTTTCTATTTTGATCCCCGCATGAAAAGTCCAGCGGGAAGTCCTGCAGCAGCATGCCGAGGAGAAAGCAGCAAGCCCCGCGGCGCTCAGCAGGTAAGCCCCGGCACCGCAAACGAACACACCCCCGCCTGGAAACGGGCGCACCTCACGCGCCCTGCAAGCTCACCCAGCAGTCTGCGCGGACGCAGAAAAGTTTGCAGACTCGTCTGCAACCTGGAATTTCAAACTTTCTATTTACATTTTTTTTACTCCTCCCTCAAAGTGTAAACTGAGCTGCACTTTAAACACCAAACTCTCCTTTTATGTTTTTTTTTTCTTTTCTATTTAAGGTCTAAAAGCAAAAGAAAAGTCGCCCTTTTTTCCCTGCTTCAGTTCCGCTCTCGGATTGTCATCCTTGATTTGATGCTTGATTGATCGCCTGTCATGCGTCTGCCTTTGATCTATTCATTCTGATGAACATCACTAAATCACTCCGCGCGCGGGGGGACGCAGACGCGCATGCGTGCGGGCGATCGGACACCCTCCAAAGACTTTTCTGAAGAAGAAGAAATTGAAAGAAAAAGTTCTCTGGGGTGATTAATACCCTACTGAGGTGGGGAGGGGGGTAAGAGGATGCTCAGATGATGATAATGGTACCAGCATTGTAAGCTGGGGCCAATCCAGCGACCCCTGACCTTTGTACTCATCTTTGAGAAGAAAGAAAGGAAATCTCTCAGGTTCCAGAATTAAACAGTCATTTGACCTTAAAAGCCTTTGATATATTTATGTAAAAGATGATAAGAAAGTGTAGAAAAGCTGAATAACGTTTACTGGAAGCCTTATATTGTGTTTGGGTCAAATTGACAAATCTGACCTGAACGCAACACATGGATGAAAAGACAAATGTTCCCACTTTTCTTCAAAACAAATGGTGCAAAAACTTTCAAATAAAACAGGAAATCATTAAAATCCCACAAAAATATTGAATTTTTTAAAGTGCTTCTATATTTGTAACATTTATTTCCTTCTGTCTCGTCATGTTATGTATGATGTATGTTTGATGTGAGCAGAGCAGGAACCTGCTGAAAAACAGTTTTTAAACTGTTATTTCTTAACATTTTCCTATCTAAAAAAATCAAATCCCATCAATTTTCCAATCTAGAAATTTCCTGTCTTTTACCAGTCAGTCAGTCCTATACATAGATACTTCCAGAAATGAATTATGCAAAGAAAACCAGCAGGTTTACCTGACTCCGTTTGATCTGGTTTGAGGTATTTGTGTGTGTGTGATTGACACCCGTTTCCAAATGACAGGAAACACAAGTCTTTGAAGTTCATGCAGTAATGACCAAAGCTGAATAAAACAGCTGCAGAATGTTAAGCAGGCGCTGGAAATGTGAGGTTAAGCAGACTTAATCAAGGTTGTGACGAAAAGACTTTGAACTTGGTGGGGCTGTAATTTCTAATTGACATGAGGCTTTCGTGATGGATGGAGAGAAAAATGTGTTTGAAGAACAAGACAGTGAAACTGCTGTTCTATCTTTTCGCGCCATGGTGTTGTTTCGATTATTTAGTGTGTTTTCCACCCTTCTATTGGCTGTGTTGCATTTCCCATTTGGATCAATGGTTTTTTTTTTTCCTTTCCAAAATAAAATTCGCAGCCTTCCGTCAGTCACCTTGGCAGGTTTTGTCCACATTTGGACATGTGGCAAACCCCAAAAAGCTTTGACACCTCCACTGATGACTGTAAATCTGCTTCCACGCCTTGAAACATTGGCTATTTTACAATGTGTTTGCACTTATTTCCACAGCCCACATATGTCACTTTGGAGTCACATTAAAACAAAACGTTGCATATGCTCCTCAGAGGGTGAGAAGGGTTTCAATAGCTCTTTGTGTGCCCGTTCAAATGGGCTCTGTTTCATCAGTCACAGTGATGATTTTAGGCCCTGTAATAGTGCTGTAGCCTATCTGCTTTATGACCAGTGACAATACATCAGTGTTCTTTCATTTGGAACCGCATTACTGCATCTGTTAGTTTTGGCAGTTAGGTTCAATGCGGTGCAATTTGAGCAGCAGAGACTCTTGCTGCAGTCATTTGTCGTCATTTCCAGCGCTTTTTTCTCTCCTTTTGTGCCCTTTCTGTGAAGTGCTTTTATGCTGATGTATTTCCCAAGTAATTAACTATAGATAAGCAATACCCTAATAACAAAAGAGGAGATCATAGTGAGAGGAACTGCAACTGGTTTAATGATCTGTAATGCTACACTCACATGTGTGTGTGGCATGTGATGCGTGTTGAAGAACTCGCTCAAAGTACATATGGTCTTTTTCTTTTTCCCATGAAGCAGAGCCGGTTGGGTTGATATTTCAGGCAAACCGAGCAGCTTGTGGTACAAGCGGCAAATTTGGCATAAATGCTAAGGAGCTCCTCTTTCAGTAAAAGCTCGTTCGCCAAGACCAAAATCCAAAATGGCGGCTGATTGTAAGGATGGCGGCCATATACTTGATTATTACACAATATTCTGTCTATTTGCCCCAGTCTCAGCATACACATGTACAACATGTGGTCTTTGAAGTTTATGAGTACCTACAGTAATATATTATTATTATGTGCATTTTACATATATATCATATTTAAAATCGTAGATATTCTTGTGGTAAAACACTTTTTCTGAAAGCGGGGATCTTAAGGTTCAAGCCAAATTTGGTGCTTTTGCTACAAAATCTATGATTATGATTTTAACCGGCTGAAAGAGGCTCGGTAGAAATGTCGGAACAGTGCAAATCTCGCGAATCTTGCTACCAAATCCAAGTCCCTGATTGATCAAAGTTTGACGCGGTTTAACTTTCCACGTAGAACCTAGAACCTAGGACGTAGAACCTGAAAACAGTCGTAGAAACTTGTGGAGCCATAAGTGAACACGAGTTTTGAAGTCCGAATTGTGTGTTTTCATAGATTTGCATTGGAAGTGGTTGCTTGAGCACGTGTTGCCGAGGGCGACACGAACAAAGCTTCAAACCACTGACTTTATCCCCCCCAAAAAGTCAGATCTATCAAAGTTGACGTGACATTTCAAGAGGTTTATTTTCTATTGTTCTGATTAGTTCACACGCTTTATTGATAAAATTGGTAATAATTACAAAGTTCTACTTTTGACGAACAATTTAATGCTCAATAGTTGTTGCTAGCACGCTGTTTTGTGTTCAAATTTGACCACATGTTGTATAACAGCCCAGATATTACAGTAATCAGAGAAGTTTAATTAGTAGATGGGGGATGTTAGGAAGGGCAAAAGACCTCATAACTCTGTTGATTTTGAAGTCCCAGCTAAGATTGCTGCTAATTTAATCGTACTGTTTGTTGCACGTCTGCTTTTGCTTTAGTTTGCCACCTGCGATATCTTAAATCAAACACTGTCACTCAAAGTAATGAGTCTGTCAACTAATCATTCAGCATCTCAGTGTGATTATGGTATAACTCTGTGTTGAGTTTGTGGCACTGGAGTTAAATCATCAGCTTTATTACAACATTCAGGTGCTCTGAGGGAATAGAAGGGGAGTGTTAGTGCAGGATGTGGGATGGAGCTTGGATAAAGAGCCACATGTGTATTTGTGCTGTGTTCTTCAGCTGGGAAAAATAATCAATATGGCTGCTTTCATACAAGGACAGGACAGCAAACTCTGGGAATTCGAGAACTAAAGCAGGCCAAACAGTTGGGAAAGTTTGAGCTCCTGTTGGTTTTTACTGGGTGGAGGTTATTCCCAAACTTTTCTTTGTCATTTTTACGTTTTTTCGTTCAAAGCTCAAAGTGTCGGTAACTGATATGTAAAATAAGAAGTGCCGTACCACACCGTGTTTTCACACAAGTTATTTTTTTATGATTCGTACCTTTTCTCTCATACACGTTGACTGTATGTAAGAACTGGACTGAGTGACCCCTCCCCCTTCTCGTAACAAACAGGAAGTTCCAAGAATCCAAAATCCCATAGACTTCAATAAAGAAATAAACAGCAGAGTCAATCTATTTGTCAGAGGAACAATTCTTGCTCTGTTGTTTAATCAAATTGTTTAAGTGACGAACTGGCCAATCAGGTGTCTCAATAAAAGCATGTGGTGCTTGTTGGCCCCCATGTCAAATGTTGGATAAGTTTGACAGATTTCAGACCAATTATTGCCAGTCATTCATTCAGATTCATACATAATCTTTGTAAAATGTTTATGTTTTTTAGGTTTTTACTTCGGGAAATTTGTGTCCTCATATTAAAAAACAAAAATAGTGAGCATGGTGTCCCAATTGCTTTTAAAATTCAGGGCACTGGACAGTCTGGCACTAATAGTCTTTTAGGGGTTTAGGGAGTCGGGAGGGAATTCAGACGTAACCTAAGTGAATGTTTCTTTTAAGTGTCGGATATTGATTCTGGAATGGGATAATTCTCCAGACACTTTCAGATCTAAAGTCTGGTTCTTCCCTAGATTGTGATTTTCCTGCAGTGAAAAGGTTTGCCAGTAACAGCTGAGTTGGTGAAGCTCCTCATTTGTGCCCAGTGACCTGGTGCCCCAACATCCAACATGTCCATAGAGGACTGTACGGTTGCGTCGCCACATGTTTCAGATGCTCTGCATTTGTTTAACAGTCACTCTTTTTATTTGTTTGGAGCGAGATTTCAGCTGAAGCTACACTTTCCTTTGGTTTGTGAGGTTCATGGTGGCTCAACCCTCCAAACGACCACTGCTCCAAATGAGTCTCCTATTTACAGCTCAGAGGTGGGGCATCAGCGTTTTTCTTTTTTTTTTTCTTGTCGCTGTTAATTGGGGTCCCTAATTATCAAAGTAGCTGACAGAACAGGGATAGTTCCGCAGATTACTGCTGACAAATTCAGCAAGATGTCAAGTCTGGATCCGTCCAGCTTGATGAACTCAGCCACTTCTCACGTGTTTACCTCCGTTCTTTAGCATAAACTACAGCAGCTGCTGCAATTCATTTAAATTTTGAAAGTGATTTGGTTTGAAGTTTATCATATTTGATCTATCTTTGGCCGTTTTAGGCCAAAATCTAAAAACCTGGTTCGTTTTCTAGGACATAGTTTCTGTGGAGCGGCTGTAGTTCACTAGAAAGAGTTGTGGGCGAGACTGTAGTAAGGACACCCTCACTTCCCGCCTGTTCACGTGTTCTCCTGCTAGTTTATGCTATGGTCACAAATACATCTGCTACCACGTGATAGGGAGGCAGAATCTTCAAGATTTCATGCCCGATTTTTTTTTTGGTAAATCGTTGACGTGGTCGTGAATGTAGACGGCAGCAGTGAGGTAGCCGTCAGGTGTGCAGAATGACCCGCTTTTTATAAACCCCCAGGCTACCTGGCGGCCGGTGGCACTTGAAAGGGATGACTGCCGTCCGGAGAAATGCATACACTGTCCAGTCAGAGCTGCTGCCGGCCGGCGATCTGTCCTGTGGCTGCCTAGCAGATGTCAACTTTTAGAAAAAAAGTAGTTTCCAAAATCTTCTGTTTTTCTTCCATTTGGAGCATTTTTCCACCATGTGGAGTGCAAAAATGCAACCGCCGCTGCCCGATTACAAATGCCGCTGAACAGCCGCCTGCCATATCCGCTAAAACTCTTGCATTTTGGGATATGTAACTGTAACCTAAGCTAACCGGCGCAACAACAATGGCGAGCAATATTTGAGCAATTGGTAGATCAAACGAGGTGAAACTGATGTTTTAAGAGATTTCAATTAAAAATTAAATAAAAGTAGGAAAAAAACATAAAAGGGGAAAATTGAATAAAAATGAAAGGAAAAAATGGATCACTATCCACCCTTACAGTTTTGAGCCAGATGTCCGCTCAGATGAAGAAAACAAAAAGACGTACATGGATCTACAAGCGGATCTATCAAAACGGAGTGGAGCTTGTAGCCCATCCGGTGTATTTTACAACACAAAAACAATCTCATATGAACAGCATTTTTTCCGTCTGCTCCTGATTCACAACAATTTGAACAAAGAAATACTCACAAATGCAATTTTGAGCTGCATTTTTATCATATATGTTCTCCATAATGAGAAAAAGGCCACAAGAACATGTTAAAAACACAAAAAACCCGATTTTAAACAGCCATCATGCTGCAGTGGAGGAAGTTCCTAATTGTTTGCTCCGGGTGAGGGCTTTTGTAATTTCTAAGGATGCAAGTAGTGCTCTCCCTCTGATCTTTTGGCTTGCAGCTTTCTGCTTTGTTTGACAGAACAGGAACAGAGTTTTAAGCCAAGCAGCGTTAAAACATTGCCCTGTAGTTATTTGCCATTGTGTTTCTCAGCTGGAATTTAGCTCACGGCACCTGTCAAATTGGGAGCAAGCAGGGTAGATGACTATTAGAGGCCCATGTTAGCTTTATCAGAATGCTTCTGATAAAGAATTTAATGACATTTGTCAGGATGTGAAGCAGCGCTGTGAGGGGAGGAAAAACATATTATTTGAAGTGAAAAAGCTGCAGACGACAACATCATGCGTTTCTACGTGTGTGAATGACTGAGCGCGATGAGGATTCTGTGCCTGTGTGTGTGCCCATGCAAAAATATTCCGATGGTGTGATAACGCGGTGTATGCAAAGTGTCATTAACAGGTGACATTGACTGAAGGAGTCAGCGGGTATACCGCCCCACACTCCGTTGCGCCGGCAGTTTCATTTTCATGTGGCGTCGGAGCCAGGAGGCCTCCAGGAAATCAAAGACACACACTAATCTGCACAAACATACATATGCAGACGCACACAACTCCTCTCCTCTGTCCTCATTGTCGAGGAGGTTAAGTGACAAATGAAGATCGATGACTCCTCTTGTGAAAAAAAAGAGGGTTGGATTGAAAATATGTTGGAATTAGACGCACAGGCTGACTGAAGATGTAAAGGCATCCGGCGCTGGAGGCACAAGGTAAAACTATTCCCCAACCTAATGAGGTACAGAGGAAGCCGGAAAACCTGGAATTTCATTCAAGCACGGCACAAGAATATACAGAAAAGAGTCACTTTTTAATCTCCCTAGAAACAATTCTTTCCCGATGCTTCCTGCAGCATTTTGCTATCTGTGATGTCACTGTGATGGACTGACAAACCGGTCCAGCAAATATATTTTAAGGGGTGACCACAGGGTGGCCAAGGGATATCATGTCAGTCATGCATGATGACAAACGTTCACGCACCCTGTGCGCAGAAGTACTTAGTGCTAATCTGCAGTGTTCCTAGAAAACAGGAACTATAAAAACAATTGTCTTCTAATGTCCGGTCATTGCAGCTGTATCAAAAAATACAAATTCCCAAAAATGTTGAACATCGATTAAAAGACAGTTATTTATCTGCTGCAGTCTGAGCAACCACAATGCAGCTGTTCATCCTACAACACCTACAACTGGGAATGTGGCTTTAGATTTTTCATTAGATTGTTGGATGCAGACCAGAAAAATTCCAAATATTAAAAAGACATGTTTTTAGCAAATGTTTTGGGCCATTTTTGTCACGAATGAACATTGGGTAGAACTTGCTCCTTTCTAAGTGTAGACAACAACTACTTGATCGTATAGATATATACATTTATTTACAATTTGAGTTTATTTATGTTACATTATTTTTCATAAAGTACATTACAAACATGAGCAGCCCAAATCTTTTCTTTAAATATCATTATATTAAATATATTATTTACAATTTTATTTTATAAAAAGCTCAATTAGAGATAAAACTGCGGAGGCTCTAATGACCAAAAAATCTGAATTTCTCTTTTAAGAGCACTACTATCCGTTTGACATGTTTCCCGGAATTGTTTTCATCTTTTTCCTTTTAGCAGCTTTTTCTTTTTTCTCATACCTTTTTCTTATTGTGTTTGTGAAAAAATGATAAGAGAGAGTTTCTTTGGTGAAGTTTGATGCAGCTGGAGTTCAGGTGTTCTGCTCGAGTGGAGTCTGCTCACAGGTGGAGGCGTGTCTGTACTCTGAACTGCTCATCCGTTTCCTTCAACGGTTGCGGTGAAACACAGAGTTTCTGCAATATTTAGGCCACTCCGGTGCTCGTAGTTCTAGACAATTCATGTCGATCCCCATCCCAAAATAAAATCTGATTGACGTTCATCTTCCGCCTTATTTATTAAAATAAAATATCGCTTTTGTCCAAAAACTGCAAATAAAAGCCATACTCTCTAATTCAATAAATTTTCAGTCACCGAAAATTCAAATAAGTTCATTTTAGTTTTATTACGCTGATCTCACAGCTTCACAGCAGGATGTCCATTGGTTCCAGAGTGTTAAAAGCCAAAGACTAGGTAGCTAGCACTGTCCATCATCCTTGTAATTATTTTAAACACATAAAAAATGAGCAGAAACCATAACCTAAATGTTAAACTGGAGCAAGTTTGCATTTATTGCTTACTGACAATTCGATGCTGACTGTCTCCATGTTCTGCAAATCCCGCCTCTTCTTGCACAAAGCGCATAATTTAAAAAGGAACTCCCGCCTCCGTCCTCCGACTTAAGTACTCTTATTAGGACCCAATGTTTGAGGTGCTCTGTGTGCGCCCGATTACATGTTTTTTATCATCTATTTACTTTCATCATATTTTGAACAAATTTGACATTTCAAAATAAAAAGAATGCTGGACTGTGTTGACAGTACACAAAGGTTTGACATTTCCGGTTTTAAAGGGTTAAAATAAGGATTTATAGATGAATACCAAGTGGATATATTAAAAATCTTATTTTGTTCAAACAAAGCCACAAAAACATGTTAAATAAAATGTTTCTGCAGCTTCTAGCGAATCAGCAAAAAACGCTTTGAGTTTTTTAGACCTTTGAAGTGGGCCAGCTGATTCAGCTTCCTCAAATAAAAGTTGTTTTAGGATTTGAAAAATAACTTAGATGTGAGTGTCGGTGAAGAAAAAGGACCCAGACAGCACAAAGCAACATGGGCAGCCATGATTTAGGATGGGAGGTCCATGCTCAGGGGCCTGCGTATCCTCAGGAGAGCGCCTGCCTCCACCACAGTACAGTGGTAGTTTCTTTCTCTTTTTTTTTTGTATATTGCCGCAGTTTTGAGTGTCTGCATGGCTCGATTATTCTAACATTACATCTCTGTTTGTGTGTACATTGGGTGGTATTTGACACTCTAAACCAGGTGGACTCTGTCATTGGTGTGACATGTGTTTTTGATGTGTTTTTGTTGGATTTGTCTGAAGGAAGAAGCCTCTGTTGCTATCAAAGCTAATGTATGAGCTCACATTTTCTGGAAATTGTAGGCTCTATTTCTTTTGCTGTGATATCAAGTCAGAGGCTGAGAATTGTACTGTTGGCGCTCAGTGAAAATAGGCCTCCGAGTCAGAGTCTAATCATGGCAAACAGAGTTGTTGTGACTGGGTTGCCACCGGATGCCCTGCACTGTTTGGCCTTGAAGTTGTGCTGCTTCTGTAAGCCAGACTGGAACATCTGGTGTGCAGCAGGGTGGGTACGGGTGGAGAACGCAGCACAGAAAGAAGGGCTGTGAAGAAAAGATATTAAAAGTGACAGATGAACAGGACGTGGGGAGACGTTCCCCTGCAGCAGCTGTGACTGCTGCCGTCATCCTGACAGGTGTCAATTAAGAATTACTGCAGAGGCCCTGTAGTCTTTTTTTTTTCTCGCCCAGCTGTCGGTCTGTGTGCCTTTTTGAGAAATTGCACTTTACCCTTGTCACTACGTTAGCACTTTGCTACAGTCGCCTCAGAAAATGAGAGCATGGCGTCTGCTCTAATCAATAACCGGTGTATTAGCAATTATTTTGCTCATTGATTTATGCCGGGGCAGTGACTCCAAACGTGACGTTATTAGCGGCTGGTTATATGTGCCTGTGTTCTACTAGAACACTTGCAGCACATATATACTTGCATTGCTGATGCAAGTATGATGATGTTTGGCCTTTCAGGTTGATCCAGGTGTAAATGCAAAGCAAATTAGTACTTTACATTTTTGTATTATTTTTCATTTAAATTTTGCTTATTTATTGTTTATAAACATTAAAATACATTTATTTCTTAAGATTATGAAAGCTAAACTTGGGCAACGGTAATGTAGCGCGCGTTCAAGAACGGGCTAAACTTGCATTCTTTAACCCATGATGTTCACACTGGACAAGCAGGGAGGGGCTTTTTCTTCTTTTTTTTTTATTGTTTGCTAGCCCATGTCATCCACCTACAGTTAGAAGAGGCTTGTTGTGAAATGTTGCAGCGATGGAAATCTTGTGAATCTGGCACCAGGCTTTTTCTTTCACAGCTCTATTCCGATATATGAAAGACTTAGTGTCATAGAATTCCAAACTTATGGAGAGAAATAAGTATCATTCCGATTTGTGCGTGCGTAATCCTTAACCTAATCCGTAACGCACAAATCCAAAGTTACGCACAGATCAAGAATCATGCACGCACAAATTGGAGTGACACTTATTTCTCTCCATACAAACTGCAATTAATGATTAATTTTCAAACGGTTGGCACTTGGTGAAGGAAAAGGGACGACATCCATATGTCAATACCAAATCCCTGATTGGTTAAAGTTGAACTTAAATGTGCATTTACACATGTTTACATAGATTTTTCAAATAAAATGGTCGCTTGAACACAAAAGAACATGGTTTAAAAATGACTTGCTGAATGGAAAGGTGGTAGTTCAATCGCTGATATTTAACTTTGCAGTATATTGCTCCAGTATGTCCATCAAAATATGATTGGGACAAAATTCATTGTCTAATATATGAATATTTGAATTTGTTTAGTAGCTCAAATTATATTATTTTCTGTGGTATGTAAACTCACACGTGGGTGTGTTTACATTTAAATGCAACTTATGACTTGTTGTTTTAGCACGACTGTTTGAAGGCAGTCGTGCTAAAACATGAAGTTATGAAAACTTATATTGATATGTGCTGGCGGCTTCACGTTAACGTAGATGATCGGCGACTATTGATGACGTCATCGAGGGTTAGTAACATCAGAATTTGAAGACTATTTTTCCATATCTCTCTGTTTGGAGGGATAAATGTAGGGGTCAGGGAGGAATTCGGATTCGCTCATTGAAATTCAAATATCAGTTTTCTCTTTTTGTCCACAACGAATTATGGAATGAAAAGTGAGAGGGCCTTAAGAGGATCTAGATTTTAATTCAAGAAAATCTAAAAAAAAATTGATAATTTGAAAATTGCTCCCTTCACTGCTCTGAAGATAATTATTGATGGAGCATGACAGCCAGTGAAGTACAGCAGATTACCAGAATACAGGTACTTATATATATTGAATAAAAACTGCTAAAATGCCATATTCAAAAATAAATTACTCAAAGTGTGTGAAAGTCAGACACCGGATATTTTTACTCCTCAAGGAATGTTAAACTGATTATGCAGGTTTGAAAGCAACGCATTTTTGTATACTAGTTTACTACAGATAAGCCATCTGGGAATGATAAAGTTTACACTATACTTTGTCCTTGAGAGGGAGGCGCCATCTTTCTTACTCATACCTCTTCATCTGTATCATAGCAGGATCTTTCCGTCCGTTTCTTTCTGTTCCTTTTTAAGAGGAAGGAAGGATTGCAAACCTGTTTTTTCTTTCCTGTAAGCAATCTCTCATCTTCCTGTCCGTTATCAATCTCTGTCTTAAGCACTTACTCCACTCTGCTCATATTTTCTTTCATCTTCTCTCATCTGTCTTACTCTGGTCAACAGTTTACTCTCATCTATAGTTGACTCAATGGATGCTAAAAAACACAAACTTTGCAACAGAAAAAGGTTATATAGCTCTAGTCTTTAAAGACTGCTATCAGTCTGCTCATGTTTCAAGAACGTCTTTTTTCTTAAAACATTTCATTTTCAGCTCTTTACTGTGAAAATCTGAACGTTCACACACGGTCCTATTTTTTAAATTCAGTGTCTTTTGCATGTTTTTTTTTTTTTTCTACAGCACACAGTGTTCTGCATCCTGATTGGTTGTAGGCCATTGTCAATCAATATCCTCCTCCTTTACAAAATATGTTTAGTTAACCGTATCTACATAAATCTTTGATCGTAATCAGATCTTTGTTTTCATTTAAAACCTAGACCTTTTTTCTATAAACTTTGAGAATTTAACCCTTATATTGTGTTCGGGTCAAAATGGACCCGTTTCAAGTATGAAAATGAGTCAAGAAAAAAGAAGTCGAAAAATAAGAGTAGCAAAAATGTTCATTTTGACAAAGTGTGCAGTGAGGGGTTTTACAACTTTAAAACATCTATAATCTTGCTTTGCAAATTTCCCCTATTAAGGGTTATTTTTAGAACCTAACTTTCACGATAAACGAGGGACCACTGTACAATTACGATTGTTTTTTTTTTTTCCTTTTCCGTACCACTATGTAGTTTTTTTCTTTCTCTTGAGTTTAAAAGATACTCATTGATGAACGTTGGGTTGGGGTTTCATAAAGTAATCAGAATATTCAGCGATTCCTAACTTTTTTCACACACAAACTAGTTCATTTTGACCATTCATTTATTCAGTCATTAAGGTGGAGCTGAAAAATCCAATGAAATGCATGGGCTTGATGCATGAGAACAACAGTCACAATCATTTATATTCTGGTTAATGCAGCTTTCCTTTTTTTCTTTCTTCTTCTGTCTCCTCGCTGGCTTTATCATTTCACACAAACAGACTTTTAGATGTTTTATTTTTGTTAACTTTTGGGTTTTTGTTTAGGTGTAACGTACAAAGTGTGAGTGAGTCATAGGGGGATATTTTGGAGAGAACCTGGTAGTTTTCTATAATAAAAAATCTGCCAGAATAAGATTATGAATTAAACGCAAGAAATGTAGGTTTTGTGTTCTTTCTGTACAACCCAATACCAGTTGTCACCCGGACTGGTAACAGTCCACTGCCAGGCTCAGTGCACCACTTGATGGGCACTTGAAAGAGGATATAATGTTTCTCCTCAGTTCAAAAACACCACATGTTGTCCCCAGAAAATTCCTCCCAAATCTTTCCAGAGCCGCTGCGCCGTCTCAGACAGTGGCAGTCACAGGGGGTTGGGGTTAATAAGCTCAGCTCCATCCATCTTAACCGTCTGTGTCTCTACTCAGGCAGTAGGAGGCCTCATGTACATCGTCTTCTCCTGAAGATCCTCTCAAGACAATCAGCTGTCTGTCCCACTTACTGGCTGGACGTCCACCTGAGCGGCTGTTTCTAAACATGAATCCCTTTTTATATTGACCTGTTGCATCTTTTAGCTTCACCAACCTTTACTGTCTGTCTAGCAGACACTGTACTAAACAATTGTTCATACATCAACTCTGAGAGCTGTACTAATGGCTGTAATGTGACTACGTAAACTTTTTAAACATAAAATATTTACTCCAAAGGTTATAGTTTAAGAAGTTTTTTAAGCAAGTACGGTTGTGTATAAATCAAGTGAGTGGACGATGACCAACAGGCAGATTTGGTTTGCTAATGTTAATGGAGGCTGGTGTCCAGATAAAAGCAGGTGATCAGTTAAACAAAAAAATCTTATTTGATAGAAGTAGTGATATATTTCAATCACTTTATTTCAAGCAAAGCACAATTCTCAAATTCCAGACCCACAAAGATGCAAAGGAACTTTGGTCAATTCAAAGTAGCATGTCTAATGCAGCCCTTAAAATCCTTCTACTCGAAGCCAAAATAAATTAATCAGTTCCTCATTACCTAGTGGGTCAGAGCAGCTTTAATATTATATTTAAAAATACAAAACAGTGACTGCGAAAGGTGAACTGCAATATTGCAAGGAAACGCTGTAATTAAACTGCAATTCAACCCAATTTATCTCATTCCAGGTTTTCCTATTTGAGCTTTTGTCTATTTAGAACTGTTTGGTTTAAAAAAAATAAAAGTAATAAGAAAAAAAAGTCCTTGTTTTGCAGTTTCTTCACATGGAGTTGCAGAAAAGGTGAAAAAAACTGTCCAGATGACGTCCACTTTTAAGCTGTTGGCATTGCCGGCATCACACCGTCTGCTGCATTTTGGAAAACATATTAGACAGTTTCAGATCCTTAAGACATTATCTTAATTAAAAATAGAAAGATTGTAGTTTTTATTTGTGCAATTCCATGTTGAAACAGTCCTTGTTATTTATTTATCTTTAAGGTTCTAAGAATTTTCTTTCATTTGTTCTATCATTTTCATTGAACATCTTTTGAAAAGGATCGTTTGGATCTATGTTGTTTTCATCCACTTTGTTGCATTTTCTTCTTTATACCTTCAGTGAAATTGTTGCTTCACATTTGCAAATGTCTGTGTAATAAATCTGTCACTTCACAGCATAATTACAACATATTTGGAATATATCCAGGCAACAATGGCTTTATTCCAATTTCCACTTTTCATGTGTATGATGAAGGTTGCTTCGAGGTGAATGTGCTCTCTTTTTCCTTATTCACTAATTCCTTTTTCCACTGCGACATTTAAAAAAAAGGATAAAAAGCTAAAACGATAACGTACTCTTAATTGCACAAAAGAAAACATTTGCTTAGATAACGTATTATTATGCTTCAGTGTTGCAAGTTTTTCAAGCTTTTAGAGTCAAGGTCAAATTCTTCATTTGTTTTGAGATCAGCTTATTCAGAAAGCTATTATTTGATTTTAAGACTGTAAAATATTTTTATTGCTTTTTCTCTTTTAAGTTATTTTGTTCTGATTGTGTCCTGAAAGTTAAGATTCAACAAAATACGATACGAGCTGTTGGTATATTCTCAGGTTTGTCTTTACAGTGTCCTATAAAGCTTCATTTTGCAGCCTTTTTTTTTCCTCATTATTATCAACAATAACATTAACAGCAGGTTTTTCAGTTTAAAAACACACAGGAGGAGGAATAAGAGGGAAAAAAAGATTCGCCTTGAGGACTCCAGGTTTTTTGTCAGCTTAGCCGAAGTAGATTTGTCTGTGCAGTCCTTTATTTGAAAATACATCAACTTATCAGTGTGAGAAAAAAGAGCTGTAACTTCTTGGAGATTAGTTTCTCTCTGCAAGTGTTCATTCTAAAATGAGAAAGGTTTCTGTAAAATGTCTAGTAAAAAAAAAAAAAAAACAAGCCAATTAAATGTTACGTTTGACAACTGAATAAAGGCTTGTTTTTAGTACAGTGCTTTTTTCCTGGAATGTTTAATTAAACTTTGTCAAACTAAATAGGATCAGGGAGTTGAGTGGCTTGTGCTGATTAACATCACGTTTGTCAAGTTCAGTCAATTACCCCATCACCTCGTTAGATTTTCTGCCCCTCTCAGTATATTGAGTTAGGCAGGCAGCTAGGAGGAAGTGCTGGATATGTGGAGGAAACCACTGGAATTCTTTGTAGTGAAGACAAATACATGTTTCACTGCCACAATGTGCAGCAATTAGACCAGGGGCAGAGCTAGAACATTGACTATGGAGGGCTGGAGGGGGGCAGAAGACTTTGGAAGGGTGGCAAATGACACTAGGAGAGTGGAAGGCCATTACGAGTGAAGGGATTTAAAATACATGTTTATTATTGTTTGTTTTTGTTAATATTTAAACTGAAGTTCTTTTAGGTGATGCAGTATTAAAGAACTTAAAAAAGCTTGTATTGATAATTTCTTAATCTTAGTCAACATTGAAAATAATATTGACTCAAAAAAAAAAGGGGGGGGGGGGGGGGGTTTAAACCCTTTTACTGGGCTGGCAGTCACCCCAACCCGTAGCTTCGCCCCTGGTTTGGACTTCTCTTCAAGAGTTCAGTGCTAAAAAAAGAAAAACAAAAATTGAGGCTGTTGGTGCCTGTTTTGCTATATTTTTTGCTCTATGTTATGTTTTTGCATTTTCTTCTCATGAATCGTATCGACCACCACAAATTACGATATGAATCAAATTGTTGGTACACCCCTAATCTCAATGTCCTGACATTTGTAGTTTTACTGCGATAAAAGCATTATAATTTTAGCCAACAAAGAAAAAATAATGACATCACCATCATCTTAAATGGTCAAGAATGTGCTTCTGGTTGCTTGCGATTGTATCTACAAAGAGTGTCTTCCAAACTGGGTCCTCAGAGCCAGACAGCAGCAAGAACACCATTGTGTGAGAGTGAAAAAGGAAGAGAAGGATGGGCCTTAAGACAGTAAAAAAAAGGAGTAAAAAACAGACTGACAGCAGGCAAAAAAGAACCAGGGAGTAAAAGAGGAGTGGGTAAGGGAGGGAGGAATGGATAAGGGACATGGAAAAAAAAAGGAGTGAAAGAGAAATGACTTAAGGGGTTGAGGGATGGAGGGAGAGGTGAATGAGGCGGGAGTGAAAAGTATGGAGGCAGCGAACAAGAGAAACCCGAGTGAAAGCAGTTGGAAAGCACAGCAAAGAGAAGTGGAGGATGTCACCCATAGCTGCCACTCATCACTCACGGCTTAGTGACACGCTTTTTTTCTCCGTCTCCCATCTCTGTGGGAGAGGGGGAGGGAGTTCGGCCGGCACCCAATCAAATGGGGTCGTGTAGAGTTCACAACCTCCAGGTGGGCCCGTCCTCCACCGGGGAAGTCTTTGTTTGAGTGTGTGTGCGCTACAGTTAAGATAACTGTCTAGGAGAGGAATCTGCTCAGGTGTTTTGGTAATTTTTAAAAGGAAAAAAAATTGCAGCTGCCGTTAAAATACATTTTGGATTTTTGGTCCCACTCGGATCATCTTTTGGTCTGTTGTAAAATCATTCCCTACGGTGGCCCTGAAGTGCAAATCACTCAACACAAAAACGTTTTCAAGATCAAAACGATAATAAAAAAGGAAAAACAATTAAAAATTAAATACATTAGATTTTAGAAACCAAAATACAATTAATTTTTTTTTTTAAATAAAACATTTTGGAAAACAAATGTAATTAAAAATCAAAATGAATTGGTAAAAAACGAAACACAATAAAACAACTGGGAAAAGTAGGTACTATGGGGCATTGCTGACTGGAAGATGATGTTTGTCATCATTTCAACCTAAAGTTATTTGAGATGAAGCAATGCTGGATGTTCTCTGTACTAATCAGAAAACTTTTGTCAGTATGTGGGCATTGAAGACGCATTTGTGAAGCCCGTCGAGACAATTGTTTTGTGACATTGAGCTAAATACATAAAACTGAATTGAAGTTGACAAAAAAAGTCAAATATCAAACGTTATCATCTAATCAGGGATGTCCTACAGTACCTACCTTTTCCCGTTTTTTGTTGTTCATTTTTTAACATTCATTTTTAATTCTTGAAACTATGTTTGATTTCTAAAACGTTTCATTTTTATGTCGTATCATTTTCTTGAAATTTTTTTTAAATTTTTGAGCCAGATGCCAGCTCAGATGAGGAAAACGAAGACGTACGCGGATCTATTTATCTACAAGAGGATGCATTAGAGTGGAGCAGAGCAGGAAGCTTGTGGCCCGCTGATTGTAGCTTCTACTTCACAAATACGGTCTTTTTCAAATGGCCTTTTTTTTATCTTTTCCTGATTCACAGTGATTTGAATAAAGAAATACTCAAAAATGCAAATTTGAAGCTTAATTTTCTTTGCATATGTCCTCCATCACAACAAAAATGCCACAAGAACATGTTTAAAACAAAAAAAAAAAGATTTTTTTTGGAGTGGGTCTTGAAGCTAATTTAGGAAGTAAGCATATCTTAGTGAAAAGATTGGAGTTTGTGCACATTTTCATCCCTGACAGTTCTGTAAACATAGCTGCAGTTTTGTTTTGCTGTCCTGTCAGCGTTTTGGCTCAGTAAAGGTGCAATTGTCCTGTCAGGTTGTGCTCATGTGGTTCAGTGTGTGTGTTACTTTTGCAAGGGTAAACTCTTTTGACTATCTGTTAAGTCTTTGGAACCAGCTGGAGTTTCATAAATACGTGTGTGTTAGTATGTGTTTTCTCAGCCTCACTTGTCCTCTCACTCATTCTTGATTCTGGGAAGCATCAGCCGTTTAAAACTCAAACGGCTTGATTTTTTTCTACCCCCCCTCAGTCTCGTTCTAACACCAAATTTGGGGAACAGCTGGGGCGGCCATGGCAATGATTTGTCTCCCTAAACCCGTCTGCCTGACAGGTTGAGAGCATGCACACACAGACAAGCGCACATGAACACACAACTGCTTGGGGAGAAGGAGACACTAATAGGCACATACACAGACACAATTAAACATGCTCTCTGTATCGCAGACAGGCATAAACGCACACACACTCGCAGACACAAAAAAGCAGGCAACAAGCAAGAAGGGGCTGCGTTCTCGGGGCGCTGCCAAAACTCTCTGATTTCCTTTAGCTTGGGCGGCCATACATCAGCTCGGGGCCTCCCAGTCCGGATGGCAGGGGCTGACAGAATGACATGTGTCATTTATCAAACGAGGGGCGCCAGGCCTCGGGAAAAGAACAGACCGCCGCGTGACAAAGCCCTCCAGGAGCTCTCCTGCTCTTACAAGGAAGCGAGTGTCATGGGGTAGACACTGACAAATCTACGGAGATAGAACACACATGGATGCACGCTGACACCAACATGCAAGCAGAGGAAACTAACAGAGAGTCAGCTCGCAGGCTAAAGCAGTGATAACAAGTTTACATCCCAACAGTTTTGTGATCCTTAAAGGCCCACGCTGATGAAAACTGTGTTTTTGCTGTTTTAACATTTTCTTGTGGCACTTTTCTAAAGAAATAATGAGAAAATTAAGTTTCAAGTTGCATTCCTGAATATGCCTTTATTCCAATTGTTGTGAATCAAAAAAAATCCTTTTGAAAAAAGATTATATTTGTGATTATATTTGTGTATATATTAGGTGGGCCAAAAGCTCCTTGCTCCACCCCATTCTGATACATCCACTTGTAGATCCACGTACGTCTTGTTTTGTTCGCTCCAGCTGCCATCTGGTTTAAAACAGTACAGGTAGCTCCAATATCGCTCGCCATTGTTGTACCACTAATGTTATGCCACGTTCACATCACCCTTGGCAACGCACATTCAAGCAACCACTTTCAACGAAAAGTCTTTGTTAATGTGCGTTTTCAATACTCAGGCTATGCGTACAAAATGTATTGCTTTTGTACTATGACGCCAGGTCTTTCATATATCGGAAGTTCTATATCTATATCGGAATAGAGCATGATTTGCGAGATTTGCACTGCTTCGACATTTTGCACAAAGCCTCTTGAACTGTAGGCACATGCGTCAATATCAGATAGCGACAGTCCAGTATGAACACCATGTACTAAACAGTCAGGAATGCTCTGAACACGTGTACACATTTGATGTGTACATGGCATTAGATTGGGGATGTGAGGAGCTGTAAACTAGCATGAGAGACAGAGCATAATCAGAATGGATGATGGATAACGCGGCGACAATCCCCACAATTTACTGTAGCTACAAATTGCTGATGAACTACTGCTGCTCTGATGAAACTATGTCCAAGAAAGTGTTTTTGGTTTTTGCAAAAAACAGCAAACATACCGTAATAAAAGACCACCAAGAAGACTTTTAAAATAGATAAAGAGATGATCGTAGAGGATCATTTTCTGGAATATATGAAGGAAAATGGACCAAAAATTTGAATTTTAAAGCAGTAAAAGTGGTTAATACAAAGACATAACCTCTTCCCTGTTTTTTTATTTTCGCATGCATACCACTATATTACACCTCTTCTTCCCCTCTTTGTTGCAGTCCCCCTCCACCCTTTTTACTCTTTCCATTGCCTCTTCATTTGTCTTCATAAGCCTAATTTATTTTCTCTGCCAGATGCAAGCTGACAGCCATCAGTCATTTTTCCAAAGACGCACACACCTGACCTCAAGCCATGCAGACATCTGCACACACAGAGCTTCTTCTTCCCTGTTTTTTTTTTTTTAATTTGCCTTGTACATTAGCCTCACGTTGCTTTGAGGTGGGCTCTGCAGTTGTACCCTCTGTTTTACCCCTGTCCTCCACCGCCTTCCTCCCTCAAAACCCTCCCATTAACATTACTGAAGACGGATGTGTCTTCATAGTGCAGATTGATTGCGGATATAGAGTTATGGTGCCATTTATGTGTGTCTGTGTTAGTGCTAGATGGAGGGCACTTTGGAAGGAGCTGAAATGTGAGGGAGGCAGGCTTTTTCCTCTCCTTCTAGAACCTTCCAGCCGTCCGTTGTCTGTCCGCAGTCCGATATTGTGCTGCGTTGAAGGATTGCTTCCTCCCTTCCTGCCTCTCTTTCTCTTTTTGTGAAGCCATTCATGACCATAGCAAACAGTCAATTAGAGTGAGATGGTTACTGATACTACTTTGAGAGCTCACTTCATAATTTACCGACTTTCTCGAGGGACCTTGCTTTTTTTTCTTATTTTCTTTCTCCCCGTAAACCCACTCCCCCCCCTCCATTCTATTCTTCTTTTGTCACTTTATTGCTATGGTCATCAGGAAGAACGGAGAAAAAAAGTCCACAAAATACACACACTAAGCTGCTGTCTGCTTAAGCTTATTCTTTAGTTGTTTTTTTTTTTTGTTTGTTTTGTTGTGATGCTATTCATCATGCTTAAATCCAAAGCTCCAGCTGAAATGAAACACTGCTACTTTGTTTAATGGAGCGCCAAACTTCAGCACTAAATCGTCACTTGAGCAGGGAGAATGAAAAAGAAAATGTGGCGATGCATAAAGGATAATGGTTTTGATGGGGCACGATTGCAGGAATTTCCCTGGTGACACATGCAGTTAAAAGCACTAAAATGTTTGGGGATGTTTGGTTGTCCTGAGCAGTCTCCTGCCTGGAGGCTTTGCAGTTCTAATTAATTTCCCTGAAGTGACTTTATGGTTTTTAAAGTCGTTATTTCTTTGTCTGTCTTTGTGCCGCAGGGCTATAAGTCAGTTCTCTAAGATCTGGTTCTCACAGAGCGGCGTGCTTTTTTGCATCTTGGCTAGTACGTCTGAAAAGATTTGGGGAGTTTTTGTTTTTTTTTTAAACCAACACGGATAAAAAGATGAGAGCTTAGTGAAGTTAATGCTGTTTTTAAATTCTGAAAAGTACATAATCGTATTTTCTGCACTATAGAGTGCACCAGATTAAAAGACCCAATAAGATTTTTTAACTTTTGCCATATATAAGGTGCACCGCACTTAAAGGAATATTAGCAAGTCGAAAGAGTCCAAGATATGTCTGTTACTCAATCAGACTTTATTAACTGTAGGGTTTTTGGAACCAGGTCGATTTGTTAGTTCAGTTACAGTCATTTCCGGTTTTATTTTGTTGTTACTTCCTGTGTCTTCCGTTTGTCCCAGGTCACTTGTCATTCCTCCCTCAGATGTCCCCTCCCCCCTTGCACACCTGTTTTCCATTTGGACATCCTCTTTTTTCGTTATATACCCTCGTCTCCCTTGCACGGGTTGTCGGGTGGTTTTGTTTGTTCTGATTTAATGTTCCTCTCTCGAGTCATTAAATCTATTTCTTCTTTATTTCGAGTCCGTCTGCATTTGTGTCCGCACGTCAACCCTGACATTACCACCCGACCAGTATAATGGACGCAGCAGACGCGGAGACGTTACGGGCATTACTCCGCCAACAGGAGGAGCAGATGTCATGCTTGAGACAAGGATTACTCGAGATGTCGAGCCGTCACGAACGGCAATTCGCCGCACTGGGAGAACGCTTTGAACAACTGACGGAGCGTTTTCAACATCCGCCGGTTTTTCCCGCGGCATGCCCATCGCCTCCCACACCGATCCAGGGGACCTGGGAGAGTGTTCCGGTCGCTCCAACCGCGCAATTAGCCCGACCAGAACGTTTTTCGGGAGATTCTGGGGACTGTCGGGCTTTTATCACCCAGTGTGAGCTCCACTTCCAACTGCAGGCGCCTCACTATCCTTCGGACCAAGCTAAGGTGGCCTTCATCATCTCTCACCTCACCGGGAGAGCAGGCGCATGGGCGACGGCTGAGTGGCAGCGTGGAGCACCGACCTGCGCGTCTCTCGCGGCATTCCTGGAGGCATTTCAGCAGGTGTTCCAGCACACCAGACCGGGCCGAGAGGCAGCTCGAGCCCTTATGCAACTTCGGCAACGGGGCAGAAGGGCAGCTGACTATGCTATCGAGTTCCGCACCCTGGCCTCCACTAGTGGTTGGGACACCACTGCGCTCATGGACGCATTCGTGGAGGGACTTTCCGAGGAGTTAAAGGACAGACTAATCGCTCTAGAGCTGCCTTCCTCCTTGGAACCTCTTATCGCCATGGTCATCCGGATCGATAACAGACTTCAGGATCACAAACTGGAACATAGCAGATCTACACCCCGCTTCCAACACAGTTCTGTTGGACGCAGGAACTCGGACTCACCTGATTTTGCTGTTTCTCCCACAGAAACCCCGCCACCTATTCTTGAGGAACCTATGCATCTTGGCCGGGGTAAACTGACTACTTACGAGCGACAGCGACGAATGGTCTCAGGTGAGTGCCTTTACTGTGGTAAGCGGGGTCATTTCTGCAGGGAGTGCCCAAACTCATCTGCTCGTTCAGTAAGAGTGGGCGCGCTGACGAGCGGCGATTTGGCGCTCACTAATAAGGGTCCTACTGCCTGTTTACTTAAGATACAGGTTGTGTTTCAGGGTAAGGGGAGATCTATTGAAGCTTTAATTGATTCAGGAGCAGAGCAGAACCTCATGGACGCCGAGCTAGCTAAGCAAGTCGGGCTTGCTTATGAGCCACTACCTCGGCCGTTACAAGTAATCTCCCTAAACGGCCAAGAGGTAGCCACCATTTCCCACATAACCAAACCAGTTCATTTGATTATCTCTGGCAACCATCATGAATCCACCAGGTTTTTCATTTTTTCCTCTGCGCAGAACCCATTGGTTCTGGGGTACCCTTGGCTTCTGGCACACAACCCCGTCATTGATTGGTCCTCCAGTCGTATCTCCGGCTGGAGTGAGAAATGCCACAATTCTTGTCTACGCTCAGCTCGGCCTCCTGGGGAAGACCCCGCTACCCCGGTTGGGCAGCCGCCCTCACCTGATCTATCCGGAATCCCACCGGAATATCATGATTTAGCTGAGGTATTCTCCAAATCACGAGCTCTCTCTCTACCCCCCCACCGACCTTATGACTGTGCTATCGAATTACAACCTGGCGCTACGTTACCTAAGAGCAGGTTGTATAGCCTGTCTAAGCCCGAGAGAGAGGTCATGGAGAAATACATCGCTGAATCATTGAATTCTGGGATAATCAGACCTTCGTCGTCACCAGTGGGATCTGGGTTCTTTTTTGTGGGAAAGAAGGACGGGTCGCTCCGACCGTGTATAGACTATCGGGGGTTGAATGAGATCACGGTCAAGAACAGCTACCCCTTCCATTGATGAACTCTGCTTTTGAGGCATTGCAGGAGGCTCGGATTTATTCCAAGTTGGATCTCCGCAATGCTTACCATCTCGTGCGGATGAGGGCTGGAGACGAATGGAAGACCGCCTTCACCACCCCTTTGGGACATTTCGAGTATCTGGTCATGCCTTTTGGTCTCTGTAATGCTCCTGCTGTGTTCCAGGCAATGATCAATGACGTATTAAGAGACTTTATTCATCGTTTTGTGTTTGTGTACTTGGATGACATTCTGATCTTTTCCAGGACTGCCAGCGAACATAGGCGGCATGTTCGTCTGGTTCTCCAGCGATTACTTGAAAACAAACTTTTTGTTAAGGCGGAGAAGTGTGAGTTCCACTCTCCGTCTGTTTCTTTCCTGGGGTTTGTTATTTCTGAGGGTGAGGTGAAACCCGATCCGGCTAAGGTGAAAGCGGTGGTGGAGTGGCCTACCCCTTCTAACAGGAAACAGTTACAACGTTTCCTGGGGTTTGCCAACTTCCTCCGTCGCTTCATCCGGGGTTACAGTTCGGTGGCCGCGCCGCTCACAGCTCTCACCTCATCCTCTTCCCCTTTTTTCTGGACTGAGGAGGCAGAGGCAGCTTTTAAGAAGCTTAAACATCTTTTCACCTCTGCCCCTGTTTTGGCTCAACCAGACCCGTCCAGACAATTTGTTGTGGAGGTAGATGCCTCGGACACAGGAGTGGGTGCAGTCCTGTCCCAACGGGGGGCTTCGGATAGCAAGATGCGTCCTTGTGCTTACTTCTCTCGTCGGCTTTCTCCAGCCGAACGCAACTATGATGTGGGGGATAAGGAGCTGCTGGCTATCAAGCTAGCACTCGAGGAATGGAGGCATTGGTTAGAGGGGTCCACAGTGCCGTTTTTGGTCTGGACAGATCATAAGAATCTGTCCTACCTACGGACTGCAAAACGGCTTAATACCAGACAGGCTCGATGGTCTTTGTTTTTCAACCGTTTCTGTTTTATGGTTACTTATCGACCTGGTTCTAAGAATGTCAAACCGGACGCCCTATCCCGTCAGCAGGAACCGGTTTCCCAGGATAGTCAACCGGCCTGTATTCTCCCCCCCTCATGTGTGCTGGGCGCCCTTTCCTGGCAATTGGAAAGAGACATTAGGTCCGCTCAGACTCAGGAACCAGATCCGGGGGGTGGTCCTCCCAATAAACTGTTTGTACCCAGCTCTCTCAGGTCTCGAGTTCTCCAGTGGGCCCATGCCACCCGTCTCACCTGTCACCCCGGGATCCGCAGAACAGAATCCTTTCTGCGTCGTCGGTTCTGGTGGCCCAGCGTGACCAAGGACGTCCGGGACTTTGTTTCTGGTTGTCTGGTGTGTGCTCAGAACAAGGCGAGCACACAATCTCCTGCTGGACTATTACACCCACTCTCCATCCCGGGTCGGCCTTGGTCACACATTGCTTTGGACTTTGTGACCGGCCTGCCGTCCTCCGCTGGAAAGACCGTCATCCTGACCATTGTGGATCGGTTCTCCAAGGCCGCCCACTTTGTGGCCTTGCCTAAACTCCCTTCAGCGGCAGAGACGGCAAAACTGGTAATAGAACACGTATTCAAATTACACGGCATTCCTACAGATATGGTTTCTGATCGAGGACCTCAGTTCATCTCGCAAGTCTGGAAGGCGTTCTGTGGGGCATTCGGGGCCACTGCCAGTCTCTCCTCTGGTTTCCACCCACAGTCTAACGGGCAGGCGGAGCGGACCAACCAGGACCTGGAGGCTGCGCTCCGGTGTGTATGTTCCCGACACCAGGCCTCCTGGAGCACGCTGTTGCCGTGGGTGGAATATGCACACAACTCCCTCACCTCATCTGCCTCGGGTATGTCCCCTTTCGAGTGTTCCCTGGGGTACCAACCCCCGCTGTTCCCCGAGCAGGAAACGGAGGTGGCGGTTCCATCGGTGCAGCATCTCTATCGTCGCTGTCGGCGCATATGGCGGGAGACTCGGGCAGCCTTGTTGCGTTCCAGGGAGACCAACAAGAGACTGGCGGATCGCCGGCGAACTCCAGCTCCTGAGTATCGACCGGGCCAGTTCGTCATGCTCTCTACTGCTAACATCAAGCTTCGGACGGAGTCCAAGAAGCTGTCTCCCAGATTCATTGGACCATTTGAGATCGTCAAGGTCATCAATCCTGTGGCAGTTAGGCTACGCCTGCCCAGGACCTTGCGCATCCACCCGGTTTTCCATGTCTCGCAGATTAAGCCTCACGTCACGAGTGCCCTTCAACCGCCGTCCCCTCCGCCACCTCCTCCTCGCATCATTGATGGCCAACCGGCCTACACCGTCCGTCGCCTGTTGGACGTTCGGCGACGGGGTCGTGGTCTTCAATACCTGGTGGACTGGCAGGGGTACGGACCTGAGGAACGTTCCTGGGAACCCGCTTCTCGCATCCTGGATCCTGATCTCATCAGAGACTTTAATCGGCGGCGCCGGAACCAGCCCCCTTCTGCGCCAGGCGGCGCACCTTGAGGGGGGGGTACTGTAGGGTTTTTGGAACCAGGTCGATTTGTTAGTTCAGTTACAGTCATTTCCGGTTTTATTTTGTTGTTACTTCCTGTGTCTTCCGTTTGTCCCAGGTCACTTGTCATTCCTCCCTCAGATGTCCCCTCCCCCCTTGCACACCTGTTTTCCATTTGGACATCCTCTTTTTTCGTTATATACCCTCGTCTCCCTTGCACGGGTTGTCGGGTGGTTTTGTTTGTTCTGATTTAATGTTCCTCTCTCGAGTCATTAAATCTATTTCTTCTTTATTTCGAGTCCGTCTGCATTTGTGTCCGCACGTCAACCCTGACATTAACACCATTAATAACGTAAAATTCAATTCTAGAACTTGTTCAAAACCCTCTACAAGTTAGCCACGTTAGAAGTGTTAGCCACATTAGCGTATTCACAATCCATGTAACTCCCAATCTTTTTTATTACATATAAAAGCAGACTGATATGGCTAAAGCAAATGTTACTGTGACTATGCCAACTCCAACCCTAATAGTAACACTTAAAAAAAAAAAAAAAACAGTCCAACACTGCTTCACATTCACCACATTGGAAGCGTTAGCTACATTAGCGAATGCACAATACCTGTAACTCCCAAACTTGTTTGCAACACATAAAAAAAACAAACATCTGATACCACTAAATAAATGTTAGTGTGACTGACTACATTAGCTTTGTTAGCGTATTTACAACGCCCAACCAAACAATTTGACAGAGAACTGCATATGTCTTAAAATCGCTTTGACATTGAAGAACAACCTGAATCTATTCATATTTAAAGCACTCAGTATTGTAAGGCACAGTGTTTTTTTATTTTTTTTAATTAAGTCTTTTTAGGTTTAGGTTTTTTTTTTTTAGAAGGTGAGCAGATCAATTGACAGTGATGTTTGAGGTGCCGGTTTGAAAAGCGCAGATGGCTGACCGTTCTGAAAAAGGAGATTGATAGCTTATTCTTTAACTAGGCTACACCACACTGGTGATGTAGTGAAAGTGTGGTCCCATGTCCCTTTTCTTTTTTATTTTTTATCTCCCCCTTTAAGTCTTCATCAATAATAGATTCTTGCACATTCAAAGGGTGTATAATGCTATATCCTCGCTTTAGTCTTTGTTGCTCCATCTGTCTGTTGTCTTTTTTTATCCTGTCTATGCCCCACTTCATCTTTAAGGCATTTTAAAAGAGACAGATACTTAACTCATAGAAAATTGTTACAATCCATTAACTGTATATGAGACCTGGACTGAGTGACTCCTACTCCCTTAAACAGGAAGTATCCGCTGATTCCAAGAAGCCAAAATCTTGTAGACCTATATTGATAAATAAACATCTATAACTCAGTCATTCTAATTCTCTGAATAACTATTCTTGTTCTGATACAATTCTTTTTTTTACATTTTTGGTTATCCTATTTTTTTCTTGATATTTTTTTTTTTGTGCAAGTTATTCAAGTTATAAACTGACTGATCAAATGCCTCAATGTGATCTCACGTCAAATTTCGATACGTTCGAAATGATTGAGAGATTTCATGTTGCCTACATTCAAGTGCTAGGGGTGTGACCTTCCAACAAGCTCACTCCTGATTGTTCAAGAAATTTGCCATGTTGTAAGGTCTGTATCACAAAAAAATGGCAACTGAAATGACTTCATTTCATTCACATTCGTTCACACACTTCACATTCACTCGGTCTAGTTCTCATGTACAGTCAATATCACAAACCCTGAGTATCGTAGCTTCGCCTCCCTCTGTGGTAGAGCTCAAATTAGCAACCCCTAAATTGTAAATTGCTACGTAGTGAAGGTATGGGATAATAGTAAAAAGACTCAGTGTAATTCATAGATCATCAAAACTCTTTTTGACCTCAGTGCTACATCATCACAAGAGTTTGTAGCTTTAGTGGACTAGGAAACAAGGTTCAGTGAAACTTGACATTAGCGTTTCCGATTTTTTTTGACAAAAAGATCTTTATTTTTAAAGACAGTGATTAGTTAGATTGCTTTTTCAACAGAAACAAATAATGTTATTTATTTTTCATAAATTGCTCATTCAAGAATATTTCTCCTACTTTTCCTCATCCTAATGCCACATATTTCCATCCCAACAGGTTTTACCCAAACAGTGACCAAAACTAACCATATTTGGTCATTTTGAGAGTACCTAAGTTTGCCTAAACAACTGGAGCTTTAGGGGCCATAATGATTTTCCATTTCTGTTCAACACAGAACCAAAGTGATTTATGGTAATTATCCATCTTTGGGGTCATCCATCAAGTGGTTGTTGCTAGGCGATGGGAGCAGCTGTTGTTTAGTCCTGGTAAGCTCTGCTGTCATGGGCAATGGAGGTGAATTCAAAAGACAGCACTTTTGCAGAACAAACACAATTGTAATTATGTTAGCGTGTCAAATGTGTAGGGGATTTTTTTCAATTACAAACCACCTTTTTTTATTAAATACGACTGCCTATTAATTAATAACTTATGCATTATACTACTTGCGCGAATTATGTCTATATCTGTTTTAAAGGTAAAAAGTGTACAAAAGATAAAACATAAAATAAAAGCCTGATGTTGTGAAGGTTTCACAAAAGCATAGCAATACGTTCCAAACAAAGCATGGCATCGTGTTGAACAAATGATTACTTTGTTTGACAGCCTAGAATAAGTCGGTGTTTGGCACGAATTGAGCAAGTCGCCATCACATCATTGTTAATTGTTAATTAGCAGCGGTAATGCTTTATCCATACTTTGGTTGAGGGAAAACCAGATGGCTTGAAATGTCTGAGCAGACCCTGTTAAAGCAGCAAAAGGCTGGAATCTGTTGCACCGATCACCCAGCGGCTGTTGTCTCATCTCTGAACATGCAAGCAGTGAGTGTTTGGGGAAAAGGTGATTTGTAGACCGCAGTCACTGTCATGGGGCTGGCAGTTGAAGAGGGAAGCGGGAATGCAGTCACTTGCAACATCTTTTTTTCCCCTTTCTTCCTCTTTGTATTGCAGACATTTATAGAGAGAGGACATCCAAAAGTACATTGTTCCATTGTTTTCAATCAGAAATTGCTCAAAAATGTGCAGAATTTTGAAGCTTACCATATTAAATACTCTTAACTACACATTTACCCATTAACTGTACCTCCACCTAAGTTAGTTCTTTGTATGGTTCTAAGATGCTGCAAAGATTCAAGTGCATTATGTGTATTTGACTGAGCAAATATGATTTCTATTATAAAGATGGCGTAGAAGATCAACAAAACAAAAAAAGTAAGTTTCTTAACAGCCAGCTTCCATTTTATGCTACAGTCACAAACACAGCTGCCACAGCACGATATAGATGCATTGACAGAATCTTCAAGGCTTCATTCCGCCGCCCAATTTCGACAAAAATTGTTGGCTTGGTTGTCAGACAAGCAGAGTTATCTGCTTTTTATATACCCCCAGGCTAGTGGGCGGCCAGTGTCACCTGATATGGACGACCGCCGTCTGACACACGAGACATTTACACATCGTCCGGTCAGAGCTGTTGCTGGCCGGTAATTAAGGCTGCCACTGAGCTGTGGCCGCCCAGCTGTCGCCCGATTTCGAAAAAAAGGAGATGTACGCCCCTTTGGTTGTCACTTTGGGATATTCAAACAATTTTCTGGCCATAATTATTTTTCATAATAGGGGTGGTTATGATGCAGAGGTGGAGCGGTCAACCTCTGATCAGAAGATTGCAGGTTTGGTTCCTGCTTGTGTTGGAGTGTCTTTGGGCAAGACACTGAACCCCACGTTGCTCCTACTAGTTAAAGGTTGGTGCCAATGTTTTGCATTGGAGCCGCCTTCAGTGTGTGAATGTATTTGTGAATGGGACTGTGACAGTAAAGCAAAGGTCTTTATTTACTCGTGAAAATAACCCCAAAAATGGATAGAAACAATAGAAAGCAAGTGACATACATTTTTCTAGAATAGATAAACAGATTAGGGTGTCGTGAGGAGATCTAGGCACTTATCAATCTATGATGTTAGCAAGAGGATCTTTTGCTTCAAACTGTTTTTTCCTGTGATCATGTTTTTATATACCTTAAATAGATAGGTAAATTAAATTTCAGGGAATTTGGTTTGTTATGGGTGACAGTAAACCAAACAAAAGTGTGAAATCTATTCCTTTTTTGAACCAAGTCCACCAGATTTTACCAAGACTTACAAAAGCTTCTGTTTTTTTGTTTGTTTTTTTTTTTGTTTGCTCCAAAAACACCAACTTAAAAAACGTTTAGGTAAACGTTCATTTTTCGGATAATATCAAAATTGAAATGGTTGGCTGTAACGCACAGGTAATGGTCATAAACAAACAATAAAACAACAAAAAAACTAAACAACCATTTACCAAATGAGAGAGTTCTGGATAAATTAATGCAAAAACTTGCAGAAAAAGTGTATTTATGGTAAAGTAAAAAAAAAGACTGCAATTAATACGTTTATGAAACGTAGAGCAATCAGATATTCTTGCTTAAAAATGTTGCAACAAGCTGCTTTGTGGCATCAAGAAACAGCAAAACATCATAACATAAAGTTAACATAACTTAACATAAAGTTTCTTAAGTCGTCTATCAGCATTTAAATACATTTAAATCTATCAGATGATTGAGGGTCGAGTTACTTATTCTCCACCAACCCTTTTGTGGCGTCTTACACCAACATCCGCCGCTGTGAGGCCAGTCCAAACTGAAGTGTCAGGTCTTATGAAACCGCGGGATCAACTCCCACGTAGAGAAGAGGAGTAAGAATGAGCAGGAGGGGGGGGGAGGAGCGAAAGACAGAGATTGCCTGATATACTAAGCATTACCATAATTGGCTTTTCTACATGATAGGACAGAGGAAATAATAATGTCATTTTATTTACAGCCTTCCCTCTGCTGAAACGCGCACACACTCCTGCACTCCATACAGGTCAATGACACACACTGATCAGGCCTGTCCAAAGCCATCAGAGGTGAGTGGCAGGGAATGGAGGAGCCGGTGACAAAGCGAAACGAGAGAAAGAAATAAGACGACCACGGCAAAGCCCCGCTTTGAATGGTCGCTAAACGCTGTGAGGGAGCCTTACTGGCTGGTCGGCCACAGCTGCAGCACTGGGCACGCTGGGTAAATCAGCAGGGTGAAAGCTGGCGGAATTGGACATTAGCACTGCAAATGAGAGCTGGGATTGGTCTTTTCTCCAAGACAACATGAATAAATGAGGAGACTTTAAAGAGGAAAGCGAGTGCATTCTGTGTATACGTGATCCTCAAAGTTATGCCAGCCTGCCCTGTAGAGAGAATGTCTCTCATCTATGCAGTTTAGGTTCTTCTAAAATGTTCGAATTGTTATTTTAATTTAAAAGTTGAATGCCGTATTTTCCACACTATAAAGTGCACTTAAAAACTTTTTTTTTTCTAAAAACAGCAGTGCGCCTTATAATCCAGAGCTTCTGATCTATAGATACATTCTGCTTGTGCTTACTAATGTGCAACTGATTTTGAAAGGTACACAGCACTCTGACAAAAGATCTGTCTGTTTTGTGTTTTTTTCCCAGAGTCCCAGAAAGGTTGTGTGTTATGCTAACATGGCTAACATGTTACTAACAACATTGGGAGTAAGTGTAGTCACTAATGTTTATTTTAGTAGTATCAGCGTGTTTTTTTATGTGTTACGAACAAGGTAGGCTGTTATTATAAACACATTAGCCCATTTATCATGTAGCTGTGCATTACTATGAACTATGTGTTAACAAGGTTGGAAGTTAGCGTAGCTACAGTAATATTTGTTGTAGCTGTATCAGTCTGTTTTTTAACATGATGCTAACAAGGTTGAGAGTTAGAGTAGTAACTGTGATGTTATCTTTTTTTGTTTTTTATTTTTAGCGGTAGTAGTTGGCTTTGTTTACGGGTTGCAAACAAAGTAGGGAGTTGCATGTATAGTGAATATGGTTAAACAGCTAACGTGTAGCGAGTTACAAACAAGTTCTAGAGTTACTGTACGGAGTTAATAAAATCTACAGTAGCCCTAAAGTGCAAATCACATCAGCAGATCACACAACGCAAAAACATATTCAAAATAACAATTAAACAATTAAAAAACACGTTTTTTTTTTTTTTTTTTTTTTTTAAAAGATTTACATTTTAGAAATTAGGACAAAATTCCAGAGACTAAGACACAATGCTCAAAAAATGAAAAAACGTTTTTTAAAAAGCAACATTTTGGATTTTGAATTTCCAGAAATTTGAATGAAATGCTCAAGATGAAACATGAATGAAAATGTAAATGGAAGGTATATGGTACATCTCTAATTGGCTGATGATGTTTGAGTTTTGACATTTGAGTTTTTTCATATGTATTGTCAATGTCTGCATACCAATACAAATTTTATGAATATTACGGAACATATCCAGCATTACTTCGTGCCAAAAAACTTTTTAATGAAACGATGGACAAACGTCATCATCCAGATGGCAATGTCTTATGGAACCTACCTTTTCTGGTTTCTTCTGTTGTTTCATTTTCTAACATTTTAGTTTGATTTCTCGTCATTTGTTTTTGTGTGAATTTTTTTTTTTCTTTAACCAGAGTGATTTGTTGGTGTGATTTGCACTTGAGGGCCACTGTGAAAGTAAGAGATAAAACGGACTTCTATCTGACTCTTTTGTCTTAATGCGTCTTATATATGGCATAAGTTCAAAAACAGACCATTCACTGACAGTGCACCTTATAATCCAGTGCGCCCTGTAGATCGGAAAATAGGATATATTGTTTTCAATTTTAAGCAAATGTAATTTTTTTGTTATATTATTTACGTCTTAGTGCTGCATTTGCATGCAATAAATGTGTTGGACGGATGCGTTAAACACGGCTTTTTTCACTTCAGGGAGGGCAGTAGCTTAAAGCAAAGGACTGCATGTGAGATGTCCCACTGTGGTGTCACCTGTCTGCAGCAGAAAATCCTGGACTTTGGGCTCAACAATAGTGACAGGCTCTTCTCCAGACACAGATGGCTTCACTTGCCCCCCCCCACCAGCCACATTGCATTTCTGCTTGCATCTGACATACCGTGACTCTTTAAACTCATCCAAACACGACTCATCAGACACACTAAGTTCAGACATTTGCTTATGCAACGCTTGCGAAAATTTCTGTCGCCAACTTTTCCAAAAACTTGTTGTTTTTCCGTCTTTTGCCTGTACCCCTTTTTTCTTTTGCCTGGCCTTCCTGACAGCACAAAGCAGGCTTACGATCTGACTGACAACCACAACAGACACTTCCCTCCCCTCCAGCCTCCCGTTTTAATCCCCTCCCTGTCCTGCTCTCCCTCCTTCTCCTCGTCCTCTTTTGTTCTGAGTGACGCTCAAAAGCAGCCGTGTCAGCATCTTTTCCATCTCTGATTGCCTTATTAGCCGGCGGTGGCACCCGCAGCTTTCCTGACACAGATGGTGAAGGAAGAGGCTTGAGAAGCGGGCAAAAAAAAAAAAAAAAATGGCTGACTTGTGTGTGTTGTTACTTCCCCCACCCACCACTTCTCAGGCCTGTTTGTGTGGACACTGACACCTCAGGCTGACACTGACACACTCCTGACACTGATGCCTGTCAAGCCAACATATGGAGGATGGCAAGCAAAGAGTGGAATTTAGTGTTGGTGTGCTTTCGCTGTGTGAGCATGTGTGCGTTTGCACAGATGCCAGGTTTCTCTCGCCGGATCAGTGGAGTTATTTTATTTTTAATCTACCCACGTACTGTAGACTTTAAATGGGCTCAGTTTTGCATTCTTTTGAATCTAGGTGGCTGTGACCTGATAATGATGTGACTAAGAAACAGTTTTTGTTTTATAGCTGCTTTGGTAAAATATTCACGCTGATTCATTTCTCACCGGAATCTCCTAACCATATTCTCCACATTATAGGGAGCGGTAAAATATAAGGTGTATTGTCAACAAAATGGTCTATTTTTTAACTGATGTCACATTGAGCTATAAAATGCATAAAGCGAGACAGCAAAGTCATAGATAAGTCCAGTTTGTCAGACTTTATTTAGTGTGTTCACAGTAACTGTAGAACTTGTTTTTGAAAATATTAGCCATGTTTCATCTGTTGCATATTTACAACACCTGTAACTTTCAACCTTGTTTGTAACACATAAAATAAACAGACTGATGCCACTAAACAAATATGACTGACTCCCAACCTTGTTAGTAACCAAAAAAAAAAAGCAGACAACATGGCGACAACAAGGCACCAGAGCATCATTAGGAGGAAGTCCTTGACTGAAGTTTATGCTCTTCCCCTAGAAAAAGACCGGAACTAGGTCAGGGTTAGGAATTTTCTAGTGTAGATACAAAACTTCTGCTTCCGGCTAATGACATGTTTAATGATCTGTTTGGTCGCCATCTTGTCTGCAACCAGATCCCCTCAAATAAGTGGTCTTACATGACTACACAGGTTAATGTATTTATAAAGCCTATATTTTCTGAGCTAAAACAAACGTAACTGTGACTACGCTAACTCCCAGCCTTATTAGTAACATAAAAAGACCTGCATTCTCACACTGCTTCAAGTTAGCCAGGTTAGTGTATTTACAATGCCTGTAACTACCAACCTTGTTTGAAACGCACAAAAATACCATACTGATACCGCTAAAACAAATACTACTATGAGTATGCTAACTTCAACCCTTACTGGAACAAGTAAAAGCATCACAGCAACGTTAATTTTGTTCGCAATAGAAAAAAAAAAAACTAATACTGCTAAAATAAATGTTTCCGCGACCTCACTAACTCCCAACCTTGTAAGTAACACGTAATAAACCACAAACTTACTTCGCTAAGTTACCCAGGTTAGTGCATTTACAAAAACTCATACAAAAAATAAGTTTTGGACAAAGCGCCGTGTACCTCTCAAAATTTCTTCGACATCAGTAAGCACAATCAAAATCAATCCATATATAAACCGTTCCACACGTTAAAAAATAGGCTTGAAAGTGCACCTTATAGTGCAAAATATACTGTCATTTTTGTACCTTGTGGACAATTATGAGACTACGTTTATTTATAAAAAACCTCAAACATGAGTCAGTGTTCATGTTTTTTTTTTTGCACAAAGATAAAGCAAAAAATAAGACCTCATTTTGTACTTTAACTGGCACCTTAAACAGAAACCACTCGCTGTCAGCTCTCAGGTTTTGGGGCTGAGAGCTGACAGAAAGTCTGTTTCTTCACTGAAGACTGATCAGACAAGGGGTTTGAAATGGGATTGATGCTTAACCCTTTATTGTCTAGTATTAAGTCCTCCTAAAGTATTTACTACCTTTAGATGACAGCTCAAACTGAACAAAAAAATATGTTTTAATGTTTATAAGTCAGTAATAGAGTAAGAAGCGTACTATTTTCCAACAAGACAACTGTTTTTTTTTCCTCTTGTTTTAAAATGGCTCACTGTGAGCGCTCGATGAACAACACAGCTTGTCATGTCCGCTGGCCGTTTCCTAACATCATGCTGTGAGGACTTCCACAGCCGATGCCAAGTCAACTCCAGCCAACCGTGGCTTGGCAAGGAAGATGCAGCTGGCATTTTCCACCGTTATGTCGTTTTTGTTAATCTATAGCATGCGGGACACTTTGAAAGAGAAGGAAATATGTTTACTGTACAGCAGAACAATAAACAAGGAATTTTGTATAAAGGGAGTGTAGCTTATATATTTGTAGGCCTTTGCCTTTGTTAAAAAAGAAAGAAAAAGTTTTAAATGGCAAAAAGTGCACTAAAATAAATGTACGCATTTTATTTAATCTTATTTAAAAACCAGTAATATACTGTGTTTTGTTATTTTTTAACAATAAGTAAAAAACCTTAAACTTCAGTATGGAAATAATAAGTTATCCATCATTTATAAAAGTCAAAAGATCTAACTTCTAGAATAAATGTCCTTGTTTTTTTTTTTGTTTGTTTTTTTAAATGGATTTTCAACAATCCTCCACACATTCTTCCTCTTTAACCTTGTCTCTCCTTTTTGTATAATAGATCTGTTGAGCTATGAGTAAAGACATTTATCTGTCACTGTCATATCTAGGATATTTGTCACTTTATTAATCCAAGCCTACTGTCATCTTACAGTACTATTGACAAATCCCTCCCATTTTTTGCACAATGTTGTTCAAATTGCACAGTCACTTTTTTTGCAGCCCTCATGCACAGTGAGTGCAATAGATGTATTCTATTGTACCATATATGAGGATTGGATTCAATATTTTGACACAGTTCAATTTAGTCTCAAATCTGTTTTTTGTTTTTTTTTTCAGACAAAAAATTAGCTTTTCTGTTTGTTTTTAGAGTATTTGTTTTTTTTTTTATTAACATTTCACATTTGTTCAGTTTAAATGACTACTTTAGTTATGTGACATTTGATTTTTTATAACTAAAATCAACAAAAAAAGTGTCAAAATGTATTTTTTAATCGTTAATTTTGTGACTAGCATTGATTCAATATTTTGGGAGGAAGACCCAGTCTACTCCATAAATTGTGCTCATAAACTTCTATCTAACAAGTAATTCCCTTCTCCTTTCTTTTTCAGCTTATGGACCTGAAGATGATTTAAAATTGGATAAGACTGAAGAGGAAGAGCATCTGCAGGATGATGGACTTTCCCTTGATGGTCAAGACACAGAGTTTCTTTTCAATGATGACGAAGACCCAAAAGATCGGTTTAGTTGTCAAAACTCTCCTCTCAGCAATGGTACTAATCCAGACGCTGGGTATGCCTCTCCTCTTAGTACCACCAGTGATCAACTGGTGGACCTCAAGACCACCACCTCAACTTTAAGTGATCCGGACAGGATGGAGGAGAAGCTTGAAGATGGTAGTGTCTCCATTAATGGCCTCTCACTACAGGACAGTCTAGCCAAAATGAAAGCTGTCTATGCAAACATGATTTCAGATAGCTCCTGGTCCAGCATTGCTCTGGATGTATTTAAAAGTAAGCAAGCAAACAACTTCACTGCAACCAACGGAAGTGGTAGCGATCATAAAGGCAGCAACGGGCTTTCTAACAGTCACAGTTCAGGAGGGATCCATGTCAAGAACAGATGTAGCAGTAACAACACCCCAGCCACCACTAACATTACTACCAGCAGTACTTCTACAAGAATGGCTTCAAGCCACAGCAGCAATGGCATTAATGTGAGCTCCAGCAGCGCAGGAGGGCTAACCTATGACTGGCACCAGGCTGCTCTGGCTAAAACTCTACAGCATACCCCATACCAACTCCTTCCTGAGCCCAGCCTTTTCAGCACCGTGCAGCTTTACAGACAGAACAATAAACTTTATGGCCCAGTGTTCACTGGAGCCAGCAAGTTTCGATGCAAGGACTGCAGTGCAGCTTATGACACTTTGGTCGGTCTGACTGTCCATATGAACGAGACTGGCCACTACCGCGATGACAACAAAGACTCAGAAGATGATCGGAGCAAGAAATGGTCCAAACCACGAAAGCGTTCTCTCCTGGAGATGGAAGGGAAAGAGGATGCACAGAAAGTTTTAAAGTGCATGTACTGTGGCCACTCCTTTGAATCCCTGCAAGATCTTAGTGTTCACATGATCAAAACAAAACACTATCAGAAAGTGCCTCTAAAAGAGCCGATGCCCACCCTTACCTCAAAGCTGGTACCTCCAACCAAAAAGAGGGCATTTCAGGAGCTGATTTCTCCAAGCTCCCCAGAGTCTGTCTCCTCTGGCATACTCTTGGGAGAATCCCCCAAAGACCAAAAGGTGGTAAATCCCTATGTCACCCCAAACAATAGATATGGCTATCAAAATGGTGCAAGTTATACTTGGCAGTTTGAGGCGCGAAAGGCACAAATTCTCAAATGCATGGAGTGTGGCAGTTCACATGACACTTTGCAACAACTAACAGCCCACATGATGGTCACGGGACACTTTCTTAAAGTCACAAATACAGCCTCAAAGAAAGGGAAGCAGTTAGTGTTTGACCCTGTAATTGAGGAGAAAATTCAATCAATTCCTTTGCCTCCAACAACAGCACGGCTCCCTGCGCCCAATGGCACGTCGCCTCTTAATTCCCCGTTGCAGCTCTCTGGCCACGAAGAGAAACACGAGGAAATCGGACAAATGGAGATTGATCAAAAGAAATTTGAAGGAGAGCACACAGAGAAAAAAATTAAAGAAGAGAAAGAAGACCCACCGGAAAAGTTGGAAAAACCTGTGAAAGCAAGATCGTACCAGTATCTTAGAGAGGAAGACTTGGAGGAGACACCAAAAGGTGGCCTAGATATCCTGAAGTCCTTAGAAAATACAGTTTCAAGTGCAATCAGCAAGGCACAAACTGGGACGCCAACTTGGGGAGGATATCCTAGTATTCATGCTGCCTACCAGCTCCATGGATCTTTGAAACCTGCCCTACCCTCCTGCCCACAGGTTCAACCCCTTTTCAGCAGCACCAATTTGAAGGTGAAGTCTAGCGATACAAGCTCCTTGATCCATTCTCCACATAGCCCATCTCCACCTCCAAGTCAGAAAAGCAACGTACTGGCAATGGAGGAGCTAGTGGAAAAAGTAACTGGGAGAAGTTCTGTAAAGACGGAAAAGGAAGAAAAGTCATTGGAGAACAAATGTAGATCAGCAAAGTCACCCTTGCCGAATCCTAAAGACAAACAGGTCTCACCTAATCCAGAAAACATTTTAAAGATAATGAAAGGTTCTGCAGCAGGAGAACAAACTGAACCAAAAGATAAAGAACATGAAAAGTCAAAGACTAAAATAGACATAAAGATAAAACGTGAGAGTGACTCTCCAAAAGCCACCATGAGCAATGGCTGCAGTAACCTAAACATTATTACCGATCACCTTCCTGAGCCTCCACTTGTCAGTCCGCTCAGTGCTTTGCAGTCAGTCATGAACAACCACTTGGGGAAAGCTTCAAAAGTGGTGACCTCTTCAATGGACCCCTTTGCCATGCTTTATAAAATGAGCAACACCCCACAAAGTAAACAAACTGAGCCAATAAGTCAATATCATGACAACAGTAATGACCAACCCATGGACTTAACAAAATCCAAGAGTGGAAATCTCACAACACCTAAAGTAACTTCTACAACACCAAACAACTTCACCAAAAGCAAACCCGATTTTAAAAGCTTCTCCCAGTCCTCATCACCACCTCTTCGAGAAAATGCTTTGATGGACATTTCCGACATGGTGAAAAACCTGACAGGCCGTTTAACACCAAAGTCTACAACCCCGTCATCGGTCTCGGAAAAATCGGATAATGATGGCTGTAGCTTGGAGGACAGCATGGAAGAACTGTCCCCCGTTCAAAGACGGAAAGGCCGACAGTCGAACTGGAATCCTCAGCACCTCTTGATTCTTCAGGCCCAGTTTGCTTCAACTCTTCGAGAGACTCCTGAAGGAAAGTTTGTCATCAACGACTTGGGACCCCAAGAACGGGTACACATCTGTAAATTCACAGGTCTTTCCATGACAACTATCTCACATTGGCTGGCCAATGTAAAGTATCAGTTAAAGCGGACAGGGGGAACAAAGTTCTTAAAAAACATTGACTCTGCCCAGCCTCTGTTTTTGTGCAGTGACTGTGCTTCTCAGTTCAGGTCTCCGTCATCCTACATTCACCACCTGGAATCCCACCTTGGGTTCACCTTAAAGGACCTCTCAAAGCTTTCCATTGATATGCTAGAGCAGCAGGCGGTCAGCCGATTGGAGGACAAAACGTTCTGCTCACCTGGGCTTGCAGACGAAGACACTAGTGCCGTCTATCAGTGCAAGCTGTGCAATCGGACATTTGTGAGCAAACACGCAATCAAGCTGCATCTTTGTAAAACACATGGAAAGTCCACAGAGGACCATCTCATCTTTGTGAAAGAGCTGGATAAGTGAGATGAACAGTGATTATGAACTACTGTTGCACTAAAACCCGAAGCTACGATCTGTCATTAAAGACGGAGTCACAAAATGTATCAACACAGGAGCTTTGACATCATTTCCTTTTATTTTGCTCATTGTCAAGACAAGTGTTTGCACTGCAGGGGCTCTGAGCCACAGAATAAAGTATTTTCTGACAAAAATCTAGGTGCAGCCGACATGCCACTCTGTAGTCAGTAAGTAAGTGTTGAATTTCTATCGCACTGCAATTTATCTGAGCCTTTAGAAACAACCCACACCTTTTTATTCCTTTGAAGCAGTTTCACAGTTTTGGTTTTAAGCCATTTCTTAAAGGTGAACACCACCTGTGTTAGTAGGGCATGTCTTGAAGTAAAGAAATGTCAGTTTTATGTTTGATTAAACCTCATCAACAATGTGAAACTCAAGGTTCGCTTTAGTCGAGTTTGGATCTAGTTGTAAAAAGTAGATGGTAAAATGTTTGATTTGTTTTTTAAATATTGAGGGTATTTCAGCTTTTTATTTAACACATTTTCAAAAACATCTGCTTTTAGCTCTCATTTATTTAATCAAATTTGACAAACTTCACTTTATTTACCAATAAGTTGAAATAATTGTCAGAATGATGTTTGTCATTTATTTTCCTCCAAAATAATGTAATTTCTTGGTTGAATAAACATGTACATATTTGTTTTCCTAGGCTAAGATTTTATTATTGTGGAGCTGCAGTTGTACATTAATGAAGGTTAAAATTTATTGTATGAATAATCAGCAAGTACATGTCTGTCAGCATATCTGCTCTTTACAGTTCACTCTTATTTGTACTGTGTGAATTTTTTTATAAAATTATTTTCTAGGCCAATGAAGGGGGACTATTAAAGTACAAAATTTTGCCAGACCAAAACTTTTTGTTGTTTTTTTTTGTTAGAAACAGGTCCATCGGTGTGGTTTACACAGATCGGATCTGGCATTGAACTGGCATTTGATGTAATGCTTTTGACTGTAAATAGGACTGAAAAGATTTGTGAACCAACCAAACTGTCCAGGTTGTGTCAATAATCCATTTATTCTGAATGGCATTTGTTTATCTAAAGTTGTAAAATAAACATCAAATCCTGGATTCAAACTTTTTGCTGTGTGATTTATGGAGGAAACAAAAAACCCCACATTCCTGTGAGAAAATCTATTTTTATCTCTTTTTAATCAAAATTTTACAGTTTATTGGTGGCTTTGCCATCGTCTAACAGAAAAGAAGTGGTTGTTCTATGATGGTCTTGATAAACCCTTAAACAATGGAGACACTTAAATAGCACACATCCTTTGACATACCGTAACTCTTGACTTAAAAGTAAAGTCTACGTTAACTGTGTAAACAGTCGAAGAGTTATAATTGTCAAAAGCATGTCAACACTGCAGCTAAAGCTCTGTTATAAAATGGTTAACTTGTAAATGAACTCTAGTGTGGTTTAGAGGCGGTGTGAATGCAGACAGAACGCTCAGCAGATCGAAACATTTCCAACTTCTGCTGAGGGATCAACAGACTTGCTTTAGGTAGTGCTTTTGACTTTGAGCAGCAGCTGTAACAACGTCTGAGATATTGTTGGTAGCTGTGTGCACATGTGCAAAATGTCTTCAATCTGATCAAAGATTGGGTTAGAACTGAACGGTGTACATAAGCCCTGAAAAACTATCCAATTATAGCAAACCTGTACATTCACCACACGTTCGATTGGAAAAAAAATCATTTTGAAAATGTGCAGAACTATCTAAAACACACTGTAGAAGAAGAAGTTGCTGAGTTCTGCTGTAAACAAACATGGTGGTGGTAAGCATGGAGTGAGACAATTGTTAAAGCCGAGCAGCAGTCAGGCAGAGAGGCCTGCCAGACTGCGGCCGAAGCCTCTTCCGGACCTCACACCGTAACAAAGCGGCCTCCCCAGCTTGCAGACACGAAGCTACGGAGTTCAACTGCTCCGCTCGGATACAGTTCTCCGGAGTCGCTTGGGCAGAGCAGCCAACTGGTCCTGTTCACACCCGAAGCCTCATCTGGAGCACGTAGGATCTACTCGTGACATAAAAGCCAGCGCGGTAATGACCCACAAGCAGAGTAAGGGTTTACCGGCACCAATCTCAATCAGACGGAAAATGCGTTCCAAATCAGTCTAATCGAGTCAGAGTATTCCAAATGGCATGTTTACATGAAGTCTTTTTATTCAATTATATGAATTCCAGCTGCGCACAAACCACAATTATTCATTTCTCCTCCATGATCAATTTTCAAACGGTTGACACCTAAGTGAATTGAAATGGACACCATTCATCCTTCACTACCAAATCTGCGTCCTTGATTGGTCAAAGATTGACCAGGTTTAACTTTCAACATTCGTTCAATGGCAGCGTTTTGTACGTAGAGCCCAAAAACATCAATAGAAACTTGCATAGCTTTGTCTAAATAGAAAGTTGTGAGCATGGAGGCCTGAAACATGCGTTTACACACTTTCACATATGCTTTTCTTTGGAAGCTGTCGCTTGAAGGCCTGTTTCTGAGGGCTGTGGGAATGTATCTATGGGGAGCACAGCACGTGAGCAAAATGACCACGGAGTTCTGCTCATACTTGCGAATCTTGCAGCATAAACTTATCCCGAACTTGCAGAATGAGAAGGAATGGGGACAGACTCCAGGGTGTTAAATAACTGGCAAATAAAGCGCAGAGCTTACAAAGAAAAAGCACAATACTAGTAACCTCAAAATAGGAGTCACCACATTTCATCAAAGAATGAACTCCTGCTGTAAACGGAAACAGTTCCAACTAACAACTGGCACTACAGTGTGTTCAGACCTGAGGACCTACAGTTTAACCTCTGACATTGCCAACCAGTTTGTTTTTTTCCCCAAAACCAAAAAATTTATATTGTTTTTTTTCAGCAACAATGAGAAAAGAGCATTAGGAAAATAAAAACGTCGAACATGGAGTAAAGCTTTTAAGTTAAGTGAGTGAGAAACTTAATAAGAGGTCGTGACATGCCTTCACTAGAGGCTTGACATGTTCCAATCACATGCAGCGCTTAAACACCAGCCTGAGGCTGATACTCAGTAAGAACAGCCGAGCAGAATATTTTGAGTGGAATAAATACAGAGAGGATGGAAAAGTGTCCAGAAAAACACAGTTTAAATGAAACTTCTTCATTTCTTTGTAAAGTTTGTTCTATAGCAAATTTGTTCCTGCAGTTTTTTTTTATAGGGTTTTTCCTCTTGAGGATGACTATGGTTCTGTTTTAGCTCCACAGCTAAATCCGAATTTTTCTATCAATGGATTTTTTTATGTGTGCAAACATATCAAATAAATTAAGTGCCAAATATTTGACATCAACTGTCATCAGCAAAAACTAACACAAAAAATGGAGGAAACGAGTCACATGGGTATCTGAAATTGAATGTGTTTGAATATAACTTTAAAAAAACTGAATCTCATGAGAAGGTAAGATTTATGAAGATCTTTTCCTTCAAAGTGAACACACACTTCATAATTGATCAGAAAAATACAAGTTTATTTTCTATCAGGGAAATAGCCTCTGGAAACAGACCTGAAGAATTAAAAACATCTATTTAAAATGTATGTCTTCTTTGTTTAAAAGTGTTCCCAGTGGTTTTTAATTAATATGATGCTGTTTTTAGCCCAAATCTAAAAACGTGTCGTTTTCCAGGACATAGTTCCTACTGAGCGGCAGTAGTTCATTGTAAATTTGCCTTTAGGTTGTGAGCGGGACTGTTGATGTGGCGCGATTAATAGCTAGCTATTGAGAGCTAGCTTACAGCCCCAGTCAAACACTGGCGGTAAAGATACAGGCAACAGCGACAGACGGTGTCTCGTTTTTTAATGTTGCTGTGACCAAGAAATTCAGTCAAATTCTCTTTTAATGCAGCGCAAAATATGAAAGCTTAGATCAATATTTGTTTTATGACGATTACATGAAGTACACGTGTTGAATGCTCATCATTTCTTGCCGTTGTCACAAATACTGCTGCCCCCGTGCGATGGGGAGGCATTGGTAGACTCTTCCATATTTCATGCTGCTGCCTGATTTTTTTTTTTAAGTCGTTGGTGTAGTTATGAGTATAGACGGCGGCAGGTGGGTGGCAGGTGTGAAATCGGCTGAACATCAGACAATTTTGGGGATGAGAGCTTTTTCAAGCAACATTTTTTCTACTGATTTACCACGATTTGAATTTAAAAAAATACTCAAAAAGGAGTTTTAATTTTAAAAATATTTTATTTATGGCTCCTGCCATGGGAAAAATTCTACAAGAGCATCTCAAAAACACAGAAAAACACAATTACCATGGTGGGTCTTTACTACATTAGTGCAAGGGGCTATTGAAAAGTCAATTTTTTGTTTAGCAATAATCGCGCTAATTACAAATACTAATTATTTAGAATTGGATAAATATTTAAGACATTTTCAAAAAAATTATAAAATAGGAACAAATCAAGTCATCACGAAAAAAACGGCCAAAACCAGCAGGCCGGGCCATTTTTGACTTCTGCAGAAAAAAATAATGACGATCAATATGTCATGGCAGAAATTTGCTGGGCTTTAAGTAATGCCTTTATTTTCTGGTAGAGTAAAAGACAAATCCTACCTTAAAGAAAGCAGAGATAAGTGGATCCTTTTACTTTGATTTTTGGATTATATTGGAACTGAGTTTTTCAATATAATTTCAGAGAATAAAAACTAAAGCGTGGACTGTCTCTGCTTATATTTCAAATATTTTTTATTTAATGTAGTTGCCAATACATATATATATATATATATATATATATATATATTTGTGTATTTAGATAAAACTCTGCAAAAGTTGATTTTTTTTTAAATCCACCTTTGTCCAGACTTTTGAAACCAATTTAAATGCAGACAAGTACTCAATAAACAACAGGAAAAATGCATCATGAAATCACATTTAGTAAAAATTAAACTTCATTTGACTCCTGTGCCAAACGATGTTAAATCCTTTCAAATTTTTGTTACATCAGTTTTCAAAGTAGCATGATTTATCTCGTTTTGTGCTAATTAGCCTTCCGAAACTCTTCCTACTGAATTTTTCTTAAAGAAATAAACAGATAATGATGACTGTCAGAAGTTGGGAGTTGTTGATCAGAGCCAACAAACTTTTCGCAAAAGAGATACACGTACCTGAGGTGTCAGACTAATTTTTTTCCTGTAGCCGACACCCTGACAGTGAAACAATATGGCACCTTAAGTTTTTATTTCCAAATATCTTAAGCCTCAGTGTCAAATTTGAGGAGAAGCTGAAGGTTCAAAATCACTCGAGACGTCTCATCATGGACAGAGAGTTGAATCCGATTGCTTGTTGACACGTTTTTGTCCCTGCTGAGATCTGCAGGCGGTGGAAAGCATCTTGTAACGTGTGGTGTACCTGTCAGCAAGGAGCCTTGTTTTTGGAAGATACAGACGGTGTAATTCATCAGGCCGAGACACGGGCTCTTGAAGAATGGAGAACTGACAACGTGGATTCTTTTGAGAATAATGATCACTGCCGCCGTTCTGAATGAATAGTGTGACTTTTAGGATCCATCAAACCCTACAACACACATCACTGTTGTGTCAAATGTTCACAAACATTGAGAGATTCTCGTGTGCGTTTTCATTGTAAAACTCTGATATTTTATTGATGTGTGGGTTTCATTTAAAAACAAAAAAAGTGTGATAAAGCATCCTCTTTTTTTCCTTCCTGGATGAGTTTTCAAGTATTGCTTCTCCTGAGGTCTTGACTCCATCTTTTAGGGTGCTCTAACTTTGGAGGAATTAAGCTACAAACACGGCAGGCATGACAAGAGCGGGCTAAACACGGGATAGTTCACTTATTCAAACTTTATGTTTCACTGACCAATTCTGAACGTCTGTATCAACGTCAGGTAAAAGATCAGAGGCATGCTGCAAGACGGTTACAGAGCTGACAGATAAGAAGTTACGCTGATAAGCGTTTCTGACAGATAGATTGACAGGTAAATAGAGTGAGAAGCAATGTTAGTTGACAGTTGTTTTAATGAACCTGTTTTCATCCAACTAATTTCAGTGAGTTGCTGTGTCTCATCCTTGCTCCGTGTTTCTCCACGGCTCATTGGTTGCTACATTGCTACTCTGTTTACATCCCATAATGCCCGACTATGGTGGCCCAAGCACAGAGCCTACTCAGACTGAGAATACTCAGAGCGAACCGGAGTTCAGTCCAATTGGATCATCTTAAAAGATGGTTCAGAGAGCGGTTCCTGGTCTCAGACCAGAGAACTCTTGGGTGTGTTCAGACTGAAAATCTGTTTGGGATTATGATAAAACCATAGATAAATATACTTAGAACAGCTATCACCAAATGGCAGACGTCTGTTTGACTGTTCTTTCTGGACCATCATCGCCGCAAATGGCACAGCGCAACAACTAAACAAGTGATTGCAACAACTGCCATAATTTACGGCAGGGGTGCCGAAATCCAGGCCTCATGGGCTGGTGTCCTACCTGTTTTTCAACCAATCTGCCATTGGAGCTCCTTGTTGGCTAAACACACCTGATCCAGGTAATCAGCTGCAGATACAGCTGGGTTTCTGGGAAAATCAGCAGGAGGTCAGCCCTCGAGAACTGATTTTGGACACCCCTGATTTACAGTGAATACAGCTAAGAGTATACGAGCAGGTTACAAGACGAGCGAATACATTAGGGTTTCCTGGCAACCATAAAATAGTTAGATTATAGTTAGATAGTAAAAACAATTAGTTAGTTGATTTTCTACCAATATTGGATCTCTGAAAAAAACAACAGTGTCCAGATTATAATCAATAAATCTCAAAATGTAGCAGTATTGGTAATCTTGGAAGAAACAAAACTGAAAAAAGGTGAGGAAAGTGGATTATTAAAACGATATTATTTGCTGTAATACAGACCTGAAGTTGTTTTCTGTTGTAAATGTGTATTAATGCAAATATGAACATAAATAATACATAAATAAACTGTTTGTAACTGGACCAAATAAGACTTTAACTGATTGCCCCTAATTTAAAAGATTAACGTGAGGCTCCGTTTGCTGCCACATTTTACCCATTAACTTCCAAAGGTCATGAAAATTCTTTCTGGGGTGGAAATCATGCGATTTGTGGTCAAGAAACGTGGGCTCAGCAGAAAGAAAAAGTAATAGAAGTTGTAGATGTTTTTGTTTGGCCTGATCCTAAACCAGTTGTGGTGAAAGAATCCATGAAGAACCCTTAAGGCAGTGCAGTAACTGCATGTTTATGAACAGGCTCCTCTTGTCCCTACTGCAGCCTGAACATGTGCTGTTTAACACCTCAGAAAAGTAAATATGTTCCACTCATACAGCTGTGGTTCCACCTGTAAATTCCTCATTATTCTGAACTATTCCTGGTTTGGGTTGTCACCTTTGAATGTCAAATGTCATGCTCATTTCATCTAGTGCGAGGAACCACTGTTATGTGGTTGGGTTTAGTCTTTGGGACAGTGTGATGAGTCTCATTCACATTCTGTCCAAACCTGACATCATTTGCATGAGAATAAGCCCAAACTCTGCCAACGTGACACGTCCCAGACAAGGGATCACAACTCTGCTGTCATATTAGGCCGGTAAATTCAGGTGACATGGATCCTGTGTCCTCATCTGGGCCAACCTGACAGTGGTTCATGTTCCCCGCTGTCTTATTGTGAGGGGCTTTGTGAGTGAGGAGAGGGGGGTTCTTTTAATCAGCATGACGAAACCTGCCACCCCCCACCACCACCTGCATACACACACACGCATTCAGGAGAGTGGGCATACGCAGAGGGGCAGTGGGCTGGCCGTTATGCCATCATTAGTCCAAGCCTACATGGCGAGCTTCTGACACATGTCGAAGGAGCTTCATTCGACCTACAGAAAGCGCATCCGCATTATGCAAAGGCAGCAGTGTCTATACGAGCAGCGCGACTGTCAAAAGACTTGAGGAAAACTGAGGGAGGAAGTGCGGGGATCTGGAGGGGGCAGGGACGGGAGGAGAGAGGCTGCAAATCAATGACAACTGGAGAAATCTATTTAAAGTTGGGATTATATGCTGGAGTTTCATATTCTCTTCAAATAAATAAAAAGTTGTTCTTTCATGTTGGGATGTTGCAGCTTTTTCAGAGTCTTCACCTGTTTTTTCTTAGATTAACATCTTCGTCCACTTCTTCTATTCTATTCTATTCTGTTTTGTGATTGTTGGACTACGGTGGGGTGTTGGGGTCAGTTTTCAAGCAAAACCTTTTTTTTTTTTTTTTTTTTTTTTTACAGATTGCGACTTTAACGTCATAAATTTATGAGAAAAAGTCGTAACTCTTAAATTATGAGAATAAAGTCCTACATTTACAGCTTTAAAAGTTATGGACTCAATTTATGACATTTTTTTCTCATAAACTTACATCAAGTCAGCTTTATTATCAAATATGCTACATACACATGATATACAGCACAGATGAAATTGCCTTCCTCTGAACCCACAGTGCAAACAGCCAATGACAATAATCTAATGTAAATAATATACAAACATCTTGTTGAGTTGAGTTTCTTTATGACCTGGTGGAGGAAACTGTCCTTGAGCCTGCTGGTTCTTGTCCGGAGACTTAGCAGTCTTCCTGATGGCAGCAGGCTGAATTGGCTCTGGGATGGGTGGGATCGGTCACCTTCAATCCATCCTGATGGCTTTGCGGTGAGGCGGGAGTGGTAGATGTCTGCCGGTTAAAGGGACACCACTGATCTTCTCAGCTCTTCTCACAGTGTGCTGCACACTTCTTCAGTTTAAGTAGGAAGTGTTGGCATTGTTGGGCTTTTTTGGCAGTGCTGTGGTTCCTAGACTGGTCTTTGGGGATGTGCACACCCAGGAACTTGGTGCTGTTCATCTTTTCCACAGCAGCACCATTGATGATCAGTGGAGCACGCTGGGTGTGAGCTCCCCTGAAGTTCCCAACCATTTCCTTTGACTTCTCCACAGTCAGGTGGAGATTGTTGTCCTTACACCATGAAGCCAGCTGGCTCACCTCACTCCTGCAGGGCGTCTCACCATCATTGTTGATGAGACCCACCCCTGTTGTGTCGTCTGTAAACTTGATGAAAAGGTTTGGGCTTGATGTTGGAGTTCAGTTGGGACTGTTTCCAGGTGGGTGAGGACTGTGGAGACGGGATCATCAGTTAAACGGTTGGGCCGATGTGCAAACTAGGAGGGGATCCTAGTGGGGGGTAGGACAGATTTGATGTGAGAGCAATGCTAGACAACATCCTGAAGATGTTGGTGAAGACATTTGTGAGCTCGCCAGCGTTGTATCTCAGGACACAGCCAGGAAGGCTGTCAGGTCCTGGGGCTTTCTGTGGCTTTATCCTTCTTAGTGAGTCGCTCACTGTCAGGTGATAGCATCAACACCAGGTCGCCGGGAGGAGGAGAAGTTTTCTATCCTGGGGTGCAATTGTCTGCCTCAAAGCAGGCAAAGGAGACATTTAGGTCACAGGTCTGTGGGGCGGGCTTGTAGTCCATGATGGTCAAAATCCCCTGCGGAACAGGGCGGAACGGTCCTGTAGAACCTCAGGACCGCCTCTGTAGCTGGTCTGGTCACTTTAACCTTTGGCCTTTATGCTGCCATTAGCATGACAGCCATGTAGTGTGAGGAACCCAGGTGGAGGAGGGAGAGGGCTTATGTGGGGTGTAGACATTGTCCAGGATTCTAGTCCCTCTTGTGGGGACGTTGATGTGTCCATGGAATTGTGAAAACCAGCTGTTGGGGTTTGTGTGCGTGCTGCCATCCTCTCTTAATATCCTCTTAATTTACATGTTTTAAAGTTATACATTTATGACTTAAATGTTGTAAATATTTTACTTTAAAACACGAGAAAAAAGGCATACATTTAGGAGAAAAAAAGCAAGAAATTAAAAGGAACAAAAAACCAAAGTCATCTGTTTATGGGAGCTTGAAAAGGAAAGACATGGAGCATTTAGTTTCAAAAACATGATTTAACAAATATTTGTTAGGTTTCAAAAACAAAGAAGTTCTAAACTTTTTGACAACTTCAAAAGTTCAATTCCAATTATTATTAGCATAAGAAGATTAGGAAGAATATGCCTAAAACTGGGCCTCTTCAGACAGAAGCAAACCAAAGACTTGGATGGGATCTCAGTTTTCGTGGAGAAAGAAATGATTGGAAGTGGACAGCTGCAGCGATTGACGACTTCATCAATGGGCTGGAGAGACCCTGCGACCCAGCCAGTGAATAAAACATGAATCAAATCAAACCAAACAAAAAGATCTTCCAAATATTTGTAACGTTATCAATAGACTTTCAGCTTACAGTCCATCTGGAAAGTATTCCCAGCACCACACTTCTTCCACAGTTTAATGTGTCACAGCCTTCTTTTAAATCGGATTAAATCAGTTTTCTTCCTGAACACATCTGTGAAAAACACCTTATAATGACTATGCTGAAAAAGTTATTTTGAAATTGTTGCAAATTTATTAAAACCAAAAAACCTGAAAATGATATGTACAGAAGTATTCGCAGCCTTTGCTGTGAAGCTCCAGAATGAGCTGAGGTTTATTCTGTTTCCACTGAACCTTGAGATGCTTCATTGAAGCCAACCTGTGGTAAATCCAGTGGATTGGACATGATTTGGAAAGGTACTAGTCTGTATTTGTACCTTTAGTAGTGTTTGGTACTCAGTTTTGTCTAACAAGCTTAGTTTTCAAAGGGGAAACAGCATCAAGTGTTCTCCTGAGGGCCTGCATGGCATCATTAACAAAGGGATCATTGTTACTGGGACTGAAACTGTGGGAGCTGGTCTCAGAGATTGGTTCAGCATGTCACTATGTAATGGTTGAACTGTGAGTTTAAACTCAGACACAGAATGGTCAGATCATGTTATTCTAAGCTGTTTTTTATTTATTGGATCAGCAGCCCTTTCTAGAACAAACTTAAAGGTAATTAGAAAGTGATCTGAGAGTATGGGGTTATGAGGAAGGACCCTCAGCTGGCTGATCTCTATACCGTAAGTTAAACATATATTTTGAGTTTCCTGCAAGGGCAGTGATATGTGACCAGAACTTCTTTTTTAGGTGTGTATTATCACTGTGGATTCATTTTCATAAATATGCCCCCACCCACCTCCCCTTCAACATGTCACACTATCAGTCAGAGGATGATGTCATCACTGTCATATCTAAATATTTATGAGGTGATGATGTCATCACAGCAAAAAAAAAAAAATTTAGATATGACAGTGATGACATCACAGTGACCTCAAATTATGTCTATGAGGTGATGATGTCATCACAGCAAAAAAAAAAAAAAAAAAACATTTAGATATGACAGTGATGACATCACAGTGACCTCAAATGATGTCTATGAGGTGATGATGTCATCACAGTAAAATGCAAACAAGACATCATTTGAGGTCTCTGTTTTGGACTGGCAAAAACTCTTAAATAGACCCAGTTTTACATTAACTATGCATTTTCTGCACTCGTGACGTCCTTCGCCTTTCTGAGAGACAAAGATTTCATTTTCCAGAAGAACTTGGAGTTAAGAAGATCAACGTTTTGGGTCCAAAGCCTTACATTTGGCCAAACTAAGCGATTTACAGGAAGACATTTCTTCTTTTTTGCACAAAGTCTCTTTGATAAAAGAACTTTTACAAAAAGACCACATGAATAACTCAGAGGAAATCTTCATGGAGCACATCAACCAACTCCAGCAGCACCTCGGTGAAGAACCCTACCAGACCGATTCCAACCTCGTCAGCATTATTACAAGCCTGACAACATTTCTCAAGAACGAGAAGAGCAGGGCAATTGAAGAAAAACAACAATTAGCCCAGCAGGTGGAAGACTGTGTCCAACTGAAAGCTGCATTAGATCCAAAAGAACAAGATCTCCAGCAACAGAAGCAGCAATGGGACATGGAGAAGGATCAGTGGGAGAGAAAGAACGCCTCCCTCTTGGAAGAAATGGCTCAACTGAAGAGGGTTGAGCAGGAAAGGAAAGAAGAGGAAACCAAGTTAAGAGCTGCTTTGGAGCAAGCACAGAAAGACCTCCAAGATCAGAAGCAGCAGTGGGAGACGGAAAAAACTCTTCTTCAAAATGAAAAGAATGGAACTCCCGGTTTTTTCTGGATAAAGCCACGGGAGAACGAAGGCGAAGAGTTAAATGCTGAACTGAAGCATTTACAGCAAGGCATAGACAAAATGAAGGAGAAGTGGTACCAGCTGGAGGAAAACATGGTGCAGGACAAACGGCGGAAATGTTTCACGTTCATACTAATCCACTCAGCCCAGAACGAGTACTTTATTCGGGAGGACAGCCTTGCATTGATAAAAGCACAAACAGAGCTGGAAAACCAGAAGCAGGAGAGGGAAAAGGAAAGAAGTGCCCTCCTAAGCAATAGACAACACCAACAGGAAGAGGAAAGACAGCAGTGGGAGAAAGAAAAGTCCTCTCTTTTACAGCAAATCGCTCACCTCCAGGAAGTTGACAAGAAAGCAGAGGCCAAACTCAGCAGAGTTGAAAAGCTTTACACAGACAGAATTGGAAAACTGGATGAGCAGCTGGACGAGCTGATGAAAGTTAAGACTAAAAAGAAGTCTCTTTTTAGGAGGTTTCTGGGCCTGTTCAGAAAGTCTCGCAAAACAGACTAAGACCCCCCCAACACACCCCTAAAAAAAAACTTCCCTGAAATGGGTTTTCTCCCGGTGCTCAGGTTTCTCCCTCTGTCCAAAAAATAATAATTGTTTTATTTCTTTCATTGCTTATTTGCTTTTATTGTTTTATTGTTATTGCTTTAGAAATTGTATATATTGTTAAAAAAAAAAAAAAAAAAAAAAAAACAGAAAAAAAAATTCCCCTCTGTTGAATTACCACCTTATTACAGTGGACGGGTGTGTGTGTCCAAAGAAAATCCCAGATTGTTGTTGACTGACCCTGCTTGGGTCAATCAGTGCAAAGGGATGGGCCATACTAAAACTTCTCGTTAAAAATTATTTTATATGTTTTATTTTTGGTGTGTTTTTATTGCTTTATTGTTTCCTAAATTGTAAATATTGTTAAAAGTAAAATTTTTAAATAAATAAATAAATAAAACAGAGAAAAAGTAAAAAAAAAAAAAAAAAAGTAGAAAAAAAAAAAACTTCCCTGAAGACAAAACTTTTTTTTCAAAGTTTCTGATCCTTCTTTCTGATATAGTCTTAAAGTTGAGTCATGGCATCAGAACTTCAAGTCTTCATTTTGGGAATGTTTTACGCTCTGTCAAGGTGTTTTTGCCAGCCTGAACGATGCCATGACTCAACTTTAAGACGTCTCTACAATGGGTTTTCTCCCGGTGCTCGGGTTTCCCCCTCTATCCAAAAAACAATAATTGTTTTATTTCTTTCATTGCTTGTTTGTTTTTGTTGTTTTATTGTTATTGCTTTTGAAATTGTATAAATTGTAAAAAAAATAAAAGTTTCTTAAATTGTAAATATTGTAAAAAGTAAAAATTTTAAATAAATAAATAAAACAGAGAAAAAGTAAAAAAAAAAAAAAAAAAAAAAAAAAAAAAAAAAAAAAAAAAAAAAAATTCCCCTTCGTTGAATTGCCACCTTATCGCGGTGGAGGGGTTTGCGTGCCCAAAGAAAATCCCATATTGCTGTTGATTGACTCTGCTTGGTTAACCAGTGCAAAGGGATAGGCCAGACAAAGAGCAATTCTTTAAAGAGAAAAAAGCTAATTAAAATATAAACAGTAAGGAAACACGGTAAGGATTTATCAAGGCCTTGCCCTGAAACATAGCCTTCAGAAAGTTGTTCACCTTTTGGCATATCCTCTCTGGGTTGCCACAGCGAATCAGTTTTCACTTGTTTGGTAGAGTTTTACGTCGTATGCCATATACAACTTTTGTAAAATGGATAAACGGCTCGGTTGGCTGGGTGTACAACTGACGTGCAGGGAATCCTATGTTTTCTGCACACGCATGCTTTAAGGTAATATTTATTCATCCCATGAGGATAAAATAGTTTGACAACTACCACATCAATGTAATACTTTATAATAGTATAATATTTAATATAAATATATTAAATTAAAATAGAAAAGTAGTATAAAGAGAGAATTGAGTTCTCAAAGGTTGTGTAAGTGGCTCTTAAAAGGGTGTTGTGGGTGTCCTCGGATGACTGGAGGCACTACTATTCTGACGGCTGCCATGACACTGCCCTCTCTGCAGAAAAGTGGGCTGTGAAGGTGTTTCTCACTCAGAGGGTCTCTCTTGAGGGGTTGTTGGCAGCGACCCGTTCTTACCCGTGAGACGCCTCCTCTCCAGTCGGAGCAAACGTCCTCTTGCTCACAGTGATCTCCAAGCACCCTCTCACCAAGGGGCCCCAAATGTCTAAGGTGCAATTAAAACCGAGAGGAGAGGGGTGCAAATCCATGCAGCAACCAATGTGAAGGGGATCTCTGCCAAGTAGCTCCATCCCCAAGGTTCATTGCATGCTGACAACTCCAGCCCCATCATTCTAATAGGTGATTGCATGAGGAAGGAGGGTAGTTTGCGGGAAACATTCTAGACTGACCAGTTTTGAGCCCCGCCGCTTTGGTGACTCTGGATAACCAGGTTTGCTGGCCCTCTGTGGCAGCAATGTCTCTTTTGAATGTCTGCCCTTTCAGCTTTCGACTGTACTTTCTGTGCCTACTATGGTTACAACAGGTATGGAGGAATCAGACATTTATTCCAAACAGCGAGCCTGACGGCTACCACATCCTCTGGATGACACGAAAATTCTGGCCAATGAGTGAAGAAATGTTTAGTCACGTGGTTTTGTTTACAGACTTTAGTTCAAAACACAAACATCCAGTGAAAGCAGTCTGAATACAGACCAAACACAGGGATCAGTTTCTGGGAGAGCTTGTTGTCACCGCTGTAACCAAGACTACTCTCCCTCAAACTTGGAAAAGCTACCCTCCTATAGAGAGCTTAGCCCCTCCCACAGGCCAATTAACTAAACAATTTTTCAAAATAAATGCTTACCTTTGCAAATACAATTCAAAAAAATTATTTAACGTTAACAAAAAAATGAAAAATGTGTTTTTAAGCTTAGTAAATAAGCTTATATTAGAAACATAAATCATTTAGACAGATAAAAAGAAAAACAAATAATCCTGTGAAGTCACTTCCTGTTTCCAGGTGTTGATAGGTATGTATGAGGGTGTGTAGTATACAGTTCTAAAGTTTGTGGTTGGCATGGAAAGAGAGTACAATTCTATTTCAAGTCCCACTTTGATCATCTTTCGGTGTTTTGTAAAAGCGTTCCTAGTGGTCTTTTAATAATGATTAAGCTGCTTTTAGCCAAACTCCAAAAAAACTTGTGTTTTTTAGGACACAGTTTCTGCAGAGTAGTGGAAGTTCATCAGAAATTCACCTCTGAGTTGCAGGCAGGACCACTGATGCGGAGTAAGCCTCCCCTCATTTCCTATCATCCCTTTGTTTACACTCTTTCCTGCTAGCTAACAGCCCCTCACCAGCCCTAGCTAAAAATGAATGGTGAAAAATACTGGAGCCATCCAATCGTACAGTTTTGAACCAAATGGATCCGTCAAAATAAAGCGATTCACAATTATTTGAATAAAGACATATTCAGAAATGCAATTTTAGACTTTACTTTACCACAAGAAGATGTCTCTAATATCATTGGAGTGTCTCTTTCAACATTTCCTCTAAGTTTCTTGCTCAGAAACCAAAGCTCCACCAGCATTCCATAAAGTCCCAATAGATGACCCTGTTTCTGTCTTTTCTTTTTCTGTTTTGAAAGCTCCCCTCACAGCGCATCACAGTTTTGTTTTTTAAGCCCCAAATTAAGTTGCTATCATTAGTATGAGTTTGACATCTCATTAATTAACAGTTATCTAACAATCATGGTCACAGTGGGAGAGAGAGTGACAGAGAAATGACAGGAGGGAGGTGGAGGCGCATTGAGTCGCTGACAACTGTGGACTTTGCACGAAATTGCATTACTATGACGAGTTCGTTTAATGAGCCAAGCACACCCAAACAGCTGTTTTCACAATGAAGACCGCCTGTGTCTGAGCGCATCCTATCTGAGACCATTATCACTCAGCCTGTGAGATGCATGTCCTGTGATGTAAGGGTGCTAACACTAAGCAAGTTTCTGACTGTTGAAAATTTGCCTTATTTAGGTGTCACATACATACACACTTCTTATGCAAAAGTGTTTTAACACCGTAAAGCTCATTACGTCAAAAGAATTGACAGTCAAGGGTCTGGACTTAGAACGTGTTTGAATCCTTTGCTGAAATCTGCAAAAAAAGAGTTTTGTTATATCTTTTTTTATGAGATATAGATAGTATCAATTATAATACATGGGGTGATTAATTACGTTTTTGCTCAAAACAACATTATTTTAAGATGCAAAAATATTGACATGAGTGTTCAAGAAAAAAAACATCTAATTTACGGTGCAACTGTGAATAAAGAGTTATCAAAAAATTTTGCATTTTCAATTTGGATTGCAGTGGATCAATGGACAAAAAGAGATGGCAGCATCGTTGAAAATAGCTGTCATTCAGACGCAGCTGCTGCTCCTCACTGCGAGAATCTCTAAATGATCTCATCAACCTAGACATTGAGACATGTGTATCTTCAAAATAAATCAACCTGATCTCTCATCATCTGCGTCCTTCATGATGAGGTAGAGAAAAACTTTTGACGGTCGCTCATCCCACACGCAGCGGGAGCCTCGGGTTTACTGATACAAATTTGGACATGAATTTGATGCATTTAGTGTGAACACACACAACGCAGGGACAGTGGGTGTGCTAAATACATCCATTCAGAAAGTGATTAGAAAAAGTTAAAAACAAGGAAAATATTTTTTGTTTGTTGTTAACAAGTTCTTGATGCATTTTTTCTGCAATAGAGGACACATGTAAGGTAGAAAATGAAGCTTTAAATTGCATTTCTGAGTATTTCTTTATTTAATTGTTGTGAATCAGAAGCAGACAAAAAAAATGCTGCTTGAAAAAGATCTTATTTGTGACAAACGATGGGTGGGCCACAAGTTCACCGAATAGAGTTCACACCAATGGAGATGAGAAGGGGGGCGGGGTTGCTCTGTAACAACGGTCCCACCCTCACCTCAGAGGTAAAGTTTTCATGAACTTCTGCATCTCTGCAGCAACTATGTCTAACAAAATCACCTTTCTTTTTTCATTTTTGTATAAAAACAGCATATTTTAAAGACCACCGAGAATGTTTTTGAAATAGATCAAAAGATGATCGGAGTGGGGCTTAGATAAATGCTGTGTAAAGCAACACAAAACAATCGCTTTTCCAAATTTTAAACAATCCTACCTGATTAGCCTTTAGTTTGTACATAATAATTCATGCTAAATCGAATCAAAATGTTGGACTAGATTGCCTAACCAATCTAGAGTAGGTTTTCTTTCTTTTACAACTTGGACGAACTCTTCCTTGAATCAACTAGAGGAACTTTGGTTCACCAAATAAACTCGAGTCCATTCAGTTGCAGGTTTGATTCGCCCTGGAGTTTGCTTCCTCGGACTGTCTGGATAATTTTCCAAGTTGGAAAACTCACCTGAACTCTGGCAGGGACCAAACAAGCGATCTGTGGTCCACTCTAAAGTGAGGCTCTGTCATGTTCTGCTGTGCTGCCAGACCTCCAGCGGCTTTTGTTACTCAGGACTTGTCATCAGCCTGATAACTCTCTGGTCTAAGCTGCATATTCCTCTGCTCCACTCTGCCTCCCTCTTTCCCAGTTGTCGTTTTTCGCTCACATTTAAACCTAGTATTTTTCCAGGTTCTTTTGCCAATCATTTTTTCCTGTTTTTGGAATTAAAGTTTGCCTATGGGTTTATTCTGGCCTTCATTTTCAAAGCTTCTATGCTCTTTTTCCCTTTTCACCACCACCCTGCTCACAGTAGCGTTTCATTGTTTCCCATAGAACAGGACTGGAGGAAATAGGGTGAAAAAAAAGCTCAGAGTAAAGCTAAAAAAGAGGAAATCATGAAAAATGTAGTCAACATTTGAATGCCTAATTTACAGTATAGTGTCAGTCTGCAGTGCGTCTCCCTTTTCATTGGTCATTGTCATGACCATCAGTTAGTTTTCATGGTGTGGTGTGTACACAGCTTCAGCAGATCAGTGTGGTTTAGAGGAGATAATAAAATGTAATGCTCAGGAATCAGAGGGACGACCTGTTTGTGTTTATTTCATAATTAAAAAGAAGATATTTATGAGTGTTTGTTAGGTTTTTGTGATGAATTTTCATTCTGTTTTCTCATTTCTGGAAATGTAGATCAAGATCAATCAGAATGATGTTCTCATCAGTCAGGTGATAGAAGATACCTTTCGACCAAATGAAGTAAAGCAAATGTATTTGAATATCAACAAATATGTTAGATTTAGAGCAAAAGGTCGGTCTCATGAAAACAAAAAATCAACAAAAATGCTATAAAATCCAATTATTTTATTTTCTTCCATCAGAAATCCCAACAATTATCCATTTTTTTCCCTATTGACTGGGCTCACTGTCTTTTAAGGGTTCTTGTTATTTTTTGTTGTATTTGTCATTTTAACTGATGAGGCAGGAGCTTTTTTAGGTGAAATATACCTGCTGGGCATAGTTTGACGCTTTCTGTTTCCTGCATTCTCGTAGAGAAAGCACACATATTGCTCTTGTCATACCTGTCCAGCATGCAAAGTAAGGAGCAGCACTGCTTTGTTTGTCAAGATACTCACCAAACTCGGCTCTCCAACTCCAGCTTTAACTCCCACACTGTCACTGCCTGGCTTGCATCTGTGCAGCCGTGGGAGTTTTAACGCATGACATGTACAATGGCCTTAACACAACACACTGAGATTGAGTTCCTTGTGCTGCCTGTGCTCGTCTCTTCTTACCTTCAGTCTGAGTTAAGCCAACCCCATTGCTGGGAAAGAGATGTGACAAAACCAGGGGGAAGGGAAGTGGGAAATACAGAAGAGCCAAAGCTGATCTGCCACTCAGTGACAGGCGTTTTGACAATCATAGGCTGTCATCACTTTCTGATCAGACCTGTCACTGAAAAATGTGGCAACACTGCAGTACCGCAGAAGGAAGATCCCCATGCCCACCCCTCCATCACCATCCCCAGCCCTCCTCACCGCTCATAGATATTCAGACTTGTGTTATTTATGTACACACGTATCAGAAAGAGACATGCAAACACATCAAATGTGTCAGAAAGTGCTGCGTACCTGCAGTAAGAATAAAACAGGTTTGGGTGCACAGTGTAGAGCTGTGGGAATGTCCCAGAGAAGATCTGAAAGCCAGACAGCGGTGGATTCTCAGACTTATGGGTAAAAAGTTAATTGAAATAAACTTTCTATCCAGGTCATCCATACATCTATAGATAATTACGGTGGCCCTGAAGCCCAAATCAAACCAACCAATCACTCAAACGCATAAACGTTGAATATTACATTTAAAAAAAAAAAAACAAATAATAAAGAACCAAAATTAAATTTTAGAAATCCAAGCCAAATTCCAGAGAACACTATTACAAAAAATTAACATTTTAGACAACAAAAGCAATTTCCAGATATCAAAGTGAAATGTAAAAAAAACTAACACAACAAGAAATCATTTTTCCAATGTTTAATAATGTTTATAGTTTTCACTGCGTAACAAAAGCGAAGGCTCACAAGAAGTGATAACATGCAGAAGTGTAGATAAGCGCCTGTTGCAACAAACCAACCTATGTTGGCTTGAGAGCGACACATTTGAAAAAACTTAAAAAACCAGACAACATCATCACATCAGTGGTGTCCTATAGTGCCTACCTTTTCTGGTTTCTTACTTTGTTGTCATTTTGATTTCTGGAAATTACTTTTGTTTTCTGAACATTTTTATTGTGTTTTAGTTTCTGGATTTGTGTTTTGATTTTTCTAAATGTCATGTATTTTTTTCAATATTCGTTTTTTTTTTTTTTTTTTTTTCTATTGGGATCCTTAATATGTTTTTGTGTTGAGAGATTTGTTGGTGGGATTTGCACTTCAGGGCCACCATTGATAATCCATCCCAAAGTCAGTTTTATTTGCCTTTGCAAAGCAAACTGCAATTAAAATCTGCATCAGTCTGAACGCTTAAATACAGATTTCCACTCAGATTCAATAATTGACCAAAAAATAAACACAGGAGAGAAACAGATGAAATAACATCTGCCATGTCATCTGAGTCTGTCTGAGGAGCCATGTTGGCACCTGTGAGAGTGATAGAAATAGAAGATGTCTAAAGCTTTTTAAAAATATATTTCTAGTCTGAACCGTGGTGGATCATTTCTTTGAATTGTTTAAAAGTACATACATCAAATGTATTTTCAAATGTAAAATATAAATTATTTAACAGAGTTTAGGGCAAGATTTAGCCTTTTTTTTTACTGTTTTCACATATGAAGGGAAAAAAGTAAAAGTCGATCATGAAGAAGAAAATTAACGAAAAATAGTCAAATCTTTTATTTTGTAAAAGAGGCTACTGTGACAGCTCATTGGCTTTTTTTTTTTTTTTTTTTTTTTTGGGTTTGTTTTGTTTGTTTACTTGTGATTGAAGATAAAAATCCCACTGTAATTTAAATATTTAAATGTTTCTAAAGGGTCCCACTAATGATCCTCAGTGTCACTGAAATCTACCATTACAAGTAATTATTTCAACCAAAAAAACAGGTTCAGAGAACAGGCCGGCTTCTTATCCTGAGTTATTGTGACATTCGTACATAGGACTCTTGAAGGGATTGTATTGAGGATCCCTAAAGGAACAAAACAAAACCATTTTTAAAATACATTTCAGGATTTTGAGCCATCTAGTTGTTCAATTTTGTGCCATCTTGGTGGCACGCACAAACTGCAAAAGCAGCTTTCATTACAGCCGCTGAAGAGTCGCAGAACACAATTTGTTCTTGTTTGTTCCGAGTTCATGATGGAAACTTTTCACTGGTCTAGTTAGAAATTGTCAAGCATTTTCAAAATGAAATGATCAGACTGTTCACATAAGCAAAGCTCATTAGCAGAAACCATCGTATGACTGACAGATAAGATTTCACTGCTGACATGTTTACATCGTTCAGGTAAAAAAAAAGAAATGAGGGAAAATAATCTGCACTCCTAAAAAAAGTGTTTCTTGCGTTTTTAACATGTTCTTGAGGCATTTTTCTCATGATGGACGACATAAAGAAAATTAAGCCGCAAATTGTATTTTAGAGTATGTCTTTATTGTCATCAAATCAGGAGAAGATGAAGCAATGTCGTTTGAAAAAGCTTGTAGTTGTGACGATGACGCTACAATCGACAGGCCACAAGCTCCCCGCTCCGCTCCCTGATGCATCCACTTGCAGACAAATAGATCCATGTTCTCCTCGACCAAGCTGAGGTTTGTCTCAAAATCGTGGCTGGAAAGCTTCAATTTTGCAAACAGAGAGTTCTCGGTAATGGGGAGAGAGGGGTTGGTGTTTTTCTGTATCAACAGTACCACCCACAACTTGACCTACTGCCGCTCTGCAGAAACTAAGTCCTAGAAAACGACACAAGTTTTGATTTGGACTAAAATGGGAATTATCAAAATTAAAAGAGAACTGGGAACACTTTTAAAATAACTAAAAAGATGATCGGAGTGGGACTTTAAAATCTTTTTTTTTCTCTTGGGGGGGTAAAATTGAGACCCCCTGCAGCTGGTTGAAACCTCACAAGTCCTCAAACTAACACTGAAACTAAGGACGTGATAGTTTGATTTTAAGGTTCAGTTAACGTTTTTAAATACTGTTTTCTCTCTTTATAGATATGTTTTCATACTTTTCTGAGCTGTCGCAGTAGTACACACCACAGCGCTTTCTCAGAGCAGCTAACTGGCTGCTTCTGATGCTGCCAACAAGTTACCACACGCTCATGGCACTCTGAGCTCCGGTGCTGTTGCTCCTACAATGAAAAATAGGTTGCAGACTATTCAGACATGCTGCTACACTGCCTGACGCTCATCTAAAGGCTCACTTAAAAGTTAGTCGGATTAGCTGTCTCGCAGCTAAGTGTGCGACATTTACTCTTCGGATTTGACCTATCCCCTGGAGGAGCGGTGAGCTGCAGTCACAGCCGCACTCGGAAACTAACCCAATCCAACCCCTAAATGCTGAGTGTCAAGTCCCATTTTTAGTCTTGGTATGACTCAGCCCGGATTTGAACTTACATACCGCGCGCTGGCCGTGGAGGTTTACAGGAAAAGTTAGAATGTTGTGACAATTGGTCAATTTTTTGGGTCAATGCGACATCGGTCTAGTAACATTTGGAGGCCTCGAGGTGGCAGCCCAGTGACAGCCCGCGTGACGCCATTTCAAAACCAGGCAATAGCTGGGCGGTGACAGGGCGGATCGCCGGCCGGCAGCAGCTCTGACTGGATGTTGAGTAAATGTCCCCTGACGACCAGCCACCTGACAGCCCAGGGGTTTATATAAAGCCGGCCATTCTGCACGTCTGAAGGCCGTCTGACTCCGCCATCTACGATCATGAACACACCAACGATTTTCAAAAAAATCTGGCGGCGGCATCTTGAAGATTCTGCTGATGCCTCTAGATTGCGTAGCGGCAGTTGTATTTGTGACCATATCATTAAAAGTAAAAGAATGAAGTTAATTAAGGGGCAAAATTACCGCAGAAAATCCCACACAAACATAAACAATTTCTTTGCTTTTTGTTTGGAAAATCTTCAGAACTGAGCACTAAAAGCCGACCATCTGCAGATTGCCTTTAAAAATGTTTCGTTTTCTTTGATGAACCACAGATAAAATGGAAAACCAACCCCAGATAACATTTAGATCATAGCGCGTTCTCCAGATGATGGTTCGTTCTCATGCATGCAGATGTTCCTTGGAGCGTCACAGTGCAAATAGCTGCAGACAGTCAGGTGTCGCTGTCAGGCGAGGACACGTTAACACGCTTTTTTTTCATGAAACGGGCATGAACAACAAAAAAACAAAAGAAAAAAATGTGGTTTTGTTGATCTGAAGCAGATCTGCACATTGTCTTCCAGCCCTGAAGCTTTTGTCTTCTGTTTGTTTCTTTCACTACCAGCAAAGTAAACAAGCAAACCCAGCTCCCACAACCTTGCTAGTGACTGTTAGCCTTCATCTCATCTCTTTTTGGGGATTTTTTTTTCTTTTCCTCCCACACAGACATCACTCCGACACACATCAGCCCGCCGCATCCGCCCTGCTGTTTGATGATCTTGTGTTAAGCGCGCCGCAGCTGAGAATGTTGTTTGTGGCGTCTGGCTGTGTCAAGGTGTTTGCAGATATTAAGTGATTGTTACACAGAGACTAATTAAAAAGGTGCATTTCAAAAGCACTAAATGAATATGCTAATGTTCTGTGTCTGCGCCTCCGTTTCTGAAGTGGTGATAACAATGTGGCTCTAAGCTCTTCTTTTAACTGTAATTTTCTTGATCCACCATGACAAACAAACAGAAACCATAATCCTATTATATTTTTAATGGCACGGTTTTGTTTTCTCAAGGCACTTGGTGAACGATGATCTTGCCTTTTTTCTTTCTTTTTTATGTGCTCTTTCCTTCACCACAACCTGAAATCAATTTCAGCCCATCTCTGTTTGACTCTACACGTGTTTAAAACAATATTCGCTTATTTTATGTCTTTTTTTGTGAGTGTGACATTTCATTGAGCGACTAAAAGCAGCACGGTGTTCTCCTCTGAGGCAGTGTTTATATAATGCAGCCTCACACCACACTGTGTGATTATTTGCTGCTGGTTTTTTATTGTTGTGGGAAAGTTGTGTCTTTTTGCTCAGAAACCCTGACAATGGAAAGGTGTGCTGCATTTCTGTTCAAGGCAGGAAAACTCACGTCCACGATTCCATTCACATTTTTCACTTCTGCTTTAAAAAAGATGGATCTATTTGAGCTACACTCAGTTGGTCAATTAAAAAATCTTTTGTAATAGAATTTAATAATAGTTTTATCTGTTAAACAAATATTCTGTTTGACAAACATTACCAGAAGACACTGCTGTGTCCAAATTCCTTTGCTACTCACTACATAGTGCACTATATAGGCGTTTTAGAGATGTTTTAATCTACAAATCCATAATCCAGTGCCCTAGAAATTATCCAGAAGTGCAACGATGCTTACTAGATTGGCAAATATTGACCACAATGCATTGCATTTAATTGATTTTATTGTGAAACAAATGTATTTTAATATTTTTTTAACCATCCAAGTTTTCATTATCAGGTCCAAAAATATTCCTTGCTTGTTTATTTAACAGATTGTTCATTGGCCATTTTCAACTGTTGTCTTTAATTCATTTTCAGTTAAGATCATTTACATGGAAAATGCAGCCAAAAAAAAAAAAAGAAAATCCAAGAAGAAATTGCAGAGTTTTGGAAATTTGGTATTTTGCTTTAGGTCACACACCATACTGTTATTTACTCGATGAAAAATTTTAGCTTGTAAAACTTCATGAAAGTTGTTTATAAAGGTTTCAATCTGCATAAAGATTCCTCAAATGGGCACACCTAAACCCTTACGTACGGGGGTGGACGGGCCGTGCTGGGGAATCGGGAGATTCGGGACTCTTCCTGGTTGACAGTTCCATCTCTGCGTCACCAAGGGGCCATTTTGGTCTGTGACAAACTCCTGTTGTTATTGAATGGATAATTAATATAAAAACTTATCATTTCACAACTTCATTTATACCCTCTGGGATATTGTAAGTAGAAAATTTGTGTAATCAATTAATGCGTTTGCTGCTCAATATGCAAGAAGCACCCAGCTGCAGGCATGTAATGGCGGATGGATGTAATGGCGGATGGATGTAATGGCTGATGGTTCTTCTGTCTGAATAATTCAAAAGTCCATGTTAGCGTCAGCTTAGTTAAATAATGAGTCTGTTTTAAACCCATAGCCATATTTTCACATTTTTTTTATTAGTATTTTTAGTCAATGTTTTCACTGCGTGAACCTCTCATCTTTTGGGTTTTAATTTTACTAATGCTTTACACATTATAGACATATTTGTGAATTACCTAATTACAGAGTAGGGCAATGACCTAAAACAGTTTACTGTTCAACAGAAAAAAGATGATCAAAACAGGACACAATTCAGTGTATTTAATATTATTGATATCAACATATTTAAGAATAATAAACGGTATGTGCATAAAGGAACAAATTAAGTAATTCATAAATGGGTGTTCATTATTATCTTTAGACTGTATGTCACATAACTTGCATGTGATTTTAGTGCATTAAATACACAATAAATTACCATACAATATAATATATTTTTTAAAAATTCATAAAACAATGCATTTTTTTCATTAGTTATTCACATAATATTCTTCAAATAATTTTCAGATTTTTTATGGCTCTGTATTCAGTAAAGAACTCTCACGGAGAATGAACATCCCCACAATTATCTATTATGATTAACTAACTGAGTTTGATACGATTGCACACATTTTCAGGGTAAATGCTCTTTTTTTAACTTAATTTTCTAGTTGTTTTAAATCTTTTTTGAGATTTAATGTTAGTAATGTTTTGAAATAATAGTTCAGCCAAGCATCATTCACCTATGAAAATGTGTGGCTTTATGTGGAGTTTGTGAATGTCAAACCTGTTTTGCAAAAGGCACAGACAGAGAAACCATTCAAAATAGAGGAAAAAAAATAGAAACATTTAAAAAAGTTAAGTTGACACAGAGGAGAGCGGTTTTTCATGCTATATTTGATCTGCAGATGCATATAAAAATTGTCTTTAGGCTGTACATTTTCATTGTCTAACAATGCTTTTTCCCAATCCTTTTTTAGTAAGTGATCTGATGACTTTTTCTTTAGATGCATGTATCAACTACAAAGAAGGATGGATACAAAGGGGAAGACGGGGATGCAGGCAAAAATTCCTTCTGGACCAGAGCAGCATTTTTAAATTATTTTTCGTCTTAATTTTTATTCTTTTTTTGTAAGTTTATTGTTGTTTATTTTTACTAATTCGTTTTACAGCAGTTGTAGCTTTACCTTTTTTTATTTGGTTTACAAAATAAAGATTATTGAAAACTTTTTAAGTTCTTAATGTTGTATAAATGATGGAATCATGAGGAAAACCTGGCTGATATCAATGTTGCAGCAGGATGGTTATTGAGTTTTAAGTCATGAATTTAATGTTTATGAACACTTAACAAGGTGTTCCAGAAGGAGATGTGGAATGGCTGGAAAGTCCTCCTGAAGCTTTGTTTTCCAGCAGATCAGAAGACGACCATGATTGAGTCCCATTGAGTTCTGTTCAGGATATCTTCAAGTGCAGCATTGTTTGGAAATGAATCAAGATGCACATGTGTTTAATGTCAGGTTCATCTGCAGCTGGGTGCCTCTCGTCGTCCTTTCATTTTTTTTCCCTTCTTCAAAGCAATTAAAGTTATAACAGTCAGAAGTTTTTTTGTTCAATGTGTAATTCATATTGAGATAAATCCACTGTGCCAGGTCAGGATATTAGCTTAGGGTTTGAAAGTTTTTGCTTTCATGAATGGAAATATTGAGTGTCAGCTGAACGAACATGTATACATTTGATCTAGTGTAAACTCAACAGTCATTCATTTCTCTGGAGCTGAACATTGTTTTCCCTTGCTCAATTGAGATTTGTATGCGATCTTGATTGCAATTTCAAAATTATTGTAACACTACAAATGAAAGCGAATGTAAAGAAAAAGAAAAAGTCATTTGGAGAATTGAGTTGTCATTTTATTTTCACCTGATGCAGCTATATTGTGAAAATGAAAAAAACATTTCAGCTATTGACTTTTATTTTGAAATATGAGTCACGTCTCCTTCCATAACTACAGGCCTTCTGCTTATCCAGCGACACCTTAGAATAACAATAATACATTTTACATTAAAACATTTCTAATAAAATTAAAGCACAACTAAAATTAACAATAACAAAAGCATGAATTCCGTTTTGAGATCACCAACTCCTGCCCTTTAAAAGAACAAAAAGAACTTCCGTTTGGGATACAATGACAACTTCTTTGGGATATGATGACGACTTCTGTTTGACATCCATCTGTTCATCCGCCATGTTACCTGCAGCGGTCCACGCTTGCAATATGCGACCGCTGCGGGCTGCTGGAACGTACCATTTCACGTGCGAAACACCCCTCTGTAGGTGGCTCAGTCCAATGCTTCCCCATTAGCAGCGCGTGCGCCACGGTTTAGCAGAAAGCTAGCTGTTCTAACTTTAATCCACGCTCAACAGAGAAATGGCCCATTAAAGAATAGATTAAAAAAAAGACAAAAAAAAGACCAGGTGGAGCTGAAAAGGCCATATTTAAAAACCAAAAGGTGTTGAGAGTAGAGGCTGCAAAATGCGCCAAGTTAAATGACTTTTTTTCAAGATGCCAAACCGACCCAGAGGAGAGACATGGTAAATTAAAAAAAACAAAAAAACATTTCAAACATGTCCAAGTTGACAATATTTTACACATTAGTAGAAAGACATATTCTTTTAAAGAATGTATATTTAGATACATGCTTTTAGTGACTTGTACTTCTTTATTGCGTGTTTCATAACCTCAGTGCAGCAAACACTCATTAAATCCACTTAAGGAAAAGGACAAGCACTGCAGACTGGGGTGGTGGTAGGTGAAAAAAGCACAATGTTCATGTCCACTTGGTGTGTGTAACATGACTATTTTATTATTATTTATCATGTGGACAAAACATACGAAATGCGTAACTTTATCACTATTTGTTGCTGTCTTGTTTGCGTATTTCACAGATGTATCCGATAAAGAGAGGTACATTTATGTTTTGTTAATGTTTACGGTTTTTGATTCTCCAGGCCCGAGAGGTGCAGCTCAGGAGGGATGCGGGTTTATGTTGACGTTAAAGTGTCTTAAAAGACATCATGAAAGTGTGGTAAGTGTATCTTGGCGTATTTGTAAGGACGATTATAACGTTCTGGTGATGTACTGGTGACGGTGTCCTGATGCCACACACTGGCTCATTACTGACCACACCCATGCCCAGGGTGTGCAGGTGATGCCTCAAACGCCTGTAGGATGTTTGGTTAAGCCACGCTTATATTGTCTTATTTCCTAAATTTTAACAGTCCGTCTGCATGCAAGAAGCATGAACTTACACTTGAACAGCACTAACGGTTCTTTGTGCAGTGTGCAAGATTTGGGGAGGTTAAAAAAAAACGTACGACACGCCTGAGTCTCACCTACTTCACCTTTACTTGTGTGTTGTTTAACTGTTCGCTACAACTTGTCGTCTGCAGTACGCCTACTACAGGGGTGTCCAAATCTTGGCCTCGAGGGCCCAGTCCTACATGTTTTCCAACCAACCCACCATTGAAGCCCCTAATTAGCTAAAGTCACCTGATCCAGGTAATCAGCAGCAGATAAGGCAGGGTTTCTGGGAAACCAGCCGGAGGTCGGCCCTCGAGGGTCTGGATTTGAACACCCCTGCTCTACGGGCTCACTGAGTGATCTATGACCTTTATATTATTTCATTCTGGCCACCTGTGTGCCATGTAAAGTTTTGCCCATTTTTTTAACTTGCAAACAGTCCATATCCACCCGTATGGGCAGTTGGAACTGAACCTGAAAACAGACTGAAAAACGTGCGTAGTGACGCGTTGATGCGAGAGTTTTGAACCCAGAATCCTGAAACGCACATTTCCGTGCATTTACGTAGACTTTTCATTGAAACCGGCTGCTTGAACGCCAGTTGCCGCGGCCTGTGTGAGCGGAGCTTCAGGCTTAAATCACAGAGCAGTAAAAATATAAATTTGTTTTTGGTTCTAATATTGACGGTTGACATATCTTTACCCTTCATATTGTTAAGGGTAAGAAGAAAAATAATAAAATTTTGCTTCAGTGTGTGGAATCTGCCTCACTGTGAAGCTGCTGTGGCATTCCAGTTTTTACATCAGGCCTGGATATGAAGTATTTGACTGTTTCTGAACAAGCTGTAAAGAAGATCCTGAGTGCACATTGTTCCGTCAAACTGTTGTTTGAAAGGTCAACTTGCTGTCAGAGCTCTCTGAAATGCCGTCATCATTTGTCAGCAATTGCGTCTAAAGAACTTTTAAAACATGAAACCTCATACAAGGTTTTGACAGGCACCTCTCACCCTGCCAGGATCACACAAATGGCCACTCATGTTTGCATTCAGCTGCACAGATGCTTGACAGCACAGAAAAAGAAGAGTTTGGCCACATTCTCTGTGTTGAGAGCTTTGGCTATTAGGGACTCCTGCAGAGAGATTCTGACCGATTTAAAAGGTGCAGAATTATTGGTTTTGTTTGAACCCAACTGCTTTAATTCTGCAGAAATTGTAAGACTTTGTTAAATCATTTCCTCCAGAAATGTAGAGTCAGGTGATAGACAAAGGGTTCAGTGTTATTGTACAGTTTAGACATAAAAGTTCCCCCAAGTTTATAAAGTAACTTTTAGGAAACTTTGTGCAAATTAAGCCATTAAGGAGCTCAAACCTGCAGTTTGAGCCCAAAGTGTCAACACTAGAACACTTTTGGCACGGCTTCCTCTTTCCCCCATGACAACTTATGGCACATTTATTTTCTAACTAATACCTGAACTAAATGCCTTGCTGCCATTGCATTCCGAAAGGCTTAGAAATGTGCTGGCATTATTCCCTTTTTTTTTTTTTATGCTGTTGCCCTAATCAGTGGATTTTAAAAGAAAGAAGCCTGAACAAACACCATTGAGTGCTTATGCTGTCAATGCAGGATTTCAGTTTTTAAAAATTCTTCCTCAAAAAACGGAGAAAAGTCAACATGTAATTATTGTGGAAGTGTTTGTTTGAATCTTAGTCGACAGAGGTATTTAGGAGTCTGAGCCAAATCCTTATGAAGTCTCCCTTGAACCCGACAGAAGACACCGAGACCCCTTTAATCTTGGAGGTAATGCACTGACAAGCTCCTCTGACGCACCTTTCATTTGAAATGTTTTAATGTCTCCTCACATTCTGCTCCTGTCGACTCCTTCTTCACTCTCCTCACCCCTTGCACTGGAGGTGGGCGTCGTCACGCGCATTAAAGAAGTTCTGAGGAACATCAGTCAAAGTTTAATCTTAATTTTCATAGTTTTTTTTCTGAAGAAGTTCATTTATTAAAGCGATGTAATTTGTAGGTAGCAGCTCGGATTCTCCGGGGACTGCAGGGCCAGTCACTCCCAATTCTCCACTGTTTGAAGGTGACACCCATCTTCTGCAATGTCTCGTTGGGTAGACAAAAGGAAGAGGTGTATGCGCACAAATTGGAAAGCCACCAAACATAGATGTTTTATTGTGTCATTTCTGTGTTTCATTGTCATTCTGTACCTCTTTGTTGCTGACCCAGATCTACCACTAGGTCAGTCTTTTAAGACCTCTTTAACATCAAGGAATCCATTCAAATTTTGCACTAATGAAAACATTTGTCAAACATTTTTATCCTATTTTAAAATCTGTCCACCTTTAGATGACGTTTGTGTGAGCCCCAGCTTATATTTTGGGTTGTTTTCTTGGGTATGTCTTACCCCAGATTTGCACTGGTCCGTCTGCGGTGCATCTCCATTGCGTTGTGTGGAGAGTCGGTCTCACAAACATTAGCTAGTTTACATTGTCGGATTTACATCTCAGGTCCATTCCTCCAACCCCCTGGCTTCCCGAGGAGTGGTTTGTTTGTTTTAGTCCTTTTAAAACACATGTTTTGTGTCATAAAAGATGTTATGTGTTTGTACTTCAAAAATATGACTTTTGTCGTCCATGGCGATAATGGATGCTGGTGTTATCAACTGTGTTGACGTGCGTAATCGCGTCGGGACGTCTCCGTAAATTTAAGATAAATAAAATTAACGTTTTTTTTTTTTTTAAAGTACAACAGAAGTTTTTATTTTATGCTACACGTAAGGGTAGGTAATAATGAAGTAAGGCATGTCGTACAGATTTTTTTTTTCAAACCGATACAAGTGAGAAGTTCACGCTCGCAATGTAGTGATGGGGAATTGAGAGTGTAGTTAATGTGGGCATCCTATGGGCGTCCTGTGAGCCCATTGCATATCACGTGCACACCCCGCGTTTGCAGCATTTGCCGAAGTAAGTAAGGAACCAGTGCGCCCATCTCACTGAGGACAAGAGTGCGGCATAAGGGCACCGTATGACAGCATCCCCCAAGTGTGTAAATCTTACCATATCATTACAAATACTTCATGATGCACTTTCACACCACAATCGTACATTCCACTTTTTTGACGTTCCTTAAGGTGGCAGTACGAGTCTCAAGAGAACTGCAAGACTCGCCTGCTCTTCTCTTAATATGTGGTCACTCCTGTCTATGACCCTCTATTGAGCGACCAAAACATGTATTAATATGATAGTCAAAAGGGATCTTTTGACTATAGTGCCCAGGAGGCCCCTGGGGGTCGTAATCCTGCTTTATTTTTTAGTATTAATGCATCATAATGACAGTTTAATCTCAGTGTAGCAGTCCTTGTACTTACCAGTCTCTTAAAGTGACATTTTTTAATCAAGTTGCAGTTGTCGCCCCTAACCTGAGGTGACCTCTGGCTCTTATTGGGCTTCAGTTACAAAAATATTGCCATGTATTTGTCCAAGAATCACCAAGGCTTTCATCTGGTCTCCATCACGCCCCTCTGTCTAATTCTATCTCCCTGTCAATAGTGTTCCCTAATCTCATGCATTTTGCTAATTGGACTTTCTTACCCATCTGACGTTTCAGACATCAGACTCTAGTAAGAGGATTGAGATGCTTCACATACTCTCCTTTTGAGTCTGATCTCAATCTAGACAAAGGAACAATTCTGAGACAAGTGGTGGGTTATGAGACAAGGGAGTGTTGAAAACCACTCAGCCCCCCACTGTGCCCACCACAGGGCTTCCACCACCTACCATATGGAGAGGTATTTAGATTATTTACGTCATTTTTGTATTCTTTTTTTTTAATCCACAATGTATTGTAGTTTGTGCAAAGGGTTTTGGAAAAAAGTTAACCTGTAAGAAAAAGTAAAACATAAGAATATTATGCTTTTGTACATAGTTCTTCTACTATTTATTTGATTTGCAACAATTTTAATGTTTATTAGTCTTTTCTACTCCAAGTGATATTTCCATTAGAAAAGACAAAAAATATCCACTTATAAACCCCCACTGACATCCATTTGAATGTCTGAGATGAAATTATATAGAATAAAATAAAAAAAAAAAACCTTTAAAAACCTTTAAAAATATTCTAAAAATTACATAATCTCACAGGTTACATGAACATTTGTCTTTCAAAAGAAAAAATGTGTCACTCAATGGATTCCTTAATTCTCATTGCCAATAAAGTTTCGTTAGATAGTTAAAACATGACCATTAAAAAAAGGGAATATATTTTAAAAGGTACATTTTGGTTACAATGGTAAAATGTGTGGCTCATGATTCTATACACAGGTTTTTAGAAGGATTTCCACAAGTGTATAATATCTCAGAAAACTTTTCAATTTCAGTTTTGTGTGTTAAAGTGTTAGTTTAGTTAGTTTTTTCTTAGTTTTAAGAAAATGGACACTAAAGCATTGCAAGAAACTACAAAAAAACATTTCTGAACACCTATTCTGCATTTTAAGCAAAACAACTACTCAATCTCACTAACAAATGATCCACAAAATGTGTTTGAGTACTTTTCCAATTAGATGAACCAACAGGATCATTCACAGTCTAAAATAAAGCTTGTGGTTTAAAATCCGAGGTGATGTTTATTTTTTTATTTTATCCGTCCATCTCTTTCCAAACTACATTTCAAAATCATGGGGTTGCTGGAGCCTATCCCTGTGAGAAGGGTGCACTACAGTTTGGTGTTTCAGTGATTATTTTGCTCATGTTTTGTTTTGAGTAGTCTCCTTGTAGCTATGTTCACTCTGCCTTCTGCAACACATGTTCAAGACTATGTAAACATGGGCAAACGCGCGTTTCCTGCTTCAGAAATTATTGGGTTAATGTGTAGCTACACAAGTTTCAACGACCGTCTTAGCTCTGCAGACGTGTGGCCATTGAACGTGCGTTGGAAGAAAAGCCAGGTTGAACTTTAACCAATCAGGGACTTAGATTTGGTACGGACTTATAGATGGCGCCTCTTTAATTCATGGAAGTGTCAACTGTTTTAAAACTGATCATGGAGGAGTTATATAAAAGACAAGTTCTTCAGGGAGTTGAGTTTCTACTTCATCATTTTTTATTTTGACAGAACTTTGTTCGCCAAAAATGTATTTCTTATGTTTTCTCAAAAGTAGTCATCACTTTTTTGACCAAAAAAAAAGTTTATCTGCTCGTAATGTGTGAAATATGTACGGCCAGAGCAGACCTTTTTACTTGGACTCAGAGAAAGGGTTAAGGTTAGCATTACGGGTTACATTTAGGGTTAAACCACCAAATAGTCCCTGAGTGCGGCTGGTAAACTTTAACTTTAAGTTTAAATATGTGCGGCCAACAACAAAATCGAACCTTGGATTCACTTAAAATACTTGCGGGCAATGCTGCAGTTTGCATCTTGGCTGCAGGTATTACATGTGACCAACATGAATTTCCATCACTTTTTGTGCAGGTCGCACGTACATATGTGTGAATAGGATCCGCCTAAAACAAATTATATGGAAAATTCAAGTTTTGTACATCACTACAGGTTTTGATGATTCAATTTGGTTCTCTGCAGATATGCACTGCATACACCTTTTAGCACCTTTTAGCCTAAAAATGTTAAACAAATAGATTAGGGTGGCCATGGCACAGGTAGAACGTTTGACCTCTGATCGATAGATCGCAGGTTCGAATTCCGACCTATCTGTCCATGTGTTGAAGTGTCTTTGGGCCAGACAAAGAATCCCATATTGCTCCAAATGGTTATAGGTTTGTGCCAGTGTTGGTGTGTGAATGTGTGTGTTCATGAGTGAATGAGACTGTGACTATTAAGAGCTTTGGGCCTTCTATTCTAAGAAGCAAGTAAATCACTATATAAGAATATACCATTTGTTGTTGCAAACATGTTTCAAAATAGTGCACTTCTTGCCATGACCTCTAATCTCATATACAAAGAAACACACAACAATTTGTTTAACTTCAAAGTATTTACAATTTTCCGATGACATTCCCACTCCTCCAGGGTCAAACAACATCTCACTGCCTCTGTATCAATTTCTCAATATTTAAGAAGCATCCCTCTCACACCGCCATCACCCCCTTGAGACCAACGCCTTTATCATTTTTGTCAGAGTCAGTTTCCATCTGCATTTGTCATCCCCGCACACGTTTACCAGTTATCAATCGCTGTGTCAGAATGCAAAATAACTGATGTTCTTCGGGGCGGGATTGGATGGGACTATCTTGCGCTTTCAATCAACGCATATTTTCTCTTTTCCTCTCTCCTGTGCCACCACTCCCTCATAAATCTCAGGGCATTGTGGGGTTGTAATGTATTTGTTGGGGGGTTGAGGTTCTGCTGTAGGTGGAGATGGGATGTTGTGGGGCTTTGGATGACAGAAGCTGTAGTTATATTATCAAACATTGCACCTTAGGGCAAACACAGTATCAAGGGCTTTCAGACTGTATAAGCTCGACACAACAGCAAAGGAGGAGGCATGACTGCAGCACACAGGACGAGAAAGGATTACTTTCTGTCGCCCATAAATCAACTCTCCAGCTAAACTAATCTTTCTGGTTGGGTGGCAGACTAAATACACATGGTACAGGGATGTAATGTGTGCTTGATGCATCTGGTTATGGATGCCTGGCTGCTCAGAAGAAGGGTGGAAAGGGGTCTCCACTAGTATTTATAAGTTTGTTAATGTTCACTTTCCTGCTTGCTATATCCTTCTCTATCTTGTAAAGAGAATCAAATAATGTTCTGACTTCCTCATACAGCTCAAAATTTGACTGTTATAAACTGATTTTTGATCCAGATGTTAGTCTCTGCTTTGGTAAAGTGATGGACTGACCCAATGCACTGGACAAAAGGCTCTAAGTTGACTTTTTGATCATTAGCCAATATGGCTGATGGACGCCCACGTTTGTATGTTCTCCTAAAGACACTGAACCCCACATTGCCTCTGATGGAAGGTTGGCGCCAGTGTTCGGCAGCGGAGCCACCATCAGTGTATGAATGTGTGTGTGAATGGGTGAGTGGGTCTGTGACTGTAAAGCGCTTTGGGCCTTCAGTGAAGGTAGAAAAGCGCTATATAAGTATACGCCATTTACCATTTATCATTTAATAGGTTCATCTGTGAATCTGAATTCCTTAAAGACTTGCTCTGAAAACTGTTTTTTTTAAAACATGTTTCTAATGATAAAGGACAAATATAGCCAAAATTATTTTTTTTAAAAATGCAGTTTAAAAAAGTGTACGTGTGACATTAAAAATGCACTGGAAGTTAATGGATGATGGGAAATAAGGGAAGACTTACTTCCCGCCCACGACTCAGAGACGAATTTTGAATGAACTTCTGTCGCTCTGCAGATACTATGACCTAGGAAAGGACACAGGTTCCTTCGATTTTGGCTAAAATAGCCTAATCAGAATTGACCACTGGGAACGCTTTTATAATAGATCAAAAGATGATTGTGTGGGACTTTACAGGTGAATGGGGCTATGTAGTCTCTGTGGCCCTGCAATAGACTGGCAGTTTGTCCAAGTTGTACCCTGTCATTGCGTTACAGCACCTGGGACAAGGTCCAGCATCTCTGTGATCTTGCACAGGATAAAGTGGGTGTGGAAGATTATTTTTGTCATTTGTAAGCTTTCAAATTTTTTAGCTTTTGTTTCTAACACCTAATTTACACCGGTCTGACTGTGGTGTGTCTCCGTTGCGTTGCGTTGTGTGCGGAGTCTGTCCCACGACCGTCAGTTTACAGTGCTTCTGCGTCTCTGGTCCGCCCCCTCCCCTCTGACTTCTGGAGGAGTGTTTCTTTTTCTCATGCATGTTTTGTGTCATAAATTATGTTGTGGGTTTTTTTCTTGTACTTACAAATCAAACTTTTGTCATCCATTATTAAAATGGATGACGGTGTTATCCGAGGACTTGACGTGCATTATTGCATGTTCATGTTGGGCACATCACCCAAATATAGAATAAGATTAATTTTTTTAAGTACATTAGAAGTTTTTATTTTGAAACCTGAAATTTTTTGCCATTTCTCCAGCTTTTTGTCGCAAAAACATAAACAAACTAAAAATTGAATTTGCATGTTACATTGTGAAAGGATTGATATCAGATGCAGACATGACAGAGGTGATTTAAACATTCCAAGTAGTTAATTAACCTTTCATTGTTTTTTGGTTTCTAGCTGATTCTGACATTTTTAATGTAATAAAGACACACCACAGACAAAACGGTAGAAGTTAGGCTTAAGTGTTGCACAGCAATAACACTGTACTTGAATATACGCAGTGGAAATTTTTTTTGTTGCACTCTTTCTTAAACAATTTTTTTAGGCTTTTGTTGACGTGTGTTCTCTGAAAAACTCAACTGCACAACTTTTAACACTCGATACACAATAGTTTGGCAGGTGTTATACTATAGTAATAGGTACAGAATGAGGGCATTATCTTTTAAAAATACATCACAAGACAGCACATGGGGCCCTTGAGTGTTTTAGAGGTAGGAGGAGTGGCATAATGAAAAGCGTTGGCAATTCCTACCAGAAGCAATTTAAGCTCAAATCAGACCTCAGGGAAACAAAGAAAGCCCTGGTGACATGTCGCCTGCCCAGCGTAAATCACCTCTTACATTGTGTCTGGTCTCATTCAATAAGTTGTTAGGCTTTTATATTTCCTTGTGAAAAACATGTTGGCTTGGCAAACCAAGAAAAGGCAGCGCTGTTAATAACTATTTGGTTTAGCAGTGCAGGACATCCCTGTGGAGGAAAATAACTGGCCAACGAAAAGTATATATGACAATTAATTTGTTTTTTTTTTTCAAATAAGGACTTAAATAGACTTCTTTAAGCCTAAACAGGACTCTAGATTGCGACCAATTTGTTTGCATGTGCGACTGCATTTTTCAGTGGTGCGTCTTAAATAAATATCCATGGTCCCAGCGGTGCGCCCAACCTTTCTGTGGGGAAAAAACATCATCTCCGCAACCCTGAAAGTCTCATTGCTGTATGTGTGTACAGATGTAACACACCTCAAATAATAATTCGATTTTTTTTTTTTAAATCAGCATGCATATCTGAGTCATTCAGTTTGGGTCCATGCGCACAAAAATCAGTTAAAATCTTTTAACACCAGAGCTTTAACTCCAGTGTTTACATTCTTTCGTCTACCGTAATTTTCCAGATAACGTAATTCCAGCGGATTCTGATTGTGAAGTGTTTGCGTAATCCACGTTTATCAGCGTATACTGCCGCGGAGAGAATCGCTTTACATCACAGCACTCCACGTTAGTAATATGTTGCATATTGGTGTTAAGCCAGACAGCAAAGCCGCTTTTCTCCACGCCAACAGTTTAAGATTTCTGGAACATCAAACAGCCAGTCATTTAGATGTCACTGCAACATTATTGATGTTAAAGGGTTAACTACGGTGGCCCTGAAGGTTAAGTCACATAAACAAATCCATTGACGCAAAACATATTAAAAATCACAATGACATAAAATAAGCAAAACAAATTAAAAATAAAAGTTTCTAGAAATCGAAGCAAGATTCCATAAACCAAAACAGTTCCAAAAGAAAAAGGAAATGTTTAAAAAAAAAACAAGTAATTTTTAGAAATCAAAATGAAGCTTTAAAAAAGGAAGCAAAGAAGAAACATCATGGATTGGATGTTGACGTTTGCCCATCATTCTGACAGACAGTTATTTGACACGAAGCGCCTTAAACCAAAAACATTAATGTCACTGCTGACCCAAACGCAGCTGCTGTTATCAAAGAATGCTTTAATTCACCTATGAAGTGATACTGGATTGGCTCAGTACTAATAACAAAATCTTTTAAAAGTTTTTTTTTAGTTAAATTTAATCTCTGTGAAGCATTTTAAAGTCCCACTCCAACTATACTATACTATAAAATTTAGTCTAGAGCCCTTCTGAAAATGTGATGCTTAAAACAATGTAACAAGTTACACCAATATGCTGGAATTACGGTAATTGCATATATGGTTGAAGGGTTACGGTAGACGAAAGACTGTAAACACTGGAGCTACAGCCCCAATTTTAAAGGGTTGATGAACCTGTTAGGAGAATTGACAAGTAACATTTCCTTATAATTCATTATTAATGACTTTTTTTTTCTGACTCTCTGGAACTAAGTAGAGTAGACAAATGTAGACGTAGAATGAAACTATATATCATTACATGTTACTTCCATTGCTAATACTGTCTTAGTAGATCTCATACCCTACAACAAATGAACTAAAGTTTGTAAGTACTGGGATGTTGTTTTGGTAAACTCTTATTGACCCTTAAACACCAGAGATGTCGCCAGAGACACCTAAATAACAGACGCTCTTTGACCCACCGTTAATCTTCAACTGTTGACGCGAATAATGTGAATCATCTCATTTTGATGCGGAGACAACTGGCTATTCACATCAACTTTGCATCAAAACGCATTACTTTATTAACCTAAAGTGTTGCATATCAGTTTACTAATGTAAAGTGTTGCATAACAGCACAAAGCTGCTTTTCTCCATGACAAAATCTCCATAGTGACATTGATTTCACAGCGTTTCAATGCTGTGAAGTCTTTCAAATCAGCGCAAGGATTATTTTCCCAATTTCAGAATCCACTGGAACTACAATACTTGAAAAAGTAATGGTATTCCAAAGAACATAAACACTGGAGATAAAGGTCCAGTGATAAAGGATTAAGGTAAGGCATTATTCCTATTTTGTCTTAAATTAAATTGATCTTGACGTTTTTCTGAATTCATTGAAGTCATGTCCAACTACAGCTGCAATTTGATTGTCAAAAAAATGTTTTTGTATTTAAAGAAGCAACAAATGTATTTTAGCTATCAAACTCTACGCCATGTTTTATTTCAATATTATTCAGTGAAAATGAAGAGCCTCCCATCACACATTTTGGTTAAACCTGAATGTGAAAATCAAGACCCATCTAATTCTTCTTCTGCTGAGCAAGATGCCATAGATATTATTGTGCCCGAATGTCTGGCCTGTAAAACATAAATGTATATATATCATTCTCGCCTCATAACGAGAAGGCTCTGGTGCAAATCCCATCTGGGACCTTTCTCTGTTTGCATGTTCTCCCTTTGCATGTGTGTGGTTTCTCTAGCTTCCTCCTACAGTCCAAAAACATGCTTCATTGGTTGACTGGTTACTCTAATGTGTCTGTCGGTGTGCACATGCAAGTGTGTGGGAGTCGCTTTGTAACCTGCAACGGACTGGAGACCTGTCCCGGGTGTACCCCTCCTCTGCCCAACAGTAGCCGGGACAGACTCGGCCAACCCCATGACCTCGAAAGGGATACAGTGGGTTAAAAAAAGTGATGGATATTTAGACTGGATGGACATCTTTGACATCATCAGTTAGAATATAAATTTTGGAAATTAAGCCCAATGTGGTATTAGCTAATTGACCAAAGTTTCAAAACTTTTGGGTCAAGCCTTCTGGAATGTTCTAGTGTGAAAGGATCCTGATTGTAAATGAGCCTTTCCAAAGTTTCTTTCTTAGCTTTTTTTAATCCAAACAGCAAAAAATATATAAACCATACCGGTGATTTAGCGTTGTTGGTGACCATGGTGCAGAGAAACCAATCTGTTTGGAAGATCACAAGTTTGGTTTGTGCATTGCCGACCCATGTGTCAAAGTCACCTTGGGCAAGACACTGAACCCCACATTGCCTCCATCATTGTGTGGATGTGTGTGTATGCATGGGTGACTGTGACAGTGAAGCGCTTTAGGCCTTGAAGGGTGGTAAGAAAGCACCATATAGGTATATGCCATTTACTATTTTAACAGGAGGGCAACAGAAGGCATTGATAGTGTATCAGACAGGGTTAGAAGCAAGCAACATTAGTTAAATAACAGTGATTTTTGTTTCTTACTGTTAGAAATCTCTTTTATCCCTTTTTAAATGAGGATTAGTATTCACATTATTTCTGTAAAATGTAAAAACTACCCAATATTCTTGTGAATATCAAAAAAATTCCACGCTGATCCAAAGCTACCAGTGCTTTGAAATCCCAACAGCCCTACTATATGGGTACTGTTGGGTTGCTTGGACCCAACCATTTATCCAAAAGACAAGGGTCATGCATCACATGTGGTGAAATCCCACTGAAACATGGTGACCTTCTTGGTGAATACTAACACGCAATCACCTCCTTCACAAAACAGAGCTGTTCGCTCCAATGTTGTCTTCCATATGTCTGAACATCATTGTCAAGATCCAACTGGCCAGTTGCAATATTGCATTATTCATAAAACATAAACAGGCAAAATGGATTCCTCTGGTCCACTCCCCACCAAAGTCAGAAGATTAATGAGTCACTCTTTAGGTTATAATTCAAAGTTCATCCTCACATATATCATATTTTGAAGCACATAGATTATAAGAGAGAGAACATTTATCATATGACAAGGCATACACAAGCTCCTCTGCACAAGTTACACACACACACACACACACACACACACAGGACCCTGTGTGCAAGTGCACAAACGCAGACACACACTCACGTATACGGGCTGTTTTAAAAGCTCTACCAGAGAAGACATGCTCTTTTAGACCCAGTTATTCTCATTTTAATCACACTTCTTTTGAAACATTAAAGTGCCATTTGGACAAACAGAGCAGATAATGGTCTAAGAAGCTGGTCATTTCTATTCTGTTGCCCTGAGAGAGCAAGACAGATGGTAATCATCCAACACAATAATCAAACCGTGAAGCACACAGGATTTTTTTTCCAGCTTTCTGCAACATTTGACCCTAAAAGTTGTGCTTTAAAGTTATACAAAACAGACTTTAGCAGATAACTTAGTGCTTTATTTATTTTCATATAAATTACCCACTTTTTTTTTGTTTTCTTAGTTGTTGTCCTGCTTTTGTAAACTTTACTCTGCAAAAGTTTATCAGCGTTAGTTTATTTTATTTTTTTCAAGAATTGCTACTTTTTTGTCCTGGTTTTGGTTTAGGAGGACGGACGGACGGACGATTCGATTTGTCAGATTCTCTGCAACCTGCTTTCAAATGGTGGGGGTGTGGACTTCCAACAAGCTCAGTGGTTGGCTGAGTGGTTGCCATAGAAATGAGGACACAGATTGACTCGAATCAATCATTGCTTACTGACAATTTCTGGTTAGTTCGAGTTAGGGTTAGTTCGTTCTGGTTAAACTACCTTTTGCTATGGGTTGATAGCATTTCAAGTAGCAGAGATGTTGGGAATGTGAGTAAAAATTTGTTAGTGAGCAGAAAAAGTGTGCATAAAAAAGTCCATATTCTATGGCGGAATATGAACTTGGACAATAGATGTATAAACCTCAGAGTCTAGATGCTGATGATGGATATAGCCAAGACCATTCCAGTGTATTGCTCCAGGTAGAGAACGGGGTGGAGGAGGTCTCATAATCATCTAGAATGCAAAGAGACAACCACACATAAAGTAAAAGGGAAAAATAGGATTGTGATTGGCTGAAAAGAAAAGGCGGGATCTTTAGCTATTGGTTCAAAGTGAAGGCCTAATCAAAGAACTGTAAAATACAACCCAGTGTATCTGAAAGTAGATCTTCTTTAAAAGAAATTGTGCCAAACCTTCACATTTTACTGTGTCCAACTTAATGTCAGCATAGTACCTCAAATCACCAGAAATGCTTTTTATGATTGGGGAAAAAAAAGAGTACTGCTCCTAAATGAATGTTACATAAGTAACATTGAGTTATTCTAATAGCCTTAAAATTGTATTTTAAATCCCTGTCTTACATTTTTATTGTGTATTTGTCAAAAACTTGCAAATCAGCAAATAATCATTTTATGTGTTCCTGAAAGATGAGACCTTGTTGAAGTGACTTATTAGTCTCTCACATGATGTTGAACTAAGTTGCTGCAGGCTAAAACAAATCAAGGATAGATACATATCAAAAACTGTACAAACACGCATGAAATGAACAATAATGGGATGGCAGCTTCATCAAAAATAATTCTGTTCAAAATTCAAGTTTGTAGATTGGATTTAATTCTGGGCCCAAATGAAACAGACTTCATTGGCTTTCTAGCAATTTGTACTGACAGCTGATAACCTCTCCCAGCAAACATCAACGCTGTCTCCCAAAGTGATGGAGAGTATTATGTTCTAATCTGTTCTCAAACACTTGATAGCAAAGGCTTATATGAGCGCTGATGGAGTTGACAATGCGGCTGAAGTTCAAGAATAGATGCAGATATGGTCTCATAATCACAAAGAGGCCTGGCTGCACACATTTCCAAACAAATTGGTCTCCTCACAAGCCCAATCACACATTTAGAGAGTCGATGGCAGTAGATTCAATTCTCTCCAAATTGGCATGGCAATGTCACAGAATCCATTTAAATGAGCTTTGAACATATATTCATTCTGCAGCTCATTGGCTTATGTTAATCCTCTTCAATTACCCCTTTTTCAGAGGCAAGTGTCATTTAGCATCATCGCAGCCTTTCTATGACTCGCATAAAGACACTCACACAAGACATGCCTGTCTTTCAATCAAGAAAAGAAGCCTCAGATCAGCTTAAACTTTTCTGGACACTGATTAGATAACACACGATACCACAAGTGTATCCAATTTGGAAATTATGAAGGCTTCGTGCCACCAGTTACTACGACGGAGTATGATGACCACCGAAAAAAAAAGATCGAATACAATAAATAGACTTAAAATTTTAAGAAAAAAGTTGTAATTTTACAGGAATAAACTCGTAAATCTATAAGAACTAAGTTGTAATTTTACAACAATGAAAGCGTAAATTTATGAGCAAAAAAAGTTATTTTACAAAGAAATGTGTGCTTTTTTATAAAATATAATTGGTTTTATTCAGTTTTCATCCACAATCTTCTTTTGAAAAGGGCCTGCAATTTATTTTAGATGTCTTTACGCTTATAATAAAAAAAACGTTGGCTCACTAAAAGACTTTGGTCGGATCCAAATTGCTTCCCTACCCCACGGACTCCTCCCTATTGCTCCAATTATAGTGTAATTCTGTTTTTTTAAAGGGGAGCTGTAGTGCTTTGGGGTGGCTATCCCAACACCGTTAGGGACTTGCACTTCTGGTGTGGAGGAGGAACGCATTTCTTCACTTTTGCATGACTTTATAAAGTTCTGAAACCAAGGCTTTTATCTATTTTCCGAGCGCTGGCAGCTCTGCACTAATGTATATAACCAGCGTCTACTGTATTCATGATGTCATGAAATGATAGTAACACCCGAATTTAAAGACACAAATTCTTCCATATCTTTCCGCTTGGAAGAATAATTGTAGAGAAAGGGAGAAACCCCAGGGGTGAGGAAGCAGTTTAGACTCAGCCATAGCATTTCCTTAAATGTGAAACCAAAGTTGAAGTAAGCGCTTATGAGCGCCATACGTCTCTCATACTGAAACACAATATTGGTTCTTTGGTTGTTGTTTATATTTTTTTTGTAAAGACTTGAATATGAATATGAATATGAATATATGAATATGAATATATTTGAATATAAAGTTGAATATATTTTTCTATTTATATATATATATATATATATATATATATATATATATATATGTATATATATACATATATATATATATATATATATATATATATATATATGTATATATATATATATTTTTACTTTAATGTCTTTAATTATTTTTTACTCATAATTCTATGAGTTTATTCTCATAAAATAACTTTATTCTCATAATTTTGCTATTTTATTGTTAGAAAATTCTGATTTTTCTCATAATTTTCTTACATAATTCTCTTAATATTACAGCTTCTCTGTCACAAGTTTATGACTGTATTCTCATAAAATATACACATACAAGTTTTGGCTTAAAGTTTTACAACTTTATTATTGTAAATTTGCGGCTTTTCCCCATAATGTAATGCTTTTTTGCTTTTAACTTTATTACTTTTATTGAATCATTTAATGACTTGTTTCTCTTAAAATTATCAGATTTTTCTAATAATTTTGCAACTAATTTTTCAAACAAAATTAGACTTTTGACCTTAAATATTAAATGTTTGACTTTTAATTAAATGTTTGTTTTTTTTTTTTCATGACGACTTTATTCTAATAAGTATTTAGGATTTTATCTTTGGAGATGTCTTAGTGCTGGGCGATACGGCCAAAAAATAAAATCTCACATTTTTTCACACAATATTCGATTTTTGATTTTAATCAATTTTTTCTCTCTTCTTTTGCTTTCTTTAAAAAAAAAAAAAAGACAAATTATAGAATATATTTAACGAGAACTATTTTATATTGTCATCTGTTTTAAAAATATGCTTAAACACAAAGTTCAACTAAATTCAAGCTGTAAGACATGTTTGTAGTTTAATGCAGCAGATGTTTTTGTGAGCTACCACTAAATTAAGCATCTCATAAAGAGAAACACTTCTCACACTTGACAAAGTGTCTGTTTCAGGTGTTGAAACTAATTTGTCACACTCCCACTTTTGGCAGCTTACGACCTTTAAGCAGGTTTTGCTGCGTGTGGTTTGATGGTTCAAGTTTGAAGTCATGACACCACTGGTCAACGTTTAGTTTTTTACTCGCCAGCCAAGTTGGCTGGTGGATGAAAAAAGTCTACCGACCAGGCACATTTTTACTAGACAAATTATTACATTATTTTACAAAGAAAAACTTTAGGTGTCATTTTAAAAAATGATTTTATGTTGAATGCAAAGAGATAGGACATCACAACATGATAAAAGCATGAAATAACTGTTTTAAGTGACTCAGATTTCTAATCAGTCTTTGCTCTCTGCTTTTGGCATTTTAACACAGTCTATTTAATTCTCTGTCACTAATGTTTTTTTCTTCTCTTTGGCACATCTAAAAAGTACCCCTATGACCCCTATGAGGAGAGGTGTCAGTCACCTTTAGTCTGAACAATTGACAAATATAGAGAATGAAAATTATTTTCATAATTTTTTTTTAAGATAATGAAATAGCATTAAAAGTACTATATAAATAGCATTAACACATTTTTAATGTCATCTAACTGTAAACTTAAATTAAAATATGCTGAGAAAACAAAGACAGATTTAGTAAAGGGCTGCAGATTGACAGAAAATTCTCTTTTTCCTATTCTGCCTTCAGTTGATTCATTTTTACATGAAATAATAACAAAAAACAGCATTATAATGTTTTGGATTCTTGTCATTATGTCTTGGACAGTAAAGATGCAGCTTTTATTGAAGGGTCTTTTTCAGCTCAGCACTGCCTCTGTAATGAAAAAAGTTTCATTCACATCTGTTATTGTATTTAGAAAATACAGTTTTAATGTCTCATGAATTAAGTTTGTTGTATTTATCCTCCATGTCTTGAAGTCCACTCCATGAAATTATGCTTTGACATTAAATCGGTCATTTACATGTTTTCATTTTTACGATGGCCCCATTGCTCCATCGGAAGTTACAGCTCAGAGGTGTAGAATCTGTATCTCTGCATTGAATTGGCTTGCCAGCACTGAGTGCAGAGCAAATAATACAAGCAGCTACAAGCCACGAGGCAAATGGAGCGAAACAAGCGAGCATGCAGGATCCCTGCTATGCTGTACATGTTAATTTCAATATGTTGTCCCCTCCTGTTGAGTGAGCAAATGGGTTCTCCCATTCAAGCTTAATCTAATCATGGAAATCAAAGCCTAGTTTAGACCAGCAATGAGGGCAAACATTAACTTTGCTTTCAACGTTTAGGTTAGGCAATACAAATATCAGAGCTACAATTAAGAGTGCATTTATTAATATAAATGTAGTTAAGTTACCCATTCATAAAGGCAGAAAAAACAGAAGATTTTTTTGTCTTTTTTAGCAGAAAAACTCAAGATAATTAATTTCCTAACATTGGTTCATTGCATGTCTGAAGCACGTCATCCAGAGTTCGAGATTCGTTTTCAATTTTTTTGTCAGTTGAGCATGAGGTGAAATAGTTTTTATGTCATTTCTTTTTGTCACTCCAGTCAAATCAACATCATGGTTGAATTTTTACAATCCTAGCTCCCCTCATTCAAAATCACACTCCTACCTGCTGCTTTTTCCCATCATGACACTTATTACACAGCTTGAAATCTCCTGGGACGCCGGTGCGAAACACAAAAACCAAAAATATCACACAGAAACACAACATCAAGTACAAACAAAAGTACGCACATTAAAAGTCCAATGTTTAGTTGTTTTATTGCTTTAAAACACATTTGTTTTTTATGATCCTTGTGCTGCAGTTTAGTATTGAGCTTCATTTGAAGATCATGACCAAAATAATTGTTTAACATTACAGTAAAACACTAGAATTGAAGATGAACAGTTTGAATAAAACGAAACAAAAGTGTAACATGCAGCAGCATTACAGTGTATGTGAGTGATCAGAATAAATGCTTAGGTTGTAAATTTATCTAAACAAAAAGGAACATGTTTCCTCCTATCATCCTCTGTCACTTACCATGGTCACTTACAAAATAAATAAATATTCAATTGATTTTTAGTCCTTTATTCTTGTTATTTTTACAGTTTAGACAGCTTTTTTCACAAAAAGCGGACTATTTGATTGGTGGTGTGGCCCGTTGTCACAATAACACAAAGTGTTGCTGACCTCGACAGCAGTGGAAAAAGGAAACGAAATATATGCTGATCGTCACGAAAGGTTCAATAAAGCATCAGTTGTTTGTTTAGAAGAAGTCTTTTAAAGAAGAACATTTGGGCTTTGTAACTGGACCATCTTTTTTAAATGAGCGTCAACATCCAGCAGCCAATCAGATTTGAGTATTCACCCAGACCATTTAAAGTACAGAAACACAATGTTTGTTTCTTATGACTATATATTAGCATATTTGTTTACTTGGAGTAATGCTTCAGGCATAAGCGTCTTTAGAGTTCTGATTATCTTTCTGTTCATGTGTTTTGTGCACACAAATTACATTTCTGGGATATCTGAGTTAACACTTTACAAATTTAAAAAAATCAGAAAAATCAAAGAAAAATGTTTACGCTGACTTTTTTTTTTGTTCAGAGCTGCATATTGTCAGATAAAATATACAGTACATCCAGAAAGTCTTCACCGCGCCTCTCTTCTTGCACATTTTATGATGTTACAGCCTCATTTCAAAATGGATTTAATCAGTTTTTTTTTTATATATTTAAAAAAAACACCACATAATGACAATGTTGAAAAAGTGATTTTGAAATTGTTGTAAATTTATTAAAACCAAAAAACCTGAAAATAATATGTACAGAAGTATTCACAGCCTTTGCTGTGAAGCTCTAAAGTGAGCTGAGGTTCATTCTGTTTCACTGATGAGTCTTGAGATGTTTCAGCTGCTTCATTGAAGCCAACCTGTGGTAAATCCAGTGGATTGGACATGACACTGCGCAGGCTTCTTTAAAACACACTTTTTTGCTTCATCTTCTGGACAGAAACAAGCAGTAGGAGGTGAACTTTCTCTCTGAACTGATGTTTTTTGAAGCTGTCGTGACGATCAGCATATATATCGCTTTCCTTTGCCACTGAAGTTCCGGTCAGCGACGCTTTGTTTTTATCGTAGCAAAGGTCCAACTCAAAGCGGAAGACCGTCGCTTTTGACCTGTAATTAATTTGCGTTAATAAATATTAACGCGTTCATTTTTTAAAAGTAATCGCATGCTTTTACGCCTTAATGTTCACAGCCCTAATTTCTATTCAACTCATCTACTCAAATTAGACAGTTCCAAAGTATTTCTTATCTAAATGTTTAGTTTAGCTGATTTAACTCAGTAATTATCTATTAATAGACATGTCATAATCTTTAGTGGTGATTTTTGAGCTCCTAAATTACTTTTTGTAAGATTATTCTTTTTTATTTGTTTGTGTGTCTTAGATGAACTTTCTGTATTTTAGCCAAAAATATTTTTTTAATGCAGAATTTGAAAAATTAAACACAAAAAACAGTCAATTTTTGTCCTGCTAGTTTGTAAACTGTTTAAATTTGTTTAAAACTATCTACTGTACAAAAATAGATCATAACCTGCAGTGAAATTTTGCATTTTAAATACTTTTAAAAATGTAAGTTATGTTAATACGCTAACACTTCTACCGTGGATAATATGGTGTGTTACAAATAGGTTCCAGAATTAACGTGAACACAGTTAATAAAGTCTGACTGACAGACAGATGTGTCTTTGACGTTTGCTTAATACGCTTTACAGTTCGATGTGCCCTAAAGTGTAGAAATGACAGTACACATGGAAAACCACTTCGTAAAGAAAAATGGAGATCACACTGTAAAACTTCTCTAAGAAACAAGCAATTCCTATTTTCTTTTAGCAACGCTTTAAATCTAAACTATGTGTAATTACAGTTTAGTGTGGAATTTACAGCAACATTATTGAGCGATGAATGAACTAATGGGTAACTACTTTCTGTAGACTTGTTCTTCTTGTTATTACTGGTAATTGTTCAGCTAAGACAACTTGAATCGTTTTCTCTGACAGTGTATTTGAATAAACTGCTTTACCTTTATGTCCTGGTCTAATGCCATTTAACCACAAAACATCTGAGTGACCAGATAACTATTGCAGCTTGAGCTTTTGCTTAGATATTTTCTCAAAATTTCCTCTCTTCTATATATAATACAAAACAAAAAAATCTGCAAAAACAAAACAACAACTGTGTCCTTGACAGAAGATCATAGAACAAGCTGTGATGTAATTACAGATCGTCTGTTTGTGGATCTTCCTTGTGGCAACAGAGTTGGCTCTGAAGGCCACTCCTCCTGAATGAGAGTCAGACTCATCCAGCTTTTTCCCCGTGAAACCAATCTGCCATCGGCCATCAAAGCACTAACAATCATGCTCACTGGAGACCCCAGTTACAATGATCACACGAGACTCCGGACATCCAGATCTGAGGTTGTCACTGTAAGAGAGACTTCTGCCCTCCAGAAAATAAGCCAAATAAATATCGCTTTACATAATTAGGGAAGGTCAAAAAAAAGATGCAGGAAGTGGAGAGGAAGTAATCACAGCAGCAGGCTGCAAGGAAACGAGGCAGCCAACAACAAGACGGTGTGTTGCAGCGGTTTCTGTTTTCCTGCATGACGGGTCTGAAGCCTCAGGCTGCGCAGACAACATTACCATACTTTTCACCCTCTACACAATGCTGGCGTCGCCTCTGCCTCGCTGTTTTAAGATGTGACACCGTTGCTGTTTTACAGTGTCACCTAGGGTTTCAGGCACGAGCTTATTAGTTCAATCAGTCTCAGTGTGAATGCCAAGTGAGTGCCAACTTAAAGTCAGAGTGTGGAGCTCCTGCATGCCAACTTTACCAAATCTCCCCTTTGAGGCTGTTAAGTGTAAAATGTTATTTGTTAAGAGAAGAATGTAGCTCACGACAGACTCTGAACAAATCAAAGTGTTTCCTCTGTTGTTTGAAGAAAAGTGCTGTAGGTTCATACGAGATGCTACAATAGACGAGGGCTCTTGTCAGTGGCGGAGCTAGAACATTTTATATGAGGGCAGAAGGGGGGGCAGAAGATGAAGAAACCACAAGTAAATGAACCAACATTTTTTCTTAAATTGATCTCAAGACCTTTCTGCTAAGTCATGGATGCTGGTGCTGTTTGGATAAACACATAAAAACATCAGATCTTTGCTCAGGACGGAAGCATCAAATCCACCCAATGAAAAAGAATTAAATATATATATATATAAATACATTTATATTAATTATCATTATTTTAGATGCTGACTAATCTACTTTATATATATATGTTTATAGTTAGGTGATGATTGATCACTACAAATTAAAATATTAACCAACGTTTTTTTAAGTAAAAAACAAACATTCAAAAGTCCAAAATAAAACAAAATTTGAATTGTGAAATTGAGATCTACAGTGCAAAATGTGTCTTGAAATATAGAAGATTTGCTTTTAGCAAACAACATTTTTATGCTTGACAACCAGTTGCCACCCTGGCCATCAGTCCCGCTCTCTCTAAGTGTAAACAGGAAAGGAAAGAAGTATTTCATGGCACTTAATGGACAGTAATTAGTCGCTCCACTTTTTATGCTGTTTGCCTTTTTCAAATTAAAGCAACACATAAAAAAGTAACATGTCAAAAAACTCAGCGTATCATCGTGTAACTTTGTGTTCCTGAAAGAGAAATGCGTCTTGGGCTTTGATGGATCTTTCTAGATTTGCCAATGTGTCAGAAGTGTAAATATCACATTCACAAGTTGAACATGACAACATCCATCAAACACATTCACTTCAGTGACAGCACGTAGAAACATCTGCCACGAGAGCGACTGGGAAACAAAGAATGTCACAATGAGAATGCATGAATAGACAGAATACTTAAAGGCAAAAAGAGGATTTTTTTCCCCTCTTCCTTTAAATGCAGTAAATGATCCTCCTCTATTTGCTTTTTTGTCCTGATTTCAGTCCAAATGTCTTCTGCTTAGCGTGCATGTGTGTTTGTATGGATGACAACCAGTTTGTTTTTGACAGTAAGAATAAAAGAGCTTAAGGTTGGGATGGTGCATGTTTGTTATTCCATCCAGACACAACACACGCATAAACACACACACACACACACACATCGACTCTATGAAAAGAAAATAATCCTGGAGAAACATCCACCTTGGTGCTTTCCTCTGTCTCTCCCCCCTGCAGTGTGGGTGAGTGGTATCCATCTGTCAGTTGTCAGTGCCAGCGAGTGATACAGAGAGCTGTCACTTCTCATCAGCCGGCATTGGTGAGGCCTTTTGCAGCTGCCTCGCCTGACTCGGGGCCAGAGAAAATGTGCATGGGGTGGGGTGAAGACGGAGGGAAAAAAAAGACGGAGAAGCTAGGCAAGGGGCAGAAAGAAAAGCAAGTAAAATGGAGGCAATTAAAGAAACGCTGCAGAGGAGGATGCAATGTTAGCCCTCGACTGTGTCTGTGATCAGCCTCTGTTGGTGGTCATCAGTAACTGCAGCAACAACATGTTTCCATGTCTTTGTCTTCGTCTGACTGAAGTGTTTGAATTCTACGGAACCCCGAATATGACATTCAAAAAGGCTTATAAATCGTTCCCCCAAATTAATAATTGTGCACACAAATTAGTATATCACAGCCTCAAATCAGCATTTTAGTTAACATTTTGTGAGCAGAAATTAGTATTTTAGTTTAGTCAGTTTGTGCTACTCATTTGCACCGACAAAAATGCTGTGGACAAAAAGTATAAAATTGTGCGCACAAAATGTTATTTTGTGGCCATAAAATACACATTTTTGCCCATAAAATGCTCATTGGTGTGAACAAAATGCTAATAAAATACAAATTTGCGGCCACAAAATATTAACTTTTGTTCAGTAAATGCTAAAATGCTTTGTGCACAAAATGCTAAATTATGGCCACAAAATAGTTGTGTGCACAAAATGCTAAAAAATGGTAATTTGTGGCCACAAAATATTTGAGTTCACTGAAGACTAGTTAAAAGAACACAAAATGCATATGAAATGCTAATTTGTGCAAAACAAACGTGTAATTAGTGGAATATTATGAAGCTCTGGACATGACATTACCAAAAATAAAATACAGATTTTTTTGAGAAATTTGCTAATGTATGGCCACAATTTACTAATTTGTACCAAAAAAAAATGCTAATTTGTGCACACAAAATATGTTTTGCTAATCTCATGTCTAGAGCTCCATAGAATTCTTCTAGTGTGTTAAATTAGTGAAACAGACTGGCAAAAACAGACAAACAAAATAACACATATGCTCTTTTTGACTCAAGCTTCTATACTGAGATGAGTCTCCAAATCCCTTTTTTTTTTTAAATGTGTCTGACAGTAAAATGTTTTGTTTTTATCTGATGTTTTTTTGTTGCTGTCTATATGAGAGCAGTTTGTTTGTTCTGATATATTTTCTATTAAGCACAGAGAACTGTACAAAAAAAGTTTTAAACAACTGTGTGTTTGTGTGTGTGTGTGTGCGCGCGTGCGTGTGTTTGTGTGTGTCTCACCTCAGGGCGACCAAAAAGAAAAATTGACCTAATTACCTAAACCCATCTAAATAGTCACTAAATATCAAAAAACACGTCTGTTTCACATTAAAGCCACATGAAAACGACATCGGATGGAAGTTCCTGCTGGGGAAAAGGCAAACAACCAAAGTAATGTTTTTATTTTATACTAAGCTTGAAGTATCTCCATTTAAATAAAAGCTTCATGGTTAATGAAACATGACTTCGCGACTTAAACCGATAAAAGATGGTTTGTGTTACAAAGGAAACAGAAACAGCTGTCTTAATACAAGGCAGCAACAGCTGCGTCATTCAGATGTCATTTAGAGTTTGGGCCAAAAATATGAATGTTTTTTTTTATTTGGTTCCTGTTGTCCTATAAACTAAACTCATCAGATGATTCGTTTGTTTGATTTGTAGATCTTGATTGTGGATGTAGAAATGATCAACCGCATAAATGCTCATGTAAACAGTTCATTTGGAAGGTTATTAAGACACTGTGTTGGCTGCTGTCTTACAGTGTGTTCTTCATCAGCAAACATTTCATCCCCTCCGTCCCTCCTTTCAGAGGAAGCCACCTTTAAAAACATCGACACGACAAGCATGACGAGTCCTGCGCAGCCCTGAAAGATCTGGGCGCCGAGCCTTGGGGGCCCTGGCTGTGAGAAATGCTCCTTTCACTTTCATCTCCACGTTGAGTCTTTTCACATCACTCCATTAGGAAACAAAGAAAATCTACAGCTGCTGAAGCTCTTGATAGAAGCTTCTATTGATAGAGGCTTTGCTTTTCTTTTTTATTCATCCGAAGATATCGATCTGTGGTGGTTCTGAGGGATGCTTTGCTTTTTTTGTGGCGAGATGAACTCACCACCTTTTTGCAGAGCAAAGAATTTTGCAATGCAAAATTGCAATTGCAGAAAGAAAAAAAGTGACAGTGAACCCAATCTGGCTACATAACCATGACCTTTTGCAATGCTACAATCCCAGACTGAGGTCTTATGATGAGCACTTTAGGAGACAAATGTTCAGCGCTGCAGCAGAGTGCATGCTCAGCAGAGTTTATGAATCATTTGGCATCATGACAGGCAGACTATTTCCGTCAGGAATCACCACAATGAAGAACAGAAGCATTAGTGTTCTTTTATATTTTATTCTGCAGTTCATCTCAAAAGATAAACTACATGTTATTAACAGCAAAGTCACTGAGGGTTTGCACTTAACTCATCAGGTTTTGTTTGTTGTTTTGGATAAAATATGTTTCTGATTCGCTGTTGTCATTTAGAGGATGTGACCCCCGCTGGGTCAGATGGGTCAAGTGGTACCGGCCCACAGAAAAAAAAAAGGCAGTTTTATCTATAATCTGATTCTGAAGGAAGTTTTATTTTGAAAAACTACTGTATTCTCCACCACATCCGACTCATTCTTAATCAAATTGCTCGGTCATGTGTTAGCACGTGTTAGATTATGTGCTAGCAAAGTTAACAAAAACAAAAAAAGAAAATTTTCTTTTGGAGAAAAAAATCCAGTGAGTAACAAGAGGAAGAACCTTTGACTTCAAAATAAAAGAATTTTGCATTTAACAGACAAAAACAGGCATCTTTACTCTAAACTGGCTATATTAAGACAGTTGTTCCCCCAGACTATAATAATGACTCATAATTTTCAGCAATGTTATGTAGATGCTGCCAATTGAATGTAAGTTTTATTGGGACAAATCTCCATCCTTTATTTTTAAACAAATTCTGCTGTTCTATAAAGTAGCCCAGTTATTTTTCTTCGAACATTCCTCTGATCCAAGTGTATCTTTTAGTGTGTGTATTTTGTGCGTGTGTCTGACATTAGCAAGGATTAAATAAAAATCAAAAGCAGTTTTGAGAGGAGAAAAACACAGCACACCTTAAAGAAAACTCTCTTCAAAGCCCTATCACCAAAGCCAGTGATTCCTTCCTCGAGCGCCGCTGAAATAAAAAAAAAAAACAAGACAAACAAACAAACATTGCAGTTACGCTCGTGTTTGGCTTTTTTTTTGCTAAAGCGAGTTAAGAGAGAACTCTGGTTTCTTTGAGGGCGGGCACCATCAAAATTAGCATCTTAGATTGTTAAATCATAAAAAGTATTCATTTTGTCTGGGCTTGTATTAAATAATTCAGTTGTTGCCACAAATTCAGAAGGATTTTTTTTATTTAGCACATAGCTACACAACAGTTTTCTGTGCTTAAACCTATATTCAGTTGTGTTTGGTATGATCGCGGACATGACTTTAATGGAGAAAGACATTATTATGATGTTTCTTCATAGTAAAGGAGAGTTGGAGAGGCACATGAAGAAGTGTTGGCCTACATAGACCCCCCCCCCGGGAAGGGTTGGGATATTTGCTTTTCTTTGAGTCTGCATTTTGTCGCTTTTTTTTTTTTTTTTTTTACCGTGAGGCTGATAAAACATAATATTTGACTAGAGACTTGGACTCCCGCCGGACAACCGCTCCACATGGACATTTGTCTCAAACATACTCCCTCATCTCCTTCACATTGCAATTATCCTACCTAATGCACCGATTAATGCATCAAAATGTTCATAAACCACACGTTTTTAAATAATCAATGCATGTGGGAAAATAATCACTGCTGTCTTGCTTTAATTCAATTGGTGTCCTTTTTCTTAGAGCTTTTTTAAAAAAAAAAAAATTATCTGTGTGAGAACAAATT